>CM057456.1:42245000-44667500 GCA_016271365.2 Neoceratodus forsteri | reverse complement strand
CAATTTGATTAAGGCAGCCAACTCATTACAGGTCACCAGAGGGAGGACTAGAGGGGCCTTGGCAATTCCTTTCTGTCGTACCTCACTTGGGCAACATGCATTTGCCAGCTGGGCCCCTGTGGATAAATGAACTCCCCGGCACCTCTTGGCCACCAAATGTCTGGCCCAATTCAAAACTGACCTCAAACAGTACCTAATAACACACTTTAAGTGCACCTGCCCCTAAGTCCAGCCACACCTGCTCTTTCTGACCCCCAGCAAGCAGTAGGCAGGCCTCAGGTACCCCCTCCCTCTGTCCCTTTTCGTGACTTGCCCCAGCAATCAGTTTGTGTCATGCTCCTTCGGCACCTGCCATCCCACCTTCCCCCTGCCCTCCGAACTCCCAGTCCCGTGAGTTTCCCTAACAGTCACACTAATGCAGGCTGCCTGACCATGCCCCCTCTCTCCCCACCATTTACTCTAGCATGTCTTCTCCGTTCACCCTCCCCTCACCCCCCATTTCTCCCTATACCTTATCGCCCTTCTTCCCCCATCCTTCACCTCCACCGCAGTACCTACCTCTCTCTCGTACCTCCTTTCTTCACCCCACTGCCAGCTATCTCTGTCCATCTGAACTACTGACAAGGCACTTTGTGGCTACTTATTCCCCCCCTTACCTTCATAAAGGGTTTTTCTTGTTATTTTGACTTGTGCCTATGTTTTGAGTTATTCTGTAAGTTCTGAATCCAAGCTGTATCGTTCATTGTGATGTACCTTTGCTTTCTCCTATTGTATTTTGTTTTGCAATCTATGATGTGGAACATTTGTAAAAGAGCTTGTGCTCAAAGGTCTTTTCTGAATCACTAAATAAATAGAAAAAAAATAGTGACTCAAGCAATAAGTCAAGATCGGGCATTGGTGGTACTAGGTTTATCACACAGTCAGAGTGCATAGTGAGGCACAAGACAACGCCGAGTGCCTTTAGCCCCCCCAGACCATGGGGTAAATGTATTACCACCAACATCCCCAGAGTGCCTTATTGTTTATATAAAATGGGACCGTAGGCAACTTTCAAAAAAACTAACATTCTAAAAAGTTTTCAAATACACAAAAATGTAATAAAATGTTGATAAATAATGTAAAATAGTCCGTCCACAGATGTTTTTTCACGTATCAGTCATCTGTCTTTCTTCAAATTCAATACACTGCGTGATTGCTTACCATGGAATAGAATAATTCAAAGCTCTGCATTATTCCAGTAGCAGAATGCCCCCCCCACACACACACACACACACACACACACACACACACACACGGAATACATGAATTCAAAATTCTTCAGAGTTCCACTGGCATACACACACAGACACATACATACACAGGCCTCAGGTAGAGTGCAAACCTCAGTTTTATCTGTTGCCAGGAAAGGAGCAGGGAGTTCTCTGGCAAACTGGTATTGATAGGAGGGGAATTTTTTTATGGTTATCAAAGAAACACCAGCAATGGAAACTCTGAATAGTACTTGATTTTTAAAATTTGTGTATGTGTGTAAGGAGGGAGTTTTGAGTGAAAATAACATAACATTTTTTACTTGCTTTATTTAATTTAATGGATTTTAACTTTTAGGGCCTAGTTGAAGTTTTTATATATAAGTAAAGGTTGTAACCATGTTTGTGATGGAAATTAGGAAATAAGTAGCTTATGAATTCTGTGAGTTGCTCCAGTTGGCAAGGACTTGTTTTTAGTCATTGGTGGTGCTCTCTTACTGCCATGGCTAGAACCAAGTCTCATCCAGTCATGACACAGGGATTTCCTTGCCCATTTTATATTAAGATGTAATAGCCAGCCAGTGACAGCAGCAATGCCAACTCCAGTGTTCACTATCAACAAGTATAAGTACTTCAAACAGGGACTGACGTATCACACCCTATATAAGGTGAACATGCAAGTGTTTATTTATACAGCTACTCACATCCAGAGCTGTAACTGTTAGCGTCACTGCCTACTACTTCCAATCTTTTTTTGTTCCACACCTGTTACCTGTTCTAAGGGGATGGGAATATCATGCTGTTGTGGCTTCTGTATGAAGTGTTAGCATGCCTCTATGTGCTAGGAGCATTCCACAGTCTGTGTGCAAATAAATCATATTTGACCAATACTCAGATTTTGTGCTGGTTCCTTGTGCTAATAAGACATGATGGGGTGTGCCATTAAACAGATCTAAGGCATGGTTAGGGGACGAGGGAGGCATGAGACTCACAGGCTGAGTGCGTCCAGTCCCTAGCCATGCAAATAAAGGAAATCCTTGGGAACAATAAACCCACTACCCCCACTAATATGTTCATTAATGATGTCCACTGTAACCATCCTCTCACCATTGCCAATGCTTTTAACTCCCTCTTCTCCTCTCTACCTACTTTGGTCTCTCCCATACTCCCCAATCCGGGGCTGGTCTCTCCCCCAGCTCCTTCACTCCTCCTTATTTGATGCTGGCTCTGGTCTCCTGCCAGCACATCCTGGACCTTCTCAAAACTGTGCCTTCCGGCAGCAGCCCTGGCCCGGATGGACTGCACCCTCGGGTTATCAGACTGTTTGCGACCTGGCTGGCTAGGCCAATAACTAGGCTTTTTAACCTATCTATAATGACTGCTACTGTCCCTCTGATCTGGAAGACCACCAGAACTATCCCTGTCCACAAGAAGGGAGACGCTAAATTCCTGGCCAACTATCACCCAATCTCCCTACTTCCCGCTCTTAGTAAGCTCCTGGAGAAACTCGTTCATCGACAGATCACGGAGCATCTCTGTAACCATAATCTTCAGGCTCCCTCCCAACATGGCTTTAGGGTAGGGCATAGCACTACCACAGCCCTCACCCTTCTCATGAGTGACATAAAAAGCAACATGGATAAGGGCCTGCTTACAGGCGCAGTGTCCAAGGCTTTTGATATGGTTCACCACCTGCTTCTGCTGTCCAAATTAAGCCATATTGGTGCCTCTGACTCCACCCTATCCTGGTTTAGTAGCTACTTGGATAACCGCTCTCAGGCGGTTTCCTACTGTAAAACTCTTTCCACCCCCAACCCCATCACTTGGGGTGTTCCACAGGGGTCAATTCTTGGCCCCCTGCTTTTTTTCCCTCTTCCTAAATGACATTCATACTACCTCCCCACTTAGCAGTCACCTCATGTATGCAGATGATATAGTGCTCTACTATTCCGAAAAATCTGTGGCCGACATTAGCAATACCCTCTCTCGCGACTTTCAATCTCTACAATCTTGGCTCTCTGCCAACCAGCAAATCCTAAATATAGGTAAAACCCAGGCTATGTTGTATGGCTCAGCCAAAAAAGCCCACTCTGTATACTCTGAACTCCTTGTCTACAGTCAGGAGGGGATGCTGGTTATGAATTCTGTTACCTTCAAATACCTAGGGTCACTCTTGACCCTGCCCTTGATTTTTCCTGCATATTAATGAGGTCTGCAGGGCCGTTAATAACCCAATTGGTGCAGCCTATCAGGTACGCATTCTCTCACCCCCTCCGCTAGGCTAAGTGTGGCTAGAGGAATGCTACTCCCACAACTTCTTTATGCCCTCCCATTTCTTTTCAATACCAATACTAGTGTACTCAGCAAATGGGACACTTCCTACAATAATATATGTAGGTTTGTCTTATCTGCCCCCCGACTGTCTCATCACTGTTGGCTCTACTCTGGCCTACACTGGCTATCTCCTAAAGACCTTTATTCTTATTCACTTGGTTGCTTTATTGACTCACTCACCAGACCCCCTAGCCCATCCTCCCTGACAGACCTACTTACCCCATCACCCATATCCGCTCGCTCAGGTCCTCATCGGTCCCCTTGCTAACAGTACGGCCATGCGCCACCAGAATGGGTGAACAGACCTTTGCTCATTTTGCCCCTAATTTCTGGAACTCACTACCTACCCAGGTTAAACTCTCCCCCTCCCATCACTCCTTTAAGAGGTCACTTTTCTCTCACCTCTATGCACTTGGAACCTGTAACTGCAACTAACTGTGTGTCTCCACCATCTTTCTCCAGATTGATGATGTCCAGGCGTTACCTTGCTTGCTGCAACTAGCTTTGTTTGTTATAATATATGGTGTACTGTTTAGCTTTTTATATCCTATTTTATCTAGTTGTTACTGCATAGGGTGTACTGTTTACTGCTTATATCCTATGGGCTCCTCCCATATTGTTGTACCTGTATTATTTTTACTGTCTTGTTGATGTTGTCACTGTATTATTTTGTTGTACTCTCCCAGTCGTGCCTGAAAATAGAGCGGGATTGATGCCTAGTGCACTTACCTGGTTACCAAAAGCTAATAAATAAATAAATAAATTAGAGCTATCTAATGCACATCCCCGAGTGGATTATTTGCACTTATAAAATGGGCCTGTGTATTCTAAATGGGGTTTCTAGTTTTAGCTGTGTATTAGACACATCTAATGCATGTACAATAACCAATCAGATTGTTTGAAACTTTGCCCATTTTATAATGGATATTATCTAATGTGCTGCATTACTGGCTACATCTGAAACCAAAAGTGAGTGCACTGCAACTTTGGATGACTGCAAATACCATGTCTGGTATCAGTTATTTCACTGTGAGTCTCCCTCTAGGGTTCGTATTTGAACAGCTGTGCTTCAGCTTCTACCCCCCCCCCCGACATAAAGACCTAGTGGCCTTGGAGTGCTGATGCAGTGAAGCTAACTGCTGCATTTCTGGATGTAAGAACTTACAGGAATTAATTGCAAACTTATTGTATACTTTCATTTGAGTTCTGTATTGCAGCCTATAGTTTGCAAACTGAATAAACACCTGGGTGTTCACCCTACATAGGTTGTGACATTTCAGTTCTTAACTGAAATCCTCAGATAGTGAGAAGTACATCGCTAATTGTTAGAACTCTGTAATTTTACTTGCATTTCACCAGCATAGTCCACAGAGGTCCTCTCCCCACTGAGACTCTTGTATGGATTTCAGCTGCAGTGATCCCAGCCTGGCTTGAACTGCCAGAAACCCAGCAACAGCAGCAATCATACCTCTCAACCTTTTGTCCCCAAATGTGAAACATTGCCTCTCAAATGTGGAACAAATGAGTAAAATGTGGAAACATAATCAAATCTTTACCTAAGAAGCTCAGAACACTGTTAAAATGTTTGCATTTATGTTCAGAAAGTCTGTTATTAATTGAATAATATATTTTTGCATCATTTATTAGAGATTTTGCTGTAAAATGTTAACACTGAATGTGGGACAAGTCCCCACAATGTGGAACAGGGAGGGAACTTTTGTGAAGTAAAGTGAGGAATGTTCCTCGTAATGTGGTACAGTTGAGAGGTATGGCAGCAATCCCAATCCACTTGAGCCCAGTTTAACTCTAACCCCCACCAGCTACCCCAGTAGTGGCAACCACAGCCTTCTACCCCAGCAAAAGCAGCATTGCCAGCCCCATCAGTTTCAGCCAGGCTCTAATTCTTGCCAGAATCCCAGCAATGGCAACCCCATTGATCACAGTTCCAGCCAACAGCCCCAGTACCAGGCACTTCCCTGTTTTAAACCCTGGTCTGAGCACCTCTGTACCAACTGACCACTCTATTCCTGGTCCAGAGATCAAAATGGCTTTAGGCTCCAGTTCTGTCCTTCCCTTACCTTTCACCTGCAGTAAATGCATGACTGTTTGGGAAGACTGCAGTGTTCCTGCATATTCTGAACATGCCCTATTGATAAACAAAGGACTTCTATCTTAGAAACATGGAAACAGAGCTCAGTCTTCCTTGCTGTCAGTGACCTCTCACCACCTGCACTAAATCTATCATAATATGGGAGAGACTGCATTGTGTCTTTCCCACACACAGTGGCTAAACCGAGAGCTTCCATGTAAAGTGCTGACAATCCCTTTCCTTTTACCAACACTGAATATACAGTATCACAGAACAGGGAAGCCTGTCATCTTCCTGGTCCCACTGGACATAGTGCTGTGGATTACAGTGGTCATTAGCTTGCAGTGTGATCACGATGGAAAATTAAATAAAGTTTTGAACATCAGCTCTTTCAAAGACCAATCATTTTTCTCTTTCATTTAAAATGTGTTTCTCAATATAAGAATGTCCCTCCTAACCGTTTTCAGAACTCTGGGTTCTCTGTTCCAGCATGCATTTATTATAGTTTATTAAAAGGTGATACAAAGTCATTTTAAATGCATGCACCTTTAATACTGCCTTGTTTGCTGTTTATGATGGTACTGTCTCCTGTATTTTAAAAAATAATCTTCTGATGTAAAGTAAGAAAAATTGGAGTTACTGGAAGGAAGACTTAAACTGGTGCAGTGCAATTAGAGGTATACTCTGGATGCAGGAGGTTAAAGATTACACCATTCCAAATGAAATAAGGTGAAATATTACCAATATACAAAAAAAAAAAAATTGAAAAAAAGGTTTAAAAATGACTTGCATGTTTATGTATTGATAAATACAACTTATATTGATACAGTCGAATGATGCTAAAATACTGTATATACCTTGATATTACGTGTTTCATGTTTTTTGACTGTAGCAAAAACAATTATCGATAATACCTGTACATTTAACAGTGTCTTGAACACTATCAATATACCACAGAGTTCTAATAATGCAAAAAACTGTAGCAATAGGATTTTTTCTTATCAGTCTTTTTCTCATCATTCTGACAAGTTTTCACTAAAAACCTGAAAAGAATGTATTTATTCTTAAACAGAATAACCACTAATATCTTCTATAAATTTCCAAAAATAATTGTTTATGATAATTTAGAAACAACAAAACAAAGCTCTCACCTCAGGATCATGGCGATGCTGAAAACAGTAAACTAATGCTCTCATATATCCAAAGCGCCTGTGAACTGCAGAAGAAAACCAGGAAGTGAGTGGCTAGGTGCAAATCCTTTTTTACAAAAAAGTGTCTCAGATACATAACAAGCATTTGTCAATGCCGAATGTTGATTGCGTTGGTCTGTTGAGCTCGCCCAGTGGCCCTGTTACTGGATCAGTCTGCTTGTCCCGGTGCTGCAGGCTGCTTTTTTGTACTGGGCTGCTGCCTGCATTGGCACCTTGTTCTGCTGAGGAAGAAATCTGCAGCTGTCCCAACAGAGCTCCATTGAGGTGGCTCACTCCCCCTCTCTCACTCGCTCATTCTGTTTCTCCTGGCACTGCAGGCTGCCCTTTTGTACTGGGCCCCTGTCTGTGTTGGTGGCTTTTTCTACCCACAAAGAAATCCACAGCTGTCCCAACAGAGCTCCATTGAGGTCGCTCACTCCCCTGTCTCACTCAGTCAGTCTGGTTCTCCCGGCGCTGCAGGCTGCCCTTTTGTACTGGGCTCCTGCCTCTGTTGGCATCTTTTCTGCACACGAGAAATCTGCAGCTGTCCCAACAAAGCTGCTGGAGCTCGCTCACCCCCTTCTCTCACTCGCTCATTCTGTTCTGTTGGCACTGCAGGCTGCCCTTTTTTTTCTGGGCTCCTGCCTGCTTGCTGCCTTCTCATGCCCATAAAGAAATTTGCAGCAGTTACAATATTAGCTCTGTTGAGCTCACTCACCGCCATTCTGGTTTTCTGCCACTGCAGGCTGCTCTTTGTACTGGGCCCCTGCATGCATTGCTGCCTTTTTCTGCCCACAAACAAATCTGCAGCAGTCCCAACAGAGCCCGCTGAGTTCACTGGACTCCCCTGCCTCACTGTCTTGGTCTGTGCCTCCTGCACTGCAGGCTGCCCTTTGTACTGGACTTCTGCCTGCATTGGTGGCTTTTTCTGGCCAGAAATAAATCTGAAGCAGTACCGACATAGCTCCACTGAGCTCGCTCCTCCCCGGCTGTCACTCTCGCATTCCATTTCTGCCAGCACTGCAAGCTGGCCTTTGTACTGGGCTCCTGCCTGCATGCTGCATTTTCTGCCCACAAAGAAATCTGGCAGCAGTCACACTAGAGTTCGCTGAGCCTCGCTTAGTACCACTCTGTCACCGCTTGTTCTGTTTCTCTTGGCGCAGCAGACTGTGCTTTTGTATGGGGCTCCTGGCTGCATTTGCATCTTTGTCTGTCCACAAAGAATCCACAGCTGTCCCGACAGAGCTCCGTTGAGGTCGCCTCAGTCTTCCTCTCATCACTCATTCTGTTTGTCCAGGCACTGCTAGCTGCCCTTTGTACGGGGCTCCTGCCTGCATTGGCACCTTTTTCTGCCCACAAAGAAATCCCAGCAGTCCTGATAGAGCTTCACTGAGCTCACTAAGTCTCCTTGTCTCACTCGCTCATGCTGTTTCTCCCACCACTGCAAGCTGGCCTTTTGTACTGGGCCCCTGCCTGTATTGATGCCTTTTTCTGCCCACAAAGAAATCCGCAGCAGTCCTGACAGCGCTTCGGTGAGTTCACTCCCCCTCCCTCACTCGCTCTCTTGTTCTGTTTTTCCCAGTGCTGCAGGCTGCCCTTTTGTAGTGGGCTCTTGTGTTGGGGCCTTTGTCTGCCCACAAACAAATCCGCAGCAGTCCCGACAGAGCTCAGTTGAGCTCGGTCACTCCCCGCTCTCACTCAGTCGATCTTAATCTGTCCCAAACACTGATTTCCCAGAGTGACCATGCTATTGTCCGGCAGGAGTGTAAAAACATATTTTAGCCAGGATGTGAAAAATGACAGCTGTAGTGTTCATAAGGAGTTGTGAAAAAATGCTGCTGTTGAAAATGTGGCATGACAGTATTACAAATTTGCGAAGTTACAAGGGTGCTTGGAAACAGTTCAACACACGCTTGTAACACAGTCATGTTATGGAGTTTCGTCACCAAATTTTCAACATAGGGCTTTTAGGACCTCTGCTTATGAACAGTGCCACTGTCATTTTTTTAATCTGTCCCGAACACTGACTTGCCACAGTGACCACATTATTCTGCTCCAGAACTGTGAAAACACATTTCGGTCAGGATGTGAAAAATGGCAGCTGTAATGTTTATAAGGAGGTGTGAAAAAATGGCATTGTTGAAAATCTGGTGTGACAATATTACAAATCTGTGAAGTTATAAGGGTGTGTGAAAGTGCTAACGCACACTTGTAACACAGTCAATTGATGGGCTATCATCACCAAATTTTCAACATAAGCATTTTAGGACTTCTGCTCATGAACAGTATCATTGTCATTTTCTTAATCTGTCCCTGACAGTGATTTCCCACAGCGACCGTTCTATTCTGTGCCGGAAGTGTGAAAACGCATTTCGGCCAGGATGGGAAAAATGACAGCTGCACTGTTCATAAGTAGGTCTGGGAAAATGGCAATGTTGAAAATGTGGAGTGAAAATATTATAAATTTGAAGTCACGAGTGTGCGTGCCAACTGCACAATGCACACTCGTAACACAGTCATTTTATGGAGTATCATTACCAAATTTTCAACATAGGCATTTTAGGACCTCTACTCATCAACAGTGTCACTGTCATTTTCTTACTCTGTCCTGAACATTGATTTCTCACAGCAACTGCACTGTTCTGTGCCGGAACTGCGAAAACACATTTTGGCCAGGATGTGAACAATGACAGCTGTAATGCTCACAAGGAGGTGTGAGAAAATGCCAATGTTGAAAATCTGGCGTGAAAATATTGTAAATTTGCAAAGTTACGAGTGTATGTAGCAACTGCGCAATGCACGCTCGTAAAACAGTAATTTCTTTGGATTTTTCTCACCAAATTTACAACATAGGCTTTTTGAGAGCCCACTTCATGAACACTGGCACTGTCATTTCGTTAACCGGCCCCGAGGGGTGATTCCGCACAGTGACCACGAAACCACCTTTTGGGGCTGACTAACGCCATGACAGTTCAAGAATTCATGAGGAGGGGTCCCAAAAACCCCATGTTGAAAATTTGGTGAAAAAAGTCCCCAAAATGCCTGAGATATGCACTAAAGTTGAATAAACCCTATTTATTACATTATACAGCTTACCGGCATTTCCTCAGTTCACGGTCGACTTTGAAGAGTGCAGACGTGTTCCCGGTCCACTTGTCGCACCAGACTCTGGAGGTAAGTATGGGGTGAGGGGGGTGTGGGGGGGCAGGGTGCAAGCGGTGGGTGCGGGTGTGGGAGGGGGCCTGGGAGAGCTCTGAGGGACCGCTTTTTTTCACAGGATGAAAAAATAAGACATCAGGGGATGTTTTCTCTTTAACAGGTGCTTGGCACACTGGGGTGGGCTCCCAGTGTGCCACCTGTGTGTGGTGCATTAGCCAATGGGGGATTGGGCACCCTGCTGGCAAACAAGGAAAGGGGAGGGAGCCAGGAGCTGAGGGGATTAGGAACCCTCCGCTATAGAAATGGAAGAGGGGTTTCATTATGCCGATAAGGATTGGGCACCCGTTGGCAGGAACAACGGGGTATTATTATTCTGACAGGGATTGGGCACCCGTCAGCAGCAAATAAAATGGGGGTATCATTATGCCGAGGGGATTGGGCACCCCATCGGCAGGAACAATGGGGGTATCATTATGCTGACGGGACTGGGCACCCGGTCGGCAGGAATAACACAGAGGGGTTACAGAATGCCGACAGGAGTGGCCTCTGCCAGCAAGTAAACATGGTGGGGGGGTTATATTGTTTGTGAACATGGCGGCAACCCACCACCATGTTCACAAACAATATCAGGGGTTTCACATCCCACCCTGCAATGACGGATAGCTCCCTCATTGCAGCGGATGGCTGACACTGCAATGACGAGGTGGCCCCTGATTGCAGTGGCTGATTTTTTAGAAAGTTGTGGCACGCTGGCTGAACTACTGTCAGCAGCAGCATGCCACGGCATTGGAGGATGGGGGACAAGCCTTTGCAGGCTGTGGGGGCATTGGCACAAGAGTGCCACCCTCCACAACCTGCTTTTGAAGAAAGTTGATGCAACATGTTTCATGCACATGCAATCAACATAAAATTAAAGTCCAAAGATTGGAGGTGCAACATGTTTCACATTCTCCGGTGCTTGCCAAAGGCTACCTTTTGAGACAGCATCACGAGAGTGTGAAACACATTAGGCACCTCACATCTCTTTGGAGCTTTCATTATGCTTGCTTGCACGCATGTGCAAGAAACATAGTGCCTTCATCGGAGATTTCGGAGGTGTGTCACCTCCTCCTCCAATTCAGGCACTGTGCTGGCAGGCGCGGCCCCTGTAAGCTAATGCATTTTGGAGCTGTCTATGACACGCTCCAAAATGCAGTGGCATACAGTTGAAAGGGGGAGCTACGCTGAGTGAGCAGCAAAGGCTGCTCACGCACAGCTCCCCCAGCCGCAGGCGCTGCGCTCGCAGCAGCGAGCAGCTGACGGTGCCCAATCCCGCCGGGCTGAACTGCGCCTGTCTCCTCCCTCCTCCCATTAGTTGATGCCACGCTGGGAGCCCACCCCAGCATGGCAATCC
The DNA here is from genome assembly GCA_016271365.2 of Neoceratodus forsteri. NCBI lineage: Eukaryota > Metazoa > Chordata > Ceratodontiformes > Ceratodontidae > Neoceratodus > Neoceratodus forsteri. Next base: position 44,656,088 of record CM057456.1, on the reverse strand, counting down.
GTCATGTGCCGGTGGGGGTGCCCAACTTCGGCCGGGCTGAACGTGCCCCTCCCTCAGCCCTTGTGCCACGCTGGGAGCCCACCCCAGCGTGGGCAAACGGTCCCGCGTTTTTTTGTAATTTTTGCCGATGGGGTGCCTAATCCTCATCGGCTGAACGCCCCAAAGTCCTGGTGGGCTCCCAGCATGGCAAGCGGTCTCACGACGCCTTTTTTTTGTTTTAACCTGTAAACAAAACGGTTCCTGCCTGCCTCCAACCCCTCCCACAACCTGCACTCCACCCACTGCGCACCCAACCTCCCCACACCTCTCACCCCATACTTACCTCCAGACTCCAGTGTGATGACTTCGTGGACCGAACACGTCTGCACTTCTTCAAAGCTGACCGCGAACTGAGGAAGTGCCGTAAGCTGTATAATGGGCAAGATAGGAGGGGTTCAACTTATTGCATATCTCAGGCATTTTGGGAATTTTTTGCAAATTTTCAACATGGTTTTGGGACCCCTTCTCATGAATGATGTCACTGTCGCGGCGCGAGTTCGAGCCTGAAGGGTGATTTCACGCGTGACCGCGCAGTGACTGTGAAATCACCCTTGGGACTGAATACCACCATGACAGTGACATCATTCATGAGAAGGGGGCCCAAAACCCCATGTTGAAAATTTGGTGCCAAAATTCCAAAAAATGACTGTTTAACGAGCGTGCAGTTGTGCAGTTCCTATGCAGGCTCGTAAGTTCGCGAAATTTCAATATTTTCACTCCAGATTTTCAACATTGCCATTTCACCACACTGTCTTATGAGCAGTACAGCTGTCATTTTTCACATCTCACCCAAAATGTGTTTCCACCCTTGTAGCGCAGAATGGCGCATTCGGTGTGCGAAATCAATGTACGGGACAAATTAAGAAAATCACAGTGACACTGTTTATGAGCAGAGGTCTTGAAATGACAATGTTGAAAATTTGGTGACAGAATTCCTAAAAATGACTGTTTTACGAGCGTGCGTTGCGCAGTTCCTACGCACGCTCATAGGTTTGTGAATTTTCAATATTTCCACTGCAGATTTTCAACATTGCCATTTTTCCACACCTTCTTATGAGTAGTACAGCTGTCATTTTTCACATCTTGCCCAAAATGTGTTTCCGCCCATGTAGCGCACAATGGCGCAGTTGTTGTGCGAACTCAGTGTATGGGACACATTAAGAAAATCACAGTGTCACTGTTCATGAGCAGAGATCTTAAAATTGCAATGTTGAAAATTTGGTGACAGAATTCCTAAAAATGACTGTTTTACGAGTGTGCGTTGCACAGTTCCCACGCACACTCGTAGGTTTGCGAATTTTCAATATTTCCACTCCAGATTTCCAACATTGCCATTTTTCCACACCTCCTTATGAGCAGTACAGCTGTCATTTTTCACATCCTGCCCAAAACGTGTTTCCGCCCATGTAGCGCACAATGGCGCAGTCGGTGTGCAAACTCAATGTATGGGACACATTAACAAAACCACAGTGACACTGTTCATGAGCAGAGGTCTTAAAATGGCTATGTTGAAAACTTGGTGAAAAAATGCCTAAAAATGACTTTTACGAGCGTGCGTTGCACAGTTCCTATGCATGCTCGTAAGTTTGCAAATTTAATATTTTCACTCTAGATTTTCAACATGTCCATTTTATTAAACTTCCTTATGAACAGTCCAGCTGCAATTTTTCATATGTCACCCAAAATGTGTTATCGTGACATGTAGCGACAATGGTGCTGTTGGTGTGCAAAGCAATGTTTAGGACAGATTAAGAAAATCACAGTTACACTGTTCATGAGCAGAGGTCTTAAAATGGCTATGTTGAAAATTTGGTGACAAAAGTCCATAAAATGACTGTGTTACGAGTGAGCATTGTGCAGTTTCCACGCATCCTCGTTAGTCCATGACTTAGTAATATCTTCAGTCCAGATTTTCACTAGTGGCATTTTTCAACACTTCCTTATGAACAGTACAGCTGCCATTTTTCACAACATGGCCGAAGTTTGTTTTCACACTTTCAGTGCAGAGATGCGTGGTCGCTGTGGGAAATCATTGTTCGGCACAGATAAAGAAAATCACAGTGACACTGTTCATGATCGAGGCACCAAAATGCCTGAGTTGACAATCTGCTATAAAATATCCCAACCTACTTTATATAACGGGTGTATGCTGCACAGTTTCTATGTACGCCGTGACTTCACCATTTTTTAAATATTTTACTACACATTTGCAACATAGCCATTTTACACCTCCCCATGAAAGAGTACAGCTGTCATTTTACAGCCTGTTCAGAATATTTTGCACCTGTGGTGCTAAATCCCATAGTCACTGTGCATAAGCAGCTGCCACCAAACTGATATTCCCCTGTTCATCAGGTGGGTCACAAAACAAACATGTTGAAAATTTGGAGTTAAATACCAACGAATGCCTGAGGTATTAGGCTTTTCAACTAAATCGCCCAACCCTATAGAGAATGACAGGAATCAGGGTGTGACTTGGGATTCTTGCCTGTGATGCTCATACCATTCCACACCCTGCAGTCACTGAGAGGCATCGAGGTAAGCCTTGGACTCTTCGCCCAAACTTCACCCCATTCTCTATATCGCACCCATCTCACCGTATTTCCTAATGAAATGGGGTGCGCATAAGGGCCAAAGACCCCAAGGAACACGTCACACTTGTCAGTCTCTGCAGAGTGGGGTGTGGTGAAATGGCGTGGCCGTTATGCCTGACGACCCAAATGCACACCCCGATGCCTGTCACTCTCTGCAGGGTGGTGGTGGGGTTGGCTTCAGTTCAATACTTCACTGCCATTCCTATTACGCAGCTCTGTAACTTCTACACTACCACTGCCAATGCCAGTAAGCAAACATTCGGCATTGACAAATGCTTGTTTTTATGTTGTCTTGCACTTGTGCAAGCAACATCTTGTGGTAGTTGGAGAAATGCAGAGGTGTGTCAGTGTTGGTGAATGCAGGGCATGCTTTAGTAGAATAGGTGCATCCCTCATTCCCCAATTAGCCAGCATACTAGCACTGACACAAGTTTTATGTATAGTGGACACAACTTGTAAGAAAAGTGCTGCTGCGATCAGAGACAAGCTTGTCATGCAGTGGCACAGATGAGACACTCTGCAGCGTGCCTTTCCTGGTGAAACATTTCATAAACATGGTGGCAGCTCCTACTGCCACCAAACAATCCTTTGGAAGCCAACTTTGGGGTGCCTAACTTCTGTCGGCATGCCCTCCCCAGTTCAATTTGTTTTACAACAGGGTGCCCAATCTCCATTGGCATAATGCCCCAGTTTAATTTGTTTGCCAATGGGGTGCCTAACCTGTCGGCATGCCCTCCCAGTTCAATTTGTTTTACAACAGGGTGCCCAATCCCCATTGGCATAATGCCCCAGTTTAATTTGTTTGCCAATGGGGTGCCTAATCCCCATTGGCATAATGCCCCCAGTTTAATTTGTTTGCCAATGGGGTGGCTAATCCTCATTGGCATAATGCCCCAGTTTAATTTGTTTGCCAATGGGGTGCCTAATCCTCATTGGCATAATGCCCCAGTTTAATTTGTTTGCCAATGGGGTGCCCAATCCCCCTGTCGGCATGCCCTCCCCCAGTTCAATTTGTTTTACAACAGGGTGCCCAATCCCCATTGGCATAATGCCCCCAGTTTAATTTGTTTGCCAATGGGGGTGCCCAATCCCCATTGGCATAATGCCCCCAGTTTAATTTGTTTGCCAATGGGGTGCCTAACCTCATTGGCATAATGCCCCAGTTTAATTTGTTTGCCAATGGGGTGCCCAACCTGTCGGCATGCCCTCCCCAGTTCAATTTGTTTTACAACAGGGTGCCCAATCCCATTGGCATAATGCCCCAGTTTAATTTGTTTGCCAATGGGGTGCCCAATCCCCATTGGCATAATGCCCCCAGTTTAATTTGTTTGCCAATGGGGGTGCCCAATCCCCATTGGCATAATGCCCCCCAATTTAATTTACTTGTTGATGGGGTTCCCAGTTCCCATCAGCCTCGTGATCCCCCCCACACACACATTTTCTTTGTCAAAGGGGGTGCCCAATCCCCATCAGCTTCAGTCCCCCCTCAAAAGACTCATATGGCACACTGGGAGCCTACCCCAGTGTGTACAAATATAACAGAAAACAGTCCCTCATTATCAGGACACCCCTCCTCCCACCAACTTGCACCCACCCTCTATGCAACCCACCTCCCCACAACCCCCATCAACACAGACTTACCTCCACAGGGTCTGATGCAGCTATCTTTGATAGAGTAGGAGACATCTGAACTCTTCAAAAGCTGACCGTGAACTGAAGAAAATCACAGTAAGCTGTATAATGGCATCAATGGGTGGGGGTTCAATTTAGGTAGATATCTCGGCAATTTTTTTGAATTTTGGCTCCAAATTTTCAACATGGGGTTCTTGCAACCCCACCTCATGAACACATGCACTGTCATTTTGTTATTCGGTCCCAAAAGGTGATTTCGTGGTCACTGCACAGAATCACCATTTGGAACCGAGTAATGAAAGGACAGTGCCACTGTTCATGAGGTGGGGTCCCAAAAAGCCTATGTTGCTAATTTTGTGAAAAACTTCCAAAAAATGACTGTGTTACGAGTGTGCATTATGCAGTTTAAAAGCACGCTTATAACTTTGGCAATTTTTTATATTTTCACTCCAGATTTTCAACATTGCCATTTTTTCACACCTCCTTATAAACAGTACAGCTGTCATTTTTCACATCCTGCCCAAAATGTGTTTTCGCACATTTGGCTCAGAAAGGCACGGTCGCTGTGGGAAGTCAATTTTTGAGACAGATTAACAAAATTGCAGTGCCACTGTTCATAAGTGGAGGTCCCAAAATGTCTAGGTTGAAAATTTCATTAAAAAATCCACAAAATAATTGTGTTATGGGCATGCATTGTGCACTTTCTACGCATGTTTGTGATTTCACCTATTTTTCATTTTTTCACTCCAGATTTCAACATTGCCATTTTTTTACACCTCCTCATGAAGAGTACAGCTGTCATGTTTCATGTCCTGTGTGAAATGTGTTTTTGCACCTGTGGCACCAGATAGCACAGTCACTGTGCAAAATCACCTTTCAGCTAAAAAACTGATAGTGCCAATGTTCATGAGATAGGGTCACATAAAGCCCATGTTGAAAAATTGGACTGAAAATGCCCAGGGCAATAGGGTTTCCAACCATAACGCCCCACCCTGTAGAGACTGACAGGCATCAGGGGTGTGACTAGGGATTGTCAGCCGTAATGCTTATGCCATTCCACCCCCAACCCCACCCTGCAGACAGTGACAGGCATCAAGGTGTGCCTTGGACTCTTCGGACCCAAAGTTCACCCCATTCTTCTATACTGCACCCACCACAGTGCATTTCCTTATGGAATGGGGAGAGCATAAGGCCACAAGACCCCAAGGCACACCACAACACTTGTCGGGGTCTGCAAGGTAGGGTGAGGTGAAATGGCATGAACGTTATGGCCAATGGCCCAAAGGCAGACCCCAATGCCTGTCAGTCTCTGCAGGGTGGGGGTGGGGTTGGCATCAGTTCAGTACTTTACTGCCATTCCTATTATGCATCTCTATAACTCCTGCACTTCCAATACCAATGCCAGCAAGACAACATTCGGCATTGACAAATGCTTGTTATGTATCTGAGACACTTTTTTGTTAAAAAAGGATTTGCACCTAACCACTCAGTTCCTGGTTTTCTTCTCCAGTTCATGGGTGCTGGATATATGAGAGCAATGATTTATGATAGTTTATAATGCTTAAAATATTTCAAAACTGTAAGTTTTGAACTGCTAGGCTTATTTTTTTAAATAAAAGCTTGAGCCAAATCAATGTAAATAGATCATAACAATACAGTTATTTGTTAATACATGTCCTTATGCAGTATGTCACTATACTTGTCTTAAAATACCTGGATTTTAAAATGTTTTGAACCATTTCATGTTTTTATATATTGATATGCAAAGAGGTAGAAATATCATGTATTAATATATCCATTTAGATAGCTCCAATTATTTATTTGAAAACTAAAATTAAGATTCTGACCTTAAATGTTCCAAAGTTATCCAATTTTAAAGAAATCAAATTTGGAAAAGTCTAACTTTGGAACTGATCGGGTAGACCCAGTAGTGTTATTAATCTCCCATGGTCACTTCAATGAGCCCTCATTCTGTATGTCAGCTCTCAGTGTAGATTTCTTCAACCCTTGCTATTAGACTGCCTGATTAGCATACCTACACAGATGGTATGGATCTCAGTTATTTACCAGAAACTGTATAGTCAACAGCATGAGTGCTTCTAGTCAGCCTGCATTCAAACTCACACACAGTCCCCAGCTGGAACTAATTTAGATTGACTGTCTTCAACCCTACGTCAATTTTAGCACTGACATCAGCAAACCAAATCACTTAGAGTTAATGACATACTAATCTTAAATAAATCCAGAAAAGAGTACTATGGCTACAATAGACACTACAAGCTGTGTTTGCTGGTACCTAAAAATGCAGGCAGGAAAATAAATACAGTAAGTGCATTTCGAATTTTAGGCCTACTTTTAAGAAATCCTGGTTATCAGAGTTGACCTGAAGTTGCAACTTAAGGGAGCCCACAGTACGGGTCTGTGAGAGTGAGAGAAATGGGCCAAAGACATCTCCAGTTTAGCTTTGACTTGGGGCCTGACAATTTTGTTCAGTTTTGTCAATTTGACTGAACCACTTCAACTCTTAATGCATGTAATAATTGCCCTAGTGTAAAACAAACTACAAATGGAGGGAAGCACTGAAGTCAGCAATGCCCATAAATTACACTACACTGCTACAGCTTACTTGTGGCAGGTGGGGTTTGCATGCCACTGCTGGGAATTGCTGTGTCTGTGGTGTTGTGGCAATGCTGCATCTCAGTTTTGAGCTATTCAGCAGTAACTGTTAATATTCATTGCTGAGCTCAAGGCTTACCCCCCTGTAGTCAATGTTTTATCTCCATTCAAAATGTTAAATACCCCCAAGCTATTATTTTAAATATGTTACTGTGTTTGTATTTTTTATATTGATTGAACTGAAGTAACAGAACAGTTGGTGCTCACTGGCAGCAAAACTTGTTGTAGTCAATGAACTATATGAGGTCATGAGAACAAGGAACTTGCACATTTGTGGTAACTGTCATAGAAGACTCATTTGGTGTTGAGGTTACCTTTTCCATCACTTGATGGTGTTTTGGGTAACCATCTCATTTAACCAATAATATCCCTATAAGAGCCACATATCACACCTGATCACATTGAACTTGCTGATGACGACACTGTACAAGTTGTACTGTCTTCAGGAGAACTTGAGGTGGAGGTGTGTACTGCTTGGAGTAGTGAGCCAGACTGTAGTTCTTCCACTGCCACTGCACATCTAGGGAAACTTGCCAGCAAAAGGTATGGAAATGGTGAGAGCAGTAAATGTGGCTTGTTGGACAAGGGAACAATCAAATGGGTAGCTGAAGCTGATCCGTGGTAAGCTGGGTTTGAGAAAGGCTAATAATTCAGTATTCTCAAGACATTGCCTGGAAAATGTGGTGAGATAATATTGCCAGTTTTGTTGAAACAGCTTTCAAAGCAATTGATGTTAGGGAGTATCTAAGAAAATACAAAGCCAGTTTAGCCAGTGCAGACCAAAGGCCTGTCCTGCTTTGCTAGGTTTGACAGGATCACTAGCTAGGCAAGACAGTGGCTCTGCTAAATAAACCTTCATTATGTACTCTGATAAGGCTGGCCTGGTGGTGCTGAGGGTTGAGGCACTGGACACCACACGTCGTGCCACACCAGTGACCCAGGTTCAGGAATGAGCCCAAACCATCGGCAGTCGGCAGGAGAAGAGATTGCTGAGCATCCAAAGACAGCTCTCTTCTCTGAGTAGGGTGGGTTGATGACTCCCAGTGTTAGCGACTCCCAGCGGATGCTGGGGATGCAACAGCAGGGATCACATCAGGGTAGGGAGGAGCATAGATGGACATCTGTGGGTGGGGCATGGGAGCACACTCAGCCCACGCTGGATGTCATTGCACGTCCATGCTCCTGAGGGAAGGGAGCTCAAGAACAAGGAAACCACCCATTGGCTGTGAGGAAGACATCACCTGCCCCCACCTCAAATGCGGGATCCTGCCCACCATCTTTCATCTCGCCCATCACCTCCACCTCAGGAGCATTAGAAGAGACAGCTCTGTGGAGCAGAAGGCAGCCCTGCTCTGTGGGGCGTGAACCAGGGGATTCTCCAGAGGTGTGTTGTGGGTGAGAGGAAACAGACAGTTCGGCTCGGAAGGATCTCGGCTGGAGGGGAAAAAGGCAGTATGACTGATGGGACCCCAGCTAGTGGTGACAGGAGGGAAAAATAATTATAAAAATAAAAAAAATGTACTCTGATGAGATTTCTACCTTCCCCCAAAATATTTGATCTCTGCCACCTGCCAGTGTCAAAAAGCTCCCAGATATCCTGTTGTTTCTCACTCATCACTATCCAATTCCTCACCCATGTCACACTGATACCTGGCACTAGAGGCATGTGAAGTCTTCCAAGAAGAAGGAGGTACTGTACAAGCAGGAGGAGGTGGATTCTTGGTTGTTTGTTCATGTTGTTGGACCTGCACCTTTTGAAGTGCATGCAACAGTTTCTGCTTAATACAGTTGATGCATTCAGGGGATTCAATGCATCTTCATATAGTATTTGGGATCCAGTAGTGTTGCCATGCCAAATTGTGTGCCTTGTCTAAATTCATTCAAATCTGTCTGCAGTTTGTGTAAGAAGTAGGGATGGGCCAACCACCCCTGAAACCATGCCATTCCAAATTCATGTAGTTTGTTTCCTTTATAACCAAAACTGAAAATGGCACAGGGTCAAAATTTCAAAGCACATGACATTATGACCCGGTACGATTGAAAACAGCCTGCTCAGTTCAGATTATTTTTTTTAGTTGTTCCCTCCTGTAACCTTCCATCCTGTTTGCATGTCATGTGACTGGGACTGGAGGCTGAGGGAAAGGTGAAAGGTGATCAGTTGAAGCTGTGGTGCCAGATATACCCCTGTTTAACATATTCAAATCATGGTATAAACAGGGACTGCACTAGTTTGCCACATTTGAGTCACAGCAGAGAGAGGAAGAAGGATCACTCCCCACTCACTTGCATGCTTGATCACCATCCAACCTGCCAGCCTCTCCCTCACTTCCATTCACTCACTACTTTGGCATGGTCACTAACCTGTTCTGATCTGTTTGCATGTTCCAACTTTCTCTCTCTCTCTGAGTCACCCATTAACTGTTGTGCCAAAGTATGCTACTGTGCTTCCACACCTCCTAACTGACTGCTGCACACATTAGAGATATCTCCTCACCCATGCTTCCAAATACAAAACTACAACACTTAAAAAAAAAAAGCAGGCATAGCTACTGTCATCTGCAAAACAACAGAGTTTCAAAATGTGACAAAAACAACTGTGTCGGGGGGGGGGAGAGATGAGGTAGGGTCACGGCAACCAGTTCAGGAAACCTGCAACTACAGATGACACAGTAGGACAAAACTCCTCAGCTCAAAAATAAATATAGTACACTACAGTACAGCGGGTGGAGGAACTATATCATTTCAAAGAAGACAAGCATATAGCTTTTTTTTATTCTTAGTCCCTTGAATTTTAATTTTCTCACACATGAACAGCTAAAATGCCCATTTAATAAGAGCAATAAGACACCCCAGTGGTGTGCCTTAGACACTTCTAGCACAAGGCCAGGAGCTAAAGGCATGAGGCTGCAGGCCTCGTGCCTTACAATGCCCCTGGCTGTGTGCTAGAGGTGTCTAGCACGCACCCTGTCATATCTTATTGCTTATGTAATGAAAACCAGGAGATTTTGCACTCACGCACCCAAAATTTTCAAAAAGTGCATAAGTTCTAGGTACAACCCAAACATAACCTCAGAAAAAAGACACCGATGCATTTTTTTACCTCCCAGGAACTTTCGCCCTGTAATACTACATTTCTGTGGCATTCAGCTATACATTTTGGGGTGTGTGAAAGCAGAGCCAACTGATTTTCACCATCAGGGGAGGCCAACACAAATAGAAGTGGCAAGGAAGGTAAGTCTCCCTGGCTGAAACCTTTGTTTATTTTACATGAGGAGGAAGATATCCCTGATGACAACGACATAACAAATGAAATCCCTGTTACTGCTAGCCAACTTATGCCAGGAGATAAAAGTTAGAAGGCCAGTAACTACAATTATATCAACTCCCAAAATGTAAAACCAGTGTCAGCAAGGGGAGACAGGAAACTCACCTTAGCATATCCACTTTATTAAGACACTTAAAGAGAAAGCACCCAAATGCACACAACAGAAAAGATTGGATGTTAGTGCCTGGTGAGACAAAGGATGATGAGGTGACAGTGACCAAGAAGTGTTTTCTCTTTATCTAAAAGTATTGACAACGTGATATATCATTTCTGCCACAATCACCATCTGGCACTTTTGTATCTGACAGTTCACCACGACTATGTACAGTACTGTTGTTTCCTTTTGCAACAGACCACACCCCAAACCAGAACAGTTCACCATGTAAGAGTCATTGCAAAGGGCAAGTAAATATGATCACGCCCATCCAGTTGTCCAGAAGTTCAATAAAGCAATAACAGAAATTACAGCTCTTGACCTACATCCTTTCTCATTTGTTGAATCCTTTGGCTTTAAGCAGGTAATGTAGATTGCAGTTCCACAATATTGAAAACTATTAAGAATATATTTTGCTACCATAGTAGTACAAATGTATCTTGTGAATTGCATGATAAAGTGATGCAGGCCAAGAAGCTTGCAGCAGTGTCACAAATACATGTATATATACTGTATGTAATACAACTGATATGTTAATTAGTAGTGGACAAACTGTATACTACATAACAGTCACCTGGCTTTGGATATCCTTTCACAATTCCTCTGCCTCATCCTTTATCTCAAACACAACAGCCACAACATTTAAAAAGCAGGCTATCTTACGTATTGTTAGTTTTGAACCTAAAGATCATCCTGCTGTGAACCTCTTGCAGAAATTAAGAAGATGGTTTGCTGATCGGCTTACTCATCATGGTCTTTATCCAGGGTTTTTGGTATCCAGCAACGGGGCAAACAGTGTACGTACTGTGAAGGATGGAGGGTATGTGCATATACCTTGCTTTGCTCATACCTTCAATCTTGAAATAACCTGATTTTCTTAAAATTGACGGAAGTGTTCAGAATGCATTGAGAGTTGCATGCAAAATATCTGGACATTTTTGTCATTCTGCTAAAGTATGGGAAATGTTGTGGCAGCTGCAGAAGGACACTAATCTTTCACAATGTCAGCTAAAGCCTTTACATGGTGCAATGATTTCTTGAGCAGTGTGAAGCTGTGCATCAGTAGCCTATGGGTCATTCAGTAAGAAATGGGGATGTGTCACTATGTTCAACCAATGAGACCTTATGTCACAACTGTGACACATTCTTCAACCTTTTGAGGATGCCACTCAGTGCAGGCAATGCCAGTATGAGTCAAATAATACCCAATATTCCTTTTAGGAACAAACTAGAGAAGCAGAAGGCAGCACTTATTGAAGAAGATAGTGCTGTTTCTCTTGCAGGAAAGAAAAGTGTGTCTCTAGAAATGGACCCCAGATTGCTAAAGATCTTAGAATCAGAACATTATAATCCAGCCACAGTGTTCAACCTTCAATTTAAGGCTAGCCTGGCATCATCTCTTTCCTCTAACCTTAAAGACGTCAGCAGATATGTAAGACCAAGTTATCGAAAAAGTGGAAATTATGGATACTATAACATTTCTCAATTGGTTGAGCATGCACACACCCATATCTCACTGCAGCAGGAGAAACATCCAATGAAAAAGATGAAGTGGGTGACATTTAGTGATTATGTTGATAAAGACAGTAGTCCTTTCATTGTTGGCCAAGGTCATACATATGGTTGAACAATATTTAAAAGGCCATAGGAAACTCAACACATGGGATGACCCTTTGAAATACTGGTAAAACAAGAGAAAATTCTGGCCTGCATTCTGTAGAGTAGCCATTTTATACTTAAATTGCCCTATGGCCAGTGTCTACTCTGATAGACTTTCCAGCACCACTGGTAGTGTTGCTTTGGATCCATGAACCATTTGTTGCCTGGAAACACAGAATGTCTGACATTTGTTAAAGTTAACCTTCGTTTCTTTCCTAGCTCCACTGGTTCCCTACAAAGTCAGTTTGATTTTGACGATGATCAGATGATATGTATTGATTTGATCAGATGATATGTATTGATTTAATTGTTGACTGTGTCTGTGTGAGGGTTATCCTGCTGATGTACATAAGGCCAGAATGAGAAAAAAAATTATAAGAAAATGGAAAAAAAACAAGTGGTCTCTTAAATGGTGATTGACCAAACAAAGAGCCTGTTTGTCTCATTTGTATAAAACAAAAAGAAAAGAAAAAAATACAATCAAAATAACAGAAATAAAAAAAGAAAGAAAAATAAATGGGGGTAATCTACCAAGAGAAAAGAGGTTGTTAGTCTCATTTGTGTAAATAAAAAATTGAAAAAGAAATAAAGAAAAAAATATTAAATACAGTAAAAAATGGTGCTGGGGGTGTAGTAATCAGCCTCTAGCTAGAATGTAGAGTATGGAGTAAAACATGGCATAAAGAAAAACTACTGCTAGCTTTATCTTAAGCCCTGTTCACACAGATTAAAGCTTACCGTTTCAAAGTGTCCGCACTGTGTAAAGCGAGTTTGAAAACAAGTTGGCACCTTAACAATTCTGTGTCAGCATGTTCTCACTGCAGTGGTACTGGTGTCTACTTGCCTGTTTTCTGGCACTCGCAGCACCTGAAAAGCTACTTACCATCATGCTTTGCAGTGAGACTGAAAACTGTAGAATCGTGCTCCAGAAACTGTGTTGTCCTGCTCTTACTGACAGGAAGTCCGAATTACAATCAGCACCATTTTCAAAACCATGCTCAAGCCTACCTCGAAGCAGGGTTTGAGCACGGTTAACTAAAACGGTTCCCAAGTCATGCTAAGTGAGAACGTGAACCATGCTAGCGGCTATTTTAAATGTTTTACCACTGATAAAACATTTTAAATAGCACAGTGTGAACAAGGACTTAGTGGCAACTAAAAATTAGGCCAAACAGAAATCATGTTGAAAGCTTACTGCTCTTTGCCCACCATGTTCTTAAAAACTAACATCATTTAATTGCTTTGCTACATTTTTGTATAATTTTAGGCTGACTATATGAGGATGGGTGGATGGGGGTCCTGGAAGCCATTTTCATTCCACACTCTACTAATTGGCTTTTTGCTTTGCAGGCTGGTCATTGTCATAAAAATATTTAAACAGATGAATGCAGTGTATCTCACAGTATACTCTGCACTGTTATGCCACTATCCCTTTGTATTTCATGGTATTTTTCTCCCTCAAATTTTTTCACCAATTAATAATTGGAACAAACAAGGCAGATATAAATCCTTTGCAAAACCCAATCAAAACTTGACCTGGATTTGGCAAATACACAACCAAATCCAAATCGACCCTGGCTTTCCCTTCCCTACTCAGAGGTATCTCTGCCACTTCCTTAATGAGTACTGCATCCTGCTTGTGCTACTGCCAACATAACTCAGATGAACTAGTTGTGTCATAGAAAAATAGAAACATAGACTTTGACTGCAGATAAGAACCGCTTATCCCACCCAGTCTGCCCATTTCCCTACCTATTGAATAAGCTGAAGATCCTAGTTAACCAACAGCCTACTTCCTCCTACCCCCTCTAGAATTGCCTTGCATCTGGTCCATGCATTCTTAAAATCCCTTACTGTTTCTGACCTCATGACCCCCTCAGAAAGGCCATTCCATGTGTTCACCACCCTCTCCATGAAAAAATACTTCCTCACACTACCCCAAGCTGTTCCCCCTCTATTTTCAAATTGTGCCCCCTTGTTCCTGCACATCACCACCACCTCCACCACCATCATCATCATCACTGCCTTTGTCACAACCACCACCAGTGCTGCACCTTGTTGACCACCACTAGCCATGCTTTGTTGTATTGCTGTAGAAGATTTAAAATAATGTGACTGTGCCATTCAAGTAGACTCACCAAGAAAGAACCATACTAAGGGTTGTTTATTTTTTCTAACATCATTGGTAGCCTTTTCATAAAGTCTCAGAGTTGAATAAGATTTTAAAGCACATGCCACTGCATCTGGGACTGAAACAGGTAAGACCATATCCCATTTGTTAAGCAGTGAGAGTTAAAAGCAATAATCTGTTTTGTCCTCTCCTTTTCTGCCACTTGTCAGTCTCATGCCTGTCTGATTATGCAATCAAATTTTTCTTGTGGCACCTAGGAGTTAGCCCTCAATGGTCCTAATTTTCCTGTGACATCCCTTCAACTGCTTTCTGCCTTGCTTCTCCATGGTTGAAACAATATATGTGAATCTTTACATGAAAACTGCATCCCTTGGTTTGAAATGTATATAATTATATTGTTGAAATGATTATAAAGCTTTTGGGGTTTATTAGAGGTTGACCTTAATATGCATTTTGACCTCCACAAGCTTGTTAACAGAACTGTCAACAGGAGACTAGCTCTGGGATACAATGCTCCATTTTGTTGAACCTGTTAAAGACTGAGGTTCTTCAGCCAGGCATCAATAAAGAAATTGACAAAGTTGTGGTACATTTGTGAGAAACAGGAGATATAGCTTACAACATCAGGATGTAGAGTTTAAACTGCTAGGAAAATACATCTTATAAAAGGATATAGGAAGGGCTTTCTTTGTACTGCCTGTATGAAGAGCTATCCTGCAGATTTTTTATTTTTTTATTTTATTGTGATTGATAATAAAATGCTACTTGAAAATTGCATAACTTCTCCTGGTTTGCCTATGCTTCCTGACCTATGCCTCTATGACAGTCAATGTCAAACAATGTGGGGTGTATGCCATGCATACTCTACACCAGGAGTTTTGTTCATGGGTACTAGACCTGGTACCAGGGAAGCATAAAAGAATGGCATGGATCCTGCTACTGGAAGCCCGGGGGTGATTATCAGAAGAATGGCAGCCAGACTAGAAGTAGAAACAAAAGTCCAAACTGAGAATGTACAGCTGGCACCAGTGATGAAAGAGGAAGAACTGTCAGAGGACAGAACCTGAAAGCATGCCTGTCTTCTTCAAATGGTGGGCTATACAACAAAGAGATGGAGAAACAGAAAAGAGATGCAGTGACAGGAGCAGTGATGGCTGGATGCCTTGCATGCAATCAAAGCTGGAGGATTTGGTACAGGTCCAGCAGGTAAACAAAACACAAACTTAAAAGACATTAAACTTACAAAACTGTGTTCCTCAGATGATATCAAAACATACCTGACAACTTTTGAAAGGATCACCAGAGCCTGACAATAGCCAAAAACAATAATGGGCAGTCAGGCTGGTGCCTTATCTGCTAGGTAAAGCCAAACTTGTCTATGGCAATAGTGACACTGCACAGTTAGAAAACTATGACCTTGTGAAAAGGAAAATCTTTAAAAGATACTGTATGACATCTCAGGATAGACCTACAGGCAGATATTCTGGTCCCTGAAGTACCACTCAGTTGACAATCCTCAAGAAGCTTTCACCTAACTCAGAGAACTCTTCAATAAATGGCTGCAGCAGAGGGCAAAACATTCCCATAGATTATCAACATATCTGCAATAGAAGTTCACCAACATCCTTCTTATAGATGTACAGTTTTGGTAAAGAACACTAACAAACATAGAAACACAGAAGTTAACAGCAGATAAGGACCACAAAGCCCATCCAGTCTGCCCATTTTTCTACCTTCACGAATGTGCCAATGATCTTTACTCTGTCAATGGCCTACCTATTCATACTCATCTGTATTGCTCCCTTATGCCTATCCCATGCCTGTTTGAAGCCCTGCACTGTATTCATATCCACCACTTCCTGAGGTTGGTCGTTCCATGCATCCACCACCAGAAAGTGGGGAAAAGGCTGTTTCTTTGGTTGAGTACTATCAGACAGTCAGACAGACACCACAGCAGTGAAGTAACTGCCAACACAGAGTCACTTAATCTTATCCAACCAGTTACTGACCCTACACACTATAATTCTCACTTCGCTAACCATTCCCTGCTACACTGGGTCTTCTCTTCTCATCTGAATACTTTAAGATCCATCTCCACACAAATCAAAACTCAACCTAAACATTTTGGCACGTAATTCATTGCCTTCTTGATCCACCATCTTAGTCCACTCCTACCACCCTTATCATAGATGGCTCTCCTGTTTCTGGTCCCTCCTCTGTTGCTGGGATCTTCAATAAATTCTGTACCTCTTGTGATCTCCCAGATCATCCTCAACCTGCCTCACCAAACAATCTCCACTCCCCCTCCCCATTTGGAGGCTATAGCCACCTCCCTTATTTCCTCCCAGGAGATCCTTCAAGCTCTACTATCCCAGAAGCCCTTCAAATCCATTACGATGGACTCCACCCCTAGTTGCTCTGCATCCCTGCCCCAGCCATCATTGCTCCTCTCACTCACATCTTAAATCTCTCTTTCCTCTCCTGCACTGTCCCTGTTGCTTAGAAAGCAGCAAAGGTGATGCTCCTTCACAAAGGTGGAGACCTTTCTCTACACAGCAACTTCTATCCCAAATCCCTACTTCCTTCTCTCACCAAACTACAGAAAATCATTGTCTGCTCCAGGCTTGCCCACTCTTTTTTCCACCACTGACATTCTCTCTCTCTCCCCCCTTCCAAGCTGGATTCAGGAGACACCACTCCATCATATCCTCACTACTGTGGGTCACAGACTCTATCTTTTCAGGTATTGACCAGGGTCACATTACCACAGCTCTCTTTATAGATCTAGTGAATTAATTTGACTTGATATCCCGCCCTCTACTCCTACACAAGCTAACATCTGCTGGTTTATCAGGATCAACAGTTGACTGGTTCTGCTCCTACCTCTCTGACTGGCAACAGTCAGTCCAGGTATGAAACAACCTCTTATCTCATCTCCCTGTCCAAGCTGGTGTTTCCGAAGCTTCAATACTTGGCTATATGCTTTTCTTCTTTTCATACTGTAAAGGACCTCCCCATAGTCTGCACCAACAGTTATATCCACATGTATGTGGATGATACTGTTATCTATATACCAGAACCATTTCCTGCTAACTTGCAATCCCCTCTCCAGCAGGACTTTAACAGAGTCCTGAAGTGGTTCCAAGACAACCAACTTAGAGTTAACACTAAAAAAAAGTCTCAATGTTTTTCAGAGCCAGGCAAATGCTGGCATGCCTCCAGTCACCCCCAGTCTTCTCCACCCCTGATGGCCTCCCTCTTGACCTAGTATTCACTTTTAAATACCCAGGGGTCTGACTAGACAGTCACCTGGACTTCATCACATACATCGATGCTATACACTTCAAACTCTGCCCAAAGCTTGGAATTCTGTTTCAGAACACAGACTATCTATCTCTTCCTATCCACCGTGAATGTATCACTAAAATGATCCTGCCAATTTTTTGACTATGCTGATTTAGTCTATGGCACTGCCCATACTGTGCACCTTGCCAAGCTCGACACTCTATTTAACTCCTTCGGCTGGTTTGCCACTGACTCCTCTTTCTGTACACACTACTGCTCTCTGTACACCTCACTATCTACCACTCCTCTTCCCTATCAGTGTCTCTCCCACTGTCTGGCCTTTACAGCCAAATTCTGGTTTGGGACCCTTCCATCATATCTCTTCCCCCCCCTTTCTATCCCCTGCTAACCCATCTTCATACCCCCTGTGTTCCAGGAACTCCCACACTTCCTCTCTCTTCCACCTCCTGCACTACTTCAGCTCAATCAGCTTCCTCATATCACTTCAAATATCTCTGGAACCAGCTCTCCCCCTCCATCTGCACATCCCAATCCCTCCCCACATTCCGGCACCTGCTATGTCTCACTCCAATCCCACCTTGTTCCTGCCTTTCCAACTCTCAAACTCCTCCACCTCAATCTACCTAGTCCCCATGGCTTTGGGGCAAATCCTTTTAACTCAGACCTCTCTGTGAAACTTGCTGTCTCATCTCTTACATTTGGTGACTTCTATTAGGTGGGGATCTGCTTCCAAAACATGCCAAGTTTTGTTTATCTCTTGTATCCCCTTAGTATGTCTGGAGTAAGTAGTCACAAAGATCATACATGCTGCACTCTCCTTTTCCTCTTGTTTATCTCTAATTGTTAGGAGGTTGGACCTATCAGTTCTGAAAGCCTCCCTGTAGGCCAAGTCCACTGTCTTTTGCCCACACCCCCCGTTCCAAAAATCTGTTGCACATCTCAGACCCATGTATGATGTAATTGGTATCCTCACTGCAGTTCCTCTGGTCTCTCAACATCTGGGCTTTGGGAATATTACGCAATCATATGGTATGGGTGGCAGCTGAATAAAAACTGTAGTGAATTCCTGTTTCTTCATCGTTATGGTGTGACTTGGCATGCTGGACAAGCTGGAAGAGTTTGTGATATGTCTGGAAAAAAGCAATTCTAACTTGAATTTCTCAATACAGTGTGATTCTTTGTCTGTCTCCTTCTTGGATCTGCTAATCATTAAGAAACAGGATGGAATTTTGAGAACTGGTTTGTTAGGGCACATCTTTCCATATCGTGTGATTGCAAATAGTCCCAAAGCCCAGATGTTGACAGTCTGGAAGAACTGTAGTGAGGATACTGATACAATTGTACTGGGTCTGAAATGCACAATAGATTTTTGGAAAGGGGGTGTAGGCAAAAGACAGTGGACTTGGCCTATAGGGGGGCTTTCAGTACTGACAGGTTCAACAGGAAAAGAGGAGTACAGCACATATGAATTTTGTGACTACTTACTCCAGACATACAAAGGGGATGCAGAAGATAAACAAAAATTGGAATATTTTGGAAGCAGATCCCCACCTAACAGAAGTCACCAAATGTTAGCTGAGAATGTTTTTTTTAAAAGGGGTACCAATTTGAGGGACAGACTAGTACATAGTTATTCACCAGAGGGCGATGTCAGTGGAGCTAGAACTAATCAAACATCAATTTTACCAGCAGGGGCATACCAATGTAGTAACTGCAAATTTTGCAGCTCAGTATTTTAGAACATTTATCACATGTAACAGTAACAGGAACTTTGAGATGAAAGATTTCATTACTGTATTACTGAGTATGTTGTTTATCTAGCCATATGCCAATTAGAGATGCAGTGAATTATAAATCTGCCCATGAAGTGGGCATAAAGTGTCCACTTAGTCCGTCAAACACAACGCGAAGTGGACCCTGTAAAGTGCTCACTTCGCATTATCATTACTTCACATTCTCAATATGCCTTAACACGAAGTAAGGCGAAGTGAGAAGAAAAAAGGCACATCACATGGCCTGCAGTACTGTAAGTCACATGCTTTAGCCAGGCAGGAAGGAAGTGAGTCAGAGAAGCAGTTTCACTTTCTTCTTTGCATTTGTACAGGGAGAAAGCAAAATTGTGAGAGGAGAGGAGTTTGCTTGGCATTCGGAGTCATTTCTTGTTACTGCCATAACAATCAAATAACTTTTTTGAAAGCTGTTTTATTTAGTGCTTGTATTGTCTTAGTGTTTTTTTGGTTAGTGAATTTTTTGTATAAGTTTTTGTTTTTGTTTTATGTGTGTGACTGACTGTGTGTGTGTGTGTGTGTGTGTGTGTGTGTGTGTGTGTGTGTATATGTGTGTGTCTACCGTGTGTGTGTGTGTGTGTGTGTCATCCTGTGGACCCAGGAGGATGGAGGGTCACATTGGAGTCGGAGAAGGTGAGTCACTGTCATGTGGGAGCATTAGGAGGGGAGGATTGTGGACCCATGGGGGTGGGGCGGTCGTGTTATGTTGGACGCTCCAGACTCCTGGCCAGTATTGCTTCCCCACGGAAGCAGCAGAAGCAGCAGCAGCAGCACCAGTGCCACCGGTGGCTGTTGCTCATCCACCTTCCACCACCACCACCACCACTAGCAGAAGCTGTTGGGGCTCCAGTAGCACCCCCTCCACCACCTCCACAGCCACAGGAGGTGGCCCCAGCAATTGTGAGTGGTGGTGGTTGGGCTCTTGCCCAACAAGTGTGTACTGTGTCTGGTCCCCCCCGCAGCTCAACAATGTGGGAGTTTTTTAATTGTGTGGGGGGAGACAGCACAGCGGTGCAGTACCATGTGTTTGGTGTGCTGGTGTGCCGTGGGCCCCCTGGAACATATTTGGGGACTGGTGGCCAGTGCACCCACATGATGAATCACCACAGGGCAGAGTGGCAGGCTGCCACAGAAGGGACCAGGCTCCACCTGCTGGCCCTTCCATGGCAGTGGCCGAGGGTGCTGCTGGGGTGGGAAATGTGCCTCGCAGCAGTCACTGCCACAGCAGGAGAAGGAGGGCTACATCAGGTGCTCCACCACCACCACCACCACCGCCCTCACAGCCACCAGCACCACCCCGTCCACCACCAGCCCCACTACCAGGATTACCCACTGCAGTGGACCCCGGCACAGTCCCTGTTAGCCAGTCTGACCTCTTCCTGGTGTGAGCAGCACTGGAGGAAAACAAGCATTTCAGTGCTTTGGAGCAGCAGGTTGCCAGAGTGTAAGCACAGCAGCAGCAAATACTTTCAGTGCTGCACCTGCTGTTGGAACACCATGGCATCCCACGGCCATAGTAAGTCCGGGTATTGTTTTCTGTCCCCCCACACCCACACCCCTGACCCCACCCCACTACTGTGTTGTGCTTTTGTTGTGTGTTTTTTGTTTGTTATTATTAAATCACACACATTTTCCCTTCAAGGGGAATCTTTCTTGCATCACATAGTGCAATGTTTTTTGAAAACCAGGCATAAATGCATTACAGTGAGTCACGTGATGGAGGCATTCCCATTCTGAAAATCTGCTCACATTTTGCCTCCCTTCTCAGCAACATTAGGACGTGATGGCAGGGAGAGCGCGTGTGCGTGCTCCTTACAGTGAATATCCGATTGTGCAGGTTTGCGAATGTTTCTTTATGTAAATGGTCAGTTTCTTGCGAAATGTGTGGCTAAGTTTCTGGTAAGAAGAGCCTTGAAACATCCCACATTTCACTACAAAGTGAACCTTATAACATTAGGAAACATTGCTTGGGATAGCTGCTGGACATTCACTATAGTGGAGCATGCACCTGCGCTCCCCCTGCCATCACGTCTTAACGTTGCTGAGGAAGTGTGGCACAAATGTGGGCTGCTTTTCAGATTGCTAATTCCTCCGTCATGTGACTCACTGTAATGAAATTATGGGTGGTTTTCACAGACATATATTGCACTCTGTGGAGCAAGAAATATTCCAGTGGGAGTAATGCCCCCACATATTAGTTTATGTGCATCACCATAACTATGTAATGTGGTGACTGTCTGTAAAGCAGCAGAGCAACGATCTGTTGATAACTCTGACCAATATTTTTTAATGCTATGTTACAACTTCCTTTACTTACATCCTGACTGACTGGAAAGATAAGATGATTTGCAGTAGCTGAGTGTGCTGTACTACCTTTTTTCATGTATGAAATAATGAAAGGAGCATTTCTTTTAAATTGGTGCTGCTGACAGTGAGTGTGACCAGGTCTTTGTCATTGTTTTCCTCTGCTTTTCTCCATCACATCAAGTAGTTGTCATATATCACTTCTGTTGTTAACTAACAGTTATGCATCAGTCAGAGTTTTATATGACACCATGGAACAATAGTTATTGAAAAGCAGCTGCACATAAATACAAACTGGTTGGAACAATATTGGAAGGCGTGCTCATTTGTGTGTTCATACATGGAAAAAGTAGGATTAAGAGAAGCAGATATAAATTGTGAGAAGAATCATATCACTCAAGTCACTGACGACTCGGACATAAGTAGTGGTTGCTGTGACAATTTAAAGTAGCATAAAAAAGTACAGTTTAGAACTGTGAGGACATTCTTGCAATGCTGCTTTAAGTATAAAAATGTCACTATGACATCATGACTATGAGCCCACAGCAACAATCACAGAACACACAAACGTGGCACAGAGTCCCCATAATTTTTCTGCAGGCCCAAAATGCATCCTCCTTGTGTGCTGAAAATTGACAAGTGGTAACGAAGTGAAAAGAGACTGTTTCGGCACATACAAAGTCCCCCAGAATTAATGGCGCACTCAGTCATGCGTGCAGTGGTGGCACAGAGTCCCCATATTTTTTCTACAGGCCCACAATGCGTCCTCCTTGTGTGCAGAAAATTGACAAGTGGTAATGAAGTGGAAAGAGACTGTTTCAGCACATACGGCAGTATAAAATGATGACTGTGAGGTTCGTGTTGCTGGTCCAATGTGTTGTGCGAGACGATGCCACCAAATGAAATGTGATCATCTCAATTGGATTGAAAGGTTCCCTTTGGATGTACACTAATAGTAGCCTTGGTGAGTAGCTATATATATATATAGATATATGGTTGTGTATTTTGTAGGTGATGATAAGGGGGGGATGAACTTGACATGGACATGTACTCATGCTATTGTTCTGCATCACACAGGTGACTCATAAACTGTTGGTGTGCACATTCCAGTGCTCAATGAGAATTTTTTGCACTTAAATGGAAACGGATAACTCTCAAGCACATGAAGGTAAGTACTTCTTTTTTTCGGGGGGGGGAACTCATATTTTCAGTTTTGTCTGTAATAGTTCCTTATTTTTGTACTTCTTCACAGATTTCATCAGCATCCTTCTGGAGTCCGGTTGTTAATGATGGTCATGATCATCTAATGAAATGACTTCTGCGTGTTGCATGTGTGCCCAAGCTTGGGGGAGGGGTGTGCCTGATGTTGAAGAACTTTTTGGGATAAGGCCACGTTGACAGAACAACAAAACATCTCGAAGTTTCCTTAAAAAAGAAATGAATGACTTCTTACAAGTTACAACTTCATTGTTATGTGTCCCTCCCTGGTTCTCAAATCTCAATCCCTATTGTCAAGTTACATTTCAGAGACACATCTTGTCAACTACTAAGATAACCTGTTGTGCGCAATATTTGCAGCAGTCTTTACAAAGCAATGAAATGGATGAAATAAAATCTTCATACTTACCAGAATAGATTTCACATGGACTTTACATCGGTTCTTCTCTGTATGGTATAGCTACGCATCTTTCCCAATGAATATTAGCGATGGAGCCTGTTTTTGTTCTCCTGTAAAAAGAAACAAAGTGTACTGTATGTGTTTTGCCACTGCGGCTCTGAAAAGCTGCAGAAAACAAAACATACAACTTAAAGAAGTGGACGCAGCATAACAAACATGAGTGCACATACTCACTTTATGGTTTAAATATTAATAAGCTGTTGGTGGTGGTGCACTGGTGGTCCGTGGGCAGCAGACAGACTCATGGTGGCAGACTTGCATAACATCAGTCCCAGTGGTGGTGGTGGTGGTCAGTGGGGGGCAGACAGATTCATGGTGGTGGCAGACTTGCATAACATCTGTCCCGGTGGTGGTGGTGGTGGTCTGTGGAGGGGCAGACAGACTCATGGTGGCAGACTTCCATAACATCAGTCCCAGTGGTAGTGGTGGTGGTCCGTGGGGGGCAGACAGACTCATGGTGGCAGACTTGCATAACATCAGTCCCAATGATGGTGGTGGTGGTGGTCCGTGGGGGGCAGACAGACTCATGGTGGTGGCAGACTTGCATAACATCAGTCCTGGTGGTGATGGTGATGGTCCATGGGGGGGAAGACAGACTCATGGTGGTGGCAGACTTGTATGACATCAGTCCCGGTGGTGGTGGTGGTGGTCCATGGAGGGCAGACAGACTCATAGTGGTGGCAGACTTGCATAACATCAGTCCCAGTGGTGGTGGTGGTGTCCGTGGGGGGCAGACAGACTCATGGTGGCAGACTTGCATAACATCAGTCCCGGTGGTGGTGGTTGTCCGTGGGGGGCAGACAGACTCATGGTGGTGGTAGACTTGCATAACATCAGTCCCAGTGGTGGTGGTGGTCCGTGGGGGGCAGACAGACTCATGGTGGTGGCAGACTTGCATAACATCATCCCAGTGGTGGTGGTGGTGGTCTGTGGGGGGCAGAGAGACTGATGGTGGCAGACTTGCATAACATCAGTCCCAGTGGTGGTGGTGGTGTCCGTGGGGGGCAGACAGACTCATGGTGGCAGACTTGCATAACATCAGTCCCGGTGGTGGTGGTGGTCCGTGGGGGGCAGACAGACTCATGGTGGTGGCAGACTTGCATAACATCGTCCCAGTGGTGGTGGTGGTGGTCTGTGGGGGGCAGACAGACTCATGGTGGCAGACCTGCATAACATCAGTCCTGGTGGTGGTGGTGGTGGTCCGGGGTGGGGGCACACCGCCTTTTAAATACTGCAGTTAAAACCGCCAACATTAACCACATCATCATCCTCATAAAGAAAACTGCCCTCACAGTCAACGATGTCTGAAGTCTGACCAGTGGGAAATTCTTTCTCCATTGTGTCATCATCTACGTCAGTGGTGGGCTGTTTCAGGCAGCCACTGCCAGTGCCACCAGGATGCTCCATTTCCACATCAGCAAGATCACCATGACTAGGCTGGGGTACGATTGCCAAGGTTGCAATCTGTGCTGGTATGTGTCTCTCATTCATTTTAATGAATGTTAGCAAACTAAAAATTTGCAGGAGACAGGTTTGTCCGATGATCCTGACTATTGCACCTGCTGAGCTGAATACCCTCGACACTTACACTGGAGGGTGGGCATGTGAGGTACTTCAGTGCCACTGCAGTCAGATCTGGCCATTCACTGACCTTTCCACCCCAGTACAAAAGAGGATCTTCACTTATTGTCAGATACCTGTTTTAGACAAATATGACTCAATCATTCTCTGTGCTGCACTAAGTCCAATTGTTGATGCATCAGCCTGTTCTCCAGAATCATTTATTTCACAAATACCCACTTGGGACAAAGCCTCCCAAAGCGGGTTGATGCCACCCTGACCCACTTTGGATGACAGACCACCAGGAACTACAGTCCCCTTACCCTTGCATGATATGCTTGCTGGTCCTCCAGCTACACCTTCAGCTGGATTATGCTGCTGAGGTTTGCACACCTTGGCACATGACTTCTGTGCCCCATGAACCAAGTGAACCAGTTGGCCACTGATATTTTTAACCTGTTCAGGCCCTCCCTCCAGTACTGATGCAATTCCACGTTTGAATTGTGGGTCCAGCATTGTTGCCATGGCAAAGTTGTCACAAAGCTGAATGCTCACAATGTGATGATTCTGGTCGAATACTGTCAGCATGTGTTGCAGCAACATACAGCTACCACTGTCTCTGGCAACATCAAGGCTATGCTGTACATTCACCAATGTCTGCCTCAGCACCCGCAGCAGTGGAATTGAATGGCTAATGGAGGCAGACTCACCACTCACTGCCTGTGTGGCATGTTCAAAAGGCTGCAAAATTGTTATTAGAGTCCATGAGGTGCCACTGTTCAGTCGTCATAGACATGGAGGCCCCAGAACTGTCATGGCTAGTGTGCATAACAAGATATTCTGATATGGCTTTGTACTGTTCATACAACTTCTCTGCCATGTATAACGTAGAGTTCCATCAGGTGACAGCTTCCAGCCTCAAGTGGTGCTGAGGCAGGCTGTTTTGTATCTGCAGCTACTGCAGTTGGTCACGGGCCTTTCCAGATCTTGAAAAGTGAGAGCAGATACATTGTGCAATGGTCAGCATTTCCTTTATGTCAGGGTGCTGCATAAACTCCTGAACCACAAGATTTAAACAGTGGGCCATGCATGGAACACGAAAAAAAACACCATTCGTGATGCTTTTCACCACATTTGACCCACTGTCACTTGCTATGAACCCAGCTCTCAGGGACAGAGGTTCAGCCATCTATCAATTTCAGTCAGTACCATGTCAACATGTTCTCACCAGTGTGTGAACAGGTCACACTGCGCATAGCAATTGTTGCATGCTGGCGGATTCCAGAAGATTGCTCCCATGACAATCCACCTTACTACCCTGATTATTCACACTACCAACCACAAACAACCCGGCACCTGCTCCCAGTGTGCAGTTATACCTGAATATGAACTCCCCACTGTTTTGCCACTTGTCCACATATCCATGCTAAATGGATGAATGGAGAGGGAATGTTGAAGGGCATGTCTTACTGAGTCTGAGACAGTGTGGAACAACTCGGGAACAGCACGGTAGAAAAGTATGTCCTGGATGGGACTTTCCATTTTGGACAGGCACGGGCAGCAAACTGCGGAACCCAGAATTCTCCACAAAGGAGAAGGGCAAAGATCAATTGCCAGCATTTCCGCTACAGCAGCATTAAGTTCATGCGACACTGTATGATTGGGGGTACTTCAGCTTATGCTCAAAAACACTCTGTAACGTGGGCTGACTTAAACGTTTTACATGGGGTGTGTTGTTGGTGACAAATGGTTGTGCTCTGTGATGAATGGCATTGGCAGGGGGTGGAGTGTGGACATTTGATGAAGATGGTTGCACAGGTGATGATGACAAACCCAGAAATGATGTTATTTTTCCAGATTTGCCAACCAGGGTTTATATACCACTTGCACTAGACATACTGCATTCACCACCACCACCACAAAAACTGCCACTCTCACCAGCACTGGACAACATTTCAAAAGTCATTATGGTCCTCCACCTCATCATGCCTGTAGTAATCCTCTGCTATTATTACCACTACTGCACACATTTAATTTCCTACTGGGCTTAACAGTCATGGAGGGGATAACATGCTGGCTATGGTTGCCGGTGATACAGTAAGCGCCCCAGTCTGGTATTAGCTGCCAGCTTGTGCTGGGTCCACAGAGCCAAGTGTCTATTCTTAAGATGTATGCTGTCCTCCTGTCCAAAGATGGCTCCTCTTTTTACCTCGACTCACACGCACATGGCAAACCTGACAGATTGCAACTGAATCATCATTTGCATCTTGAACAAAAAAATCCCAAACAAGGGAGTGTGATGCTCTGCTTTTAACACGTCCATGATGATGTGGCTTATTTAAGTCTGTTATTTTAAGCACTGAAGTGGGGGAGGCACGTGATGTTTCTGGCACTGCACACCTGGACTGCAACTGACCACTATGACTACCTAACATATTGATTACTGGGTCATCATCATCATCATCATCATCCACTAAAACTGGTAAATCACAAGTTTTACGGGGGATCCTGCAAAAGATTCAGACACAGCCACTTTTAATTTCTTTTCTCCAGTTCCCAAATGGGGTCAATTAAATTATCATCATATTCATCAACGTCACTGTCTCACACATCCACATCTGCTTCAATGCTAACATGTGGACTGCATGTTGCAACAACAGCAACAACATCATCATCAGCAGCAACATCATCATCATCAGTGAATCACTGTGAATCACTGCATGGAAAATGCATGACATTAAGTGCCACAGTGGATGGAATATCACATTGTATGCTATCGTTGACATGATCATCAGAATCAGGTTCAGTTAATGGGATGTTACTGTGAAGTATGACATCATCTACGCTGTCACTCACTTGCACTGCTTCACACTCAATATGTTTGGATACGGTACACTGGTCAGAATTAGAACTTGATGCAGCAATGCTGATACTACCTCCACCACCACTAACACCAGTAACACTAACACCACCAGCTGGGAAAACATCATCTCCTCCAACTATGAGTGAAGTTACTGATTGGGCTGTAAAAACATTGCAGGAGAAATACCTTTCCTCACATCAGCAATGCACTTCTGCATTCTACTACCTGCCCACAGACCCTACTGCCAACATTGCCATGGCCAGAAACAGCTTTACTTGCACGTCTCTTTGTAGGCATTTTGGGGATCAACCACAAATATTATTACCAAATTCAGATTTTGATACATTCACTTTCTGACTGGAGGGATGCTGGCTGGAAGTGAAGCAAAATAAACAACTGTGGCTTCAGGAAACAGATAAGAAACTACTGTGTTGTGACACTGTCACGGAATTAAAACAACTTCAGTAACCAGTGGTGCTGATGGGGTCACAAAAACAATCCAGTCTGGTAAAAAATACCTTTCCAATGTGGGGGTGGGGTGGGGCACTGAATACAGACAGTGCTGATTTTTACGGCACTACAAGCAGCAAAACTTAGAACAGAAAACACAATCTCAGTACAAAATCTGGCAGCTGCAGTGGATCATGGGTTCACAGTGCACTGCTGTGTTTAGTTGCACTTACACTAGTCTGTGTCACAAATTTTAAAAGGTGTATTATATTTGATGCACACAACACTGCACACACAACACAGAACAGTTGTGTACAATGCTGAACGAGAATCGACTCCAATGCAAAAGTTCAGTGTACTGCCAAGTAATGTAAATTTGTAATTTAAACAACCTGGCCTTATGAAATGCTGCACCACATTCACACAACAAACAGCAAGAAAATTTGTACTATTACTGACAATATTACTGTGTGTACAGTAACACAGTTATATAACAAAAATATAACCAAAACACAAAGAAATCACTAGTTCTCCAACTTAAAGCTACCTACACACAGATACACCCCAACCCCACACAGCACACTTCACTGTCTTTCACCACACACACACTCAACGTTGAAATTAACATTCAAAATCCACACACAAACAAAAACTCTCAATGATGTGAGCACAGGAGGGTTTCCTACACTCGTTGAACTACAGTTGGATCCCCCTCAAAAAAGCAAAAATGCTTTTTGAACAGCTTGGCAGAAGACACCAGGAGAAAGGACTGCTGTGTGACTGGACTTCTCTGCTGGGACTAAAGAAGTAGAACTCTTGTACTTGGAACTTTAATTTAGGGTAAAAAAAAAACTAACTGAACTGAATGGTTATCTGAACAGTTATCTAGGTGTAAATCTCAGGTGACTGAAAGGACTTGATAGCTGTGAGGTTTAAATTACTTGTAGAAAGATCTAGTAAGTAGGGGAAGTGGCTTAGCTAGAAGGAAGCTACATTTAAAGACTGCCTTAGAAAGATTTTGCTAGTAGCTTGGCAGAAGACACCAGGAGAAAGGGCTGCTGTGTGACTGGACTTCTCTACTGGGTCTATATTGCCGTCCTTCCCTCCCCTCCCCCTCAAAGCTAGTTCTACTTTTATAGGCACAGAATTTGACTGACAGCAGGAATTTCCTGTTTGGGAGCAGGAAGTTAGTGATCACAGAGCCACCAAAGACCCACCATCCTAGAAGGGCAAGAGTAGCTCTCCGGCCCCCTCTAGCTGCAGGAAGTCTGCCTCTGAGCAAGTAAGGGGTCTACTGAGAAATATAGGATATTCTTGTCTCAGAACAGGACAATCAGGAGCTTAAAGGGCACACAGGCAGAAAGTAAGGCGAGAGAGAGAAAAAAACAGAGGAAAGAGTAAGGACTGCAAACAGTTAAGGGGCCAGAAATAAGACATGATGAGAGTGGTGCAGTGCAGTGGCTGTGGAGGAGCAGTCTTCCGGGAGACGTTCTGGAGGATGTGGTGTTGTCCCATCTGCAGGCACCTCTCTGGGCTGAGGAAGGAGGTTGCTCATCTCCAGGCTGAGTTGGCCAGGATTTGTGGGACCTCCTCTTCCATCCAGGGACCACCAGTGCCACTGCCGTTGCCTCAGAGGTTGCCAAGAAAGAGGAGCGGTAGGACCAATAATTGTAAATGGAGTCCACTCTGAAGAAAGGGCAGTTACTAGTAGGGTACCGCAGGGTTCAGTATTGGGTCCAGTCCTTTTTAATGTCTTCACCAGTGACATTGCAGAGGGACTGGAAGGAAAAGTATGCCTTTTTGCAGATGACACAAAGATCTGCAACAGGGTTGATACACAAGGAGGCGTGGAAGGGATGAAAAGGGACTTGGCAAGGTTGGAGGAATGGTCAGACGTATGGCAGCTAGGATTCAATGCAAAAAAGTGCAAAATAATGCACCTGGGAAACAAGAACCCAGGGGAAGAATACACAATGGGTGGGGAGGTAGTAACAACAACAAAACAGGAAAGGGACCTGGGGGTAATCATATCAGATGACCTTAAGGTTAGCAAGCTATGTGAGAAGGCAGTAGGGAGGGCCAGGGGTATACTGGGATGTATAGGGAGAGGCATCAGCAGCAGAAAACAGGAAGTTGTTATCCCTCTGTACAGACAGTTGGTGAGACCACATCTGGAATACTGTATCCAGTTCTGGAGACCCCATCTTCGCAAGGACATAGACAGGATACAGGCAGTCCAGAGGAGGGCAACTAAAATGGTGCAGGGTCTGCAAGAGTAGCCATATGAGGAGAGACTAAAGGAGCTTAATATGTATACCCTTGAGGAAAGAAGGGAGAGGGGGACATGATAGAAACTTTCAAGTACCTCAAGGGAATCAACAAAGTCCAAGAGGGTAGCATCTTTCAGAAAAGAGACTTGCAAGAACAAGGGGACACAATTTAAAGATAGAAGGAGGGCAGTTCAAGGGCAATGTGAGGAAGTATTATTTCTGGCGAGGGTAGTGGATGCATGGAACAGCCTTCCTGAGGAAGTTGTGGGGTCTAAAACTGTGGGGAAAATTCAAGAATGCATGGGACAGACATAAGGTAATTCTTGTGGGGGCAGGAAGATATAGGCTGTTGGTTAACTAGGATCTGCGGCCTATCCTGTAGGTG
Organism: Neoceratodus forsteri; assembly: GCA_016271365.2. Lineage (NCBI taxonomy): Eukaryota > Metazoa > Chordata > Ceratodontiformes > Ceratodontidae > Neoceratodus > Neoceratodus forsteri. Next base: position 44,625,275 of record CM057456.1, on the reverse strand, counting down.
GGGAAATGGGCAGACTAGATGGGCCTAGCGGTCCTTATCTGCCGTCAAAGTCTATGTTTCTATGTCTATGTTTCTATGACCACAGTGGGCTCAGGGAGGGTGAGGGTGGTGGAACAGAGGTGCATCCCTCCAGTTGAACCTCTCCATAATTCCTATGCCATTCTGGAAAAGTGTGGTTCCTCTATGGAGGCACCTGCAATGGAGACCAAGAAGGATGCTGGGAACCTCCTCAAAGGAGACCCACAGGAGGGTGGCAGGGGACCCCACTGGGGAAGGAAACTACTCCTGGTGGGGGACTCCATTGTTAGGAAGGTAGAACTGGGGGAGGAAGGGGAGCGGGAGGTAAGGTGCCTGCCTGGCGCCATGGCTTGGAGGGACAGGGAGGGAATCTTCAGGATTGCCGGAGCAGCTGCACAGGGAGGAGCTGGATGTCATTGTCCACCTAGGGACAAATGACCTGGCTAAAATGGATTAGAGAAGTGCAGGAAGAGTTTGTGGAATTGGGATGGGGCCTTGAACCGTATGCATACGGTAACCTTCTCGAGGTGCTGCCCATCTATGGCGTGGAGAGGCTAGGGTGTTCCGCACCATGGGATTCAATCGGTGGTTGAAAAACTGGTGTGGAGCTCAGGGATTTGGCTTCACTGGGGACTGAGGGTCCACCTGGAGTGATGCAAGCCTATACTGGCATGATGGGCTGCCTCTGTCCAGGAGGGGAACCAGGATCCTAGGTGATAGGTTTAAATGCTTCATTAGCAAGCATTTAAACTAGACAAGGGGGAGAGGCACTGTAAAGGAGCAGGGAATTCCTAGCCCCCCCAAAAATCATGGTAGTAAGTGCAGTAAACACCAACATAGAGGTGTCGATAGGGAGAAGGGCTGGGGTAAATGGAGAAAGTGACAAAGGCAAGAAGGACAGGGATGGGGAAAAAAGGAGTAATGCTATCTGGAAATGGAGGGTAATGAGTACCAATGCCCGTAGTCTGGGCAACAAGCTCCCTGAGCTGGTGGCCTTGATAGAAGAGGGATGCCTGGATACTGTAGCAGTCACAGAAACATGGTACACACAGAACCATGACTGGGATGTTAACATGTCAGGGTACATAACCTACAGGAGAGACAGGCAGGGGAGAAGGGGGAGGAGTAGCTCTCTATGTAAAGGGAAGGATAAAAGCAACTGAACAAAAAAGTAAACAGGGAGGAGAGGAGGCACTGTGGGTCACCTTGGAGACTGGAAAGGGCACCACAATCTGCACAGGGGTTGTGTACAGACCACCATGTCAGGGGGAGGGAATGGACAAGGATATAATAGAAGTTATTCTTAGAATGGCAGAGAAAGGGGAGATACTGTTGATGGGAGATGTGAATATTCCAGATGTTAACTGGAGCACATTTGCTGCAGCCACATCCAAGAGCACAGCCATTCTTGATGCCCTACAGGTGGCAGGCCTCAGACAGATAGTTTCAGAACCCACTCATGAGGGAGCAATCTTACACCTCATACTCTCAAATGGGGGCAGTGAGAGGATCTCAGATCTAGAAGTGGGTTGCCATCTGGGAACAAGTGACCATCAAACAGTGTGGTTCACGTTAAACTCAGATACAGAGTCAATCCATTCAAAAGTGAGGGTACTGGACTTCAGGAGGGCTGACTTTGGCAAGATGGGAGAGTGCCTCAGAAAAGCACTAGCAAACAGGCTAGAAGGAGGTGTGCAGCAACAATGGGGAATCATCAAAACTGCCATCACAGAGGCAACAAGCCTTTGTGTGAAGCAAACAAATCAAAATGAAAGAAAAAGCCACTATGGTTCTCAAAAGAGGTGGCTGGGAAAGTCAGGAAGAAAAAGACAGCAGTCCGGAAGTACAAGGAAACACAGAAGGAGCAGGACAAAGAGCTGTACCAGTTAAGGCAGAAGGAAGCAGGAGGAAGTCAGAATAGCAAAGGCCCAAACTGAGGAAAAGATAGCCAACTTGGTTAAGAAGGGATAAAACCTTTATAGGTACATCAGCAAACGTAGAAAGACAAAGGGAGGGATAGTGAGGCTGAATAGAGTGAGCAGTGGGTGGGCAGAGGGACAGTGAAAAAGCAGGATACTAAACGAATATTTCTGCTCAGTATTCACAAAGAGGAGGAGAGTGCCTAATCCAATTAACAGAAGCACTCTTGATAGGTGAGGTCGATCCCAGTCCTTTCACAGAAGAAAGGGTTCTGCAAGAACTTCTAAAACTGAAGGTGGACAAATCAATAGGGCCCGATGGAATTCACCCCAGAATTCTAAAAGAATTAAGGGGGGAACTAGTGATACCACTGGCTACTCTTTTTAATAAATCATGGGAGGATGGTGTGGTACCCGAGGACTAGAATAAGGCAGATGTGATTCCCCTTCACAAAAGTGGGACCAAGACAGAGGCAGGAAACTACAGACCTGTCAGTCTGACCTCTGTGGTAGGGAGAGTGATGGAGTCACTTCTGAAGGAAAGAACAGTTGAGTACCTAGCGGTCAGTGGGGCACAGGACCCAAGGCAGCATGGGTACACAGCGGGAAGGTCATGTCAGATGACTCTAATAGATTTCTTTGACTGGGTGACCAAAGTAGTAGACCAGGGAGGGGCTGTGGACATGGCCTACCTAGACTTTAGCAAGGCATTTGACACAGTCCCACACAAAAGATTAATAGTCAAATTAATCAGCCTGGGAGTGGGTCCCAGATTGGTAGCCTGGGTAAAACATTGGCTGGACAACAAGACACAAAGGTAATTGTAAATTGAATCCACTTTGAAGAAAGAGGAGTTACTAGTGGGTACCACAGGATTCAGTATTGGGTCCAGTCCTTTTAATGTCTTCATAAGTGACATTGCAGAGGGACTGGAAGGAAAAGTATGCCTCTTTGCAGATTACACAAAGATCTGCAACAGGGCTGATACACAAGGAGGCGTGGAAAGGATGAGAAGGGACTTGGCAAGGTTGGAGGAATGGTCGAAGTATGGCAGCTAAGATTCAATTCAAAGAAGTGTAAAATGATGCACCTGGAAACAGAACCCAGTGAAAGAATACACAATGGAGGGAGGTAGTAACAACAACAAAAAAGGAAGGGGACCTGGGGTTAATCATATCAGATAACCTTAAGGTTAGCCAGCAATGTGAGAAGGCAGTAGGGAGGGCTGGGGTATACTGGGAAGCATAGGGAGAGGCATCAGCAGCAGAAAACAGGAAGTTATTATCCCTCTGTACAGACAGTTGGTGAGACCCCATCTGGAGTACTGTGTCCAGTTCTGGAGACCCCATCTCCACAAGGACATAGACAGGACAGAGGCAGTCCAGAGGAGAGCAACTAAAATGGTGCAGGGTCTGCAAGAGAAGCCGTATGAGGAGAGACTAAAGGAGCTTAATATGTATACCCTTGAGGAAAGAAGGGAGAGGGGGGACATGATAGAAACTTTTAAGTACCTCAGTGGAATCAACAAAGTCCAAGAGGATAGCATCTTTCAGAGAAAGAGATGTGCAAGAACAAGGGGACACAATTTAAAGATAGATGGGGGCGGTTCAGGGGCAATGTGAGGAAGTATTATTTCACAGAGAGGGTAGTGGATGCATGGAACAGCCTTCCTGAGGAGGTTGTGGGGTCTAAAACTGTGGGAGAATTCAAGAATGCATAGGACAGACATAAGGCAATTCTTGTAGGGGTTGGAAGAAATAGGCTGCTGGTTAACTAGGATCTGCAGCCTATCCTGTAAGTAGAAATGGGCAGACTAGATGGGCCAAACAGTCTCTATCTGCAATCAAAGTTTATGTTTTAAAGATTCCTACAGACAGCTATCAGAGCACACAGTCTCCTACTCCTTCCTACTCATACTACCCCGAACTGAGACTGTGCAGACCAATATAGAGCCCATGTGACCTTAACTCCCATGAATCACTGCAAAATCCACCTTTGGAGCTCAAAAACATGGCGAAGTGAGACGAAGTGAACTGCCACCAATGTACTTCACCTTAAAAATTGAAAGAGTAGTGAGCGGTGGAGGCGGAGTAATGCGAAGTCGCTATTTCTAATGCGCTTCGCGTTCCTCATTATAATATGAACTACTCCACTTCACATTGCAGAGCATTCCACGAATCCACCTGTGCTCCATGAAATGCTTCGCGGAGGCGATTGAGCCCACTTCACCCACCACTAATGCCAATGTGGGGCCTTCTACATAGGCGAGACAACCACACAATTTAAACTGATAGGTCTTTGCATTGAAGCCCAGCTGCCACTTTGCTGACCACTCCTCCAGTTTGGTTAGGTCCTCCTGTAGTTGTTTCCATCAGTCAACTTCATCTATTACTGTCCCATTTTATTATCGTAGACTGATCCTACTCTCAACTCAGTGTGAAATATCCGATATGAATAGCCCAAACAACGCTGGGCCCAGCTCAGAGCCTTGTGGCACTCCGCTAGTCACTAGCCTAGGTGCTAAGAGTTCCCCCACTACCATCACCCATTCCTGCCTCCCCTTCTGCCAGTTCACAATCCAGTTAACCAGCTTCGCCCCCACCCCCATGGATTTCAGTTCTCCCCTAGCCACCCATGAGGCACTGAATCGAAGGGCCTTGCTGAAATCCAAATATGGGACATCCACTGCATGGCTCTTATCCAGCTCACTTGTCACCCAGTCATAATACTCTATTAGATTGGTCTGGCAAGATTTTCCTGAGAAAAACCCATGCTGCTGAAGGCCATTCACCTTGAGAAATAACACCAGTCTCTCCTTCAGTATTGCTTCAATGAGTTTACCCACTGTGGAAGTGAGACTGACAGGTCTGTAGTTGTATGGCTCATCCCGTGGGCCACTCTTGTGTATAGGCACCACATAGGCCATCCTTCAGTCCTGTGGCAGCATCCCATGTCCAGGGAGGTGTTGAATAGGTCCACCAGTGGCCTAGCCAACACCTCTACCATCTTCCTCAGCACCATGGGGTGAATGCCATCAAGACCTGGTGTCTTGTCCACCCTTAGTGTATTCAGACCCTCTAGTACTCTACTCTCCTCAATCATTCCACCCACCCCGCACCTCTTGATCTGCACTAATTGGTCCCTGCACTTCTTCTTTTCCCTCACATATCTAAAAAAGCCCTTCTCCTCTCCCTTAATACCCTGAGCCAGCCTTAGCTCCCTGGTGGCCTTGGCCTCCCTAACCAGCATGGATACCTCCTTGGAAAAACTCACATACAACTCCCTGTCCTTGCATACACCTCCTTGTCCTCTTAAATCTCTGATATGCAGCTCTGTTTGCCCTTACTGCCTCCAGCACTTTACTATTTAGGCAACATGGCTTCTTGGCTCTGCTCTTCTTGCTCATAGTCCTGGTGCAAGCCTCTGTAGCCTCTGTTAGACCAAGTTTAATGATATCCCACTTTTGTTGTGCATCCATCTCCAGTCTAATCCCCTCTAGTCGTCCTTGCAGTATTTCCCTCATCCTCCCAAAATCCATCCACCTGAAGTCCACCACCCTTGTTTCTAAGCCTACAGACTTCCTACTCAACCTGAGTGCAAATCACACTGATTGATGGTCATCCCCAGTTAGTGGGTTTTCCACCCTTAGTTCCTCACAGCCTCCCCATTTGATAGTACCTAGTCCAGTATATTACCTAGCCAAGCTGGCATGTTGACAAGCTGTGTCAGAAGACTATCCTGGAATGCATCCTGGAGTACCTGCTCCCTGGCACTAGAGGTGACTGGAGTACTCCAGTCTAACCCAGGCAGATTGAAATTCCCCCATGATCAACACACTCCCCTTCCTACATACCCACCTAGTCTGTTCTGCTAACTCCTTATCCAGCTCCTTGGACTGGGCTGGTGGACTATACACCACTGCCAGCCTCAGCTTTCTACCCTTTGAGTCCAGGAGCTGAATCCATAGTGCCTCTGTCCTCTCTTCCTCCCTCTCATCTCTTGTGCATCTAATTCAATCCCTCGTGAACTGCCACCTCCCCTCTCCACCCCTCTGTCCTTTCAATACATTTTGTACCCTGGGATTCTAGCAGCAAGTGGATGTAAATCTAATCTAGCCCCTCACATGGGTTATTATGCTGCTGTTGGATGGTAGGAGTCTAGACCTGTTGGTAAAACACAACACAGAAGCCCGGATGTTGCAGAGGAAATTTTATTCCAGAAAATACAGAAAAACAGCATATCTGCAGGGAGTCCAGAAACCTCCAAACACCATGGTGTTGTCATGAAAACCTGGTGGAAAACAGTCTTATAGACATTCTTATACTATAGATAACAGAGAATGTTACTAGATAATAGAATCTCCACAAAATGGCAGAAGAGTCTAACACAGCAATTCTGCTGGTGGGCTGTTAGCACCTAGGACAGTTAGATGATTACTTGTTTTGCACATACACACTGATAAGAGTAAAGCTGACTAAGGCTAGTTTTGGGTAACGATACAGTGATTCATAAGAGGTGCTGACTATTGCAACAAGGCAAAAAGCTGTAGGTGGTGCACAAGCACTACCAAATAATCATGCTGGATAACAGTTCCTAAGCACATAATAACAAGTGTAAAAGAAATACAAATTGTACCTTATGCAGCAGTGATGTGTGTTGTAGAATGCATGGGGGTATATGGGGTGTCCAGATCTACATATTCCACTCCCCCCCCATTGCCTGATAAGGAGGCAACACCAAAGAGATAGCACTGTGGGCTAAAGTTTAGTAGATTGGGTGGCATAAAGAAAGCATAGCTGTGCACAATGTTTTTGGAGATTGCGGCATAAGCAGCATAAGGTAAAAATCAGGAGAATAATCAAAAAGGCTTGAAAAACCTATAAATGTAAGTTCTACAAGTGTTAGATAATGCAGTACTTGATTCAATAGCATGCAACAGTTCATTAAGAGAATTACCAGCTTTAGTAATATTATTATATGAATAAGATGTGTATACTTTCTATCTTATAAGGATTTGAGATTCAGGGTGAGTGGATCGATATGTACATTAAAAACTGGTAAATGCTGTTCTATAGCATTGACATAGTCAGATTCACTATCAATGTAATCGAGTTCTGGGGTGGGAACAAGAGTGATAACGGTATGGCCAATGATAGTGTGCTTATGTGGCACAAAACAGAAGTTGGGCATACCAACACCACAGGTGAGATGTTCATAGGAGAAGTTCTTGCAGTTGGTCACAATGCAGTATTGTCCTTCACTGTTGTAGGTAACTCAAACTTGAAGAAGATGCCACTTCATGAGTTGTACCAGGCAGGTAATGGAAGCATTTGTCACCTGGCTGGTGAGGTGTTGCATGGCTTCTTGTGCCACATGTTGTCCAGCAGATATTAGAGGAAGCGATGTGATATTGATGAAAACAGAAGTAGTTTCTTTTTTTTTGTATTATTTGTTTTTCCCCCCTCCTTGCTCAGATGCTGCCACTCCTTTGGGCATTGCTAGGATCCCTCCTGCTCTCTGCACTCCCCTCTCGAGTCCTGACCCCCTCCGCAGGTCCCACATAGTGGCCATCCCAGTGCTATCCTGGTGTATCCCTTCGGCGGACAGGTCCCCCTCCTCCAAGGGGGAATGCACCAGTGGAGGGGTTTCACCAGCACTACATCTAGGCCATGGGGCGCTGCTGAGGCCTGCAGGGAGTGGCTCCCTGGAGGAGACAGACAGGCAGAGGATCTGGAGGCTGTCATCTGACAAGCATCCAGTCATTTTCCTCCTGTTTTTTTGTGGAGGGCAGCATAGTGACGGCAAGGCGTACACCAGCATACGCTCCTCCCACCTATTGCGAGTTTACTACATGCGTCCTGTGATGCATCCAGCCTCCGCTAGGAGCCAGCAGGTGCTGGAGTTATCCCACACCCTTCCCCCAGAGAAGGAGAGCTGTCCATAGGACACTCAATCCTCCTTCTCCCCCCGGCCGGCCCTCCAGTGTCCCAGGCTCATTCCCAAACATGAGTCGCTGGCATCACAAGTGAAAATCTAACCGCTGCACCGACAGGCTTGCCCAAGAAGTAGTTTCAAGCAGGTCATCTTTAAAAGCATATGACCAGTCTATAGAGTTCAGGGAGTAACCACATACTGGTGTAGTTACATCAGAGACATCACATTCGCACAAATAGCAGTAGCCTTGTATAGCACAACAGTCCATATGCGGGGCTAGGGGAGGATGAAATACCAGTCGAGGAGGAATTTCAATCCGTTCACAGTAGATGCTGCCCTCAAGGTGGCCTGCGGAGTGGACTTTAGCCACATTGTCGAAGACTAAAGAATCCTTGTTGAAAATTGGCAGGGGCATGATGAAAGAGACATACAAGGTATCCCTGATGGTACAATGGCTTGTTGCATAGCATGGTCCTTGATTAGGATGCAGTGTGACATAACCCATGTTTCAGGCTGTGGCTAAAGGAAAGTAAATGGTCCTGGCCATGCACTTGGTAGTACAGGTCAAGTACTTACAGAATGGGCAGTACCATTTAGCCATATGTTTATCTTGGATGAAATCAGGACACGCCCAGATACTAGATCCCGGAAGAGATTGGTGATACTGTTTATGGCGTAATTACCATAAGCTGAACAAAGAATTTTCCTGCCTATGTGATGCTCTTTAGCTTCTTTATTGTTATAGTAAATCAATTCATTCATTTTGTTTTGAGACTTATTAAATAAATGTACTATATCTTGCATATTATACACCATGAATCTTTCTTCCTGAGATAAGCCAGTAGTAACATGTAGCATGGGCTTGGGTTGTATCACAGTTTTAGCTTGTTTACTATTAAAGTATTTTATATGATGCTTAATTTTTGCTAAATCAGCTCTGTTCCAGATTGACAGATCTGATCCAAATAAGTGTGTAACTGTACCTGAAATTCCTGTTATGCCTGTTACATCCAAACTCTGTTTAAGGCTTTTGGAGTAAAACACACTCCTATGTTCAGTAGTATGTCACCCAGCTACAGGGTCATGTGAACATGTTTGGTATGCTACAACAATGTCTAGTAACATGACTGCATGAAATTTGGAGGCATTTGTACTGGATCACTGGCCAAATTCAGCCATTTTCCAATGAGTGATACTAACCCTTGCAGGGCTGCAGACTGATATATCAGTCCAAAATTCCTATGTGTTCTAATTCTGTTTGCAGCCTAAGTGTTAAAAACAACAGGAACATACATAAATTGAACATTGATGGTAAGTGTCCAAGGAATGGAGGTTGCTGCCAGGCCACTAGGCATAACTGGTTCCATTTTTGGGTGCTGTAAGGGTTCATCACGGGAGGCTGGTATGACTGTGAGGAAAAGAGCAGCAGTTGTAATTGACTGGGCTAAACATTTGTGACACATGGTGGTGTTGAAATACCTAACACAAAAGTCTAGTACCAATGCTGGCATAATGTTGTAGACTCCTGTATGACATTGATTAATGTTTCATATACACAAAGTTCTGTCGGAGCAAATACGGGCATTAAGCCAATCTTGAAAGGTTCCTTTGGCAAGGTGGGCCACTTGGAGGCCCTCTTCAGTAGAATTATCAGTTCTCGATTTGATTTGTACAGTGGATTTATCTGAAGAAACCACCATACAGTAGCATTAAGATAGGCATCTTTTCCTTCAGTCACAGTCACATAAGTAGATGGAAGTCAGATGGCCAAGCCCCCATTAGGAGATGTGATGTGGGTCTCAGGAGGTACAGGATTTAGGTGATGAAAGAGTATCTAAAGATTCTTCGAGGGTGGTTTCAGAACACTTACTGAGGCACATAGTAAAAGGCAGGTTGCAAGCAGCAATATTCTGAAAAATAAGGCAAAGATAGGTAAAAATGCAAATCCTACCTCCCCACCCATCCTGGGAAGGAGGAGGATTAAACAACTTTGTATAGTTTCAGTTGATTTACATGGTACCACCTTTGCTTGGGATTCTTATGGTTCTTGTGGTTCGTCAACTGTCCGTGGTAGACAGCAGGGCTCAGCTTGTTCACAATGTAAACATCTCACAGCAGAAGAGACACTCACAGGTCATGGTGCTCACAGGTATACATTTGTAGAACAGCAACCAAAATGATAAACTTGGCACACAATCATGCAAGGAAAAGAAGGCATTATGAAGATATAAAATGCTTAGCTCCTTTTATTGAAAAAAAAAATCAGCAGCACCAACTCCTCCGCCACACCACATAACAAAACTTCTCAACGTTTCATGCAGGCGCACTGTGCTTTGTCAAGAGATGAGTGCAACACTTAACAGGACCAGAACCTGGGTCTGAGGGAGCATGCTGGCAGAGCTGCCGGTGGTGTAGTCCTGTACACCACTGGAGCAGCTCGGCAAATTCCCCCACACAGTTGTCCCTTGACATGCAGCAGCAGGGTAAGGTAGCAACCCATCACATCCACTACCTTACCCCTGTCAACATCCGTCAGTTAGTTTACCATTGGGATGCTCACTATCAGGACACTGCACCTGTCAGACAATAGTGCCCAGGCAGGTGAGTGTCAGGATAGTGAGGCATAGGAACCCATAAGGATACCATTGCATACATGCTTTCCCATCTGGGGAATATGGTGGCTTCCACCTTTTCACAGATGGTTGCCTGGAGGTTTCTCAGAAAAAGGCCTTTGTACTCAATTGAGTCTCTGGCAGGATGCTCATTGGCCAAATCTTTGCCAGTGCTGTGCATCAGCCACACTCAACTCTAGTACTGGACCAGGGTCTATTTAGCATGCTGCTTCACCTGGGTCACTAGCATTATGCTGACCATGTTGGGATCATGCACCGCCAAGAGGAGAGCTGCAACTCTGTCAAAAGGGGCTGTAACATCATTACGTATGCCTTCCGGCACCTTTACCCACAATGTGGGGTCCACAGTTTGTTTCAAAACCTGGCTTGGTACTCAGGCAAGAGGTTGACCATTTGGAAGTGTTGCTGCACTTTTTCCAGATGCCAAATAAGATTGTCAGTAGGGGCCATACGGCCAATTTTGTCCTCAATGTTTTGGGTGACTTGTGCAGACTGCTGGGTGCTGGGGCCTGTTCCCTGTCTGATAATAGTTTTAGTGACCACCTCTGTCATGGCAGTAGCTATGCCCTGAAGGAGGGTTTGTTTATCCACCTTCTTCTTCAATATGTCACTGACTGCTTGTTTCAACAACTTGGCTAATGCATCGGAGATCCCAGCTTTTGAGGTTGCCTTCGTGATCATGCCCTCCACTTCCTCCTTGTCCTTCTTGTTCAATGTCGCTACCGGTGGCTGAGGCCTCAACCCTCTGGAGTCCCAAGGAACACCCTCATCATCGCTGTCATCATCGGAGGATGACGGCAATGTGATAGGTGGGATAAAAGTCATAGCTTTCACATGACCCTGAAGTACTTCTGATTGCTGACGTAATTTTGTTATCTTAATTCTACACATCGAATGATCCCCATTGCTTTTGACTTTTTCCTTACTGACATAGTCCTGCAAAACTCTGTATGAGGCACTAACATCATAAAATTCCCTATGCTGCTTCTCCAGTTCATTCTGGCATCTCTCAAACTCTTGCTCCAACTCCTCATACTCACTCTTCAGTGAATTGTTCACACTCATAAACAGACCCTTTGGCTGTAACACATGTATTTTATCTTGCTGCAAACTCTCATTATTGCCTGCAACCTAAAGATTTCTTTATCCTTTCCCTGCCTAACACATTCAAGTTCCTTCTGTTTTTCTTTCTCAGACTTTTCAATTTCTCTTTCCAAATCTTCCTGGTGCTCATCCACTTCCCTGCATTTGGAACCTAGCTCTCTTCTCAGAGCTGGAACTTCAGATTCCATTGCTTGGAATAAAGCATACATTGCAGCAACCATAACACCTTTCTGGTCATGTTTTTTGGCTGCAGACTTTGCCTCCTTGTACAGTCTGCTAACATACTGTACCGGATCAGTCTACAATTTCACATACAGCATGAAATTGGCCCACCCAACATGGGAGGACAGGAAGCTTCAGATGTCTAATCTGAGCTCAGTATTAATGGCCAGCATCGGGGGTTTCCCTTTACTGTGCTAACTAAAAGTCCAAGGCTTACCAGTTCATTTTGAATCTTACAGCTAGACAGCTGCTCCTTCTGGATGTGGTGGTCCCAGTCAGTTGACAGTGCACAAGTTGAATGACAAGAGAAGGCTCCGACATCTACATTGATCCCAAAACTGTTCACCTGTTACTGTAACTTTTAGCGTACTGGTTTGGTTCCATCCAAACAGGTCCTGACGTGGTTACCACTTGTTGGACAGCAGGAGTCTAGAGCTGCTGGCAAAACATGACACAGAAGCCCAGATGTTGCAGAGGAAAGTTTATTCCAGAAAATACAGAAAAACAGCATATCTGCTGGGAGTTTGGAAACCTCTGAACACTATGGTGTCATCATGCAAACTCAGTGGAAAACAGTCTTACAGACATTCTTATACTATAAATAACAGAACATTATTAGGTAACACACTCTCCACAAAAAGGCAGAAGAGCTGAACACAGCAGTTCTATTGGCAGGCAGTTAGCAGGTAGAACAATTAGATGATTACTTGTTCTGCATAAACAGTACACACTGATAAGGGTGAAGCTGACTAAGCCTAGTTTTGGATAACAATACAGCTATTCATAAGAAGTGCTGACTAATGCAACAAGTCAAAACGCTGTAGGTGGTACACAAGCACTATCAAATAATCATGCTGGATAACAGTTCCTAAGCACATAATGACAAGTGTAAAAGAAATACAAATTGTACCATATGCTGCAATGATGGGTGTTGTAACATGCATGGGGGTATATGGGGTGTCCAGGTCGGCACTGCTTACCTGGATGATGTTGTTCTAGACTGGAAAAGCAAACGCAGTCAACTACTGTGCACTCAAAAACAGGATACAAAGTTGCTCAGACTCCACTGTACTCCTATAAAATGTTCATATCAATGCACTCCACCATTTGTTGCCATAAAAGAGAGACTGCAGCAATATTTAAATGCTCAATGCAAACCAAAATTTATTGGCATACAAACAGTACTCTGAACACTTAGAGACACCCGTGCTTCAACCATTAGGTCTTCATCAGGGGGTGGGGTCTCAGTGTGTATGCTCCCCTTATATGCTGGCTAGAAACATGATGTGTCTTAAAGCAATGCCCCAAGTTTTATTACATTTAAGGCAAAACCGTGATTCAATAGCTCAGCATATAACATCACCAGTGTAAATAAAATGTGAAATTCATATCAAGAGCATTCATTACTTTAGATATTAAACAAAATTTATTATGCAGTCAAAAAGCAATAGCTGTTTGAGGTTGGTGGAACACAAACTGCTAGTAGATAATTTTTTTTTTTTATGTTGCTTAGTTACATAAGCTCTTTTATAATAGAGTTTATTCTTTATTTTTATTTATTTAGCTTTTGTTGACCGGGTAAGTGCACTAGACAAATCCTGCCTATTTTCAGGCACGACCCGGGGGGAGGGGGAATACAGATGAATGCCAATTGACCTTGAACCAGATTAAGCTGTTGGTGGTATTTTTAGTGAACGAGGGAAATTTGGCCAGGACACCGGGGAAATTCCCCTACTCTTTTCGATAAGTGCCATGGGATCTTTGACATCCACCTGAACTACCACCAATCCAGGCAGATGGGACCTTGGTTTAACGTCTCATCCGAAAGACGGCAACTCAGAAGTGCAGCACCCCTCTCATGCTGCACTACAGTGTCAGTACTGGGATATTAACCTAAGTGCCAGATGTGGGGACTGAACCCACAGCCCTCTGATCTCCCGGCCTCAGAGGCGGGTGTGCTACCTACTGAGCCACTGACACTGCTCATAGTACTGTGAAGTAGATTTCATGATCACCTCAAATATGTTGCTGAAAATGGAGGATCTGCTAATAATTCCATTCACTTTACAAGGCAAACAGTACTATTCGTAAAATTGCTTTTTATTAATATTGTAAGAGTTTAAGGCACTCACTGGACTGATGCCAAACCTTTAATACAATCACCCAATCATATTTCCAGAAATACATTTTCTTATGTAAGAGGATTCACAATTGTGAATAGCCCTTCCAGATCAAGCAACCTAAAACAGAAAAGAAGACAGAGAGAGAGAGATACAAATGAATAGGTTCCACCAAGCCAGTTCAAACAAAGTTGTCAACATCCCCTACAGCACAACATTTTGCCAACAGCAACCATGTCAATGGGCAACTCTATCAACGGACCACCATGGTGCCCCAAACACCGATGCTTTTACACATTGTTTGCGGGGACTCAAGGGGTGGATTACTGGGGGAGAGCGGCCAACAGTGGGAGTTGTTGTATTCTTACAGCACTACGACAACCCATTCAACACTGTCGATGTCAAACAGTTGATGTCACTGTGTTGGTTTCGCTGATTCAATGTTACTCAAACAACGGTATACCTAATTAATTAATTGGCAAGGATCAATTTAAATTCATATTACTAATATATACAAATATTACTCTCATAATTGTATTTTATACATTCCAAACATTTTTCTCTTTTATTTATTAAAATATCAGAATTACAATCCTTTGAGTTATAGACTCATTTCCAAAGGCTCCTCGTTGGATGACAAATACAAACATGACAATAGTACAGCAAAGACAATGTTACATAACTGGTTGGACAGCAGATGTACAAACATTATTAAACAATATAATACTTTGATGTGTACCTATACAGAGTGTTAGCTAAGCAGTTAGATACGTCCTTTGCAGTGCTAAGCAGTTACAGACATCCATTGCAGTGAAGTAGTGCAGGCATTACAATACATTAGTGCGTACCTATACAGACTATTAATTTTATTGATTACATACATTCTTTGCAAAGCAGTAATGTAGGCTTAGACACAGTGATAGCTGAGTAGAATAACAACAGAGCAGAGACATGATAGTGGGCCTTGGAGGGGTTAAGTGGAGCAGTCTTGGGTTAGACCTTGTCTTGGTGTGGGCCTACTTTAGTAGCGACTGTGCTGTGGTTTGAAAATGGCAGTAGGACTAGCGTGGACAGGTGCTATGTTATATAAAAATGTGGCAGTCTTACTTTGGAGAGTCACTGATATTTCTGAAATTAAAGCTAATTCATAAGAGCATGGATACCCACAAATCCAGTAGAAAGGGTTTCAAATTCTATTATTTGTTCAGTCCCCTGGGTTTAAGGCTCTTAAAGGAATAGTTTCAAAAACTTTCCATTTTTAAAAGATTATTAAGTCTGTCCTTATCTGCCGTCAACTTCTATGTTTCTGTGTTTATTCCCTCTTCTCTCTGGTGTGGGCACTAATTCAATAGCTGCAAACTTTAACATCCTAAAATAAGTATTGTGCGCTTCCTAGATATGTAAACCAAGAGAAGCAAGATGTTTTGATTTTGTATGCTTCTTACATGTTCCTCTATTCTTTCCCTCACAGGTCTCACTGTCCTTCCAATGAACAATTTTTCACAGGGGCACCAGAGGCATATACCATAAATATATACCAAACTAAGCCACCGACACTAACCTGCAAGCACAGCTCAGCCAACAACTGCCTACTCCAGGAAGCCCTACTCGGGCATACCTCGCCCTCTGCTGCCATGACTCACTGAACCGAGTCACTGACACTAGCCTACAAGCACAGCCCAGCCTACAACTGCCTAATCCAGGTGAAAAGCCTGCTCCACCCCAGGGAACTTCTCCAAGACCTGATTTGAATGAGCAGGGGAATGGCAGCGACCCATAGGACGCTGCAGGCACCACCAACTGCCTCATTGGCTCCACTCTAAAAACTGAAGAACTTGCACTGTTAGATCTGCTTTACTAACTACCAGGAACATCTTTAACCAGGTTTTTCATCCAAGAGTTTTATTTCTCATTTATGGTGGGGATTCAACTGTGTACTGAGTGAAATCAAGAGATTACTGTGTTAAATGACTAGGGACTGTGATTAGTGAAACTGGGGGAATTTTACTGTGCTAAGTGACTAGGGAGCATAATTTCTGACCATTCCTTGCACTGTGTAGAACCATTAATTACCAAAGCAGGTCGGCTGTGTGACAGGACTACCCCAACTGCCTGCAACCCCTTCTTCAGTCCCTGTATATTTTTGAATTCAAACTGAACGCAGCTCCACCATTTCGGTGCGCTTTCTCCTGGGCTCTTTGTTCAACTCCAAGCTACCCAGCAGACAAGTAGTTGTGAGTCTGGTGCTAGCCCATCGACCCCCCACCCGGCCAGTCTGCTGTGAACCCACACCACCTGACTAGCTTAATCTCTTCTTTTGTTCCACCTCCCCCCCAATTAACTCTAAACCTGCTTTTGTTTGAACAGTATTTAACCTTTTACCCTCCATTCTCTCCCTCAGGAAGCCCTCCTCAGGCATACCTCACCCCCTGCTGCTGCAGCTCACCAAACTGAGTCACTGACACTAGTCTGCAGGCACAGCCCGGCCAACAACTGCCTACTGTAGGTGAGAAGTGTGACCCTCCATAGGAAACTGCTCTGAGACCTGATTGGAGTGAGTGGGGGAACCGCAGCAACCCACAGGACACTGCAGGCACCACCAACTCCCTCACTGGCTCTGCTCTAAAAACTCAAGGACTTGCACTGTTAGATCTGCCTTACTCACTACCGGGAACATCTTCAACCCGGTTTTTCAGCCCCCCTGCCCTCCTCCACTCCCACCACACTTTAAATAAGCTAATTTCCCACCCCTAAACCTGATCCCTTATCCATTGTCTTCACAGCACCCCCAGCAGCCAACCATATTACTGTAAGTCTATCTCCTGGCTTCTCTTCCCTGCTGCCCCAGAGCTACCAACATGCTGCCTGCTCCTAGAGTCCTGAAGAAATGTCACCACTGTCCGGCAACCTGCTCCTACTTACTATCATAGCTATCAGCCACCCACCCCTCCCTCCTCTCTAATATACTGAAAATGTCCACTATGCCACTGCCTACCAATAAGCCATACTTTGTGCAGATCTTTTACTCCCTCTTCTCTGCAACTATCTCTTCACCCCTACCAACTTGGTCCCACTCCCCAATCCACCCCTGCCTCTCTCTCTTCCCCATCTCTCATTCCTAGATTATACGGCAGTTAATTGTCTTTTGGCCAACCACCAGGGTTTGTTCATGGCTGCTACCTAGGTGCTGCTCGCTCACTACTAGGTATTTACAACTGATCTCCCACTTCTTAATAGTTACCCTCCTGCTCCTCACAGTGGGTGACATACATCTGAACCCAGGCCCTGTACATACCTCCCCAACTAACTCAGCAGTCCCATCCCTCGATGTGCCCCATTACACAAATCTCATTGGTGGTCCCCTCCCCCGCTGCCTATGACTCCTGCATCTAAATATTAGGGGCCTGATTCTTGAACGAGGCTGCATTTGGTGCAAGCTGCGGCAAACGGCAGTCTGTGCCGAAGCCCCATATGCCAGGGACCCTGCACTGGATTTAGGTACAGGAGGGGTCCTGGTGTTTAAGTCCACACACTTGCAGCATTCCGTCCCTTGCGGCGAACACCTGGCACATGGAAGGTGTCTGTCACAAGCTTGGTGTGGCACAAGAAAAGGCACCTACTGTACATATGTGCACAATGGACTGCCACCAGTCTCAGACACTGAGCGCATATGTACAGTATGGTGCTGTTACAGACCACAGTCGGCGGCTGGCCTGGCACCAAGGTGCGGGTTCCACTAGACCACCAGGTATGGTCAGTCTATAGAGTTCAGGGAGTAACCACATGCAGTGATCAGGGGCACATGCCCATGCCACCTTTAGGTGGGCCAGGCAGCATTGGGGATGAGGTGGTGGCACTGGGGATGGGTGACAGTACCTGGCAGGATGGGGCACCATTGGCGAACCGGAGGACAACCGCAGCTCACAGTGGCACATAGGATGACTGCCCCAGTAGGACATATTCTAAGTCCCACTACACCAGCCCTGGCTGGTCTAAGGGCACTTAGAATTTCTCCCACTGGGTGCTGTCTGAGAACAGCAAGCTGCAGCTTGCATCAGCGTAATCCACCTAGTGCCTTGTCGCAGCACTGTGCAGGGCACAGGGCACAGGGCTGGTGCAGGACCTGTTTGGGGCAGGCAGTCTGTGGTTGATGCAGACCACCTTCATGAAGTGCGTGGAGGCAGCCCTGGATGCAAGGTACACCTTGCACCATATCTGTTTGGTGCAAGCACCTTGCGTCAGATGCAGGGCTTTGAGAATCGGACCCCAGAAGTCTAGCCCTCACTTGACCTGCTCCAGGTGCTGGCTGTCTATTACGCCTCTGTCATCATCATCCTCTCTGAAACTTGGCTAAATAATAATATGTCAGACTCCTCAATCACTATCCCAGGCTATACCATCGCCCATCAGGATCGTGCTTCCAGAGGAGGTGGTGTTGCCATCTATGTAGCCGCCGATTTACATTTCTCCATAGTCCTAGCTAAGGCCAAGCCACAAGCCTATGAGCTGCTAATGTTACAATTGGCCCCTTCTCATTCCCGATTTATATTGCTGGAATATACTGCTGGCCTGGCATGCCATCCACAAACAGACCTCATCACTCAAATCACCTCTCTTACCCCAGCAGGTAAACTTTATATTATGGGTGACTTTAACCACAACTGGTTAACTCCATCCCTCAACAAAGCCTGCACTGATATATCTGCATCAAACCTTTCACAGATCATCACAGAGCCTACCTGCCTTAATCTCAAGTCTGGCAACATGGGCCCTCACCACCCACCCCCACTGGATTCTCAAAACAGGCTTACTACCTGACTCCCTGAGTGACCAACAGATCAGCTATCTAGTCCACAAGATCCACCAACTCAACCCCCTAAATTTCTAGTCCAACTCTCTATAAATCTCTCAATATCACCCACTTACTAGAAGACCGAACCCTAGTTAACTGGGGCCCGTCCACAGTAAACGACTCTATCGACATTGCCCTCCTACACTTTCAAAGTATATTTCCTCAATGTCTGGGACAGTTACGCCCCACTGCGTTGCATCAGGGTCCAGGAAAACCACCTACCATGGATTACACCTGAACTTATAGCTTGCCAAAAAGTCTGTGACAAGGCTTGGAAAGCCCCCAAATTATCCCTCCTCCCACGCGATTACAACTCCTACAGCATGCTACGTAATAAATGCACCAGAGAAACATGGCTAGCTAAAGCAGAATACTTTAACTCCTCTTTCCAATCTTATATAACTCGACCATCCTAATTCTGTAAAGTTATTTACTCCCTCTTCGCCCCACCCCCGGCAATCCCACACCTCTCTTAACCATAAATAACACTCTTCTCTCAGATACCCATGAAGTCGTCACTGAGTTCAACAGCTACTTCGCCATGTGTGCTTCTACTGTCCTCTCATCCTTACCCACAGGGGTTCAGTTAATTTATTTTTTGTGGAAGTCAAATACTTCCATGAGTCAAAATCTGGAAGTCATTACAATTTTTTGGAAGTCGAAATACTTCCCAGATCCCAGAATTTGAAAGTCATTATTCTAAGAAGGATCAATTTATGGATGTTAATATGAATATTAGAGGTAAAATATAATTTATTTTAGAAAAACCCATAATTTCTGAACTTCTGTGCCTTCAGTTTGTGAAGTCATCCATTTTTTTTTTTTTTACATTTGAAAGTGAATGACTTCCTCCCCCTTTATTTTGGAAGTTTTTGATTTATTTTTGGGAGTCAAATATTCCCAGAATGGAGTTAACTGAAGCCCTGCTCACCCACCCTTGCTCCACCCGGCCCTACCCCTGAAACTAGGAAACCTCATAGGCCTAACACCTTCTCCTTCTCAGACATCTCTCCAACTGATGCCCTAAATGCCTTACTAGCTCTCAACCCATCAAAAGGTAAATCTCCTGATGGATTGGACACCAAACTACTATACCTCTAGTTCCCGCTATAGAAGCCCCACTTGCCAACCTCCTAAATCTATCCTTAGCCACCACTACTGTCCCACAGACCTGAAAGCATGAAGTTGTCCTTCCCCTTCCTAAAGGGGTGACCCCACCTCTACAGCAAATTATCACCCTGTCGTCCTCCTCCTGGCTCTTGCAAAACTTCAAGAACACTTTGTGCTCACCCAACTTACCTCCTTTCTCTCTGACTCCAGCTTTTTCACACCCTTCCAGTCTGAGTTTAAGAAGAACCAATCCACTGCCACTTCCCTGACTAGGCTCTCTGACACCATCCTCTCTGAGATGGACAAAGGGCAAATCATCTCGTCCATCTTCATCGACCTAGCTAAAGTGTTCAACACAGTTTCCCACCCCCTCCTGCTATCATGCCTCTTGTCATCTTGGCTCCCAGAGTTGGCCACTGACTGGTTCAGCGCGCACCTCACAGGTCAAACACAATCAGTTAGGATTGTGGATTCCATCTCCTCCCCTCTCTCCATGAATACCGGAGTCCCCCAGGGATCAGTACTCAGCCCCATCCTTTTCTCCATCTTTCTTAATGATCCTCCCCATGTCTGCACATCTGCATCCATCCACATGTATGCATATGACACAGTCCTATTCACCTCCGACCACACCCTTGATGAGGTTATTACCAACCTTCAAGCTGACTTCAACAAAGTTCATCTCTGGTTTAGCTCCCATCAACTCTCCCTTAACACCAAAAAGACAGTCTCCATGACCTTTGGCACTAGGCAGAGACTGTCCAGGCTCACAACCCTCCCCTTCCCTCCTTCCACACCCTTCATGGGACAGTCCTTGAGGACACCAGTACATTCAGGTACTTAGGGGTCTGGCTAGACCAACATCTATCTTTTTCTGCCCACATTGACTCAATCCTGAAAAAACTGCACCCCAAGCTCGATGCCCTTTACAGGAACCACAGTAGTCTCCCACTAACTGTAAGACGTGAACTGGTACAGAAGATGATCCTACCTACCTTTGATTACTGCAATGTAGTCTACAGTGCCACTCCCAAGTCTACCTTATCCAGACTGGACCCCCTTTTCAATGCTTTCTGCCACTTTGCACTTGATGCCCATACCCATCATTGCGAGCTCCACTGCACCCTAGCATTTCCATCCCTTGAAAATGCCGCCACCTGTATTGCACAAAATTTGTCTCAAAATTCTGACTCATTTTCTCCCGTCCTACTTTTCCACTATTCTATTCCTCTCCCCCCACTCCCTGTCATGCCCTTAGATCCTTCTACTCATGCCAATTGTTAATCCCTCGGCGAAGGACCTGCTTAGGCCAAGTTCCCTTCTCTCACCACCTCCCTAAACTCTGGAACAATCTACCTCACCAAATTTGCCACTCCTCCTCTACTCCTTCCTTATCTACCACCTTGTCAAATTACCTCACAGTTAATTGCTCCTGCTCATGATTCCCCCATGTGACCTATCCCCCGTGTCCCCCTATCCCACCATTGCCTAACCTGCAGGCACCTAGCTAATGCTATGGAAGCTGACTTACTGTACCGGCTACTGCACTTTTATTCATTGTGTTAACTGCACAAACATTCCATGTCCTAAATGCATCAGTGCCATGTATCTGTGTGTTGATTCACTGTTTGTTGACTCACTGTAACCCAATTATGTTAACCTCAATCTATGTTGTAATCCTTACTAAATGTAACCTCTCACTATGCTGCAATACTATGCAAAATGTAATTCATAATTTAAATCTGCATGTATATGCTTTCCACTTGTACCCCTCCCTTCCAGGTCACACCGGGAGATGAGCATCGTTTGCTCAGTGTGCCTTTCCTGGTGAATCATTTCAATAAATAAATATCGAATTACAGTTAAGAAATTCCCTGATTTCTATTGTTTTAGTCAGAAAGAGTAGATTCAGATTTTTAGTCTGTACACAGTTGCTATGAATTCTGCATTTATCACATCTGTACATACCTTGGGGGAGGCTAAGAAGCCAGGACAGATGCTGGGGGTCTGATGATGGGTTCTTTCCTTTTAAATTGGCTGTGAACTAACTTATCTCTAATGTTTGTTGCATGGTCTGGGTCATTTTTCAGTACTAGCCAATATTGCCTCAGGATACCACCAGCCTTGCCACTGAGTCCATTGTATTCTGTTACAAAGCATGAAGGTTGTTGCTCTATGTATTCAGTTTTTCTAGGCTGTAACAGATCATTTCTCTCTTTGAATTTTGTTCTTTGGTATGCATCTTCTAATACCTTGGTTTCATACCCTCTTCTGATGAATTTGTTCATAAATTCCCTAGATTGTGCCTCAAAATCATCAACATCCATACAGTTTTGCCTAGTGTGTAAATACTGTCCATTGGTGATTGATTCAATTAGCTTCCTGGGGTGAGTACTATCTGACCTCAAAATGTTGTTAGTAGCAATGGGTTGTTATATGTTTGTTTCTTTGTTTGTCATTTTCCTTGTGGCACCTAGGAATTGGCCACTCCATGGGTCCCATAATTTCCCGTTATCTCCATTCTTTCATTTGCCATTTCTATTCTTTCTTTCTCCCCTTGTCTCTCTGTGGTTAAACATATCTGTGAATCTTTATGTGAAACTGGGATCCTTTGGTTTGTAAAGGTATGTACTTATATTGTTGAAATGATTGCAGAAAACTATTTGGGATTATAAGAGGTTGATCTTGAGATGAATTTTGACCTCCATGAGCTTGATAACAGAACTGTCAACAGGAGACCACCTCTGGGACAGATTGTGATATTATATTACACCTGTTAAAGACAAGGGCCCAGATATTCAAACTGCGCCATTCTGAGGCGCAAGCCCCTGCGCTGCTCAAAATAGTTGCGCAGAGGGTGGCCAGGCGATATTCAAAGGAGTTGCGCTGTTGAGCAACTCCTTGAATATCACCCAACCACAACCACTGTGCATAAGCAGTGCAACATCACGCCACCACAAGTTGCCAGAGTTGAGCATTAAACTTGCGGTGGCACTAAGTACCATCGCCATCGCCAAATTTCCGATATTCAAAGGTGACATGCAAATGGGGCCATAATTTATACAAAGGCACAGGGGGCCATTTGCATCAGTTTATAGCCCCATTTGCATGCCATTAGCATGTAGGTGCGCCCGATCCCGAGTCTTGCGCCTGGCCGCCCTGCCAGGCAGCAGCCGTCGAGGACAGACGCACCCTGCAGCCGATCGCAGGGCAGTATCAATGTATACATTCCCCACACACACATCTCCCGAAGCCGATCACGGGCATACAGTAACTGTAAACCCCCGCCCACATCTCCCAAAGCCGATCGCGGGCATACAGTAACGGCCCCGCCCACATCTCGAAGCCGATCGCGGGCATACAGTAACACCCCCACATCTCCCAAAGCCCGATCGCGGGCAGAATGTGTATCAACCCACCAGTGCCCGATCGCGGGCAGAATGTAAAAGCCCCAACCACGAATATCTCCCTGGTGGTCCAGTGGACCGTAATGCCTGATCGCGGGCAGAATGTCAAGTTACAACCCCCAAAACATCTCCCTGGTGTCTAGTGTCCCCCACCCACCCACGAGCCCCTCCACCCGCTCCCCCAGCAGCCAGTGGGTGGGTGGACAATCAAATCTGGACTGTCATGTATACGGTATGGGCTGCACCCATTGGCTGTAGCTCTGCACCAATGGGCGTGCAGCCCTGCACTAATCATCGGCGGGCGGCGCGGGCAGCAGGCGGGTGGGATGCTGCCGCCCACTGGCTGCTGGGGGAGGCGGGTGGAGGGCTTCATGGGTGGGTGGGGACACTAGACACCAGGGAGATGTTTGGGGTTGTAACTTGACATTCTGCCTGCAATCGGGCATTATGGTCACTGGACCACCAGGGAGATATTAGGGTTGGAGGGGCTTTTACATTCTGCCTGCGATCGGGCACTGGAGGGAGTTGATACATGTTCTGCCCGCTATCAGGCTTTGGGAGATGTGTGGGGGCATGTTACTGTATGCCCGATCGAACGAGATGTGTGTAAATGAGGGGAATCATGTTACTGTATGCCATGATCAGGCTTCGGTAGATGTGGGGGGGTCATGTTACTGTATGCCGTGATCGGGCTTTGGGAGATGTGTGGGCAGGGGTCATGTTACTGTATGCCTGCAGCAGGCTTGGGAGATGTGTGGGCCGGGGGTTGTTTTTATGTTCTGCCCGCGACCTGGCTGGTGGGTGGGGCACAGGGACAGAGTTGGGGGCCAGCCAGGGGTGGCAGCTGCTGTGTTGCACCCTGCAATACAGCAGCTCACCTGTGGGTGGCCCTCAACTTGATCCTTTTTTTTTTTGGCTCAAGGTTGTGCAGGCACAGGTTGGGGGTTGCGCATGCACAACTCTGCACAACCCGACTGAATATCGGGTTGCGCAGTTTATGCATGGTTCCTCCCCCTCCTGTTGAGCATGCATTCATTTGCATTGCGCTGTTGCGCAACCTGTTGTCAGTGGCGTAACTGCCTCCTGCTGAATATCGCAGAATGGCGCATTTTTTGACTTGCGCATGCGCAACCCTGTTGCGCATGGCGCAACCCTCTTGAATATCTGGGCCAAGATGTGCACTTTAGACTGGCTACATGTCAATTCTTCCCAGTGAATATGCTCTGTGACAACTTGCACCATATTATTAGCTCTGACGTCAATCATCCCCTGCACAAATCATTCCCTTACAATTCATCCCACCATAAAGTTAATGAAATAAACTGCAGGAAGTAGTTCTGGAGTAAACTGAGCAGGGAGTCAACTGACGGTGGTGCTGACAGTATGGCATTAGTTGTCATGGAGCGGATTGACTGGAATTACTTGATGTTTCACTCTTCAGGCTAGCCTCAGGAAAGAAGATGACAAAGTTCTGGTACATTTTGTAAAAAACAGGAGATGCAACTTACAACATCAGGATACAGAGTTTAAACTACCAGGCAAATATATCTTATAAAAAAAGAAGACAATTTTGTTTAGAGAGTGATAGAGAGATTGAGATTTAAAATTGAGAGAGAGACACTCTCAGATGTGGGACCTTCTTTGTTTGTACTGCCTGTATGAAGAGCTATCCTGTACAATTTTAAGTTTTCTATGTTATTGCTACTGGTAATAAAATGATACTTGAGAACTGTATAACTTCTCCTCGTTTGCCAATGCTTTTTGACCTATACCTCTGTGACAGGGACATATTTCTCCCACACATAACATCAATGAATTACAAAGCATAGAACTCACCTTTCTGCTCCACCTGTCTCTCCACCATATAACAGATGGTATTCCATATTTTTGGTTAATCATTAATTCAGCAAAGCTGTAGAATATTGTGCTCCATCTGGTACTGGTGGAGAAGTGCAGCATATTTGGGGTGGACAGTGAAAATATCTAGTGATGTCTCCTAAAGTGTCAAGTATTTCTTTTAACTGTGCATGTTTGTCAAGCACATTACTTACTATCAGATTCAGTGCATGTGCAAAATAAGGAGCATGGCAGAAATTCCCAGCATTCACGATCTTCAACATGTTACTTCCTTTGTTCATCACAAACATTTCCACCTTCAGTACATTAGGGTATATCCAGATTTCCAGCAGTGAATGGATGAACTGCATACTATTTTCCCTACTTTGCTTCGCTTCCATGAACAGCACATTAAGTGAGGTGCTTTCTATACTGGTATGCCTCTATAAAGCTGTAATGGACAGTATCACATACAGTAAAAGCTCTTGCTTGTACTACTCCAGATCTAACCTGTGAAATGCATATAACCCTCTTTGACGCCTTTATAAGTGTCACCACACACTGACTTGGGCATACTAGAGAGAACGTGCCTAGAAAACATTAAGCATGATGGAATGTTATATTTGAGCCTCAGTTCATGCAGTGGTCTTCAATTATTCAGGAAGAGGTTGGGCAAGTTGGTGGCAGTTTAGTGCAGGCTTATAATGACTTGGGCAGTGTAGTTTGTTTCATGACTGGTGGCTGGAGTGGTGCTTTTGAAGCAGCTCCAGTACCTGTGGTGCATCAGGTAGCTGTTGTAGCTGCCCTGATGGTAGCATTACTTGAACAAGCCTTTTTATCTCACCACCCATGCTTGACTTTCCCTGGTGCTGCTACTGCTGCTGGCCCATGTGACCTGAGTGGGGATTGGGAATCAATGTGACTGTTACAAAGATGCCATGTTCATGCTTTAGATGACCAGAAGGAACATTGGTTCCCAATGTCTGAGTAGACTGGCCCCAACTAATCTTTCAGTCACACAGACTGCAACATGCTCTCAATAGATTTGTGAAGTGGTTTGTAAAATACTCCTACACTGCAGAAGATCTTTGTTGTTTAGCTACATGACTGCACTGCTGGGTTTCTTTGGGAACACAAGAGAGGTGACTGCAAGAAGATATTTTTTTCTGTCACAGTGGAATGACATAGCTGGACTGGATGCCCTGGCAGGGCAACACTTGCAGCAGCAGCACTAGGGCTACAATAAAGCTGATCATCAGTGGGCTGGGGGTGGGCCTGCTCTATAGATTTCCCTACCTGGCCAACTAGTTTTCTTGTTTTTCTCTTTTGCATTTTTTTATTTAGCCATTTCTTTCCAAGATTGCCTCCACTCCTCTGTATCATCCTTATCCTCAGAGCATGTTTGAATAACTGACAGCACACTTTCAACCACTTTTGCTTCACCTTCCCCATCTCCTACATGTGCTTCCTCCTCTCCTGCTTCCTCCACTTCTGCTTCATCCCTTGCTTCTCTTTCCCTTTGATGTCTTCTTCCCCTTTCCCATACCCCTTTATCTCAGTCTTGCATGATTCTACCACTGTCCCATGTCCTTTTGCCATCTCCCCCTCAACTGCTTCTACTTTCTGGCCCTCTACCATCTCACACTCATGACCCCCTGCTCTGACAGCTCCACTTTCATATCCTCCACACTGTCAGTCTTCCCCTGTATAAGCTACTTTGGTGGCAGTGCCATTGGTTTGCTTTTATACCTTACTCTACCCCCCAAACAATTCCAGTCTTTTTCATGCAACAAGATAAGTGTAGTATAAGTGCTACACCAGGACTCAGTGTCACCTTCCTCACATAATGACTGGTTAGCAGGACTGGGAGTGGTGATGTTACTGCTGCTGATCACTGATTTGGGGATAGGGCTGGGCAGTATCATGTAGTGCCTCGATGCAGACAGTCATTCATCCACACCCATGATGCAGAGATGGCTGGAGTGTTGGTGCCAATGGCAGCTGGTGCTGTGATGCTTGCACAAGATGAATGGGGGAGGGCATGCCTCTACAGATAGGGATGGTTCCATTATATCTCTGATATCCCCATGGGAAGTGGATCTTAAAGTCCTTGAAGAACGAACAGTGGGAGACCTGTGTGTTTCTAGTTTGCTTAAAGTGCTTTTATCACCAGTTGGACTAGACAACTGGGACTGACCAAGAAAGTTGCTGCTTGCAATGGGCATGGAACCAGTTGACTTACTGGGATAAATGAAATACATTTTTTACACATAGCCCCAGTTCTTCTCTCAGTCACAGCCCCTGCCCCATTGTTCTAACTCTAATTCCCTGTCCCAACTTCTGCTCCACCCCCACAGCATATAAAACTTGTAACTGGTGGCACCAACATGGTGGAACCTCTCCCTTTTCTTTTTCTCCCCCCCTTCCTCCATTTCTTTTCCTCATGGTTTCTACACATCACAGTGGCAGAAACCCACAGACAAATGGCTGTTGCATCACCACTGACACACCTGTATTCATACCCTGACTGAGAGACCTGCGGCCCAATTTTCAAAGGCTGATGCAGGACTTGCATCAAGTGCAGCATCAACCCTGTTGTTTGGCACAGCTGAGCCAAACTCATTTGATGTAACTGCACCCAATCTTAGTACATTGGGTGCAGTTGTCATGGTTTCCCTACTTTACAGCAGCTTGCGCAAAAGATTGGGTGCAACTCTGATAAAAAGTATCCCCCAAATGGCATAAGTTAAACCATGGGGAGCTGATCTAACTTGCAGCATTTGGTGCACAAAGATGAAAATCCAGAGTGGCACAGAGAGAATGCAGTAAGGCCCCTGTACCTTGCAGCATTCTCAGATCTTTTGAAAATCAGGCCCCTAGTGTCTCACTGCAGTAGTCTACTTTACTTGGAACTTGGAAGCAGTTCTGTGATCTGCACCAGCAGCAGTCACATTATTTGTCAAATAAATCCATTAAACTCCCCCTGCTCCTTTTCCAGTAAGTTAAATCTGCACTGTCTGCTCTTGCATGGGGTAAAAAAAAATACATTTCAAAATAAATTAATATTGATTTCTGTGCCCTATGCCACCAGCACTCAGTAAAAAAATATTTGTCAAACAAATCTTTCATAGATTCTCATGCACTTTTTCCATTCTGCTCAATTTATTTGGTCTGTGCCTGTTGCAGAGTCTGCAGCTTTCAGGACAGTTTTACACTATGCCCTTCTCCTCTCCTCTCCTCTCCTCTCCTCTCCTCTCCTCTCCTCTTCCCTCCCTTCCCCTCTCCTCTCCAAATGTACTGTAGTGAAAATAGCTATTTGGAACAATAAAGAGTGATTCTGATGATTGTTTAAGTTATCTGAAAAAAAGTTACTCATTTTCACATAAGAGGAGCACATTCTGTAGCCAGATCCTTCCCATGTGAGAGAGAGAGAGAGAGAGAGAAACAGAGACTGAGACAGAGAGAGAGCTGAAGCAGCACAGAAATATGCACAATGCAAGGAGTGCTCAGTCTCCAGAGTTGCCGATTGGCTGCTGCAGGTCATGTGGCTTGCCAGCAACCTGGACATGCTCAGTGTGTTCTCACTGTAAAAAGTGATGTGTCATGATGTCAAAGTGCTGAAATGCCAAAGGGAAACCGGAGCTCATGAGTTCCTACACACCTGCTCCACCAGTGTCCAAAATGCTGGATTTCAGCATGGTCACCAAATGCAAGTTTATCATTGGCTCATCCTTTCTTTACCTGGGGTATATTGGTAAGATGGATGTAAATCTATGTGGAATTACATGGCTTTCCTATTGTGAGAGTGAGAAACTTAATCTAATATCCAGGTTAGCCAAAAATTAGCATAAAAGGTGAGTTAATGCACATAATTCACTTAACAAACTAACTGTTGCACTGTTTCAGTAGGTTTAGATAGTCTGAACTTGGAGAACTGAAAGACTGCTTCATTCTTTCCAGTCAAGTTATTATTATATGTTCTCACTTTAAAGGTTATTCATTCAGTAACAGTAATTGTAAAGTACTCCTCACATTAATAAACAGAAAGTAAAATAATAGCACAAAGTAGTTTGTCACAAGAGAAAGTACAAGAGTGAATCTTTTATTAACACTGACTTACAGTATGCATCATTCAAATCACATTGTAGCAGATAATAAATTCTGTTATCATGGAGATGAACATGTTATGTCAGGCAGAGGTTATCCCTGTTGTAATTAACCCTCTGTGGACACATACAAATGAACTGTTAGTCTTAGTGGGCCTACTTATTTACCAGAATTCAAATAAAATAAATAAATATACCAAGTCTGTAGTACTGTGTAAGAATAACCAAGGTACTTGCCAGTTCCAATATTCCAGGAACCAGTGCACCATGCAGTGTTAGAAGTTGGCATGGAAATAGAAGGCACCTAGGAAGCAAGCATATACCTAGTACAAGATGCAACACAAGCATTCAGAACATGAGACTCATACTTCAGTCTACAGAGAAGCAGTAGCGTAGCAAATTCCAGGAGGGTCTGGGTGCAAGGCGATGTTACAGGGCCCCTTCCTAGTTTTGAATAAACATAAAAATTATGATTTGGGCCCCTCAACCCTCATGGGCCCAGGTGCCACTACACCCCCTGCACCCTTGTAGCTACACCCCTGCAGAGAAGCTGGGGTACTGTTTAAAGACTGATACCCATTCCCAGTTCACTGTAACAGCCCAATATTGCATAGGAAGGGAACATGTCAATATATGCTCCACTGATTATAAATCTAAAGAGAGAGAGAGAGAGAGAGAGAGAGAATGAGTATGGTGCATCAAGTTCCATGCTAATATTTGAGTCTATTTTCCCTGGTGGTCTACTGTAGAAGCAGGGTAGACCAGCACTGCAGCAAGAAGCAAATGCATTAATTGTAGTAATATTTTAACTGTGAGTTAAATGGAAAGAGAAGTAAAGGAGTGAGAGAGACCATTGCAGACTGGTAGGATAGTAGTATTGAAAAGATGCTGTGACGGCACTATTGATCTTGTGATTAGAGATGCTGCAAGGTTTTAAGTCACCGGCAAAGTTACCAACTTCGCCTCCATGGAGCAATCTACAAAGTTTTGTCATAGGCTTGGAATTTTAATAAGTGACTTAGCCAGCAGTTTCACTAGTAACTTTGCTGGTAACTTTGCCAGCCATGACTTCCGGTTATGATCCTGCAAGGTAAGCGGTCCTTTTAGGAGCTCTGTTCTTCAACCCGATACATCCATCTTTTAAAAGCATCAACTCAACTTATTTGGAACAATTTATACTTTATTTTGCTGAGTAACTATTGATCTGTCATTTACAGTATCATATTTTGGTTTAACGATGGACACCAAAATTAAAAAACTTGAATTAGGCATACGCTGCCACCAACTCCCAACTGTGTTGTGACCTCTAAGTGCTCTAAACAATCAGCAGTTAAAACTTTGGTGACTCCTGCAATTACAAACCTCCTAACAGAGGAAAAATTTATGGAGGAGGTTAAAGATTTGAAGGACGCAATATCTCTACTTGTGGAAGAGTTGAAATCTATAAGGGATGCTGTTGAAAAAATTAACAGAAGACTCATCAATTCTGAGGCCAGAATTTCATCAACAGAGGATTGGAGAAACAAAACGAACCCAGAATTTCCTGTAATTCACCAAACATTATCCAGGTTTGAGTCTAAATTGGAGGATCTTGAAGACAGATCCCACCAAAATAATATTGTGGTTTATGCCTTCCAGAAAATGCAGAGGGCTCAAACCCAGTTCATTTTGCTCTAGTCCTCTTTGAAAACCTTGCTGGAAAATCACCAAATGCAGCTTCCTACAGCACATTATTGAACAAGCCCACAAAGCTGTAAGGATGATTCCGCTGAAAAAGGATGCCCCTCATCCCTTTATTGTCAGATTTTTTAATTATTTAGACGAAACCCATGTTTTAAACAAAACCAGAAACACCCAAGATCTTCTTTGGGATGGCAAATAGATTTGAATCTCCCAAGATCTCCCTGAAGAAGTCCATCTTAGAAGAAGTTTATCCCCCATTGTAAGTAAAGGTATCATGGCAGTGGTAAAATACAGGATGTTATATCCAGCTTGACACACCATCCCCAAGGACAGTAGAACACATACCCCCGTGTCTCCTGAGTAGGCTACACAGCAGCTTACAAGGCTTTTCCCCAAGCTCGTTAAATCTGAATAAAACAAGTCAAAATGCTTTGGTTGAAGTGGCAAAGATCTTAAAGGTTACATTGGACTGAACAGTTATTTTAGTTCAATTCTTAACCTCTACTAAATGAGAAGTTAATAATCCTGGGATTGGTTTACTTTAAGGCTTACTTAAATTTAAATCAAGTTCCAATGTACGGACAAAAGAAAGAGAGAGAGTTTTTCATTTTCCTCTTTAGCACTTAGGTTTAAAGATAATCACAAAGTGACAAACTTTAATGTTTTTCTTTTTTTTTTCCTCCTCTAATCTATAACATGGTTGTATGCTTGTACGCAGTGATGAAAGTGAACAGGAATGCACAGGAACTCAGTTCCTGTACCTTTTTTGCAGCAGGAACAGAGTTCCTGTACTTCTTCCCACTGACACTGGAACTGAAATTCTTAAACCAGCAACATAATGACAGTTTCTGGCCCTGTGACCTGAAATTAGGATTTCCATAACAACATTTGACTTGTACAACAGTACTGTTTTACTAGAAATACTTCAATATTGCTAACTGAATCTACTAGTGTAAAAACAGACAGGCATGTCTTCACACAGCTATCCTTCAAATTGAAGATCTTCATTTTGCATTTCACATTCACCAGTGCCTGAGTTCCTGTACTTCTTGTCTACCACTTGCACCACTGCTTGTATGTGCACTCTGGTTATGTTTTTTTTTTCTACAAGGAGTACCTTTAATGCAGAAGAATCTGTGTGTCCACTGAGAACCTTCCAGAAGGTTGTATCATTCATTATGCACATACATCTCTATTATTTTTAAGGGCATGATACTCATCTAGGATTATAATTAGATATGTATTACAATTCCTTAGATCTAAATATTAAGTTTGGTTGCCGTTAACAAAATAAGAGGGGTGAAGTGAGGGGGGACCCGGAAGACAGGGAAATGCAGCTCAGTTTACTGATACTTTAAGAGACGTTATGTATATACTGCAGGTACTTGTACTTTTTTAATGGGGAGATTTGCTGCATTTTATTTTCTTTATTTAGTTCATTCTGAACATGGAATTACAATCTTTGTCCATAAAAAGAGGAGAAAATAAGCACTGGATCTATGATGTTACGGCAGGTGGTTGTAGGACCCTGCTTGACCTGCACAGAGGAGGTGTTTCTTTAGTTGGCGAATTTCTTCTCTCTGTATCTTGCAGCCTATAGCTCCCTTCTTCTTTTATCTCACTCTTTATTAAGAAAATGTTTAAGGCTATGAGATATTGGAGTGTGGAGGGGATTAGTCAACTGAATTGTACTGTATGTTGGGGGAGAGGGGACTTGGGTTTGGGACCCTCACAGTTACTATACTTTTGCTTTAAGTATGATACCCCATTAAAGTAGGTCGGCCCCTGTGCAGTTGGTCAGGTACCGGCCTTTGTGAGACGTGATCCCTGAAGACCTGATGGTGGTTATTGACCTCTCGTTGTTGGACGAGTCTTGCACTGATCCCGAGCAGTTGGTTGTGGCCTATAATGGGCCATATCTTCAGCTCTCAATCAGATTGCCCCTGTCCATGTTTGCCCCCTTCCGAGTTGCCCTGGAGCCCCATGGTTTGATGGGGCTCTGAGAGAGTTGTGGAAATTTGGGCATAGATTAGAGCATCGTTGGAGGAAGACCGCCTCTGATGCCGACCACCTTATTTTGATAGAGCATTATAAACTCTACCAAACTGAAATTTCCCATAAGAAGACAGAATTCCTGTCCAGGGAAATTTCTGTCACATGGAATCGACTGGCTCAACTCTTCAGAACTGTTGACAGGCTGTGCAACCCAACCTGTCAGCAGCTCCGTCGAGTTTTTACACAAACTGATTGTGATGAGATCGCTTGCTACTTTGTGAACAAGGTTGATGACATCAGGAGGAGGTGCCACCAGCTTCACTGTAAGGGGATTGCTGTTGGTCGGTGCTTTGTCGCAGAGCCCAGAGTTTCCTGGAGTACCTTTGACCTGCCGGATTTCATAGACATTATGAGGATTGTCCAGGAGATGTGTCCCACATGCTGTAGTTTAGACCCTGGCCCTACTTACCTGATTTTGGGTTGTAGTGAGATCATTGGCCTGGTCTTAGCTCAGATTGTCCAGTGCTCATTAGATATGGGTGAGTTCTCTAGCTCCCTGAAGGAGGGGTGGTGATCCCCCTTCTGAAAAAAGCTTCTTTAGACCTGGAGAACCTAGCAAACTACAGGCCTATCTCTAACTTCCCTTTTGTGGGGAAGGTTATTGAAAAAATTTTGGCTGCTCAATTAGATAACCATTTAACCATCCATAATTTATACAAACCTCTTCAATCTGGTTTTTGCAAGAGGCATATTACTGAGACTGCTCTGGTTCGGGTGCTTAATGATCTCCTGATGGCAAGAGATCGGAGACACCGCTCTATCTTGGTTCTCCTAGATCTGTCTTCAGCTTTTGATACTGTGGACCATGGGGTTCTGCTCGAACGCCTGAGGTTCATCTGTGGGCTGTCGGGTACAGTCCTCAGATGGTTTTCATCTTTCCTCACCGGGAGAACACAGAGGGTGGTCTCGGGTTTGTTTTCATCTAGGGCTTTCTCTCTGCCTTGCTGGGTACCTCAGGGTTTGGTGCTGTCCCCCATGTTATTTGCAGTATATATGCTGCCCCTCAGAGACATTGTAAGATGGTATGAGCTGAGGTTTCACTGCTATGCTGATGATACCCAGCTCTACCTGTCTTTTGTACCTGACCAGGTTGGTGCTATCTCGGTACTGAACAACTGCCTCACAGAAATCCAAGATTGGATGATTTCCAGCAGTCTAAAGTTGAACCCCGGAAAGACTGAGATTTTGGTCATGGACCCAGGTCATAGGGTAGAGGGATTGAGGACCAGGCCTCTTCTGGCTTAGTTCTGGGGAGGCACAGATTCTCACCTCCGAATGGGTGCATAACCTGGGAGTGGAGCTTGATGTTGGTCTGACTTTTTGTTATCAGGTGTCGGCAGTCATCAAGATAGCCTTTTTGCACCTTAGGAACATTGCCAGGATTAGGCACCTTGTTTCACCCAGTGACCTTCCTGTTCTGGTCCACGCCTTTGTGACATTGCACCTTGACTACTGCAACTGCCTTTATCTAGGGCTTCCTGGGGTTGATATCAGCTGCTTGCAGCTAGTGCAGAATGCAGCAGTGCGTCTGTTGACTGGGGCATTGAGAAGATCCCACATCACCCCTGTGCTGCACGCTCTGCACTGGCTGCCAATACAGTGGCGGATCACATTCAAAGTAAGTCTATTGACTTACAAAGCCCTACATGGACAGGGTCCTGATTACTTGAAAGAACTCCTTGTTCCTTACACTCCTGTGTGACAGCTCCGCTCGGCTGATGAGGGGGTTGCTGGAGATTCCGAGGGTTAATTTGAAGTCATCCGGTGTACGTACTTTTGGATTTGTGGCACCTACCTTCTGGAATTCTCTGCCCCATCAGCTCTGGGAATGCAGGACAGTGGGGAGTTTTAAGCAGGCACTAAAAACTATTCTATGGGGAAAGGCATTTCCAGTTTTATTGTGATTTTATAAGATATGTATTTGTGTATGTTTTTTTCTGAATTAATTCTGTACAGTGCCTTGGAATTTTGAAAGACACTTTATTAAATAAATGTTATTATTATTATTATTATTAAATAGCGTGAATAACATACTTATCTCTTTTATATTATCTCTGGATTGGGGACCCTTTTGCTCCAGCTTGCCCGTTAAATAGGGCATGATTATTATCCAGCTATCAGTTACTTATTTTTTCCAATACTCATGGCTGTAACCTAAGGTAAGACATAATTTTAATAACCTCAAGGGGTTGCTCTGGATGGTTTTGAATATTTCATAGAATTTGAGACCCGAGACTTCCATATAAATGTGGCCCATTCATTAATTAAAGGGAGCAGAGGTGGCCCCGATCGTATTAATTGGGTTCGGTGCTGTGTGTTTTCCTGTTAGTCTTTTCCCCATTAAATAGGAGTGTTATACTGCATCGGCTCTCCCTTACAATCAAGCTGGTGTACATATTTGGGGCTGGTGATGAACAGTTTTTAAATGGGGTCAAACCCGTTAAATATGGGAAGCTTTTAGTCTTCAATTCTGTATTTCATTACAGTTTCCATGACGTTGAGTGACC
Source organism: Neoceratodus forsteri (assembly GCA_016271365.2). NCBI lineage: Eukaryota > Metazoa > Chordata > Ceratodontiformes > Ceratodontidae > Neoceratodus > Neoceratodus forsteri. The sequence goes on along the minus strand of CM057456.1, from coordinate 44,589,769 downwards.
CTGTATGGTGGAGGCGAGTCAGAACATTTTTTTTACTTACATGTCTCTGTATTACTTGCCCCTAATTTCACCCATTAAATAGGGGTGTAATTTCTTACTTGGCACTCTCTAATTTACGGAGTGCTTATAGTGGTGGGTTACAGAATTTTTATTATTTTTGCTGGCCATTTTGTTTGGGTCATTCCAACCTAGATTCTATTGCACTTTCTAATTCTTTGTATTGACTTAGGTTAATTTCTAGATGGGTTGGTTACCCATCCCCCCCCCTTAATTTGATTTATGATGTTCTATTATTCTTTTTGTATTTCCCTGTATATTAATCAGATTTTTTTTTACTACATATTATAGGTTACTCTATTCAGTCATGTTAAATATAAGACTATTTAGATATATCTACTATAGCCTTATGATGCTCCAGCTTAACGTTCGCTCTGTGAGCAACAAATTAATTTATACACTCTATCCTGGTTGCACACAGTCAGTACTTCTTTTTAAATGTAAGTGCTTATCTCCTAGTGGAAAGCTGCTTTTCCTTGCCTTGAAGGTCTACTCCCCATCTCCCACCGTTATAATTAGAATTTTTTGACTGGTTTAATTAGATGCACTTATTTTAGGGGATTAAAGCTGTTTTAGATAAGAATTAAAATGTTTCTAGTGAATAGTTTAATCTTTAGATTTAACATATTATCTATGGATTTGTGAAAAAAAGAAGAAAAAGGGGATCCCAAAATTTTTACTACTTATGTAATTCATTTACAAGTAAAATGTTCAATTCCCTCGGACATGTATTAGATAAATTTTAGGGATTTTGGTCCTCTAAAGATTACATAAATAATAAAAAGATGCTTTTGTTAAGATTTAGTTATATTTTTGGTCCTTTGTTTTTCCTGTAAAATTTATGCAATCTGTGGGGCTCTCCTTGTTTATACAAGATAAAACAACTAAATGATTATGACACCCCTTTTCCTAGCATTTTTGTAGGGATATAAGAATTCACTATCTTAATATTACCTTCTAATCAATAATTTTATTAGGGTTGGAGTATGAGGAAGCTTGAGCAGAGTTTATTGTGGTTAAAGTGACTTTAGGAGCTCAGTCTATGGGACTGGGGGAGAAGTACTGTATTGTTATGGTTTTTTCATCATATATTTTTTAGAGTTAAATGTTGACTTTTCTTGTTTCATTGATGAGGGAAGATACTTTGTTGGGGGATTTGTGCTCCATCTTGAAGATGTTTGAACAGAATTCACATAGTTTCACTGCTTTCACTAAGATGTTTGAAAGATTGTATGGCTTTGATGGCTACTACACTTAAAGTAGCCTTGTAGAATGTTAAAGGTCTCTGTCTCAGAGTCAAAAGAATGCAAGTTCTCAGTTATGTTAATTCCTTAGGTTATAATTTAGTTTTCTTACAAGAGACTCACTTATTAACCTCAGAACTAGATCTCTTAAAGAAACTTGGCTATACTCAGATTTTTTGGGTGGGATGTTACACTTCTAAGGGAGGGATAGTTATTTTGGTAAACAAATCATTAAATTTCACCCCTTTACAAACAATCTAGGATCCAGAAGGCAGATTTATTATAGTTGTAGGGAAATGTAATCACTCTCCTTTTAGTACTGGGTACTATCTATGGCCCTAATGTCAAAACATCCCCTTTTTAACAAGATTACTCTCGGCCCTAACTCTCTTTTCATCATATAAAATATTACTTGGGGGTGGTTGGAATACCCCCTTAGACTCCTCGCTAGATACTGTAGATTGAACCCCATAAATTTTTCAATTCACATATACAAGCCCTTAAAGAATCTGTAGACATCGGCATTTTAGCAGATCCTTGGAGTGTGTTATATCCAAATACCAAAAATTCTCTTTTTATTCCATGACTCACAAATCTTACTCACATATAGACTTTTTTCTCATTTCTAAATCCTGGATCAGAGAAGTCTGGATTTCGCAATTATTAGGTAGATTGCTATCTGATTACTCTCTGGTTGATCTTTGTATTTCTTTACCCCAACCTCATCCAAGACAGTCTCTTTGGAGGCTGAACAACTCTCTTCTTAGACAGGAATATATTATTAACTATATTGACCTTCTTTCAAAAATGTTTGGAATGAAAATCTAGATTCTATGGAGAGACTTGATATTATTTGGGTGGCTTTTAAAACCTACATTAGAGGTGATTTCATAAGATTTGCATCAAAACAAAAGAAACAAACCTCAGAGAAAATTGAAGATCTCTCCCTGAAAAGAGATATGTTAGAGAGTAAAGACCAGAACTCTTTATCTGATTTAGAGAAATGTGAATTGCAACAATCCAAAAATTACATTTTCTCTCTTACTAAAGCAAAAGAGGAATTTATTTTACTGAAAACCTGGGCTAAATATATAGACTTAGGTGACAAACCTAGCAAATTGTTAGCTAATAGACTTAAACACCAAGAACAATCTAGATTTATTGAATCAATAATAGCCTCAGACTCAGGTCAAGTTAAAACTGACCCAAAATATATTTTTGATAGAATTCCATAAATTTTACTTAAAGCTAAATGGATTAATGAAGTACCCACCTTCTAAAGATTCAAAAATATCTAAATAGATTTAATTGTCAAAAAATAACTAAGGACCAAGCTGAAGATTTAACTACTGCTGTAGGACAGGTGGAAATTGATGAAGTTATAGATAGATTATCTTTAAATAAGTCCCCTGGCCCGGATGGGTTTACTGATAACTTTTATAAAACATTTAAGAAATCTCTTACCCGGCTTTTGTAAAAGTTTCACAATTTTATATTGCTCAAAGGAGTAGGAGACAATTCTTTACTTCTAATTTTCATTCCCAAACCTAATAAATTTATTTATTTATTTATTGAAAATGTTTTACCAGGAAAGGCACACTGAGCAAAAAGATGCTTGTCTCACGGTGCGACCTGGGGGTTACAGAGGAGGCAAGTAAACATAAAAAATAGTTGAGCTTAACAGTAGTACATTACAGCGTCAATGTATAGGTGGTAGGTATAACAATTGAGCGTATTCATAGGGAGACAGTATAGTACACAGCAGTATCAAACAATGACAGTAAATACAGCATCTTGGTTACATAGCGAGTTAGGAACAGAGCTGAACATGAACATAGGGGTTTAGAATACAAATCAGTGTACACATTGAGGCAGCATGAGGGACATAAGTGCAAGTTACAGAACAGGGGTAGTAATAACAGAAACTTGGGTGCCAGTAGCAGAAGTTGAGCAAAAGGGAGATGTACCAGGTAGAACAGGGGGGTTTGGAGAGCAAGATGGGTGTAGGGAAAGGAAGGTGTAGGGGTGAGGAGGTGTGAAGGGGAGGTTAGGTGGGGAGGGATGGGGAGTGGGTTGAGGAGGGGAAATTGACAGTAGGAGAGTAAAGAGAGAGTAAGTGCTGGGTAATTAGATAAGCCAGACTATTAGGGCGAAACCTAAAAATAAGATAGAAAGTTATAAACTGATTTCCTTAATAAATTATAATATTAAGATTCTTACTGCTATACTTACCCAGAGAATAAAGAAAACATGGCATCATTTAATTTCAAAACAGCAGGTAGGTTTTATTTCTAACAGAGAGGCAGCTGATCATATCAGGAAACGTTCTCACATTTTCTCTGCATCTGACAATGACAGAGACCCTATTGCTCTGGTGTCATTAGGCGCAGAGAAAGCATTTGACGGGGTTCATCATGATTTTCTTTTTTTAACTTTCCTTAGATTCGGTTTTCTGAAACCCTTTAATTATTTATTTTTTGTTATTGTCATATTGTTTCTCACCTGGCAAGCTGGTCTACTCCTGTTTTTCCCTGGCAACCCAGTGGGACTCTGGCCACTTTACAGCTACCACACTCCCCTTAGGGTCCTTCATCTTCTACTCATGTGGCTTACCCCCCACAGTGTGGTGGTGGGGAGCCCCCAACTCACCCACCCTGTCCAGATTCAGTTTTCAAGTGACACCCCCAGAGCAGATGTTCATCAGATGGCCAACAAGCCGCCTGACCAGGAAGCCTTCTTTTTCACTGTTTTTCTCCCTCATGGGCATTGGAGCATGCAAAGCCATTAAGGGATGCACTATGCATGTGTCTGCCTATAGCACATCTGATGGCTGCTCCTCTGCCTGCCCCAGTAGGCACAGTGTCAGTGTGCCAGCCCCCAGCTGCTAGGTGCCAGGCAAGCACCAACTACTGGGAGATCCCCCTTCCATCCAGGAGAAGGAGAGCTGTCTGAGGACACTTCATCTTTCTCCACCCCTGCTGACCCTCAGCAACCTGCACTCATTCCTGAACATGGGTCGTCAGCGTGGCACGAGGTGTGGGGCCAGCACTTCAATCCTCAGCACCACCAGGCTGGCTTCTAAACACTTTATTAACTGACTTGGAATTCTATATTCTTCACCAATGGCTAGATTGAGTTGTAATGGTTTTATCTCAGATCCAATAAAATTGTTTTGTGGAGCTCATCAAGGTTGTCCCCTATCCCTTCTTTTATTTAACTGATATTTATAACCACTTTTGTTTGTCCTAATTTCCAACTCATTAATTCAAGGTATTCATTGTGGTAAATTGCAATTGAAGATTTCCACTTTTGTGGATGATGTACTGCTACATGTTACTAATCCAGTCACTTCTATAAAGGCTGCCCTGTGTACTATACAGGAATATGGCACTATCTCCAATTACAAACTGAATATAGAGAAAATAGAAGTTTTGCCGCTTAATGCTAATTCAGTCAAGAAGGAGATTGTAGGACTTTGCTTTTCATGGGCTCCCCAAAAATTAAAATATTTGGATATCTACTTTATACCAGGGTGTTCTCATCTCATCTTATTAAATTAAACTTAGAGGACCTTATTCTAACAATTAAACAAGACTTGAAGAGAGGGTCCAATCTTCATCTTTCATTTTGGAGTAAGTTCAATATAATTAAAATTAATGTTTTCCCCAGGTTATTTCACCTGATAAACATGCTTAATGTGTTTATACCCTTAGAATAGTTTAAGAAATTACATTCAGAAATCATTAGATTTATTTGGGGAGGGAAAACTTCTAGAATAGCCATGAAGAAGTTATTTCTTTCTAAAGAACAGGGAGGGTTGAAATTACCAAATTGTATTCTGTACTATATGGCCTCTCACATTAATAAATATAGTAAATGGGCATTCCCACAAGTCCCTGGTGGAAGTTATATGGCTATTTGGTTAGAACTCGAGCTTAGTTTGATTAGAAAATTCAGCATACACATAGATGCAATATTGTACACTAAACCAAGTCTTATACCAGCTAAATTAAAGTCTTCAGTAATTGGGGCCACTCTAAAAATATAGTACATCAACAAATTCAAGCTTTTTTAAGCTCTTGTTATTATCGTAGTTTTCATTAACCTGCATTAGGTAACCCTAATTTTAAAATAAATGGGAAAATTATTCCTAACAACTGGTTTCCTAATTGTATTAATCTCACAGTTACTTCTTTCATAAAAGATGGTTCTCTACTTCCTCTGCAAACTTGTTGAGGTTAACAGGACTCAGTAACAAATATTTGCTCAAATTAATTTTGATGTTATATGGGTCCCTATCTGTAAATCCATTCACAGCTAACAGTTTGCCTGCAGAGTAAACAACCACAGAGGGAATGATCCTCCCTTCTGTTCTCCTGTTGCCTAGAGGAGAGAGGGTATTTCTAGGAGGGGTAACTACAATATAGTCTCTGTTCCCACTGTTTTTTGTTTTCAGAGTCAATAACAGTAGTACAAACCTATGTATATAAAGTTAATAACTAAAAAGCTTATAAGGGTCAGTGGCTGGACTTAGCCAGCTGCATCACCAGCCAATGGCAGGCCCAGCTATCCCTAAGGAGGGGGTAATGAGCAAGTAGGTGTTCAGAGCTGTCTTGCCCTTACCTACACTGATGTCACAAAACAGGTGAGTCAAATATTATACACTAACTGCAGGTAGAGCAAAGCATAAACCCCATGGGTTAGCTGTTACTCAGAGCTATGGGGTGTAAAGAATACTTCCAGAGCACCAATTGAGTAAGTGAAGCAGGATGAGGTGTTAATAGGTGGTTACCATCTGGGTCACCGACACAAGGTCAAAGATACAGCCAGGTCAGTGTGGTAAAAGGAAAAAGCATGAGGGATGCGGCTAATGGGCTCTTAGCCTCCCAACTTTATGGAGCATGATGAGAGACAGGGGTGAGATGGGGGTGGGTGATAAATACTTCCATGTCCCACTATGTACCAACCCTCGGGGTAGAGGACCCTCAAGCCCTGCCTGTAGATTCCCCCTTATGACAAGGAGAGAGGGTATCCATGTGTACCAATAGGATTGGGGGGAATGGTGGCCAGCATTAATATTACAAGTAGGGAACAAGATATATTCTTGAAAAAAACATACCAGTGCCCACCTCCCCCACAGCCCCTTAACACAGGTATACATTCATCTATGCAGAATTAAGCAATCAACCTGGTTGCAGGTACAAATACCCCTGAAATGGCCATGGAGGGGGTGGTCCAGCATCAGTCTGTAGCTGGAATAGAGGAAAGCCAAGGTTCCCTACCCTGTCACCCCATTAAACCATCCCACCTACTCACTCCCTACTCACTCCCCTCTCTGACACACAACCTGTAAGGCATTGTACTTATCTGAGAGGTGTTCATCACACTGGCGGCATGATGTGTGGTTTCTTCTGCCCATTGATGTCTTCTTGATGTTGTGGTTGTCCTGGGGAATGGCCTAGTCTCAAGGCAGCATCATCAGGTTCACCTAGCAGCAGAGCAATGTCAGTCAGTGCCACCCAGGACTGCTGGACACCCACTATCTCCTGAACCGAGAGCACTGGGGCAGAAAAATCCATATCGGGGAGGTCCACATCTGCATGTGGTGGGGAATGCAGGGTCAGTGGAGAAAACTGGTTCTGGGAGAAGAAGGGGCTGGAAAATTCCAAGTCCTGGTTCCCCTCCCACTAGCCAGCATGGCTGCTATGTTTCTCATTTCTTCCTTGGTCCTACGGATGTTCTCTTCTGGTGTGGGAGGCAAATGGAGGCCTTCTGTGGGCTTTATTAGGCCTAGGCTTCACTCTCAATGAGCTCCCTGGTGTGTAGCCCATTCATTGGAGGCGTGTTCATCCCTTTTCAGAGGTGATCTACAGTGTAAGTAGGCACTTTGAGGAGCTGCAGTAAGTCCCTGTGCCAGGCTGCATCTTTGATTGTTGGGGGGGGCCAAGTCACAGTACTGAAGTCCATAGCAGCCACCAGTGAGGTAAACTGATAGGGGGAGCCATTGTGAGTTATTTTCAAAATGGCTGGGTACCAGAGTGTGAACAACACCTGTAGATCATGGAGTCTCTGTCATGCCTCTGTGTAGGCCTTCCTGTGTGATGCCAGCTCCCTCGAGTAATCCTGAAAGATCATGATCTGGTGTCCCTACCAGTCCAGGGCTCCCAACTCCCTGGCCCTGGACTGGATCACTTCCTTTTCAGCAAAATTGAAAATCCAGGCCAGGATTGGCCTCAGTCTGTCACCAGTGGCTGGTTTCAGTTGCAGGGAATGGTGCACCTGCTCAATGGGATTCAGGTGTTTCCAGGGAGCAGCTTAAGTTCCAGAAGTGTTTTTTTGTAAAAATTGAACTGTCCTGCCTTCCTTGAACCTCTCTGGGAACCCTGGAGCCTCAAGTTGTTGTGGCTGCACCCTATTTTCCATATCGTCCATTTTTTCTTGAAGGGCCCTAATTTGGAGCTCCTGTTCCCGCAGGGTTGTGCAGTGGCTCTGAAGAGCTTTTTCATGAGCATCCACTTTTTGCTCGGTAAGGCCCATCCGTACATAAAGTTGGTGGAGAGTGCCAGCTGCATTGTTGGAGGCCACTGTCAGGCCTTCTTTGCTGCTCAGGATGGATGTGAGCATGTTGCAGATCGAGGGCTCTGTGCCCTCCTTAGATCTGTGTGCCATGTGGTCAGGAGTGTTGCACAGAGCAGGACCTGGAAGCAGATGCAGACATTGCAAGGTAAGGAGCGATCTAAAATTTCAACAGCTGGTAGTGAAAGGCTTTCTAAGACATCCAATTGCAGTAGGATCTTAAAGCTTTCTGTATGTTCAGTTAAATTATGAGTTCTGTGCTCCGGGTAGACAGTTGGAAAAGATTAAGCTGCCATCTTGCTCGCTAGCTAAGCCACGTCCCCCTGAAATACTCTTTTGAGGATAAACAGCACATCTGCCAGTTGGTGGTGATGCATGTGTGTGCATGCGTGTGTGTGTGTGTCTGTCTGTCTGTCTGTGTGTACACATCTATGCATGAGTTTGAAGAGTGCATGTATGTATGTCTTTCACAGTACCTTTGGTAACTTATGTTTATTTTTTAAAGATTAACATTGCCTTTTGTGTAAGTTAGCCATTCGTCAGTTGTGCATTCTGTGTAGTTGAGCAGTCAGCTGACTGTAGTACTGGTTGGAACTTTTTCAAGTACAGTTGCACAGAAGGACACCAGCATGCATGTAAAACACACCCGGCAGTCCCTGATAAGAACATCTTCATCTCACTCTCATATGTTTACCATGCTGTTCACACTCTTTTCTCCATCACTCTTGCTACTAGTGTAACTTTCTGGGGGTGTTGTTTTACCAAGCAGGAAAATGCACCGACAGCTGGGACCAGGCCATATTTTTTTACTTTGAGGTGCCTGTTCAGGTAACTGTCACACAAGGGAGTTGTCGCAGCTGTTGGCAACATTGATAAAGGCCCTCTCTGGTCAGTAGCTGTTGCTGCCAGTTGCAATATCAAGAAGGCCCTCTTGGAGCAAGAGATGTCACTACCTATTGCAATATTTACAGTATAAAGCCCTTCTCATGAAAAGTACTGATACTGCAAGCTGTAATGCTTCTGTTTGTAGTGTGTGTGTGTGTGTGTGTGTGTGTGTGTGTGTGTGTGTGTGTGTGTGAATGTGTGTGTGCAATCGTGCATCCGTGCATGTGCATGCGTGTGTCTGTCTGTGGGTATGTGTAAGGCAAGTATTTGTGTGCGTATGTTTATAAATTGCAGCCCTGGCAATGCCCAGTGCCACTGGAACTTTGATTAATTTTGCCATCTCTTCTCATTAGGGCCTCCACTGCTCAGTATCTTGTTCATTGTCACTAGCCAGTTGTGTAACTGAAATCGGACTTTCAAGTTTCTCTGGTTCTTCATCCTCCTTTTGTCCATTTGCTTCTGCCTCTCCTCTTGTGTTTCTTCCCATGGTTTCTCTGAAATGCTTCTTCCCCAACTCACACTCTTGCACTTCTTCCTCTATTTCTCTTCTCATGCTCCTCTCGTTCTTCTTCTCCTGTTATTCTTCTGATACTTCTTTCCTCTGCCATCCTACATTAGTGTTTCTTCTTCCCCTATCATTCTATCTCCTTGTGAGGACAATGTTCTCCCCCAACCCACTACCACCTCCTTTCTTAATTCCCCCACCCTACCCTCTTTGCTGCCTCAGTCTCATGGCCCTCTGACATGTTCATGTTCATATCATATCATATCCTCCTAACAGCCTTGATTATAACCTGCTTTGTTGGCAGTGCTACTTGCTTAATTTTGTAGAATTGTTGGTCAGTATATCTCACCCATCCCATTCTCCCATGAACATCTGCACTTTTTCCTCTGGTTAAAATTATGGTAGTGTCCATGCCAAAGCCAGACTCACTGTCAACATTTTCATGCACACTAGATGAATGAGCAATGCACTGTGTGGTGCTGCTGCTGATGCATTTTTTGGAGACTGGTGGAGGCATGACAAAGTGGTTCAAAGCAGACTGGCAAGTGTTGATGCCTATGTACAAGCAGCTGTAGTAGCTGTTATTGTGTTGTGTGTATAAGAAGATAGGGTGAGGGCCTGACTTTATATTAAATCTATCTCAGGTTGCTGGCCCAGTGGCACTGAGGGCTGAGGCACTGGTGCCTTACCTTGCGTGCCTTACCATGTTTAGGAATGAGCATGGGCCACCAGGGGTTGGCAGGGATGGAGCTGGATCGAGCATCTGACAGACTGCTCTCCATCTCCAAGGAAGAGGGAGTTCAGTGGCCAGTGCAAGCCTGACCTCTAGTGGAGGCTGGGGCTTGGTGCCATGGAGCTGCTACAGTATGGGATGCAGTGTGCAGCAGACGCTTGACTGGGATGTTGTGGGAGCATGTGATCCCATCGCAGGTGTCATTGCACCACGGCAATCACTGGGGCACAAGAAAACCAGGAAATAGCTCCCAGTGGATTATGGTGGAGCTCACAGGTCCCACACCTGGCTAGCCATGGCATGAACACTGATTTGGTCTCGGTAGGGGAGGGCCCTCTCTGCTGACCGTGCCCGGGGGGTAAGCCCTAGGAGCTAGCGCCGGGTGGCGGACACCAAGGTAATGGGGCTGGGGTGCCCCAGATTGAGAGAAGCAGCTGGAGCAGAGGAGCATAAATAACCACAAAAAATCTATCTCAGGTTAGAGAAACTACACTTAAACCGCAGCACTTGAAGAAGGAAATTAGGCTGTGTCAACCTCCCAAAGTCGGACCATGTGAACTTTTAACATTGACCCAGGAAAAGTTTGCCAGAGTTCTTTTATTGTCAGACTAGTCAGCACTGGTTTGACCATTAAAAATCAATAAGAAATGGGAATCAAATAAAATAACATAACACATTGAGCCAACAAAGCACCCAAAACAGCAGGACAATGCAGTGGCCCACACAAAGCTACTGGTTCCAAAATTTGTGTTTGTTCAGTCAGTGGCAACTATAGACAAGGCTAGTAAATGAGAGTACATGGCTAACAATGCTCAAAATAAAATGGTTTGTAAAGCCTATGTATGCCCTCACTATTAGAAGTACAGCATCCCACAGTGTAGGCTACTAGTTCCAAAAACTGTGTGTCCTTTCAGAGAGTGCCACACATGGGCAAGACTTCCTATTTCACCATGGAGAAGGGTATTTTACACACTGGTTTCATGGACAACTATGCCCCAAAAATTATTTATTTAGCCTGTGTAGGCCCACACAAAATTCTCTAAACATTAAGTTGGAGAAGACTGAGTGAAGACAGCAGTGCAGCTTTGCACAATGCAGCATGTGGCAGCTGGCTGCAGTGTGGTAGTAAGAGGTCCAGACATAATACTGGAAAAAAAAGGACCCTGCACTCAATTCCATGAAAGAAAATACAAATTCTAGTATTACACTTTCTTGCTTATTTATTTCTAAACTGCAAACAGCAACATTTAGCCAGAGGTGCGTGTAGGAGGACTCACAGGAGCCTCAACAATTTGAGCATTCACTCTTCAAAGCACAGAAGAGTGAAGGTGTGAAACATTAGAGCACCTGTGGGTCTCTACTGCTTTGCATGTCTGGCTAAAATGTTGCTTGTAAGTTCGTAATGAATCAGCAAGAAGTATAACACTAGAGTTACTCAGGTGAATCGGTAAATCATCAGTTATATTTTTTGAAGGTCAGTCATGACTGATCTTCATTAATCATCAAATGTTACCTTATTAGACCAGGTGTAGATGGATGTGGGGTGTCACCTGAGAGTTAAATAAATGTTGATGGTTGTTTAAGGTAGCAGATATACACAAAATTCATGTTCTGTCTGTTGATCACATGAACGCTGGGGCAAAATGGTAGTTTGCATCAATTTTGTACTGACACCTTGACAAATTTTGCAATTTTCAGCTCCACTTACTTAATGCAGATACTTTTGCCATTACTTGAGAGTAAGTGAAATATACATTCAAGTGTGGTGTCAATGAATAGGAGGAGTTAGAGCTTTAAAATGCACATTCATAGATTACCTCTAAAGAGTAATGATAAAAGTTATAGGCTTTAATACCAACCACCACCCCTTACTTTCTTGTGACACTGCAAAATATGTGTATATTTAATCTTGTCAGATAGGATTCATTGCACTTTATATTATAATTTTATGTTTTATGAGTTCTTCATGCCATATCTTCTGTGTTTATATATGTGTGGCATATGTATGCATGTATATGTGTGTGTATATGCATACATATATATATATAGAGAGGCAAAAAACTCTGTTTAATGCATTAGTTAGGGTTGTTCCACAGCGACAAAAGTGAGGAAATTTGCTGTTAGGGTTGAAAACCCTAACTCAAGTCACCCAGGACCACACACACACAGACACACACACATTCAAAATGGGGAGGACCAAGTCAACACAACCAATGACAGACATCCAGCAGCAGGTGACAGAAATAACAAACAATTGTCTAAATGTACTCACGAGACATCCCCACCCACCTGACCAGGTACTGCATGCTCAGTGGAGATCAACAGCAAAACTGAGGCCATGTCTGTAACAAGTTTACAATTAGGGTGAGGACATGCCATTACTGTTGTGTGAGTGTGTGTACCACAGGTTGGTGTTATGCTTGCATGTTAGTGAAATTTCACATTGTTGCTGCATTTTACCAACATTGTGTTTTTTGTACTTGTGTATCGCTATTGAGCTGTAATTTTTCACAACATGGGAAAAATGTTTTCCTGTACATGTACTGTGCAATGATGCAGTTCATTGATCTAATAACTGTGTGGGGCACAGTCAGAAAATTATCGTGGCTGTGTTTGTGAACAGACAACTTAAAACTGAATATGTTGAAAAATTTGCGAGAATTTGAAATATTTCTGATTTACAAGTTTGCGGTGTAGTTCACATGTACACTTGTAAGTTTGTGTTTTGTCATACTTTTCAGTTGAGAATTTACTATTTTGCTTTCAACCCACAACGCCAGAATAGTACAGATTTCATTAGTCACATCTTAACAATAGTGCTTTTGCTTATGTGCTGCATTTTGCTCAGTTGATGGAGAAATGCTATATGGTAGAAATGTTTAAACATAAGAGTGACACTGTTATGAGCAGAGGGTCTTTAAATGGATATATGAGACTATGATGTGAAATTACAAATAAATTAGTGTTTTGCAAGTTCGCGTTGCACAGTTGTTATGCATGCTTGGACATTGTAAATCTAAAATATCTGCACTGCACTGAGTTTGAAGCATGTTATGCAGCAGATTATGTGTTTAAATTTGAAAATTGAGCTTATTTTTCCATAGAATCTGAAATTGTGTCAATATATAGACAGTCTTGAAAAGATCCGTGGAGCATGAAAGTTTTAAAAATACTTCACATTCAAAGTGTCGTAAATTTACTTTCGTGCATTGACAGTGATGGTCAAAAGTGCTGTCAAACTTGACACTTCCTCCTAATTTTACTTTTGCGTGCTATCGAAGTGTAGCAAAATGTATTTCGTGTATTCGACAGTAAAGTTAATCTAACACTTGGGAGTGGCTAAACATTCATTATCGAATCATTAAACAGTGTGTTTGAGTGACAGCTTAGCTCACTAATGAAATTTAAGATTTGTCAGGCCACTTGAGAACTGATTGAGACAGACAACACTGAAGAAGAAGTAAACAGATCCATTTTGAATATTGCTGAGAAAAAGCATTTGAAACTGTAAGTACAGTCTATCTTCACATGATATTTTCTAGTATTAAAAAACTTATTAGAACATGTACATACTATTAATCAAAATGTTTTTTCTGTTTAATCTCATAATGTTAATTGTTATTGTGTAGCATGCTATATTCTTAAGAGAAAATAGTTTGTAGTGAGAAAGCATTTTGTACTAACTTGCACAGATACAGCTGCAAATGGAGGGAGATAAGAAGGTGCACGTGAGTTGTATGACAAAACGAACCAATCAGACTTGTTTCTGATGTTGTAATTGTTTAAAACTGCCTATGGAAAGTGATGCATTTTGCAGTTCTTTAGTGGTTTCAGTTTTTTGCAGGAACATAGTCTAGTAATACTGAATGCATGAGTTACATTGGTTGATGAAGCCAGAGCAGGAGGGAATGTTTTTTTATTTGTGTGTTTGTGTGAATGCACTGAAGCTAGCTTGAAATAAGGAGGAAAATATCAGGTTGATTTTCATTGCTGTCTGGTCACTGCAGGGTGAACAGTCCCTTTCTTAGTAACTCTCCTGTACAGTTCTGAGTTTAAAAATGTAGAATGGCAGAAAAGCCAAAGATTTTGTGGATAGTTGGAAGCTTGTTACATGAGTTGAGCAGCTGAGTTTGCAGTTCATAGTGATTTGGGAGGGACCTGCAGCTCCGAATTGCTATGTAAGATGGTTTGGTCGTGGTGGCTGAGATGGGAACATCTTATGCCAACCATCGCACAGACTTTTGAGAACTCTTACTCCTCCTGACATACTGCTAGCTACATCTTGGAGGTAATGATTTGGTTAAAACGCTGGGTAGATTTAGTTACAGAGGCAAATTGACCTTGCTTCATTATGTCTGTGTTGCCTGCCTGTATTATCATATTTTCAGATATTACAGAGCGTAGAGTCTGGCATGCAGAGCATCATATGTATCTGATTGACAGAGCTCGCAGAAAAGTAATGTACAGATTACTGCTTTTCTGCGATGCATGGAATGCATACTATCACGTCACCCCTAAATAAAAATACTGTAATGATTGGCTATTCCTACCAGATGGTGTACATTTCATGCTGGCACTGTCATTTTCTGGAGACCTTCAAGATGGAATCTTGAAAGTCCTTAAGATCGTGAGACTGTTTGAGATATATAGTATACACAAAGGTTCTTTTCAGAACCATATTAATGTGGTCAAAAATAGATCGACTGTGTTGCATCACTCACATATAATGATACATATATGGGTTTGCTATATTATAATAGTGGGGGCAGCAATGTTAATTTTCCCTGCTTCTGTCTGTTCACACTTGTATGATATTGTTATGTCTCAACATTAGTAAATAGTTTGGGTATGTTAAATGAGTGTACCATTTACTGTGACCTTACAGTATTGTAGCTGTACCAACTTGTGGTATGTGTTAACTTCAATAAAACACAGTGGTTTTCTGTAGATGTAATCCATTTCTTTACTGGTATGTCAGGATATGGATTTATTTTAATGTTAAGAAATGGGTAGTTATTAGTATATGGGCTACAATTAATGCATAACTGGTGTTATCATGCACTTTACTTTCAATCACTTTGTTAGCTGTCTTCACATTTATTAAGTGTATTCATAGGTCTGTGCACAGTTCTGCGATGTGTGGTTCATCTCTGTTTAACATCACGTTACAATGTTGTGTGAACACTTCAGTGTGGTACAGATGGGATATGTCATGGTGTACCCAATCTGATGTTCTATGCAGTGCCTCCCACCCACGAGACTAGAGGATAGCATGGTAGTGGGACACCATAGTGTAGTAGCAGTTGTTTTTTACTGTCAGGTGTGCTGAATCCTTTTTAGCCCTATATAGCTACTTGATCCTGTGTTTCTGCTATATTGAAGGACATGTGCTCTTAATTTAATTAAACGTATTATATGGAATTCGTTTAAGAAATGATTATATTGTTACATGATACTAATGTAGATATTTGTTTTTGTTTGTATTTCAGAACTACTAAGAACTATAGTGGAGAAATGAGACAGTGGACCTTGGTGAGGGTGTGTACTGCTTGAGGCAGTCCAGGCTAGAGGCAATGCAAGAGTGTTGATGAGGAGACCCATGAAACTGGATTCGATGTGGAGGCGCATTAACAGCTATTTGTACATCTGTCTGAAAGTCAAAAACAAGACAGTTGTACAGCTGAAGAAGAAGTGGAAGCTGTTGCGCCAACATTTCTATGTCTTAAAACAACGGGAGGGGATACCGGAGAATGATACGTGCTGGTACTACCTCACTTATGAGCTTTGGGAAGCTGCTGGCAAGCCAGCTGCGGGGGAGCACCTTACTCACCGTAAGTAAATCAGCACAACTTTTCATAATTGTTGTCCATGTTTTCGGAATTAGTAAAATAATTGTATACTGTATAAATAAAGAATAAGACATCAGGAGCGTTATGTCAATAGTTGTAAATCTGTGCTTATTGGTGTAAGTGGCATGATGCATGGCCGAGTTTCCATGCCCCACACAGTGATTATGGACCATTGATATAAACATCTGGAGTGCCTTATTAGTATTATCATAGCAATATTTTGAAAAATAGTGTTGAACATTGTTTTGTATGTGCTTAGTCTTTACATATATGTCAATCAAAGATTGACATACAGCTAATAACGTGTTTGATACTAATCAGAAACCTGTATTTCTCACAACATTTTTAGTAATAGTTTATACTATATGTAAGGATGTACTATCAAACATGTAACCTAATTCTTCCATTTCTTTACTGTGCTGTTCTTCACTTACAAACTAGAGCTTGCTAGAGATAGCTATGTCAGAAAAATAGAATATTTATACACATATGCACTTACTACTATGGGTTGAAGAGAACAAAAAAATTACTGTTTAGTTATTGTGATGTAGTGGTTTGAAACGTACTAAGTCTGTAATATTGTGCAATAAAAATCCTCTCGTCATGAACATGTCCTTCGGTGTCCAGTGGAAGGGAATGGCTGATCACGAGCAGTGTAATAGACCCACCACCTCTTCAATGTATACCAGGCTCAGTGGACAGAAATGCTTAATACACAGACAGAGATGTACAAATGTACACATCAATAGTGTTTGATGCTCCACAAGTTACAGACTATGAATATAATGGTGTGTTGGGCCTCTACACAGAAATATAGAATTGTTATAATAATATGTGCCCATAATGTTTGTGGTCTGTATAATTAGAAGTAATGTTGTGTATGTTCTGGCTGATTTACTGTTGTTGTAAGTCTTAAAAAACTGTACTGTGATTTACATCTAACACTTAAATATTTTTTTTTTTGGGTTCATGGTAGAACATCGGAGGCATTCCCCAGCTGCAAGCGAGGTAGTGCCAGCACAGAGTCAAGCTGTGGAGGGTGGTCAGTCGGACACCGAAAGTGTCATTTTGATTGAGTCCGATGGTAAGACTTTATTATCATGAATTTGTTAAGCTGTTTACAAATAAGAAATGAGGGTTTCTCATGACACAAAGCGTGGGTATTCAAATTGTGCCATTCATATGCGCAAACCACTGTGTTGTGCAAATTAGCTGCACAGCTGTGTGTCTGGGGCGATATTCGAAATGTGACATGCAAATGGGGTATAATCATTGCAAGCCACAGTATGGGGGCATTTGCATGTCATTATGGAGTGATTTGCATGCCATTACCATGTAGGTCTGCCGATCCCCGAGGAATTGTGCATGGTGCCCTAACAGGCTGCAGGCTATTGGGAACAATACCCGGTGCAGCCCGATCACAGAGAAAACAGTGTAGAATACTCCACAGCACCTCTCTGGGCTGATCAGAGGTGTGGTTCAATTCCCCCACAGCTTGATCGTGAGGCAGCAATGTGGCCCCTCCAACGTATCCTCGATGATCCAGTGAATCAAGAGGTCGATTGCAGTATGTTTACAACCCTCCCCGAACATAGCCCCAGGGCACTGTATGATCCACAATTACCACTTCCGCTAAGCCTTCCACCACCCCTGGTCCCCGGCGGCTGATAGGGCACCAGCATCCCACATGCTCACACCCGCCAATTCACCGACCGACTGCCTGGTAGGGCTGCAACGCCATTAGTGTACAGTGACAGCCAATGTGTTTGCAGCCCATGCCATATATGACAGTTGAGATTTTGAATGAATGAATTGATTCACAAATCTGGAATGTGATGCACAGTATGGGGTGCATGCCCATTGGCTCTTGGTCTGCACCAATGGGTGTGCAGCCCTCATGGGCAGTCAGTTGATGGGCGGCAGGTGTGTGGGATGATGCTGCCCACTGCCTGTGAGGCGGTGAGCGGGGTAGTGGTGCTTCATGGGTGGTGGGGTGGACACTAGCCACCAGGGCTGCTCTTTAGAGGGGTTATTAAACTAACTGCCCACAATTAGGCATTTCTGTCCACTGGACCACCATGGATATGTTCAGGAGGGTGGGTTGTTTAGTTTTACTTGCTGCAATTGGGCATTTTGGTCCACTTGACCACAAGGGATACATTTGGTGGGTTACTTAACTTACTGGCTGTGATCGGGCATTTCGGTCACTGGAGCATCAGGAATGCGTTCGAGGGAGCCCAGTGCTGCCCGTGATTCACCTGGTGTTGGGGGTAGCACAATGTCCACGGTCGGGTCACTGGGAGGGGTGGAGGATTTACAGTCGGTGCCTGCAATCGTGCTCCAGGGGGCACGGGACTGGGTTGGGGACAGCACAGGTGACAGCCGTTGTGTTTCACCCTGAAATCTAGCTGCTCAGCTGTGGGTGACCCTCGAGTTAGTTTTTTTTTTTTTGTCTCCAGTTGCAGGCTTGGTTGGGGGTTGTATGGCTACACAGCTCTGCACAGCCCGGTGAATATCGGTCTCGGAGTTCATGCATGATTCCTCCCGGTCCACTCTGACCATGCATTCATTTGCATTGTGCTGTTACTCAGCCTGTTTTCAGTGGCGTAATTGTGTTTACTGAATATTGCAGAATAGGCTGGAATTTTGTACTTGCAGATGTGCAACCCTATTGCGTATGGGTCAACCATCTGAATATGCCACCCAAAAATAGTTCAAAAGGTGTTAACCAAGTCTAGTGAATGTGCAGCCACCATGGCAGAAGATCCTGTACTCACATAACAAACTGGTATTACTACAGATGTGTGAATACTATTCTTCATGAATCTGAGAATGGATGGATGTGCATAGCGGTAGATGTGGTGTTGTGGGGCAGGTCTCTCCTCTGCTAATTTTGGTGGTGGAGTTTAATGTACAATAGAGTAATAGATTACCAATTCTAATGTTGTAGGTGTCTCAGGTGGAATTCAATGGTGTGCTGCTTGATTATCTGTTGGTAATTATGACTGTCCCTAGATTGTATTCACTTAATATTTCTATATGTCCTGCCAATGTTTCATTTTTATTATTGCAATAGTTATTAATGGACATCATAGAATATCTACATGTTTGTTAATGTGTTTTAATAGCCCTGTAGGGGTAATATGGTTAATAACACACAAATGGCTGCCATATTCAGCTAGAGGGTCATTGAGTGAACAGTGACATTATCATTGTGTTTGTGTTGTTCTTATTATAATAACTCACATTTTAAAACTGTTAAAGGAACAGAGCATCATATAATTAGGTATGCATGTATGTAAATTGAACATACATGTAATATTTTTAGGATGTTTCTGTGTCACAAATATGCATTATGACAATGTTATAAGTATTGTGATTGATGGGCAGGCACTGCTTGTTCTGCACTGCATACTACTAATTATATATTTGTGAGTTATCTTTTTGAAAAAACGTTATTGAAGAAACAGTGTTAGGGGAATCACCAGGGAAAAATGAATTTCTATAGTAACTGTTCTGGATTGGATGGACATTTGTCTTGGAAAAGATATATACATGGTGTCATAATTTCAACTTTGTGTGGCTTTTTGAGATGAGAAGACTTGTTATATCATGTAATACTGAGTTAACAACATACACCTAGTTGGAGACAGAGCTGTTTCTGTAAAGAGATATGTGTTCATATGATAGTTGTATGAATGATGTAGTATTAGAAATTGATGTTTTAAAGAAAACACTTTTACCCTTGATATTTCATCTATTAATGTAATCATTTTTACTTGTTTGTTTTAATAGAGCCCGGAAGCTGTTGCTGCTGAACATGTGGAGGTGAAGCAGGAAGCCGGCGCCAGCCCACCACGTAAGTGAAATCTGTTGTTGCTATTATCTGCATGATTGAGAAGTACTATATGGTTGTCAACAATCCGTGGTGATCAATGCTCCTGTTGATAATTACACCTTGCTGTCCTACTGCATGATAGGGGGAGTGCACTGTCTGTTGGCATACTCACTGCAAATGTTCAATTGTTTGGGGTGTGAGCAACAGACCTTTGTTGCTGAGGCAGTACCACTTTCTTTTGTTTATTGTGGGGGGGCGAATCACTGTTGACATTACTTACTTTAAGTGTGCTGTGACCTTATAAGGGTGGCAATGCATTGATCACTGCAGATACCCAACCACCAAAAAAACACAAACATGGTGGGAGGATATTGTAGTGACCTAAATGGTGTGCAATGCATAAAGTGTCCAATAATGATTTTTTAGTTTTTTTCTCAATCTACAAGTTGAAAAGTGTGCCTTATAGTGTTCTTGATCCTTTCCAGTTAAAGTGAATAGCTGTGCAGTGTGTCTGTCTTCAGCCTTGCCAGCCTCTATACTTACCTCTACAATGCAGTGCGATGCTGTTCAGTGCACTGTTCAGATATGTGTATTTTTAAAGGTGATCATGAACTGAGGGAATGTCGATAAAAGTAATAAAACAGTTAATAATGGGACTGTTTATGCTTCACCCTATGAATATCGCGATGTTTCTATATAGCACTATGGAAGTTGTCTCACCACACTTAAAATGCAGTACTATGACAACTTGCAGTGGTGCAAATTCCACTACATCATCCCTGGTGTCTTATTGCTGGGTTGGGTGTTATCAAAAGAAGTTGTTGAGTAGTAAAACTATGCTAAATATTGGGCCCATAGTTCACATTGCTACATAATTCAATGATGCATGGCTTAGCCGACACAGTGTCATACTTTGAATGAGCACCTATACTTTAAAACAAGTGTTTTTTTATACTTCACTATATGATGCTGTGGCTGTTGTGCGAAATAACTTTTTGGGACAGTGTATGACATGACTGTGAGACTGTATGTGAGTAAAGGTGGTAATATGTCTATTTAAAACATTTGTTTCAGAGATGAGCATTAGATGCTATCATAGGCGCAAGCCCTATGTGTGCAAAATAGTTGAGCAGGGGTGTGTCCAGGGCGATACTCAAAGGAGTTGTGCTATTGAGGAACTGCTTTGAATATCACCCCCAAGCACAGCCACTGTGCATGGCGCAGTGGAACTTGCACCACCGCAAGTTGACAAAGTGCAGCATTCAACTTGCAGTCGTAAAATCCCAATATTCAAAAGATGATATGCAAATGTGGCTGTAATTCATGGAAGGCGCGGGGGGGCCATTCGCATCTGATTATGGTCCCATTTGCATGCCATTAGCATGCAGGTGTGCCGATCCCCGTGGACTTGCGCTTGGCTCCCTACCAGGCAGCAGCCGTCAGGAAGGATGCCCTGCAGGCCAATCGCAGGCAAAAGAGCGCAAACCCCCCACCCCCACTGGCGATTGCAGGCATACATGTTAATACCCCCCACCAGCCCGATTGGGGCAATGTGTCTCTCCCTCAACACAGACGGAGGTCCAGTGGACCAATAAGCACAATCGAGGGATGAAGTAACTAAACACCTCCCACCTCCTGAATATATCCTTGTGGTCCAGTGGACCGATAAGCCCAATTCAGGCTGGAGTAGTTCAAACACCCTCCACCTCCCGATCATATCCTGAAAATCCTGATTGCGGGATGTGGTTGGCAACCTCCAACGAAACACATGAGTGTTGGGGGCACAATTGCTGCCGCGATTGGGTCTGGTGAGGGGGCACAGAGTGCATATCTCTCAACCCATACCACATTAGGTAGGAACGCTCCTTATTTTACTTCACAAAAGCTCCCCTGTTTCACATTGTGAGGACTTGTAACACATTCAGTGTTAACATTTTTTAGCAAAACTCTATAGTAAATGATGCTAAATATATCAATTTGATTAACTGCAGACTTTCTGAACATAAATGCAAACATTTTAACAGTGTTGTGGGCTTCTAATTTAAAAATTTTGATAAAGTGTTCACGTTTTGCCCATTCTTTCCACATTTGAGAGGCAATGTAACACATTTGGGGAACGAATGGTTGAGAGGTAGAGGACAGAGTGTTGAGGGGCCAGCCACAGGTGGCAGCTGCTGTGTTGCATCCTGCAATGCAGCAGCTCACCTGTGGGTGGCCCTCAACTTGATCCTTTTTCTCAAAGTTGTGCAGGCGCAGCTTGGGGTTGCGCCTGCACAACTCTGCACAGCCCGGTTGAATATCTGGCATGCTTTGCAGCGCATGTCATATTAGTGACTTAATTATTTAAGTAGTGATGTGTGTTGAGGGCTTGGAAACACGGTAAAAGCTGTTTGTTTCAAAGTATCATTAAACTTATCATGATTGTGTATGCATGAAAAGTATTTTATTATAGTGTTACTGTCAAGGTATTTTGTTTTCACTGCATACATGACTACACATTATAGGCAGACATGGTGAAGTAAAAAATTCTCACACTTGATGAGGATGTATTTCAATTGTATGGTATAATAGTGTCAATAATGCAAAAGTATGTACATACTGAATATTTATGAGTAGTGAAAAGAAAATCTAGGAGTAGTATTCTCAGCCACAGCTAACTATACATTTTTATGTTGTCAGCTTATTAGATGATATAGATAGTCAAGTATGACAGAGACAGAAATAAGATACTAAATAGTTTATCATCATACTTAAAACTATTATCATAACTTTGAAATGAATGCATTTCTGATATTGCATTAGATAAGAAATATTTGAAGTGAAATATTTGAAAGTCGTAATTGTTGAATTTGTGTTGTATATTCATCATAACTTTTTTAAATCTTTGTAGGGCCATGACCAAGTGAAATGCACGGTCTAATTGCCATTGGTTAAGATGGCCATGCCGAGGGTTGTCGGGGTCCATGGAAAGAAAATGTTGTGATCCTTGAGAGGCTGGACAAAATCCAGTCTCTTTGGATGCACAGCAGCAGACTATCAACCTTATGCTAGAGCCGGTCAGAAGTAGTGGGTGATGGTGCTGTGCCAAGTAGCAGTGCTTCACCTCCACGGCCACCATCTGTTCCTGCAGCTTCCTGGGCGAACTGGCCACCCTTCATAGCGTCCTGCATCTCCTCCAGAGGGCGTACTAGCCTAATTTCGCTTTGCGCCCACATCAATCCAGTTTCTAGCCGATTGCTCAAGCAGTGCATATTACCTCTGCAAGTGTTGCACAAAATAAAAAAAAAAAAAAAGACTTTTAAAATATATTTATATTTATGTTACAAAATGTTTTTCATAATTTATGTTTGTGTATGATGTAATACACATTTCAATTATTTATTTTCCTGTTCTAATATTATTTGTGTTAATCTATATTTTTTATTTTTATATGAAGAAATATATTTTGTTTGTGATTTTTATATATAATATATTTTATAGTAAAAAAATATTTATACTCTTGTGTTTGGTGTGTTATTGTGTAGTCGAGATGTTTCTTAAAAATAGTTTTAAGAAGATTAATGCAACTGTGATTTTCTCATTTGGTGAAACCTCATAGCACACTATTGTGGCATTAGAGTTGGGATTCTCCATAGAAGTAAGTTAGATGTGTGACAATGCTACATTACACTATTTGTGGCATGTTGTTGTTTCATACAACTAGTGCTACGGAATGTGTGTATGTGTATGATGATGAAGATAAGTATGTACGTGTAGTACAACAGTGAAATCTCGTGTTGCCATACTTACAACAAATTTATGTATTCAGTACGAGCAAACCTCTTCCACCGCTGTTCACATGATTGATGGTACCACCTCAGCTGGTAGTGCAAGCACTTATGAAATCTCAGTTACTATAGTAACATATCCATTTGTTCAGTAGATGAACTAATGGTGCCCATGTCATGTCATATTGTCTTTAGTTATGTACATTTTTTTATTAACATATGTGCTCACAAACAAAAGGAGTAAGACACTTTTACATAAAAACTACTACATGGAATGACAATGACAAATTACAATTAATAAAGTAATTAAGACAATATGATTAACAGTTGACTACTGTTACTGTTAATAACAGTAAATGCAACCACAAGAGTTGAAATATTTCTGATATTGGAACATTTTTTTATATGTATGTGCACTATTCTTACAGCTATAAAGCATGTAGTATGCTGAGTGATAGTTCTGAAAAAGACAGGATATTCATGGCAAAAAACTCCGTTTAATGCATCAGTTAGGGTTGTTCCACAGTTACAAAAGTGAGGAAATTCGCTGTTAGGGTTGAAAACCCTAACTCCGAATTCACCCCCCCCCAGCACCACACACACACAGACACACACACACATTCAAGTATGGGGAGGACCAAGTCAACACAACCAATGACAGACATCCAACAGCAGGTGACAGAAATAACAAACAATTGTCTAAATGTACTACGAGACATCCCCACCCACCTGACCAGGTACTGCATGCTCAGTGGAGATCAACAGCAAAACTGAGGCCATGTACACCAAACGTACACATCCCTGATTGCAGCTGCACACAATGTACCACACTTAGTAGTTGCATGGCCTTACCTACCGATGCCCCACATCACATCACGCCACTAGTGGTTTGCCACCTGAGCAATAGAGTTCAGCAAAATGAAGGAGTTGTACAGGTATAATATCTCTGATTATAACAAGGGTTTGAGAAATGCAGCTTTCTAATTGAATGTAAACATTGTAACAGACTTATGTTTAGTTTTTATTAACATACATGTAGAGCCTAACCATATGATGAACATGATTTTATGTTGTTTAAAAAAACAGTTTTATTATGATAGCAATAAGCCATTCTCAGGTATTATGTTAATGGTCAGTTTATCACTGTCTAGCGACATGTGGCACTCGGTATGCCTCATTCAACATTAAACCCCTACAGGGTGATTGACAGACCATTTAACATAACTGTTGGTCATGCCTTATTGCTTAATTGCCTTTATGAATAGATACTGTCCCCTCTGCTAGGCACTGCAGCAGCTTTGCAATACAGTGTCCCACCCAGTTACACCATACACTGTCTAGTTAGTGGAGAATGGCTGTGAATATGAACGCATGAAGATGAACAGTTTGACTTGATCATTACAGTCATCAAAACCCTAGTGTGATTATAACTGACAGAGTCAGTGATAGAGGATAACCCCTGCTGTCCTAGTACACTTACGCCATTGTGAGTTAAATCAATACTAAAAGACATTCTGTTTATATCTATACTATACCTACTTGATTCCTGTTGTGCCACAATTAACATAGATGTCACTTTGATAGCATCAGTGACAGAAGTGTGGCAAACCCAAATAGTAGGCATACAGCCTGAGCATGAAACAACTGTAAAAAAAAAATCACACTGTGTCCATAAGTGGCATAGATCACTCATTGCGACAATAGTAAATGTATTACTATTTGAATAAGTTAGTCATCACAGATGCAATGAGATTTTCTTTATCATGTACAACATACTCAGTAAGTGCCTACAGGAAAATCTATCCTATACACATCTCCGATACAGGCACATCATTGTTGGCTCAGTAGTGCTATGATATTTAGAACTTGCTTAGCCTGATACATGCAATTACAATGTTTCTTACAAAGAATACTTACTGCATCTTTAGTATTGAAACACAGTGTAGGTCTATGTATGTACGTCAGCAGTACACCTTCATCAGTAAGAATGCATGTGATAGTGGCAGTACGAATTTCACAGCGTTGAACAGGCAATGCTTTTCCATACATTTACATCAGCCTCTCTATATTGAGTAAACCATTGCAGTAAATGTACTACTATGTAAATCACCTACTAAATGTATTACTATTTTTATCTTTAGCAAGCTAGTGTCTTGTAATTAATTTATGTGCTTATCTTAATTAAGGTATACTCACTAGTGTTTAAACCTTTCTACAACTGTCATCATGCAGCTTCAGCATTTATATTGAATAACGGCACAGTACCAGTTGTGGTGTGGTGTGGGGCATCGGTAGGTAAGGCCATGCAACTACTAAGTGTGGTACATTGTGTGCAGCTGCAATCAGGGATGTGTACGTTTGGTGTACATGGCCTCAGTTTTGCTGTTGATCTCCACTGAGCATGCAGTACCTGGTCAGGTGGGTGGGGATGTCTCGTAGTACATTTAGACAATTGTTTGTTATTTCTGTCACCTGCTGCTGGATGTCTGTCATTGGTTGTGTTGACTTGGTCCTCCCCCATACTTGAATGTGTGCGTGTGTCTGTGTGTGTGTGGTGCTGGGGGGGTGAATTCAGAGTTAGGGTTTTCAACCCTAACAGCGAATTTCCTCACTTTTGTCGCTGTGGAACAACCCTAACTAATGCATTAAATGGAGTTTTTGCCTATGTATATATATATATATAGTACAAGTCACATTAAACTGTTCCTCCAACTCACTGCTCTAGCATTGTTTTTCTGTGCTATCATTGCAGTGGCAATTCTAAATGCTTAAAACTCAAACTCTTTTTCAACCATTCATCAACTGAAATGCAGCACACATGCAATGCAGTTTGAGCCACTGCTGAATTCACCCCTGACAGATCTGTCTTCTGGGTTTTGAAGTTTGCCGGTATTCATCTCTCCACACCAATGCCAGTACAAAACATACAAAACATATGAAAATTGCCAGCAGAAAAAGGCCTTATGGTCTACCAAGTCTGTTCAGTTGTGCAGCTAGCAGTCCTTGTTTGCAGCTGCCCCCCCTTGCCCCCACTCCCTTGACCTTCCTCCTTGCCCTGTCCCATCCCCTTTTGAAGCCCCCCACTATACTACTGGATACCACCTCTGCTGACAGCACATTCCACCCAGCCATCACCCTCTCAGTAAAAAAGTGTCTTCTCATCTCTTTTCTGAACTTCCCCCTCTGGTCTCATATCATGACCTCAGGTGTCCTTCCCTTCCCTTAGTTTGAAAAGCCCCTCCATACAAGACTTGTTTATCCCTTTCATATACTTGAAGAGTTCAAGCATATCTTCCCTCTCCCTCCTCTTCTCCAGCGAGTACATGTTCCATTTCCTCAGCATACTCTCGTAAGGCAAGTCACCCAGACCAATGATTATCTTTGTCATCCTGCCTTGCACCCCATCCAGTAACTTAATGTCCCTCTTCAGTTATGGGTGCCAGTACTGCACACAGTACTCCAGGTGTGGCCTAACCAGTGATCTATACAAGGGCAGAATCACCTCCCTCCCTTGAGGATATACCCCTAGAAATACAACCCAGCATCCTGTTGTCCTTTGCAGCCACCTTTCTACTTTGTGCTGAATTGTTCATTGCTCCCATGATAAGCACCCCCAGATCCTTCTCCTCCTCCTCAGTTACAGATAATTGCTCACCCCACAGTTGGTAGCACCTCTTCAGGTTCTTAGCCCCAAAATGCAGCACCTTGCATTTATTTACATTGAACCCCAGCTACCAGGTGTCTGACCAGGACTCCAGCTTTAACAGATCCTCCTGGAACCCTTGCCAACCCTCTTGGTCATCCACCACCACTCCCATCTTGGTGTCATCAGCAAACAGACTGATTATGCTCTTGATACTCACCAAAATGTCTGCAATGAATATCCCAAACAACACTGGTCACAACACCAAGCCCTGCAGAACTCCACTCATCACCAACCTTGAGGATGATAGCTTCCACCACCACCACCACTGTCTGCTGTCTCCCTTGCAGCTGGTTTACTACCCAGTCCACCACCTTCACACCCACCCCTGTAGCTTGTAGCTTACTACCTAGTCTGCCATGTGGCACCAAGTCAAATGCCTTACTGAAGTCCAGGTACAGGACATCTACTGCATGGCCATTGTCCTTGTTGTCTAGTTACCCAGTCATAGTACTCCATGAAATTGGTCTGGCAAGATCTGCCAGTGACAAAGCCATGCTGCCTACTATCCTGTAGCCCATTGGCTTCCAGAAAGGACACCAGCCTGTCCTCAGGATTGTCTCCATCAGTTCACCCACAATGGATGTGAGGCTCACCAGTCTATAGTTCCCCAGATCATCCTTGGGGCCACTCTTATGGAAAGGTACCATGTGAGCCATCCTCCAATCCTGAGGTACAGACCTAAATCTAGTGAGGCATTAAAAACAGCTGCCAAAGGACCTGTTAGTACCTCTACCAGTTCTTTCAGTACCCTGGGATGAACGCCATCTGGCCCTGGTGTCTTGTGCACCCTCAGTGCCCTCAAGCCCTCCAGCACCCTGTCCTCTGTGATTTCCCTGTCTGTCACACCCTCCACCTCCATTCCTGACCTCAAGCCCCCTTTGGGTATTTCTCCCCCTTTTCTGTAGTAAATACCAAGCAGAAGTAGTCGTTTAGTGCTCCTGCCTTTCAACCGCCACTTCCACCCATCCCCCATTCTCCCCAATCCTTACCACATTGTCCTTACAGCTCCTTTTCACCCTGATGCACCTGAAGGATTACTTCTCCCCCTCCTCAATGCCTTGCACCAGCCTGAGCTCCTTTGATGCCTTGGCTGTCCTTACTGCCCTTGTTACCTCCTTCGCTTTCTTCAGGTACTCCTCCCTGTCTTCCCCCTCCCTGTTTTCTTGTACCTCCTAAAGGTGGTTCTTTTCTTCCTCATCTTTTCCATGACTCCATTGGTCACCCAGCTATTGTAGGTTTCTTTGCCCTAGCCTTCTTACTCTTGGCCTTGCCACAGGTTTTAGTTGCCTCTGCTATTCCCATCGTTATGAGCTCCCACCTATGGTTAGTGTCCATACTAGGGTGAATTTTGGACCTGTACTCCTTTACTATTTTACTACTAGAGTACTGCATCATTTGTGTTTACATATCACTTCATCAATTATATCAATTTAGAGACCAGCCAGTCTCCTCAGAGCTCTGATAATGGAGATTTACTCTCCAAAATGTCAGCACATTAGAATGTGATTACTATCACCTGATTGCGGGAAGCACCGAGGAGGCTGTCTGGTCCAAAGCAAAAAGAAGGAGTAATGGCACAGGAAGCTAAACAAATAAGCAAAATGTCAAGCATTTGTGGACAACAGTAGGCTCTCTAAATTTTGGCCAATGGATACAAATGAAAGGTGTAATCGCAAAGAAATAAAAGAAACAAAATGAGTATGGAGAGAGTTCGGAATAGGCAATAGAGCCATGAAGAGGAAACAGATTGCCATAAATGAAGTATGGTAAAGTACATGTGTTAAAAACACTTTGCAATCAAGTTCAAATGAAGCGATATGAAGTGATATATAAAAAATTGTTTTCAGTAATGACTGCAATATAACTATCTTTGGACTCTTAATACTCAGACAAAAGGAGTTTTTTTAAAAAAAGCACATGTTAGTTTTAAGCACATGTTAATGAAAATAAAACTATTAATTAATACCCAATGAGTGATGTTTTGCTAAAAAGGGGAAAAAAGAAGCAAACTACATTGGAAGGGGAGTGCAGGTGGACAGCACTAAGAGGAGTAGTGGAGTGCAGTTCTGTAGACTTATTCATATGTAGATCAGCCTGTAATTAAGGGCTGGGGGCAGCCATGTGTTTTAGGCTTCTGAGAGGCAATGATGTCACCACAGTCTTGGCCTTGCTTTAACTGCATCTAATCTAATAGGTTAACTAGGAAGTTGTTTATTTTATTATGTGTGTTTTAAGGTGTTATTACAACACTTTCTACTTTCCTTTATGCCACAGATAAGTGCTACATACACTAGCTCCATGGGCAATATTGCCCCCCCCAAAAAAAAAAGTTTTTCTGGCCTACACAGACCTGCCCAAAATTCACAAAACATTAATTTGAAGACTGCTGAGTGAGGACAGCAGTGGTAGCACTCCACAGTGTATGTATTGACTACTGGTTCCAAAAAATTATTACTGGAAACAGTAGATCTCTGTATTCATTTCATCATCGTCTGTCTTTAGCCTGTTTAGAAATATGAGAGATTCATCATCCCCAAACTGTGGCAAATAGTGTTTTGAAAGTAGTGGCAGTTATTTTTTATTTAAAGTGAGTGTCTCTGAGGGAAGAGCCTGAAGCAAGATGGCTACAGGACCATGAAGCTCTATTTGAGATCTGTGTGGATACACTTAAATCGTAACTCAGAAAGTTGCTGGGTAAGTGAATGGATTTAGAATCAAAGGTTAAAAGGAAACAGTGGAAAAGCCACATCTTTACCCAGGCACTACAAAAATGCCTGATTAGTGCTTTCAGACAGTAACATTTTTTAACAAATTACTCTAATTGATTTTTTTAGTGATTTAAACAACGGCCTTCAACTTTCACTTTCTATTGCTGGCAGCCACCATTTCATGAGTAGCAAAGAGCTTCCTGAGCTCACTTTATGCTAATATGTCCTGCCAACCAATAGCTGAGGTCAAAAAGGCATATTAGCATACAGTGAGCTCAGGAAGCTCACTGCTGCTCATGAGATGGCTGCTGCCAGCAACAGGAAGTGGAAGTTGTGGGTAGCTGTTGTAAATCATTAAATGGGGGGGCGTGGCCTGCTATGCTGAAGATGGCTGCTTGATTCTTCATCTCCCTGGCTTCATCAAATATCATCATTCATCCTACAGATTCCAGACTTCCTACCTTCACCAACATCTGAGATCTTACTATATGTACATCACAGAACAGCTCTGGTACAGCATTTTTGTTGCCTCATAATTACTGAACGAGTTATCTACAGCTTTTCAATTTCTCTGTTAAGGCCTACAATAATGGCAGACCAGTCTCCACATAACAGTTCTCTTAATAGAGTGGAGGCAATGTTCCAGCAACTAATAAGTGAAATCAATATATTAAAAATTGCATCTCAACAAAATATCAATAATATGCAGGCACTTGATCAAAAAATCAGCGCTACTGATCTTAAAGCATCTCAAAATGAAGATTCCATTAACACATTACAGGCTACCATCAGGGAGCAGGACAGAGTTATTAGGAACCTTCAGGACAAAATAGATGATATTGAAAATAGAAACAGACGTAATAACCTTAGATTTCTCAGATTTCTGAAGGTGTTGAACTAGGAGATACCAGTGCTGCTCTTCTAACTCATGTACTTCCTTCTTTGCTTAAATTACCAGCTGGCCAAGACCCAACCATCAAGAGATCTCACCGACCTTAAATCTGAGGCCTGACCCAACCAGAAATCCAGGCCCATCATTGCCAGATTTCTAAACCACTTAACATACTGAACTGATTCTTCAAAAGGCTAGGCAATTGGGTGCACTTACTTGGCAAGAAAACAGAATCCTAATTTTCAGAGACTATTCTAAAGAATTATCTAACAAACGAAAAGCTTACAACCCCATTAAAGCGATCCTTCATCAGTGGAATTAAGTTTACTTTTTCGTTTATCCTGTAACAATGCGTCTTTTGAATGATTCTACCAGAGATTTCAGTACCCCAGAATCTCTCTGAATTTCTGAATTGGACACAGCCCCAAGACTTACATTGCCTTGCTATGCTAATGCAGCTCTATTCCTGCTCCAGCACATGCACTTCGCAATTACAATGTCTTGCCCTTCCTGCTGAAACTGTCCTTCAGGTCCCTGAGAAATCTGCAGCCATCATATCTGCCAATGTAGCTCCTGCCAGAAGCTCCGCACACATACAAGAAAAAAAAGCAACTGGTTCTTCTCTAAATAATAATACCTGATGTCTAAATAATATTTCCACCTCTCCAGCTTCCCATGTGGAACGTCACATCAGTTGTTCTACTCCTCTAACCTTGTCTAACAAATTCTCCCCACTCCAAGAAGATCTGCTCCAAGAAGATCTGCACTCATCTACGGAGGATCTGAGACAGACTGTATCCAACATGTTTACTCAAGACCCGAAGAAGCTCTCAATGGGTAATGACTCTCCCAACTCTTCCTGGGCTGATCTTGTGTCCAGCTCTCCCTTTAAATCATCTGAACCACCCAAAAAGAAAAGGAGAAGAAAATCGAAGAGCAAGGCTACCTGAGGCTTTTCCCACTAAAAAAAAAAAAAAAAATTTTGTAATAAATATTATGGCCCATAATTAGATGTGGTATAGCAGTTTCTCACCAGAATCCCTCCTCTTCACACCACCTCATTCGATTCCCTCAGTACATTTACCGCAAAGCGCAGTCTCTATCGTACCCAACAGGTTTGGAGCACTTAAATGCAGTAAATTGCTATCGCTGTTGAGAAGCCTGTATCTGTATGTGGGAGGTGAGCCAATTGACACTGGTGGTATTTAATCTATGTGAGAGTTACTCTCAATGTATTCAATAGAAAAAAAAATAAGAGAAAGAATAAATACTACAATGTTTGTAAGATCTCTTATAATTAATCCTTGTGTGGTGCCAGACATTAGTATATATAATTGCTGTTTACATTCTAAGTTTTCATAAGCTTCAGCTCCACCGTGTGGTCAGGTGCATACATACCTATATAGAGTTCTGTATTTCATATCAGTGTACCCTTAACCCCTACTATTATAGCATTTTTCCATATAAATCCTATCATTTGGAATGTGGAGGATGATTAGACAAATACTCCAAAATCATTTACTTATTTAATATTTATTTTGCATCACTTCTGGTATGTAGTGCATCAGGTGCATTCCCATTATATCTCACAGATTTTCCACCAAAGTATGCTTCCAATTGTATTTCTATACATTGAGTTTTTCTGCCTTTTCACATTATTCTTCATCCTATTTTCTTCCAAATCATAGGAACTTATAAAAATGATTCCACAATACACTGATGCACTATGAACCTATATTATATATTGCATTCCCTAACCTAGCTTATGTGGATTAATACACATCGGGCATTCTTTCATCTGACTCACACTGTTCCAGCATTATCTGCCATCATGTTGGTATACTTTATTTAATATTGGATTTATTGCTAGGTCCAAGCTAATTCATTATGTTTGGAATTTAACATTATTACATAATTATCCTTGTTTATTTGGTAGAATGATGTTTTGGTCTTTTCCAGGGTAATGCTTTAATTACCTCAGCACGAATTTCAAATACACTTCTTTAATATACTGTTATATAAAGTTTAGCATCTTAAGATTATAGGGTAACCCGTATCTTGAGATTCACTAATTACTCTACACACCTAGTAGTGTAGAGTGAGAGTCCTGGTATATTTACCGACTCTTATTGCTCTGCATTTCATAAAAGTTTCAAATTAATATTCTTGTTACTGAGTTTATACTAACATTTGTTGGTTTTAATGTCTAATTACTTGATATTCCTATCTCTATACTCTCCCTCTGTGAGACTAAATGAATACAAATACTCAATCATCTCGAACTCATACAAGTTAAGGGCCCTGCATACATTTGTTTATTATATATATTTACCTTTTGAATTGGTGACATCCTCTAAATTAATGGTATTGAGTCCCTCATTCCTATTTGTAACTAATTACCTTATATCCTAGTACCATGAGTAATCTAATCTTACATTCATGGAATGTCAAGGGACTCAACTCACCTTGTAAATGTGAGCAAGTACTTACCTATCTTAAAAAGCATAAAACATGTATTGCTTTCTTACAAGAAACTAAACTTTTATCAGAGGATGTCGACAGACTTAAAAGGGACTGGGTCATTCAAGTATATGCATCATCTTCTCTATCCAAAAAACATGGGGTTGCTATCTTAATACATAAATCTCTTAATTGGCCCCCATAAAAATCATTAGAGACCCAGATGGTAGGTGGATTATAACACTATTAAACACCACAGCAGGTCCACTTATGTTTGTGAATGTATATGCACCCAACTTTGATTCACCCATTTTCTCCCATAATCTATCCCAAGAAATTATGATTAATAATAAAAATAATTCACCTATTCTTATTGGTGGTGACTTTAACTTAGCACTACAAGCATATTTAGACAGAAGTAACTTATCACATGATGCCCACCCCCATAGTATTAATGCTCTATCAATGCTTATGAAGGATTTAGTTCTCTCTGACATTTGGAGATTACATAATCTCAGACAACACGATTACACCTTTTACTCCTCTTTACATAAACCATATAGTAGGATTAATTATTGGTTCTCTTCTCCCGTCATTACTGAAAAAATTATTGATACATCGATTCTCCCTATTGTTATATCTGATCATTCCCCTATCGGTTTGTATTTACTCTGGGGTCCACCTTCTTCTAAATCCCCATCTTGGCATTTAGACCCACTTTTACTCAGAGACCCTGAATTCACTCCTTGGATTAAAACCCAGATTCAAGATTTTCTTTCTATTAATGATACTCCAGATATGTCTCAAGGTACTATCTGGGAAGCATTAAAAGCCACTATTAGAGGTAAAATTATTTGTCATGCAGCCATAGAAAGAAATTAAGAGAACAACAATTAGCTAATTTAGAAAATCCTTAAAGAAAAAGAAACCCAATACTATAAATTAAATAAACCCAATCATAATTCACAGCTTCATCTGGAAATTCTACAATTAAGAATTAAAATTAACGAGTTGATATCCAGGAAAGTTGAACTTGCCCTTTTTAGGATTAAACACAGTTATTGGGAACAAGGGGATAAATGCAGAAAGTTGCTCTCTTACCAGCTAAAAACTCAACAGATGCAGAGACATATAGCAGGTCTAAAAGATTCATCAGGTCAGACACACACAGACAACCTTTCGATCAATCGTGTTATGCAATCCTTTTACCATCAACTATACTCTCAACCTAATGCTACAAATCCCAACCTAATACAACATTTTCTGGAAAAACTGAATCTACCCCACCTATCCCCTCAGGACAAAGCTATGCTTGATAAACCAATCACTTTACAGGAAATCCAAACTGCTTTATCATCATTAAAAAATGGTAAAACACTGGGCAGTGATGGGTTCCCTATTGATTTTTATAAAACCCTATCTGACAATCTTTGTCCTGTATTAGTCAATGTATTCCAAGAAGCAACCTTAGTAAAGAAACTCCCATGCACAATGACCGAAGCCATTATAACAGTCTTACCAAAAAAAGACAAAGACCCTTTTCTTCCTTCAAACTACAGACCAATCTCACTTCTTAATACTGACTGAAAAATCTTTGCCAAATTATTAACTCTCTTCTTAGAATCTTTAATGACTAAACTCATCCATACTTCTCAATCAGGATTTATCAAAAATAGAAACAGTTCCGATCATCTTCGCTCATTACTCAGTTTAATTCACAAAGCAAAAACTCTTAAAACCCCTGCAGTTGCAATAGCCATTGACTTTGAGAAAGCATTTGACTCTCAATTGGGAATATCTATATCAGGTGCTATCTCATTTTGGCTTTACAAATAATTTTTGTGCTTGGATTCAATTATTGTATACCTCCCCTTCAGCTCGAGTTCTCATGAACTCTATTTTGTCCTCCTCCTTTTACTTAGAAAGAGGCACCAGACAAGGATGCCCCTTATCGCCTTCATTGTTTATACTTGCCATGGAACCTCTTTCTGCATCCCTACGTCAATCCGGTACAATTAAAGGCATTACTATTGATAACTCTCACTATAGTTCACTCTCATATGCAGATGATCTCCTTATTTTACTTGAAAACCTTGAAAGTTCCAGGTAACCTTTAATTAAACTTCTGAATGACTTCACCTCCCACTCTGGACTAGCTCTAAACTTTAACAAATCCGAAACGCTACCATTGAATACCCTTTGTAGTCCCCTCATGAACAACTCATTAGGCTTTCGTTGGGCCCCCCAAGGTATATCTTATCTTGGCATTCAGATCACCCCGACATTGAATAAATTATGGGATGCTAATCTTTCCCCTTTGTTAACCAGTATCCAAACAACACTTGATAGATGAAAGCTACTTAAACTTTCATTTAATGGTAAAATTTCTGCCATTAAAATGTCTATAACTCCTAAAATATTATACCTATTTTCCAATATCTCTTTGATACTTCCCTCTAGTTTCCTTACCAAAATAGACAAAATTATTGGCAGCTTCATTTGGGAAGGCAAAATACCTAGATTTAGTCGTAATAAACTTAGATCCCATTGGTCAAAAGGTGGCTTTGGCCTTCCTTGGTTCAAGCCTACTTATGGGCTTTCCATACATCTCAAACAATTAAATGGTTTAACAAACCCAACACCCAGTCTCCTTTATGGGTCAATATGGAAACATCCTTATGTCCTGGTAATGTGGCAACTTCTTTCCTTTATAACACCCTTACATCTTCTTTAAAGTCTCACCCTACCATAGCTGCTTCTATATTCTATTGGAAAATCATTCACAAGCATATTAAACCTAACCCCAAACCCTTAGCTTACACCCCCATCTGGGGTAACAACCATATATCTCTTGATAATCACCCCATTTTTGTCGTACTTGGAAAAATAAGGGTATTCTCTTTTTGCAGGATATACTTGAACCCAAGTCATTAAAGTTAAAATCTTACACCGACCTACGAGGCATATGGAATCTTCCCCACCAGGATTTTTGGAAATATCTACAGCTTCGTACCGCATGCAACTCTTACCTCACACCCTTCTCTATCAATTCTCTGTATGATAAGCACATCTCTAAATGGATAAAAACAACATCCAGTTTAAATAGCACTGTTTACAAAGATTTTTGTGATATCCTTCCTGACTACTCTGTCAATGCTAAAAACAGATGGAGTACTTTGCTACAATATAATATCACCAATGCACAATGGTCCAGATGTTGGCTCTCCTGTCACAAATCTTTTAATGATAAATGCAGTTCCCTAATTCAAACCAAGATCCTTCATTTGTGGTACAGAACTCCTGTTGTATTACAAAAAATGGGTTTATTGAACAATAACAATTGCTGGCGCTGCAATTCCCCCAATGGGGATTTATTGCATATCTTATGGCAGATTTGCAATGAAAGTGGTAGGTCAACCTTTTACACTGGACCCAAAACATTGCATTCTTGATATTTTTAATCACTGTTCTTATAAAATTTCATATTCGCAGAGCAGATGGTTAAATATACTCTTCCTTCAAGTTAAATGCACAATCCTCATGCATTGGAGATCCAACATAATCCTTACCCTTCCCAGTATCATTAACCAACTATTGCAATACGCCTCTCTGGACCGTATGACATATACCTTGTCTGACCGACTCATGTTATATAACAATTGTTGGCAGGGCTTTTTTAATTTTTTGGAATCAACTAAATCTTCCAGCACCAATGTATGGACTTAATATATATGGATTTTCCCCGTTTACTGATACATCATTGTAGTCTCGCCTTTTTTCCCCTTTTTTTCATAGTTTCCCTCTCTCTCTTCTTAACTGCTTATATATCTTTTCTTTCCTATACTCTGTTCTCAATCATTCTTTATTACTCCACAATCTTTTACGTATATACTTTTCCCTTTGCAGCATCATATATAACTATGTAACATTTTAATATAAACTGTATCTAATCATACTATCAAAAGCAAAGTTCACTATAAATGTCAAGTATATTAACTACATGACCTGTATTGTTTGCTATATTTTAAACCAAAAGCTCCTTGTATTATTGTAGCAATGTTCTTATTATATGCTGCCTCAATTTCTTTAAAAAAAATTCTCACATTGTACTGCACTGTAAGAGGTTTGTCTGTATAACTTATGAAAAATTAATAAAAAAGTTTAACTGTAAATCATTAAATAAAGTTGTTACTGTCTGAAAGCACTAATTGAAAGTTTCTGCAGTGTCTGAGGAAAGCTTTGTCTTTTCCATTGTTTCCCTTTAAAAGTAAGCATTAACCTAGAAGAGGTTCTGGGGGAACAACTTGGACAGTACCCAAGATGTCAGCTGCACAGCAGGATGTCTTGGAGGCACCCACTAACTTAGAGGAGTTCCAGAAGGCATTAGTACAGCTGTAAGGGTGAAAAAACCCAGGCCCCAATGGCTTTCCAGTGGAATTTTACAGGTCAGAGGGTGATTTAATTGGCCCTCTTTTTACAGGGGTGACAGACTTGGCGTAGCATCAGGGGTCTCTTCTCTGCTCAATGTATGACACCATAATTTCAGTTCTTCTGAAAAAGGATAAAGACCCCTATAGTTGTGCCAGTTACAGGCCAGTGTCACTTTTAAACGTTGACTATAAATTATTGGTGAAGATATTGTCCAATCAAGTAACTACTGTTCTGCAAACATTAATTCATTTGGGTCAGGTGGTGTTTGTGGGGGAAAGAAATGGGGTGAATCACATCCGTGGGTTAGTGGACCTTCTCTGTGTCTTGGAGGATTACCCTGGAAGTGCAGTAGTGGTGGCTCTAGACACAGAGAAGACCTTTGACTCCATAGAATAGCCTTATTTACTGGCTACTCTGGACTCCTTTGGGTTTGGCCCCACTTCACCCACTGGATGCAGATCCTTTACTCATCCCTGAGAGTGGCAGTGCAAACAAATGATATGCTTTCCCCATACTTCCAGCTGAAGCAGGGTACCTAACAAGGTTGTCCCCTGTATCCAGCTTTGTTCTTTTTGGCAATTGAGCCCTTGATCCAAAGGCTTAGGGACAGTCCTGGGATTGAAGGTATTCAAGTGGGTACACGAGACTACAAAGCAATGCTGTTCATGGATGATGTACTCCTTACACTACAGAATATGGAGTTTTTGATCCCAATCTTAGCTGAGATGCTGAATTCCTTCACCTCTGTTTCTGGTTTATCTAATAACTGGCACAAGACAGAGTTTCTCTGTATAGGCTGGGTGGCTTTGGCATCTGATATACCAGTCCAGGGGGTTCAATAGACACAGGGTCCTATCAAGTACCTTGGAATAATCATCACTTCAAGGTTGTCTGAGTGGTTACCTCTAAATCTCCAAACATTATTACTTAGGTTGAAGGACAACATTCTCAGATGGAAGCACCTTACGTTGTCTTTGTGGTGCAAGGTGCAGGCTACAAGGATGTTGTTTTTACCCAAGATATTATACGTGCTTCAATACCTCCCCCCAAAAGAACCAGATCAATAGTGGGGCCAGTTTAATGTGGCCATCTCATCTTTCTATTGGGAAGGGAAAAAACCTAGAATATCTATGTCCCATCTGATGGCTCCATATAAGAAGGGGGGGTTTGCCTCTCCCTGGCTTCAAGGATATTATGTTGGTGCTGGACTGAGGCAGACATGGTTATAGCTCCATTCCAAGAAGTGGGACCATGCTGTGCATTGGTTAGAACTGGAGAGGGCTAGGGATTCTGTGGGGCCACCGGAGCAGGTCTTATGATTGAGCAGACCATTAGGAAAGATACTTACTATGCAGGATTATGCTCTCCAAATATGGAAACTAGCTATGCAATTTTTGGTATTTAAATGGGAGGCTCCCTTCCCTCTTTGGCCCTTATGGCAGCTTCCTCATTGACACTGGAGGGATCTACTTTTATTTGGCATAATTGGGATAACAAAGGTATCAGATGAGTGGGTGACTTGATGTGCATGCAGCAAGACCATCTTAAATCCTTTGAGGCACTATGGGCCCAGGACCTCCTCCCCCTTCTGATCATTGGAAGTATTTGCAGATCAGGCATATGATTGCACCTTGGTTGGGAAGTAGTGGCCCAGTGGGTGGTGCAGAACTTTGATAAATCTTTCAGGCAGGGGTCACAAACCCCTAAACTGAGAGTGATATATAGAACTTTATGTGATATCAAACCCCCTCACCCTAGAAATGTGGAGGCGAGATGGGAATGGATGCTGGGATATCCTCTAGGGGTGGTAGCTTAGGATAAAATATGGGCTAAATAGTTATGGGATCACTAGTGATGCCACAGGTAGATTGATCCAGCTCAAGACATTACTACTTCGGTATCACAAACCAGCCTCTTGTATACTATGGGGGTCATGACCCACTCAAGGTGCTGGAGGTGTGATAATGAAGTTGGTTTGCTTTTCCATATACTATGGAGTTGCTCATCGTTATTGGGTTGGTGGCAAGGCTTGTCTGGATTTGTCTTCAGGGTTCCAGGTTGTCGGGTGGAACTACTTTCAGAATTATGGGTCTTGGGGAATATGATGAAGTTGATAGGGAATTCACGCCTTCAAAAGATTTGGTTCATGATGGCTATCACGGAGGCAAAGGGGGTGCTACTACTTCATTGGATGTCGACCGAGATCCCTAGTTTGGCAGAAGTGGAGGATAGTATGCTCAAGGTAGCTGGTTTTTGAGAATTTGCCTTATGTGGCTATTGATAGGCTTGACAAGTTTACCCGTATATGGCAACCCTTTTTAGACTACATGAATATACCTCCCACTGTAGGGAAGCTTTGGTTGGCCCCTCTCAAGTTCCAAGGGAAAG
The DNA here is from genome assembly GCA_016271365.2 of Neoceratodus forsteri. Lineage (NCBI taxonomy): Eukaryota > Metazoa > Chordata > Ceratodontiformes > Ceratodontidae > Neoceratodus > Neoceratodus forsteri. Next base: position 44,549,730 of record CM057456.1, on the reverse strand, counting down.
GTCATGCTGAAAAGTGTATCTGAAGGGGCGCTCTCTGTCTCTTTTGGCTGATTCTTGCCCTGTTTAACAAGAATTGAGAAATGTGGTGGCTCCTGTTCTAGGAATATTTATTCCTCTCTCTCCCCTTCTCCCACACAATTTCCTTCCCCCTCTTGTGTCTCTTTTGTTACCAAAGAGGGAGTCTCCTTCATATGGATGTCCAGTTGGAGGGTCTTGTGATTGGACTATGTGATTCAGGTTTAGTAGGGGGAAGATGGGGGCTTGTCTCATCAAAGGGCATCAGCTGAGCTTCTAAGTTTTGGTGGCACTTACCTCCATACTGACTCATGAGATGTGTTACAAGTCAGACACCTATTCACCTTGACAACTTGTTTGGTTTTGGGTTGTTTATATTGTTCTTTTACTTTTAAGTTTGGTAACTGCTGTTGTTTTCTACTATTGGGGTTATAGTAGTTGTATATCCATTTGTGTGACTATTATGTATTATATTAGTACTTCTGTATTGTCTTGTATGTAGGGGACCTCCCCTAGAGGTTGACACAGAGGGATCTGATTGTATTTATTTGTTTTCTCTCTCTGTTTGTTGTAAATTGACATAAAATGTTAGTAAAAAAGAAGTAAGCTCTACAATATGGCTGAACGTGGTCTTTCCAAAGCACAAAAGTTAGTGCAAAAAAATATTAGAGAAACTGGCCCAGATATTCAAAAGGGTTGCGCCATGCACAACAGGGTTGCACATGCTCAAGTCCTACATTGCGCCATTCTGCGATATTCAGCAGGAGGCAGTTGCACCACTGAAAACAGGTTGAGCAACAGTGCAATGCAAATGAATGCATGCTCAACAGGAGGGGGAGGATCCATGCATAAACTGTGCAACCCGATATTCAGTCGGGTTGTGCAGAGTTGTGCATGCGCAACCCCCAACCTGCGCCTGCACAACTTTGAGCCAAAAAAAAAAGGATCAAGTTGAGGGCCACCCACAGGTGAGCTGCTGTATTGCAGGGTGCAACACAGCAGCTGCCACCCATGGCTGGCCCCCAACTCAGTCCCTGTGCCCCCCCACCAGCCCGATCACGGGCAGTATGTATCCAGACACCCCAAACATCTCCCGATGCCCGATCGCGGGCAGTATGTATCAAGACACCTCCCCCCAAACAGCTCACAATGCCCTATCGTGGGCAGTATGTATGAATACACTCCCCTTCCACAATCTCCCGATGCCCGATCGCGGGCAGTATGTATGAATACACTCCCCCCCACAATCTCCCGATGCCCGATCACGGGCAGTATGTATGAATACACTTCCCCCAAACAACTCCCGATGCCCGATTGTGGGCAGAACATGAAACAACCCCCAGTGCCCGATCGTGGGCAGAATGTAAAAGCCCCCAACCCGAATATCTCCTGGCGGTCCAGTGGACTGTAATGCCAGATCGCGGGCAGAATGTCAAGTTACAACCCCAAACATCTCCCCTGGTGTCAGTGTCCTCACCCCACCCACCCATAAGCCCCTCCACCCCGCTCCCCATGGCAGCTGGGCGGCAGCATACCACCCGCCTGCCACCCCGCCGTCACCGACCGATCTGTCTGTAGGGCTGCACGCCCATTGGTGCACAGCTAGAGCCAATGGGCGTGCAGCCCATACCATACATGACAGTCCAGATTTACTGGGCGGTAGACGGTGGATGCTGCCGCCGCCGCCGGGGAGCGGGTGGAGGGGCTTCATGGGTGGGTGGGTGGGGGACACTAGACACCAGGGAGATGTTTGGGGGTTGTAACTTTGACATTCTGCCCACGATCGGGCATTACGGTCCACTGGACCACCAGGGAGATATTCGGTTGTGGGAGGGGGCTTTTACATTCTGGCCCGCGGATCGGGCACTGGGGGTTGTTTCATCGCCTGCCCGCCGATCGGGCATCGGAGCTGTTTGGGGAAGTGTATTCATACCGCCCGCGATCGGGCATCGGAACCGTTGTTTCACGCTCTGCCCGCGATCGGGCATCGGAGATTGTGGGGAGTGTATTCATACATACTGCCCGTGATCAGGCATCGGAGCTCGTGGGGGATGTATTCAGACATACCGCCCGCGATCAGGCTTCGGGAGCTGTGTGGGGGATGTATTCAGACATTACTGCCCGCGATCGGGCTTTGGGAGATGTTAGGGGAAGAGTGTATACACACATACTGCCCGTGCGATCGGCTGCAGGGTCGTCGGTCCGACGGCTGCTGCCTGGCAGGCGCGGCCAGCGCAAGTCCTCGGGGATCAGCGCACCATGCATAATAACGAATGCAAATGGGGCCATAAACAGATGCAAATGGCCCCCGCTGCCTTGTATGAATTATGGCCCCATTTGCATGTCACCTTTGAAAATTGGAAATTTGGCGATGGCGCAATGGTACTTGCACCACCGCAAGTTTAATGCTCAACTCTGACAACTTGCGGTGGCGCAAGTTCCGATTGCGCTTATGCACAGTGGTTGTGGTTGGGTGATATTCAAAGGAGTTGCTCAATAGCGCAACTCCTTTGAATATCACCCCGGCCACACCCCTGCGCAACTATTTTGAGCAACTCAGGGGCTTGCGCCTCAGAATGGCGCAGTTTGAATATCCGGGCCACAGTGTTTATTGAACATGTATGTGACTCACCAGGTGGCCTCTTGCAGTGGCAGACAGGCATTAAGGATCCAGGTCTACAGACTCAGAAGAGCCCCCTGAGCCTAGAAAGGCTGCAGTAAGTAAGGCACAGCAGGCAGTTGTTGTGCAGAAGGGTGGTAAACTGACCTTGGAGTCTGCGAATACTCTAGCCTCTGTATTACAAACTGTTTAGTAGTTGCAAGCTACAAGGTCGAAGGATATGGTGGTAGTACAAAAGAGGATGGATAACATTTTTGAAATGGTTGCCTCAATGAACATGAGTTTCGCTACTCTTTCAGATAGATTATAACAAGTGTCAACTGAAACACTGTAGTTAAATCAGACATGACTACTGTGAGTGCTATCGCAAAGGCACATATTCTTGAAAACACTACTAAAACTGCAAAAATTGAAAGAACGGAAAACCTGCTGAGGAAAGAAAAAGACAGATTCGTGGCATTTCCAAGGAGTGCCATGCAGGTGGGGGTGGACAGTGCTTTAACCTTTATCTGCTAATTTCTGTCCTCTTTTGAAGGTTTAACCCCTACTTTATGTGTCAAAAAAGTCTTTATAATTCCTCAATACAAAAGAAGTGCATCTACCCCCATTCCTGCTGCTCCTCATAGCAACTTTTGCTACAATGCAGTACAGGAATGCAGTGTGGGCTTTATCCAAGAAAATATAAGGTTTTCAGTACAATCAAATGAAAATTCATGTATTTTCTGATGTGGCTAGACAGACGGAAAAGAGAAGGAAGAGACTGATAACTTTAAAATCTGGATTTACTGAAACTGGTGCATCAACTCAATTACTCTTGCCAGCTTTATTACGCACGGTCATTCAAGGAACTGTGTATAATTTAACACGTTATGATGCAACTCATAACTTGCTATCCTCATAGATTACTAAGAATATTTCTGTGAGCAGATCCTGTTATGAAATTGAACCTGAAAATAACCTCGGAAACACATCAGATATTGAAGACCAGTCTGTGGTATCAACTAATACAACTCATGCTTTAGTTACACCTAAATGTTTGGAGAGTCAATGATTTGTTGATTTGAAAACATTTGTTTTCTTAATTTTGTTAAGATAGGTTTTCTTCCAAGAATCTCTTTTCTATTTGATTAATGATGCACAATAATATAATATTAAGACGATAACATATGTTCCCATTCTATTATTTAATTTTTCCTTTATGTTAGCTCTGGGAGGGAAAATGGGGCATCAGGATATTTCATTTAAATGAGCATTCATCGATTGGAGTGTTTTCACACTCCTTAAGTCCCTTACGTCAATGTATGTTTATGCTCCTATAAGAATGGTTTTTAACATACATTACTGAATGTTATGCTGTTCTTTATGAACTGCAGTACTCCCATGATGTTTGGACATGTCACATTTAACCATCTAGTATATCAATACTAGTCATATGTACATATGTTATGTGTTCAGAAAGCTAGATGATTCTGAATTTATCATGCATGTTGGATTATGCTAAATTCTATCAATTGTATTAAAACAGTGAGGATCTCTAGATTTTGGGTCTAAAGGCATGTTCACCTGTTGGGGACAAGATTGCCTGCAGCAGTAATAGTTCACTCTGAGTATCTACTTGCAGGTGGGCAACTCAGGTGTCAACAGCTGCCTGTGTCAAAGAAGGCCAAATTTTTCTTTTTGGTACCAGTACAATGTAACCTTACCAGTGTCACATTCTCATCCAGATAATCCTGCACCATTTTGTTAGCTGGCAGTTTGAGCACTACTCTGTCAGGAAGTGACTTGCCATGCTTTTTCATCAATCTGTAGTCAGACAATTGATCCCACAGTGGTTTGCCATCAATCTATGTCTTTCGGGGGGGGGAGGTGCAGCAGCAGCATCAGTGTCTTAGTTGACGTATAGACAAAACATGAGTGACTCCTGTGATGTTCAGTAGTAGCAGTGGTAGCACCTTAGCATCCTCCTTCTTCCCTCTCCTTCACTTGACCAGTCAGTATTGCAAGAGATTATGAGCGTACTTCTTGTGCTGTATGTTTGTTCCTGACATTGTTTTGTGCCACATGTACAGAGACAAGTTGGATATTCCAAGCTATACAGGACTGCTAATCCTTATCACATTATTTGGCATCAATGAATGCCTTGAATGTGTCTTTGAACCGAGGGTCCAAGAGAGTAGTCAGGATGTCGTGGTCAGCTCTACACATTTCTGAAATGTATGTGTTATTCCAGAAATATGTTCTTATCCTTTCTATTTGATTGACAGCAGTGGTATCCTCCTTGTCCTCATATTGAATTTTTTTAATGTGAAGAAGTTGCAGGTTAATAAGAGCAAGGGGTGAGAACTAGAGATGGGCGTAGTGGCCCCAATTTGCTCCATGAAGTGAATCGTGAAGTGAAAGCAGATTTGCAGAGTGCCCCACAACTCAAAGCAGAATACTTCACGTTATAATGGGTAACACGAAGTCCATTGAAAATAATGACTTCGCGTTACTCTGCCTTCCCAAACCAGTACTCCACTAACTCTTAAGGTGAAGTACTTTGAAAACAATGTACCTCATCTCACTTTGCCTTGTTTTTAAACTCCAAAGGTGAAGTTTGCAGTGATTCATGGGATTTCAGGTCACATGGGCTCTAGATTGTTATGCACAGCCTCAGTTTGGGGTAGTGTGTGTAGAAAGCTGTAGGAGACAGTCTGCTCTGAGAGCTCTCTGTGATTCAAACCTTCTAAATGCTGTTCAAAAAGCCTTTTTGAGTCATTTTTTTGCTCAAACTTTAGTTCATCAATTGTAGGAAACCCTCCTGAACTCATATTTCTGTGCGCTTGAAATATCTTGGCTCCAGTGGCGGGCCAAGTCTGAGGCCAGGCTGACATGGGCAGAAGGCCAGTGGCGTCTCTTGGCATCAGTCGTGGGAAAGAGCCAGAAACCCCTGTTGAACCAGAAAACGAAATAAAAAAAGGGACTTAAGTAACATTGTTGTGTAGGTGTTCCTGCTGGGTAATTAAGGAGATTATAATGGCCGAGCAAGATAGAGTTATCGTTTCTCTGAATGCTTGTACTACTTGTAAAATGTATGAGGAGGGGGAGAAGGTTGATTTCTTTATCTGTGATAAATGCATACTAATTGATATTATGAAGCAAGAAATCGAATCATTGCAAAAATAGAATTAAACTCCAATTAGAGGTTTCTTCATTAGAAAAATTTATAGACTCAGCTCTAGATGACTGTGCTGAACAGCGGGATCATGATCAGCTAGTAGGGACTGTTAACACTGTAAGAAACGATACATTACCAGAAGCAACAAGTTGTTTTGACTCTAAGGAAAATGATAATTGGTGTAGAGTGGAAAAGGGCATTTAAAAGGGAAGGAGGAATATTGGTGGTCATGGACAGATTGAGCTAAAAAATAAATATAGTGTTCTTAATACAGAACTAGACCAAGACGACACTACTAAAGGGGTTTCAGTTATTAGTGACTGTAGGGAAGGTAATGTTGCCAAGACTGGGCATAAAAAGCAGGAAGTGCAAGGAAATCACACAGTAAAAAATTACCTTTTGGTTATCGGTGACTCCATGATTAGAAATACCGATAGGATACTATGTCAGGGTAGGAATGAGTCAACTACTGTTAGTACCCTACCAAGAACAGGGATAGGGGATGTTTGTAAAATGTTACCAGGATTATTGGAAAATACTAAAAATCCAGTCACGGTACTGCATGTAGGTACAAATGATTTTGGAAAAAGGGCATTATTAGAAATCCAAAGGGACTTTGAAGCCATTGGGGAAATCCTGAGGGTACATGGATCCTGTATCTTCATATCAGAGATCCTGCCCATACCTTGTGAGAGTGTGAACAAACAAAGGGACATTATACAGCTAAGCGGGTGGTTGAAAAGGTGGTGTTATAGGGAAGGTTTTGTCTTTATCAAACACTGGGACACCTTCAGGGACCTAGGGTTATTTGGGAAAGATGGGCTACATTTAAACAAACATGGGTCTAGAATATTAGCTAAGGAAATTCAAAATCAAGTGGTTAACTTTTTAAACTAAGTATGAAGGGGGTAGGGTGCAGCCATCAAACTTTAAGGACATCTGAGAAGAATTCAACTTCACTTGAGAACACTAAGGGCTCTCAGGACTGGAAATGCCTCTCCCTCAATGCTAGGAGTCTTACAAACAAATTTGAGGAATTAACTTGTTTATTAAATACTGACAATGTCCAGATATGTGCCATAACAGAGACTTGGTGGACATCCACTGACACCTGGGACCATCATATTCAGGGATATGATCTATATCATATGGATAGGGAGAATAAAAAGGGTGGCAGTGTAGCACTGTATGTATACAACAAAATTAAATCAGTGGCTACTGAAGTCCAAAAAATACCAGGCATTGAGCATGTGTGGATTAGGGTATTGCCAGAAAAGGGACCTAATATTAAAATTGGGGTAATTTATTGACCTCCTTCAATTTCCACCCAAGATGATGAGGCAGTGCTAAAATTTTTGGACTCCTTAGAGATTACAGAAAACATTATACTTTTAGGAGATTTTAACCTTCCCAGTATTAATTGGACTAGGTATACAGGGGAGACATCTTACGAGCTAAGGTATCTGGATTCCTTTTTATTAGCTGGATTTGATCAGTATATAGGGAATAACACTAGAGGGGATAAAATATTAGACCTTGTGCTAAGTAATTTGAGAGACCAAATAAAAAAATTGTAGTACTTCATCACCACTAGGCTCAAGTGATCACTGTGTGATAAATTTTGATTTAAGAGGAGTTTTTCAAACACGTTTGGATTAACCATGGTCCGAAATTTTAATAAAGCTAAATTTAATAATATGAGAATAGAACTCTTGGATTGGAGATGGAAAAAGGTTTTTGAAAATAGATCATTAGTGGAGAACTGGGATAGTTTTGAGAAAAAAATTATAGACTTAATTGATAGATATGTCCCATTAAGAAAGAAGTACTATGCTTTAGGAAAAATTCCTCTGTGGTTATCTCCCAAAATTAGAAAATTGATCAAAAAGAAAAAAAGAGCTTATTTAATAGCTAGGAAAAGTGAGTGTGAAACAAATTGGGCCTTGTATAAAAAATTATTAAAAGAAACTAAAAGTGCCATAAAGCAGGCAACTCGAAAACATGAACTAAACCTGGTTACAAAAGTGAAAGATAATCATAAATCTTTTTACACATATATCAATAACAAAAAGGGAAGTCAAACTTCAGTGGGGCTCATTAAGGATCAGGATGGTATACTAGTTAAGGATTGCCAAGCTATGGCAGGGCTTATCAATACATTTTTCTCATCAGTATTTAATAATAAGTAAAACAAGCATTTGTCAATGCCGAATGTTGCTTGCTTCTATGTGCTGTTTAGGTATTTGGAAGTCATTGGAGTGCAAATATTGAAAATTTGCGAACTTACGAGCGTGCCTAGGAACTGCACAACGCACGCTCGTAAAACAGTCATTTTAGAATTTTTTCACAATTTCAACATAGCCATTTTAAGACCTCTGCTCATGAACAGTGTCACTGGGATTTTGTTAATGTGTGTCCATACAGTGCGTTTGCACTGACTGCGCCCATTGTCGCTACATGAAAGTATGTTTTGGCAGGATGTGAAAAATGACAGCTGTACTGCTCATAAGGAGGTGAGGTAAAATGGCAATGTTGAGAATCTGGAGTGAAAATATTGAAAATTTGCGAACTTACGAGCCTGCGTAGGAACTGCGCAATGCACGCTCGAGAAACAGTCATTTTTAGGAATTTTTTCACCAAATTTTCAACATGGGGTTTTTGGGATCCCTTCATGAATGATGTCACTGTCATGGTGGTATTCAGGCTCGAAGGGTGATTTCGCTGATCACTGCACAGTCACTGCGGTGAAATCACCCTTCAGACTGAGCTCTTTACTCCATGACAGTGACATCATTCATGAGAAGGTGTCCTAAAACCCCATGTTGAAAATTTGGTGCAAAATTCCAAAAATGCCTGAGATATGCAATAAAGTTGAACCTATTCAGGCCATTATACAGCTACCGGGCATTTGCTCAGTTCGCGGTCGGCTTTGAAGTTGCAGACGTGTTCCCGGTCCACCGAAGATCATCGCATCAGAGTCCAGAGGTAAGCATGGGGTGAGGGGTGTGGAGGCTGGGCGCGCACTGGGTGGGTGCGGGTTGTGGAGGGGGTTGGAGATGCTCCACGGGACCGCTGTTTTTCAGGTTTAAAAACAAAAAGACGTCCTGGGATTGCTTTGCCATGCTGGGGTGGCCCCTGGCATGGGCACAAGGATGTTGGTGATCAGCCGACGGGGATTGGGCACCCCTGTCGGCCAAAGATACTGCCACGCTGGGGTGGGCCTCAGCGGCACCTACAACTGGGGGAGAGATACAGCTCAGCCGACGGGATTGGGCACCCGTCGGGCTATGCAGTAGGTGGGGTGCACACACCTGCGTGCAGGAGGAGCTACATTTCAGTGGGCTTTATCTCTGCTCTCACTGAAGCGTAGTTCCCCCTTTCCACTGTATGCCACTGCATTTTGGAGCGTGTCATAGATAGCTCCAAAATGCATTGGCTTACAGGGCCACGCCTGCCAGCTCACTGCCTGAATTGGAGGAGGAGGTGACACACCTCCGAAATCTCTGATGATGGCACTATGTTTCTTGCACATGCGTGCAAGCAACATAAAAATAAGAGAGATCATCTGGCTACAAATGATTATAAAACTGTTTTAAATAAAAATGATATTGAGAATAGACTAAAACACCTGAACCTGAATAAATCTCAAGGACCAGATGGAATTCATCCTAGGGTCCTTAGAGAATTGGCAACAGAATTGGCAGAACCTGTAAGAGCACTGTTTCAGAAATCTTTGGATAACAGAGAGGTGATTGAGGTTTGGCAAAAGGCAAATGTGATCCCTATTTATAAAAAGGGATCTAGACAGGAGGTGGGCAAGTATAGGCCTGTTAGATTGACTGCTGTCCTGGGGAAAATGTTGGAATCTATTGTAAAGGATCAAATAGTGGAGTTTCAGAATACAGTGGGGGATTGTGATGATGCTCAGCATGGTTTCAAAAAGGGGTTATTATGCCAAACTAATTTTTTGGAGTTTTATGAGCATGTGAGCAGAGCATTGGATGAGGGTGTCTCTGTGGATGTGGTGTTCTTGGATTTTTCGAAGGCGTTTGACAAGGTCCCACATGGTGAATTGATTGTTGCTCTGATTGAACATAAAATACCGGGGTTTATTACAACCTGGGTAAAGGCATGGCTGAGTGAGAGAAAGCAGAGGGTTTGTTTAAAGGGAGTTTACTCAGATTGGTTGGGAGTGGAGAGTGGAGTTCCCCAGGGATCTGTTCTGGGGTCCTGCTTGTTTAATATCTATATACACTCATTATCTGGAGGAAAGGATGTCTGGGAAACCAAATTTGCAGACAACACTAGAATTGGCATTACTATCAGAAATGGTGAGGATGTGGCAAAGTTGCAAAATCCCTTACTCAAAATGGAAAGCTGGGCAAGAGATAAGAAGTTATCCTTTAACACCAATAAATGTGTAGTAATGCATTTTGGAAAAAATAATAATCAAGCTGACTACTGGTTAAATGGACATAATTTGTGCAAAGTAGTGGAGGAGAGAGATTTGGGAGTGAAAGTGACAAGCGATTTTAAGTTCCACCAGCATTGCAGTCAGGTAATAAAATCTGCTAATGGTACTCTTATAAACATCAAGAAACATATAAAGAGTAGGAAGAGGGAAGTGATTGTGCCTCTCTTCAGTGCACTGGTGAGGCCACAGTTGGAGTATTGTGCGCAGTTCTGGTCACCTGGTTATAGGTTGGATGTAGGAAGATTGGAGAGGGTTCAGAGGAGGGCTACCAGGTTAGTAGCGGATACTAGGGACCAGGACTATAAGGATAGATTGGAGGACTTGGGGATGTTCACATTGGAGTATAGGCACCTGAGAGGGGTTATGTGTATGGTGTATAAAGCACTTAAAATACAAATCTAAGGATTAAATTAGGACTTACATTGAGGGAACAGTGATATGACACTAGGTCACATTCATGGCAACTTAAGGGGCAACATTTTAAGACCACGAAAAGAAGGCACTGGTTTAGTGTTAGAGTTATTCCAGTATGGAATAACCTACCTGAGAAGGTAGTCACTAGTAAGACTACAGTGGAGTTTAAGAGGAAACTAGATAAGTATTGCATAGCTAATAAAATAGGGGGGTATCAAAATTAGAATTAACAGTGAGCACAATGGACTTAAGTCTTCTTTGCTCTGAAATTACCTATGATATCATCGAGCATTTATTGCTTGTGTGTGGATTTTGAATGTTAATGTACAACATTGAGTCTGTGTAGTAAGAGACAGTGAAAGTGTGCTTTGGGGGAGGGGTGTATCTGTGGTGTAGGTAGATTAACTTGGAGAAGAAGGCAGTTCTTTCTGTTTTGGTGATATTTTTCTTGTATAACTGTGTTAATGTACACAAAGTAATATTTTCAATAATTCTTGCCATTCTTTTGCTGATTGTTGTGGTGCGGCAGTGCATAATTTTAGTTTGTTTAAAATACGTGGTTATATCACTGACGTTTTCAATTTGCTACGCATTACTTAGTGTGTGTGCGTGTGAGTATGTGTGTGTCATCAAATCAGACACCTTTTATTGTGCCACATCATAATTTCAGCAATGTGAACCTGCTATCCACTGCAGCTGTGTGAGTTTTGTACTTCTTTGTGGTATCTTTACTGGTACTGGTACTAGTACTAGTGACTGGTACTGCAGCAGTGCAGTACACTGCACCCCATGGCCCACCCCAACTGGCAAAGGTATTCTTTTCCGGATTTGAATTTCTGATGGTGAGCACTGGTTAGGTGTTGTGCCTTTGCGTCTGCATCTCTTCAGTGTGGAGCACAATCTTAATCTGTCTGTGCATATGCATCTCTTTGGGGCCCAATCTCCATCTGTAATTTAAGTCACAGTTGTTTCTTTGGCATCCCTTCAGAGTACTGGACTGGTGTGGTGCACAATTCTGCATGAACATTGTGCTCATTAATATGCATTTTTAAGTCAGGACCATCATCATGTTCATGAGTCACTCGTGATATAAATAACGTTCTTCATCATCACAGTCACAAATGCAGTCACAAATCATGATTCACGATTATGTCACTCACGAATCACAACATTCATTTTTTACTAGTTACTTGGATGTATTGTAAGCCTGTTTTGTAGTATCTCTCCATGATTCACCACCCCACCATTGTACTCATTATTTTTGAGTGTTTTTAAGTCAGGGAGTTTTGTGCTACAGCTCATCGAGGAAGTACAGCTGCAGGCATTGATGTTTCCAATACATTTCCATATTTATCTCACACCGTCGACACCGAATCACATTCTTCAACATTACAGTCAGAAATGCAGTCATAAATCACAATTCACGATCACGTCACGAATCACAACATTAATTTTTTTAATAGTTACTTGGATGTATTGTATGCCTTATTTGTAGTCTCTATTCATGCTTCACCAGTCACCACCCCACCATTGTACTCATTAATATGTGTTTTTAAGTCAGGGAGTTTTGTGCTACAGCTCATCAGGGAAGTACAGCAGTAGGCATTCGCATTTCCAATACAGTTCCATATTTTTCTCACAACGTCGACACTGAATCACATTCTTCATCACAGTCACAAATGCAGTCACAAATCATGATTCACGATCATGTCACGAATCACAACATTAATTTTTTTACTAGTTACTTGGATGTATTGTAAGCCTGTTTTGTAGTATCTCAACAGGCTTCACCACCCCACCATTGTACTCATTAATAAGTGTTTTTAAGTCGGGGGAGTTGGACAGCGTCTGCAGTACATACACAGACAGGAAAGAAGACTGACTGCACACATGCAGTTTAGCACAGTATACTTGTACTGTTCAGTCTGCTTTTCCACAAACACTTCGTGACAGAAAGTAAACATTAATAGACACCAAAACAGGGCACACACACACACACACACACACACATGCACACACACTTAACAGAAGGAAGGGGGGCCAGAATACAAAGTGTCACACATACGGAAGACAGCAAAAAAAGGGCATTATTACAAACAAGGGTCGGGGATGGTGGAGGAATACATTTTATAACACAGCAAGGAAGGTGTGGGGGGGCACATGGTGTGAGGAAAAAAAAACTAATGTGGGATTCCATGGCGATCCAGCAGCAGTTCCAGCATGGACATAATTTGCAACTGATGTCCCTCTATGTGATCCAGCTGCTGCTTGGCAGCACTCACCCTCTCATTGTTCTCCTCGACAGCACTCCAGAGAACTGCCATGTCAGCCTGCATTACATGCAGTTCCCTGGGGTCCAGACATTCTACAGGCTGACCTGCTGCTGGTGGTGGTGGTGGTTTGGGTGCTAGTGGAACAGCAGTTGCTGCTCTGGCCCTCCTCTTCCTAGGGCTGCCACCACACATAGCTGCACCCCCTGCCACAGCAGGACCAGCAGGTGCAGGAATGGCCCATTCTGTGGCAGCTTGCCCCTCCAACTGGTGGTGATTGAGCATATGGGTGTGCTGGCCCCCAGTCCCCAGGTGAGTCCCCCAAGGGCCATGGCGCACCTCCACCTCACATAGGCATCACCTGACCATGCTGCTGACCCCCCAACACAGTCAAAAAACTGCCTAACAACAGAGGTGCGGGGAGGACCAGGCACAGGCAGGGGAGGGCCAGATGAACTGGCAGATGGCTGGTCATGGTGCTCAGCAGTGTTGGGATCCATACCTGGGCCCGGGGGCATAGGCACATCCTGCTCCAGGGGACCTGGTGCTGGAACTAGTGCTGGATGTGGTGGTGGTGGTTCAACTGCCTCAGAGTCAGGAGGTGGTGCTGGTCCTGCTTCTGGGGGGCACTCAGAATTTTCAATCAGTCCAACAGGAACCGGCGGCAATGCTCACCACGCATGCGCATGGTACGACACCTACCAGAACCACGCTCTCCCAGAACTGCCCCCACCCCAGACATTCCCTCACCTTGGTCCATCGCGCAGTCTGAGCAATGACTATTCACACTGTCACACAACACACACACACAGTCACATAGACACAGACAAACAACTAACTACTTATAAAGGTAAGAAAAATACATTTACAGAAAGAACAAATCAAGTAAAAAAGAGTACAAAAAAGACAAAAAAATGTAGCTTTTAAAAAGCTGTTGGGTCTACATCAAAGTTTAAATGTCCTCCTTGATCTGATCTCCAAGTCTCAGCTGTGACAAAACAATACACTCCTCTCTCTCTGTCTTCGTCTGCACTGGAGAAAGTAAAAGTGTCTGCTTGTATGACTCACTTCCTTCCTTTTCCTGCCTGGCTATGGCTAAAGAGCGCCATACTTCGCATTGTCATTCCACCTTAACATGAAGTGGTAATGACAAGGCGGAGTGAGCACTTTGCATTGCACACTCCACTGCAATGTGAAGTGCCCACTTCGAGGACACTTCGCCGGCGGAATTTAAATTCGCTGCATCTCTAGTGAGAACCAGGCTTAGACAGCCTGCATAGAAGCATAGAAACATAGAGGTTGATGGCAGATAAGGACCGCAAGGCCCATCCAGTCTGCCCATTTCTTTTTCTACCTTATAAATGTGCCATCGGCCTTTATTCTGTCAGTGGTCTACCTATTCATACTCATCTGTATTGCTCCCTTATGCCTATCACATGCTTGTTTGAAGCCCTGCACTGTATTCATAGCCACCACTTCCTGAGGTAGGCTGTTCCATGCATCCACCACTCTTTCTGTGAAAAAGAATTTCCTCACATTCCTCCTTAATCGGCCTCCCTCTAATCTCATGCTGTGTCCTCTTGTCCTGCTATTTTTCTTATATTTAAACATGTTAGACTCTTTCACCTTGTTAATGCCCTTAAGGTGTTTGAATGTTTCCATCATATCACCTCTCTTCCTCCTTTGCTCAAGGGTATACATATTGAGCTCCATTAATCTGTCCTCATATGTCTCCTGCTGCAGTCCCTGCACCATTTTGGTTGCCCTTCTCTGGACTGCCTCAATTTGGTTAATGTCCTTGTGAAGGTGTGGCCTCCAGTACTGCACACAGTACTCCAGATGGGGCCTAACCAGTGTCTTGTAAAGAGGGATTTTTAGCTCCCTCTTACAACTTGTGATACCCCTACTAATACACCCTAACATCCCCCTAGCCTTACCTACTGCTTCAGAGGTCTGCTTGGATGATTTCAGGTCATCGGTGATGATGATGCCCAAGTCTTTTTCTTCCTTTGTGACTGCCAGCAACTCCCCTCCCAGCCTATAGGTGGCTTCAGGGTTTCTCTTCCCTATGTGCATGATCTTGCACTTCTTTGCATTAAATCCCAGTTGCCATTCTTCTGACCATTTTGCTAGTTTATCCAGATCTCATTCTGCCCACCCCATCTAGATCATCTACTCTGTTGCAGATCTTGGTGTCATCTGCAAACAGACAAGCCTTGCCCTCTAGTCCATCTGCTATGTCACTAATGAAGATATTGAAGAGGACTGGCCCCAGAACTGATCCCTGAGGTACCCCACTTGTGACTTGCATCTCTTCTGACTGTATACCATTTACCACTACTCTCTGTTTTCCGCCCATCAACCAGTTTGCCACCCAGTTGACCAACTTCTGACCCACCCTGAGCCTATCCAGCTTATTTATCAATCTTCTACATGGAACAGTGTCAAAAGCTTTACTGAAGTCAAGGTAGGCGACATCAACTGCTCCCCCATGGTCCACCACCCAGTCAAAGAAATCTATGAGATTAGTTTGACAGGACCTTCCTTTTACAAACCCACACTGTCTTGGATCCTGTGCCCCTATGGATTCCAGGTGTTGCACTATCCTTTCCTTAAGGAGTGCCTCCATAATCTTGCCCACTACTGAGGTAAGACTGACTGGTCTGTAGTTCCCTGCCTCCTCCCTGCTACCACTCTTGTGGAGTGGGATCACATGAGCCCTTCTCCAGTCTTCTGGGACCTCTCCTGTGCTCAGAGACTCACTAAACAGTTCTGCTAATGGCTCTGCTAGTTCCACCCTTAGCTCCTTAAGTGCCCTGGGATGTATGCCATCAGGTCGCATTGCCTTGTCCACCCTGAGCTTAGCGAGCTCTTGTAGGACCCTTTCTTTTGTGAAGGGAGTAGTGCTCACCTCCCTCCCCCTGTCCATGGTGCTGAGCTGTGGGCCCTGCCCTACCTTCTCTTCAGTAAATACTGAGCAAAAGTATCTATTTAGGATAGATGCTTTTACAGGGTCCTCCTCCTCACATGCCCCCTTTTCTCCTTTGAGCTTAGCAATACCCCCTCTGGACTTTCTCCTTTCACTAATGTATCTATAGAAAGTCTTGTCACCTTCTTTTACTGTTCATGCTAGTGTTTCCTCAGTTTGGGACTTTGCCTGCCTTACTGCCTTCCCTGCTCCCCTTAGGGCAGTTTGGTATGCCTCCCTATCATCATCGCGCTGTGTTTCCTTATGTTTCCTGAAGGCCAGCCATTTGGCTCTGACCTCTTCTGCTAACGTATTTGAGAACCAAAGTGGTTTCCTTCTTCTTTTGCACTTCCTTTTCTGTCTAACACAATGGGATGTTGCTTCAAGTATTGCATCCTTAATGCTTGCCCACTTTGCCTGTACCCTCTCACCTGTGTTTCTTTTTGCCAGGGCTAGTTTAACTCTGTTGGCCTTCTTATCAAAGTCAGCTCCTCTGAAGTCCCATATTTTTACCTTGGAATGGGATTATTTAGATGTAGTGGCCAAATTGAACCATACCATGTGATGGTCACTGGCCCCCAGGTGACCTTCTACCTGGAGATCTGTGATCCCTTCCCTGTTAGTCAGTACTAGATCTAGGATAGCCCTGTCTCTTGTGGGTTGTTGTACCAGTTGTTGAGGCCCTCCCTCTGCAGGGAATCCACCATGTGTCTAGTTCTGGCAGATGTTCCTGCTGGTATTGACCAATCTGTATCCGGCATGTTGAAGTCTCCCATTATCCGAACCTCCCTTTAGCTGTCATGTTTTGTATATCTTCTAACAGTAATGTGTCTATGTCCTCCCCCTGGTCTGGGGGCCTGTAGACAACCCCAGTTCTTATGGCTGTACCATTTCCTGTTTCCAGGGTGACCCACAGTTATTCTGGCTCCTTATGTGTATTCTGAATTTCTGTAGCTTTGATATTTTCATTGACATTCAGGGCCACTCCACGCTCCCTTTTTGCACCTCGGTCTCTTCTGAACAGTACATCAGCACTTACCACTCATGTGGCCTCCTCTAAGGGTTTCAGCACAGTGCAAAGAGTCTCTATCGGGCATCATTGATTCACGCTAATGTTTACCTCTCCCTAGCCAATGCAAAGTGTTAGAGTGAATCCTGTCTTATCAATTGGTAGAATACATGGAAAAGTATAATCTTCACTGTAGTCAGCAACATGGGTTTCGTAAAGGGCACAACACTATTACTACTGCCCTGCTCGAATTTTCATACTATATACATCATGCCTTGGATCAAGGTCAGTTAGTTGGAGCAACGTTCTTTGACCTTTCCAAGGCATTTGATATTGTAAACCACTCTCTACTTATCGAACAATTATCTGATCTAGGTTTATCCATGGACTCTGCCAATTGGTTCAACATCTACCTCAGTGGACACACTCAACAAGTCAGGATTGGTAATACACTCTTCGTAAAACAACTCATTCAGACATCCACAAAGGTCTATCCTGGACCCACTACTTTTCACCATATTCCTGAATCAGCTCCCAGCCTCCTGTCATGGTCAGATCCTACTTTACACAGACGACGTGGTTCTTTTCTCAAGTAACACCGATCCCACACTCCTGGCTAATCAATTGCAGACTAGCTTTACCAACGCTGAAGCCTGGTTCCACTCATAGAAGCTAGTACTTAACTACATAAAAACAAAAA
Organism: Neoceratodus forsteri; assembly: GCA_016271365.2. Classification (NCBI taxonomy): domain Eukaryota; kingdom Metazoa; phylum Chordata; order Ceratodontiformes; family Ceratodontidae; genus Neoceratodus; species Neoceratodus forsteri. Next base: position 44,532,103 of record CM057456.1, on the reverse strand, counting down.
CAATGTTGTTTCACAGTGCACAAAACAGGTTCCGCTCCACAAGCTGGAAATCAGAAATAGCTCAGGCATTGTTCTAGAACAAACTTGACTTTTTAAGTATTTAGGAGTGACAATTGACAGCACTCTGTCATTCTTCAGCTATATTGATAATGATACCAAAACAGTGAATACCCATATTGGGCTACTATACAAAAACAGACACTGCCTTACCCCAGAAGCCCTCAAGCTTGCTATACATAGTTCAATAGTATCAGTAATTGATTATGGGCTTGTGATCTATGGATCTGCCTCTGACACTGCCCTACACCATGTCACCACTGCCCTTAACAAGGCCTGCCATCTCCTGACTGGGGCCACCTGCCTGACACACACATGCGACTTATATAAGCAAGCAAACTGGCTTCAGCTCAAAGGCAGACTATCCTATCAATCATGCCTAATAGTAAAAAAGGCCTCCCTCTGTCTCTTGCATCCTGGTGTATCTGGCATACTAGACGCACATTGAACCATGAGTTCATAGTGCCTCGCTGCCGTACCACCGAAGGGCAATGCTCATTTGCATACAGAGCACAATTGTGGTATAGTTCACTCCACTGTGATGTTACCAAAGACCAAACACTGGGCTCCTTCAAAAAAGAAACTTCGCCAAGCACAAGTCACCAATGCCTCCTGTTACTGTCGCTCATAAAACAACTTGGGCCTAATTCCTCTCCTTCGCCCACGCCCTACCTCACCCTTCCTCCTGGCAATGCCCCCCCCCCCACTCAGACAATGTCTTTGGCTATATCCCTACTGTGGAACAAGTTAGGCCCTAGCCCTTAGCTTCTGTCTATCCTGTAAGATCATGTCCCTAGTTGTTGTCTTTCCCTCATTTTGTCTCTGACAATGTCACTTGGCCGCATCTTTTAATTCCTGTAGCCAGATTCCAACCATAATGCCCTTCCTTGCTAGTTAAACTTACTCCTATCTGCTGTATGTCTGCAAAATACCTGTTTTTTGTAACTTAAATCCATATGTGCTTATTTTATTTTTACCTTTTCTCCTAGGATCACTATGTATTTTCTTACTATATTGTTTGTTTATGTTCTTTGATATGACATGGAGCCTATGTAAAAGAGCCTTTGGCTCAAAGATATTAATTCCAAAATTGAAATCAATCAATAAATAAAAACAATCCTACCCTAAAGGTAACAACACCCCCCTGCTGCTCTATTCTTTAGGGGTGTTAGCCTGTCCTGGCAACCCAAGGGCATCTCTAAATTTATTGCTCCTCCATAGTCATGTGACTGTCAACCTCTTTTTCTGAATTTATTGTTCCTCCTTAGTCATGAGACTGTCAGCCTCTTTTTCTAAGTGTCTGTCTTCCCATTAGTTCCTTATATTCTCTGGCTACCAGGAGTCACTATTGCACCCTCAATTCACCCTGTCTATCTTAATCTCTCCTGCTTTTGCCTCCCCTTCTGGCCATTTTCTTTGCCTCCCACAGCTCCTTCCTCCTGTCCTCAGCCCAGACTCAAACCTAGCACCCTCTACACCAAAGGCGGCGTCACTACCACTGTAGTGCAGCAGCTTTCCCTGTAAGTGTAGTGCATTCTCTGCCCTTTAACAATTTCTTCTCACGCTGCTACTGTCGCCACTCCTCACCATGGCCACGTTCTCCCCCCTCTGATCTGCTATATACTTCCTGCTACTCTCCTCCCTAGTTTTGGCCCCTGTCTTGGCACCCTCCACCCCCTGCCTATTCCAGCTCCTCCCCCCAGCTTTCCACCCACACTTTGTTCTCCTGTGCCACCCACCTCCCCCCCTTATGGCAACCCCTCCTCCACCCTTCCTACTGCCCTAATTTTTCCTTGTTCATCGCACACTACATACTCTTTCTCCCCATTCCTGTCCTTGGCCCAAAAATCTCCCACCAAACCTCCCTTGGTCGCTGCTCCCGCAAGCAATTACAGCTTTCACTGCTCAGGTCCTTGCTTCTACTTCTCATACTAATGTCTGGCAATGTTCACCCCAACCCAGGGCCTGCCTCCTCCACTACCCCAAACCACTCTACAGCTGATGGCCTGAGACTAGCTTCTCTTAATATCTACAGCCTGCAGAAAAAAATTTGACTCACTTCAAGTTTGGATTGCCCAGCATCAGCCTGGCATACTCTGCTTGGTTGAAACCTGGCTCTCCAACAATATCCCTGACGCTGCCGTCTCCATCCTTGGTTACTCTATCTTCCGGGCTGACAGGTGTGGAAAATGTGGAGGGGGATGTGCCATCTACCTGCATGATTCTGTGCAGTGCCACTCCCTCCCTCCAGCCCACCTAGATCACAGTGCTCAAGCCCTCACATTGAAATTTGTCACCGCTGTCTACAGCCCTCCTAGGAATCAAAAATATGCCTTTCTCTCTGTCCTAACGCATAGCCGATATCCTGAATACATCCTTCTCTAACTCTAAGTGGTATACTGCCTTCCCACTTTTTCAACCCCCCCTCCCACCAAGCCCCTTCCTCCCTCTCCACACCCCCTTTTCATTTCAAGATGGTCTCCCCAGTAGAAGTCAAGCCCTACCTTCTAAAGGCCTGAGGGCATGCCCATTTCAGTGCAGACTCACTTGACCTCAAACTCCGACGCCTTACTCTTGATGATGTCCTCTCTCCCCTCACCTTCATCATCAACCACTCCCTCTATCTTGGGACATTCCCTTCCATATGGAAAGCTGCTGTTATCACTCCTATCCACAAGAGCGGCAATTGCACTGAAACTGGAAATTACCATCCTATCTCTATCCCCCCCCCCAATACAAAGACCTGGAAAGAATCATGTCTGACCAACTTACTGAGCATCTCACTAGGTACAATCTGCTATGCCAGCAACAGCATGGTTTCTGCCAGAGCCACAGCACCACCTCTGCTTTGCTGGAGTTCACATCCTCCCTGCACTCCACACTCTACAAAGGCTACATCACTGGGGCAGCCTTTGTGGACTTGTCGAAAGCATTCAGCACAGTTAACCATTCCCTCCTTCTCTCTGCCCTTACCAACTCAGGTCTCTCCCCCAAAGCCACTAACTGGTTCAACGATTACCTCTCTGGAAGAATGCAGCAAGTCAAAATAGGTGCTGCTCTCTCCTCCTCCCCCTCCCCCAGTCAGGTCTGAGGTCCCACAGGGTTCCATCCTCAGGGCCCTCCTCTTCAGCCTATTCCTAAACACCCTCCCTATGGCATGCTGTGGGCAGCTAATGCTATAGGCCGATGATGCGGTCCTGTTCACCTCTCACTCTGACCCCCACCAACTCCAACTTTCTCTACAGAATACCTTCTTGGAAGCTGAGGCCTGGTTAGCAGAACACCACCTAGTCCTAAATTACAATAAAACTAAAGTAAAGTTATTCGCCAACGCCCAGAGCAGGTATAAGGACCACACCCTCCGTATCCTCAACTCCCAGTTGCAACCTCTCGACCAGGTTATCTCCTTTATGGACCTCAGTATCTACATTGACCCCACTCTCGACTTCCACAGTCACATTCATCACCTCTGCACTGCTGTCAACACCAGAATTGGTTTAATCTACCATGTCAAACACTACCTCACCCCTGATGCCCTCCGTCTTGCTGTCTCCTCCTCCATCCTTGCCTTCATTGACTATGGGATTCTAGACTATGGTGCAGCCGACACCACATCCCTTCAGAGAGTCAGAGTAACCCTTAACAAGGCCTGCTGCCTTGTACTAGGGTGCAACCGCGCCACTCACACATGTTCTCTCTATCAGCAGTCCGACTGGTTTAGCCTCTACAGACTCAAATACCACACCTGCCTCTTGACTAAAAAGAACGCTGTTGGGCTTTCCTTCCCTGGGCTCTCTCTCCCTTCCTGCAACCGGCTCCCCTAACAAAAACCACCCACAGCTCCACTAAATTCCCATTCCCTGCCCCCCGCTTCAGAACCTCCCTTGGTCAGTGAACCTTTGCCTACAGAACCTCTCTTTGGATGAACGCCACTCCTTGCTCCATAACCTCTGAATCTAAGCTTGACCATTTTAAAACCCTCCTCAAGGATCACCTTTAGACCAACAATGGCTGTGACTGCCCATAGGCCCCTTGCATTCATCTGGACAAAGGATTCTTTTCCTGCACCCCCCACCCCTAGCACCAGAGCTATTATAATTAGACTGTAGCCTCTGTCCTCCCTTTACCTAGTAGTACTTTGACACTGCCAGGCCTTAAGATTTGGTTAAGTTCTGGCATTTGTAATCCTTTATGTTTTATCTCTTGTAACTCTACTGCATACTTAAATTGTTATGTTGGCCTTACTTATTTTTCATTTTTTATTTTTATTTATTTAATATATCGGATAGACCTTTGAGCAAGAGTTCTTTTACAAAGGTTCCACGTCAGGGTGGACAAATAAAACAAATACACATATACAGTGGGTACAGATGCCTGCTCATTGGCATATAAGAACATTTACATGAGAGTTACACAAATTGTAGAGACAAAAGAGTACTAGTCACAGAGTAGAAGCTATTTCAGAAAAAAATTATTGATAGTACCATTTAACCAGTAAACTAGTAACCCCCCCTCAGGTGACCACCAAAATCCGATTGTTAGACTAAAGTTGAGAAGATGAATAGGGGTTTAAGCTTACTCAGATTGCATCAGGCCAGGTGATAGTAAAAAACAGGAGGGCAGAGGTTTGAACTAACTCACCGAGGGCAAGAGGTGGGGGGTTATGGGCCAGGTCGCTTGGGGGTGGGGTGGGGGGAGCAGCTCCAAAAAAGGCCTTGTCGAGTTAGGGGTGATAGGGGGATAGGAGGAGGCATTATCTATGTGCGGAATTAGAGTTGATCAAGTAGCTTTACTTACGCTCTATTGCAGGGCTGTTGAAGGAGTTGTTATACTTGTTCTATAATTGTCTTATGACGTGGAGCCTTTTGGAAATGAGTCTCTGACTCAAAGGTTGTAAGTCCGAAATGTTCAATAAATAAATAAATAAAAATAAACAGTGCTCAGTGGCATACTGGTGGATAGCCTTCTATTGTTCTAGCAGCCACTGTATTATGTAATAGGTGAAATTCTATCTTGTTGCCACATCTTGTTTTGGGTGGTGAAGGAGGAGGTGGCAGCATTGTGAAATGTTTTGTAAGAGCTCCATGCCTTTACAGAATGGCCAAGATGTCCGCAAACTTGTTTGGCCAGATCTACACAGGTTTGCACAGTGGTGCTTTCCTCATCTAGGAATCCCTAAACTACCAGATCTGTACATTGAGCATAACATGGAACTTGTATAATCCCCATTGTCAACTGCCTTTACAATGTTTTTTGCATTAGCACTATCTGATACTATAAAACCTGATGTTACTGAGTGTGGTACCAGCCACTAAACAAACTTCTAGCTAAGGAAGTGTAACAGGTGTTCTGCATGATGGTCATTGCCAAAGTCAGCAAGATGTAAAAGCTGCCTGCTTACAGAGGTTGGAGGACCCTGCGACTTGCCACTTCTGCTACTGTTGCTGCTAGCACTTAACCCAGAGAAGGAGGAGGAATAGAAGAATGAGGAGAACAAAAGGTGGGGAATGACTGATCCAATGGGAAGTCACTGCCTTGTAATCAGAAGTCTGATCACTGGTGCATATGTCAGTGGAGATGTGAACTGCTGGTACAAACAATGTTTTCAGAGCATGTGACATGGTCTTGTAGACATGTGCATACAAATCAGGAAGAGCCCCTGTGGAAACATAGATATGGCTGGGCACTCCTCAGACTGGCACTGGAATTGCTCACATTGGTGAATGGCAGCAGTTCGGTGGCAGCATTTCCACAATTGCTCTTGTTAACCTTTTCACATTGGGACTGTCTGTAGACTTATATTTCTGGACCATTTCCAAGGTCCTGACCAGTGAGAACTGAGTGCTTTTTTCCCCTGGACATGTCTGCTGGCTCTGACTTGTGCCAGCCCTGGGGGTAGAAGTGACTGGGGATTTGAGGCTCCTCAGAGGGGTGGGAGTTAATGGGCTAAAGACCATATGAATAGAAGATGTTGGAGTTGTGCAACAGCTACCACTTGAATGACTTTCTTCCACTTCCTCTCTACCTGGTCCTGTAATATTCTCTTTCACCTGTCAATCATTAGCAGCAGCAGTAGCAGCAGCTTCACTGCCCGCTAGTGCTGTTGCTGCTGCTGACGCCATGTGCTGGCATGTCTTCACATACTGAAACCTGTGGGACTTCAGCAAATGCCTTTTCGTGGTAGATATTTTTGAACATTGTTCCTTCCTTACCCTGTCTCAGTTTGTGTTTACATAAAAGACACACTACATGCATAAGTGACTCATTGTCCATTCAAAATAAATCCCACACCACTGATGTCCCTGGTTTGGTCTTTCATGCTGGCACTCTCTGCAGTTGCTTAATGGATGGGACATTGTGGCCTACTTCCACATCTCCCTCCTCCTCTTCCTCTACCAGTTCTTCAGGGTCAGGGAATGTTTTTTGCTGCCTCTACCATGTGTTCTGGGCAACCAGTCTTGACTGTGTCTTTTTCTGCTGTTATTGCAGATGCTTGTGTTTCTCGTCATTTTGGGTTTGGTTTTCTTTCTTTCTTTCTTTCTTTCTTTCTTTCTTTCTTTCTTTCTTTCTTTCTTTCTTTCTTTCTTTCCTTCCTTCCTTTCTCACCACTTTTGGATCTCATATAGGCACCTGCCCTGAGTGTGACTCCTTACTGGTCCACCTCCCCCTCCCCAGAGCTGCTGCTATTGCTATCACTTTTAGAGGGTATGTAATCACAATCTGTGTCTCTGTACACAAGCTCCCCCAAATCACTCCTCTGCATGTGTCACTACCTGTTGTACTCCTTTTTCCCCCTTTTGTCAACAAATACCAGGCTTAAGAAATCTTTAAGTCACAGCTAATTTACAGTGACATTACAAAGATTTTGATTTATTTGAAGTGCTGTTAGCCAAAGTAATCAAGCTCCTCTATGGTGTTATAGACAGATAAAATGAATGAATGAAAAACTGTATTTTTTTTAAATGAATTGATAGCCTTACCTTTTGCCTTCCAGCTCTTCTTAAGCCTGGAATTTGTTTATTTCTTTGTATATGTAATATTACTCACCAAACTTGTTTGATGCACTTTCCTTAAAGGGACATTGTCAACCCCTTTAAGCCTGAAACTGACCCTAGTTTAAAACAAGCATTTGTCAATGCCGAATTTGAATGCATTGGTGTATTGAGCTCGCTCACTACCCCTCTGTCATTCACTCAGTCTGTGTGTCCCGGTGCTGCAGGCTGTTCTTTTATACTGGGCTCCTACCTGCATTTGTACCTTGTTCTGCCCACTAAGAAATCTGCAGCAGTCCCGACACAGGTCTGTTGAGCCTGCTGACTTCCGCTCTCTCACTCGTTCATTCTGTTTCTGCCGGCCCTGCAGGATGCCCTTTTCTATTGGGCTCCTGCCTGCTTTGCCGCCTTTGTCTGCCCACAAAAAAATTTGCATCAGTTACAATAGAGCTCCGTTGAGCTCGCTCACTCCCCCTCTCTCACTTGCTCATTCTGGTTTTCCCACCACTGCAGGCCGCTCTTTTGTACTGGGCCCCTGCATGCATTGCTGCCTTTTTCTGCCCACAAACAAATCTGCAGCAGTCCCAACAGAGCTCCGTTGATCTCACTCACTCCCCCTCCCTCACTCACTCGTTCTGTGTCTCCTGCTACTGCAGGCTGCCTGTTTGTACTGGGCTCCTGCGTGCATTGGTGGCTTGTTCTAGCCAGAAAGAAATCCGAAACAGTTCTGACACAGCTCCATTGAGCTTGCTCACTCCCCCTCTCTCACTCACTCATTCCGTTTCTGCCGGCGCTGCAAGATGGAATTTTGTACTGGGCTTCTGCTTGCGTTTGGCATTTTCTGCCCACAAAGAAATCCGTAGCAGTCACAATACAGTTCCATTGAGCTTGCTCACTACCGCACTGTCACTCATTCATTCTGTTTCTCTTGGTGCTGCAGGCTGTGCTTGTGTATGGGGCTCCTGGCTGTGTTGGCATCTTTGTCTGTCCATAAAGAAATCTGAAGCTGTCCCAACAAAGCTCCATTGAGGTTGCTCAGTCTCCCTCTGTCATGTGCTCATTCTGTTTGTCCTGGCACTGCAAGCGGCCCTTTTGTACGGAGCTCCTGCCTGCATTGGCGCCTTTTTCTGCCCACAAAGAAATCCGCAGCAGTCCTGATAGAGCTCCGTTGAGCTCACTCAGTACCCCTGTCTCACTCACTTGTACTGTTTCAATCACCACTGCAGGCTGGCCTTTTCTACTGGGTCCCTGCCTGCTTTGACGCCTTTTTCTGCCCACAAAGAAATCCGCAGCAGTCCTGCCAGCGCTCTGGTGAGTTTGCTCACTCCCTCTCCCTCACTCGCTCTTGTTCTGTTTCTCTCAGTGCTACAGGCTGCCCTTTTGTACTGGGCTCTTGCGTTGGGACCTATTTCTGCCCACAAACAAATCCGCAACAGTCCTGACAGAGCTCAGTTGAGCTCGGTCACTCCCCCCTCTCACTCATTCGATCTTAATCTGTCCCAAACACTGATTTCCCACAGCAACCATGCTATTCTCCGGCAGGAGTGCAAAAACATATTTTAGCCAGGATGTGAAAAATTACAACTGTATTGTTGATAAGGAGGTGTGAAAAACTGCCACTGCTGAAAATGTGGCGTGAAAATATTACAAACTTGCGAAGTTACAAGGGTACATGGAAACAGTTGAATGCACGCTTGTAACACAGTCATGTTATGGAGTTTCATCACCAAATTTTCAACATAGGGCTTTTAGGACCTCTGTTCATGAACAGTGCCACTGTCATTTTCTTAATCTGTCCCAAACACTGATTTCTCACAGTGACTGCGTTATTCTGTGCCACAACCATGAAACCACATTTCAGTCAGGATGTGAAAAATGACAGCTGTACTGCTCATAAGGAGGTGTGAAAAAATGCCACTGTTGAAAATCCAGAATGACAATATTACAAATCTGCAAAGTTACTGTACAAGAGTGTGTGGAAAGTGTGCAATGCACACTTGTAATACAGTCATTTGATGGGCTATTATCACCAAATTTTCAACATAGGCATTTTAGGACCTCTGCTCATGAACAGTATAACTGTCATTTTCTTAATCTGTCCCGGACAGTGATTTCCCACAGTGACCGCTCTGTTCCCAGGATGGGAAAAATGACAGCTGCACTGTTCATAAGCAGGTGTGGGAAAATGGCAATGTTGAAAATCTGGAGTGAAAATATTATAAATTCGTGAAGTAACGATCGTGTGTTCAAACTGTGCAACGCACTTTCGTAACGCAGTCATTTTATGGAGTATCATTACCAAATTTTCAACATATCCATTTCAGGACCTCTACTCATGACCAGTGTCACTGTCATTTTCTTAATCTGTCCTGAACAATGATTTCCCACAGCGACCGCGCTACTCTGCGCCGAAGTGCAAAAACACATTTCCGCAAGGATGTGAACAATGACAGCTGTACTGTTCACAAGGAGGTGTGACAAAATGCCAATGTTGAAAATCTGGCATGAAAATGTTGCAAATTCATGAAGTTACGAGCGTGCGCAGCAACTGCACAGCATACGCTCATAAATCAGTCATTTTTTGGATTTTTTCCACCAAATTTGCAACATAGGCTTTCTGAGAGCCCACCTCATGAACACTGGTACTGTTGTTTCATTAAACAGCCCCAAAAGGTGATTCCACGCAATGAGCGCGTAATCACCTTTCGGGGCCAGTTAAAGCCATGACAGTTCAAGAATTCATGAGGAGGGGTCCCAAAAACCCCATGTCAAAAATCTGGTGCAAAAATTCCCAAAAATGCCGAGATATGCACTAAAGTTGAAAAACCCTATTTATTCCATTATATAGCACACCAGCATTTCCTCAGTTCGCGGTCAGTTTGAAGAGTAGACATGTTCCGGTCCACTGAAGATTGTCACGAGCTCGGAGGTAAGGGTGGGGTGTGGGCAGGTGCCCAGTGGGTGGGTGGGTTGTGGGGTGGGGGGCAGGAAGACTACGAGGACCGTTTCCTTTTTGCAGGAAAAAAAAAACAAAAGACGTTGCAGGACCGTTTTTGCCTTTACAGGGGCATGTGGCACGCTGGGGTGGGCTCACAGTGTGCCACCAGAGGCTTTCTTTTGGGAGGCCAGCAGTAGCTGATGGGAGATTGGGCACCCCATTGGCACACAAAGGGGGGGGGTTATCATTATGCCGACAGGGATTGGGCACCCCATCAGCAGGAGTAAAAGGGGGGGTGTTACAGAATGCCGATGGGGATTGGGGCCCCCATTGGCAAATAAACACGGTAGGGGGCTTATATTGTTTGTGAACACAGCGGCAAGCCACTGCCATGTTCACAAACAATATCAGTCTTTCTAGATCCTGCCCTGCAATGACGGGTCGCTCCCTCATTGCAGCGGATGGCTGACACTGCAGTGACGAGGCGGCCCCTGATTGCAGCGGTGAAATTGTCACAAGTTGGTGCTAAGGTTCCAAACTTGTGACAGCAGCAGCATGCAAGGGGATTTGGGACGTGGGACAAGCCTTTGCAGGCTGTGGGGGCATTGGCCACAACAGTGCTGCACCTCTGCAGCCTGCTTCTGAGAAAGCTGCCGCGATATGTTTCTTGCGCTGCTTGCAATCAACATAAAAACATATTTAATGGTTGCTCGCATACTGCAGAATGTGATGCTATGGCTGGCATTTTGATTCTGATTCCTTTTTTCTTTTTAAAACTGAAAAACAGGCTGATCACCATACTGGTGTTATAAAACCAAAATATGTTTGTTTACATTCCTTAATCAACTCATGTTGCATCTTTCCTGGACTTGGAAACACCCCCAACACAGTCTAGCCCCTCAGGATGCAGTTGGAGCACAGGAAACTATGGCCTCGCGAGTGGCTGCCCTGCTTGTGAGTGTTCCTAATGTTCAGGAAGTCAGCAGTTAGAGCAGATCAAGGATTTGAAACAAAACAAGGTTGGGTATTTATTTATTTAATTAAGAGTTTCACCAGGAAGGCATACTGAGCGGAGTACCGCTCAATTCCAGGTGCTTCCTTGGGGAAAGGGAAGAGCACTAGTACAGCAAATGAGACAGATGCATTACAATACAGCTATTTTCAGGACAGAGTAATCGGGAATTATACAATATCAAACAGATGCTAGGCAAACAGCTAACAGAGTACCTAACTAGTTGCAGTTCTAGTGATCCCTCAAACCAGCTAAAATGTGTTAGTGAGAATAAGTAACACTGGAAGGGCATTTGCGGGTTGTAGAGGCGTTACAGGCCAGATTTTCTCCAGAGTCTGGGCTAGAGCCTGGTCATGGCGGGTGGTGAGGGTCAGAGTGGAAAAGAATTAGGTGTGGGAGGGGGGATATATGGCCTTACAGTGGAGAGGACTGCACGAGCAGGAGGGAGGGAGGGAGGGAAGGATAATTTGAGGAGTTGGTTTAGCCGCTGAGTGGTGTTTGCATGCCTGACGTCAGCCGGCAGAGCGTTCCCAAGTTTGGGCATGCGGTAGCTGAAGGTGGCCTGGCCTGTGGCTGTGATCATTAGAGGGACATGCAGTAACCGAGAGTCAGTGTTCCTTAGAGAATACACCGAGGGGAGTTGAACTGCAAAGGCAGGCTCCAGGTAGGAGGGGAGGGACTGCGACCAGAATTTAGCAGTTAACTTCACACAATGGGTAAATTTATGGTCCTGTAATGAGGGGCGGTCTAGTCTCTCGTAAAGGTCACAGTGGTGTACAGATTGAGAGCTGTGCAGAGCAAGGTGGTAGAAGTAATGGAAGGGGGGATCTAGCCTTGTGAGGGAGGACCTGGGGGCGGTGCTGTAGACTACGTCACCATAGTCAATTATAGGGAGAATCATTTGTTGTAGGACTGCTTTGCGAGTGACCAGGGGTAGACAACCCTTATTACTGTATAAGGCACCCAGCTTGGGGTGCAGTTTTTTGTGTAGTGAGTCGATATGAGCTCAGAAGTCAAGGTGCTGGTCGAGCCAGACTCCCAAATACCGGAAGGAGGTGCAGGCCTCCAACGGAGTCCCGTCGAGAGTATGATAGATGGGGATTCAGGGGAGCCGGCCAAGCCTCTGGCTTGTACTGAAGATTAATGAGACTGTTTTTTTGGGATTGAGAATGAGCTGGCTTGATTGAAACCAGAGCTGGACAGCATTGAAGTCATTGTGCGGTCTAGTGGTCACTTCAGTGGGTGAGGGACCAGTGGCATACAATACTGTGTCGTTGGCATACATATGAATGAATGTGCATTTTCATACTGAGGGCAGGTCATTCAAAAAAATGGAGAACAGGATCGGGCCAAGAACAGAGCCTTGGGGGACTCTGGAGGTTACAGGGAGGGGGGCTGAGGTGCACTGACCGATTCTCACGGATTGGTATCTGCCAGTTAGGTAGGAATTGGACCAATCTGTGCAGGTGTTTGAGAGACCAGCCTGGGCGAGTTTGGATAGAAGCAGGGTATGAGAGATGGTGTTGAATGCTTTAGCAAGGTCTATAAAGATAGCTGAGGTGATTTTCCCATGGTTCATACCTGTGGGGACAGCGTCGGTGAACCTTAGGAGGGAGGTGACGGTGGAGTGCGACTTCCTGAATCCCAATTGGTAGGGTGTGAAGAAGGAAGAGATGTCTAGAAAAGAGCAGAGCTGGTTTAGCGCAAGGCACTCTTGGATTTTGGCCAGGATGGGGAGTAAGGAGTTAGGGTGGTAGGTGCTCGGGATGGAGAGGTCTCTCCCTTTAGGGAGATGGATAACAGTAGCATTTTTCCAATCAGATTGTACTGAGGCAAGTGAGAAAGAAAGATTGAGGAGAGCGGTTAGTGGGGCGGCTATCACGGGGGCAGATAGGTAAAGCATTTTGGAGTCCAGACCCAAGGGACATTTACCTTTGCTGGGGTTGAGTGCCTGTAGGGCTTTTGATACTTCTGTAGGAATGACCATGCGAAAGGCTAAGCCCTGAGGTGAGTGAAGGGAGGGAATGGGTGGGCTATGGTGAGCTGGGGGGAGAGTGGATGTGAGAGAGGCTGTGCAGCTATTGGAAAAAAAGTGTTAAAGACTGAGGCCACTTTGCCTGGGTCAGTGATGGTAGAGCCGTCAACATTTAGGGCTGGGGTGGGGGTCTGGGCCAGGGGGGTGAGAAGCAATTTGATAGATTTCCAGAATTTCACTGGATGATTTAAGTTGTTGTGGAAGGAGGACTTGAAGTAGCTCGCTTTGGCCTGTCGTAGGAGCCCAGTACAGGAATTGTGGAGTGTTCGATAGGACTGAAGTGCTTCCAGGGTATCTGAGGCCTTGTAGACTCACCCTGCTTGGTCCCTTGTATGTAACTGGTCAATAATATTGGCTGTGACCCAGGGCAGGTGGGCACCTCTGACACGGGTCCTTCGCAGCGGCGCATGGTGGTTCCACATGTCGAGGAAGTGAGATTTGAACTGGTCAAAGGTGGCGTCAATAGATGGGGCCCAAGGGATGAAGGACCAGTCCACGTTGGACAGATCATTTAATAGGGCTGATGGGTCTAGGGATTTGTAGGACCTGGTGAGCAAGATACGGGGGTGGGGAGCTTTGGGTCTGAAAATTTGCCTTACTACATAGATCATGTGATGGTCACTTAGAGATTCTGGGAGGATTCCTGAATCGAGAATCTGATGCGGGTGTGTTGTGAATGCGCAGCCAAGTAGGGAGTGGTTTAAGGACTTGTGATTCAATCGTGTTGGTTCAGAAATTTGCTGGGACAGATTTAATGTGGATACATGGTATCAAAGCTTGGAGCTTGCACTGGAGAGCCAGTTCGAGTTGAAATCACCAAGGATAAGGAGTTCTCCCCCAGTGCCTAGCTGTTTAAGGGTACTTAGGTGGGCCATTGTGAGAGGTAAAGGGGTGTCGGGGGCACAGTAGGACCCAGCTATGTAAATGGGGATAGAGTGAAGGAGTGAGAGCTTAATCAGTAGTGAATCTATTGAGAGTGTGAGCATGGCGAGCTGGATAGGGGTGAATTGAAGGTGATCGGCGATGAACATTGCAACGCCGCCGCCCCTTTTGTTACCCTGGCAGTCTTAACGAATTAGTGTGTAGTCAGGGATTAATAATTCCACATCTAGATTATGTGGCTTGAGCCATGTTTTAGTAATGATCAGAGTATTTGGCTGTAATATAAGGACATTGGGTTGGAGAAGGGTGATCTTGCTCAATATGCTGCATATGTTCAGGTGCATTAGTCTAAGTCTCCTAGGTAGATTGTGGTTTGGAGAGAGGTTGGGGTGGGCCAGGGTTATGCTCAACATCACCTGCCGAAGCAGTAGCAGAGTAAGCAGAAGTTTGGTTTTGGGCAGAATCCCTTGCACCTTCCAGAGGACATGGAGTGGCTGGGAGGGTATCCTAGAATTAGCAGGAAATGAAAAGCGTAGTGCAATTTGTCCAGCGTGGAAAGAGGGTGGCAGGATAGAAGCACCGGTAGCTCAGTTTAGTAGGAGATGATGAGGAAGTGGCTCTGTACAGGTGGTGGCATGGTAGGGCTGTGGAGATCCACTACTGTCTGAGAGTTTGGTGTGTGATTGTAGATGTGGCTGTGGGTGGGGAGTGAAAGGGAGGGCTGAGAAGAGTAGGAGGAGGCATAGTATGGTGAGCTGTAGTAGGAGCATCACAAGAATTGATGGGATTATTTGTTCAGCAGGGTAATTTAGAGAGTCCAGTAGTGGTGGAGAAATGCTGGAGTGTTTGGACAGTGCAGTGAACTAGACAGTTAGAGTTAGAGTGGCCACTAGTGGTGGGAGCAGATAGTATGCTTGAGGAGCACAGTACTTTGTAGCAGCCACTAGTGGTGAGAGCTTATAGCCTGCTAAGGGAAAAGTGGGCTGATAGTTAGCGTCATGTGATCCTCAGCCTATATAAGGCAGATTCCACCAAGGGTGGTCGCAGGGGTGGCGGGGTTTCACTTGGCTGAGAGTGCTCCGACTTCCTCAGTGGCCACAAGGAGTATTGTACCTGATGTGTCCTGAATGTGCAGCGGTGGTTTGGCTAGGGGGAGGGCAGGACCAGCAAGGCCCTCACGACCTCCTCACGGACACTGGAGAGAGAGGAAACAGGCGAGTTATTTAACAGGTAAGCAGGAGGAGGGGCTTCCTAATCACAGAATCACCCATTTTGCCTGATGAGATTGCTGAGAAATTCACAGTTCAAGATAACTCCTGGCACTATCTGCAGCTGAGCTCCCTCTTAAATATGATTTACAGAAATTAAGCAGCTGAAATGCTCCGTTTTTAGCTGAGTTTTTAAACATGCTTTACAGACAATTAAAGCAGCTGAAATGCTCTGTTTTGGCCAAGTTTTTAAACGTGTTTTATAGACAATTAAAGCAGCTGAAATGCTCCATTTTTATGTTTGCTTGCACGCATGTGCAAGAAACATAGTGCCATCATCCGAGTTTTCCAGAGGTGTGTCAGCCTCCTCCAAATCAGTCAGTGTGTTTGCAGGCGCGGTCGCAGTTCGCCAATCACTGCTCCAGCTGTCTATGACAGCTGAAAATGCAGTGGCATACAGCTGAAAGAGAGAGCTCCGCTTCAGTGAGCAGAGCTCCCCCCCTCAACACGCACACACGCATACTGCGTGCTGAGGCGCCCCCCCCATGCACATACAGTATAGCGATGGGGTGCCCAATCCCCGTCAGCTCCAGCCCCGAGAACAGTATACACCTGCCATGCTGAGCCCACCCCAGCGTGGCACACGCCGAGCGTACTGACGGGGGTGCCCAGTCCCCGCTGGCTGCAGCCCCCCAAATCCTTTCCAGCTGCCAGCATGGCAAACGTCCCACATTGTCTTAATCATTTAAAAACCTGTAAATAAAAAATGGTCCTCGCAGTCTCCCTGCCCCAACCGCACACCCCCACTGCGCACCCTGCCTCCCCACACACACACCTTACCATACCTCTGGAGTCCAGCACAATGATCTTTGGTGGACCGGGAACACGTCTGCACTCTCAAAGCTGACCACGAACTGAGGAAATGCCGTAAGCTGTATAATGTAATAGATAGGGTTTTTCAACTTTGTTGCATATCTCGGGCATTTTTGGGAATTTTTGCACAAAATTTTCAACATGGGGTTTTTGGGACCCCTTCTCATGAATGCTGTCACTGTCATGGCATTATTCTGGCCCAAAGGGTGATTTTGCAGTCACTGCGTGAAATCACCTTTTGGACCGATTAACAAAATGACACTGCCAGCGTTCATAAGAGTGAGCTCTCAAAGCCTATTTTGAAAATTTGGTGGAAAATTCAAAAAAAACTGTTTTAAGAGATACGTTAACGCAGTTCCTCATCGCTCATAAGTTCAAGAATTTTCAATATTTTCACTCCAGATTTTCAACATTGCCATTTTACTACACCTTCTTATGAGTAGTACAGCTGTCATTTTTCACATCTGACCCAAAACATGTTTCCGCCCATGTAGCGCACAATGGCGCAGTCGGTGTGCGAAATCAATGTACAGGACAAATTAAGAAAATCACAGTGACACTGTTCATGAGCAGAGGTCTTAAAATGGCTATGTTGAAAATTTGGTGAAAAAATTCCTAAAAATGACTGTTTTACGAGCGTGCGTTGCGCAGTTCCTACGCACGCTGGCAAGTTTGTGAATTTGTAATATTTGCACACCAGATTTTCAACAGTGCCATTTTACTGCACTTCCTTATGAGCAGTACAACTACCATTTTTAACACCTCGCCCAAAATTTGTTTCTGCGCATGTAGCACACAATGGTACAGTCGGTGTGCGAAAACAATGCTTGGGACAGATTAAGAAAATCACAGTGACACTGTTCATGAGCAGAGGTCTTAAAATGGCTATGTTGAAAATTTGGTGACAAAACTCCATAAAATAACTGTGTTACGAGTGAGTATTACGCAGTTTCCACGCACCCTCGTAAGTTCATGAATTTGTAATATTTTCAGTCCAGATTTTCACCAGTGGTATTTTTCCACACCTCCTTATGAACAGTACAGCTGTCATTTTCCACAACATGGCCAAAATGTGTTTTCACACTTTCAGCGCAGAAATGCGTGGTCGCTGTGGGAAATCATTGTTAGGGACAGATAAAGAAAATCTCACTGACAGTGTTCATGATCGGAGGTCCCAAAATGCCTGTGTTAACAATCTGCTGTAAAAAAATCGCCAAACTAGTTACATTACGGGTGTGCATTGCACAGTTTCTATGGATGCTCGTGACTTCACCAGTTTTTTTAAGATTTTCACACCAGATTTTCAACATTGCCATTTTTTACACCTCTCCATGAACAGTATCGCTGTCATTTTTCACATCCTGTTCGGAATGTGTTTTTGCACATGTGGTGCCAAATGCCATAGTCACTGTGCAAAAGCAGTTTTCGGCTAACAAACTGATATTGCCACTGTTCATGAGGTGAGGTCACAAAAAAACATGTTGAAAATTTGGATGAAAGACCAGATACCTAAAGGCGTTTGAGTTTCGACCATAACACCCACCCTATAGAGAATGACAGGCATCAGGGTGTGACTTGGGATTCTTGCCTGTAATGCTCATACCATTCCACCCCCACCTACACCCTGCAGCCAGTGAGAGGCATCAAGGTGTGTCTCGGACTCTTCAGGCCCAAACGTTACTCCATTCTCTTATACCGCACCCATCTCACCATATTTCCTGATGGAATGGGGTGCGCATAAGGGCCAAAGACCCCAAGGCACACTGTGACACCTGTCAGTGTCTGCAGGGTAGGGTGTGGTGAAATGGCCTGGTCGTTATGCCTGACGACCCAAAGGCACACCCCAATGCCTGTCACTCTCTGCAGGGTGGTGGTGGGGTTGGCTTCAGTTCAGTACTTCGCTGCCATTCCTATTATGCAGCTCTGTAACTTCTACACTACCAATGCCAATGCCAGCAAGCAAACATTCGGCATTGACAAATGCTTGTTAGCTGAGTTTTAAACATGCTTTACAGACAATTAAATCAGCTGAAATGCTCTGTTTTAGCTGACATCTAATAAGTGTGTGAATTTTCAGCCTATCTCCTTTAGAGCAAACAATTTAACCAGTCAGCAGCTGAAATTAAATTTATTCATGGTAAGCTACTACTGAGCTCCATTTTTAACATGCAGCAGCTGGAAATACAATGTCTTGCTCATTCACTTTAGGTTGTTGTTGGCTAGGTTAGGCTACAGCTGGGAATTAAAGTAACCCCCTGGCAAATGAGTAGACACTGTACATTGTCATTAAATAAGGAGCTAAGCAGGAATGGCTGAAAAGTAAAGCACCCTCAGGCTAGTGTTCAAATGCATTTAAGGCAGAAAAAACAGGTGAATAAAACTATCAGCATTGCTCTGCCAATGAAAATTCAGTTGGGCCCTGAAAAGGCGCCAACATTCAAAGGTCCTTTGTTTCACTTGGCTGAGAGCACACTGACTTCCTCAGTGACCATGAGGAATATCATACCTGATGTGTCCTGAATGTGCAGCGGGGGTTCCGCTTGGGGGAGGACGGGACCAGCGAGGCCCTCATGACCTCCTCATGGACACTGATGTGTCCTGAATGTGCAGTGGGGGTTCGGCTTGGGGGAGGGCAGGACCAGCGAGGCCCTCAGGACCTCCTCACAGACTCTGATGTGTCCTGAATATGCAGTGGAGGTTCAGCTTGGGAGAGGGCAGGACCAGCGAGGCCCTCAGGACCTCCTCACAGACTCTGATGTGTCCTGAATATGCAGTGGAGGTTCAGCTTGGGAGAGGGCAGGACCAGCGAGGCCCTCATGACCTCCTCACGGACACTGATGTGTCCTGAATGTGCAGCGGGGGTTCGGCTTGGGGGAGGGCAGGATCAGCGAGGCCCTCACAACCTCCTTACGGACACTGATGTGTCCTGAATGTGCAGCGGGGGTTCGGCTTGTGGGAGGGCAGGACCAGCGAGGCCCTCACGACCTCCTCATAGACATAATTGCATAATTACCTTGCATTTCCATTCTACTAAGAAAGTAGGCAGGTTAAACCACTGGCAACACCAATGAATTTTACAGAAAGTAAGCAATCATAAAATGTGGGTTTTCAGCTTGAAACAGTATGATGCAAAAAGGGTTGAGAGTGTCCCTTTAATGTTGTAATCTATATCTTTTGTAATCCTCCCTTGAATTCCCCCCAACAGCTACTTACCAATAATTATTTTGTTTTCACCAGTCTGGTTCCAAAGGATTTAGTAGGTGTGGCATATATGGGGTGGGTGTAAACCGTACTAACCCAGGACCCTGACAAAGACTACGATTGAAGCATCGGGACTAGGGTCAGTTAGACTGGGAGTTCCTGTCTAACTCTGTCCATGTGTGTAAAACTGGCAAAATGAATTTAATGCCACCAAGGTCCAACTACCAATGGTCAGGTGACAGCATGCTGCCAGCTAGCACACTCTTGGTGCCCGTTTACTCCAAACTCACAGGCTTCAGGCTGGGGCCTCAGTCAGTCTGTAATACCCTGCTTAAATGCTAGTTCTGCAATGAAAAAATAAAATTCTCACCAAGCAAAAAATTACGTGCTGAGAATTAGGCAAGTGGGTATGAGCACTCCTATGAGGTACACTTTTGATAGGGGCAGAAAGTGTCAGTTCATTTTCTGCACCAAAGGCCCTCTCAGTCAACACATGCAGAGTAAACAGGATCATACAGTATGGTCTCTGCAGGCTTGAAAGGCTAAAATTCGAGTTTACCAACAGCTGCTTTGTGAGCCCATGGCCATATGGTAAGCCTTTAAAAAGTCTCTCAAAGACAAAAGGTGGGCTGAGTGGCTGTTCTGTTTTAAAGTGGGCTGTAAAATGCTTAAACTGCTTGGAGGAAGATACAGGATAAATTCCATCCTTAGATGATGGCAATCCCAAAAGTAGTCAGGTAGTCCCCTTCTCCTACTCCCCCCCCCCCACTACAGCCTGTGAACATTATCAATTTTTTAACCTTTCAGTTTGTTACCTAATTCTAATTTGCTTCTTTCATTACCTGCTCTGTTGGAACAAAACAACACTGCTAATCAAGGCAGACACTTTCAATGTGACATAAGAGATGGGCGAAGTGGCAATGGGTGCTGCTGGTCCTTGACTACTCTTATTGGGGCACCCCCAAAAACTAAGGACAGTACAATACCCTTGAGGGTACAGAATAATGGACCTCATATTTGTCCAGCAGCATCAGTTCTGCACTTGCGCTTATGCCAGTTCACTATCACCCGGCTATTCAGATGAATTGCCCCAGTGCTAACACCTTTGAGTAGTAGGCTTCAGTGCAGTGTACATGCACAACACAAATGCATAGCATGGGTGCAGCGCAGCATAGCACAGATGCAGCACAAGTATATGCGCAGCATTGAATATTGAACTTAATATAGCACTGTATACAGGCGTAGTGCTGGCAGTAGGGGAGGGGGGTCAGAGGAAGGCACCAAGAAAAGACACACATCACAGCGGCAAAAGGTATGAAGAAGATTTCACTCAGGCAACGGCCTGTAATAAAACACCAATAATAATAAGAAAATGTACAATAAGACCCCCCAATAAAAGGTAACAACAACAAAAAAGAGCACACAGCCATAAAAACAAAACAAAAGGCACCTGTCCATAAAATAAAATGGGCAACCACCCATGGATATTACATAAAACAAAGTTCACCCACCCATAAAAACAAAGAAAGGGCCCACCCATTACAACTAAGAAAAAGGGTAGCCACCTCTGACTATTAATAAAATGAACTGTACACGTCTGTCACAGTACATGCCCTCAAGAGGCTATAGCAGGTGATGGTGGTTGTTGCTGCTGCTGTATAGCTGTGGCAACATCCCGGATGGTCTGGCGGTGTTCTCCACCCACCTTATGAGGATCCTCTGTAGGCAGCTCTACCTGTACAGGAATTTGTCCTGTCCCTCCTATGGCATGGCACCCATCCTGCCACTGACATTCCTCCCAGCACCTGTGGAAAGCAATAGTACACTGAACTCAGTTTGCTGTGCAACAGAATGAGGGACACAGGAGTGGCATTATGTGCATAACAGAAGTACAACCGCTGACACATGAGCCAACTTGCCACACACAGGTGGATAGAGTCATACAGCCATGATAGAATGTGTGGTATGTGGCATACCAGAAACAGCAGTGTGGACCCGAATAGTAGAAGAATGCATATACAGTGAAGTGTGCCATGTTGCAGCAGAGCATGACCTAGCCATGCAAGAGACACACAACACCAGCAGGCATGCCAGATGTGAAAAGTCAGCACATACAACACCTGCTCCAAGCCAGGGCATGATAGACAATGTAACAGCCCATTTGGCCATGAGCTGTACTCACACACCCAATGTCCTGCAGACTATACATCCAGCAGACAGACCAACACATGTGTGCAAGATGAGAGATATCCCTGAGCCACCCTGGTCAGCAATGGGGCAGGGGCCAGGCACACAGACATGGTACATACAGCACAGTTGTATAGCGACTGGAATGTCATGCAGCACTGTGTGCAGCTGGCAGGGTAACACACTAATGCAGTGGTGTTGCATGTGGGTGGGCACCTGACACACTGTACTGCGGTCACCACAACATTGGTTTGAGATGCAGAGACAGCTGGAGACACCCTCCATTCCAGCAGACTCTGATCCTACCCTAAGTAGAGGGTTTCCCTTCATACAGAGCCAGTCCAGGACATTGTCCCTGTGAAGACCCTGTTGTGTTGTAATGTATGTATTGCTCCACCCATGTACCATGGAATGATCACACTCTGGATATCACTGTGCTGCTTAGATATTACCACCCATGCATCACAATGTTGATCAAATATGGTAAGGTACATTCAACGCCCATCAATGACTCCCCTGCTGTTCACCCCATGCTACATAAGGCTAGCTCAGTGAGATGCAGTGGCATAACACAGAGTGCATACAACACTGGATATGGCATTAATGCAGACAAGACTGCCATGGGTGCTGTATGAGGCACATAGCTTGACATGGGGCATACTGGTACAATAGTGGCACATGCATTCTTCCTCGGACAGATACACATACCTAGTTCCAACCATACCACGACTGCTTCATAGGGGGCATGCCACTGTATGGTGTAATGCATGCCAAGACACAGGGCAGCATGCTTGTCACAATGATAAGCAAAACAGTAGACTGCACAGACCATGACACACCACAGTGTCAGTGGTGGGATAATGTCCCAAGGGCCGGGTGAGTGTCCCGACCACAGCTGCATAGGTGCTACCCCCACAGACATGTGTGCAGCCTGGCAAGACACATGGATATCCATCTCCAACTGCAGAAGCATGCAGCATAGTGTAAACATGCAACACAGATTTGAAATACACAATGAAAGGTACTTACGTGGATGCTCCTGGTCCTGATGGCCTTACTTCAGCATTTTACAAATGCTTTAGTACACCACTGGTTGAAATTTTGACAACAGTGTTTAACTGGATCTTGTCAGAGGGCACTGTGTCTCATCCTTTTGCAGAAACTATTCAAATTCTGCTTTTTAAAAAAGTGGATGCCTCAGACTTAAACAATTGGAGGCTTTTAAGTCTATTAAATACAGATCTTAAAATTGTAATGAATATTTTGAACCATAGATTGCCATCAGTGTCTAAATTTGTTATTTCTATGGCACAGACTTGCTCTGTGCCTGGCCACTGTATTCTTGATAATTTGCTTTTACTTTGTAAAGTGGTCGGGTTGGAAGAGTTGGCAGCAGACATTGCCTACCTACTGACATTGGAGCAGGAAAAGGATTTCAACTGGGTTTCCCATCACTACTTATTTACTGTTTTGGTGCACTACAGTATCCCACCTGTTTTCTGCTCCTGGTTACAAATGTTGTAAGCAACTACCACTCCACTTCCCCTCATTAATGGACGTTGTGGCACTGCCTTTGTTGTTAAAGCCGGTGTCTGACAGTGGTGCCATCTCAATCTCCTATTATATACATTCTGTATTGACCCTATTATCTGCAAAATCCAGCTTCATTCCCAGATTCATCGTATTACCACCCCTGGTGGATTGCATTCTGTGAAAATCATAGCTTACGCAGATGATATTACACTATTCATGTGGGATGTGCTTTCTGGGTGCATGGTCCTGGACTTGTTTCAGTCTTTAACCCCCATATCAGGTGCTTGGCTCAACTTAAATAAATGCCACAGTCTAGCACATGGTACTACAGATTCTACAGTTAGAGAAATTGGTGGGATCACTGTGTCTGCTACACATCTTAAGATATTGGGTTACACCTTTGGTGTGGTGGTTATGGCCTTTTATAATTGTGACACTAAAATCTCCTCTAGTGCTCCACAGGTGGAGATCTGCAAATCCTGAAAGCAGATTAAGAAAAAGAAAGTAGTTGGTTTGAAGACATTTCTGATGCCTTTCTTCATGTATTTATGTATGGTCTACCCCCTTCCCCAAATCTCTAGAGACGTGTTTTTCCAGTCTGTTCTTCCAGGTGATTTAGGGCAGTAGACTTAATCCCTTAAAGCATAATTTTCTGTACCTCCCCTTGGGTAGTGGTGGTCTTAATATGATTAATCCTCTGGTGTTTACTTTTTGTCTCTTTGTTAAATGGAATATTCAGTCCTATTATGCTCCCCTACTGAGGGTATGGGGCCCTTGGGTGGCCCACTGACTGGACACTGTTTTACATGACTGGAGGTTGGGGACCTTCCCCTCATCCTCCATTCAACAGGCAGCTCCCCATGTACAGGACATATCTTGTCGGTCAAGATCAAATGGTGGAAAATGTATTTTCCTCTCCTGATGAATCCAGCACCCCATTGTATATATACCTCCATCATGATGACTCTGTTTTCTGCTGAGCCTCTCTACCCTGATATTCTTCCAGCTGCATAGCATGACATACATGCTTATCTCCTTGACACCTCCACCCCAGCCAAAATGTGAGACATACTTTGGTTGAGCTGTCACAGATGCCTCAGTTTGAAAGTGAATGTGAAGCACAAAAGGTTAGAAGAACATTATTGTCCCCAAGTAGGTTGTGCTGAAGACCTTGAAACCATGTCACATTTTTTATTACACTGTCCCTACGCATGCTCATTCTGGGCATCTTTGGTGGGTCAGTGGGGGGATCCCTGCTGGATTTCTGTTTCCTACAGTAACATTATTCTTGGCACTTCTTCTAAACTACATTATGATGTCCATATCCTTAGACTGGTCATGACCTCTATTACATATTTTCTGTGGCACTCTAGGTGCATGTACCTGTTCCAACAGAAAGATATTCCCCCTGCAGCCCTCATTGAGATGGAACTGGAGATCCATTACTGGGAAGATGATAGGAAACTTTCCTCCTAGGCTTTGGCTTGTATAGA
Source organism: Neoceratodus forsteri (assembly GCA_016271365.2). Lineage (NCBI taxonomy): Eukaryota > Metazoa > Chordata > Ceratodontiformes > Ceratodontidae > Neoceratodus > Neoceratodus forsteri. Next base: position 44,507,692 of record CM057456.1, on the reverse strand, counting down.
TGGTGTTTTTTTGCTCATTTTTTCTTCACCAGTTCCAAATTCCTGATCTGTGGATTGGTAATTACTTGTTTGCTTTTTGATTGATTATTGCAATGTATTTTTCTTTTTCTTTCCCACTTCTGTTTTTGCTGCAGACTCCATTAGTATGTGCTTGTCTGAACTACATGGACTGTTATTAGTTGTATTTCTGAACAAACCATTATTGGATTGTTTTGTTTTGCATTTCCACTCCCCTTTTTTTTCTCTTCTTCACTCTCTTTTCTGTTTGTAACATGTTAGTTTTAAGTTACAGTTTCAGAACCATTTTCTTTTCTCCTCATTTATAATTTACCACGATCCTGCAATAGTTGGATTATGTTTTATTGTTTTCCTTAATAAAAATTTCCCCTACTCTCACAGTAGGGGGCAACACTGGCTATCAAGCTAAGATGGCGGATCGTGAGGTCGATGGTATGTCTCCATCATTTCTGGGGAACTCAGCCTGCTTCCCCAACACACCTACTCTGAAGGATTTGATCAAAGAAATGCCTGGCACATCATTTCAACATGGACTGGAACTCTCTCTCCCACCACTGTGGTGCCGATATCTATGTATTTGATTGATTTACAGAATGACAGTGCTCTGCTTATTCAGGAGGAGGAGCAACTACAGAAAGAGCTGCAAAGGAAAAAGACTCATTTGCTCACCTTAATAGTGGGGGTTGAAGCTGCTTTCCTCTGCGGGAAAGAAAAACTGATTGCTTCTTTTATTGGGCTAGTTCCTGCAACTGTTGGGCCCACCTCACTTGACAAGGATTCATATCCTGTCAAAATTTCTGACTTAGGAGCATCAAAGGCTCCAACAATGCCTCTGATCTCTCTGCTCGGGGAATGTCTGGCAACTCCTGAGAAATTTGCTGTGGACTCTAGCCCTGCTGCCTTACTTTCTGTTCCATCTCACATTTTTGTTTCTGGATCAACTTCAGCAACTCCCCCCATTTCAGCACAAACTGGGGAACCTTCAGTCCCACAATCTGCTCCAACTACTGCTGCCTGCATGAACGCAGTGGCTGACACTTCCTTAGCCACCGATGCAGCTGTACATACTAGTGCTACTGGCGGTGCTCCAATGAAACCTCCCTCTGCAGGGAACTCGCTGGGTTTACATTGAGGTAAGGCTACTGCAGTGCACTTGGGCTATCCTCCAAAGGATTGGTCACCAGCCTCAGCTCTGAAATAAGTGGGGTGGACAAGAGATGATACTGGCCAATGGCACACTCAGATAGCTCAAGAACAATGGCCATCCAGCTCCACAGAAGGTATGCAATTTACTACAGCTAATGATTTTGGTGCACTTTTTGACACCCTTATACCTGATATGGTTTCAGAGCCCACTGAATGTTTCCTTTCCTCAGACCATCGTCATACCCCCACTGCTGTGTGAGAACTTTTCCAAGCAGCTAAACTCTATTGCTCTGCTTCTCTTTCTCTTTCCCCATTACCTCTGCAAAGATGGGGTCTCCAGGGCTTGTAGAACTCTCTCAGTTTGATATGTACTTTTCTTTACCTCAGGACCTCGAAGCGCCTCATCTGACCTCTTCCACCATACAATCCTTATCTGCATCAGGGATGTGCAAGGAGGAGATGGGCTCTGTCGGTCTTGTTGAAGTCATGACAGCAGAAGAAAGCTCTTCATCTTGGGGGGAGCGAGTAGAAAGGGCAGAAGATGTGGAGGTCAGTCTTTGACAACCCTCCACTACCCAGACTGCACAGCAAGACTCTGCACAGAAGTAGTCCAAATTTCAGAAAACAGATGTTTTTTAAAATGCTCCAGCTCCAGCACAGTGGACAAATGCTGTCCATTTGCTATATAAAGGTGACCAAGACCTGCCACTGGATAGGGCTTATGTGGGGAAGGAACTACTCAAGGAATTACTTCATTACATCCCTAATGAAATCTATGCACTGATACACACTCCTAGTGATGGTTTTTTGACATCAGTTTCAAAATGGCAGCAAACTTAAATTGTTTCTGGGCCCATTACAGCTCCTTGATGCAGACACTCTTGTGGTTGCATTTTCATGCAATTCCACTAACCAAACCAGCACTTCACACTGTTACAGTTCTACTCAACAACAAAGGGGGTGAAGGTCTAGGATGTTAATTACTGAATGGCTCAAAGATGTGATATCATGGGGGACCCTGAACCTGTCATGGATTCGGAGCAATTCTGGACAGGTAACTGAAGATTCAGTCAAACTGCGTCATAACATGGTGGGCTTACAACACCTCCCAGGTGTGTTTTATCTCAGCTAGTATAGGGGCAATGCTTCCACCCCAGTTAGTCCAAAACCTGTTTTATGTGTGGATCAGAAAGTCACCTTAGTAATGTTTGCAACAAAATTAGAGGCAACCTCTGTCTTGAATTTCGGCACACCAGCTCTAACTGTAAATGAGTTTCACTGTAACCTGTGCAAAGAAGTAGGACATTCCTACAGAAATTGTCAATGGGCAACCCATAATCAAGAGGACAGGCCATCACAGGATCACATCTTTAACAATGCCCAGAAGGTACTGGTGCAGAAGATGTAAAACAAAGCCGCATCTCTGTTTGCACACTCAATGGATGATACTGAAGTTCACACTGCATTACCTGAGACTGTCCCTGCATTGCCAGAACCCCTTGTTGACAATGCTTTACCTGTTTCTGAGGCAGACTGGATTTCACCGACAGTCCCACAAGATCAACTTCCCTTGCAGTACTCCTTTCAGCCCTCTACTGCTGTTGCATTGGCTCTTAATCTCCAGCTCTCTCCAAAAAATGACATCATGCTCCCTCCAGAAATGATTTTGGTCAGCCAGAAGAAAACACTCAAACAACTGAAGGCCAAATCTAAATGATCTAAACTGGACACTGAGGTAGCCCCTGTACCCTTGGAAAACAGGTATGGGGTTCTTGCTTCAGACCATCAGGACTCAGATGGAAGTCAAGATTTGGAAACCTCTTCTGTTAGATCTACTCAATGCATGGATTCCACTGATACAGAAGAAGACATACCTTCTTCCACAACAATGAAAAAACAGCACAAAAAGTATAAAATGGTCACCAAAATCAATCAATCGATCAATCAATTTTTAGTTAACCTAGATAGCACCATTGAGACAACTCATTTTCAAGGTGGCCTTGAAAGGACACAATTACAGTACAACCACCTATTAGGACAATTACAGGCAGGAGAATCTCAACAAATGAAATAAAGTACACAAAACTAATGGGATGCCTTGTAGGGATTCTAGTACACTAGAAAGCAAAAAAAAAGAACAAAAGTACAAGGAAGTGCGTAGGTTGACAGGCAAGGGTTGCAAGTAAAATAGATACTAACAGAGGATGATACTCAGGGGGACAAGGAAGGGTATAGAAAGGAGGTACAAGAGGAGAGCTGGAGGAGTGCAAGTAATTGAGATAGGGGTCTCACGAGAGGAGACAGCTACAGGGAAGCAGGCCTGCAGCATAGTTAGGAGTGCTAATGGGCTGGCCCAGGGGAGTTCCTTATAGTAGTAAGGCAGGAAGGAGGCAGCTTCCAGAAGGTACAGCCATCTAGAACAGATGGTGAGTGCTAAGGGGGCAGGGCAGAGGGTAAACCTGAGGTTAGGGACACGATTAAGAGTAGCAATTACAACCATCCTTCAGTAAAGACCTAAGCAGTGACTTCAAGGTGAACAACCCAACCATCTGCATAAGTTTGAGTGTCCTTTGGAGGTGCTCGATAAGGTAGGTATAGGGTGGCTTATGGATGAGGAGCCAAAATGGGATCTTATTCTAGGAATGTTGAGCATGATGTAAGAGTATTTTCTGAGTGCATACATACATACCGGGGAACATTTGAAAAGGACAGAGGTGTAAATGGGGAGTTTCTTTATAATGGCTCTGTAAGCCCAGAGCGAGGCATTTTGGCACCTCCTGGTGCTGAAGGATGTCCATCCTAACTGTGAATAGAGAGAGAGAGAGAGAGAGAGAGAGAGAGAGAAGTGATGGGTGTTAAAAGGTGCATTATTGATACATCTTAAAGCTCTGTGGTATAGTGTATCCAGTTTAGATAAAGCTGCTTTGGCACTATGGCTGTAGATGAAGTCAGCATAGCCAATTAGGGGGAGGAACGTCATCTGAACCAATCTTATTGTAGCCTCAGAAGTAAGCAGATGCTTGATGCGGTAAAAGACACTGAGTCTTTGACGTAATTGTTTTCCTACATCTTCGATATGCCTGGTGAAGATAAAGTTACAGTCAAGCCAGAAACCTAGATATTTGAAATTGTCCACAATTTCAAGAGGTTCCCCCAGTAAAGTAACAATCTGGGCTTTGGTATAAGAGGGGTTGGTGGTTACTGCTTTGGCTTGTGGGGAAAGGATTATGTTTTTTGGTTTTTGGGCAATAAGCAATAATTTCAATTTGAACAGGCTTTGTTGTAAAATGTTGAATTTCCACCGACGTTCAAGGCAAGCAAGATCTAGGGAGGGCCTAGCGATGTACAGTACAGTATCATCCATAAAGAGGTGGACACTTGCTGAGTTGATATTGCGATCAATATCATTGATGTATATTGCAAATAATAGGTGCCCCAGGATAGATTCCTGGGGGACTCCTCTTTGTAGGGTTTTGAGGGGAGAGATGTACCACTGGCTTTTACCTGCTGTTGTCTACCTGTAAGATAGCAAGAAAACAAACTCAAGGCGATGCCGTCTAACTCAGGGTTATTTAGTAAAAGCAGTAGTAGACCGTAATCAACAGTATCAAAAGCCTTGCTTAGGTCCAAAAAGAGTGTGCAGACATGGTTTTTGCCATCAAGGGTGATTTGCCAGTCATTTGCAACCTTGGCCAGGGCAGATACCGTGCTGTGTTTGGGCCTGAAACCAGATTGTAAGGGGTTCAGCTTGTTTGAAGTTTCCAGGTAGTCTCATAGTTGGGAGTTTACTAACTTTTGAAGTAGTTTTGCTAGGGTAGGAAACAGGGAAATAGACCAGTAATTATTAAGGTCACTTGGATCACTGGATTTAAATAGTGGGATGACGTGTGCTATTTTCATAGAAACATAGAAACATAGACTTTGACGGCAGATAAGGACCACTTGGCCCACCCAGTCTGCCCATTTCCCTACCTACTGGATTAGCTGCAGATTCTAGTTAACCAACAGCCTACTTCCTGCAACCCCCCACTATAATTGCCTTGTGTCTGTCCCATGCAAGTTTGAATTCCCTCACTGTTTTAGACCCAACGACCTCCTCAGGAAGGCTGTTCCATGTTTCCAGGCAGAAGGAAGGGCCCCTTGAGCAAGGAACAAATTTAAGAGGTGGGTGATGGGAGGTGAAGTAGGTGGTACCCTAACTTTAGGAAAAAGGGTTCAAGATGGTCAACTCCAGTGCTTTTTTAATTGTCCAGAGTAATTGGGAGATCTTTGACCTGTCTGAGGGTAACTGGGCTAAAGCTGAACTTGGTAGGAGGATTGAAGATCATGAGGGGTTGGGGAAGTGGGTTGCTAATACTGGGCTGCGGGAGCAGTTTGCTAGCTGGGGAGGTATCAAAAGCTAGTCCAGCAGTAGCAAAGAGATTGTTTTGTTGTTCTAATATCTCTTGTTTATTTGTGTAGGTGGCAGCCCCTATGGTTATTTTGGCTGGAAGGATGATGAAGAGCTATGCCCTTGCAATTCCTTAAGGATCTCCCAGAATTTGGCTGCATTATTTTTAGACGAGTCCAGTGCTGTTTGGAAATATTTGGCTTTTTCGGCCCTTGTGAACCTGGTGCAGTGGTTCCTTGCAGCTCTAAAGGCCACCCAATCAGATTCAATTTTGGTCTTCCAAGCTCTCTTCCAGAACAGTCTCTGGAATGAAGGGCTGTTTTCAACACACTGGCGAACCAAGGGCAGGCTCTTTTCCTTGTTCTAATTTCTACAAATGGGGCATGCTTGTTGATCACTTCCAAAACAAGGTTCTGAAATAGGGTGCAAGCTTGTAGACTGTTGGGGTAAGATAGAAGTCTTGCCATCTTATCATGTTTAGATCAACCAGGAAGTCGATGCTATTAACATTGCGGTGACTCCTTTTGAATAAGAAGTTGGAGAAGGAAATATATTTTGGTGAAAGCCTTACACAAGCTATGGCCATATGGTCACTAACAACATTATGAAATACCCCTGTGTGGGCGATTGTGTGGGTTTGTTGGCAAGGATCAGGTCTTAGAGAGTGCTGTGAGCTGGGTTTTTGGTATTGGGGCGGGTAGCCTCAAAGATGAGTTGAGGAAGACCATAATTGTCACATCAATTCTTTAAGGGTTTTGAACACTGGGAATTCCAATCAAAATTAAGGTCCCCCATTATTATGCATTCTGATTCACTGGCTTCCAATATTCTGTGCAGATGGGTAGTATCTCAAGTCCCCCCGTGGGGGGTCTATAGCAACTGGTTAAGTAGATAGTGTCATCTGAGAATAAGGAGATCTTTAGGGTGAGGAATGCTAACTCTTTAGGTATAGAAGCTGAGTCCGAGACTGAGACTGTAAACTTGTTCAAGACATAAATTGCAACCCCCCTTCCCTAGAGGGCCTGTCTGCCCTAAACACATTATAGGAAGGATATTGATGCTGTGGTCTGAGGTGTTTGCGTGAATCCAGGATTCCATGATCACCAGCACTTCTGGAAAGGTATGAAGAATCCAGTCCTGAATCATATCCAGCTTTTTCAATAAACTGCAGCCATTAATATGAAGGAAGCTAATGCATTTTAGCTTTGATCGGTCTGCGGTAGCTGCAATAGGCAATGGAGGTCCAGGATTTAGCTCTACATTTTCAGAGCAGAGTAACAGTAATAGAATGAGCTTCTTAAGTCTGTTTATCAGAGTTTGTATGTGCAGCAGCTGACCCATTTAGGAAGGTTATTCCTAGGTGTAAAAGAGGAGGACGGTAAGGTGACAGAAAAGTTACTGCGCAAAGAAAGCCAGGCAAGCAGATCTGTTTAAAGGCTTGTAGATGCAGGATGCCCTCGAGAAGCAGTGCCATAGGAATGGGGGTATTGCAACAATAGGAGAATGTCTATCCAGTGGAGGGTGTGAAAGGAGCAGCCTCAGGTGGCATTACCTTGTCTAAGTATACACCAGAGCATTTCCAGTTTCCAAAAGCTGCTGTAAGAGTGATCATGAAACTTGAATGTTGGACTGGACCACTTTTTCTCTCTTTTAATGGATCCATCAATCTCTTTGGCCACACTGAATGTGAATAGTCTTAGAAATGTTAACAGGCATGGCCTCCTGTTTTCAGTCTTGCAGGATTTGTCATATGATGTGTTTCTATTGCAAGAAACTAGGATTAATAGTATTGCAGATATTACTATGGTGAAAAACTAGTGGTGTTGGGGTCCTTTCTACTGGTCTTTTGGGACCAATAAATGTGATGGAGTAGGTATCTTCCTATGGGATTCATCCTTTACGCTAGTAAAATTGGTCGATATTGCACCTGGGAGGGCCAATAGTGAATGTGATATATCAGGGTGAGCATTTATGATTGATTACGATCTATGCCCCCCAAATAAAGAAAGAGTAGACCTGTTTAAGCTCATGCAACCTTATTTGTACACCTCCAGATACTCACTGTTTGGAGGTGACTTCAGCTATGATCTGTCAGTCACTTATAGAGGTGCCAAGACCCCTAAACTATTTTGTGATTTGGTCTTTTTGAATAAATTACTGCAAGTTGCAGATCTTCAAGATGCCTACAGAACTCATTACCATTCTGGGGGCTTCATTTTTTCTAAGACTACATTAGCCACTAGAATTGATTTCATCTTTACTTCTCAACATTGAAACACACACTCCATTCGGGCTCTCTCACTTGAAGCATCTGACCACCTCCTGGTGGGTGGTACATTTGGGGGAGCTGGCATTGTTAAAACAGGAAAAGGTTTCTGAAGACTCAATAACACTCTCTTAGAAAACCTCCAGATGATCTTGAGAGCACAGGACCTTCTGTTGGCTCACCATTCAACAGTGCATATGGCAGATGACTTTGGTAGTTGGTGAGAAGGGATTAAGAGGAACTTGATAAAGTTCTTTAAATCCACATCCATTGAGGAACTGAGGTTGAACCATATGAATTACTTGGCCTTACGTACCCAGCTGATGAAGGCCCTGATGTTAATGCAGTCAGTGGCAGGGGAGTTTAATGCCCAAATCTCTAGCTTATAAGAAAAGATGATTGCCCTACAATATGATAGAGGACACTCCTTGCTGATGAAGCATCAGAGTGGCACTCACAGTAAACTGAGTAAGGATACTCGCTTTGAAAACTGCAAAAACAGAACAATTTCATAGAAACATTACTAGACTATTAGATGACCACGGCAATATTGCCATGACCTTGCCTGATATTTTATTAGCCATACAACAGCATTTAATGACACTCTTTGGTACTACATTCCCTCGCTGTTCGGCCGAGGTATTTCTAACATGGATAGAAGTCCCCATCATCTCCCCTACAAGATCCAACTTCCATGATGAGCACTGTTATACCAACAGAAGTACAATTTGCCACACAGCAGTTACATAACAACACAGCTCCTGGGCCTGATGACCTAACAAAAGCATTTTATAAAACCGTTGTGTCACAATTTTCAGTTGTCTTACCGGTGATTTTTAACTGGATTCTGACTGAGGGCCACCTTCCAGACACATTTGGGAAGGCCATACAGATTTTACTTTATAAGAGGGGACCTGTGACTGACCTCAGCAGCTGCAGACCTTTATGCCTCCTAAATTCTGATTTCAAAATACTGGTGAAAATGTTAAACCATAGATTGGCAACGATAGCACAGTATGTGATTTCGGAGTATCAGACTTGCTTATTGCCTGGAAGAAGTATTACTGACAATCTCATTCTCATCAGGGAAATAGTGGATCTGGGACAGAAGGGTACTGACATTGGATATGTGTTAACGCTGGATCAGGAGAAGGCCTTTGATAAGGTTTCCTGTCAGTACCTTTTTGAAGTCTTAGAGCACTACGGCATACCGCTGGTTTTCTGTTCATGCTCTGGTGTTTGTATGGGAAGGCTAGCCTAGTCCTGAACATTAATGGACATATAGGGAATAGTATCCCAGTTCAAACAGAGGTTCAACAAGGCTGTCCCCTCAGTCCTCTACTGTACATTTTTTGTATAAACCTGATATTATGTAATTTTCTTGCACCCCCAAATTCATGGGGTTTGCAAGCCAACTGATATGCATAGCATAAAGCTGGCTTCCTATGCAGATGATGTGGCTTTGTTCCTCTGAGACAACCATTCTGGACTATTAGCACTAGATGTTTTTCAGTCTTTTACACGCATTTCTGGAGCATCCCTAAATTTGGGAAAATGTGCAGGACTAGTGCTAGGTGTGGAATCTGAACCAGTCTCTTCTATTGGGTACATAGCTATTTCCTCTCCTGTAAAAATACTTGGTTTACGGTTTTGGTCAGGAGACATGGCAACTTCAAATTGGTAGACAAAGTTAAAACTTTGTGATGAAAAAGTACAGAAATGGAAGCACTGGAGGCAAATGAAGAAAATGAAAGTGGCTATAATGAAATCATTTCTCTTACTCATGTTTGCATATCTGAGTATTGTATATTCTGTTCCTCGGGCCCTGGATGTCAGACTTTTAAGTTAAATTTTTCAAATTATTTAGGGAAGTTGTTTGAACCCTATAAAGAGAAATATATCTCCCAGTATGGCATGGAGGCTTGAATCTGTTAAACCCCATAGTGGTTAACTATAGCCACATTCTTTTCTGGAATTTTGAAAGCTTTCTTAGTGGTAACCGGAAATTCTCGTACCGCTGGATGGCCTCATGGCTCCCTACACTGTTGACAGTATGGACCAAGAATGTGTGTTCCCTGCAGACACAGCCTTCCACCCCATCTTTATCTTACCTATTTTGGAAGAGTTGTGGTGCTGCCATGTACCTCTGACACTGGTGACTAGTTACACTAGAGTTGCTTTTTATGGTCTGATAATGGACTCTAATTTTATCAATCAATCAAATCTTTATTTATGCAATCAAATCTTTATTTATCCAGGTGATCACCATTGAGCAAGCTTGTTTACAAGGTGGACTTGCTGTTGGCAGGGAAAATTGTACAGTTACATATAAATATACATAATACAAAAAGAAACATGTTTACAATACTGATAGGAGCAGAGTATTTACATTCCAAGTCACATGTACAAGAAAGATATTCATAACACAACCAACGTATATATATATATATATATATATATATATATATATATATATATATATATATATATATATTATGAGTAGTACCATAGTTAAGGTTGAGGAGCCATTTACGTGTTAAACCCAAAACTTTGCACCTTAATAACTTTGCAACCGTTTGACGGATTTGCCAGAAATTTGGAATACACGATCAAGACCCATACACCTTGGGACCTGCCAAGTATTGTACCAGTTGGGTACATGGCTGTGGAGTTATTAAGCGTGATCTGCACATGCATTTACGCTTTTTCTGGAATTCTACGGTCGCGACTACAGGTCACATGGTTTGCGTGGCCGGCCTAAAATCTTCAGAGAACGGCGGCCAGGGTTCCCGATGTGACTTTCAAAGATTTCGTGAAAAAATATTAAACTATTCAAAAGTTATGGCAGTTCGAACTTCTGTTTTTTTCCCATAGGATAACATTACGGCGTTCACCACGCCTTTGAGGGCCCGTATCTCGAAAACGGTGCGAGATATGGAGTTTTTGTCAAAAAATTATATAAGGGAGCTATGTATAAAACTAGCCAGGAAAGTGATAATACATATGACTTTTACTTTTTTTTTCTATGTGGTGCGGTTACTGAGATATAAGCAATTTACTATTACAACTACTGATTTTTGTGTTCGGAGAGTCATTATTTTGCATACATTCTTTCTACTCATTGTCTTTCTCTGTACAGATTTTGGGGAAAACCAGCCTGTGCACTTACATTACTCTTACCATTACTGTTTCTGCTTGTGGTTCCGGACCTGTTTCACTTACTGCTTAATGCTATGCCCACCATGTATGCTATGACGCTTTTGTGTTTTCATTTGCGGTTGCGTTTCCGTTGTTTTTAACATTTCTGTCTACAGTACTGTTCCTCTTTCTGTTTTGCTTTGCGTCACCATGCGCATTACAATTTGCATTTGCAGGCACAATGTTACAATGCGACAAGACATCACCCCCGCGCTCCCACTGCTGCATTACATTTACTATTTCTCATTATCATTCTCAAAAAGAAGGGAAATTAGAGGCAAAAAACTCAGTTTAATGCATCAGTTAGGGTTGTTCCACAGCGACAAAAGTGAGGAAATTCGATTTTAGGGTTGAAACCCCCTTTGCACCTCTCCAGCCCACCTTCCCAACTGGAATCGGGGTGTGCATTGGGGTCATCGGTCCTAACTGTCACCCCATTCTCCTATTCCTCAGCTTCTTTCCACATGTGATGGGGTGACACTTCGGGCCGATGACCCCAATGCACACCCCGATTCCAGTTGGGTTGGCTGAGGGGTGCAAAGGGGTTTCAACCCCAACATCGAATTTCCTCACTTTTGTCGCTGTGGAACAACCCTAACTGATGCATTAAACAGAGTTTTTTGCCTCTAATATATATATATATATACACACATATATACAGTTCCCACAGGAGCAGGATGTGTATGGATGTCATATACAAACCATAGAAGAAAAAAGAAAGATTATTTATATTCCTCTCCAGCAGAAACACGTTACAGGCCTGGATGGAAATTCCTAAGCTATGGAGATGCGCATAACAGTGTGTAAGCCTTAGGTAAATGCCGCAGAAGGGGGGTTGTGGATAAGAGGGATGCAGAGGGTGCTTAGCGCAAGTGGGACAGGGGGAGTAGTGGCAAGGGCTGATTTGGAAAAGCAGCTGGGACTAGTGTTGAAGAAGAGAGGAACGATAGTCAAGCTGCTAGGAGCGATAGAAGCAATTACGGATTTCAGCAAACATTTTGTCATAGAGGGTCTTAAAGAAGGCAGGACTGACAGGGAACGGCATATCTATAAAGATATTCCACAGATGGACTATCCATCAGTCAGCACCTAATTAATGGGTGGCAGAATCCCTCCTAAGATGCTGGATATTATTTGACCATGTTTTCATGGCAGTTTGAGCATTAAAGCAAATTCGAAGCATAAGAGAAAAAATGAACGCAATTGTCCCAGAAGTGGGTGAATGCAATTGTTCCAGAAGTGGGTGTGAGGCAGAACTGGAAACCATGGAACATTTTTTTAGGACTTGCACTTATGCTACATCTTTTTGGACAGTTTTGGCATGATAGTGGGGTGACCCCTCCTGGTCAAAAGTTACTTACAGAGAAGTTATTATGGGCACCCTCCCCACCACAAGATCATATGATCAAGGTACTGTACACTTGCTGTTTACCACAGTCAGGTACTGCTTCTGGCAATTGAAGTGTGCCCTGCTTTTCCAGCAAAAAACAATTCTTCCAGACTCCTCGGTGACAATGATACCCAAGGAACTTATGTCCCTTTATATGTCTGAAACTGATAAGTTGTCTGCATCATGATTATCTGTTAAATGGCAACATTTGTCACATGGTCTTAAACAAAGCAGGAACAGAGACAACCGTCTCTGTTCATGGACAAGCAGTTGCATCACTCTACTAGACTCCTTATACCAATTTCATCCCTGAGGGGATCCCTGTGGGTCCTTAAGGTATAACTGGGAGATGACTTCCTTGGTGTGGAATGTGACTTACATTTCTTCCTTTTCCTTTTTATGTTGTCTTGTGCGCACGGCGCAGACAACATATTGGGGTTGCTTGAAGTGAAAGAGCAGGTTTTAGAGGCACAGTCATGTTGTGGCCAGTGGTGCCGCTGCTTTTTCGGGCTTGGCTGTGTGGCATGAATGAGACTGCATGCTGTCTATGACAGCAGTTGCAAAGCGTCCCACTGGCTTGAAATATTTTTACCACTGCAATGAGGAAGCTCCACCTCATTGCAGGGAGTGCCTTCCCTGGTGTAACATTTCAATGAGACATGGCGGCAGCTGTGCCATCTGCCTCTCATGGTCCCCAGAAAAGCTGACATTGGGGTGCTTAATTCCCCTGTCAGCATCATCATGCTCCCCCAGTTCATATGCCGGTGGAGGAGTCCAATCCCTGTCGGCATCATGTCCCATGTCAGTTGTTTGCCGGGGGGTACCCAATTCCCCTCAGCATCTTGCCCCCCGCCAAACACCCTTTTTTGTTTGCCAACAGGGTGCCCAATTCCCATCTACTCCAGTCCCCCCCAACCCCAAATCACGCAGGTGACACACTGGGAGCCCACCCCATCATGCTAAATGTACCTGTCAAAAGAAAAAACCTTCCTGCAATGTTTTTTTTGTTTTAACCTGTAAAGTAGAAAACGGTCCCTCACTGTCTGTAGTCCCCTTCCCCAGCCTCTGCCCACCCACTGCATACCCCACCTCCCCACACCCCATACTTACCTCTAGAGCCCGGTGTGACAAACTTCGGTGGAACGGGAACACGTCTACACTCTTCAAAGCCGACTGCGAACTGAAGAAATGCCAGTAAGCTGTATAATGGCATAAATAGGGTTTTTTCAACTTTGGTGCATATCTCAGGCATTTTTGGGAATTGTGGCACCAAATTTTCACCGTAGTGTTATTGGGACCCTCCTCATGAACTCAGTCACTGTCATGGTGTTATTCGGTCCCAAAAGGTGATTTCGCAGTTACTGCACAGAATCACCTTTCGGGACAGATTAACAAAACGACAGTGCCACTGTGCATGAGGTAGGCTCTCAAAAAGCCTATGTTGCAAATTTGGTGAAAAAATCCAAAAGATGACTGTTCTACGGGTGTGCGTTGAGCAGTTTCCATGCACACTTGTAGCTTCATGAATCTGTAATATTTTCTCTCCAGATTTTCAACATTGGCAATTTTCCACACCTGCTTATGGACAGAACAGCTGTCATTTTTCAAATCCTGGCCAAACTGTGTTTTCACACTTCTGGTGCAGAATAGCTCTGTCACTGTGGGAAATCAGTGTTCTGGACAGATTAAGAAAATCACAGTGACACTGTTCATGAGCAGAGGTCCTAAAATGCCTATGTTGAAAATTTGGTGATGAAAGTCCATTAAATGACTGTGCTACAAGCGTGCATTGTGCAGTTTCCACACACCCTCATACCTTTGCAAATTTGTAATATTTTCACCCTAGATTTTCAGCACTGGCATTTTTTTCATACCTCCTTATGAACAGTACAGCTGTAATTTTTCACATCCTGGCCGAATTGTGTTTTCACACTTCCTGCACGGAATAGCACAGTCGCTGTGGGAAATCAGTGTTTGGGACAGATTAAGAAAATCACAGTGACTCTAATCATGAGAAGAGGTCCTAAAATGCCTATGTTGAAAATTAGGTGACAAACGTCCATAAAATGACTGTTATAAGCGTGCAGTTTCCATGTAACTGCGTAACTTCGATAATGTTTAATATTTTGACTCCAGATTTTCACCATTGCCATTTTTTCACACCTCCTTATGAACAGTACAGCTGTCATTTTCCACATTCTACCAGAAATGTGTTTTTGCACAACTGGTGTGCAGTGGCTACAGGAAAACAATGTTCAGAACAGAGTAAGAAAATCACAGTAATAGTGTTCATGAGCAGAAGTCCCAAAATGCCTATGTAGAAAATGTTGTGAAAAAAATTCCATAAAATGACTATGTTGCAAGCGTGCATTGCGTAGTGTCCATGCACAGTTGTAACTTTGAGAATTTGTAATATTTTCACTCCAGATTTTCAACATTGTCATTTTTGCACACTTTCTTATGAACAGTACAGCTAGTGTCCTTTGTCGTATCCTGCCCAAAATGTAGTTTCGCACATCTGGTGCACAATCACGCGGTCGTTGTGGGAAATTAATGTTTGGGGCAGATTAAGATAATCATAGTGCCACTATTCATGAGCAGAGGTCCCAAAATGGCTATGTTAAAAAATTTGGTGAAATAATTCCACTAAATGACTGAATGAGCATGTAACGTGCAGTTTTCACACATGCTCGTAACTTCGAGAATGTTTAATATTTTCACTCTAGATTTTCAACACTGCCATCTCTTCACACCCTCTTATCAATGGTGCAGCTGACATTTTAATGTGGTGCAGAATGGCGCAGTCACTGTTCATGAGCAGAGGTCCCAAATGCTTTCATGAGGTGGGGTCACAAAAAGGCCATGTTTTAAAATTTGGACTACAAATACCAACAAAAGCAAAGGGCATTAGGGTTGCTAACCATTATGTCCCACCCTGTACAGGCTAACAGGCATCAAGGGTGTGTCTTTGAATTGTCTGCTGTACTGCTCATGCCATTGGTCCTCCACCTCCACCCTGCAGCCACTGACAGGCATCAAGGTTTGCCTTGGACTCTTCAGCCACAAAGTTCAACCCATTCTCCTATGCTGCACCCATCTCAATGTGCTTCCTTATGAAATGGGGTGAGTACAAGGCCCGACAACCCCAAGGCACAACGCAACACTTGTCAGACCCTGCAAGGTAGGGTGAGGTGAAATGGCATTAGAGTTATGGCCAGTGACCCAAACGCACACCCCAATGCCTGTCACTCTCTGCAGGGTGGGAAGGGGTTGATGTTGGTTCTATACTTCACTGCTATTCCTATTATGCATCTCTCTAACTCCTGCACTACCAATGCCAACACCAGCAAGACAACATTCGGCATTGACAAATGCTTGTTTGTGTATAATTTTTTTATATGTACTGAGACATCATATCAGTTCAAGAAGAGGATTTTTGCTTTATCCCATTTTTTTTATTTTCCTCCCTCATTTTCTTTATACACACCTTCATATATACTATGTACCTTATTGCATTTTTTAATGTTTTGCTGCATGGCTACTGTTTTCTCTATTTACTTTGTCTATTTTTGTTCTTGTTTGACACTTTGTGTTAATAAAATTCACTTACTCTTTTTGAGAAGTGCCATGAGATCTTTAACCTCCACCTGAACAACCAGCAGAAATGGCAGACAGGACATCCGATTAACAGCTCATCCGAAAGATACAATGCCATAGTGCAACATTATTGTTCATATACCTGCACAGCACCATGGCATTACTCCTGGCTTGTGATGTCATGTACACACCACATTTATTTATTTATTTAAAAGTTTTACCAGGAAGGCATATTGAGCGTTTTACCACTTGATTCCAGATGCGTCCTGGAGGTGGAGGGGAGAGGAGGATACACATAATAACATGAAATAAACAATACAAAACATGCATACCTAAAGCATACGGGTACAGTAGCACTGAGCAGCAAGTAGAGGCATAGAGCAAATATATCCAATTATGCAGAGGAGGATGCAATATGGTATACACAGAATATACATTAGAATTTCATACTGAGAGCACAAAGTCACAGAGAGCTATGGGCAGTAAGCACAGGACAACACAGTCGCAGTGCTAGACTGAAGGTACAGGCCTGTGATCGCATTGTAGGAGCCCGAGTACTGTACAGTAAAGGTCAGGTGAGTGGAGGTGTGGAAGATACTTGGCCCCCCAGCAGTGCTAGGTGCATGTGCAGGTGGAGGTGAAATGTGTCTTAAGGAGAGAGTTGAGATGCAGTGTGTTGGCAGTGTGCTGAACGTTTGCCAGCAGGGAGTTCTATATTTTAGGCATCCGGTAGTTGAAGGCAGCTTGGCCTTTAGATGTGATCATGTCTGGGACATAAAGAAGCCAGGACTCTCTGTTCCTGAGTGAGTATGCAGACAGGGGTTGAACTGTAAGGGCAGCCTCGAGGTAAGGGGGAAGGGACTGAGCCCAGAATTTTGATGTAGTCCTAGCAGAATGGGCCTGTCGCCGATCCTGGAGTGAAGGAAGGTCTAAGGACCTGAATAGGTCACAGTGATAAGTCGTGAGAGGGCAGTCCAGGGCAAAGTGGCAGAAACAATGGAAGAGTGGATCTAGTCTGGCTAGGGAGGACATAGGAGCTGCGCTGTAGGCTATGTCTCCATAGTCAATTAAAGGTAGAATCATTTTCAGTACAATTGCCTTACGGGTTGACAAAGGGCTGCAGCCCCTGTTACAATATAAGGCACCCAGCCTGGGGTGCAGTTTCTTGTGGATCGAGTCAATGTGAACAGAAAAGTCGAGGTGCTGGTCTAGCCATACCCGAGGTATCTGAAGGAGGTGCAAGCCTACAAGGGAGTCCCTTTGATGGTGTGGAAAGTGGGAGTGGAGGGGAGTCGGGAGACTCTCTGTCTCATGTTAAAGCTTAGGGAGACAGTTTTCTTGGGATTAAGAAAAAGCTGGTTTGAGTGAAATCAGAGTTAAACAGCATTGAAGTTCTGCTGGAGTCTAGAGGCCGCTTCAGAGGGGGAGGGACCTGATGCATACAGTATAGTATTGTCGGCGTACACGTGAATAGATGTGTATGGGCAGAATGAGGGCAGGTCATTTAGGAAAATGGAGAACAGTATCGGGCCAAGGACCGAGCCTTGGGGGACCCCTGTAGTGACAGGGAGGGGGACCGAGGTGTGAGAGCCAATTTGGACTGATTGTGACCTGTCTGCCAGGTATGCATGGAACCAGCTGGTGGTGGCACATGAGAGTCCAGCGTGGGAGAGTTTGGATAGAAGAAGGGCATGGGAAACAGTATCAAAGGCCTTTGCAAGGTCAATGAAGACAGCTGAGGTGGTGTGCCCATGATCCATTCCAGTGAGAATGGTGTTGGTGAGCCATAGTAGGGAAGTGATGGTGGAGTGTGACTTCCTAAATCCAGACTGGTAGTGTGTGAAGAAGGAGGAGGAGGAGTCGAGAAAGGAAGAGAGTTGGGAGAGAACAAGGTGCTCCTGTAACTTGGCTAGAGTGGGGAGAAGGGAGATAGGGTGGTAGTTGCCCGGGGAGGAGGGATCGTCACCTTTTGGGGATATAATGCTACTGTAGTTTCAGTGCTGGTGCTAATTCGATAGCATTTGGGGAAAACCTACAATATTCAAACATTGTATGTAAATGAGCAAATTCTGCAGTTGGAGGGCAAATTCAACATGGGTGTGACATTACTGGAATGTATTCACTCATTTGCATGACTCAGTGGACCTGGAGCATATAAAAAGAGTAAAGGGTACCACACAGATTCCACAGAGGAACTGCAGGTGGCTGTAGGTAAGTGTGTTGTGGAATGGCCTAAAATAGGGGCATGGGTGATCATAGCACTGTGTTTATGCTGTATCAGCATTAGACTGTTACTATATTAGCATATGGTCAAGGGCTATATTAGGCAGGTAGCTAGCTGTGTGTTGGTACCGGCCATGCAGGAACATGAATGTGGCTTAGCCAGGGGCTCTGAGGCCTGAAGGCCACTGCCCCTCTGTTTTGTGCTCTGCTGTATGTATGCAGTGCTCATTGCCGTTTGTCCTTCCCCTTTCCAGCAAGGACCATGGATGATTCAGAACACCAATCAATCAATCAATCAATCAAAATCTTTATTTAACCAGGTAGACATTGATGAGCAGGGCTCCTTTTCGAGGTGGACCTGGGTAGGACACAAGGTCAATATGCAATACATAATACAAGGTCAATATATGATACAAATACAAATACTTATACAAATAAAAATGGAACCAAAGGTGAATACAATATATAAGTGCCTAACAATAGCAATGGCATAGTCAGAGATACATACAGATTTTGGGTATTTCAAAGAATAGGGACAATATATACATGACAAGCCAGAGCAGAGTCCAGCCGGAGAAGTTGACTCCAGGTATATGTAAGGAGTACCAATAAGTGCCAATGAATTAGATGGGGGGAATGGAAGCATGGGGGGGGATGACCGTAAGAAGGAAGAAGAGGCACACATGTACTAGGGAGAAATGACTTGACCGTAACAGAAGCGAGCAGCTCCAGCCTGGTAAGGGAGGTGGTGGGTGTTCAAAGGGAGATGGTGTACAGCTGAAAAGGTTACAATCCCTGTAGCAGGAAGTATGTAAGGATCCTGAGGTGGGTGGGGGGGGTAGTAAAAGAACCAAGTGTAGATAAGGTGAAACTAGGTAGGGTCAAGGGAGAAGTAGGAGTGATCAAGTAAGAAAATGCAAAACCAGGCAGTGCCAGGAGAGGTCTCTGGAAAAACTAGGACATATCAAGATCGAGGGAAACAGTTACAAGATTCCTTGTAAGAACAAGCATATAGTGTTTTGAATGCTATTAGGTTAATAGGGCAAATCGGTTTCAGGATTTTTTAGAAACATAGAAACATAGAAGTTGATGGCAGATAAGGACTGCAAGGTCTATCCAGTCTGCCAATTTTTTTCTGCCTTATGAATGTGCCATAGGCCTTTACTCTGTCAATGGTCTATCTATTCATACTCATCTGTATAGCTCCTGTATGCCCATCCTATGCCTGTTTGAAGCCCTGCACTCTATTGATATCTACCACTTTCTGAGATAGGCCTTTCTATGCATCCACCACCCTTTCTGTGAAAAATGACTTCCTCACATTACCCCTTAATCGGCCTCCCTCTCATCTCATGCTGTGTCTTCTTGTCCTGCTATTTTTCTTATATTGAAATGTTATACTCTTTCACCTTGTTAATGCCTTTAAAGATGTTTGAATGTTTTGATCATGTCACCTCTCTCCCTTTTTTGCTCAAGGGTATACATATTCCACAATACAGGCAGCACATAGCTTATGGAAGCCCTAACAAAGTGTGATTCGACCTTAGATATCTTCAGGGAAAAGTAGGAGGTACTTCTCAATGCGTACTTGCCTATCAAACTTAGCGGTAGACAATCTGAGATATAAAGGAGCATTTTCCTGGAGATAGCTCTGAAGGTCCAGAGTGTGGCATTTCTTTGATGTCTATAATTAAGGGATGGCCATCCCACAGCAGCATACAAGGGACAACGTTGCATGGAAAATGGAAGACCAGAAATGAACCTTAGGGCTCTGTGGTAAAGCAGGTCAAGTTTTGTGAGCACTGCAGCAGGGCCCTGGCCATAAAGGAAGTCCACATAGTCTAATAGAGACAGGAAGGTAGTTTGCACCGGTCTCAACTTGGCATCTCTCAAGAGAAGATGGTTGATCCTTAAGAAGAGACGGAGCTTCTGTCCAAGATTTTGTCAGCTCTTCTATATTATCGATGAAGGAGAGTGTGTGTGGTCGATCCACACTCCCAAGTATTTGAACTTCATTACAAATTATAACAGTTCACCTATGATAGTAGTAATTGATGGAATTGTTCCAGGGATGACCAGGTTTGATGCATGAGTGAAAGGCAATAAAAGCATAGCTTTGGTTTTCTTGGCATTTAGGAGTAAATTTTTATTTAGAAGCTGTAGTTGCAGCTGATTGAATTCAGCTTGGAGATCATTACAAGCAGTGCTCAGGGTAGGTTTGCTACTGTAGATCACTGTGTCATCTGCAAATAGATGTATGTTAGCCTCTTTTATGCTCACATCAATTTTATTTCCATAAATTGCAAACAACAAGGGGCCCAAGATGGAACCCTGCGGTACACCCCTTAAGAGGGGTTTTAGTGGGGAAAGTTCCCCTTCCACTTTTACCTGCAGTGGCTGGCCAGTAAGGTAGTTGGTAAACCATCTCAAGGATAGATAGTCTAAACCAATGTTCTGAAGGATGGAGAGGAGTAGGCTGTGATCGACAGTGTTGAAGGCCATGCTTAGGTCCAGGAATACTGAGCAGACAAAATATTTTTTATCCAAGTCACACTGCCAGTCATTGATCACTTTGGCAAGTGCCGAGATAGTACTATGTTGTGCTCTAAAGCCTGATTACAAGGGGTTAAGCAGATTTGCAGCCTCTAAATAGACCCTGAGTTGAGAATTCACAATTTTCTCCAGTAATTTAGACAATATTGGGAGTACAGAGATAGGATGGGAATTGTTTAAGTCACTGGGCTGACCAAATTTGAATAGGGGGATCACATGGGATGTTTTCCATATGGGTGGGAGGTAGCCCAAGGAGACAGATAGGTTAAAGAGATGTGTGATTGGCACTGCTAGGACTTGACAACCAGTCTTTAGGAAATAAGGGTCAAGGAAATCAGCTCCAGCACTTATTCTAGTGTCCAACTGTAGCAGAAGGTCTTCAACTTCTTTTAGAGATACAGGCTGAAGGGAGAATGCAGAGTAAGGGATGGGGGCTTCTTGGTCTTGAACACTAAGTTGAAAGCACAGATTACAGACAGGAGAATTATCAAAGTCTAACCCTGCGGTGGCAAAATGGTTATTGTGTGTATCATGGATTGTTGGTCTGTCCGAGATTGTGGATGCACCAGTAGAGATTTTTGTGGATAAAGAATTTCCCGAAGTGTTACCTGCAATGTCCTTTATTGTTCTCCAAAATCTGGAGGAACACTTTGTGGAAGAGTCGAGTTCAGACAGGTAAAAGGTAGCCTTTGCCTCTCTAACCATCCTAGTACAGTACATTGGTTCCTCGCCCTCCTAAACAAACTTCATTTGTTTGTAAGCTTAGTTTTATGGGCAGTTTTCCAAAGCAGATCCCTACTCAACAGTGTAGCCTTCAGCTCCAGCTTAAACCACCCGCAATATTTATTCCTGACATGGACCTTCACCAGAGGTGCTTGTTTGTTCAGGGCCCCAATATGATTTCATGGAAAATGTCATACGCCAAGTTCACAGATTTTGCCAAATAAAAATCCTGCCAACGCAGAGAGTTTCTTAGATCAGTAATATCGGCAAAGAGGTCAAAGTTGTGTCTACACCTCTTAATGGTAAATTTGGAGGCAGATGGTGGTTTAATGTTTGATCTTACAGAAGCAATAAAACAATGATCGCTAATGTCTGAGAAAAAGAAAACAGTATGGGAAAATAAGTGGGCTTTGCTTACTGTGCCGTACCAGAGAAAGCAAAAGTTCACGGAAGATGAAACGCTGGCCCTGGCCCAAGGCTATGTGACTCTGTGGAGCCTTGTAGGGAAGAGGAAGGAGACCAGGACTAGAGATGTGCAAAATCTGTGAATTTTGTTCTGCAAAATATTTTGAGGGTGCGAAATGCGAAATTCTGCCTGCGAAATCACACATTTCACCTACGGAATTTTGCCCACGAACGTGCAGAATTTTACCACTCTCGGGTAAAATTTCACCACCTGCAGGTGAAATCTCCTATTGATATCCCATGCTGTCTGTTGTATTGACTTTGTATTCCCCTAGCCAGCCCCTGACTGTTGTATGTGTTACACAATGGGTGCAGGCCATAAGCTGGTATCCAGGTGTCCCTAGTGGTATGGCCATCTGTGGGGTAATCACCTATGGTGCTACATGTATGTCATTGCCTGTGTAATCATAGGTAATGGGGTGTGTGTGTGGTGTGTACATCACTGGGGTGTATGGGCATTGCACAGCAATGGCAGCATGGTGTCAACACACACTACACTGGGCCTACTTGCTGCCAGGGTAATCATATAGGTATGTACATCACTCTGCAATATCTCTCTTTTCTCTTCTATCTTCAGTGGATCCCACTGTGCCAGACACCATCACAGAGAATGGCCCTGGACCATCACAGTGGCAGCTCGCCCCTAAGGCTCACCCATGCTGGGCACCAGTCAAACTCCAGCAGTGAGGATGATGCTGAGAACAATGACACCTACATGAAGAAGTGGACGAGAGAGGGGGTCCAGCCCAGATCAGGAAGGGTTGCCTGCCCCTGCTGTCCCTCCTGTGGATGGGGCCCAGCCACTCCCCCTCCCTGACATGGCCATCATTGTGCTGCCCAGGCCCACTGCCTTTCACACAGCCACCGCTGTGCCATCCCAGGACTCCACCATTGGCATGGCTACTACCCTGCCCCCCAGGCAAATGCCACTGGCCCAGCCACTGCTGTGTCACCCCTGCCACCAGAACAGCATGCAGTACCAACCACAGTGCAAGCCCAGGCCACACAATGGCTCAGGGTGCATCCTGACCCTGTCCCACAAGGCAGTCCACAAAGATAGCAAGAGGTGGCCAACAGACAGTTGCTACAGTCAACCATGGGGGGCACAGGAGGGTGTGTAGGCTGAACTGGGCTGCATGTGCCACATGCTGCAGGACAACAAGCAGCATGCAGAGGCTGTCCATGCAAACCACATGGTGGCCTTGGGTAGACTGCAGCAGTCCCTGTCTATAACATGAATGCTAGCTTTGATAGATTGACTGCCGCTGTGCTGGAAGCTACAGCTAAAGTTTCAGCCACCGCAGGGGCTGGCTAGAGTACTGTCCATTCAAATAGGGGGTTGTCACCCCATGGCAGATGCTGCAGTGTCATGCCACCTCCCGCAATGCAGGCAGCTGGATGACCAGCATGCCCTGAACACTCAGAACACCACGCACCCTGGTCATGGCCTGCTCCTCGGTGGGTTCAGTATCCTATGAGGCCATGGGTAGCTAACACCATCCTGCAATGAGTGGACGACGACCCCCTCCACTACCCTCCCAGATACAGTGCTCACACAGTGTCCATGTCAGCAGAGGTAGTACGGGATGCACCTAGGGTGCATATTCCCCCCAGCTCTATCCCACATGGGCCACATCATCCCCCCTCACATTAGCTATGTTTCCCCTCACCTGGATTGATTTTATCTTCTTCCATTTCCCTTTGTACCCCCCAACTGGATAGCCTGTTTTTGTTTTCAGTTTCCTGTTCCCCCGACATGGACGGCATTTTTTTTATCCTGTTTTATACCCACCCCCTCACCTGAATGGTCTGTTAATTATTTATAGCACCTCCCCCTTTTGGACGGCTTGTTCTTTGTTTTCAGCCCACTTTATATCACCCCACCTGAATAGACTGTTATTTGTTTTCAGTTCCTGACTCCACCAAACCTAAACAGTCTGTTACTTTGTTTCAGCCCCCCCCCACCCCCTGTGTAGATGGCTTGTTATTTGTATTTAGACCCTGTTTTTTCCTGAACATTTAATGCTTTCCCTGTTGTTCTCTTTCCTTTCTAGGGTCTGAGGGCTTGATCTGGATAGCCCTCCCCAATCCCTTGCTGCAAGCCACCAAAATCTATCATTGCAATGGTCTGAGGGCTTGATCTGGATAGCCCTCCCCAGCCCCTCTCTGCAAGCCACCAGAATCTATCATTGCAAGGTACAGGACTTGGAGATTCACACTGCTCACTAGTTATTTCGGATTTTAAATCCTGGCACCTTTTTCAGGCACAGCTTTGCATAAATCAAGGAGCTCTTTGTTTAAGCTCCTGCCTGCTTGATTTTTTTTTTTTTTTTTACGCCCCACCTCCTCCCTTCCTTAAATGCACCTAGGTTCTGCCCCAGCGCTTCTCTGATTGGCTTATTGGGCAAGTAGGGGTGGGTCTTACAACTAGTGGTGAATTTGGTGTTCTTTGTTAGTTACATTCCACTACGATAGCAAGTTTGCTACACTACCCTATACCATTTCTGCAAGAAGGAGCTTGAAACTGTGGATTCACCAAGAAGCTGCTTGGGTGCTTTCAGGTCTGTTGTTGGAATGTGCCTATTTTTGCTTTCACTGTATGCTCTGGTGGATATGATTCCTCATGGCACCCAAATGCACAATGTATATAATGATTCCTTTCATTACTCCAATCTTTTGGCCCATGACAGACCTCACACTACTGGTAATTGGACCCTTAAGTTCATCTGCCCTGCCAGACTTGGGTACTGCATTAGCTGTGTCACCCTTCCCAATCTAAATAAGTGCAGGTGTCCTATTCAGTTGTTCCTTGTTTCTTGGATTAACAAAATCTGCATATCCCTCTCTGGTGATGTTGAGCCCAATCCAGGTCCATCTGATGCGGCAAATCTTATCACTTTTCTGCAGTAGTTCTATCGAGGGCCCTAAAAATTGCCCATATGAATATTAGAAGTATTTCCTCTAATTTCCCTGAACTTGAAGCACAGGTTAAACTGTATTCCCCAGATATCCTTGGACTCTCTGAAACTTGGCTTAAGCCAGATATTCCTGATACTTTGCTTAAGTTAACAGGATACAACCTAGTTAGATTTGATTGTCCCTCCTCGTGAAGGGGGAGTGGGGTTGCTTTCTACTCCAGAGATCACCTTAAGGTCTCAGTACTATTTCACGGAATGCACAGCTCCTGCGAAATACTTCATGTGGAACTGACTCTTGGCAGGGAAGATAAATTAAACCTAGTCTGTGTCTATTATCCTCCAAAGCTGGTGCTAACTGGCCTGGATGGAATCATTGACCTCCTGTCTTCTCTAAAGGGGATTAAAGAAATGATATTACTTGGTGATTTTAACCTTGACTAGTCTAGTAGTAACTCTGGTGTATATAATAACACTCTTACAAAGCTTCACCTCTCCCAGCTGGTTACTGGACCTACCCGTATTTCTTCCAGCAGTTCACACCAATCTCATTGGACTGGATTGTCACTAATCGTGTCAGTAGAATTCTTGAAGTTGGTACCTTGCTTGTCTCAATCAGTGACCACTCACCCATTTTCTGTGTCTGAAATGCCAGCTGTCCTAAGCTACTTCCTAAGACCATACAGTTCTGGGATTTCTCAAAATTAAACATTGCAGCACTTCTGTAGGAAATAAGATGCATTGATTGGTCCCCGTTATACCAGACAACTAATGTTGATAGTGCTCTCGATTACTTACTATCAAATCTCCTCCTCCTCCAAAACAAGCATGTGAATTTCAAAAGAAGGAGAATTAGGGGCGCTAAAACTAGATGGTTGCATAAGAATCTCCTCTCAGCAATGAAGAGTAGAGATAAAGCATGGGTCGCTGCCAAAAAGTCTAACCAACCTGATGACTGGTCTAAGTGCCGATCCGTGAGAAAAACATGTAAGAAAGACACCTGAGTAGCAAAAACAGCATACTGTGGTATGCTTCTTCAAAAATCCTGTGGTGATTCTAGGAGTTTCTGGAACCATGTTAAAAGTTTTTAAGGAAAGGCCCATCCCCGACTCTGACTGAAATGGCTATAAATGATGCTAACTGCAATAACCAAAGCACAATTGCTGCTTCACTTAATGTTCACTTCTCTGATCTCTTGGATTTCCTGGTTAGCTCTGTTTTACCCTCTGAGGAAATCATAAACCCTGCTGAATCTTTATTGACCCAGTTTAGTATTAAACCAGTCTCGACTATTGATGTGTTAAAGCTTATGAGAACCATTCCTGAACATGGCTCTCCTGGGTCCGATGGACTATTACCTAAGTTCCTTAAAGTTATTGCTGCTGACATTGCAGCCCCTGTTGTGAGAATACTCAACATATCTATTATGACCAGGACGGTGCCATCCATCTGGAAAATTGCACGTGTTGTGCCAGTGAATAAGAAAGGAGACTCTAGAACGATGAGTAATTACCAACCAATTGCCATCTTATCTGTCTTGGATAAAATCCTAGAGAAAGCTATGTCTTCTCAGGTCACAGAGTATCTACATAAAAACAATCTATTATCCCCAGCCCAGCATGGCTTTAAGTCCAGCCACAGCACAACTACGGCACTATTACAATTTACTAATGATGTGCTGCTTAACATAGACAAAGGAAAACTCACTGGGGCCATTTTTATCGACCTCACAAAGGCCTTTGACTTGGTTGACCACTCTCTTCTGTTCTCCAAACTATCACCTCTTGGTTTCTCAAATTCTGCCACAAGCAGGCTTGGCAGCTACCTTCTGGGTAGGCAACAATTTGTTCAATTAGGGAGCATCGCATCCAATCTTGTCTCTACCTCAGTTGGTGTTCTCCGAGGTTCTATTCTTGGTCCCCTCCTTTTCTGCCTCTTTATAAATAATAATCTCCCCTGTCCAGATCGACTTTGTCTCTTTGCTATGCGGACGATATGGTTATCTACTCTGCCGCTATTGACATTTCGACAATTCACACCTCCCTTCAATCTGATTTTGACTGCTTCTCGGCTTGGCTAAAACAAAATAAGCTCCTACTTAACACTAGCAAAATGGTGTCAATGTTCTTTGGGACTTCCCCTTGGCTAAAAGCTTGTCATATGGGACTTTCCCTTCGTGGACCTGATGGCATAACCCTGGATACAGTCACATCCTTCAGATACCTTGGGATGACTTTTGACCTCTCACTGAACTTTAATCTTCATATTGCAGCCACTTGCAAGGCAGTGAACAATAAACTTGGCCTGGCTTACAAGGTAAGAACCTCCCTAAATTCAAGACCCAGGCTGGCCATTGCTCAAGGAATTCTTCA
Organism: Neoceratodus forsteri; assembly: GCA_016271365.2. NCBI lineage: Eukaryota > Metazoa > Chordata > Ceratodontiformes > Ceratodontidae > Neoceratodus > Neoceratodus forsteri. Next base: position 44,480,436 of record CM057456.1, on the reverse strand, counting down.
ACCTTGCCTCAACTATGGCTCTGTAGTCTACCTTAATGCTATCAAGCAAGTAATCCAGAAATGGAGCACTTGTTATAATAGTATCTGCCGCTTTGCGCTTGCAACTCCTAAACTAACACATCGCTGTCAGCTCTATTTTTCTCTCAATTGGCTCACCCCATCGTCCTATCATCTGTACACAGCTGGTTGTCTGGTTGATAAATTAACCTAGATTAGTACTCCAAGGTCCTTTGTAACTCTGCCAAAACAACCTGACTTGCTCTATATGGTGAGATCTACTGAAAATGCTTCCTTTGTTATGCCTAGATGTCTCACAAAGAAGGACGAACTTGAATTTGCCATATCTGCTCCCACAATGTGGAACACCCTTCCACTCTATGTAAAACAATTGGCTACTCACCGGGCCTTTCAAAAAAGTTTAAGAACTCACCTTATGAGCTCAGGTCTCTGCTCCTGCTTTACCTTTTGCTTGTCTTCACTCGCTTGCACTACTACCACTGATCTTCCACTTTGAGAGCGGTACTTCCTCTCAGCACTTATGTACCCCCAGTGTTTGCTGTATATGTAGTTCTTCAGTCAATTATACTGTTTTCAAAATTCTATAAAAGTTTATGTAACTGCGATTACTGTTTATTCTCATGCTATGTATATTCTACTTGTTGTTCCTGAATGTGCCATGAATTCAAAATTGTCATGTGTTACTGTATTTTCCTTCCAACTAGATGTTTTGTATTCTGTTGTGGACACTGTGTAGCTGCTGTTTCTGATGTGTAACCCTCCCGAGTCATGCCAGAAAATAGGCAAAATCTCTTGTCTAGTGCACCTACCTGGTCAACAAAAATGAAATAAATAAATAAATAAAATTATTATTTCTGCAATAAATCTTTTAACAGTACAGTCTCTTGTGTGATCTGTATCCACTATTTGTGTCAGAAGATGTCTGCGATCAGATGGGTTCTATACTCCTGTAACCTCTGGTCATCCTGGTGTCTTGCCTGTTAAGCTGCTCCTCCATCCCCTGGTCTGCTAACTTTGCATCTGCTGCCATGTTTCCATCTGGGGCCGACAAGCATATCCCATGGTTGAGTACTATGTAGTGTAGTATGCAATATGTAAGCAATAAAACCCAACAGGGTGGGCAGTATTGGGCAATACCGGACCACCCATGGGTGTAATGAGGCCCAACGCTGCAGGCGAAGGGCCTTATAGCCCCTGGAAGGTCCAGTATTGCCCAATACCGACCACCCTAGAAGTTATTATTGCACTTAGAAAATGGGCTAAGGAAAAAGTTTGTTTGTAATATGTAAGAATAAAAAGAACATGATAAAAAAAGATAAAAAATTAACTTAAAGTTTCATTGTAGTAAAGTAATCCCTCTACTGGTATCCTTACCATTACATACCAGTAGAGGGCAGTGCATCCATTTACAGCTCTACTGTTTCCTGTTGCTGTGTACAGAGTGTACCTCATTGGCTTCTGAACCATCACCTTGCCACCCCCCCACACACATACTTTACTTACATTCTGTTTTTTGTTTTGTTTCTTGTTTATGAGAGCCAGTTAAACCCTGTAGTCTGGGAGACTGGTGTGCATTCGGGTGATCGGGAAGACTGTGTGTGTGTGTGTGTGTGTGTGTGTGTGTGTGTGTGTGTGTGTATGTGTAGAGGTAATGCATTTAACAGGGGTTTCATTTTCTTTGAAAGAAATAATAATTAAAAAAGGCAAACAGACCTGGTACTGTTTTGAGGAGTGCGAGTTGAGCTGGGGTGACACGGAGCTATGGGAGTGGAGCTGGGGTAATGTGGAGTTGGGGTGACAAAGAGCTATGGGAGTGGAGCCAGGGTGACACAGAGCTATGAGAGTGGAGCTGGAGTGATGTGGAGCTACGGGAGTGGAGCTGGGGTGATGTGGAGTCGGGGTGACAAAGAGCTACGGGAGTGGAGCCGGGGTGACACAGAGCTATGGGAGTGGAGCCGGAGTGATGTGGAGCTATGGGAGTGGAGCCGGGGTAATGTGGAGCTATAGGAGTGGAGCCGGGTGAGACAGAGGCATGATGTTTGGGGGACAGGTCAAGACAAACAGCAGGAGAATAAAAAAATGCAAGTACAAAACAGGGGTTTTGCTTTTTTGTGTGCACAAAGGGGGAAGAGAGACACTGTTTCGTGTAATGGTTCACTGCAAGAACGCGGACTTCAGAGCTATGTGTAGTGGAGTAGTTGGCACAGAAAACATTCTTTTTTGGAGTAAAAAAAAAACTTCACATAAAACTGTGGTGGCTTTGTGATGGTTTACAGGGTCTGAAGGTGATGTGATTTCTTGGGGGAGAGTTGCCTTGGTTGGTGGCCCATTAGCGAGGCAGAAAACATGGTGCTAACTGTTTAAAAGTTTGCAGTGCCCAAGAACATCTGAAGTAATGGGGCACCCCAAAAGGCAACTTGTTTTCAAATGGGCTCTACTGAGAACTACCCGCCCACTAAGAGTGATCTACTAGTCAATCAGAAGGATTTTCTTCCCCATTTTCTAAGCAAAGAATATGGCACAGGTCTTCTGAGATGTGTATTGCAGGGCACCACCAGAAATGCTAAGTCACCTGAACCATATATTGAACATGCTAAAGACCTGCTTGATGACACTGCATGTAGCCATGTGCGCTTCATTGTACCTGTCCTCTGCAACAGATGCGAGACATAGGACAGGTGTTAGGAGCAAGGGACACAAAGAATATGCATGGTCCCCTGTGTAGGTAATGGGCTTTGGTTAGTGACATAATTGGCACCTGAGGGGAGAGGCCTTGGGTTTATACTCACCAATGAGGTGCCCACCAGGTATATCCCTTCCTTCAAATCTCTGGCACAGGATGGAGTTGCGCCATATGAAAGCATCAGCAGCACTGCTGGGTACTGTGCCAGGACATTGATGATGCACCCTGTTGCATCACACACCACCTGGCAGTTGACGGAGTGGAAGCCCTTTCTGTTCCCATAGACCTCCACCTCATCACTTATGGGTGCCCAGATGGCAACATTGTTGCAGTCAGTGGAACCCAGTATGGCTGGTAGATGCCCAACTTGATAGATCTGCTGCATGGTTGCAGTTCACTCTGCTGGTGTTGTGGAGAATACAGTGAACTCCCCAGCATGGACCAGCAAGACATCTAAGAACTGTCCCCACAAGTGTAAAGTGGTAGACTGTGTAATATCGATGGTGCCCACCCTCAATATCTGGAATGTTCCAGTGACCAGGAAGCACAGTGCTACTGTCACCTTGAGCTCTACAGACATTGCATGGCTGCAGTAGATGTTTGTCCCATGCTGGTAATGCAGCAGCTCACACAGCTGCATCAGCATGGGCCTGTTGAAATCTGTATTGACCCATGATTCTTTCATCACAGAGGACTTTGTATGTGACTCATGGATGTTACTATCTGTTTGGAGCATAAGCCCTCCGAAGGGCCCATGCTGGGTCCCAGGGAGGCATTGGCCCACTCTTCATGCTGCATGACTGCCTGCATCAGGTTCATGATGTGTGCCATTTTGTTGTCTGATGGGTTTGTGGATGTGCTGCAGTGCTGCTTCCCACTTCTGGGGTTTGCCCTTGGTTAAGATTCACTTTTTATAGTTCTTATTTTGCATGGCACTACTCTGCACTAAATGTCACTAGCACAGCACAGCACTTAACCTTTAAATATAGCACTGTGCCAAATATGCATGCCAGTGTTGCCTTTTCAGGTGGTGCACACATTCATTTTGTGCTCAGGCATTAGCACTAATACCAGGCTGAACATGGAAAGCATGCACAAAATAGGGGCATTGCTAGTGCAATTCATTTGTGGTACAGGTCCAAACCTTTTGAATATGAGGCCCACTATCTCTTAAAATACACCAAATGCACAGAATAGTGTGAAAAAAAGATCTGCCTAGGTTGGCCCAATTATTTTGAGGCTGTGAGCCGCTTGCCATACAGGCATCATGGGTTCCAGTCCCAAATTCAGATCAGTGCTGTGGGGCAGCAGCAGCAGGTTGCAAAGGCATCCTGTGGGGTAGAGGAGGGAAGGATGCCAGCTGGCCTGACATCAGCACACAATTGTGTTTCTGCTGCTTTCTTTAGTTTGGAATTACAGGGTGCCTGGTAGTCTGTGCATGTATCACTAAATAATGAGGCTTGTACTTTTAATTCATTCACTAAAATAATCAGTGAATGATGTCCTTAGACTTTAGTTTTAGTGGCAGACCATTTTTTTAACCCAGGTTGTTTGCTCCCACTTGCCTAGCCAACCTAAGTCAGGTCTGATCAAGTAATCTCCTGACCCCAAGCACACCACTTACCTCTTCCTCCTGGTTCCTTCTAGTGTGGGTTTTCCAGGCAGGAACTACAGGGCCCAAAAGTATTGGTGCTGTCATGCTGCAAATTCCAAACTAAAGAAAGCAGCAGAATAATGTTTGTTAACAATACAAAGGAAGGCCTTATTCAATGTGCATTTTTTATCAGGCCATACAAATGCTATTTTATTTTAGTCAGCAAGTACTACTCTAAGTCAGTCAATTAAGCAATCTATTAATCAAATTTTATTTATAGCACACAAAGTCAAGACAGGATCTTGGGGCACACTACACAGGTTAAAACCAAACAACACTCAATCTTTAACATTAAAAACAATATTATAAATTTCCAGTGATAATTCAGCCATCCAGCACCAATGATTACCCTACACTAGAGACCTCGTATGCAAAACTGGAAAAACTGGAATGTTTCCCTTACAGAATTAGGTGTAGGGAGAGTTTCAAACATAATGTAAAAATATTACATATGAGACACCCTTCCTGTGTGTTAATTTATAGGCATCTTCCCGCCGAAATCTTTTCCCCGCCCACAGCACTTTTCTCTAAACCAACAGACAGTCACACCAGCTTGCTGATCCAACCAATCAGCAACTTCGCTACTCCCTATTGCCAACTATCAATATCCCCCTCAGAATGGGGAACTTGCTACTGATACTCCTGTCACTAACAGCCATAGGGTTCCACAATGAAGATGACCCTATTATACAATCTAAAGTGGTCAACCCACCTAGTTTCTCTGGAACATCCCCCGTGGCTGACACCCATACCCTCATATATGTCTTGCCATTGCTGCATCGACTACAGTGGTACAATCACCATAAAGTTACACATATCACCACATATGTCTCAGCCAAGGCCCCACTACTGGGTATATAGATCCCCACTAAGCCTAGTCGTCAAACTGCTAATTGGTATCCTGACACACTACCTTAAATCCACAGAGAGCACCCAAAACAAAGAGTGGCAACGGAATAAAAAAAAGGAGGACCAAAGACAGACCCCTCTCCCTATCAATGGCAGCCCTTATGAAATTACTGATCTTCCTATTGCTCTGTATTGGTAATGTAGAAATCAACCCTGGACCTCTTGAAAGCATCACCTCACCATCAGACCTACCCTCAATTAAAGGCCTCAGTTTCCTGCATATTAATGTATGCAGTCTGTTGAAAAAATTTACATTGCTACAATCCTGGGTTGCCCATACCTTGCCAGACTTTCTTGTGATAACTGAGACATGGCTAAAGACCACCACAATGGACAGGGAAGTTAACCTACCTATCAGCTATTCAGAGCTGATCGCCAAACAAGGGGAGGCGGAGTAGCCATATATGTAAAAGCTGGTTTAGTTGTATCCTGTACTGCTGCAACATCTATGCCCAAGGAATTTGAGTGTCTATCTCTAAAAGTCTCTCTCCCCAATACAGCAGCTTTCCATTTAATTGGATGCTACAGACCCCCCTCTGCTGAACACAAGCTCTTATCCCACCTGGGAAACCTGGTCAAGTCCTGTACTGAAGAAGTCATTATCATAGGGGACCTGAATTTCAACTGGCTCACCCAGGCAGCTACACCTCTGGTATCATTCTGTGACACCTATGGGCTCACACAGTTAATTAATGAGCCAACAAGACTAAATGCAAGGAATAGTAGTAACAGTACTCTACTTGACATCATGCTAATGAGTAAACCACATCTATTCACACATGCTGGAGTGCTCATATGCGACATAAGTGACCACTGCCCCATCGCAGGGGTAAGATCCAACAGCATTAAAACAGATCCTGCAAAATTCCTCATGAGGAGATCCAAGAAAAACATCAATATTGAAGGATATCTGCATGATCTAGCCTACTCTCCACACTGGCAAGAGTTTTATCTTGCACATTCTGTAGAAAAGCTCAGGTGCTAAATAGCATTATAATAAATGCCCTAACACCCATGCCCCAATCTCTAATATCCGAGATAAAAACAAATCCTGTCGCTGGTTTTCAGCTGACCTCAAAGCTGCACTGCTGGAGAGAGATAAACTTTGGAAAGTAGCAAGAAAAACTAAGAATATCATGGACTGGATGATCTTTAGGAAAGCCAGGAATAAATGCACTAGGAAAGTTAGGGATGCAAAGGCTGCCTACTACCTGGCCCAGCTCAACTCCTCCTACCATAATACTGTATAGATTTTGGGGCACCATCAAGGGTATGATGGGCCAGGATGTTAACAACCCCCTTCCAACCCATTTACACAGTAACTATGGCCCCATTACTGGCACATTGGAAATCCTGGATGCATTCAACAAGCACTTCACAACAGCTGGCCTTGCCTTTGACTTCTCCCCAGCTAACCTATTAAGGGATCATTTAAGCTCCAACTATACTGGTGAACAAAGAGTTGACTCCTCCTTTAGCTTCAAACCTATACTGTTGAAACAAGTTGAGGATCTATTATGGCATCTAGATACCAAAAAAAGTGCAGGAGCAGATCTTCTGGACCCATTCTTTCTAAAGATTGCGTGTCATGTGCTTGCAGTCCCCCTAACTCACCTCTTTAACCTTTCCCTAAACTTTGGCTCTATTCCCACGCTCTGGAAGACAGCCCAAGTGGTCCCCCTTCTAAAATCAGGGGACCCTATGGATCTTAATAACTACAGGCCCATTTCCATCCTACCTGTGTTATCCAAGATGCTGGAGAAATTAGTGAGTATTCAGTTAAGGGAATATCTGGACAATGCTAATCTATTAAATCCAGCTCAATCTGGTTTCAGGGCCAAACATAGCACTATCACTGCATTAGCCAAGGTCACCAATGATTGGCAAACCGAACTGGATAAAAAGAACAATGTCTGTGCAGTATTCCTGGACCTGAGCAAAGCATTCGACACTGTGGACCATGAACTGCTACTCTCATCCCTACACTCCATTGGCCTAGATCCATCCTCCCTTAAGTGGTTCAGATGCTACCTCTCCAGTAGATCACAGCAGGTAAAAGCTGAAGGTGACCTCTCCTCATTAAGACCACTGTCAAGAGGAGTCCCCCAAGGCTCTATTCTGGGTCCTATCCTTTTTGCCATTTATATAAATAAAATTGATTCAACCCTTACCAAGTCCTCAGTACATCTCTTTGCTGATGACACTGTACTGTATGTCAGCAACCCTTCACCTAAAGTTGCTCATGAAAACCTACAAGCAGAATTCTCCCTGTTACAACATCAGCTTCTCAAGAAAAAGCTTCTGCTAAATGCAAAGAAAACCAAAGCAATGATGTTCACAACCCAAAACTCCACCAACACATCCTCTTCAATCAGTCTCCCCCAGATAGGCACTATACTTGGAGAAAATCTGGAGTATGTTTAAAATTTCAAATACCTAGGTGTGTGGATTGACAACAGACTTGACTTTACTCAGCATCTAGAACAACTGCTGAAAAGGCTTCACCTAAGGCTTGGCCTCCTCTACAGATTAAAACCCTTCCTTAATAGAGATTCAAAGATGAGATTAGTCCAGGCCATCTTTCTATCAGTCATTGACTACACAGACTTCCTCTATAGTCACTGCCCCACTCCCTAACTTCAAAAGTTGGATACCTTATACCATAGAGCAATAAGGTTCATTACAGACCTGCCATATAATACTCACCATTGTTCTCTCTATGATGCAGTTGGATGGGTTTCCTTCATGTCAGGAGGAGCAGAAATGCAGCTCTATGGATCTACAGAGCTTTATCAAAAAACTCCCAAGATATATCCTGGACTGCTTCAACCTGACCACCCCAGCTCTTATGCCCTAAGAAGCAACAATATCATCCTGCTCAAATTGCCCAAAGTCAACACCAAAATAGGGAGGGCAGCAATCAGCTATTCTCTAGCCATAGCATGGAACACCCTACAAAAATCCCTAAAACTGTCCATTATCATTCCATTTACATCCTTCAAGCAGCACTGTACAGTCTTCTTCACAGAGAAATGCAGTTGCTACCGCTAGAGATAGAATAGTCATCCCACAAAACCATATTCCAATCACATATGGCATATTCCTTCCAGCCAGACACCGCCAGTATATGGCACCCAATATTCCCTTCACCATCCTTGTACTCATTATGTGAGTGACTGTCATGGCCCTCATTGTGATATATATGTACTGTACATATTGTAGATGTTAGTTTAACTTTCTTGCCAAGCTTTTAATATGAATTCTCATTATATTATTGTGTTATAAATAACATTTTCTTTTTTCTGTATGTATAACTGTCTCATAAGTATGTGATGTAATTGCTGTGCACCAACTCGAACCTTGACCTTATCAGGTCCATCTTGTAAATGAGCCTTGCTCAATGATGATCACCTGAATAAATAAAGATTTGATTGATTGATTGATTGATTGAGACAATGTATAATATATTTTTGATTGATTGAGACAATGTATAATATATTTATAGTAGTGCAGAGTTGCACTCTCCTGGTTATAAGAGTGGCTCCTCTTTCATCATTATGGTGCCAGACTAGCTCACCAATGGTTTGCAGTTCTTTAACCCTAGGACTGTGAGAAGATACACTCATAACAATAAGAGTGCTTCTTGGCACATACAGTATATGTGGGATATGCCATGGGCTGGCTAAAAGCATCACATTTGCTTTATTGGCAGGTTTTGGCCTCTGTGAACTCATGTGTGGCAAAGCCATGAGTGAAGTCTATAAAGGTCAAACTCTGCAAATAAAAATAAATTTGATATTTTTAGCCAGTCATTGGCGTACACTGTATATGTATACAATGACAGTACCTTCTGGCTAGATTAGTTCTTTTAATGAAGATTGTGCTGCTGCTGTTTGATTTCACTGCTTTGTTTTTAATTATAGAAGATGCCATTTTTGATGTCAGCAGGCATTGTGCAGGCTGTTCCCCCATTGCTTGAGCTTCAATGTGATCAACATAACGTGGAAACAAATGCTGCTGGTGACCCACCTAACATTAAAATAAATGATTTGTTTCTGCTTTAGGTCTGACATACGTGACAATAAAGGCATATATTTGCAAAATGCTATTCTCAGTCATTGTATAAATACATTATATAAGCAGTGTTGGAATTGCAGGGGGCTTACCAGGGCCTGGTCTCCTAGCTCTGTCATGAGCCCCGGTAGCTCACACATCACTGCCATTGACTTGTAATGGGAAGGGGGACTCAATTTAAAGATATGACCCTTATGAGCCCCCTAACTCTCAACTTTCATTCCAACACTGTATACAGGTGCATACCTTTCACCCAGGTGACTGTATATTAGGGTTGAGTAAGCACTTCTATGTTAAACCCCAATTTTTGTACCTTAATTACTCTGCCCCTGTTCAACTGATTTCTCCAGAATTTGATGGGTGTGGGCTTTATGTCAGGGTCTCTACATTATAAATATTTTGTGTGAAACTGTTTTGGGGGGCAAAGTTGCAGAGGTGCAAAAATGCTAAAATTCATAGTCGTATAAGAGTTGTTTTGCTCACCTGTTACTTAAAGGGACACTGTCAGCCTGTGGGACTAATTTTTGACAAGCTGAGGATGATAGTGTCTACATCAAAGTCTAGTAATATAAAATACAGAGATGCCCCTTCATTTGCAGAAAAGTGCCAGACATTAATTATTTTTGCAAACATTACATTTGTTTTGGTCCGCCCGAAATATCGGAATGTGCATCCATGAGATACAGCAACTGAGAAACTCATTTATCAATGAGTTACATTTTGGGGATTACACTTAAGAAAAATAGTTCATCCAGTACCTGGTGCAACATAGAGTGGTGCAAACCACGTCCCATGCAAAAACAAGCGCTACAATATATTGTATTTTGTATTAAAAAATTGAAGCTGTGTCTCTGGGCATGTGCATTACCAGCTACAGTAATGTGCATGCCAGGAGTCACAGCTTTAATTTTTTAATACAAAATACAACATGTTGCAGCGCTCGTTTTTAAGTTAAAGTTTTTAACTTATATCGTTTTTGAAATATAAGTTAAAAACTGTGTTATTTTCTGAGCATGCTCATTCAAAAAATGAATGTTCTAAGGACAGTTGCTTTTTATTTTTGTGCTACAGCATCACTTTGGAAATCATTTTCTTCACACTGCTTTTGAAAGCAGTGTGAAAGAAGTCACTTTCAGTCACACTGCTAATGCATGCAGCTGTCTTTCTTCTGACTCTCCACTGACCAAAGAGTGTGTGTCTAATCACGCCGCTAGTATCCCCCCACCCAACCAATATTTTAGATAGCATTACCAGACAGTGGGTGCCCATTCCCACCACGAGTATCCACTTCTTCCTGACCAACACTTTAACTAAAAATGGCCTACAGGTGCCCATATCCTCCAGCCATTAACATTTCTTTAACACTGACAATGGGGTGTCCACTCCATGTGCTGGCTAACATCACCCCTCCCTCCAAATTAGAAGTGGTCCCAGGTGCCCACCTCCAATACTGCTGTATGCAGTGGTCCCCTCCACTTCAACCTGCCCCCTTCAACATAACTGGTGACACCAGGGTGCTCAGCCCTGGTGCTGAAGAGTCTGCAGACACTGGGGTGCCCAGTCCCCAGTGTCAGTCCCCTTCAGAAAAAGAAAACTGACCGTCAAAGATTTATTTTATGTTCAAAACCTGAAAAATAAAACTGTCGCTTATCAATCTCTCACCCCCACCCCAACCCTCACTCAGCACTCAGCATTCACTACCTCACCCCAACCCTCACTCACTTACAGAATGTCCAGTGTCATAATCCACTCTCTGCAATGAAAGATGATCTCTTCCTGCAACCACGACTGTGAACTAAGGAAACAAGGTAAGTGCCATTAATGTATTTTCAATGCACTTAAAACTTTTGCTCATGACTTCATCATTTTTAAATATTTTTCATGAAATTTTCAATATGGCCTTTTGGGAACCCCATCACATGAATATGGAAAGGGAAATTTTCAAATCTGGGCTGGAAAGTGATTTAGCAGTTGCTGTTCAAAATCACCTTTGAGGTGGGATTTGAAAATGTTTGCATAGCAGGTTCATGAGGTGGGGCCATAAAAAGACAAAGGTGAAAGTTTGGTGAAAAAATATTCTAAAATTATGACATTATGAGTGAACTTTGACATTTTCAGTGTTACCTTGTAACTTTGGTAGTTTTCAATATTTTGCCCCCAAATTTTCAACATAGCCATTTTTTCACACCACCTCATGAACATGACAGGTGTAATTTTCCAAAACTTGCCCAAAATGTATTGTCACACTTGTAGCATGAAATAACATTTCGGCCAGTATTTTATAATTGACACCTGTCATGTTCAGGAGAGGGTGTCATAAAAAAAACTGTTGCAAATCTGGGATCAAAATGTCCAATAAGAAAGTTATGAAGAAATGTTGTGTTCAAGGCTGGCAATTAGCCCAGTGGGTAGCATGTTGTGATCCAGTGCCAGTTAGCTAACTTTGGGGATGAGCTCAGTGAGCCAGCTACACAGGCCAAGGCTGTGGGGCAGGAAGTGCTGTGCAACACCACTCCCAGCCTGGGTATGGAAAGTGCAGTGTTGGCCACATGGGAAACAAGTAACCCTATAGTGAAAAGAACTCTTCCTTTGGCATAGGCCCAGAGGACTCTGTTCCTCTGTATGCATAGCTGGACAGAAGCACAGGGTCCAGAGGGTCCTGCACTTCTGCAGCCAGATAGGCTCTTTGCATTGTGTTTCTTCATCTGTAGCCACATGGCAGTGGAGGTCTCAGAGGGCCTGGCACTTCTGCAGCCATACAGACAGCCCCATGGATTCTTGGCATCTGTAATCAAATGGAAGAGCAGGGCACAGAGGGCCCTGTGCTTCCATAGACAGACAGACTTTTCCCGTGGCACAGGGCACAGAGGGCCCTATGAAACTCTATCTGTTCAAGCAGGTCCAGAGACCTGCATGAATGAAGATATGATTCTACCATCACAAAAAGAAAGGAAATTCATTACAAAAAAAAAAATAGGTTAATGCAGACATTAGGGTTGAAGAATGCAAACTGGTCAAAGTAAGGAAATGAAAAACATTAGGGTTTGGAGTCTCAGAAGTCTTACTGAATCTGTGGTGTGGTATTCCTTTGGATTGTCAACTCTAATGCCCCCGAGCAAACAAATATAATCTCTTGCTGTGGGCTCCACATAAAGAAAGTTATAACTGATTCCATTGACAACATGTGGTGAGACATACTGTAGAACTGATTATAATTGCACTCAGTTTATTTTTGCTATATTCGCTCTTTGAGGAAATCAGCTAATTTAAATGGACCGCTATTATAATCAGACTAATACTAACTAACTGCCCAGTACCGCTGATAAGCTAATTCAATCAGAAGTGAATATGCCTGTGCAGTAGCATCAGTGAAATCTGGTGACCGCTAATTCAATCAGTTCTACAGTACTTCCTTACCTCCAGAGAGTATGCCTATGAGGCACTGGCTTGTAACTGTACCTTGTGCTTCAGACAAGAGGCTATGGGTTGCAGAAAAGGGATGAGCATTAGGGTTGACAACCCCAAGGAACACCACACCACACATCACATGATCAGCTGTTTTACTATGCCAGCAAGCATGTGAGGGCTTCCATTCACTAGAAGGCAGTCAGCCCTGGAGGAGGGTGAGTTGTGTCAGCTGCCTTCACCACACCTTGGGGGGGCCTGCTGTTTAGAAAATTTGGGTTCTAGGGGGAGGAGGGTGGGAGTTGGGTGCTGCTGCTCAGGTGGGGAAGTGGAAATAAATTTATGATTTAAAGGAAAATTGCCAGATGAGATGGCCACTGGCTGTGGAGGTGGGTGGGCTGTGTTGGTCATCCATAAAGGGAGTCTTTTTTTTTGTTAAAAACTAAAATTGTGGGTGCTGGGGTGAGGAGGAGGATACTTGGGCTGTAGCAGAGGGTGGGGGGATGGGGGTTGTATTGTAAAGGATTTGGCTGGGGAAGAGCGTGGGGAGCTGTTTTTTTTTTTTTAGTATTTCTCAAATACCAGTAGGCATGAATACCACCACTATTTGGTATTTGTATCCAAATAATGAATAGTGCATTATTTGTGGTATTTGGAAAATACTATTTATTACTCACGCTCCCTCAGTAGAGCTGAGGATTGGTGCCTGAGGGAAGATCATGCATGCAGGACTCAGGGAGCTGCTGTTTCTTTACCCAAGAGCCCCCCAAAAGTCTACTCTGGTGGATGGATGGATGGATGGATGGACTGTGATGTGGAGGTGGACTGGTTTGGGCAGGATAGCAGTCACAGGAGTGAATTACTTCACAATTCAGACAGCTGAGGCATGACATAACAGATACATCTTCACTTTTGCAGCTGGTATTCCAAAAGGGTGGCTTTATTCAGAAGAAATGAACAAGGCAGGAGGGCAGAAATCAAGGGCAAGATGGACAAAAAGAAGGTGATAGTGATTGGGAACTCTATAACAAGAGGGATACTCCCCAGCAGGGGGCTGGTCAATTGCTCAGCAGCAGCTAAAAATACCTGTCATCTGCCTCCATCCAGAGACATCTGTGAAGATACTTTCATAGCTAGGGAGTTTAGCCAGGGTAGTGGAGGAAAACAGATTTTGTGATTCACCATAGAACCAACAATCTGGTGCATTGCAAAGTAAATCAGGCTAAAGAAATGTTCAGAGAGCAAGGTAGCACACTTGAGAGAGGGTGCAGCTATGGTAGCCATCTTGGAGATATTACTGGTGTCATGTGCAAGAAAGAGTAGAAAGGCCAGGATTCTGGAGTTTAACATGTGTCCAAATGGGGATCTGGTCAAAATTGCGCTCCCGAAATAGCGTGTGCAATTATAGCGCGATCAATATAGCATGGTTGAAAACAGCATTTGAATTTAATACCGTTTAATATATAACAGCGTTTTCTAAAACAAGCTTGCCACTAAAATTACACTTACCATAACTGCATTTTTAAATCCAAGGCTTTGCTAATTCTCCATTTTTAAATCCAAGGGTTTACTAATTCTCCACCCCAACAATCGGAGATGAGTATTGCTTTTGCATGTACATCTGCAATTGTACCCCCAGCATTCCCCAACTCACAATTGTTCCATCCGTATGATATTCCCGGTAGTTAGTGAAATGCTAGTTGCCTACTCCAGCCTTTCATGGTGTAGTATGTAAAACTTAAAACTTAAGTCTTTATTTTGAAAACTTAAGACACTTGAAAAAAGGGTGACAAGTTGCACAAAGGGAGAGAGCATCAGTATTAACACATGAATGCACAGCTTTTGTTCAGCTTTTGTTCAGACTTGTAGCTAGAACTTGCACAAAGGGAGAAAGCTTCAGTATTAACACATGAACACACAGCTTTTGTTCAGGCTTTTAGCTGGAAGTTGTATACAACTCCTCTTAGGTACTCCATCCATTGGCGCATACTATATTCCGCAACAAAGTCTGATATATGCTTTGCAGTGCCTTTGTATTTTTTTCTAACCTCTGCCACTGCAGATCCAGCTACCAACTGCTCCACTTGAGTTGATATCATATGCTGCTCAGTTTTTAGAAGTTCAAAGAATTTCCAAATCGATGGGTGATGCGCTCCTACAAGATGATTGAATCAGCAGTGCCATGCTTCGACCGCATTCACAGTCCTCGGTAGAGAGTTGCATACAGCATAATAACAGTTCCATAATGTCACTTGAAACACTGGTCTTCTACGTCCTCCCCTTGCAAGTGGTCCACCAAGCCGTGTATCCTCAAAATAGTAAATCAGATTGGACAGTATTTCACTGTTAGTCTGGTAGAAAGGGGTGTGCATAAGTTCCTCAAAAGTCGAAAAAACATCAGCAACTGGAACGTAGGCAATTGCAAGTATCATCCGAATATGTAGTGCAAAATTTGGGTCCATAGTGCAGGGACCACTGACATCAGGTAATTTCTGTACCTTTCTCCACACAGCCTGACACATATGGAAAAAACATCCCCTAAGTTTGACATTTGGGAATGACTGTTGAAACCCTTCTATTGCTGCTAGTTCAAAGTCTGTAATTATAGTTGCAGGCAGTAATGATCCACACATATTTTGCTGCACAGAGAGTACTTTTACATAGTCAGCAGAAGCTCTTTTACACATTAGAATGTAAACTAGGGGAAGGACTGTGCCATGCCTGAGAGCATGAATTATATATACTGTACCAGGGAGAAAATAGTGGGACAGCTCTTAAAAGTTCCATCAGCAAACCAATGCTCACTTCTTTTTAAATGTTTCATGTCAGCTGAGGTTGTAAATATCAGAATGCGATCATTGCCTGGACCACTGTCATACTGTAGAAATTTTTCATTTTTAACAGTTTGCACAAAGTTTGGTGGTATGGTCAGGGATGTTGCATCTGCAGGCTCTGGCAAGGGTTGACCATGGGCCCTCCAATTCCTCCTTATGGTTCTCTTTAACAGTGGTATGGCAGGCAATTGGGATGACACTGATGGTGAGAGTTGCATTAATGCACCTGCAATGATTTAGTGAGTTATTTTGACTGTTGTGCTGGCTTTTTCCTTCATATGTGACACAGCTTCTGTCACTGCAACACTTGCAGGATCGGGGACATGATTGTGCTCGCCTATGGTTTTCAGCACAATATCCCTTCGCAAGTGTAGTCGGACCCCCAAACAAGTGGTATGTTAGAAACTACTAAGGGGATATGGAAGAAAAGGGGACAGCCAAGGAATAAAGCAGAGAGGGCAAAATGATGGAATCTTGAAGGGAAAAGATTAAATGAAAGACTGGGATACATTACTAATCAACTGCGGGTGGTGATAGCTGCAGAGGAAACAGACATAGAAGCCATTATCGAAACTTGGGTTAAACTGAATAATTGCTGAGACCCGGATGTTCTAGGGTACCAGTTCTTCAGAAAAGACAGGAAAGCCAAGAGTGGGGAAGGGTGGCTGTACACATGAAAAAAAAATGTGGGTGTTGGAAGACAAAGCAATGAAGGACAGGCTAGGAGTAGAGTCACTGTGGATAGAGATAGTGTAGGGGGAAAGAAGCATAGGCTAGGGGTAGTATACTGGACACCAGATGAAACAATCGAGATGGATGAAGATCTGGTGAGGGAAATAAGGAAAGCATTAGGATTGGAAGAAATCGTGGTAATGGGTGACTTCTGCCTTTTAAACAGACTCGGGGAACATCAGTGGCTAGGAGTCAGAAAGGGCAAATATTTGTGAATGTCACTCAGAACTGCTTCTTCACACAATGGTAAGTGAGAATATAAGGGGTGAGGCAGTACTATTCTTTGTGATGTTCAGTCAGGACTTTACAATGAACATTAAATTGGAGGCTAGTGCTGTGTGAAATTTTCAAATTCTGGCGGAACGGAATTTCACAGAATTTTTGAAATTCCACCAAACTTCTCCAGAAATGGAATGGCAGAATTCTGCAGCAGAAAAATGCAGAATGAATTTTTCCACAACATTTCTACGGAATTTTATTCTGCGAATCTCAATATTTTCCGTGGAAATGGTTAAAGAATGATTTTCCATAGAAAAAATGCTGTTCCATGGAATATAATTCTGCAGATCACAGCATGCGAAATTCCTGTTTTTTTTTCCACATGTAGTTTCTCCGCTGCAGACCCAACAGGGGCTATGACCCCTCCCTCAGAGTGGTACATCCTCCAGCCTACGATCCCCCAGCCAATCCATCCCCCAAGGTTCACCCATGGATTTCCCCTCTGTGGCAGGGCCAGGGTGAGGAGTGCCAGTGTGCCTCCCCCCGATACATCAGATCTAGTGTTGGGGAGGACCCGCTGGAATGATCAGGCCATCACGGGTCCTGTCAGGTCCTGTAATTTTTTCTCCATTTTCTCCTGCACCCACATCCATGCAATGGATGGGGAGGCAGTCTCCACCTCTGTGGAGGCAGCCAATCACCCTGGAAGTGAGTCAACCCCTTACATAGCTGCACGCTTGTGCCAACCCCCAGCCACGGCTAGGTGTCATCCAGCAGCATACAGTGCAAATCTCCCCACCCAGAGGAAGGAGAGCAGTCCTCTGGACACTCTGTCCTTCTTCCTCTTGCCAACTCCTGAGTAACCAGAGTCCATTCCCGAATCCAGGTCACTGGTGTAGCATGAGGTAAGACGTCCAGCGCCTCAACCCTCAGCCCCACTGGGCTGGTCCAGCATCCAGAATTTCACAGACCCAGTGATATTACAGCAGAAATTCTGCAGATGGAATGGTCATTCCACATTCATTTAGATGATAGAAGTCTGCATTCCATACAGCACTAGTAGATGCTGCCAATCAGACACAGTGACACTGACATGAATAGGTCTCAACCTTTCAGCATTAAAATTTGCAGCACTGGCCTTTAAATGTTGAGCAAATGGCCAGAATTCATGTTGGTTTTTTAGTTAAACAATTATAAGTTTAAGAATAGAGGGCATGCCGGCCTGGTGGTGTTGAGGGTTGAGGCGCTGGATGCCACACCTAGCACTACACTTGCAACCCAGGTTCAGTAATAAGCCCAGGATGCTGGGGGTCAGCTGGTTGGGGAGGGAGGAGCTGGATTGAGTCATCAACTGGCAACTCTCCTCTCTTGGGGTTGGTTGAGCACTGTGCCAACTAGTGGATGGTGTCAGGATGGGAGGGCATTATTAGGCAAATGGTGGGAGCCGTGCCCCACCACGACTTGCTGCTTGGAGTCTGGTCCTGTTCACTGGCATCCTCGGGGGTGGGGACAGGACAAAGTAGCTACTTTCCACAACCATGAAAAATTCCACCCCACTGCCACGAAAAGTGATCCCTGATTGGGGGAGAAGGAGCCCCGGAAAGGTGGTACACCACCACTGAGACCTAGCCTGAGTGGGCATGAAAAGATGATATAAAAAAAAATAAAAAAGAATAGTAGGCACCATATGCTTAGTGTTAAGAACAGTTTCTATCAGGTTTGTTCAGAGTTTGATAGCTTGTATGCGTAAAAATAACTCTAATACTATGAGGAGCAACAGTAAATCTTTGCTGAGCAAGGGTAAATTTGGGTGTAAAATTCATAGCACTATACGATATGCATAGCACTTGAGAGCTATGCTTACACAAAGAAATTCATCACGCAGCTGGGGTCGCAACAAGTGGCCAGTGACACATTGGTTAGACTGGTATGTAAGGCAGGCTATTAGGGGCCAAAAGGAAACATTTGGGGAATTCATGAAGGAACAAAGTGAGGCAAACAGAAAGAAGCATGAGGAGAAAGTGACTGTAAGTAAAAGCCTCACCAGGGAGGCAAAGGCAAAAGCAGAAGGGTAAAGGACAATGGCAAATCCTTCCTTATGCACATTAGTGAAAGGTATAAGTTGAGGGATAACAGAAAGAGTAAGGAAGAAATGGGTGAGTACAGGGGATAGAGTGGAAAGGCAGGTATACTGAATGAATACTGTGGTGTTCACGGTTAAAGAGGCAGGCTCACTCCCTAAAAGGAGAAAATTCAAGGAGGATATGGGGACAGAGTTGAAAATGAGAGGACACAAGGGAACAAATACTATAAGGACAGGAGAACCTAAAGGCCAATAAATCACCTGGGACAGAAAGGATCACCCTAGGGTGCTGAAGGAAACTAGGCAGGTAGTAGCGTAGCCACTAGTAGTCCTCTCTTGGAAATCAGTATCAAAAGGTGTAGTGCCTGAGGATTGGAGGTTGGCAAGTGTGATTCTCTTACACAAAGAGAGTGAAAGGGAGAATCTGGAAAACTACAGGCTGGTGAGCCTGATGTTGATAGTCAGAAAACGTCTGGAGACAAAGAGTGTATTGTCACGTTCATAGAGGAAAGGGCTTAATGGATGGGGACCAGCATGGATTCAATAAGGGTTGATAGTGTCAGAGTAACTTAAATTACTTTTTAGAACTACAGTGGGCATAGCCCTGCAGACCTCTTGCCATGAAAAAAAGGACTCATCGCATTTCTTCCAACCGAACATGTTGGAGTTGCACCACAGTTGCCTCTATGTCTGTGAAGCACTCTGCTGGTTGTCTGCATTGGAAGTAGCACTGCACTATTTGTTATGTGTCGGCAGTCAGGGCAGAACACGGCACACTCAGCTGTGTCCAAGATGACTGCCAAACTGTATGGTGCATTCGCGACTACTAGCACATGCACGTACAGGGTGGCGGCCATCTTGGTCATGGCGGATTGTGCTGTGTTCTGCTGTGACCACTGATTTCTTTTTTTTTTAATTATACATATCCCCCCACCTGACCCTCCACTCAGCACCCACCCATACCCCCCCAGAAACATAATAGTGACACTGGGGGTCAACTTCCAAGTGTCCTGATCACAACCACTCTACTGACCCCCTATCCACTACCGCACATGTGTGGTTATTTATGTGTGTTTTTTGTCTTTATTTCATAATATACATATTTATAGTTTCCTTCCCCACCCAACCCTCCCTCTCAGCACCCACTCCCCAGAAACATATCAGTGGCACTGAGGGGTACCTAATTCTCCAATGCAGGAATCCTTATTTTTTATTTCTTTTTTGTAAAAAAAAAAATAAAGTCCATCAATGTTTTTTGCAGTCATTACACTCCCCTCACCTGACCCTCCCACTCAACATCCACCACCCTGCACCCCACCCCTCGAGCCCTTACTTACCCACCAGGGGTCCAACAACGTAATCCTCTCTGGATCGCAGACATGTCTTCACTCTTCAAAGCTGGACCGCAAACTGAAGAACGAGGTATGTGGTTCAACGGTGTTTAGAACTTTGAGGCATAATTAACGTCACCATTTGTTACATATTTTTGGCCAAAATTTTCAACATGCGTTTTTTTGGACTGCACCTCATGAACAATTGCACTGTCATTAGGAAAATTTGTCCCAAAAGGTGATTTTGCGGTCCCTGCACAAAATCACCTTTTGGGCTGGAGCTGAAAATTAACTTTGCCCTTGTTCATGAGGTGGTGTCATAAGAAGGCTATATTGAAAATTTGGCATATAAATATTGAAAAACGACAAAGTTATGAACCTATGTTGAATTTTGAGAACGCAGGCTCATAACTTTGACAATGTTTAACATTTTTACTCCAAATTTACAACGTAGCCATATCTTTACAGCACCTCATGAATGTGACAGCTGTCATTTTTTTAAATCCTGGCCAAATTACTTTTTCACATCTCAAAAGGTGATTTCACGGTCCCTGCATGAAATTACCTTTCGGACAGGAATTGAACATTTTCTCTGCCCTTGTTTATGAGGCAGAGTCATAAGAAGACTATAGTCTAAATTTGGTATAAAAATATAAAAAAAGTTACAAGGCTATGTTGAATTTTGCAAACACTGGCTCGTAAGTTTGATATTATTCAATATTTTTACTCCAAATTTACAACATAGCAATTTCTTTACAGCATCTCATGAATGTGTTAGCTGTCATTTTTCAGCTCCTGTTAAAATGTGTTTTTGCATCCTGAAAGTTGATTTTGCACTCCCTACACAAAATCACCTTTAGGCCAGGAGTTGAATATTTTATCTACCCATCTTCATGAGGCACATTCATAACAAGGTTACGTTGACAATTAGGTATAAATATATTACAAAACAACAAATGTACGACCCTACATTACATTTTGCAAATGCAGACTCATAACTTTAGTAATTTTTAATATTTGTACCCCTAATTCCTCAGCTGCAGCCCTATTGGCTCTGGCCAGAGTTTGTTTAAAGTAGTGATACAAGTGGCAGATGGGACGAGGCAATGGACAAACTGAGCCGGATTTTCAAAGATTGATACAAGGCTTGTTTATAGACCTCAGTCAAGCCCTTGCATTGCTACAGCTGTGTCAAATCCAAATGCCACAACTGTACTTGATTTTATAAACTCAGCTACAGTTGCAACAGTCAAATTTCTATATAGCAGTTCTCGGCCACAAGCTGTGCACTGGAGACCTCAGAACTGATGCACATTAGACCAAAGAAAGTTGGACTAGCACACATCAATTTGACGCATGGGATAGAAAGTCCTGTTTCTTTGCTGTAAGCCTGGTGCATCATATATTCGACGTGTCCACAGCTTGTGTTAATATTGTGGCTTTAAAAATCTGAAAGCCAAATCTCTGGATTTTAGCAAAGCCTTCGACTTAGTACCACATAAGAAACTGGTTATGAAGGTGAGAGATCTGGGGATGGATAAAAAATAACTTGATACACTAGGTCAAAAACTGGCCGACAGAACCCAGATGGTGGTTGTAAACAGTAACCTCTATGAGGACTGGCATTGACTAGTGGGGGACTGCAGGGGTCAGTCCTGGGACCACTTGTGTTTAATAAGTATAGCTGTGAAGTAAGAGTGGGTATCCAGGGTAAGAAGAGCTTATTTGCAGAAGACACCAAGCTCTGTGGGAGTGTGGACAGAGAAGAAGGGATTGACAGTATGAGACAGGATGTGAGACTGAAGAAGTGGTCCAATACTTGGCAGATGAAATGTGATGCAAAAAAATTCAAGATGATGCACACTGGAGGGAGAATCGGTACTTTATTAATATGGATGCCAATAGAGGGAATACAGGAGGAGAGGGACCTGGAAGTTGTGATCAGCAATAACTTAAAACAGGCTGCTCAATGCAACAGGGTAAATGGAAGACTAACATAATAATGGGGTTCATAAGTAGAGTGATTACTAGCAAGTGAAGTGAGGACAGATTACTGGTGAGACCACATCTGGAATACTGGAAGGATAGTGACTTAGGTGACTGGAAGGTTATCAGGAATTAATTCTGAACCAAAGGCTGGGAGGAGGAAATAGATGGACAACAAGCTATATGAAAAAGGTACAGTACAGAATTTCAAAGATCATACTTTTACTTAGAAAGGGTTTTGCACCCTGAAAGCTATGTTTTATGTTAATCATTTCTGATACTGGTTGTTGTGAATTAAGTTTCCAAGTGCACACCCATTTCCACTTGTTTTGTTCAAGCGTTCAGATGAATACACCCATTTTCAGTGCAGTACTATGTTGGCTTGTCACCCACATTCACAAATTCTTGCTATAGACTGACCAGTGACCCATACTTGAGGTATAAACTGGTCTGCTGATGGCTGCTGTTGACGCCTTTAAAACTGAATGTAACACCCAGGTTCTCCTGGGGTTACTAGAACCCCTTGTAATGTAGTTTAGGTAGGATTTGGGAGGTACAAGGGTAAAATCCTTGTAGGGTTCCTTTATGATCCATCTGGTCAGCTCTGCTGGTCAGAAGGTTCTAAAATGGAATGTTAGAACTCCACCAGCAGCATAACCCCTCCCCCCACTACTGTGCTGCAGTGAATTTTGACTCAGTAGTCAGATAGTGTGTGGAGTTTGAGTGAGTTGGTTGGTAATCTGCCAGTGGGCAGACAGATTGCCAGAGGGGAGCCCCCCTCTTTTCTTTTCTCTCCCTAGTTCATGAGTGGAAAGGCCTGTGTGCCAGGAAGTGGTAGCTACTGTCTCCTGTGATGCCCCAAGGGGGTGAATTCCTTCACAGAAGTTGCTTTTGGGACTGGTAACAGTGAGTAGTTATTGGGGCAATCCCCACACCTGTAAATATTTAAACTAAAGCGCTGCGCAGAACTGTTTGGCTCTATCATAGCCCTCCAGTCATGGAAAGGCTGTGTGTTTGAAATGTGTCACTTCAAGGACTATAAAGCAGGATAGCCCCTTCCGTGGGTGGTGCCTGAAAGTCTCATGACAGTGATCTTCTTCAATTGTTTGCTGTGAGATGGGTTCCAGAGAGGATCCCTGTAGTTTTGAAATGTAAAGTGTGATCTGCCAGACCTAAAGTGGAATTGTTAAAAGGCATCTAATGCCTTTTTCAAGTTCTTTGATCCTGTGTGTCAATTCAGAGTAGGTCTGGCTTTGGCTGAGTACGAGCTACTCAACTCAGTCCCGTTGCAGAGGAACAAATCTGTTCACTAATGTTTTGGGGAGTTAGGTGCTACCCTCCCCTGAAAGTTAAAATGGGAGTTAACTTTTCCCTCCCTCCAGGCCAGGAACATATGCCCACAGTTAACTTTAGGACTCAAAAGAGTTCAGTGTTCTAAAAATATTCAGGGGGCTACAATGTCTAGTGTGTGCTAAAAATGTTTGTGGGACTATGGTGCCCAATGTGCTGAAAATGTTCTTATAGTGTCCAGTGTGTGCTAAAATATGTATGGGGGACTCTGGTGTCCAGTTCCAGTTGCCCCAAAGAGGGAATGGATGTTCAAATTGTCTGTTCTGGTAGTAATTTCTACACCTCTGGATTTCTGTGTACAATTGTTCTGCACCTGCAAAAGCCCTTGCGGTACCACCAAAGTTTTCTGACTGACACCTGTCAGAATAAAGCCATACTGTACAATCCTATGCCTTTTGAGGATATTCCATCTGTGTGTGACTTGTGTGACTTTATTGGGGCCCCCACAGACTTGTAAGACCCACCATTGCCCAGGTATTCTCCCCCCTGGACTTGGTAAAATAGAAGTGTTATTTTGTACCACTCCCCCAACTTCCTAGATACCAAGCCAGGTGTTTCCCTAATGCCTGGGTAACATACCGGGTCATAATGTTGCACGCATAATAGACTACGACATTATGGCGAACCCGGACCTGTGCACTCTCCGAGTAGGACCCCTCCCCGGAGTTGAGAATCTTTAGTGGGGGGGTCTGGGGGTGTGGGCGACAGAGTTCTCCACAGAACAAAAACTGGCAGAAATCGTGCAATGCGCTTATGCTTTGCGGCATTCTGCCTTGAGACATAATGACCCCGTGCCCTTGGGTAATACTGTATTGTTTGTTGCCAAAGGGGGGGAGGGGTTCAATGAGTCCTTGAGTGGATTTCATCTTCATGTCATTTTCAGTTTCTCTTGTCTGAAAAAAAAAACCCTTGAGGAATCTGCAGTGACTCCAGTCATTTATATGTAGCCTCATTAACAGTGAACAAGCTGTTACACACTGGTGTGGCTCACACTGGTGTCAAGTTGCATCTGGCCATTTTTGAAGCCAGTGGTATATACCACTTAAGGATGCCAGCTTCCACACCATAGTCAAACCGGGGTCTTGTGAACTCCATTGTGAAAGCTGTCCTGGCACATTGTGATGCTGTATTACTCTCAGGCAGTGAGGTGTGAAGTGAGCCACATTTACACTGCACTTGAAAACATACACACCAGTTCAGCTCCTCTGCCTTGGAGAGGTACATAAGAGCCACACTGGTTTGATGTCTGCACAGATTGCAGTTGCAAATGTACACTGGAGTGAATCTTCAAACCACCCTCACCAGTGCAGAAATGACCACTGTAAATGGGGCATATGTGTTCACACTTGTGCCCATTCCCACACTGGCACATCAGAAGCTTGCGCATGTTCTTCAGACCAGTCAACCAGTACCTCTTCCTCTAAAGGTTTCTACACTTTATGTACTGAGGTACCAGAGTATTTGCTAGGGTACACAAGCCCCACATATGAGTTCCTAAATACCATACATTTCACAAAGGTATTCTGGACTGTGTTTGGAGTATCAGATTTTGTTTCCTACTTGGTGGGATTTGGGGAAAAACACTCAGACTTCCAAAAATATTTTTTAAAACCTTACAAACCTATATCTCACCAGGTGGTGAGAGCTAGTGCCTTAGCCACCACCTCCTCAGCCCAGAAATTCCTCACCACTCCAGAAATGTTGCATCTTCTACCCCTTCCTTATCCTCCCAGATTAATCTAAAAACTGTTTAGAGCCGACACATTTTGGTAAGGACCTGCACTTTCTAGCTTGACCACTCCATCCTCAAATAGCCGTTATTTGACAGGAGACCCCACTCTGTCCCCAATCCATGTTTTGTGGGGCCAATAGTACAAATTCTGGCTAGCTCTGTTGTCCTCCTCCCTTGGAGGGGGATTGTATTAGGGAAGAAAACTCTTACAAAGAGAATATTGGTTCTTGGCACAGTGCCAGAATCTTTTGCATATTTTCATTTTAAAATTAGGCTAGAAGAATGTTGGGGATTGACATGAAATTGCTGGGGTGGGGAAAAGGAGGTTAAAGGACTAGCCTTGGCTATGTACAGATGAATAGTTTTTTGGAGGGCCCTCAAAACTTAGATTGGTAGCCTGTGAAAACAGCAAGTTGAAAATGGCTAGGAACACAAACTGCGACAGAAACACAGTGCTTGCCATTTTAGTGCCTTATGGTTTTCACCCCTCCTCAAGTTGTGCCCCTCCCAGAGTTGGTTATTTATAGTAAGTGGGTATAGGGGGGAGAAGCCCCCCACAAAGGGGGGGTGCTGGGTGAATCCCCATGTATAAAGCACGGCCACTGTATGTGCCAGTGCTATTTTGCACTCGCTGTTACCATCTCACCATTTCCAACTCGCATTTTTGATGTGGAACCACTTAGATCAAATACCCATTAACCAGTAAATAGCCAAGTATCTAGGGGGTGCTGAGGACAAATACTTGCTGAGTATTCAAAAATATTCTTACTCACCCCTTTGTTATTATAAATCTTCTGCATGGCTGGCCCGCCAGCACAGCGGTTGGATTTCCACTTGCGACACAGTGACCCAGGTTCGGGAATGGACCCGGGTTGCCGGAGGGCCAGCCGAGGAGAGAAGGATAGAGCATCCTATGAACTGCTCTCCTTCTCCGAGGGGAGGGGAAGGAAGTGCCCAGCATGAGATGGACCCCTGGCGGAGGCCGGGGGTCTCACAGCTACCAACGCTCATCTCTAATGGAGGCGGGGCCGACGCTGGATGTCATTGCATGTCCCCACCTCCTGGAGGAAAATCAAGAAAATGAGGGGAGCTCCTCTGTCTACATGAAGCCCTCCCCAGGCTTCAATTAGCCACTGCCGCTGCACTCCCAACTAGATACTGGTTTCGCGGCACTGGAATTAGGGGAACCAGTGCCATGGCCCCACCCTCCGGGGGGTCAAGCCGGGGGTGACCAGGAGTATGCAGGCAATAGGCAGTTGGCAGAAGCTCCACGGGCCGTGACCAGGGCAGAGATTGACGGAGGACCTCCTGGGGAAAAAAGGAAAAAAAAATCTTCTGCACTGATCCCACCAATTAGTATCAACATTTACTGGCCTATTATGAACTTTTATAACCAAAGGAGGCCTTCATTTGCAAGTCTGGTAAAACAGAATTGTTGTACATTTTCAACAGAGTGGGTTTTCTTAAAACTAGTTAAAAAATATTTTTTAACATTTAATTATACTTGTAAAAGCACAAAATTAGCACCTCACAAAAGCACTGCCATCCAGGAAATGCAGTCTGCTACAGTGTTGGGCTGTGAACCATCAAGATTCATCTATTTTTGTATTTTAAATAAATACCTTTTTTGCCATCTGAACCAGGAATAGTAGTTGGTCCAGAGTTCTTTATGTACTGCTAATTTTATGAGTGACTTTCCCTGTGCTGTAGCAGAAGGCTGCACTTCCTGGATTTTATCTGCAAGCAAAGTTTGCATACCCACTATGCCATGTAATCTGACTGAAGATACATGTTATCAGAATTGCTATCTATTTTGTGTATTGTATTAACTATGTTTGCAATTTTTGTGCCCAGTTGACCCGGAAAATCCCTGAAAGTGGACGCAGTGGAGAAAGAAAGAAAGAAAGAAAAGAAAGAAAGAAAGGAGGGAGGAGGAGGAAGGAAGGAAGAGGAAGGAAGGAAGGAAGGAAGGAAATAAATGGGGGTTGGTGTCGAAGGGGAAAATGAGAGGAAGAACTCACTTCTTGTAGGCTGCTACTGCTGTCACACCATGTTCATCTACTATTCAATGGGCTGGTAAGTGTGCATGATGACCCCATGAGCAAGCAGTAAACACCTTGAGAATGCAGTGACAAAGATCATGTGGATGTGCTCTATACTTTGCCTGAACTGTTGAGCAGAGCTGCAATAAGGGTTAGACAGAGGAAAAGCATGCAGAGGAGCCTGAAAATCCCTGCTCTCCCTCTTCCAGGTGAGGATGTGCAAACAGAAGTAGGCACAGTTGGGGGAAAAAGCAACTCATACCCCCTGCTTGACCCCAACTGGTTTCAAATTAATACAGTAGATTTAGAACCTCCACATTTTCTTGAAGAGGTTCAATGAGGCCAGTCTGAACTGGACTTCAGTTTACGGATTTTCATGACTTACTTTTTGAATGGTAGACCCCATCCAGCCTTGTGTTATCATGGCAGTTGTAAGCGGAAAATTCCACCTTTAAGTGCATTAAAAATATAATAAATGTAGAAGCATTTGCATATCCGATGGGGTGAAAGCATTGGCCACATCTGTTTAAATACATTGCAGTTTACTTTTATTTTTTATTCATGTCAATTTTTTACCTTCAATCTTCAATTTTCAAAAGCCCTAAGTTAAAGGACGTCAACATGTTCACCCTGGAACAGAGGAGGCAGAGGGGGATATGATAGAGACCTTTAAATACCTCACAGAGGTAAATAAGGTATGGGAGGGAAATATTTTTCAGAGGAAAAGGTACTCAAGAGCAAGGGGACATGCTATGAATCTGGAGAGGGGTAGATTCAGGACAGTTGTGAGAAAGCACTTCTTCACAGAAAGAGTGGTGGATTCCTGGAGCAGACTTCCAGCAAAGGTAGTGGGGGGTAAAAACAATGGTGGGGTTCAAGAATGCATGGGATACGCACAACGAAATCATAATTGAATGGAAGGAGGGAGGGAGGGAGAAAGAGCTACAGTTTTGGTATGGTCTGTGGTAACAGTGTAGGTAGGGAGGGAGGAATGGGCAGACTCTATGGGCCTAGAGGTCTTTATATGCCATCAAATCCCATGTTTCTATGTGTAGCCCCTTCACTGTGGGGGAAATTTTGCTAGAGATATTTCTTTAAATATAGGCAAATAAAGTTTCAATATTTTTCAGTTTCTTCCCATACATTGCACAGGGGACCTGCTTCATTCCTTGTCCTGCAGGACCAACTTGTGGCCATTGTTTCACTCCCATTTAAAAGAAAAACACATTAATTATAAACGTATATATGCTTTACTTATCTCATTTGTTTCTGTTCCACAGAAACATAGAAACATAGAAGTTGTCATCAGATAAGGACCTCTTGGCCCACCTAGTCTGCCCAGTTTTCCCTGCCTACTGTGCCACCACAGATCCTACTCTATCTCTGGTCATCTCCTCCCCTTGCCTTACTACCAAGGTCCCCATGTACCTGTCCCAAGCATGCTGGAATGCCATCAGTGTTTTAGCACCCACCACCTCCACTGGAAGGCTGTTCCCAGCATCTGCTACCCTCTTCATGAAGAAGTAATTGCTCACATTTCCTCTGAGCCCCCCCAACTTCACAGTGTGACTCCTTGTCCTTGAGTTTCTTTTTCTATGGAAAATGCCCCCTTCCTGTACCTTATTAATACCTGTTAGATATTTGAATGTTTTTATCATATCCCCCTTTCTCTGCCATCCTCCAGAGAGTACATATTCAGTTCCTTAAGTCTCCCTCATAGGGCTTTTAATGCAGGCCCTGCACCATTTGGTAGCCCTCTTTTGTACAGCCTCCACTTTATCAATGTCTTTCTGAGGGGGGGGGGGCCTCCTGAACTGGATGCAGTATTTGAGGTGTTGTCTTACCAGTGATCTGTACAGGGTAATATCACCTCCTTCTTCCTACTGGTGATACCCATCCTTAGGCACCTCAGCATCCCGTTAGCCTTCCCCACTACCTTATCACATTGCTTGGCTACATTCAGATAATCAGAAATGATTACCCCCAGGTCCCTTTCCTGTTTGGTGGTTGCCAATACATCTCCTCCCAATCAGTATGTAGCCCCTGGGTTTCTGTGCCCCAAGTACATGATTTTGCACTTTTTTGCATTGAAACCCAGCTGCCAAACCCTTGACCATTCTTTCAACTTTTTCAAATCATCCCTCATTTTTTCCAGACCCCCCACCCCGTGTGTCAATTCTGTTGCAGATTTTTATGTCATCCACAAACAGGCATACTTTCCCTTCTAGCCCTTCCACAATGTCACTAATAAAGACACTGAAGAGGACCAGGCTTAGTACTGAGCTCTGAGGCATCCTGCCGGTCACCTTGCCTCCTCCAGAGTGGACACCATTTACCACCACCCTCTGATTCTTGTAGCTCAACCAACTTCTTACCCAGTTTATAAATTTTTGATTCACTCCCAGACAGGCCAGCTTGTTCACCAACTTTCTATGAGGAACAGTGTCGAAGGTCTTACTGAAGAGTTTCTGATATTTTATTATTCTAATTTTATATGATGTCCCATGGATTCACAGTAACTGATACTGCATTCAAAGGAGCTAAAATGAGTCAGAAACATCACAATAATGTTCAGGACATACAGTTTACATCCAGAGACATTAAAGGATACCTAAACAACATTTTGACAACAAACTTTTCAAAACTCTGACTCCATAGGCGACTAAAGGAAAGGCTGCTGTATTCATTAAGGCTAAAACTACATATATATAATTTACCTAAATGTGGTTCCAGATCATTTGAGTATTGTAACATCAGCATTCTAATTGCAAAAAAACGGTCTTACCTACTTCCTAAAATGGCCACCAAATGTGTTATGTGATGACATCATTTGAGCCAAAGTTAGAAAGATATATGGCTCTCTATAGTGCTAATTAGTTATTTTTTCCCTTTGTATGGAATTGTTTCACCCAAAAGGTCAAAACCATGTGCATTATTTTGTATAATACACATGTTAAGCTATGGTTCTGTTCATTTTATTTTAACATGCTGAAATTGTGTTTTAATCCAAACTTACTTTCTCTGTGGCAAACCACAGTGCAGTACAAATCTTGAATAACCTGGTGGTCTAGTGGTTATGGTGGATCCAAGATGCTACAATGGGGGTGCTCAGGTGGTGTGCATGCTTAACATGCACTTTTTAACATTTTTATTAAACCTTTATATTTTCTGCTATTATTCTTTTCTAGTACGTTTTTGACAGACCCTACAAATGTAATCCATAGTTTGAATGTAAACATTTGTACAATCAATAAATCAGACTTCTTCAACAAAGTGAAATGCAGCAGCTGCACACAAGTACATTACTGTGTGTGTGGGGGGGAGGGGGTGCAGCCATACCCTTCACCACCCTCTAGAGCCACCACTTTTTTGTAGAAAAGTTCTTGTACAGTCCAATGTTAGAGTTCATACTTTCGCAAAACTCAGATACATGCTTGTCTTTTCTTCTTTTTCCATGGGAAATAACAATAATAAGAATCAGTATTTATATAGTGGTTTTCATACACACTGTATCCCAAAGTGCTTTACAAGCAATACTAGACTGATAGTGAACTGACTGAACATGTAGTGGCAGCCATTTCATACATTAATATCCACACACAGCTTTGGACAATTGCATGAACTGGTTTTATGGGAAGGGAAATGTTGGCCAGGACAACGGGGTCAGGTAGTGATCAAGGTGCTGGCAGCCCACATCTTATTTCTCACAGTAATCTGCTCATATTTCTCTCCTCTGTCTTCCCCTTCCCTGAATATAGCAGTACCTTGCAAAAGTGGCCTTCTCAGTCCCCCTCTGGTATTTATTCATCACTATTCCTCCTCACACCGAAAAGTGGTGAGCTCATCACCCTTCTGCATCATGAATGCAAGTAGTGGAGTCCCCGTTTTATTTTGACATATCAAATATAAACATATCTTTCCAGTAAGTCAGGCTCATAGCAGCAGGGAACAAGGGGAATGATGGGCTTTCCTATCCTTAAAAGATCTAGGCTACCTTTTTTTTATTTGGTTGTTTAACCAGGTATAGCACACTAAGCTGAAAGCTTTTTTACAGGAGTGACCTGGGAGCACAAGGAGGTTAAGTGACTTGCTCAGGGTTACACAGTATGCAAGTGGAAGCTGTGGGATTCAAACCCAGGTCTGGTCTGCTGGATGTCACCAGATTTGCAGCTCAGAGCCTTAGAACCACTGCGCTATACTGCCTCCACCTGCCTACCTTTGATTAGGCACTGCTAAATGATGGGTGTGCACATCATTATGCATGTCATTTAATAGTGCCTGATCATAGGTGGCTTAGATCTTACTTGGGTAGGAAAGTCTATTTTTCCACTTGTGCAATGCAACTATCAGCCTGGCTTACCAGAATATCATGTTTATTATTAATATGTAAAAATAATATGGAAGACTATACTAACCACATTCATGATGCAGAAGGATAGTGAAGTCACCAGTTTTTGGTGTGGGGTGCAGGTGAGAAGAATGAATGCCAGAGGGACTGAAGAGGCCATTCCAGCAGCATATAGCTATTTTCAGGTTAGTTGAAGACATGAAGGAGGACACTGAGCAGATCACTGTGAGATCTGAAATGTGGGACTGCCAACATCGTGATCACTACCTGACTGTGGATGAGAATAGCCAGTGATGACAAATACTCAGAGTGGCAGGGCTGCACCTAAACTGTTACTTGAATTCAGTGTAGAGAGATTACCCTCCGGTGGGGGGGGTGACATTTGTTAGGACAGTATTGAGGGAGTTGTGTATAGCTCATTCAAGATTTGGAAGGTTGGTAGTCAGCCAACTCGAACTGTGGAGTACAGCACAGAAAGTTACTGGAGAAGAATTGTTGGGAACTGTCCTGTGGGGTTCTACAGATCACAGGTAAAGGAATAGACTGACAATGGAAGTCAGGTGGATTTGCTCAAGGTATTAGTATGCCTCTCCTGCTAATAATATCATTACCCATTCTAGGTGCAGCCCTCATGAGTGCATGAACAGCAACTTTTTCTGATGGGTCATGATGCTTATTGCTTGGCCCTCCAGGAAGACCTAGTTGTTGGTTAATGATGTGGGAAAAAACACAGCAGGGGAACTGTACATTCTACCATCACTGTGCAGAAGGGTGGTGATCCACTCAATGTTTACTGTGGGAGCAGAAGTCAAACACTGAGAATGTGGACTGGAGAGTGATTTGGGAATAATTTTCTAACAGTGCCAGCTGATGATGCATATTGGTATAGGTGTGCACAGCTCTCTGAGGTACAAGATTACAATCTAAGGTATGATAATTCTCTTCATGAGACCGTAAGCACATATGCGGCACCAGGCAGTACTAAGGACAGGGTATGGATGGTGGGGTGTTCAGCAGAAGGCAGGCTAGATGCAGGGGGTTCACATGGAAAAAGAAAGCCTTATTTGTGGATTAACAAGAGAGCATGGGCTTTGGAACTGAACCAGACCAGTACTTTGCTCTGTGACCCTGAGCAAGTCATTACACTTCCTTGTGCTCCCAGGCCACACCTGCAAACAAGCTTTCAGCTTAGTGTGTCTCTCCTGGCTAACAAAAAACAAAATTCAGTGCATCACATAACCGCTAGATCATCAGGTAATTGAAGTGTTGTACTGTAATGTGGTTTGCCAAGGAAAAAGTCAGCTGGATTTCAAAACATTTTCCACAAGTTAAAGTAAACTAAATGAACAAAATCATAGACTAACATGTGTACTGATCAAAATAATCCATGAGTTAATACATAGTGTTGATCATTCTGGTACAACAATTCGAAACAAAGAGGGAAAGAAGAACTAGTAAGCACTATAGAAATATATGTGGGTCTCTGTCATTGGCTCATATGATGCCATCATGACTCATCACTTAACAGACTTGGCAGCCATCTTAGGGAGAAACAAAGGCTGTTTTTTGAAAGTGAAAGGCTGATGTTTACATTTTTCAAAAGCTATGAAACTGCATTTATATTATTTACATAAATGCAGTTTTAGCATAAATGTAAACAGCAGCCTCTACTTTACTTTGTTATGAAGCAAGATTTTGGAGATTTTTCAGTTTTAAAAAACTACTTGTTTAGGTACCCTTTAAAGGGGTTAAGAAAATTTCACCTTAGTAATTTTTATCCCTCTCCACCATAAGAAAACATGA
The DNA here is from genome assembly GCA_016271365.2 of Neoceratodus forsteri. NCBI lineage: Eukaryota > Metazoa > Chordata > Ceratodontiformes > Ceratodontidae > Neoceratodus > Neoceratodus forsteri. Next base: position 44,447,233 of record CM057456.1, on the reverse strand, counting down.
CAAACTAAACCTGTCTTGTTGTAATTCTTACGGTTATATTTCTTTAAAGTCTAGGACAGTGGGTAAACGTGAACAAAAATAAAACTCACCCAGCAGAAAAAACAGCCCACAGTTAACGTTTAGAACTGGTTTTGCAAACCCTGTGTTGCCTGAATTATTGCGGAAATGGTGGCAGTAGCTTGGGTTAATAGGTGAACCTAAAAATAGAGCAATTCATTAGTCTGACAGCCAGCATGAGAGGCACACATATTTGGAATGAAATGCTTGCGGGTCCCCCAGGCTGCACCCTCTATTTTTTTACCACAATGTGGTGCTCAGCAGCCAGGACCCAAAATCGGTATTTAACAAGCATTTGTCAATGCCGAATGTTTGCTTGCTGGTATTGGCACTGGTAGTGCAGGAGTTAGAGAAATGCATAATAGGAATGGCAAAGAAGTACTGAAGCAATGCCAACCCCCCCCCAACCTGTAGAGACTGACAGGCATTTGGGGTTGTGTCTTTGGGTCATCAGCCATAACACTCACATCATTCCACCTCACCCCACCCCACCCTGCAGACACTGACAGGTGTTGCAGTGTGTCTTGAGGTCTTCGGCCCTTACAAGCACCTCATTCCATAGGTAAATAAGCTGAGATGGGTGCAGTATAGGAGAATGGGGTGAACATTAGGGCCAAAGACCACAAGGCACACCTTGACGCCTGTCAGTGGATGCAGGGTGGGGGTTGGGATGGAATGGCAGGAGCATTACAGACGACAACCCCAAGTCACTCTCCCCGACTCCTGTCAGTCTGCACAGGGTGGGCATTATGGTTGGAAACCCTAATGCCCAGGGAGTTTGATGGTATTTGTGCTCCAAATTTTTAACATGGGCTTTTTGGGACTCCTTCTCATGAACAGTGGCAGTATTATTTCGTTACTCAGTCCCAAAAGGCGATTTCACACAACGAATGTGCCATTCAGCACCACAGGTGCAAAACCACATTTCGAGCAGGATGTGAAAAATGACAGCTGTACTGTTCTTGAGGAGGTGTGCAGAAATGGCAATGTTGAGAATCTGGAGTAAAAATATGAAAAAGTGGCGATGTTATCAGTGTGCATAGAAACTGCAAATGCACACTCGTAATGCAGTCATTTTTTGGAATGTTTTCACCAAATTTGCAACAAACCCCACCTCATGAACAGTGGCACTGTAATTTCATTAATCTGTCCCAAAAGTTGATTTGCACAGCGACCATGCCATTCTGCACCACAGATGCAAAAACACATTTCAGGAAGGATGCAAACAATGACAGCTGTTCTGTTCATAAGGGGGTGTGAAAAAATGGCAATGTTGGAAATCTGGAGTAAAAATATTAAAAATTGATGAAGTTGCAAGCGTGCATAGAAACTGCGCAATGGACACTCATAATGCAGTCATTTTTTGGAATTTTTTCACCAAATTTGCAACAAGGGCTTTTTGGGATCCCATTTCATGAACAGTGTCACTGTTGTTTCGTTACTTGGTCTTGAAAGGTGATTCCGCACAGCGACAGTGAAATCACCTTTTGGGACTGAGAAATGAAAAGACAGTGGCAGTGTTCATGAGGTGGGGTCCCAGGAACCCCATGTTGAAAATTTTGGACCAAAACTCCAAGAATTGGCTGAGATATCAACCTAAGTTGAAAAACCCTCATTGACTGCCATTATAGGGATTACTGTCATTTCTTCTGTTCCCAGTTGGTCTTTGAAGAGTGCAGATGTGTTCCCGGTCCACAGAAGATTGCTGTTCCTGACCTCCAGAGGTAAGTATGGGTGAGGGAGGGTGCAGGGAGGTGAGGTGTGCAGAGGAAGGATGCTGGTTGGGGAGGGAGGCCGGAGGAAACGACGAGGGACTGTTTTCTTGTTTTTCAGGTTAAAAAAATAAGTCATGGGACTCTTTTCCTTTTTACAAGTGAAAAACTAACAAAACAGATTTTGGCACACTGGGGTGGGCTCCCACTTTGTCAGAGTACTGGAGGGGAGAGAAATGCTGACCCGGGGACTGGGTACCCCGAATTTGTCTGAGAACATAGGGGCACAGGGAGGCAGTGCATTCAACACTGGGAGTGGGCATCCTGGTGTCAGAAACATCAAAGAAGTATTTTTTGGCAGACTGGGGTGGGCTTCCAGTCTGCCACAATAATGGGGGAAGGGGTACATGGTGACATGGGGATTGAGCACCCCGCTGTTGGCAGGGGAAGGAGAATGAGGGTGCAGGGCAGGCAGCAGCAGTGGGAGGGAGCTAACATTTAAATTTGTTATCCTGCTATCTGCCTGGTTGGGGGGGAGACTGCCACTGCAATGACAAAATTGCCCCTGATTGCAGTGGCAGATTTCTTTCAAGTGCAGCGCTCGCTCTGAAACTGCTGTTATTGGTAGCTTCAGCATTAATTGGTGGCCAAGGGACACACCCATTAAAGCGTCCACTGCATTGGCCACAACACTGCCACACCTCTGCAATGCTCTACTGTCTCAATATGTTTCTTGTGCGCTGCACACAGAAGCAAACATAAAACATTGGTCCCAAATCATAGGCAGAAGCAAAGGTCTGATTGACATTCCACATTGGCAGGGTGGTGGTCATGATCTTGCTGTACACTTGTTGGGCATGAAAGAAACAGTATCACCTCTTTTTGGTGAACCACCCAGTCCCCTTTGCAGTCCACAGAGACTGGGAACAGAAGTTTGGTGTGGCTCCACTGGCCATAAAGAAGGCCGTTGTACTGGGTGGGTTGTTGTACCTTTCAAACAAAGAGCAAGGGGATTAAGCTTGCTGCTTTAAAGTGCCTACATTTAGCACTCATCCCTTAAAGTTATTTAAAAGTTAGTGGAAGACAGACTCTATTGAGGATTTTTTTTTCCAAGAGCTTTGTAGCCTAACAAATCTTTAACTGCTTCATAGAAGAGCTTGTGTTGAGTTTTGATTTTTTTAAACTTTTGCCAGCTGTGCTGCAGTACAGTAAGAGTTGCAAGAAAAACCTGTAAAACCTCCCCTCTTCTGAACAGCAGATGGTCCTGATGATCTGACTCAGTAAGTGCACACCATTAAGAGGCAGATTGTAATATCTGGGTGGGCCATGGTGAGCAGGGGCAGCAGCAGGCCTGTTAGTGTTACAGTCTGGTGGGTAGATATATCTGTTATTATTATCTTCTGATGCTTTCACAGCTGAAGGCTGCAAAAGTGAGGAAGAATTGCCACTGCTGGTGAGGAGAGTGAAATGTTAGCCACACGATTTCAGGTATAAGTTGAATGTGTATGGGTATTAAACACTTATATACATATCAATTAAATTATGTTGATTAATACCAGATTTCAGAAAAAAATGTAAAAAGCAACTTTTTTAATTTTATTTTTTTAAAACATAACATTTTCTATGTCGATATTAAAAAAGTATATTGATATACTTTACTGTTATGGAAAAAAGTATATTGATATTTATTTTTGCAAAAAAAAGTTCCATCTTGATATAAGTATGTATATCGACATAGCTAGAGAAAACTGCCTGTTTTTAATATTGATAGCATAATTATTACTGTTACATAATAATGACTTTATATCAACACTATTTCTTAATGGCTGGACTCCAAGCTTTCATTAAAAAAAATGAAGTTTCTAGTCCCAGTGTTTCCAGAGTTACACCTTTCAAAAATATTTTCTTTAAAATCAGACAACTTTGAAACCATTAGGGCTAGAGCCTTTGTTTTTAATGAAAGCTTGGATTCAGGCAAGTAATTATATCATTAATATATCACCACAATGACCTAATATCAATACAAAAATTGTTATATAGTGATATAAAAAAATATATAACTCCATTTTTAAATTCCTGCCATTTTTACCACATTAGATCAACATGTACAAAATAACTAGATGGGTTGAAAACTGGTTGGTGCATAGAAGTCAGAGGGTGAGTAAATGGGGTGCACTTCCAGATGGGGAAGGTGATGAGTGGGGTACACCAGGGGTTGGTGCTGAGACCACTTCTTTTCAATATCTACATAGGTGATATAGCAGGTGGACTGAAGGGAAGCGTGGCCCTCTTTGAGAATGATACAAAAGTCTGCAACTGGGTTGACACTGAAGGGAGGAGCTGAAGACATGAGACAGGATCTGAGGACCCTGGAGGGTTGGGTGGAGACCTAGCAACTAAACTTTCACATCAAGAAGTGTGCAGTTATGCACTTGGGGCACAGAAACCAGAGGACAGGATACATACTCGGGAGAAGGCAGTCAGGGTTACGGAAAAGGGGAGAGACCTAGGGATAGTAGTCTGTAGTGACCACAAGGTGGGAAAGCAGTGTACAAAGGCAGTGGGGAAGGCATACAGGATGCAGGCAAGTATAGGCAGGGGCATCACTAGCAGGAGGAGAGAGACGTCCTGGTGCCCTTGTACCATGGCATAATGAGACCGCATCTTGAGTACGGAGTCCAGTTTTGAAGGCCTTACTTGCACAAAAACAGATCTGTTTGAAAGGGTACAGAGACAAGCGACCAAAATGGTGCAAGGGATGAAAGGCAAACCATACAAATAGAGATGTAAGGAGCTGGGGCTCTACACATTAGAGATCAGAAGGGAGAGAGGGGACATGACAGAGACATTTAGATATGTCAAAAGGACAAACAAAGTGGACCCAGGTGATTATTTCACATGAAGGAGGGCACCATTACAAGGAATTTTTAACAATGGAGGGGGCCTTGAAAAATTCAAAGACAATTCTTCTGTAATGTAGTTTCTTTTTATTTTGAAAAGTCCCCTACGTTTCACCCACTGAATGGGCTTGTTCACGGGGATATAACTTGTAAATGCTGTTTTCTTAATTTTTTCTGCAAATCAATTTAAACATACTTTAGTAAAAATATTGTCATATAGATTTATAATATGCTTTATGAGGTAACTTCAATAATTACTTAGCACTTTCCCATACCTCAGTAATAATGTAACTTAACACTGCTGTGAAAATATGTCTGTTGGCAGAAATAACTTCCAAATCTCTGTAACATATACAAAACAGAAAATGAGACAGTCACTCTGGCAGTCATTTTTTCTTACTGTTAGTAAATAACTTGTACTACTTTGTAACTGAAGGTGCTCTGCATACCTTAATCAGTATATTCCATTTGGTGCAGGCAAAAATGTGCTTTAAGGTACTATAAAATTTCCTAAAAAAAAAAAATAACCAAAATAATACTTATTTTATCATTTCCTGTATAACATAACTTGAAAAATATAAAATAGTTTGTGAAATAACTCCCCATTAACAAAAAAGCACTCTGCATACCTTAATTTATATATTCTTGTTCAAATGCAGAAAAATGTGTTGGAAACCACTAGGTTATTTCTGTGGAAAAGACCAAAGTAACATAAGTTTTGTCATATCACTTTGAAATGTGGTTCACACAATCTTATTTAGATTAATGAAATAACTCCCTTTTACTTACTTGATAAGCTTTTTAGCCAAATTTCTTTTGAAAGTGTCAACCCCTCTGCACCAAAAGATGGCTGCCTACGTTTGTTACTACTAAGAATGAGTTTATGAACCTCTTGTGCCCATTCTGCTGTAATCCCAGCGTTAGGACGTCTGAAGCGATGGCGGCATCAGCCGCTGGCACACTGCTGCGTGGTCATCACATCGCGTCGGCATGCTGCGAACAGACTGCTACTGCAGTCAGATAGCTGGCTCAACCATAGCAGCCATGTATTTTCAGCAAACGGGCACTGTAAGACTGCCACTGTGACTGAACCATTACATTATGTACAACCTTCTGATGGTTTTGTGAACATTATACTTTTAAACTATTAGAACTTGTTACTGAACAAACTCTATGTTTCTAAACAATTTTTAACAAATAAACATGAATCAGAATAGGCTTGTACATGAGCAGAGATACTATAACCCCACTTACCAATAGGTTAAAAGGAAAAAACAACCCGGAGCATAATGCATAAACATTATTATACATATATTTGAAATGCTACATGATTCTCTATGGCAATTTCACTTCCTTACAAACAATATACCATAAACTGGTTCTTACATACTGGGAGGTCAAAAAGGTCAATTTTCAAAAACAGTTATATATAATGAACCAATGCAAATTGATAATTGCACAGTGCAAGAGTGTACATTTATATGTGCATCATATTTATTTATAAGCCTAAACTCAGTGGGTTGAAGACAGTCACTGTTGTCAATAATAAACTCTACCTACCAAGAGGTCAAAAGGTCAATTTATCAAAGAAAATTCTTATTTTTAAATTATTTAATTTGCACTGATATATTCCTGCACTGTACAATTGCCACTTAATTATATAGTATTGCAACTTAAAAAACTGTTAACAACCATTCTTATACCCTAAACTGGTTCTTACATACTGGGAGGTCAAAAGGTCAATTTTCAAAAACAATTTTGGCACCAATATATATAATAAACCAATAAAAACTGTTAATTGCACAGTGTAAGAATACACATTTACATATGCATCATCTCTGTTTATAAGCCAATATATTCCTGTACTATACAATTGTCACTTGAATATATATAATGGCACTACCCATAGTAATCAGTAGAACAGATAGGTCCCTATCCACACTAAACAGTATTATATAAATCTCTAAGGTAAATACAGGCTTGCCAATTAGTTTCAATATTCATTCCTATATTTCTATCCAATGTGTGCATTTGAAAAATCCATTTCATCTCTGCCCTTAATAAAAGTTCTTTTACATTACCTCCTCTAGGAGGAATGAATATTTTTTCTAGACCCCAAAATCTAAGGGAGGCTCCAGAATGTGATGCCTCATTAAAATGCCTGGCCACATCAAATACACAACCCCTTCTATGATGACAAACACTGACCTCCCAGTATGTAAGAACCAGTTTATGGTATATTGTTTGTAAGGAAGTGAAATTGCCATAGAGAATCATGTAGCATTTCAAATATATGTATAATAATGTTTATGCATTATGCCTCCGGTTGTTTTTTTCCTTTTAACCTATTGGTAAGTGGGATTATAGTATCTCTGCTCATGTACAAGCCTATTCTGATTCATGTTTATTTGTTAAAAAATTGTTTAGAAACATAGAGTTTTTTCAGCAACAAGTTCTAATAGTTTAAAAGTATAATGTTCACAAAACCATCAGAAGGTTGTATATAATGTAATGGTTCAGTCACAGTGGCAGTCTATACAGTGCCCGGTTTGCTGAAAAATCCATGGCTCTATGGTTGAGCCAGCTATCTGACTGCAGTAGCAGTCTGTTCACATCTTGGTGTGCAATTGTGGCGTCACTGCATGCGCGGTATGCTGTATATGATGTCATCGTGTTCAGATGTCCTAACGCGGGATTACAGCAGAATGGGCACAAGAGGTTCATAAACTCATTCTTAGTAGTAACAAACATAGGCAGCCATCTTTTGGTGCAGAGGGGTTGACACTTTCAAAAGAAATTCAGCTAAAAAGCTTATCAAGTAAGTAAAAGGGAGTTGTTTCATTAATCTAAATAAGATTGTGTGAACCACATTTCAAAGTGATATGACAAAACTTATGTTACTTTGGTCTTTTCCACAGAAATAACCTAGTAGTTTCTAACACATTTTTCTGCATTTGAACAAGAATATACAAATTAAGGTATGCAGAGTGCCTTTTTGTTAATGGGGATTTATTTCACAAACTATTATATATTTTTCAAGTTATGTTATACAGGAAATGATAAAATAAGTATTTTTTTTTTTTTTTTTTTTAGGAAATTTTATAGTACCTTAAAGCACATTTTTGCCTGCACCAAATGGAATATACTGATTAAGGTATGCAGAGCATCTTCAGTTACAAAGTAGTACAAGTTATTTACTAACAGTAAGAAAAAATGACTGCCAGAGTGACTGTCTCATTTTCTGTTTTGTATATGTTACAGAGATTTGCAAGTTATTTCTGCCAACAGACATATTTTCACAGCAGTGTTAAGTTACATTATTACTGAGGTATGGGAAAGTGCTAAGTAATTATTGAAGTTACCTCATAAAGCATATTATAAATCTATATGACAATATTTTTACTAAAGTATGTTTAAATTGATTTGCAGAAAAAATTAAGAAAACAGCATTTCCAAGTTATATCCCCATGAACAAGCCCATTCAGTGGGTGAAACGTAGGGGACTTTTCAAAATAAAAAGAAACTACATTACAGAAGAATTGTCTTTGAATTTTTCAAGGGCCCACCCCCCTTCATTGTTAATAATTGTTTGCAGAGTCTTCTTTGGGGGGGCTGAAGATGTTCCTATAAGAACAAGGATCCATTACCCACCATACTCGTTTTGTTTACATTGTTTAGATCTGCTTTAGAGGACAAGCAGATTTCTGGTGGAGGTTGGTTCTTAAAAATTGTTGAATTATTAATGAATGCTTGGTATATCAATTATTTATTGAAAGGTGGATTATTCCCCTTTTATAGCCTTTTTTCTCATATCCTGTAAAATAATATTGTAAAGTTTGAATAGACCGCTTTATATAAATAAGAAATGAATGTAACAGATATTTTTTCGGACATTGGTTCTAGTGTCCAGAGTACTATACGTTTTACTACATTTTCAGATGAAGAGAAAAATAAACTGTTTACCACAATGAGAGAAGACAGAGATCTTTCTATGCAGATGGAGAAGCCCCAAACAATTAAGTCAAAATTAGATAATTTAAAATACAAAATTGCCGTTTAGAATGGCATGATCTCACTTTAACACAATATTTACAGTATAATCGTATACCAAGGGTCTCAGAATTAGTGTTGAGCCCAATTTGGGCATAAATTCCTCTAAACTGGACAATAAATGGGATGGTATTCGTAATAGAGCTTCATGTGATTTCATGTATGCCTTAATTGAAGCTATAATTGATGAAAGACAGTCATAGAAAAAGAAATTAAAGATACAGAGGACTTACTTAAGCTTAAAGTTCAGGAGGAGGAATTTAAAAAGCTGGCAGAAGATATTGAACAGAAATTACTTGATTATGAGAATAGACTAAAAGAACAGAAAATTAAAAAGTTCATTAGAGATATGAATGACTACCGTGATGGTAGGGTTTATACATACAAGAAATTTAAAAGACAATACACTAACAACATTTATAACACTTATGAAAGCTCTGACAGTGACACCAGTTACACTAGGGACACCCAGAAACCTAATGAGATAGTTAGTACACACCAAGGTGATACAGAACAACCAAGTACATCCGGTAGTATATATAAAAAAGTTAGATACGACTTAAGAAATCAGAGTTCCAAAAGAGAATTTTATCAGCAGGGGGAAGGGTGGAGAGGTACAAGGGGAAACAGGGGAGGCGGGCAAGGTGGAAAAAATGCAAGACGCTTAACATCAGGGAGAGGGAGAATGACATAGATATCATACCTATTTTCAATTTAAGTAAAAGAGCATTGACACCTATAGAGACCAGGGTACTCAGTTCGGGTCTCTCATTTGCACCAACACAGCCCTTAAATCTTTTTGACTTAGAGGTAGATTTACAAAGATTTTTTAGAAATCTTAGACTAAAAAATTTATTTGGGACATCAACAAATACAACTATGGACCCTTACCAACAAAAACTGAAACAATTACTTCAAGTAAAATCTCCATATAATCCACCCATTGGGAAAAATCATGGTATAGAGGCATTTTGTAATAATATGGAAAAAGAAGTGTTGGCTTTGTTTAACAAAAGGCAAGAATTAAGACCATCTTATCATAATTTGACTAGACTAGAAAATCTAGCTCTAAAAAATCTTAAACAGGATAAAGACATAGTTATCAAACAGGCAGATAAGGGGGGTGGGGTAGTTATACAAGATAGGTTACAATATAAAGAAATGTGTTTGGCATTATTACACAATCAAGAGAATTATGAATTATTATCTGCAAATCCCACTTTAAGTATTCAAATAGAGATCAAAGGATTATTAGAAGAGTACACTGTCAATGGCTGGATTCAAGCATGGGAAGCAGAGTTCCTGTATTGTCAATATCCTAAAATTCCCACATTTTATTGTATTTCAAAAATACATAAGAATATCTCTAACCCATCTGGAAGGCCAATAGTTTCTGGAATTGGTTCCATTTTTGAACCCCTTTCTAAGTATATTAATTATCATTTGCAACCTTTGGTTGAAACCACCAGATCATATATTAAAGATTCATCAGACATGATAAAACATTTGCAACAAATTTTAGAAAGTGGTATTCCAGAGTCTAGTATTCTGGTCACTTTTGATGTAGCAGATCTATACACTTCTATTTCACATCAGCAAGGTATTGAATGCATAGGATGTATTTTAGACAAAAGGTGTAGCAATAGTAAACCAAAAACAATAGTCCTACAGGAAATGGCACAACTGATTCTCAGTAAAAATTATTTTGAATTTGATGGACGTTATTATCAGCAAAATGAAGGCACTGCCATGGGATCAACCATGGCACCGGCCTATGCCAATTGTTACATGGCCAATTTTGAAGAAAAATATATATATGATGCTCAAAATAATACATTTCATGATAAAATAGTAAAATGGGTATGTTTTATTGATGATATTTTCATGTTATGGTCTGGAACCATTGTAGAATTACAAACCTTCTATGAAGAATTCAATCGAAAAGACAGTAATTTGAAATTTGTTATGAACTATGATACACATAAAATATCATATTTAGATTTACTTATTATCAATGAAAATAAACAAATTGAAACATCCTTGTTTAGAAAACCAACTGACAGAAACACATTGCTACATTATAAAAGCTTTCATGAAGTCAGATTAAAAAACAGCATACCTTATGCACAACTCACAAGGGTCAAACGTAACTGTAGTAAGATAGATAATTCTATACAAGAAACAAAACAAATGCTACAAAAATGTAAAGCCCGAAGGAATAAACAACACACACTGCAACAAGAAGAAATTAGAATTAATCAAAAACAGAAAAATGAATTATTACAACTGAAAACATCACAGAGTGACACTCTAGTGTTTTTTTCAACCAAATATAATCATAAAATGGCAGACATTAGAAAAATTATAAACAAACATTGGTATTTAGTTAAAACTGATAATACACAAATTGAAATATTGCAGAATAGACCAATTGTAGTAGCAAAAAAGGTAAAAAACTTACAGGACACTTTGGTCCATTCACAATTTAAGACACCAGAAGTGCCTGGTAGCCAGCTTTTGCTGGGCCCATTAATGGCAGGAATGAACCCTTGTGGTAGGTGCAGTGTTTGTCATCATACATCCAAGAAAGCATCATATATACATTCTCATACACAATAAACTTTTTTTATTAAACAACACATTACTTGCATCACAGAAGGGGTTGTGTATTTGATACAATGTCCTTGCGATTTGTTATATATTGGACAAACTAGTAGAGAATTACGTAAAATAATTCAGGAACATAAAGGTGATATTAGAAATCATGATGAAAATTCACCTGTGGCCAGGCATTTTAATGAGGCATCACATTCTGGAGCCTCCCTTAGATTTTGGGGTCTAGAAAAAATATTCATTCCTCCTAGAGGAGGTAATGTAAAAGAACTTTTATTAAGGGCAGAGATGAAATGGATTTTTCAAATGCACACATTGGATAGAAATATAGGAATGAATATTGAAACTAATTGGCAAGCCTGTATTTACCTTAGAGATTTATATAATACTGTTTAGTGTGGATAGGGACCTATCTGTTCTACTGATTACTATGGTAGTGCCATTATATATATTCAAGTGACAATTGTATAGTACAGGAATATATTGGCTTATAAACAGAGATGATGCACATGTAAATGTGTATTCTTACACTGTGCAATTAACAGTTTTTATTGGTTTATTATATATATTGGTGCCAAAATTGTTTTTGAAAATTGACCTTTTGACCTCCCAGTATGTAAGAACCAGTTTAGGGTATAAGAATGGTTGTTAACAGTTTTTTAAGTTGCAATACTATATAATTAAGTGGCAATTGTACAGTGCAGGAATATATCAGTGCAAATTAAATAATTTAAAAATAAGAATTTTCTTTGATAAATTGACCTTTTGACCTCTTGGTAGGTAGAGTTTATTATTGACAACAGTGACTGTCTTCAACCCACTGAGTTTAGGCTTATAAAAAAATATGATGCACATATAAATGTACACTCTTGCACTGTGCAATTATCAGTTTTCATTGGTTCATTATATATAACTGTTTTTGAAAATTGACCTTTTTGACCTCCCAGTATGTAAGAACCAGTTTATGGTATATTGTTTGTAAGGAATTGAAATTGCAATAGAGAATCATGTAGCATTTCAAATATATGTATAATAATGTTTATGCATTATGCCTCCGGTTGTTTTTTCCTTTTAACCTATTGGTAAGTGGGGTTATAGTATCTCTGATCATGTACAAGCCTATTCTGATTCATGTTTATTTGTTAAAAAATTGTTTAGAAACATAGAGCTTGTTCAGTAACAAGTTCTAATAGTTTAAAAGTATAATGTTCACAAAACCATCAGAAGGTTGTACATAATGTAATGGTTCAGTCACAGTGGCAGTCTATACAGTGCCCGTTTTGCTGAAAAATCCATGGCTGTATGGTTGAGCCAGCTATCTGACTGCAGTAGCAGTCTGTTCGCGCATGCGTGTAATGGCGCGATTGTGACGTCATCGCGCATGCGCGCGTAGTGCGATTATGACGTCATCGCGTTTAGACGTCCTAACGTGGGATTACAGCAGAATGGGCACAAGAGGTTCATAAACTCATTCTTAGTAGTAACAAACGTAGGCAGCCATCTTTTGGTGCAGAGGGGTTGACACTTTCAAAAGAAATTCGGCTAAAAAGCTTATCAAGTAAGTAAAAGGGAGTTATTTCATTAATCTAAATAAGATTGTGTGAACCACATTTCAAAGTGATATGACAAAACTTATGTTACTTTGGTCTTTTCCACAGAAATAACCTAGTGGTTTTAAACACATTTTTCTGCATTTGAACAAGAATATATAAATTAAGGTATGCAGAGTGCTTTTTTGTTAATGGGGATTTATTTCACAAACTATTATTTATTTTTCAAGTTATGTTATACAGGAAATGATAAAATAAGTATTTTTTTGGTAATTTTTTTTTTTTTAGGAAATTTTATAGTACCTTAAAGCACATTTTTGCCTGCACCAAATGGAATATACTGATTAAGGTATGCAGAGCACCTTCAGTTACAAAGTAGTACAAGTTATTTACTAACAGTAAGAAAAAATGACTGCCAGAGTGACTGTCTCATTTTCTGTTTTGTATATGTTACAGAGATTTGCAAGTTATTTCTGCCAACAGACATATTTTCACAGCAGTGTTAAGTTACATTATCACTGAGGTATGGGAAAGTGCTAAGTAATTATTGAAGTTACCTCATAAAGCAAATTATAAATCTATATAACAATATTTTTACTAAAGTATGTTTAAATTGATTTGCAGAAAACATTAAGAAAACAGCATTTACAAGTTATATCCCTGTGAACAAGCCCATTCAGTGGGTGAAACGTAGGGGACTTTTCAAAATAAAAAGAAACTACATTACAGAAGAATTGTCTTAGAATTTTTCAAGGGCCTTCCCTCCATTGTTAATAATTGTTTGCAGAGTCTTCTTTGGGTGAGGGCTGAAGATGTTCCTATAAGAACAAGGATCTATTACCCACCATACTCATTTTGTTTACACATTACAAGGGGACATGGCCTGAGATTGCAGGGGAGACACTTCAGAGGCAACGGAGAGGGCAATTCTTCACTGAAAAGGTGGTGTATGCCTGGAATGGGCTTCCAGAGGAGGTGGTGGGGGGTGAGACTGTGTTGGGTTTCAAACAGCCATGGGACAGGCATAAGGGGTTACAGGGGGGTGGGGTGGGTACTCAAGGAGGGGGGCCGGAAGATTAGCAAGGGGAAAGGGGCAGACTGGATGGGCCATGGGGTCCTTTTCTGCTGTCAAGTTCTATGATTCTATGATTCTATGATATGCATGTAGCACCACAGGATAACTGTATTTTTTTTTTAACTTAAACATTTTTTATTCAAAATAGCAGACAGAATGTTTGCATATATCTGGAAGCTATCAACATTGGAAGCAACTAGACAACCTGGCAAAGATAGTATGCTCAAGGAACAAGGAAAACCTGGAACAAAGGGATAGTAATAATGCCTAGGAAAAGAGGGAAAAGAAGGAAAAATATATACTTTAAACAAGGACATAAATAATTGGATTCTTTTTAAGACTCAATGAAATATAGATATCATACTTCCTTTAGAAGGTGCCTTGTATCTAGCTCTCTGTATAATGCATTTCTGTGTTAAAAAAGTTGTATTATATGTAAACTGAAACTCTCAACAAAATGTGAAGTTAAAAAAAAACAGCAGACAGGAACAGAATATAGCAACAGCATACAAAGAAAACAAGCATTTGTCAATGCTGAATGTTGATTGCGCTGGTGTGTTGAGCTCGCTCACTGCCACTCTATCACTCGCTCAGTCTGTTTCTCCCAGTGCTGCAGGCTGCTGTTTTCTACTGGGCCCCTGCCTGCATTGGCACCTTGTTCTGCCCTCTAAGAAATCTGCAGCTGTTCTGACAGAGCTGCGTTGATGTGGCTCGCTCCCCCCTCACTCACTCACTCATTCTATTTCTCCTGGTGCTGCAGGCTACCCTTTTGTACTGGGCTCCTGCCTCTGTTGATGGCTTTTTATGCCCACAAAGAAATCTGCAGCAATCCCAACACAAGTCTGTTGAGCCTGCTGAGTCCCCCTCTCTCACTCACTTGTTCCATTTCTGCTGGTGCTGCAGGCTACCCTTTTGTACTGGGCTCCTGCCTGTGTTGGCACCTGTTTCTGCCCACAAAGAAAGCCACAGCTGTCCCAACAGAGCTCTGTTGAGGGCATTCACTCCCCCTGCATCACTCACTCATTCTGTTTCTCCTGGCGCTGCAGCCTGCCCTTTTGTACTGGGCTCCTGGCTCTGTTGGCACCATTTTCTGCCCACAAAGAAATCTGCAGCAGTCCTGACAATGCTCCGTTGAGCTCGCTCAGTCCCCTTGTCTGACTCTCTCATTCCATTTGTGGTGGCGTTGCAGGCTGCCCTTTCTGTGGGCTCCTGCTGCGTTACCACCATTGCAACTGATTACAATACAGCTCCGTTGAACTCCTCCCACTCTCACTTGCTCATTCTGGTTTTCTGCCACTGCAGGCTGCCATTTTGTACTGGGCCCCTGCGTGCATTGCTGCCTTTTTCTGCCCACAAACAAATCTGCAGCAGTCCCAACAGAGCTCCGTTGAACTCACTCACTCCCCCTCCCTCACTCACTCATTCTGTGTCTTGTTCCACTGCAGGCTGCCCTTTTGTATTGGGTTCCTGCCTGCATTGGTGGCTTGTTCTGGCCAGAAAGAAATCTGAAGCAGTCCCGACACAGCTCCATTGAGCTCACTCACTCCCCCTCTCTCACTCACTCATTCTGTTTCTGCCTGCGCTGCAAGCTGGCCTTTTGTACTGGGCTCCTGCCTGCATTGCCACATTTTCTGCCCACAAAGAAATTTGCAGCAGTCACAATAGGGCTCCATTGAGTTTGCTCACTACCGCTCTGTCACTCACTCGTTCTGTTTCTCTTGGCGCTGCAGGCTGCGCGTGTGTACAGGGCTTCTGGCTGTGGTGGCACCTTTGTCCATCCACAAATAAATCCACAGCTGTACCAAAAAAGCTCCATTGAGGTCGCTCAGTCTCCCTCTGTCACGCACTCATTCTGTTTGTCCTGGTGCTGCAAGCGGCCCTTTTGTACAGGGCTCCTGTCTGCATTGGCACCTTTTTCTGCCAACAAAGAAATCCGCAGCAGTCCTGATAGAGCTCCGTTGAGCTCACTCAGTCCCCCTGTCTCACTCACTCATACTGTTACTCCCACCGCTGCAGGCTGGCCTTTTCTACTGAGCCCCTGCCTGCATTGATGCCTTTTTCTGTCCACAAAGAAATCCGCAGCAGTCCTGACAGCGCTCCGGTGAGTTCGCTCACTCCCCCTCCCTCACTCACTCTTTCGTTCTGTTTCTCCCACTGCTGCAGGCTGCCCTTTTGTACTGGCCTCTTGCATTGGAGCCTTTTTCTGCCCACAAACAAATCCGGAGCAGTCCCGACAGAGCTCAGTTGAGCTCGGTCTCTCCCCCCTCTCACTCGTTCCATCTTAATCTATCCCAAACACTGATGTCCCACAGCGACCGTGCAATTTTCCGTCAGGAATGCAGAAACATATTTTAGCCAGGATGTGAAAAATGACAGCTGTACTGTTCATAAGGAGGTGTGAAAGACTGTCACTGTTGAAAATGTGGCATGAAAATATTACAAATTTGCGAAGTTACAAGAGTGCGTGGAAACAATTGAACGCACGCTTGTAACACAGTCATGTTATGGAATTTTGTCACCAAATTTCCAACATAGGGATTTTACAACCTCTGCTCATAGAAACATAGACTTTGATGGCAGATAAGGACCACTTGGCCCACCCAGTCTGCCCATTTCCCTTCCTATTGGATAAGCTGCAGATTCTAGTTAACCAACAGCCTACTTCCTGCAACCCCCACTACAATTGTCTTATGTCTGTCCCATGCATGTTTGAATTCCCCCACTGTTTTAGTCCCAACAACCTCCCCAGGATGACGGTTCCATGCATCCACCACTCTCTCTGTGAAAAAAAGTTTCCTCACATTACCCCTGAGCCATCCCCTCTCTATCTTTAAATTGTGCCCCCTTGTTCTTACACATCTCTTTTCCTGAAAGATGCTACCCTCCTGGACTTTGCTGATTCTGTTGAGGAACTTGAAAATTTCTATCATGTCACCCCCCCATCCCTCCTTTCATCAAGGGTATACTGTACATATTCAGCTCTTTCAGTCTCTCTTCATATGGTTTCTGATGCAGACCCTGCACCATTTTAGTTGCCCTCCTCTGGACTGCTTCCGTCCAGTCTATGTCCTTGCGTAGATGGAGTCTCCAAAACTGAACACAGTATTCCAGATGGGGTCTCACCAACTGTCTGTACAGAGGGATAACCACTTCCCTTTTTCTACTTGTGATGCCCCTTCCTATGCATCCCATTATCCCCCTGGCTCTCCTTACTGACTTCTCACATTGCTTACTCACCTTTAGGTCATCTGATATGACTACCCCCAAGTCCCTTTCCTTTTTGTTGTTGTTAGTACCTCCCCTGCTGTTGTGTACTCTTCTCCTGGGTTTTTGTTTCCCAGGTGCATTACTTTGCACTTCTTTGCGTTGAATCTAAGTTGCCATATGTCTGACCATTCCTCCAACGTTGCCAAGTCCCTTCTCATCCTTTCTACCCCTCCTTGTGTATCAATTCTGTTACAGATCTTTGTGTCATCTGCAAAGAGGCATACCTTTCCCTCCAGACCCTCTGCAATGTCACCTTTAAAGATGTTAAAGAGGACTGGACCCAGTACTGAGCTCTGATGTACTCCACTTGTAACCCCCCTTTCTTCGGAATGTGTTTCATTCACTATTACCTTCTGTGTCCTGTTGTGCAGCCAGTTTGCTACCCAGGCTACCACCCTGGAACCCACTCCCAGGCTGGATAACTCAATTATTAGTCTTTTGTGTGGGACTGTGTCAAATGCCTTGCTAAAGTCTAGGTAGGCCATATCCACAGCCCCTCCCTGGTCTATTACTTTTGTCACCCAGTCAAATAAATCAATTAGATTCATCTGACATGACCTTTCTGCTGTAAATCCATGCTACTTTGGGTCCTGTGCCCTGCTGACCTCTAGGTACTCAACAATTCTTTATTTCAGAAGTGATTCCATCATTTTCCCTACCACTGAGGTCAAACTTACAGGTCTGTAGTTTCCTGCTTCTGCCTTGCTCCCACTTTTGTGAAGGGGAATCACATCTGCCCTCATCCAGTCCTCAGGTCCCACCCCATCCTCCCATGATTTGTTAAAAAGTGTGGTCAGTGGTGTCACTAAGTCCTCCCATAGTTCTTTTAGGATTCTGGTGTGAATCCTGTCAGGCCCCATTGATTTGTCCACCTTCAGTTTTAGGAGTTCTTTCAGGACTCTTTCTTCTGTAAATGGACTGGTGTCAACCCCCTACCCAGAGTGCATCTATTGTCTGGTTTAGGTAACTCCTCCTCATCTTCTTCTTTTGTGAATATTGAGCAAAAGTATTCATTCAGTATCTCTGCCTTTTCACTGTCTCTCTCTGCCCGCCTCCCCTCTCCTTTATTAATCTTCACTATCCCTCCCTTAACCTTTCTATGCTCCCTAATGTACCTATAAAAGGTTTTATTCCCCTTCTTAACTGAGTTGGCTATCTTTTCCTTGGTTTGGGCCTTTGCTATTCTGACTGCCTTCCCCACTTCTTTCTGCTTTAATTGATACAGTTCCCTGTCATGCTCCTTCTGTGATGCCTTATACTTTTTGAATGCAGCCTTTTTCTCCTTAACCTTCCCTGACACCTCATTTGAAAACCATGGTGGTTTTTTACTCCGCTTTGTTTTCTTTTTTATTTGGGGAATACTGGGATGCATAGGGAGAGCATCACCAGTAGAAAACAAGAGTTATTATCCCTCTGTACAGACAGCTGGTGAGACCACATCTGGAGTATTGCGTGCAGTTCTGGACACCCATCTCCGCAAAGACATAGACAGGATGGAAGCTGTCCAGAGGAGGGCACTACAAATGGTGCAGGGTCTGCACCGAAGACATATGAAGAGAGACTTTAGGAGCTTAATATGTATAGCCTCGAGGAAAGGAGGGAGAGGGGGGACATGATAGAAACTTTCAAGTACCTCAAGGGAATCAACAAAGTCCAAGAGGGTTGCATCTTTCAAAAGAAGAGGTGTGCAAGAACAAAGGGGCACAATTTGAAGATAGAAGGGGGGCAGCTCAGAGGTAATTTAAGGAAGTATTTTTTCACAGAGAGGGTTGTGGATGTATGGAATGGCCTTCCAGAGGAGGTTGTGGAGTCAAAAACAGTGGTGGAATTCAAGCATGCATGGGACAGTCATAAGGCAATTCTAGGGGGTGGGGGTAGGAAGAAGTAGGCTGCTGGTTAACTAGGATCTGCAACTTATCCATCAAGTAGGGAAATGGGCAGACTGGGTGGGCCAAGCGGTCCTTATCTGCCATCAAATTCTATGTTTCTATGTTTCCATGTTATTTGTTTCACACAAAGGCTTGTTGCCTCTATGATAGCAGTTTTGATTTTTCTCCATTGTTCTTCCACCCTTCCTTTTTGGCCATTTGCTAGTGCATTCCTCAGGTATTCACCCATTTTGCCAAAGTCAGCCCTTCTAAAGTTCAGTATCCTTGTTCTTGTATGGCTTGTCTCCATGGTTGTGCTTATTGTGAAGCACACTGTGCAGTGGTCACTTGTTCCCAGATGTCTACTGACATCTAAATTTGTGATCCTCTCTCCATTTGAGAGTACCGGGTCTAGTATTGCTCCCTCTTGAGTGGGTTCCACACTAGCTGTCTAAAGCCTGCCCCCTGCAGGGCATCGAGAATGACCCTGCTCTTGGATGTGGCTGCAGTACATGTCATCCAGTTAACATCTGGCATATTCAGGTCCCCGATCAACAGTATCTCCCCTTTTTCAACCATTTTGAGAATGTCCTCTATCATTTTCTTGTCCATTTCCTCCCCTTGAGATGGGGGGTCTGTATACTATCCCTATGTGGACTGTTATGCCATTCCCTGTCTCCAAGGTGACCCAGAGTGCTCTTGTCCTCCCCCTTTACTTTTTAGTTCTGTAGCTTTGATCCCTTCCCATATTTATAGAGCTACTCCACCTCCTCTTTTACCCTCCCTGTCCCTTCTGTAGACTGTGTACCCCGTATGTTGACATCCCAGTCATGGTTCTCCATGTACCATGTTTCTGTGACTGCCACAATATCCAATTGTTCATCTTCCATCAGGTCTACTAGTGCAGGAAGCTTGTTTCCCAGACTATGGGAATTGGTACTCATTGCCCTCCATTTAATGTTGGCTTTATCCTTTTTTTCCCATCCCTGCTCTTATTGCCCTTGTCTATTTTTCCATTTACCCCTGTCCTGCCCTCTGTTGAGCTCTGTACCTCAGTGTTTACCTTACTACCTGCCATGTTTTGTGGGGGAGGCTTGAAATTTCCTGCCTCTTATCAGTACCTCCCCCCTTGGCTAGTTTAAAAGCTTTCCAAGGAAGCATTTAAGCTTGTCACTTAGGAGCTTGGTTCCCTTCATGGACAGATGCAGACCATCATGCCAGTATAGACCTTCATCTCTCCAGGTGTACCCCCAGTCCCCAGTGAAGCCAAAGCCCTGTGCTCTGCACCAGTTTTGCAACCATTCATTAAACTACATGGTGTGCAGTACCCTAGACACCCCTGCCATGGACTGGCAGCACATCTGAGAAGGTAACCATGCTTGCAATGAGGTCCCTCCCCAACTCCAGAAATTCATCCTGCACTGCACTAATTCCATGCCTAGCTAGGTCATTTGTCCCAAGGTGGACAATGATATCTAGTTCCCTCTCCTGTGAGGCTGCTTCTGCAATCCTGAGGATTCGCTTCTTGTCCCTCCAAGCTATGGCACCAGGCAGGCACCTTACTTCCCTCTCCTCTCCTCTCCCTTCCCCAGTTCTACCCCCTAACAATTGAGTCCCCTATCAGAAGCTGTTTCCTTCCCCTGTGGTGTCTCTTGCCACCCTTTTGTGGGTCTCCCTTGTGGATGTCCTCAGCATTCTTCTTGGTCTCCACTGAGGGTGCCATCATAGAGGAACCTTGCTCTGCCAGACTGGCTTATGATTTGTGTAGAGGTACAACTAGGGGTCTTCACCTCTGTTCCACTACCCGCACCCTCCCAGAACCCACTGTGGTCCAACTGCTCTTCATACTTGGCAACCTCTGAGGCAGTGGTTGTGGCAGTGGTGCTATTTGGGTGGGGGAGGCCTCCTTAGTCTTTGCCAGTTCAGCCTGGAGGTGGGAAATCTCCTCCCTCAGAGCTGAAATTTGCCTGCAAATAGGACAACAACACAGTTTCCAGAATGTCTCCCGGAAAACTGCTGCCCCACAGCCAGTGCATTGCACCACTCCCCACATGTCCCTCTCCCTTATAATATACAATATGTAATATATAGAATTTTTTTTTTTTGGTGGTGTGTACTTACCCTTTATGCATTGTGATGGGTTATTAAGGATATGACAGTTCTGCTGCAAGACCTGTTGAGGAAGTGATGTCAGAACTTTGACTATAAAGGAAATGCCACACCTGGGGGGTGGGGTGTGGGGAAAGGGGTGGGTAGTCCACAGCCACAGGTGACTGTTAGAAACAATCAAATTCACCACTGCTCCACCACCCTGGTGAGTACTGCCCTTTATAGTAATTTAACTAACCTCCAGTAACTTATTTAAAAATAGTTTAACTATCACAGAATCCTACGCACCAGTAAATTATTTAAAAATAGTTTCTGTCCCAAAATCTTAGTAGTCAATCCAGCTACCCCCAAGGGACAACCAAAATGCAGTATTCAAACCCTTGTGAAATTACTTCCAAGAAAAGCAGAGTTTGCAAGCTCCTTTTTCAACTCCCCAGTCACCAGTAATTTTTTTAAAAATAGTTCAACTGCCAGAAAATCCTAGTAGACAATCTAGCTACCTCCAGGGGCCTACCCAAATGCAGTATTTAAATCCTTCTGAAGTTACTTACAAGATAAACAGAGTTTGCAAGCCCCTTCTTGGTTAAACACTAAATAAATATGTAAATTAAAAGCAATTACTGAAGGTAGTTAGTTTCACCTCCCACAGAATTGAGCAAAAGTGCACGTTGTTGCAGATATCAAGTGCAATATAGAATTTCCCACACAGCTCACAGCTGAATAAAGAAGTAGTGTCCTTTCAGATCAAGAAGATGTGCTTTGTGTCTCTAAATATTGCAGCCACCAGTAGCTTATAGTAATCTGATCAAGCCTCCACCCAGGGCAATTGGTTGACATTGGTTATGATGCAACCTTTCCTGATCCAGTACAACACTTTGTGGTCTGAAAACAACGAAGGGCACAATTTCCTGCACCTGAGGCTGTCTGTGTTTCAATTCACACTGCAGGTTTTGCTATGACAACTCCTTAACCACAGTAACTTATTTAAAAATAGTTTAACTATCGCAAAATCCTACGCACCAGTAAATTATTTAAAAATAGTTTCTATCCCCAAATCCTAGTAGTCAATCCAGCTACCCCCAAGGGACAACCAAAATGCAGTATTCAAACCCTTGTGAAGTTACTTCCAAGATAAGCAGAGTTTGAAAGCTCCTTTTTCAACTCCTCAGTCACCTGTAATTTATTTAAAAATAGTTCGACTGTCAGAAAATCCTAGTAGACAATCTAGCTACCTCCAGGGGTCTACCCAAATGCAGTATTTAAATCCTTCTGAAATTACTCACAAGATAAACAGAGTTTGCAAGCCCCTTCTTGGTTAAACACTAAATAAATATGTAAATAAAAAGCAATTACCAAAGATACTTAGTTTCACCTCCCACAGAATTAAGCAAAAGTGCACGTTGTTGCTTATACCAAGTGCAACATAGAAGTTCCCACACAGCTCACAGCTGAATAAAGAAGTAGTGTCCTTCCAGGTCAAGAGGTTGTGCCACTGTCATTTTCTTTATCTGTGCCAAACACTGATTTCCCACAGTGACCTCGTTATTCTGTGCCACAACTGTGAAACCACATTTCACTCAGGATGTGAAAAATGACAGCTGTACTGCTCATAAGGAGGTGTGAAAAATTGCCATTGTTGAAAATGTGGCATGACAATATTACGAATCTGCAAAGTTACAAGGGTGTATGGAAAGTGTGCAATGCAACTCATTTGACGGGCTATCATCACCAAATTTTCAACATAGGCATTTTAGGACCTCTGCTCATGAACAGTAACACTGTCAATTTATTTCTCTGTCCTGGACGGTGATTTCTCACAGCGGCTGCTCTATTCTGCGCCGGAACTGCAAAAACACATTTTGGCCAGGATGGGAAAAATGAAAGCTGCACTGTTCATAAGTAGGTGTGGGAAAATGTTAATGTTGAAAATCTGGAGTGAAAATATACATTCGCGAAGTTGCGAGCATGCGTGCAAACTGCACAATGCACGCTCATAACACGGTCATTTTATGGATTATTGTTACCAAATTTTCAACATAGCCATTTCAGAACCTCTACTCATGAACAGTGTCACTGTCATTTTCTTAATCTGTCCCAAACACTGATTTCCGACAGCAACCATGTTATTCTGCGCCAGAAGTGTGAAAACACATTTCCACCAGGAAATGAACAATGACAGCTTTACTGTTCACAAGGAGATGTGACAAAATACCAATGTTGAAAATCTGGCATCAAAATATTGCAAATTCATGAAGTTACGAGCGTGTGTAGCAACTGTGCAGTGCACACTTGCAAAACAGTCATTTTTTGGATTTTTTTCCATCAAATTTGCAACATAGGCTTTTTGAGAGCCCACCTCATGAACACTGGCACTGCAGTTTCGTTAATCAGCCCCCAATGGTGATTCTGTGCAGTGACCGTGAAATCACCTTTTGGGGCTGATTAATGCCATGACAGTTCAAGCATTCATTAGGAGGGGTCCCCAAAACTCCATGTTGAAAATTTGGTGAAAAAATTCCCAAAAATGCCAGAGATATGCACTAAAGTTGAAAAAACCCTATTCATTACATTATACAGCTTACCGGCATTTTCTCCGTTCATGGTCGGCTTTGAAGAGTGCAGACGTGTTTCCAGTCCACCAAAGATCATTGCACCGGACTCCAGAGGAAAGTATGGGGTGAGGGGGGTGTCTGGGGAGGCAGTGTGTGCAGTGAGTGGGTGCAGGTGATGGGTGGGCAGCACGGAGACTACGAGGGACCATTTTCTGCTTTTCAGGGGGAAAAAAGCAAAAGACTTCACGTGACAGTTTTTTCTTTTACAGTGGCATGTGGCACGCTGGGGTGGACTCCCAGCATGCCACCAACAGCTTTTGGGGTGGCCAGCAATAGCCAATGGGGATTAAATTCCCGCTGGCACACAAAGAAGATATGACGGGACTGGGCACCCCGTCGGCAGGAATAACAGTATGTGGGGCACCAACAGATTTCTGTTGGGGTTACAGCAATAGCTGATGGGGGATTGTGCACCCCCCTTGGCACACAAAGGGGGGGCTTCATTATGCTGACAGGGATTGGGCACCCCGTCGGTAGAAAATGAAAGCGTGGGGGGGTTACAGAATGCCGATGGGGACTGGGCTGCCTCGTCAGCAAAATGAACAGGGGGGCACCAAAGCTGATGGGGATTGGGGCCCCCGTCGGCACATAAACATGGTGGGGGGGTTATATTGTTTGTGAACACGGCGGCAACCCACTGCCATGTTCACAAACAATATCAGGCTTGCTAGATCCACCCTGCAATGACGGTCGCTCCCTCATTGCAGCAGATGGCTGATGCTGCAATGACTAGGTGGCCTCTGATTGCAGTGGCTGATTTGTCACAAGTTGGTGCAAACATTCCAAACTTGTGTCACCAACAGCCTGCAATGGCATCGGGGGAAGTGGGAAAAGCCTTTGCAGGCTGTGGGGGCATTGACCACAACAGTGCCATGCCTCCACAGCCTGCTTATCGGCAAGCTGTGCCAATATGTTTCTTGCGCTGCGCTCAATCAACATAAAAAATGAAGCCAAGAAAGCTCCACACACTCAGGCTAATAAAAATAGCTTCTGTAAATAAAACTGTATAGACCTGCTGATACTGTTCAAATGTTACAGCTTTCAAACTGCAGTTTCAAGCACTATAAAAATATCATATAAGATTATTTTAGAAATGGTCAGAATATACTAGGAACTGTTCTGTCTAAAAATAAATACATTCCTTTGTAGTTTTCCATACTGCTCCAACTGTCATTGCCCCAGGGAGTCCAGATTTCTTCCTGCTCCTGCTGCTCTCAGGCATGGTGTGTTCCTGATATGGAAAGGGCCAGAAGCAGTGTTGACTCTCCTGCTATGTCCACCAGAAAATAAAGTGCCAGTACTTGTGGTGGGGGATGCCTGCTGGTGCCTGAGTTGGATATGTGACTGTGGTAGATGGTACCACTGCCAACTGCATCTTTTCAAAGATCCTCCTCCTCCCAGCCCTCTAGTTCCACAACCGCTGACTGTGATCCTACTACCGGTGATGCTGGTGATGTGGGCATTCATAGACTGTAACAGAGTATGCACACACACACACACACACACACACACGTGCACACTATAGGGCCTCTCTGTGGACCCATGGTACTGCCTGCAGTAGTGGTACTGGTTGTAGTAGTGATTTTGTCGCAAAGTCACCTCTCTTGTCTGTAAAACACTGGTGACTCTCCCACCCCATGTGCACACCATATATAGCCTCTGATGCAGCAGCTCATTAAAAAGTTGAAAAATATCCTGGTCAGAAAATGCTACCCTGTACCCTTAAAGCAATTTCTCAGTATCCATGAAAACCTTTTAAAATATAATGTTCAGACACAGTTCAACTTATGGTAGTTCATGAAGTGCCACCTTATTCATTATTATGGAAAACATTTGCATATAGCATTAGTTTCTCTCCCCCAACTTCCTCTGATTCTCCTACCATGGAAATCATAATTTTCATTTTGTGACATCACAGTCTGTTGCTGTGAAAATAATTGTGAGATGTCACAAAAAGGTTTATGGCTTCAGCTGGGGAAAGAAGCAAATGGCTAAAATGAAGTTGGGGAGGGGGACATTCATCCTGCTTTCACATTACTGGCCTTAGTATTAAAGAATAATGAGCATAAAGGCAGAAACTGAAGTAAATGTAAGTTGCATTGTGTTTAAATATTATACTTTGAAAAGTTTTCCTGTATCCTGGAAAAATACTTTAAATGGGAGCAGTGAGCATTAATAGCCCTACATCCAAGTGTGAGGCTGTTCCCATTTTGTGTTTTATTTGCAAACAATTTTTCTGTACTTACCATGTTGTGTGTTGTCTTAGATTTTATCTGTTGATCCTGCTGACTACCGCCCAATATTTCCCTGAATCATCTATCCCAGAATCCTCTGCAGCTGACTTCGGGGAGAGCTGCAGCTGTGGGAAATTCATCAGATGGCTGATCCTGTTAGAGCTTTTAAAAGCTCAGATCATCTGTTCACTGATAGCGTTGGCCTCTCAGCTAACCATAGTCCTCTGTGACTGTACTTAGCCCCAGGAGGACAGCATTACTGGCGAACAGCTGATCGGCCTCCAACATTCATGTTCAAACTTTATATTAGCTGATTGACTTCCTGAGGATAAAGGTTTTAGGTCAATTGGTAGTCATTAAAATTTAAATTAGTCATGCAGGAACTCTAGCTTCAGTATTTGACTAACTGATGAGTGGGGATGGGGCAAAGCGATCTCAACATTTATTTCATCAATAGATAAAACAACTAGCACTAGTACAATAACTATCTTGTGTCTGGTGTTTCTGACTATTAGTGGCCCCGGCAGTGGCAGTGCCGCTCTGGATTCAAGCATCCTGTCTTGTAGTCAGTGGTGTCTGCCTACTGCTTTGTGGGGCAAAGGTATGAGTTGCTTGGGTGTGATCGGACGTAGGAGGAGACACTTTAAACTGAACACTTCCCAACTGGTGGTCTTACTAGCAACTACCGCTACACTGCAAAAGTTTCAAGAAGGGTTTTTCCAACTTCTCATCACAGGTGGACTGTACTCCCCCCCACCCTGTGACAATCTCTGATAATCTCAATTGGTATTATAGGGCCTGTGCCAGCCCGGGAACACTCCAGTTCTGAGGCCTACAGAGAGGTTAGTAGTACTGTTGCACTGGCACTCTGATGCCCATTGAAATATGAAGCAGTATTGGCAGGGCATGCTGAGCTCAGCTGAGTAAGTGCCCTTTCTGTCAGCTTCTCCCTGCCCAGTTCAGTCATCTATTGAAACTCCCACGGCTGCAGCCCATCTATGACAACTGATGCAAGGGATTCTGGGATGGCTGATTCAGGGAATGTCAGGGCAGTAGCCAGCAGCATCAACCAGATAAAATCTAAAACAACACAGAACAGAGTAAGAGATGTTTTGCAAATAAAGTGCAAATTGCGAAAAGAAAACACACTTGGATATGGGGCTGTTAATTCTGATTGTTTCTTTGAAGTATTTTTTTCAGTAACATAGCATTGCTATGCAACAGCTGCTAGGCTATGAGTCAAAGGAGTAACCAGAAAACAAACAAGGTGATATACGCTACTAACCTGGAAAATGAAGACCATGCATCAGAAACATTTTGTCTCACACTTTCAGCGAAACTGTAAAAACAACATTTTTTTTTCTAATCTGGGTGGTGAGAGTTTTCTGAGGTTTGGGGCTTCTCTTGTGACCCTTGTCCTTTGAAAATAGTTCTTTGGGATTCAGCTCAGCTGAGATTGGAAGAACTACTGTATGGCAGGAGCAATTCTCAGCATACACCAAATTGGTCAGAGTAGCAAGCTTCTCTATTTACTAAATTCCACTACACTGGTCTCATTTCAAGGGGACATGTTTGTGAGAAGGGCTGGGATTCAGACATAGAGTAGGTTTCTATAGTGAAAGGGATTTCTGGAATATTCTCTGTCTGACTGGACCCCTGGCTATGGCGCTCCAGTCAGGCAGAGCCTCATGCATCTCAAGGCCAGGGTTGCCTCCGAGAGAGCAGAGCAGACACCATTGCCAAATAACACTCTTGTTTGATTAACATTTCACATGAAGTAGCAGGTAAGCTTTCCCACTGAGTGCCATGAAAAATGCCATGAAAAATGCTTTTTCATACTCGCTTCTCCAGTCTCTACTCAACTATGCACTCTAGGAAGACGGCAAACACAGTAGGAAGTGTGTTTTTCCTACTGTGATCCAAAGAGGCTGGTATAATGCCAACATGAGTTGAACAGTAATTTATTTTAAAACTTTCTATACTGACAAACTGAGATAGCCACATTATTAATATTTAGTTCCCAACAGTTTTTTTTCTAAATTTTTGCCTAAGCACAAACATTCTAAACAGATACTTCTGCTCAGTCTTCACAGTAGAGGGAGGAGGAAAGACCACTAGGGAGTAGTGGATCAAGGTGGAAGGACGTAGAAACAACTCTGTTTTCAGAGGAAAGAGTCTGGAAGGGACTTGCAGCTCAGAAGGTCAGCAAAGCTATAGAACTGGATGGGATACACCCAAAGGTTCTAAAATAACTCGGGGAGGTGCTAAGTTCTCCAATGACAGCCTTGTTCAACAGCTCACTGGAAACAGGCATGGTTCCAGAGGACTGGAGACTAGCTGACATGTTCCCGCTACACAAAAGCAGAAGCAGGAAGAAGTTTAGCAATTATAGGCCTGTCAGTCTTACTTCAGAGGTGGGGAAATTGATGGAAACCCTACTAAAGGAAAAACTGGTAGAGTATCTTGAAACCCATGGGCTGCAGGACCACAGGCAGCTTGGATTCATTGTGGGAGGGGGATCATGTCAAACAAAAATGATAGATTTCTTTGACTGGGTAACCAGGAGAAATAGGTCAGGGAAGGGCAGTGGACATATTCTATCTGGACTTCACCAAGACCTTCAACATTGTGCCACTCACAGATAAGAATAATAAAAAAAACTGAGCAGCCTAGGGGTGGGTTCCAAAGGGATGAATGGGTTATAAACTGGCTAATGGATAGGAGACAGAGGGTTGTGGTAAACAGCACTCGCTCAATAGAAGAGTGTCCAGTGGGGTGCCACAGGGCTTTATTGGAACTGGTCCTTTTCAATGCCTTCAGTTCCATGTCATAATAGTGACTGTAAAACAGAGATTGCTATTATGGCAAGTGTATATCACCGAAAAGCATATCAGTGATATACACTTCAAGGTGACCTGACATTCAGATTTTAAAAAAGTGTTTTTGTGGGGAAGGGGGGCAGTGCACCCCCGCACTCTCCTTAATTAGGATTCTCAACTCCAGGGGGTGCATATCGAGGAGGGGGAAAATATTCGGATGTCAGCAAAATTTAAGTGCTGCAGCTTGCAGCTGTGGAAAAATGTACGCGCTCCCATCCCAAACCCAGTACTAGCTGTGCCAGAGCTAGCCACCCACACCACCACACCACATGGCTAGCTTGGCAGCAGCAGGTACACCAATGCCTGGAAACCCCTACCATGTCTCTCCCCTTTCCCTCACTATTCCCCCCATCTGTTCACCCTTCCCCCTGGTCACTGTCCCATACCCTCACTATTCTGCAGGCTAGCCCACAATAATAGGATAATAATTGGAAGCAGTATAGCACAGTGGTCTAAGGCTCTGAGCTGCAAATCTGTTGACATCCAGCAGACCAAATCTGGGTTTGAATCCCACAACTTCCACTTGCATACTGTGTGACTCTGAGCAAGTCACTTGTGCTCCCAGGTCGCTCCTGTAAAAAAAGCTTTCAGCTTAGTGTGCTATACCTGGTTAAACAACTAAATAATAAAAAAAAAAAAATAGTTCCCAAAATGAGTTGCTATATTTCTAGTCGCTCATTTTGAGTCGCTATTATGACTTAATACCATGTCTTCATAAGTGACGTTACTTAGGAATTTAAAGGGAAGACATGTCTTCTTGAAGATGATACCAAATCTGCAATACAGTGAACACTCAGGACCTGTGGCAAGATCTTGAAAAACTAGAGGAGTGATCAAGAGCATGGCAGTTGGAATTTAATGCCAAAAAGTGCAAAATCATGCACCTAGGGTATAGGAACCCAGAAGCTGAGTATAGGATGGGGGGAGGCAGTGACAGTCACTAAACAGAAATGGGACCTTGGGTTCAACATGTTATCCTTGGTTCTTTGTTTCAAGGTAGCTCCACCGGGTGGGGGAATGGGCGGAGGGGGGGAGTGCTGGAATAAGGGTTGTTAATCTGTTGTACTGTCAGTTGTATCTGTTATGTTCTCTGGTATTTATTCTTTAATAAAGTTTATTCAGTTTAAAAAAAAAAGAAATGGGACCTTGGGGTTATGATATCTGACAAATTCACAGATGCAGGGCAGTGTTACAAAGCAATGGGTAGGGCTAGTGGGATGCTCGGATGCATAGGGAGTGGTAACTCCAGCAGGATGAGGGAGATGGTGTTACCACTATGCCGCTCACTGGTAAGACTCCACCTGGAGGACTTTGTCCAGTTTTGAAGGTCACACCTCATACAGGGCATTGATGGTTTGAAGGCAGTGCAGAGGAAGTAACTAAAATGGTACTGGGTTTCCATGAGAAGCACTATGAGGAGACAGACTGCTGGATCTGAAACACATACACACTGGAAAAGAGGAGTGAGGGAACATGATAGATACCTACAGTACTAGTAACTCACAGCAGTAAACAGGGTACAGGAGAGAAGTCTCTTTCAAATGAGAAAGAGCACCAGGTCCAGGGGCATGCCATGAAGCTGAGGACTTGGGGAGTTTAAAAGAGATGGGAAGAACTATTTCTTCACTGAAATGGTGGCAGGTGCCTGGAACAGACTGCCAGTAGAAGCAGTGGAGGAAAAATCAGTGGAAGGCTTTAAGTTTGCATAGGATAGACACAGCAGTATATTAGAAAACAGGCAGGGAGGAGGGTGGGTCACCAGAAACCAGTTAGGGTCTACAAAGACCGCTTAGGCAGGGAACATCTGGGCAGACTGGGTGGGCCAAGCAGTCCTTTTGTGCCAACAAGTTTACCCCTTAAAACAGGCACTTGTGCTTAGTGGGCCTTACCCGGTTACCAAAGACTAAAATAAAAAAAATATAAAAAATAAAAAATATTTCTATGTTGTGATCACATTTGAAATCTATTTCAAGGTCTCCCATTTACATTTGTCTTCCTAGTGTTTTTCATACCGTAAGATTTTTTTTGGTGTGTCTGCATTTTCCCTTTAGTGTTTCCATAGTGAAAAGTCCTGTGGCTTCTTGAGAGGCTGGAGTCTGTATTTGGGAGAGACACATGAGTGGTGTGTTTTGTGTGGTCTGGAGTGAGTCTATAGTCAGGAGTTCCATGTGAGTGGTGTTGTTTCCACAGCTGAGAACATCCTTATTTAGAGAGTGGCATCAGCATGTAGGTCCTACTGTAGGTTGTGATGAGAAAGCTGGTGCATCGAGGGACATGGCTGTTTTTTAAAGACACAAGAATTTTTTTGGCTAGTGTTAAGCTGAAGGCTATATATTTTGTGGTTTAGTTTTGAAAGGATGTTCAGGTCTGGTAATCTTGAGTGTGTTTTTGGTAAGTGTCTTAATTGATTTGGTAGGTATGCTAATTGTCAATTGGCTAATTGATTTGATAATTAGTTGTAATTACTGCAGTGTGATAGCATAGAAACATAGAAACATAGAATTTGACGGCAGATAAGGACCGCTTGGCCCACCCAGTCTGCCCATTTCCCTGCCTACTGGATAAGCTGCAGATCCTAGTTAACCAGCAGCCTACTTTTTCCTACCCCCATCCCCTAGAATTGCCTTATGACTGTCCCATGCATGCATAGAGTTTTATGTACTGTGGGAATAAACAGTAGTTTTGATTGGTGTGGTATACTTTTGATAGTTTTTTCCACAATGTATATAGCTTTTAATTGGGGTGTATATATATATATATATATACATATATATATATATACTGTATATAGGCACACCACCCCTTCACCTCCAGGTTGCCCATCCCCCTTCTCAATTTTTTTTAACTACTATTAGAACCAAAGTGCCCATACCTAGTTCTGCTTCTCTTGCCCTTCCTCCCTCTCCAGGATGCCTACCCCCCCTTACAAGGATGCCCACCCCTGGTGCTAGTGAAGATCATTCTGACACTGGAGTGCACAATCGCTAATGTCAGTGTGTGTGTGTCCCCTAACAATGTAGACAACTATCCCTTGCAATCTCCTGATCTGTCTCTCTCTCACTGCCTATCGCTATCTCTCTATCTCTATCCCTCTCTCTCTCTCTATATATATATATATTGCTATTTACCTACTCTATGTATTGTTATTTATATATTTTTTAAGTGGACTGGGGTGCCCACCACCAGTACTGCTAATTTCTCACCCTCTCCTCCAGGTCACCTGACCCATCTTCCCAATGTTTTCTTTTTAAACTACTAAGCGAACCAGGATGCCAACCCCTTGGTACCACTTCTCTTACACTTTCAATCACAAAAGAGTATAATGTGCATATTTATGGAACACAAAGAAACAGAAAAGAAAGAGAGAGAGAAAGAAGTAAGTGCCTCATCTGTGACTTATCTGTGCAGTACCAAGTTGTGCACTGGAGAAAGGGTAATGCGCTCTGGGATGGCCCAGTTTTCAGCAGCCTTGGTGGAACAGCTGGTAGTGCAACCAGAACCATATTCCAGGAGGCCTGGGTTAAAATCTGAGCTGAAGCACTTACTTATTTCTCTCTTCTGTTTCTATGTATACTGCTTCTCTTGTCCTTGCTCCCCTCCAGGTCACTCACCCCTCTTCCCATAATATACCTGGCAGCACCGGGTGCCCACCCTCAGTGTGTCTGAAGATCATTCCAACACTGGGGTGCCAAGTCCCCAGTTCTGGCTTGTGTCCCCTTACAATAAAAAAAAAGTCCTCTGTTGATCTTTTTTTTCACTGTAAGCTGAAAAAAAGTAAAATAGTCCATCAACAATCAGAGCCCCATCCATCCCACCCTGACCCCGCATGCAGCACCCACCATCCCAAACCCCCCACACAACCTCACTCACCTGAACATGTCCCAT
The DNA here is from genome assembly GCA_016271365.2 of Neoceratodus forsteri. Lineage (NCBI taxonomy): Eukaryota > Metazoa > Chordata > Ceratodontiformes > Ceratodontidae > Neoceratodus > Neoceratodus forsteri. The sequence continues at coordinate 44,414,422 of CM057456.1, read as the reverse complement.
GTTGTAGATCCACTCTGTGATCAAAGTTATTTCTTCCTGCTGCAGGTCATTCTTGAACTGTGAAGCCACAGCTGGAGTTGTGCTGCCAGCTTCTAATGGAGCAGTCAGCCACTGATCCACTAATCTCTCTCTCTCTCTCTGTCTCTGTCTCTCACTATATGGTACTAATTTTCAAATCCTTTGGAATGGTGCATGGTGCTTGCACCAACAAGGACTTGTACAAGTTGTATTTGTCACTGCATCATGCTCTATTCCCAATTCTCAGACACCCCCTGGGCAACTGGGGGGGCTGCCATTACTGGCTGGCTTGCACTGACATTGTGACAGACAGACCAGTGTGGCAAGGTGAAGGGGGGCTTGTGCCAGGGCAGTGCTGCAGTATCCCCTTAATAGGGATTCTGCAAACCCTTCCAATGGGTAAACGGGCTGCCAGAGGTAGACCAGCTGGGAACTGGTCTAATGGCCATTCACCATTCTAAGTGCCATGCTATGGTGAGAGATGGTCCATGTGCCCCACTGCAGCCTCTGCCAGCAGACATCTACTCCTGCACCCAGCCAAGTGTCCCAGCAGTGGTGGGGCCATGGCTGGTGAGCTCCAGAGCTGTTCTCCCCACCACAAAGTACAGAACCGCCCCCACACCCAGTGCCTGCCACTGAGGCAACCATGACATTGCCCCATCCATGGACCATCACCACCTTCCCACACCTCAACCTGTGTAAGCCTACCTCTATGGGCCCTGCCAGTGGTAGGATGCATGGCTGGGGTCCCAGCTGTGGCCACCACTGCTCCCCAAAACTGCCACTGCTTGCGGCATTCCCTGCCTATGTGCCAGTTGTGTGGTGCACCAAACTGCCTGTAGCAAACTCAGGAAGTTTGGCACAAAAGTCAGTGCGTGGTCCCTCATGCACCTGAGTTTGCTACAGTCGGGACTTTGGTGCATAGTGCACCAATCGCAGGAGGGCTTCTAAAATCAGGCCCCATCTATCTATCTATCTATCTATCTATCTGTCTGTCTGTCTGTCTGTCTGTCTGTCTGTCTGTCTATCTATCTATCTATCTATCTATCTATCTATCTATCTATCTATCTTTCTATCTACCTATCCTATGTATTTTTTAAATATTTCTTAAGTAGACTGGGCTACCCATCCCAGATACCGTCTCTTTCTTTCCCTCCCCTCCAGGTTAACTGCCCTACCTTCCCATTTTTTTTAAACTACTAAGCTGACCAGGGAGGCCACCCCAGTACCACTTCTCTTGCTCTCCCTCCTCTCCAGCTCACCTGCCCCTTGTCTTAATATACCTGGTGGCACTGGAATGCCCACCCCTGGTGCCACCAAGGATCATCCCAACAATGGGGTGCACAATACCCAATGTCCCCTTACAATAAAGAAAACCATGCTTTTATTTTTTTTCACTGTAAGCTGAAAAAAGAAAATGGTCCATCAGCGATCTGAACCCCACACACCCCACCCCAACCCCTCACTCACCCTTGCTCTCCCGAACATGTCCCATGATGCAGACACACTCTCTGACTGAAGATACATCTTGCTGTTGGCATCAGTGACTACAAGATGAGAAAATAAGTCACAGCCATGATGTGGTAAGATACTTCCAGATATTGTGTGATATATCTAAAGATCTTCTCAAAGGTGGCCCACAGTGATGCTGCAGGCAGGCAGAACATTTCTCCAGAGATATCACAGAAATTTCAGGAAATATCTGACTATGTCTATGATTGCCATAGTAAGTCTGGTTTAATGTATTTCAGTAGGGTTTGAACTTTTATTCATAACTTTGTCATTTTGAATATTTTTATACCAAATTTCCAACATTGCCTTCTTGGGATCCCACTTCATGAATAAGGGTGGTGAAATTATTCAAATCCACCCTGAAAGGTGATTTTATGGTTGCTGCACAAAATCACATTTTGGGCAGGATTTGTAAATTTTGTCTGCCTTTGTTCATGAGGTGTGGTCATAAGAAAGGTATGGTATAAATTTAGGGTAAAAATATTTAAAAAAATAACAAAGTTATGAGCATGCATTGACATTATTCATTGCATTTATTTTTATTTTATTTGTACATCGGTTTACAACCTTTGAGCCAGAGGCTCATTTCCAAAGGTACCTTGTCACAAAGAGGACACATACAGTACAACATTTAAATTACCCATATCATTGCATGTTATGAGCGTGCATTGAAATTTTTCAACACAAACTCATAACTGTGGTCATTTTAAATAATTTGACCTCAAATTTTCAACACAGACATTTTTTTCACACCACCTCATGAGTGTCACAGCTGCCATTTTTCAAAGTCTGGTTGAAACAAGTTTTTGCACTTGTGTCATAAAATAATGTTCCAGTCAGGATTTGAGAATTTTCACCTACTGAGTTCATGAGGTGGAGTCATAAGAAGGTTATGCTGAAGATTTGGGGCTAAAAATATTAAAAAACCAAAACATTCTGAGCATACAATATGTTGAACATTTTCTGTGCTCACTCATAAGTTCAGTAATTTTAAATATTTTTACCCCACATTTTCGACATAGCCACTGTTTTACACCACCTCAGGAACACGATAGCTATCTTTTTTGAAATCCTGTCCAAAATGTGTTTTCGCACCTGTGGTATGAAATAATGTTTCAACAGAGATCTGAATATTGTCACCTACTGGGTTCGTGAGATGCTGTCATAAGCCAGCTATAGTATGTTGAACATTTGGTGTAATAATATGGTAAAATTCACAAGTTATGCATGAACATTGAAATATTTTTTGTGCTTCTGCAGCCTGATGACTGCACATTTGGTTGGGCCCTGCACTTTGGCATCTGTAGCGCACAGCTCCTTCCACAGCCAGATGGAGTCTTCACTTGGCACAGGACCAGGGCACTGTACATCTGAATCTACAGTTAGATGGACTCCTCATATGGTGTGGAAGTGCAGACCCCACAGGCCCTGCGCTTTCTTGCCCAGATGGACTCCTCATTTGGCACTGGCTTTCTGGGCACTGTGTGTCTGCATCTGTAGCAGCATGGAAATGCAGGGCTCAGAAGGTCCTGCGTTTCTGCAGCCTGATGGAGTCCACATTTGTCTCATGGCCCTTTGAGCCCAGCACATCTGCTTCTGCAGCCAGATTGATCGGTTCACACTGGTCTCAAAGGGACCTGCATGAACGAGGATACAATACCATTTTCTCAAAAAGAAAGGAAATTCATTGCAAAACACTGTGTTTATGCACTAGTTAGGGCTCAACTTTAAGCAATAGAAGTAGAGGAATGTGGTGTTAACTCCCCACCTCCCATGCAGCAAAAGAACAAGCCCACACAAGCAACCACAGGCAGCCATCGTTAGATAAGACAAACAACAAGCAACTGTTTCCAGATGACACAAATGCAGTAGCACGGATGTGCTATCTTAATAGATTTGTATGTGCAAATGCATGGCACTTTTGTTTTTTTTTTCTTGTACCAAATGTACCTACTTGCCTTGTCCCCATGAACCATATATAATTTATGTTGTTGTTACTGTAACCATGTTGTTATGTGAGGTCCTCAAACTCTAATTGGTTTCCCATTGTGCACCTTAGACAAACCTTATGTTACACATATGTTATGACAAATCGCTACTAACATGCAGGGCATTGGCACTTACTGTATAAGAGTAAGTAGCCAGGGACATATTGATTCCTATATTGTTTTGCTATGAAACATACAGCATGTAAAGTGCCAAGACACACTTGTGCCTTTGTTATCTTTTGAGAAGTTATGATACAGCCTGCACTGCCACTTTGCAGATTTATGTAATACTGCACTACATCCTGTACCTAGTATGACTCCTTTGTTCTACATTTTAGCTGACTTTACAACTAATGTATAATGATAGATAACACTGTGGAGCCACCTAACTTTTGGCCAGTATGGCTTATTTTATGTATCTAGTCTTCTAGTAACCATGGTAATAATCTAACTATATGTAACCTGTTGCATTATATATTCCACTTGAGACCTTCTTCACTCCTTGGGGTATTTGGGAAACTTTCAACTTCCAGTGTCTGATGGTAAGACTTGCTTAGGGCAACTTTTATCTTTTGTGTAATAAACAAGTTTATAAACAAATATGTCTCTAGTCCATATCCCTTTTGCATTTCCAAGACTGCCAAGAATCTGACCAGGGCTAAACACCCTAACATATTGGCGACCGTTATTTTCCCATAGTGTTGTTGCCTTTTTGGTAAGGTAACAAGGGGGGTGATGTTATGTGCGGTCCCCACACTCTAACTGGATTACCACTGTGTACCTTAGACAAACCTTATGTTACACATATATTATGACAAATCACTACTAACATGTAGGGCATTGGCACTTACCATATAAGAGTAAGTAGCCAGGGACATATTGATTCCCATATTGCTTTGCCACAAAACATACAGCATGTAATGTGCCAAGACACTTTTGTCTTTGTTATCTTCTGAGAAGTTATGATACAGCCTGCACTGCTACTATGCAGATTTATGTAATAGAAACATAGAAACATGGAATTTGATGGCAGATAAGGACCACTTGGCCCACCTAGTCTGCCCATTTCCCTACCTGATGGATAGGCTGCAGATTCTAGTTAATCAACAGCTTACTTCCTCCTACCCCCCCCACTAGAATTGCCTTATGCCTGTCCCATGCATTCTTGAATTCTCCCACTGTTCCTGACTCTACAACCTCCTCGGGAAGACTGTTTCATGCATCCACAACCCTCTCTGTGAAAAAATACTTTATCACATTACCTTTGAGATGTCCCCCCTCTATCTTCAAATTGTGTCCCCTTGTTCTCACACATCTCTTCTTCTGAAAGATGCTACCCTCTTATACTTTGTTAATTCCCTTGAGATACTTGAAAGTTTCTATCACATCCCCCCTCTCCCTCCTTTCCTCTAGGGTATACATATTAAGGTGCTTTAGTCTCTCCTCGTATGTCTTCTAGTGCAGACCCTGCACCATTTTGATTGCCCTCCTCTGAACAACCTCCGCTCTGTCTATGTCTTTGCAGAGATGGGGTCTCCAGAATTGTAAGCAGTACTCCAAATGGGGTCTCACCAACTGTCTGTACAGAGGGATAACAACTTCCTGTTTTCTATTGTTGATGCCTCTCCCTGTGCATCCCAGTATCCCCCCAGCCCTCCTTACTGCCTTCTCACATTGCTTGTCCACCTTTAGGTCATCTGATATAATTACTCCTAGGTCTCTTTAGATTTTTGTTGTTGTTATTAACTCCCCCCCCCCATTGTGTACTCTTCCCCTGGATTTTTGTTTCCCAGATGTATTACCTTGCACTTCTTTGCATTGAATCTGAGCTGTCACATATCTGACCATTTCTCAAACCTTGCTAAGTCCCTTTTCATCCTTTCCACCCCACCCTGTGTATCAACCCTGCTGCAGATCTTTGTGTCATCTGCAAAGAGACATACCTTTCCTTCCAGGTGCTCTCCAATGTCACTTATAAAGACATTAAAGAGGACTGGTCCCAGTACCAAACCCTGCGGTACCCCACTAGTTACCCTCCTTTCTTCACTGTGGACTCCGTTTACTATTACTCTTTGCATCCTGTTGTCCAGCCAGTTTTTTATCCAGGCTACCAACTTGGGACCCACTCCAAAGCTGGCTAACTTGTATATTAATCTTTTGTGTGAGACTGTGTCAGATGCCTTGCTAAAATCTAGGTAGACCATATTCACAGCCCCTCCCTGTTCTACTTCTTTGGTCACCCAGTCAAAGAAATCTATTAGGTTCATCTGACATGACCTTCCTGCTGTGAAACCATGCTGCCTTGGGTCCTGTGCCCCACTGGCCTCTAGGTACTTAACAAATTTTTCCTTCAGAAGTGATTCCATCATTTTCCCTACCACTGAGGTCAAACTAACTGGTCTGTAGTTTCCTGCCTCTGCCCTGCTCCCACTTTTGTGCAGTAGAATCACATTTGCCCTTCTCCAGTCCTCAGGTTCCACCCCATCCTTCCATGATTTGTTAAAGAGAGTAGTCAGTGGTGTTACTAATTCTACCCTTAGTTCTTTTAGAATTCTTGGGTGAATCCCATCAGGCCCCATTGCTTTGTCCACCCTCAGTTTCAAGAGTTCTTTCAAAACACTTTCTTCTGTGAATGGACTGGAATCGACCCCCCTATTCAGAGTTTCTCTCTTGATTGGTTTAGGTACCTCTCCCTCCTCTTCTGTTGTGAATACTGAGCAGAAATAGTCATTCAGTATCCCTGCTTTTCCACTGTCACCCTCTGCCCACATTCCCTCCCCTTTATTAAGTCTCTGTATCCCCCCCTTGGTCTTTCTTCGCTCCCAAATGTACCTATAAAAGGTTTTATCCCCCTTCTTAACAGAGTTGGCTATCTTTTCCTCAGTTTGTGCCTTTGCTATTCTGACTGCCTTCCCTGCCTCCTTCTGCTTTAACTATAAACATAAGAACATACAAAATTTGCCAGCAGATAAAGGCTTAGAGGTCTATCAAGTCTGCTTGAATGTTCAGCTAGCCCCCTTATTCTGCAGCTGCCCCTCCCTTCCACCCTTCCGCTCCATTGACCCTCCCCTTTGTCCTGTCCCATCCCCTTTTGAAGCAGTCCATTGTTCTGCTGGATACCACTTCTGCAGGTAACGCATTCCACCCAGCTACCACCCTCTCTGTAAAAAAGTGTCTCCTCATCTCCCGCCTGTCTCATATCATGGCCCCTGGTGTCCCTCCCCTTCCTTACTTTGAACAGCCCCCTGTACCTGTCTTGTTTATTCCTTTCATGTACTTAAAGGCTTCAATTAAGTCCCCCCATCCCTCCTCTCCTCCAGCGAGTACATGTTCAGCTCCCTCAGCCTCCTCTCATATGATAAGTCCCCCAGCCCCTTGATCATCTTTGTTGCCCTGCGCTGTACCCCCTCCAGTAACTTAATGTCCCTCTTCAGATACGGGTGCCAGTACTGCATGCAGTACTCTAGGTGTGGTCTAACTAATGACCTATACAGTGGCAGAATCACCTCCTCCCTCCTTGAGGATATACCCCTTGCAATGCAATTCTGCATTGTGTTGGCCTTTGCAGCTGCCTTCCTACATTGTGCCGAGTTGTTCATTGACCCTGTAATGAGCACCCCCAGATCCTTCTCCTCCTCTGTCTGGTCTAGCTGCACTCCCTCCAGCTGGTAACTCCTCCTTGGGTTCTTCATCCCAAAATGCAGCACCTTGCATGTTTTGGCATTAAACCCCAGTTGCCAGGTGTCTGACCAGGTTTCAAGCTTTGCCAGATCATCCTGCAACCCCTGCTGTCCCCCTAGGTTGTCCACCACTGCTCCCATCTTGGTATCATCAGCAGACAGACTGATCTTGATGTCCAATGATATGTCTACAATGAATATCCCAAACAACACTGGCCCCAACACCGAGCCCTGTGTAACACCGCTCATCACTACCCATGGGTGTGAGAGCTCCCCACCCACCACCACCCTCTGTTGCCTTCCCTGAAGCCAGTTCCCTACCCATCTCACCTGCTTTGCACCAGACCCTGTGACTTCTAACTTACTTCCCAGCCTCCCATGTGGCACCATGTCGAATGCCTTACTGAAGTCCAGATACAGGACATCCACTGCATGGCCCCTGTCCAGTTGCCTAGCTACCCAGTCATAGAACTCCACCAGGTTGGTTTGGCAGGATCTGCCACATATGAAGCCATGCTGTCTGCTGTCCTATAGTCCTTTGGCCTCTAGGAGGGCCACCAACTGAAAAAGTTCTCTGTTCTGCTCCTTCCATGTTTCCTTACATTTCCTGAATGCTGTTCTTTTCTCCTTAACCTTCCCTTCCACCTCTTTTGAGAACCACCAACTGATAAAGTTCTCTGTTCTGCTCCTTCGGTGTTTCCTTATATTTCCTGAATGCAATCTTTTTCTCCTTAACTTTCTCTTCCACCTCTTTTGAGAACCATAGTGTTTTTTTTCCTATGTTTTGTTTTGTTGATTTGCTTCACACAAAGGCTTGTTGCCTCTGCAATGGCTGTTTTGATTATTCCCTATTGTTCCTCCACCCCTCTTTCTTGCCCATTTGCTAGTGCTTTTCTGAGGCACTCTCTCATTTTCCCAAAGTCAGCTTTCCTAAAGTCCAATACTCTTGTTTTTTGTATGGCTTGACTCCATGGCTGTGTTTATTGTGAACCACACTGTTTGGTGGTCACTTGTTCCCAGATGGCTACCCACTTCTAAATCTGAGATCCTTTCTCCTTCCCCATTTGAGAGTACCAAGTGTAAAATTGCTTCCTCCCAAGTGGGTTCCAACACTAGTTGTCTGAGGCATGCCCCTGTAGGGCATCAAGAATGATCCTGCTCTTGGAAATGCCTGCAGCAAAGGTACTCCAGTTAACATCTGGCATATTCAGGTCCCCCATCAACAATATTGCCCCTTTTTCTGCCATTTTAAGGATGCTTCTAGCATTTCCTTGTCCATTTTCTGCCCCTGAGATCGGGGGTCTGTACACAATCCTCATGTGGATTGTAGTGCCATTTCCTGTCTCCAGGGTGACCCATAGTGACTCATCAACTTCCTGTTTACTCTTTAGTTCTGTTGCTTTAATCCCTTCCCTTAAATAGAGAGCTACTCCTCCTCCTCTTTTACCCACCCTGTCCCTCCTGTAGACTGTGTATCCTGGTATGTTGACATCCCAGTCATGGTTCTCTGTGTACCATGTTTCAGTGACTGCCACAATATCCAGGCATCCCTCTTACATCAAGTCCACTAGTTCAAGGAGCTTGTTACACAGACTGCGGGCATTGGTACTCATCACCTTCCATTTTCTTTATGGCCTTACCCCTTTTAGCCCCATCCCTGTCCTTACTGACTTCTTCTGCATTTACCCCATCCTGCTCCCTACTGACTTCTCTACCTTGGTGTTTACCTCTCTAACTACTGTGTTTTGTGGGGGGAGGCTGAGATTTCCCTGCTCCTTTTCAGTGCCTCCCCCTTGGCTAGTTTAAATGCTTACCAATGAAGCATTTAAACCTATCACCTAGGATCCTGGTTCCCCTCTGGACAGATGCAGACCATCATGCCAGTATAGGCCTGCATCCCTCCAGGTGGCTCCTCAGTACCCAATGAAACCAAAACCCTGAGCTCCACACCAGTTTTTCAACCATTCATTGAATCCCATTGTGCAGAATACCCTAGCATCATACTTGTCATAGACAGACAGCACCTCTGAGAAGTATACCGTACATGCTACTTGTCTAAGGCCCCTCCCCAACTCTACAAACTCCACTTGCACTGCTCTGATCCCATTCACAGCCAGGTCATTTGTCCCTAGGTGGACAATGACATCCAGCTCCCTTCCTTGTGCAGCTGCTCTCGCGATCCTGAGGATTCACTTCCTGTCCATCTGAGCCGTGGTGCCAGGCAGGCACCTTACCTCCCCATCCCCTTCCTCCCCCACTTCTACCCCCTAATGATTGCATCTCCCACAAGGAGTTGTTTCCTTCCCCTCTGGGGTCTCATGCCACCCTCCTGTGGGTCTCCTTTGTGGAGGTTCCCAGCATCCTCCTTGGTCTCCACTGCAGGTGCCTCCATAGAGGAACCACACTTTGCTAGAACAGCATATGAATTGTGGAGAGGTAAAACTGGAGAGATGCACCTCTGTTCCACCACCCTCTCCCTCCCTGAGCCCAGCTTGGTCCAACCATTCCTCCTTCTTCTCAACCTCTGAGGTAGCGGTGGTGGCCCTGGTGGTCCCTGGGTCAGGGAAGAGGTTTCACGAATCCTAGCCAGGTCAGCCTGGAGATGGGCAACCTCCTCCCTCAGACCAGAGAGGTGTCTGCAAACAGGGCAGCATTGCAGCCTCCAGAATGTCTCCTGGAACACTGCCGCCCCACAACCATTGCACTGCACCACTCCCATCTTGACTTATTTTGTGTCGCCTCTCCCGTTGTTTTGTATGCTTACTATCTCCTCCCTCTATGTATTTTTACACTTATTTTCCTACTGCCTATGTGCTCTTACAACTCGTGCCCTTCCTGTTCTGGGACAGGAACTTCCTGTAGTCTTCAGCAGTCTCCTTCCTCCATGCTTGGATTCAGACCTCCAGCAGCTGGGGAGTTATTTTTTCAGTTCCTTCAAGGTTGATGAAACTAATGTATCTCAGTGATCCTTCCCTTCCTACTGCCAAACAGGAAGTTCCTGTTGTCAGTCAAATCCAGTGGCTATAAAAGTAGAACTGGCTTACGGTGGGAGGGTGGAGGGGTGGAAAGGAGGGCAATTTGTAAAAAGCTATAGTTCTAGACTGCTGTTTCTTGCTCTGAAAGCAAAGTTCTCCTCTGTCAAAAACAGCAGGATGCTGTAATTGGAGACACCTGCTTTTGTACTCCTAAGCTCCTAAGCCACACCCCCAATTAGATTCACCCTCTGCTCCTGACTCAGTAAATTGAGCTGATACAGCTCCCTTCCTCGGAGAAACACACAGTGACTTTCTTCTTTTTTTTTTACTTAAATGAGACCCCTTTCTTCTAATAAAGTATCTGTTTGCTTAATCCAAACAGGCACTGACTCCTGCTGAGATAAAAATTATTTATCAGTAAAAAAGCTGTAGTTCTAGACTGCTGTTTCTTGCTCTGAAAGCAAAGTTCTCCTCTGTCAAAAACAGCAGCAATACTGCACTACATCCTGTACCTTCTATGAATCCTTTGTTCTGCATTTTAGCTGACTTTACAAATAATGTATAAGGATAGATATCACTGTGGAGCCACCTAACATTTGGCCAACAGGGCTTATTTTATGTTTCTAGTCTTCTAGTAACCATGGTAATAATCTAACTATATAACCTGCTGCATTATGCATTTCCCTAGAGACCTTCTTCACTCCTTGGAGTATTTGTGACATGTTCGGCTCCCAGGGCTGGATATTCAAAAGGGTTGTGCCATGCGCAATAGGGTTGCACCTGCGCAGGTCCGAAATTGCACCATTCTGCCATATTCAGCAGGAGGCAGTTGCACCACTGAAAACATGCTGAGCAACAGCGCAATGATAATGAAGGCATGTGCAACCGAAGGGGGTGGAACCATGCATAAAGGGCGCAGTGCGATGTTCAAAGACGTGTGTAATGAGCAACAGTGGAGCAGGTGGAAGTTGCGCCATAGCGGAAATGAGCCAAAATAAAAAAGGAGCAAGGAAGAGGCGCAAGAACGCTAGAGGCAAGCCACATGAGACAGAGGCAGAGACAGGCACAGTGAAACAGGGAGAAAGAGGGCAGACCAGGGAAACCACACCACACAAGAGGGGCAATGGAAGGTGTGTGAGGCCACAGAGAGCAGAGGCCAGTAGGTGTACCCAGTGCAGAGGAGGTAGCAGTCAGGACAGCGGGGGGAACAAAGCAACATCAGCTGGGGGAAACACAAGCCAGGGACATGGACAGTGCCACCTCCACATGGATGCCATAAAGAGGGGGTGATAAGGCATGCTGCAGGGGGACGTGGCCATGGAAGGGCCCGTCGGTGGTATGCCCCCAACAGGCAGTACTGAGCCAGCACCAGCTATGAGCTGTACACAGATGTTGAGATAGTGGGCCGGTACCGCCTAAACAGGGCAATACTGAGGTGGCTCTGTGAGCTGTGCAGTGATGTGATGCAGGCACCCACACGACGGAGTCATGCTCTGTCAGTGGAGACAAAGGTAACAGCCTGCATGTGCTTGCTCACCATGGGTACCTTCCAGAGACCAACAGGGGATACCACAGGCATAACACAGTCGGCCACATCACGCATCCGCACCCAATTCCTCAGCGCACTGCTGCCACATGCTGCGGAGTACATTCATTTCCCCAGCACTGCGGTGGAGTGCACAGCAAACATACAGGAGTTCCACAGGGTAGCACATATGCCTGCTGTGCTAGGGGTGATAGACTGCACCCATGTGGCCATACGCACACCACCTGGCCCCGATGGGGCTGCCTACATGAATTGGAAGGGATATGCCAGTGTCAACTGCCAGGTGGTGTGTGATGCCAGTGGGCACATCATCAATGTCTGTGCCACGCACCCTGGGGGAGCACATGATTCTTTCATCTGGCACCAGTCAACACTGTGCCACCAATTCGAGAGTGGGGACATCCCCACAGGTCATCTAGTGGGTGAGTATGTATGTAGAACTGACATATCATGGGCAAGATGGGGTATGGCCAGAGGTGCCATGGGTGTGGCCCACAGGGTTTGGGGCAGTCTGAGCCTGAACAAGACACTGACCTCCACCATCTCCACACAGGTGACAGTGGATACCCACTCCATCCCTGGCTGCTCACACCCTACCAGCAGCCCATGACCCCATCACAGCAATGCTTCAATGAGGCACATGCCACCACATGCAACGTCATTGAGTGGGTGTTTGGGATGCTGAAGGCGCATTTCCATTGCCTGGAGACCTCTGGCGGTGCCCTACAGTATAGCCCCTCAATGGCCTGTGCGATATTCCTGGCCTGTTGCATCCTGCACAACATGGCCAAAGACTGTGGGATAGCCATACAGGTCAAAGAGGGGGACAGCAATGGGGACGATGGTGACACCGGTGATGATGGGGATGGGCAGGCCTCCCTTGGCCGATGAGACCCCCGACTGATCCGGCTGGCACAGCTGCACCGGGACACCATCACAGAGGAGCACTTCAGCCAACACAGGTAAGTCATGGGGCCATGTGCAACCATCAGTGGCTAGGGCACAACCCACAGACATGCATGGAAACACACCAGGGGTGCATGCTGGCAAGGGATGTGGCAGGGCACAGAAGCACACACATACAACCAGGGAGGGGTGAACAGTAACATGCAACATGGACGGACACACACACATTCACACACAATAGGCACAAAGTGCACAGGGGTCAGGTGCAAAACAGAGCCAGAATGCAAACACTAGCAACACACATGTCCACAGGCCACCACATCCACTGACTGTCTATGTGTGTGTGTCAGATGCTGGGCACCATCACACTTTGGTGTACAGCGCAATGCAGGCATCATCATGCACACGTACCTGTGGACAGCAGTCGGGAGGGTGTGCAGGTGGACCGTGTGTCTGTGTGCAGGGCCGGGCACCCACCCGTGCACTGCCCACCGAAACACACAACGCACACAGGGCAGCACCAGACAGTGCCCACACTGGGAGACAGGTCAGTTCTGCGGCACATTGCCACATCCGCCTTGGATGCGTGGGTGGCCCCGCCAAGACCCAGCAGCACTGGCAGGCTGACCACGGGCCTCATGGGGTGGCACCGATGGTCCACCAGGGGTTCCACTGCACGAATGCGACCGTGCCTGCACAAGGTTCTGCAGCACACTGAACACACCTGCATCAGGAGTGCGCGGGATGCCCACAGCTGAACCTGGCGTCGACAGTGTGGGTGTCGCACGATGCCAGGAATGGGGAGTGGATAGCGAACTGTGCGGTGTGAGCGACATGTGGGCACCTGACTGTGTGCCCATTGTGGCCATGACAGCGATAAATGCCTGTGTTTGCCTGTCAATGGCAGTGGTCACATCTTCCCGCAAATGGTCAATCCGGGACAGGATCCTATCGGTGTCCCTGCTGTGTCGCTCCTCGACCTGCTCCAGGGCCACACACAGTACCTCCATGGACGTTGCAAGCCGCATCTGCTGCTGTACTGATGCCTGCAGTAGGTGGGTGTACTCATCAAAGAGGTTGTCTGACACCTCGGCATCCCATCCATCAGGGTGTGGAAGGGCCTGATGTCCAGCACCCCTTGAGGGTGGGTGCTGCTCACCAGGACCAGGTATGGGCAGGTCCACAGGTGGTGCACAGACGCCACCACTGAACCCTGAACCCCCAGTCCCAGTGGGCACTGCTGCTGCTGCCCCTCTGCCTGCTGTGCCCAAGGGATCAGTTGTTCCACCACTGTGGCCGCAACAGTTCCACTGTCCTGACCAGCCACTGGTGCTGCCCCACTGGTGCTGACAGGCACAGCCTGGGACTGTGCTGACACTCTGGCACACACGTCAGAACCAGCCAGGTCCATGGGTGTGAGCTGGCCTGCTGTGTGTCCATTCCGTGGCACACACATGTCACTGCCCATGACGGTCATGTCCCCATCATTGGTCCAGGTCTCTGCCACAGCCACGGCCACAGCGTGCTGGCATCCTTGGATGCCAGAACGCTGAGACACAGGAAGGGCCTCCCCCACACCTGTCTCAACGACATCAGTGTGGACAGCCAGGCGGACCCACTGTTGCAATGCTAGATGGCTACCTGTGGAGGTGGATGGTCCCTCCTCCAACTCCAGATGACTGTCCGCAGTGGACAGGCCCTCCACCACTGACCCCTGCAGATGCAAAGGATCTGTAACAGAAAGTAAGGTCACGTTAGTGCATGTGATCTACCCTGCCCCCCCTCGACAGACCATGACTTACCATGCAGTGATGGGCTACCACCTGTCTGGAAGCCACCTCCTGGAATGCCCTCTATGGCACTGCACTGCATGCTTGCAGCAAGCCTGTCCTCTGCCGGTGTCAGCTGCACCACCTCCGGCTGGCCCCCGCCTGTTGCAGCACATGCCGCCCTGATGGAAGCCACCTTCTCCTTCACCCTCCTCCTGTCGGTACCCATCTTCTTCTTACACTCCTGCATGGAGTGCTGGTGGCTGCCATGCAGGTTGACGGCACATGCCACCCCTTCCATGCAGCAGCATGGGCTTGAGGGGGTGCCCCGCTGTCCACTGAGCAGTGGCTCCTGATTGAGGTAGGCCTCGAAGAGTGCCTCTGTCTCGGCCTTGGTGAAATTGGGCCTCCTCTTCTGCCCACCTTCGTTGTCCTCCTCATCCGGAACTTGCTAGATCATTATCCAGCCTGTAAGGATGACAGTGGTTACCTGTGACTGTTCAGTACAAAGCAAGTCCCTGATACCACAGTCCAGAACCCCACACAGCATGCAACTCACCAATAAACTGCAGTAACCGAATATGGCCACTGCAGAACAGTGTCGCATTTTTATAGCGCAATCCATGCAAATTAGGTGAGGAGCAACTTTAATGAGATGCAAATCACGCTGCTGCGCCATTGCACGGCTGATCGGATGATTTGCATATGACGGCTGAATATCGCGCTTTTGCACTTTGCTCAATTGTGTTGAATGTGCTGAGCCAATGGCACAGTTCTGTGGCATGTGTAGTACACCACACTGCGCATGCCCAGGTAGCTTGCTCAGGCATCTGCCATGCTGATGACGTGCTGTGCGCGGTAGGCATTTCAGGGCATGGCCACCATTGTGACAGTGGCGCTATGGCAAGGGTCACTACATGGCGCTGTGGCACAACTGCAATAGTTCACTGTGGTGATGGCACACAGGCAGCGAATCACGCTAGGACGATAGACGTCCAATGGCGCTGTGCATGGCCTTGCGCCAGAGACCCATGACCCTGTGCCGACCTTTGCCCCCTTGGCTATCACGTCCAGCATGGCTGCACCTCTATCCGCTGTTACGTTGACAGCGTGATAGAGAATGGCTGGCCTGTACCGCCGCCAGCACTTCCTCGTGGGGTGCTGCACCCAGAGCACCATATTGCCTACTATAGTGGTAGAGGATGCATGCAGGAGAGCCCCTCAATGGAGTGCCCTTGAGCTGGCCAACCTTGTGGCCATTGTGGAGCCACACTATGGCCCACTCTTTGGCGAGGAGGCACTGGACAGGGCCAGGACCCAGGTTTGGCAAGAGGTGGCCACTAACCTGGAGGCAGCCACTGGCCACAGGAGAACGGCAGAACAGTGCAGTCACCGGTATGGGGACCTTAGAAGGAGGGAGCCGGAGCAACTTGCCCATCTGCGGTCGCGTGCCAGGAGGGGCGTGGTGCCTCATCCAGGTGGGTGATACGTCTACACACTTGTATCATCCATATGGGTAACACTGTCTTATGTGTCCAGCACATAGGGGAGGGATAGTCTAGGGTTGGCTGTGGCGGTGTTTACAGGGTATGGGGTGGGTGGGTCTGGCTGGGTGGGTGGGCACACACACTGGGGCAGGGGGAATTTGCTTTGGGTTTGTACTGATGTGTTTCTCTCCTTTTGTCTCCCACAGGCGTGGCCGGGTGGAGGCGGATGGTGGAGCGGCAGCAGAGGGAGGAGGACGCTGCACAGGGGCGTGTCGGGGACCAACCCCAATTCCATCAATGTCCCGATGAGGGTGAGTGTCATGACACCATGATTGCTATTGCATGCTGTGTGACAGGGTGGGAAGCAGGGCATGGCCACCATCCATGGACACCACTGCCATGCACGCGACATGTGACAGTCAGCACTGTCCAGTGGCACTGCATGTCTGGGAGTGCGTCAATGGTGGTCCATGCGTGCACTGGGCACATGGCTGTGGCACTGTCTGCACACTGCATCGCCACGTTACTGTACGGCCTTGGTTGTGCTGTGCTGGACATGGGTGGTGGGTGTGTGCAGTGGTACACATGGCTGTTGGTGCCTGGTTGGGCATGTCTTGTGGACACGGTCACTGTGGGTGGGCGCACACCATCACAGGAGCATGGCACATGGCTGTATGCCATGCATAATGGGTGGGCTACAGGGGGATGGACAGTCACACCTATTGACTCTGATCCCTCGTCCTAGGTGTGTGGATACTCCTGCGGATCCAGCAGGCTGTCCAGGAGCTGCTGCAGGTGGCGCAAGAGTCCCTGTCCATATTGAGGGACTTACAGCAGCATGGGGTCAGGAGGAGGAGGTGGCCCAGGCAACAGCCCCAGGCAGAGGAGGACCAGGCTGGACACTGACATCTGCACAACCTGCCTGCAACTACCCCCCTTTGATCAACCCTCACACCCCACCTACCCTCTTCCATATGTTCACCTCTGCCCTTACCCACCCCGCTTGTTTCTGTCCCCCCAGGTTTGTACTTAGTTGTATATAGTTATTTTTGATATGTTTTTGAATACAAATATTTTGATATGAATACTGTGGTGGTCTCTGATTTGCAGCTGGCTATAGGTGCTCAGCTGCAGTGGTGTGCATGGCATCCGGGTTGGTTCAGTCATGGGTATGTGTGTGTGTGCATGGGGAAGTGTCTCTGGTGTGGGAGTGGCTATCAGTCGGTGTCTGTGGTGTGTGTGTTGTTCCCTGTGCATTGCATTACTGTATGCAGTGGTCCATGGTGCATGTTCTGTGTCCATTGTGTCCCTGTCAAGACATCCTTGGCCTGTGCAGCTGACACCCTTGCATGTCTGTGGCCTGCGAGGTCTGCTTACTTGTCAGTGGTGACTGTCCCTGCAGGTCATCCACTGTGACCGTCACAATGCTGGGTTGCCTCCTGTCACTGATGTGGTGCATGTTTGCCTCTGGTGACACTGTGGCCTCTGCAGTTGCTGTCCCACCTCCATACTGTGGCTTGTGTGTGTTGCAGGGGCTGTGCACCACTGTCTGTGACTTGTGCTCCATGCATATGCTGGTGGCATACAGGACCACAGTTCATGCACAGGGTGGGTGTCACCCCTGTACCATGGAAGACTACAGGCTGTGTGTGCACAGTTTTCATGGGCCCACACTGGGGGCTTCATTGCCACATGACTGCGTCCTTGTGTTAGTGTCCCCGTGGGTATGGGTGTGTGTTTGCCCCTGCACTGTGTTGCATCCGTTGTGCTGCATGCTTCCATGCACCACTGTGGGTGTCTGTGCTGGCTGCTGTGGCACATGGTCAGTCGGGATGTGACACTTGTCTACTGTGCAGGGTGCTGTATCAATGGTGGTGGTGTCAGGAGCACGCCCTTTCCCGTGTGGGGTACCTCTTATGCTGACACACGTTCAGTCTCTGAGCTGTGCCTCAGGGGGATTGTGCGTGTTGGCACTGTGTCTACCATTATTGCATTGCCGTGTGCTGCCACCCACTGCTGGGTGCTCATGGTGGGTCTGGCTTGTATGGTTCTGTGGTACACAAGGTTGCAGTGTGACAGTGGGGGTGGTGGTATGCATGGGGTTTCCTGCAGTGGTGGTCACTGCTCATGGGGGGTGTCTTGGGGTCACCGTGCAGGGTGTGCTGTGCACTGGGGGAGCTGGTGTAGCATGGGGTGGTCTGCCCTCCTTGTGTGGCAGTCTCAGCTTGCCGGTGGGTGTGCTGGGGCACCATGGCCCAGCTGTGCTTTGTTTGCTTGTCCCCATGGGCCGGTGGATATTCCAGCCCTCCCCCAGTTGTGCTGTGCTTAGGGTGTGGGGGTCATTGTCAGTTCTGCTGTGTGTTCCTGTGCCCATCTGTGGCATGGTTGATGGGACCCTACCTACCTCCCTGGTTGTGCGTTACATTGCTCTGCTGCTGGGGGGCTCCCTGCTTGTGCTATGGTGCCTCTGGGCTGCTCAGCTGGGCAGCCCTTGTTGCTCCATAGCGCGTCGGATCTGCTCAGCTTCCCCTTCCTAGTTGTGCTATGGCACAGGTTGTGCGATATTCAGACGTTAGCTGTTGGCGCAATTTGGCTTGCTCCTTTTTCGAATATCGCGTCCATTGCACATGGGCGCAATGAACTTGTGCTTGCTTCTGCTATTACGCACTTTTTGGGCGCAGTTTGAATATCCAGCCCATAGTGTCTAATGATAAGACCTGCTTAGGGCAACTGTTATCTTTTGTGTAATAAACAAGTTTATTATCAAATATGCCACTAGTCCGTGTCTCTTTTGCATTTCCAAGACTGCCAAGAATCTGACCAAGGCTAAAAGCACAAACAATGTTATTTCCTGTACTCTTCTGGGTCGTGCCTGAAAATAGGCAAGTTACTGCCTAGTGCACCCTACTCAGTAAACAAAAACTAAATAAAAATAAAATAAATAAGCACTGGCCCCACAGGGAACCACTTCATGAATGTGACAGCTGTCATTTTTCAAATCCTGGCCGAAATGTGTTTTCACAGCTGTGGTGCAAAATGATGCTTTGGCTGGCATTTGAACATTTTCAGCTACTGGCTTAATGAGGTGGAGTCATAAGTAGGCTATGTTGAACAGCTGGAATAAAAATATTAGAAACAACAAAATTATGCATGTATATTGACATACACTCACTCATGACTTTGATAATGTTCAGTATTCTGACACCAGATTTCCAACACTGCTACATTTTAATACCACCTCATGAATGTGACAGCTGTCATTTTTCAAATCCTGACCAAAATGTGTTTTTGCACCTATGGCACAAAATGATGATTTGGAAGGAATTTGAAAAATTTCACCTACCGGCTACATGAGGTGGGGTCATAAGAAGGCTATGTTGAAAATCTGGTGTGAAAATACTGTAAAATTACCATGTTTTGAGTGAGCACTGAAATATTTGAACGTTCACTCAAAAGTTTACTAATTGTCAATATTTTTCTCCAGATTTTGAATGTAGCCATTTTTTTCACACCACCTAATAAACTGGACAGGTGTCATTTTTCAAATCCTGGATGAGATGGGGTTTTTTTTGCCCTTGTGGTGTGAAGTGATGCTTTAGCCACTATTTAACAAATGCTACATGTCATGTTTATAAGGGGAGTCATAAAATGAGTATCTTGAACATTTTGGGGCAAAATTAAAAAAACAAAACATAATGATTATTAAAAAACATTGTATGTAGTGCTAGACTTACCCAAGCGGATAGTGCTCTATGATCCTGTGCCAGTGAGCTGAGTTCAGGAGCAAGCTTAGTTAGCCAGCTGAATGGGGCAAGGGTGGGGGATGGCACTGTTACATAGAAACATAGAAGTTGACAGCAGATAAGGACCACAAGGCCCATCCAGTCTGGTCATTTTTTCTACCTTATGAATGTGCAATAGGCCTTTACTCTGTCAATGGCCTATTTATTCATACTCATCTGTATTGCTCCCTTATGCCTTACCCATGCCTGTTTGAAGCTCTGCACTGTATTTATATCCACCACTTCCTGAGGTAGGCCATTTCATGCGTCCACCACCCTTTCTGTGAAAAAGAACTTCCTCACATTACTCTTTAATTGGCCTCCCTCTAATCTCATGCTCTGTCCTCTTGTCCTGATGTTTTTCTTATATTGAAACATGTTAGACTCTTTCACCTTGTTAATGCCCTTAAGATGTTTGAATGTTTTGATCATATCACCTCTCTCCCCCCTTTGCTGTAGGATATACATATTTAGCTCCGTTAATCTGTCCTCATATGTTTTCTGATATAGTCCCCAAACCATTTTGGTTGCCCTTCTCTGTACTGCCTCAATTTTGTTAATGTTCTTGTGCAGGTGCGGCCTCCAGTACTGCACACAGTACTCCAGATGGGGCCTAACCAGTGTCATGTAAAGAGAGATTATTACCTCCCTCTTATGATTTGTGATACCCCTACTAATACACCCCAACATCCCTCTAACCTTACCTACTGCTTTAGTGGTCTGCTTGGATGATTTCAGGTCATCTGTGATGATGATGCCCAAGTCTCTTTCTTCCCTTGTGATTGCCAGCAACTCCTCCCAACCTATAGGTAGCTTCAGGGTTTCTCTTCCCTATGTGCATGATCTTGCACTTCTTTGCATTAAACACCAGTTGCCACTCTTCAGACCATTTTGTTAGTTTTTCCAGATCTCTTCTCATTCTGCCCACCCCATCTGGATCATCTACTCTGTTGCAGATCTTGGTGTCATCTGCAAACAGGCAAACCTTACCCTCCAGTCCATCTGCAATGTCACTGATGAAGATACTGAAGAGGACTGGCCCCATGACTGATCCCTGAGGTACCCCACTTGTGACTTGCATCTCTTCTGACTGTATACCATTTACTACTACTCTCTGTTTTCTGCCTGCCAACCAGATTGCCACCCAGTTGACCAACTTCTGACCCACCCAAAGCCTACCCAGCTTATTAATCAATTTTCCATGTGGAACAGTATTGAAAGTTTTGCTGAAGTCAAGATAGGTGACATCAACTGCACCCCCTTGGTCCACCACTCTGATTACCCAGTCAAAGAAATCTATGAGATTAGTTTGACAGGACCTTCCTGTTGTAAACACATGCTGTCTTGGATCCAGTGCTCCTATGCATTCCAGGTGTTGCACTATCCTTTCCTTAAGGAGTGCCTCCATAATCTTGCCCACTACTGAGGTAAGACTGAATGGTCTATAGTTCCCTGTCTCCTCCCTGCTGCCACTCTTGTGAAGTGGGATCACATGAGTCCTTCTCCAGTCTTCTGGGACCTCTCTTGTGTTCAGAGACTCACTAAACAGTTCTGCTAATGGCTCTGCTAGTTCCACCCTTTGCTCCTTTAGTACCCTGGGATATATGCCATCAGGTCACATTGCCTCGTCCTGAGCTTAGCGAGATCTTGTGGGACCCTGTATTTTTGTGAAAGGACTTGTGCACACCTCCCTTCCCCATGTGTCCATGGTGCTGAGTGATGGGCCCTGTTCTATTTTCTCCTCAGTAAATACTGAGCAGAAGCATCTATTTAGGCTAGATGCTTTTCCTTGGTCCTCCTCCACACACTCTCCCTTATCCCCTTTGATCTAAGCAATACCCCCTCTGGACTTTCTCAAATCACTAATGTATCTATAGAAAGTCTTGTCCCCTTCTTTTACTGTTCATGCTAGTGTTTCCTCAGTTTGGGCTTTTGCCTGCCTTACTGTCTTGCCTGCTTCCCTTAGGAAATTTGATATGCCTCCCTATATTCGTCCTGCTGCATTCCCTTATATTTCCTGAAGGCCAACCTTTTGGCTCTGACCTTTTCTGCTACTGTTTTTGAGAACCAAGCTGGTTTCCTCCTTCCTTTGCTCTTGCTTTTCTCCCTAACACAATGGGATACTGCTTAAAGTATTGCATCCTTAATGCTTACCCACTTTGCCTATACCCCCTCACCTGTATTACTTCTTGCCAGGGCTTGCTTATGTCTGTTGGCCATCTTATCATAGTTAGCTCCTCTGAAGTCTCATATTTTTGCCTTGGAATGAGATGATTTCATTCTAGTGGCCAAATTGAACCCTACCATGTGATGGTCACTGGCCCCCAGGTGACCTTCTACCTGGAGATCTGTGATACTTTCCCTATTAGTGAGTAATAGATCCAGGATAGCCCTGTCTCTTGTGGGTTGTTGTACCAATTGTTTGAAGCCCTCCCCCTGCAGGGAATCCACTATGTGTCTAGTTCTGGCAGATATTCCTGCTGGTATTGACCAATCTGTATCTGGCATGTTGAAGTCTCCCATTATCAGAACCTCCCCTTTATCTGTCATGTTTTAATATATCTTCTAATAGTAATGTGTCTATGTCCTCCCCCTGGTCTGGAAGCCTGTAGACAACATCAGTTCATATGGCTGTCCCATTTCCTGTTTCCACGGTGACCCACAGTTCTTCTGGCTCCTTATATGTATTCTGAATTTCTGTAACTTTTATATTTTCATTGACATAAAGGGCCACCCCACCCCCCTCTTTCTGCACCTCGGTCTCTTCTGAACAGTACATAGCTGGGTACTGAAGTCTCCCAAGTGTGGTTACTGGTGAACCATGTCTCGCTAATGTCTACTATGTCCAGTTTAGCCTCTATCATTGTTGCCTCCAGGTCTGAGATCTTGTTTTCCAAACTGCGGACATTTGTGTACATCATTTTCCATTGGCCAGATTTTGGTGTGTTAGTTGTGGGGTGAGGTCTGGCTTTTCCCCTGCATGTCGTAAGCAGAGCCAGACCCTTTTCCTTACCTGGTGATGCAAATGAACTACAAACATGCTGAACTCCTGCTTGATCACTAGCTGAGGGGGAGAGGTGTTCTTCCCATTCAATGTATCGGGTGCTGCACCCCTCTCCCCATTTGCTACTTTAAATATTCTGCAAAGACATCAAATTTCTGCCCCAATGCACTGACTCTCTCCTCGATCAGATGCAGTCCATTGAATTTAAAGAACTTTCACTTCCAAAACTGTTGCCAGTTACCTACAAATTTGTTTCCTTTTTCCTGGCACCAGGCCTTGAGCTACATGTTTAGCTCCCTATCTCCCCTTCTCTAACCTTCCATCCATCTGCTCCACTCTCCCAGACCAGCAGAATCTCAGAGAAGGAGATGAAATGGATGACAGTTTGTCTCCCAGCCTGGTCAGGTGTTCCTTGGTCTCCACAACTGACCAACTGGCGAGATTGTTAATCCCTACGTGTACCAAGACAGCAATGTTTTCTCCTGCTTCCTACATGATTTTAATAATGCAGTCAGTGTCTCTCCATGCTGATGTACCTGAGAGACATCTGACCATTACCCCCAGCCAGAGATAAGTATCAACTCCCTGAGTCATGGAGACTCCAATGATCAGAAGTGTTTTGGATTTACTTTTTGCCTGTTTTATTTTGGTCCCTGTTTTGGGTGAGTTTTGTAGTGCTAGCTTCTTTGCTGCAGTGTCCTGCTTTGCTTTGTCCTCTGCTCCTTTGTTTGATTTTGTACTTAGTGGCAGATACCTGTTTGTAGTTTTCATACGGTTTGTGGAGGTGGTATGTTGGTGAGCATTGAGTGATGGGGCACCCAATTTGCCCCTCCTAACCACCTGCCAAACTCCCAAATCGACTACCCTATGCAGATGAGGTGCTTCAGTTGGATGTTGGGGAAATGGTGGACAGTTCTTGTAATATATTTCCTACTGAATACGCAATTTTAAGTGTGCAATCTCTTCCCATGCTGCCTGGAGCTGAGCCCTTAGTCCTCCATTGGTCCAGCATGTAGGACAGTGTCGTAAATCCTGTATAACTGCCCTTTTGAAAAGTGTCCTGCAGCACCTGCAGTTAGTAATATTCATTCCAGTTGAGTTACTGAGTATATAACTTGGTCTGAGTAATTAGAAGGAAAGTGAAGGCAAAAGTTTTATTTTTTAAATTTTTTTTTGTATAGCTTTTTATAACAAGTTAAATTAATTGTGCCCCTGTAAGTGAAGTCACTGTGTTGATACCCCTCTGATCCTCCCCTTCCTGCTTTGCTACAGAAAATGTCACAACAGTGTTACTGTATAAAATGAGTGTAGCATGGGGTGGTTGGGAATGGAGGTGGGTGGTTTGGTCCTCCCCTGCCTAAAAAGAACCATAGATCAAAGAAACAAGGAGGTAAGAACAGGAAACAATCAACTAACAATAAAAGCAATCGCTATCCCTCAGTCTGTATCTCGTATGTGCTCCTGTAATTAGCCCTGAAAGCTTAGCTTAATGATAGATAAAACTGTAAAACTTGTAAGCACCACCTGCAACAATGTCGCAGAAGATATACCCTGCAAAAAATGCTTTGCTACAGAGAAACATAAAGCAATAAAAAATTAACAAAACTTGTAAGCACAACCTGCAGAACAATTTAACAAAAGATATACCTTGTAAAAAATAATTTGAATCAGAGTAGAATGCTGCAGTAATCTGTAAGCACAAAACAGTGACAAACCTGCAGGCACACCCTGTAACAATGCAGTAGAAAATATACCCTGCAAAAGTAATTTGAATCAGAGAACAATAAAGCAGTAAAATGTATGCAAAAAACAGTAACGAAACCTGTACACACAAAAGAAAATAGTAACACACAGTAAATCTGCCAAGCCAAAAGGAGCCATAATTTTTTCCTTGCTCTGATAATGTTATTCCTTGCTCTGTCCTTACAAGCAAACCTAGAAGAAAAGAGCTCAGATGAAGCTAGGTGCCTTTGCCAGCAAACCTAGCCTTCCACCTCAAAAACACCAACTAATCAGACCTTTTAACTCTTCCCTCTGTTGGAAGTTACTAAGACTTTGTCAGCTCCACCCCCCAGTTACACTCCTAATCCCCTGGAAGAGCTATGGGAGTAAAGCAATTAGCTTCTTCAATGTGAGACTGCAGCACCTCTGAGCCCAAACCAAAAACCTGTAAGAAGAAAATAAAATAGTAGGAAACAGTAATTTTGCTTAGCCTAATGATAGATAAAAAAAGTACAAAACCTGTAAGCACAACCTATAATAATTTCATAGAAGATATACCCTGCAAGAAACACTTTGCTACAGAAAGAACAAATAAAGCAGTAAAAAGGTAATAAAACCTGTAAGCACAACCTGCAGAACAATTTAACAGAAAATATACCTTGCAAAAAACAATCTGAATCAGAGAGTACAGTAGTAATCTGTAAGCACAAAACAGTAACAGACCTGTAGACACACCCTGTAACAATGCAGCAGAAAGTATACCCTGCAAAAGCAATTTGAATCAGAGAACAATAAAGCAGTAAAATGTAAGCAAAAAACAGTAACAAAACCTGTAAGCACAAAAGAAAATAGTAACACAAAGTAAATCTGCCTAGCCAAAAGAAGCCTTATTTTTTTTCCTTGCTCTGATAATGTTGTTCCTTGCTCTGTCCTTACAAGCAAACCTAGAAGAAAAGAGGTCAGGTGAAGTTAGGTGCCTTTGCCAGCAAACCCAGTCTTCAGAAGCAAGCTTAGTTAGCCAGCTGAATGGGGCGAGGGTGGGGGATGGCACTGTTACATGACCCTCCCCAGTCAGGGAAGGAAAGGTGCAGGATTGCCCACACAGGCCCAGGCACCATCTAGTGAAGACAACTCTTCTCTTGACATAGGGCCCTGCACCTCTGCTTCTGTGGGTAGCAGAGGGTTTTGTGGATTGGCTAAGAGATGGATTCTTTGCCCTTCACATCTGTATCTGCAGCCACATAGAAGCTCTGGACACAGAGGATCCTGTAGTTCCATAGCCCACCAGACAGCCCCATGAATTCTTAACATCTGTCCCTGCATGGAAGTGCAGGGCCAGCAGGACCCAGAACTTCCTTAGGTGGATGGAGTCTTCCCTTGGCACAGGGCCCAGAAGGCCCTGCACATCTCTATCTGTTCACACTGGTCCCTTCAGGACTTGTGTGAATGAGGATATGATTACACTGTCTCAAAAAGAAAGAAAATCCTTTGCAAGGAACTGTGTTAATGCACTAGTTAGGGTTCTACTTAATGGAACAAAAGTAGGGATATGTGGCATTAGGGTTTCCAACCCTAACTCCCCACTCCCTAAAGGGGAAAGAGGACATTGTGAGGGCTAATCTCTGAAGCACTCCAGGATTCTTTCATCTAGGATTATGGTTGTCTGATAGATTGCTGATGCACATGTGACTTCAAAAGTGAAATCTGACCTGCTTTGTCCTGTAACCTGAAGAGGCTAGCTAAGTTTCAAATTTGCATATGAGCAGGCTGCAGCACAGGATCATAGCTCCTGATTTCAGCAGTTTGTTAGGACCCAAACTATGAGCTTCTCTTTCAAAAATCTCTAAGGTGTGTTTTTTTGTTTTTTTTATTTTTGCCTTGTGACTACTCATTTGGCCAGGGAGGCTTTTATTAATGTCAATTTGCTCATATCTTCTCTCTTTCTGTGGTTGGCAACTGACTCTACCCAGGGCTAACAATGTGATAGTGTGCCGAGTACACCAAGAAAATTTATCTTAAGTGGATGTAGGCAGAATATAAATCAATTTTCCATTGTACTGTATATATGCTCTGATTTAATGGCTGGTAGCCCTAACCCACGAGACTACTGAATCTTGAATTTAACATTCAGCCCTGTAAACATGCAGATGCCTAGACAGCATGCCGGTGCTCGAGTGTGACCCCCTCATGCAGCAGTCGCACACCATGCTGTGCTGCACTGAATAGTAGAGTCCCACTGCTAGCAGTTAATGAGCACAGCAGCATCCTGAACTCTATACTAGCGATTCCAGGATCAACTACTACCACACAGTGACCCAGGGAGTGCTATTTGATGTTGGTGTGGAGCTGATGGACTCATGGGCTGAGCAAGATTAACTTTTATGCAATGTGTTTCTATGGATTTAAATGGTGCCCATTACATTTTTCAAGGCTAATTGACCTTCTCTGCCAAATGGAGCTCTCTCCCTTTCACCCACCTTGTTGTCTGCCTCCCAGGTAAAATGATATCTGACATCACAGAGATGATATTGCGGCTCTCGTGCATGTGTGTTAGCTTCCATGTTCATGCATGCATACAATTACAGCCGCCATCTTCATCACAGCAGAACTCCAGACCTATCATCTGGTCAGGAACTTGATCACTTGAGCTTTGGGTAGTCACACTAACCTCTAGGCATGGCTGTGGACTTCCAGGCTCATGAAAGTTGCACTCCTTCCATGCAAGCCTGTCAATACTCACAAAAACAGTGTAGAGCTGTCCTGCCACTGGAAGTGACGAGATTCACGTTACTTCTGGCAGCCATCTTACTGAAGGGTGATCTGTACCAGCAAAACTTGGGCCATGCAGTTGCTGGAAGTTACCCATTCTGCATCACTTCCGATGGTCATCTTACTGGGGGGAGGTGAAGTCCTTTATGGCAATACTAGCATCCCAATTGGCACAGACACCACCATGCTTCCTATGGCCATCTTATCTGGGGATATGCTACCTAAATATGATGCATATAACTTTACATGCAGGTGCAGATGTTAACTTCCATACATGTGTAGCGTTGTCACACAGTGCATGATCTTGTAACATTGGGAAGCTCATCATCTTCTGCCCCCCCCACTGAGGCTATGTTATCAGCCCCCCCACATGGCTGGGCTTCTACTACATATTACAGACCAGGCAGGATTCCCCCCACCACATGCTTATGTCGGTATACTTACCTTTTCCTGAAGCTCACTATCCTGACAACCAGTACCCAGGTCAGCATTGCCCAATAGATGGGATATCCCAACGATAGTAAACCCGAGGGTATTCCTCCTGATGGGGTAAGGTAGCAGATGTGACAGAATGCTACCTTACCTCTTCTATACTATGGGAAAGGATGGCTGGATGGGGTTGCTGGCCGAGCTACCCCAGTGGTGTGGAGGGGTATACCACCAGAAGGTCGTCCAGCATGCTGTATGTGACCCTTGTTCTGGTCCAGGGTCACGTAATTTTACACACTGCACCCCCCCCATAACTACTTAACATTTTACTCTGGGGTCCACACCCCCTTGGAGTTAGATATTTTACTTACAGGGGGTGTTGGGGGCAGAGCCCCCCACATGGGGGTGTGCAGTGGGCAAAGCCCCCCGCATTTTACACTTATATTCCATGTAATGCCCAAAATTTTCCTGTCAGACATAGGATACATGCGAGGCTGTGGATTTCAGGCCATTGTATTCAGTATGCCAAGCGTTGGCATACCGAGTTTAGGGATATCATAGTATATCCCTTCTGTCTGTGGCTATATCTCCTTACGGGATAAACATGCCCAGGAAGAAGAGATGCCATGCCTGTAGTGTTCCCCTCCCAGCAGGTCAGTTGGACCACTTCTGCTCCTCCTGTGTCAAAGAGTTCCCAATAATGTCCAAGGCTCCTACGCCAACAATGATGCCAGAAGAACATCCCAAGAGCTATCCACTTCCAGACTTATATCAGATATTCCACCTACAATCTTCTCTCAAGCAGCTGACATGCCTGGTCACCTTATGAACACCAGCTACATCATTCTGCAGAATCTGTAAATAATACAAGCCTAGCAACACTTTATAACAGCCATGCTGGAAAAACTGGTGGAAATAGCTGGCCCACGCAACCCAACTCCAGCTAATTGGGCACCTGCACTTCTGCTACCAACTCTCAACATCCCAGCACCAGTCAACTCACTGCCACCACAGACACCCACCAACCCTATGCCAGTCAACCCCACCCCAGCAGATCGATGCTCAGACACCCCAGAGTCAGAAGGTTTCTCAGGGAAAGAGTCAGATGATGAGGCAGACATGAAGACAGACTCACAATTGTTAACAGCCAAATGGTGCTTCACAAACAAATTATGCCCCTGGTGCATGATATCATGGAGGCAGTGGGGTTTGACACACCACCACCTCCCCCGCAATCAAAATGATTGTCCTCGCCACTGCCAATGGCCAAGCAGAATGATGCATTTCCATTATGCAAGACCATCGACAAGCTCATGGCAAAAGAATAAGAAGCACACATTCTGAAAAGATGCTCATGGGACAAGCAGGGCCAGATTTACCATAATGCAAACTATGTTAGTGTATAGGCAAGGCAAGGCAAATTTTATTTTTTGGGTACCAAATACCAGATGCTCTGGGAGTGTACAATCAGACATAAACAATTAAACACAAGAAAAATAAACATTCAATAAATACTTAAAATAACACAGTAACATGATGGTCTAATGTCAGCAAGATTTAAAAATAACCCCATATAAATATCTAAAATAACTAAAATTTTCATCTACCAGACCATGTCTGGGAATGCCCGGCTAAATAAGTAGGTTTTAAGGAGGGCTTTGAATGCCTTAATTAAAGGGGCCTCCTTTACAGATGGAGGAAGTGAATTCCACAGGTCGGGGTCGGTGACACTGAAAGCCCTGTCACCGGCAGTTTTTCACCTCATCTTGGGAATCTCAAGGAGGCCCCTAGAGGGGGATCAAAGGGAGCAGACCGGGGCAGCAGGTGTTAGAAGGTCCAACATGTAGCCAGGGCCCAGTCCATGTAGGGCATTAAATGTGAGCAAGCCCACCTTAAAGAGTATCCTCCATCAAACAGGCAGCCAGGGCAGTTCATGCAGCACTTTGGTGACCTGACAGTATTTTGACAGTCCCGTCAACAACCTGGTGGTTGCATTCTGCACTAGCTGCAGTCAATGGAAAGTACCCCAGAGACCCCGAGGTAAAGCGCATTATAGTAGTCAAGCCTAGATGTCAGGAATGCGTGTACCAAGGTGGGGAGGTTCAGAGGCGGAACCAGATGTTTAAACCTAGCAATATTCCTGAGATGAAAGAAACTGGACCGGACAACAGATGACACCTGACATTCAAATGTCAATATGCTGTCCAGGAAAATAACAAGATTGCACACCCTGGAGGTGGCCTTCAATGGCACAGACCCCAGAACTAATCCAGTATCTGCCCCAGAGGCCATCCTGTCATGCCTCCTGTTCAACTCCACCACCAGTACCTCTGTCTTATCGGGGTTCAGTTGCAATCAGCTGGAGGCCATCCAGTCATTAATCTTGGCCAGGCAGTTGTTCAATACTTCCACTGCATTGAATGTCCCAGGGGCAAAGGATAAATACAGCTGGGTATAATCAGCATAACAATGGAACTCCAAACTGTACTTCCTGATCCCACCCAGGGGTAGCATTTACATGGCAAACAACATTGGTGACAAGACCGAACCCTAAGGTACTCCAGAGGACAGAAGGCTATTGGAGGAGGAGAAACTCCCCATCACCACCCTTTGTCCACTGTTTGTGAGATAGGACTCAAAGCAGCGGATGACAGTGCCAGTGAGTCCACAGAATTCCCTCAGGTGGGTGAGCAACACACAATGGTCCACTGTGTCAAAAGTTGAGGAGCGATCAAGAAGAACGAGAATTGTCCCCTCTCCTCGGTCTCTCGCCCTGAGGAGATCATTGTGCACCCAAACTAATGCAGTTTCCGTACAATGTCTGTCATGAAATCCAGACTGGAGCGGTTCCTAGATTTCAAATGCCATGAGGTGGTCTCCCAGCTGCTACACCACAATATTCTCGACAACGTTTCCCAAATATGGAAGGTTGGAAATAGGACGGTAATTTGCCTTGACGTCAGTGTCTAAAGATGGTTTCTTCAGACGTAGTCTCTCAAGGCATCTGGGAAAACCCCCTCAGACAAAGAGCACCGGGCAATCAAGGTGAACACTGGGCCAACAGTATCAACACATCCCATTAAGAAACAAGTTGGCACTGGGTCCAGTTCACAATACGTGTGTTTCAGCCTTGAGGCCACCTCATTGACAACGGCCTCCTCCACTGGTTTAAACTCCCCCAACTAGGCGGAGTGCATCACAGACCATGCAGGCAACCACTGTCAGCCATGGTATGGCTTGCTGGTGGAATTCCCTGCCTGATGGCGGACAATCTGTCCGAGAAGAACTGAACAAACTCATTGCACAAAACCTCAGAAAACACTTTTTTTGGCTGCAGACAAGCAGGATGTAACAGCCTGTCCACAGTCCGAAAAAGCAAAGTTGGTCGGTTCTTCCCAGCAGCAATATCCCTGGACAGGAACACTGCCTTCTTACGGTTGATTGCCTCCTGATACACATCATAGTGTGTACGCAGGGCCAGTCTGTCCCCCTCCAGTCCAGTCCTCCGCCAGCAGTGCTCCAACCTCTGACCCTTGATCTTCATCGCCTTGAGTTCCCCATCAAACCACGGGGACCTCAGGTGAGAGGATCTGGGTCATACACAGACTGGTGCAAGGAAGTTGAGCGCCCCAGCCATCGTCTATATAAGGCGGTGACTGCTTCAACCACACCCCCGCTGCACTGCCCACACTAGATAGGTCCACTACCACCAAAAAAACCTCCAGGGTCAAACCCCTCAAAGGGTGGTAGCTCACCATCTCTGCAGGGTGAGGGATCTCAGGGGGAGCCCTGAGCAAGAACTCCACCGTGCAATGATCAGACCAAATGACCTGATCAGTCTTGAGGTTATCAGTCTCAAGCCCCAGCGAGAAGACCAAGTCCAACATGTGACCACACTGGTGTGTCACGGTAGTAACCACTTGCGACAGGTCCAGAGAAGTCATCATCTGGAGGAAGTGATAACCCAACATAGATGATTCGTCATCAGCCCAAACACTAAAGTCCCCTAGGACTAGACACCTAGGCACCTCCAATGTTTCACCGACAACAAAATCAGCTACTTCCTGCAGGAACTCTCCTGCCTTCCTAGGTGGGCAGTAACTCAGGAAAATCCTGCAGCCTGCACCCTCACCACCATGGATGGCCACACATTCAAAAGAACTCAGTGTTCCCACTGGGTGCACGGTGAAGTCTAGCTCAGATCTAAAACAGATGGCCACACCCCCACCCCTGTGCTCCACTCTGGGGCAGTGCCCAACGGAGTACCCAGGGGGGAGAGTGACCTCTAGAACCGGGCCAGCATCATCCCCCAACCAAGGCTCTGTAATGCATGCCAGATCGACCGACGAAACCAGATCCACAGTAATTGCTGTCTTCTTTCTGATTGACTTGACTGAAGTTCTGGGGAGCCCTTGTCAGCTGCAGTGTGTGTGAAAAAGCCATGCCAGGCTGTGATGCCCATGAATACAGCAATCAACGTTTTTTATTATTAGAATTTTTGAATGGCAGACTCAGCCAGAGCCATGTCTGTTAGGTCACTCAGGAGGCAACATATGAGTAAGTCTGGCAGTCACAGGCACACTGGCCATTTACTGCGTGAGCAGGCAGGGAGTGGACCACTGACATCATGTGTGTCACTATGTAACAGGTAGGCACAGCACCTCCACTTTTGGTGCCTTTTACCCATCTATCTTAATGAGGATGAGTAGGGAGGACGGACTCCAGTCACTTGAGTTGAGGAGGAGCAGCTGGGTACATGATTATTTTTTTAAGCCTCTCGGGAGAGAGTCTGCTAGCCCAGTCCATCTCATCAGCACCAGACCAGTGCACTAGAAGTCTCTGGAATGGGCAGCAGTCCTGGAGTCTTCCTTGATGATGCCATGGTCTGCAGCAAGCAAGCAGCTAGGGCAGGGCAGCAATGGCATTCTGATTTGGGTCAGTTGCCGAGGCTAAGGTGCAGCCAGCATTCTGGGTCCCAGTGCAGGGCCAGCCTTACCATCGTGCCAACTGTGAACCTGTAAGGGGTCACAGCTCTCATGGGATCCCACATCAGCTGAGCAGTTTTTGAAGCACACATAGATGCCAAACGCAATTTGCTTCTTTTTACAGTACACTGCCATAGTTCTGCATCTCCTTGCGATAGAATGGCTACCCCTCTTCCACTACCTGACATTTCCTGGCTGAGGCTCATTATCACCCTCTACCCTCTCGCCTCCAGCTGTGCTTCTGTGGTCCTTATTACCTCATCAATAATAGTTTCTTCCAAAACTGAAGCATAATCCCCTTCACCATCTGGGTGCTTAGAAGAATGTGCATTGGAAGCAGTTATCTACAGTTCTCGGTGCCTTCCCTATGGATTTTGTCTCATCTTGGTCAGTTTATTTTTCTTGTTATTTTACAATGCCGTTGCCCATGGATTCCTTTTAGACCACTGAGGCAAGTCAGAGTCCTCAGAAGTGGCAAACAAAAGGCTTGCCTGACTATGCTGTGGTGGCTGGGAGGCTGAACATGATGACCTGCATAATACTGTAAGTACGTAACGTAAGAAAATTCATATTTGTGGATCACTGATCTTAATCATGATCTGATTCTGCATTAGATTGCCCTGTCCTTCTGCTTTCCAGTGTGCCTTACTTTTAACACACTTTTATTAAAAAAGCAGCATGAGTCTGTGGGTCAGGGGCACAGGGCACAAAATTCAAATAGAAAGTGGGTCAGGTGTTCACCACTAGGTTTGATGCAAGAATGACATTCCCACTCTACCCAGTGCCATTTATGTTCAGGTCCATGTTTGGTACCATTCCAAAAAGGAACCCAGATATAATAATGACAATAGACAGATCAGGTATGCCATTCTTAGAAGGAGCCTAGTAGCGGCAAACATTTCTGTTCTTTTTTTGTAAGCCAAGTGCTGAGTGTAGTGATGCAGGAAGAGGGTGCACTTTTCCAAGACACCTCCCTTGCATTCCTGACTGTGCCATTTCATTTAAAGGGACACTGTAGTTGTGCCCTTCAGTTTCAGTCCACTGTTGACTTATCTGCTTCTAGGCACACACTTGGGGCAAACTATGTCCTTATAATGCCCAAGTATATAAAAAAGTAATATTTATTACCTGTTTTGCTACCTTTGTAATTATTTTTGGACAAAGTGGTCCACACTAGTTCAGCCACCCCACTGGAAGCATATACCCACCACAAATGCCTGTCTGACACAGAACGCTGTCCCGAAGTTACACTTTTTGCCATGCCTATTGTAAGAAGCATGTACTCCAGTACAGTATCTTATGGGTAATCACAGTTTGTGTCTCATTAGATAAACCTAGCACAGATAGTGCTGTTAAATACATTTGAAAAATGGAGCTGAGATTTCATGCATGCACATTTTTGTCCCTCATATCCCCCATCCAGCAGCAACAACAGATTTAGATGGTGAGGTGTACCCAGCAGAGGCAGGTTCTCAAATGGATCCAATGGTAAACAACAGACAAAGCAATACCTATACCCTTCTGGCTCAGACAGAATCCATACCCAGAGGAGCACAACTGCACTAGCTTGCACATGAATGGAGGTGCTCAACAGAAGACAAGTGGGTGCTGGAGATAACAGACAAAGGCTATGCAGCTGAGCTTGAGGAAATCTCCAGGATGGACCATCTCATAATCTCACCAGTATCCAAACACAAGGTGCACCCACAACAGATTCAGCAGATATTGCAAGAACTAATAAAAACAGGGCAATAGCAGAGGTGCCACCAAAGGAAAGAGGACATGGAATATATTCCATTTTCTTTACAGTATCCAAGAAAACAGGAGATCTTCACCCACTCTTTCAGCTAAAATTCTTAAATTGCTCAGTTCATTACAAGCCATTCAAGATGGAACTATTCACCATGAGTCATATGATGAGGGGATTTCCTCACAGCAATAAAACTGAAGGACACTTATCTACACATTCCCATCTGGCTATCCCACTTCAAATTCCTCAGATTTCACATACTGGGGAAACACTACCAATATCAGGTACTACCCTTCAGACTTGCTTCGGCACTAAGAGTATTCATAAAAGTCTACATAGTCCTGGCAGCCAAAATGAGGGAAGAGAGTATCTAGGTCATTCCATACCTGGACAACAAACAGGCTGATCAGGACCACAGAACTACCACCCAATCTCCCTTCTTCCTACCTTGGCAAAACTCCAGGAACACCTTGTTCTCTCTCAGCTCTCCTCCTTTCTTGATGACTCCTCCTTCACTCTCTTTCACTCTGGTTTCTGGAAGAACCACTCCACAACCACCTCCTTACTCAGACTTACAGACTCTGTTCTTTCTGCCATGGATAAAGGCCACATTACATCTGCAATCTTTGTTGACCTTGCAAAGGCTTTCGACACTGTCTCCCACTCCTTGAAACACTCTCAGCTGCTGGCCTGTCTCAACTGAGCTGTGACTGGTTCAGCTCCTACCTGGTAGGAAGAACTCAATCTGTCACAACTGTTGACTCCATGGCTCAGATATTCAAAAGGGTTGCACATGGCGCAACAGTGTTGTGCCATGCGCAACCCACTAATGTGCCCTGGCACGATATTCAAATGGGGATTGTGCTGGCACAAATCCCGATGCACCAGAGTGCATCAGTAATGTATCACAAACGCAGGTGAGGGTGTGTGCCCATGCATCCTCCGCACATCCAATATTCAGTCAGGATGTGCAGGTCCGCCGCATACGCAGCTCTCTGCGCTGCACACAGGTGAGCCAAAAAATAGGAACAACGGCTGGCGCCACAGGGTGAGCTGGCGTATTGCAGGGCGCAACACGGCAGCTGTGGCCACCCGAGCTCTGGCTGCACCTCTGTGGCGGCACCCCCCCATGCCCGATCGTGGGCATCTGTTGAAATAAATAATGTCCTATATTCCTGGTGGTCCAGTGGACCAATGTCAGCCTGATCATGGGCTTAAGTATAAAAATACTCACGTCCTATATCCCTGGTGGTCCAGTGGAACACTCGCAGCCCGATCGCGGGCATTTGTATTAAAAAAGATAAAGTCCTATATCCCTGGTGGTCCAGTGGATCGCTCGCAGCCTGATCGCAGGCCTTTGTATTAAAAATTAAGTCAATATCCCTGGTGGTCCAGCAGTACCCCCCCCACCGCCCACTGGGCCCCACCGCCTCGCTCCACCCCGGGTCAGCGGTGGCCAGCAGCATCCTACCCGCTTGCTGCCCACCGCCGCTGACTGACACCATAGGTGAGGGCTGTATGCCCATTGGTCCACAGTGTGAGCCAATGGGTGTGCAGCCTGTACCGTACTACACAGTCCAGATATGTTAATGGATCATTCACATGTCTGGAATTCTGAAATGCGGTACAGTCTGCACGCCATTGGCTCATGCTGTGGGCCAATGGCGTCTATACCTGTGGTGTCAGTCGATGGCGGCGAGGTGGCATGAGCAGGTGGGGTACTGCCACCAGCTTGCTGACCGGGGGAGGCCAGCGTGACTCAGTGGCAGAAAGAGAAGCAGACACCACCGAAATGAACAGATACAATAAATACCGCAGATGGGCTGCGGCATCACAGACCTGAAGAACATAGGAGCGATAATTTTATACCTAAGCCCGTGTTCGGGCGTGTAGCAGTCCACTGGACCATCAGGGATATGGGACATTTTTTAACTCTATGTATGCCCGCGATCAGGCAGAGGGACACACTGCCACACTGTGCAGGGGGCGTCGGTCCCTGACGACTGCTGCCTGGCAGAGCGCCAGGCGCAAGTCGCCAGGGATCGGTGCACCTGCATGCAAATGGGGCCATAATGACATGCAAATGGCCCCATTTGTGCCTTGCATACATTATGGCCCCATTTGCATGTCCACTTTTGAATATCGCGATTGTTGCGCATAGCGTATCCCCCTGCTCCACTCTGGCCACTTGTGCTGATGCAGTGCCACTGTGCCATGCGCACTACGGGTGGCCAGAGTGCGATATTCAATGATGCCATGCCATGGCACAGCTCTGCTGAATATCGCCCAGTCAACGCCCCTGTGCAGACAAGTTGCGCTGCACCCAGGCTTGCACCACAGCCTAGCGCAGTCTGAATATTCGGGCCCATGTCTCCACCTCTCCAAATCTTGTTTGGTGTGCCTCAAGGCTCTGTACTTGGCCCCCTTCTATTCTCAATTTTCCTAAATGACATGCAGTCTGCATCCTCCCCGTTCCTTATCCATGTGTACACAGATGACACTGTCCTATTCACCTCCAGCCCCTCTCCCTCTGATGTGACTACCAGATTTCAGCTTGACTTCAATAATGTTCAACGCTGGCTAAGCTCTTATTAACTCTTTCTCAACACCAAGAAGACAGTTTCCATGATTTTTGTCACTAGGCAGAGAGTCTCTCAGTTGCCCTCTCTCCCCCCTCCTTTCACGCCCTTGATAGGACTATATTAGAGGACTCTACCACTTTTAAATAGCTAGGTGTCTGGCTCGACCACAACCTTAACTTTTCTGAACATATTGACGCTATCCTAAAAAAACTGCCCCCTAAGCTCAGCACCCTTTACAGAAACCAGAGTACATTACTACTAGTGGTGAGGTATGATATTGTACAGAAAATTATTCTCCCCATCTTCAACTATGGCGACATAGTCTACAGTGCTGCTTCCAAGTCTTCCCTTGCCAGACTGGATTCACTCTTCAAGGCTTTCTGCCATTTTGACCTTGACTCCCCCTCCCGCACTCATCACTGCACCCTATACCACTCTCTAGCACTGCCTTCCCTGGAGAGCAGGCACCTCTTGCACTGCGCTAAGTTAGCTTTCAAATTCTGGTTTGGGTCCCTGCCCTCCTACCTCTCCTTCTTGCTCTCTGCTCCTGCTCCCAACTCCTGCCCTCTTAAATCCATGGACTCTTGCTCTCTAGCTAGTCCTCGTCGCCTTACTTCCATTGATTAGGAAGATTTCTCCTATCATTTCCATAAATGCTGTAACTCATTTCCTTCTTCAGTTTAACTTTCTTCATCCCCTTTTTCCCTCTCCCTAGCCCTACGCAATTATTTTGCCCCAACTGCACCTACTTCTAGCTCCTTCCTCCTTCCTCCTTACTCCCTCCTCTATGCCACCACTCTATTCTGTTTACTACTCCCTCTTCCCTACTGCCCCTCTAACACTAACCTTGTCCCCTCCACCAGCTTTTCCTCCTTATTATTAGTCACCAAGTCACCCCTCCTTCCTCCCCCCACCTTTTTTCTCTCTCTTCTGATTTTCCCATCTGGTCCTGTCCTCATGGCAGGGTTTCCATGCATACTGAAGGGGGTTCCCTGGACCAGGCTTTCTCTCACCCCTCCTCTCCCTCTCCCCCACCCCTCGCTCTTTTCCTGTGTTTTCACAAGCACTTACTAAGCCTTGCTGCCAAATCTCTTAGCACTTCTGTGTCTTTTTGCACCCTCTGGTCCCATGGTCATTGGCCCTGGGTGATATCATGTAAGTTCTCATGGTGGCTACTCACCTAGGTCCACTACTTTTTATGAAAATATTGTTTCTTTATTGTGTTATCATGTAATAATGTACTAAGTTTAAATTACATGTAATTGATCTCCCAGACCCTGTACCCCCTCCCCCAGGATGCTTCTGGAAACAAACTGTGCCTCAGCTCATGTTGTCTTTCCTGGTGAAACATTTTGTAAATAAATAAAAAATAAATAAAATAAATTCCCACAGCAATTCCTAAGGGAGACACAATGATAAAATGCATAGAAAAAGACAGTTGGATAGTCAATCAGAACAACAGAAGCCTCAGACTCAGTCAGTCCACAGAACACCTGGTACCCTGATTCACACTGCAGCAGGCCAAGTAGGACCCGAAGAAAAATGAATCAACAGCATACTACTACAAGTGTCCAGCATGCAGAGCAGGAAATAGCCCACTCTGGAACATGTGTCATGACTACTGTGACTAATGACATCATGTATAGGCCTGGTACAGTGGGCCAGGTGGAACATGAGACAATTACTACATAGATACTGTATATAAATACATAGATTCATAGACACTGTCATCAGATGAGGGCCTATGGCCCACCCAGTCTGCCCATTTGTGCATGTAAGTTCCCTTTACATTTTTTCTAGAAGTCTGTTGCCCCTTACCCTGTCCTCCAAAATTCCCTTATGTCTAGCCCATGCATACTCACATCCCGTGATTGTTTCAACCCCCACCACTTCCTCCGGCAGGGTGTTCTACTTGTCCACTGTGAAGAAAGTCTTCCTCATGTTTCCTCCGAATCACCCTCCCTCCAACTTCATCCCACACCCTCTAGTACTGGAACATCTTTTTCACTGGAAAATAGTATATTCCTGCACCCTGTTCCTCCCTTTAAGGTACTTGAATGTCTCTATCATATCCCCTCTCTCCCTCCTCTCCTCCAGGGAGTACATGTTCAAGTCCTTCAGCCTGTCCTCATAAGACTTGTGATGCAATCCCTGTACCATCTTTGTTGCCCTCCTCTGAACCATCTCTACCCAGTCTATGTCGTTTCATAGGTAAGGTCTCCAGAACTGTAAACTGTACACAGTACTCCAGGTGAGGTCTCACTAGTGTCTTGTATAGTGGAATTATGACCTCACTTTTCCTGCTGGTGATGCCCCTGCCTGTGCATCCCAGCATCCTATTTGCTTTACCTGCTGCCTTGAGCACTGTTTCCTTACCATGAGGTCATCAGAGATGATAACGCCAAGGTCCCTTTCCTGCTTGGTGCATGCTATACCCACCCCCCGCAACTGATATGTTGTTCCAGGGTTTTTGTGCCCCATATGGATTATCTTGCATTTCTTCGTGATGAATTTCAGCTGCCAAACCCTTGACCATTCTTCAAACTTTTGCAGGTCCCTCCTCATTCTGTTTACATACTCTGGCATGTCCACTGTGTTACAGAGCTTCATGTCATCAGCAAGCAGGGAAATTCTGCCTTCTAAGTCTTGTGCAATGTCACTGATGAAGATCTTGCCTAGGACCGATCCCAGCACTGATCCCTGTGGTACCCCACTGGTCACTCTTCGCTCTGTGGAGTGACAGACATTTACCACTACCCTCTGTGTCCTGCCACCCAGCCAATTAACTCCAAATGATCATCCAACATGGAGTCCTCCTCAACCACAACTTAGAAGCAACCCTACCCATGACACTGCAAGTAGTTGCTTCACTTCCATGGTACACAAACAAGGACAAGCTTTCTAAAGAAATGGCCTTGGACATCCAATACAATGTGATAGTCAACATGGATGCTAGTCTATCAGGCTGGGGGGCAACCACTAGCCACTTGTTGGCTCAGGGGAAATCGTCCCTGGTGGAATCAAATCTTCCAATCAACATTTTGGACATGACAGCCATATTTTTAGCTCTAGCCTTTATTCACAGTGAAAAACCAAAACATCCTCATAAGACCAGACAACAGAGTAACAGTGGTATACATTGTAAAATAAGGCAGAACCAAAAGCAGGGCCATGATAAAAGAGGCTGCAAAGTTGTTGACATGGGCAAAGAACCACCTAACCAGCATATCAGTTAGTCATTTAACCAGCAAGCTGAATATGATGGCAGACTACTTGGGCCACCAGCAAATCAACCAGGGTGAGTGGAGGCTGCATCTACTGATCTTTACTGCATCATCAGATGGTGGGGCCCAGTACAAGGGGACCTGATGGCAAAGGGCACGAACACTCAATGCCCCAAGTTCTACTCAAGGTTCAAAGACAGCCGATCTGTGAGTGTTCATAAAAGTGGTAGCAGGGAGAAAACTGGAAATTACAGACCAATCAGCCTGACCTCAGTGGTGGGGAAATTAATGGAATCACTGTTGAAGGAAATGATTGTGGAATATCTTGATAGCAGCAACTTACAGGATCTGAGGCAGCTTGGATTCAACAGGGGGAGGTCATGTCAAACAAATCTGATAAATTTCTTTGAGTACATGACCAGGGAAGTAGATCAGGGTGGAACAGTGGATGTGGTCTACCTAGATTTCAGTAATGCCTTCAACGCAGTTCCACACAGAAGACTAGTAAACAAGCTGTGCAGCCTGGGAGTGGGGCCAAAAGTGATAAACTGGATAAGCAATTGTTTGGAAGATAGGCTTCAGAGGGTCATGGTAAATAGAGTTCACTGCGAGGAAAAGCAGGTTACCAGCTGGGTGCCACAAGGATCAGTAGTGGGACTGGTCCTCTTTAATGTATTTATTAGTGACATTGCAGAGGGACTAGAAGGGAAGTTATGCCTTTTTGCAGATGACACTAAAATCTGCAATAGGGTAGACACTCCAGGGGAAGGGAAGATGAATATGGATCTAGGAAAGCTTGAGGAGTGGTCACGAAAGTGGCAACTAAGTGTCCATGTAAAGAAGTGCAAAACCATGCACCTAGGGCATAGAAACCCATGGGAAGAGTACAAGATGGGGGGAGTGGTACTGATGACCACCAAACAGGAAAGGTACCTAGAGGTACTCATATCTTTTTTCTTTTAACCTTGTATTTACCCGCCTGAACTGCCTCTTCCCTCCATTCATTCGGATATCCTCAGTGGACCCCCAAACTCCCCGCTGTGGTCTGTGCCTAGAGTGCCTCGATCCCACACACACTTCCTTGAAGCCCCCCCCGCATATCCCCCAGGTAGGGGTGGAGAGGGGATGCCCCGTGCTTACCTCTCCAAACCAGCACTCTTATGTGTGTGTGTGTGTGTGTGTGTGTGTGTAGATCTGACACAGCGGAGTCTGCCTTGATGAGTGGTCTGAGAAGTCCTAGGGAGGTGTCATCACCTAGAAGGGATGAGGTGTTTTTCCGGTTTATTCCACCTGACGTCAGCATGCAATGAGAGGCTGTGAGCGGAGAGGCACGCTGAGATGTACCTCCTGCTCTTCCCCCTGCAGATAGTCACCCAATCCACTTGCTGCTGCTCCACCTATCACGCTATCCACCCAGGCTCCCCTAGGTGGTAGCATTGCAGTGGGAGCTTGCAGTCACCCCCCCTCCCGGGAGAAGGAGAGCTGCTGTCGGGCACTCTATCCTTCTCTGCCCCAGCCGACCCCCGGCGACCCATGCTTGTTCCCGAACCGGGGGTTGCCGGCTTGGTACGAGGTGTGGTGTCCAGCGCTTCAACCCTCAGCACCACCGGGCCGGCGATGTACTCATATCTGATGACCTAAAGTTGGCCAAACAGTGTGACAAGGCTGTGGGGAGAACCAGTGGGATGCTAGGGTGCATAGGGAGGGGGTATCTGCAGCAGAAAGAGGGAAATGGTGATACCACTGTACAAATAATTGGTGAGATCTCCTAGGAGTACTATGTCCAGTTCTGGAGACCCTATCTCCAGAAGGAGATAGACAGAGTAGAGGCAGGCCAGAGGAGGACAATAAAAATGGTGCAAGGTCTGTATCAGAGACCATATGAGGAGAGATTAAAGGAGCTCAAGATATATACCCTGGAGGAAAGAAAGGAAAGGGGGTATATGACAGAGACTTTCAAGTACCTCACAGGTATAAATAAGGTACAAGAGGGAAGCATTTTTTAGAAAAAATATGATCAAGAACAAGGGGACATGCTATGAAGCTGGTGGGGGTAGACTCAGAAGAAACGTAAGGAAGTACTTCACAGAGAGAGTAGTGGATGCCTAGAACAGCCCTCCAGCAGAGGTGGCGGAGTTGAAGGCTGTGGTGGGATTCAAGAATGCATGGGATAGGCATAAGGGAACCTTAGTCTTTACGGAAGGGAAGGCTAAGGCGGAGATCACGTAGGGTCTGCGGTATTACAGTAAGTAGAGAAAATGGGCAGACTGGGTGGTCCAAGCAGTCCTTATCTCCTGTCAAATTCTATGGGCGGGATTTTCAAAGGGTGGCACAGGACTTGCGTCCAGCCCTTCACCACCCCCACTTTACTTTTGGCAGTGCGCCAAATCTGTCACTGCAACTGCACCCAATTTTAGAATCTTGGGCACAGTTCACACAGTATCCACAATTTACAGCAGCTTGTGCCAAATATCTGGTGCAAGCTCAGTAAAAATGTCCCTCAGGATTGCTGGGTATGACACCCTAACAGTGACATTTCTATGGCGACATGCGTCGATATCAACTACAGTGCCATGTTGCCATAGAAATGCCACTGGAAGGAGCAACCACTTCCCTGACCTGCACCCCTCCCGAACTAACTCCGACCTGGGTTAGAATCCTTTACTTTGGGGGTGAAGTCCCCATGTTGGGGTTTGAGAAGCCCCATATGTAAAAAAAAAACACTGTCGAACTGTGCAGTTTCATGCCGACTACGACATGGAGCCCATCGCTGAAATGCTGGTTGCGACCTTTTTTTGTTGCACCAGCATATATAACCAGGATTGCTGCAAGCTAGTCCACATCATTTTGGTCAAACTTGCTGCAATTGCCGGATGGGATCGAAAATCCCATTAGATTGCCGCAAGCTCAGTGTGCCATATCATTGGTACACCTGGGGCTTGCAATACTCTAAACACTTTGAAAATCCAGCCCAATTATTCTATGTGTCTATGATACCCTGTTATTAGAATGGTACTTTGAATGTGGCTTAGGTATCCCCCACTTCCCATGCTCCCACAAGTCCTTAGGAAAATTTGACAATCCAGAGCAACGGTAATCCTTATCACACCTTACTGGCCCAGGAGGTCATGGTTTGCAACAGCAGTGGTCATGGCACTGGATCGTCCATGCAGGCTACCACTCAGACACAACATTTTGCAGCATAGTCCAGTCTGTCACCACAATCCTCAGAACCTCAACCCAACAGCTGAGCTCCTGAAAGAAAGAAATTGCTAAAAGCCAGAATCTGTCCATCCATTATAGACACCCTGACTATTTCCATAATGGAGACCACCATGCTGTCATATAAAACACAGTGCTTAATTTTTGAAAACTAGTGTTCCACAAAATTCCTAACTCCACAGAACACCTCTATTGCAGACATTCTTCTCTTCCTCCCAAGGACTCTCCCTTTTTGTTATGAGTACAGCTGGCAGAAACTGGGCCATTAACAGGCCAAATAGATGGGACAGCACCAGGGTCTCACCCTGACATTCTTCAGTCTGAAAGCAGCCTTGAATATCCATCCCAAGATCAAATTACAGTGCCATGGGACCGAAACGTAGTCCTCAATGCTATGACCACTGCACCATTTGAACCTCTAACCATGGTAATTCTTAAATGGATGAACCTCAAAACAATATTTTTTGTCCTGATTTGCTCAGCCTGGAAAACAGGCGGTATCCAGTGAACACGGCAACCATGATTGAGAGCTTTCAAAAAGGATGACTCAATCACGGTGCCTGTGTTC
Source organism: Neoceratodus forsteri (assembly GCA_016271365.2). Lineage (NCBI taxonomy): Eukaryota > Metazoa > Chordata > Ceratodontiformes > Ceratodontidae > Neoceratodus > Neoceratodus forsteri. The sequence continues at coordinate 44,370,504 of CM057456.1, read as the reverse complement.
TGGGCTACCTGGCAGGGTAGTGACTGGATACAGGGGTAGGCGAGTACAGTGACAGGATGTTGCTATATATATGCATGCAGGAGGGAAGGGACCATGCCATGTGATTGGTGTAAGGGAGGGAGTGTATGTAGGGTGTAATGTGGTGGTCAGCTGCTGAGCTGGCACTGTGGTATGGTGGGTAGGTGCGCTAGGCTTGGAAGGGTGCTGGGTTCGATTCTAGGCTACAACCGCTTTTGCATCAGGTTGGGTTTTTTTTTGTAGCTTTTACCCCAACATGTAACCCCTGGAGTTGAGAATCCTTAAGTAGGGGTCTGGGGGTGCATCCAGTTTTGTAGTTGCTAGTGTACATCACCGTAATTCATCTTTGGCGATGTACACTTGCCCAAATGGCAATCGCTATTCCGTGATCGCCGTTATCACATAGAACCACAGCAGGCATGCTGCAGGCCCTATCCTGCAGAGAACCATAGAATCTGATAGAAACATAGAATCTGATGGCAGATAAGGACCACTTGGCACACCTAGTCTGCCCATTTCCCTACCTAATGGATAAGCTGGTGATCCTAGTTAACCAACAGCCTACTTCCTTGTACCCTCCACCAGAATTACCTTATGTCTGTCCCATGCATTCTTGAATTCCCCCACTGTTTTTGACTCTACAACCTCCTCAGGAAGACTGTTCCATGCATCTACAACACTCTCTGTGAAGAAGTACTTCCTCATATTACCTCTGAGCCAACCTCCCTCTATCTTCAAATTGTGCCCCCTTGTTCTTGCACATCTCTTTTTCTGAAAGATGCTACCCTCTTGGACTTTGTTGATTTCCTTGAGGTATTTGAAAGTTTCTATCATGTCCCCCCTCTCCTTCTTTTCTTTGAGGCTACACATCTTAAGCTCCTTTAGTCTTTCTTCATACGTCTTCTGGTTGCCCTCCTCTGGACAGCCTTCACCCTGTCTATGTCTTTGCAGAGATGGGGTCTCCAGAACTGTACACAGTACTCCAGATGTGGTCTTACCAACTGTCTGTACAGAGGGACAACAACTTCCTGTTTTCTACTGGTGATGCCTCTCCCTATGCATCCCAGTATCCACCCAGCCCTCCTTACTGCCTTCTCACATTGCTTGCCCACCTTTAGGTCATCTGATATGACTACCCCCAGGTCTCTTTCTATTTTTATTGTTGTCAGTAACTCACCCCCCATTGTGCACTCTTCCCCTGGGTTTTTGTTTCCCAGGTGCATTACTTTGCACTTCTTTGTATTGAATCTAAGCTGCCATACGTTTGACCATTCCTCCAACCTTGGAAGTCTCTTTTCATCCTTTCCATTCCACCTTGAGTATCAACCTTCTTGCAGATCTTTGTGTCATCTACAAAGAAACATACTTTTCCTTCCAGTCCTTCTGCAATGTCACTTATAAAGACATTAAAAAGTACCGGCCCCAGTACTGAACCCTGCAGTACCCCACTAGTAAAGCCCTTTCTTCACTGTGGACTTCATTTACTATTACCCTCTGTTTCCTGTTGTCCAGCCAGTGTTTTACCCAGGCTACCACCCTGGACCCACTCCCAGGCTGGCTAATTTGTTTATTAATCTTTTGTGTGGGACTGTATCAAATGCCTTGCTAAAGTCTAGGTAGGCCATGTCGATAACCCCTCCCAGGTCTACTACTTTGGTCACCCAGTCAAAGAGTACCCCACTGGCCTCTAGGTACTCAACAATTCTTTCCTTCAGAAGTGATTCCATCATTTTCCCTACCACTGAGGTCAAACTGACAGGTCTGTACTTTCCTGCCTCTGTCTTGTTCCCACTTTTGTGAAGGGGAATCACATCTGCCCTCCTCCAGTCCTCAGCTACCACACCATCCTCCCATGATTTATTAAAAAGGGTAGTCAGTGGCGTTACTAGTTCTTCCCTTAGTTCCTTCAGAGTTCTGGGGTGAATCTGTGTCAGTGGCTCAGCAGGTAGCACACTCGCCTTTGAGGCTGGAAGATCAGAGGGCTGTGGGTTCAGTTCCCACATCTGGCACTTGGGTTAATATCCCAGTACTGACACTGCAATGCAGCATGAGAGGGGTGCTGCACTTCTGAGGTGCTGTCTTTCGGATGAGACATTAAACCAAGGTCCCATCTGCCTGGATTGGTGGTAGTTCAGGTGGATGTTAAAGATCCCATGGCACTTATCGAAAAGAGTAGGTGAATTTCCCCAGTGTCAATTTCCCCAGTGTCCTGGACAAATTTCCCTCTTTCACTAAAAATACCACCAACAGCTTACTCTGGTTCAAGGTCAGCTGGCATTCATCTGTATCCCCCTCCCCTGGGTCGTGCCTTAAAATAGGCAGGATTTGTCTAGTGCACTTACCCGGTCAACAAAAACTAATTAAATTAAATCCCATCAGGCCCCATTTCTTTATCCACCTTCAGTTTTAGGAGTTCTTTCAGAACCCTTTCTTCTGTGAAAGGACTAATATCAACCCCCCTATGCAGAGTGCTTCTATTGACTGGATTAGGTATCTCTCCCTGCTCTTCCTTTGTGAATACTGAGCAGAAGTATTCATTCAGTATCCCTACTTTTTCACTGTTGCTCTCTGCCCAACCACCTTCCTCCTTATTCAACTTCGGTATCCCTGCCTTAGTCTTTCTTTGCTTCCTAATGTACCTATAAAAGGTTTTATCCCTCTTCTTAACCGAGTTGGCTATCTTTTCCTTGGTTTGGGCCTTTGCTATTCTGACTGACTTCCCTGCTTCCTTCTGCTTTAAATGGTATAGGTCTCTGTCCTGCTCCTTCTGCTTTTCCTTATACTTCCTGAATGCTATCTTTTTCTCCCTAACCTTCCCCGCCACTTCTTTTGAGAACCATAGTGTTTTTTTCTTTCATTTTGATTTATTTGCTTCATACATAGGCTTGTTGCCTCTGTGATGGCAGTTTTGATGTTCCCCCATTGTTGCTCCACCCCACCTTCTTTCCTGTTTGCTAGTGCTTTTCTGAGGCGCTCTCCCATTTTGACAAAATCATCCCTCCTGAAGTCCAGTACTTTCACTTTTGTAAGGCTTGACTCTACAGCTAAATTTATTGTGAACCACACTGTTTGGGGGCTGCTTGTTCCCAGATGGGAACCATACCTGATATTTCATGAAGACAGGGTCACTCTGAGAACAGTCCCTTCCTTTCTGCCCAAAATTTCCTCAAATTTCCATTTAAGACAGACAACTGAATTACCAGCTCAAATGCCAATCTAAGTGGACACACCCAATCCCAAAATCCACACCCTGGTAATGAGAAGAGTCATCACTACATATATAAACAGAATGGAGGACTTCTGCAAGATGAACAGACTGATCATCATTCTTCAAAGACAGAAAAAAGGCCAACCTGTCTCCCACTGTACTATAGTGACGTGGCTTAAGATGGCTATTTAAAAAATGCACAAAGCAAGTGCCAAATTGCCACTCCTAGACTTTAAAGCCCATTTGACCAGAGCAAATACCATGTTATGGGCCAAAAGAAACGTTCCTAAGATAGAAGAAATGTGTGCCGCTGCCACATGGACATCCATTCACACCTTCCCTAGACATTACAGACTGAATGTCACTCATGATGCCAAAACCAGCTTCAGCCACTCTGTTCTTCTAGCAGCCACATTTCCCCCACCCTAATGAGAAAACTAGATGCAAGGATACTGGACTACCTCAGAGGTTGCCCCCCACAATGATAATTTACTCAACTGGTAAAGGTGATTGCGGGATATACATCTCTGAAGCACTCCACATCCCTCCTTTGAAGAAACTTGTGTTCAGACAGGACATGATGACCTTTTCTGGTATGCTATATGGGCCATTTGACCCCAGAGTATATTAATATGTAATGAATAGCTCTAATTAAGAATCCAACTACTGGTCTGCAGCCTAGTATGTAGTCACAAGCCAATAAGATAATCAGACTTTAGCCTAGATAACAGCTCTGGAAGAGATCAAAACTGAGCTAGCTTTTTCTAGTTGCAAGATAAGGTAGGCCAGATTTCACTTTTGAAGTCACATGTGCATCAGCAACCTATCAGGTGAATATAACCCTAGATGTAAGGATCCTAGAATGCTTCAGAGATCTTATACTCCCACAATCACCTTTACCAGGTGAGAAAACTGCCAACACCACACAAGCAACCTCAGACAGACATCATCAGATAAGACAGACAACATGTAGCTATTTCCAGATGACACACATGTAGTAGCACTGATGTGCTTCCTTTATGCAGCCACACCTGTATGTGTGTATGTCATACTGTGTGCAGGATTTTGTGTGGTTGCAGAAGTGCAGGACCCATGGTGGCTTTTCCTTCCATAGACAGAAGACCCCATGGGGCCTGTGCCCCTGCAAGCAGAGGTACAGTGTGCCAGCTAGGGTGCAATGCAGTAATGGTGCAGTATATCACAAAAGTTCTGAAGAATGCTACAGGGAATAGTGTAATTCAATGGCAATTAAGCTTTTTTTACTCCAGTATTTTGTGACATGTCATTTTCTACAAGCAACTGCATTGTATTGTGACTGGCTCTACTACATTTGTGTACACTGTACCACATATCTCTAGATACACTACTGAAACCATTAAACCCATACTGCACCAGTACTTCCATCTCCCTAACTGCAGCTTTCTAAAGCCAGAAATCAGTGTGCGTGTCTAACACCTGTGTCTGAAGAGGCACATGCTCCTCAGGGGCCTGCACTTCTGCAGGCAGAAATATTGCTGCAATTTTGTTATCATGGATTTTGTGGTGTCTACACTTCTGCAACCAGAGGTTGGTCTGTATGACTTATACCTGTAGCTGCAGAATTGCAGGCCCATCAAGTGTGTATGTCTTACAGTGCTCATAAGTACCTGAGACTACAGAAGCTTTGCTCCCATAGGGGTGTACCCTTCTATAGACAAATGAACTCCTGTAATTTGGGTATTGTAGATTTGTATCTGTGGCTGCAGGGCCCTATGCTTCTGCATACAGAAGCAATATTATGATTTGAGTACAGTGGATTTGTATCTGAAACAACAAATGAATGTGTATATCATGTGGTGTGCATGCTGCAGATACAAATTCAAGAAAGAATAGCACTTGTGTTATCTCGAACCAGGTGAATGTAGTTTGTCTTACCTGATGATGGCTATCTGTGGCTGCTTGCGTGGTTTAGTCCTTTTGCTGCTTTTTTTTGGAGGGGGTAGGTAGTTTGGTTTGGAAACCTTAACTCCACATTTATCTACCTTTGTTGCATTAAGCTGAACCCTAACTGGTGCATTTAAGCAGTTTTTTGCAAAGAATATATATCATAGGGGTGTGATAGTACCTCTACTGTTAAGGTTGAGTACAATTTTTATGTTAAACCACAATCTTTGAACCTTAATAACTTAGGTATAATTTGACAAAATAGCACAAAACTTGGCAGGTGTGGTCAGGCTGTCAGTCTTGAGATGTGAAAAGTTTTTTGTCAGCATCTTGTTCAGTTTCAAAGATACTGAGTGCCAAAAAAATTGAAAAAAAAATGTACTTAACACTGCATATTTTTTGCTGTCAGCTACATCCTACAGGGTGTGGAATTTTTTCAGGAAATTTTCAGGATTGAAGGGGCCTGTGCCAAGTATGTGCCTTTGGAAGGTTTCCTGAAAAAATATTATAGTTTCAGAGTTATAAGGATGTTTGAGTTAAGCAACGTATGTAAATGGTAACAAAAAAAAACTATTACATGTGCTTATTTTCATGATTTAGTTGTCATGTGGAAAAAAATATCAATTGTGTTGAAAAAATACAGATCGTGATGGACACCGTTTTCTTTTTTTTAACTCACAAACATTGAAAATGCATAAAAATTATATTTTTTCCAAAAACAAATACCAGAACCTAACTAAATGGGACCTGTGTAGCTAGATTCTGGTGTTTTGTTTCATTTTTAAATTGCCCTGGAAATACCTTTTCTGTGCACCCCAAAATTCAAGGTTCCCAGTTTAGTGATATAAGCTATTCACCCACGTTCCCAGTTTAGTGATATAAGCCATTCACCCATGTTCTATGTATGAGAACAGTGAGACTTTCTTGAATACTGAAGTCACAGCTACAGTCCTGCTGCTGGCTTCAGTTCAAGCAGTGAGCTGGCAATCCCCATCTTTCTTTCTCTCTCTCTCTCTCTCTCTCTCTGTGCATCTGTTTTCCTGTCTGTCTATCTCTCAATCTATCTATCCACCTATTTCATTATTTAATAAGTGGACAGGATGGCCTACCCCAGTACTGCTTCTTTCTCACCCCTCCTCTCCAGGTTGCCTACCCATCCTTCCCAATGTTCAAACACTATTAGAAATATTGTATGAGCAGACTGAGGTGCCCACCCCTGGTACTGCTTTTCTTTACCTCCCTCCTCTCCAGGTCATTTCCCACCCATTCCCACTATGTAGGCGGTGGTACTGGGGTTCCCACTCCCAGTTCTGCCAAACACTAGCCCGATGCTGGGGTGCCAAATCCCCAGTGTTACAATATCACCTGAAACAAAGAAAACAGTCCTTTGATTTTTTTTTATTCTGTAACAAAGAAAACAATCCCTTACTGATCTGATTCACCCACACAATCCCACACACACCACCCAGACCTCCCACTCAGTACCCCCCACACACACACTCACTTACTTGAACATGTCACAGCCTAGATCAACTCTCCAATGGAAGACATGTTTTGCTGCTAGAACCAGTGACTCAACATGAGAAAATCAGGTAAGTGCAGTTTAATGTATTTCAATGGAGATTTGAACTTTGATTCATAATGTTACCATTTTTACATATTCTTTAATAATACAATTTGTATTGAAAATGTACAAATTTGAAATTTACAAACATTATCAAGCACAAACAGGATACAAATTAACTATTTACAGTGAGTAGAACCCAGTAATAAAAAAGTAACAGTAGTACATGGCCAAAATAAAGGCAACAACATACTATGTTTGCCTTAAAGCTCCTATCAGATTAATTGAAATGTAATAGGAATCACCAATTACCTGCAACTGACCAAACATCAAGGGATAAAATTAGAATCAGATTACAATTTATATGATACCCAATGGCATCAAATTTCATAAAATAACCTGAAAGGCAATTTAAATAATAGTAGGTATACGTTTCTGAAAAAAAAAAACTGAAGAGTATCTATAAGGGCCACCCAGTGCTGCAGTGAAGGGGGCTGTGGCTTAAGCAATAATTTGGTAATGACTTTTTTAGTTCCTGTAATTAATATTAAAAAGAAGTTTCTATGAATGAGATTTAGGGGGGAATATTCAAAAGGACCAAACATGGAGACAAAAGCTGTGGGATATTGAATAATAAATCTAACATCTGAGGCACCTGACTCCAGAAATTTGTAAGACTAGGACATGCTCAGAAGATATGAGCCTGATCTGCTAATGTCTCCCCACAGGCTCACCAACACTCCCCTTGTCCCACCCCATTTATACTTTGTCAATACCCCAGGGGTTTTAAAAAGTCTCATTTGACATTTCCATGCAAATTTCTGTAAATAAGGGGTCATAGAAAGTTTATAATTAACAAGACAACATATTTCCCACTTATAAAAGTTACAGGGGAGTTGTAAATCTGAATTTGAGGTAGTAAATACTGAAAGTGTAGATTCATTATTTAAACCTTTCAAGGAAACATACAATCTACCTATAAGGTGATCCCCTACTGCATCCTGTTGATGAAGGACAAACTGTGTAAATAAAGCAGGGTGAGAGTCTGGAAGCTGTCTAAGATATGGAGGCACGAAATGAATATAAGCTCAACATTGCAAATAGTGAAAGTGGTCTGAGGTTGGCAGGGAATATTCCACCTCAAGAGCTGACAAAAATTTCACTCCATTAACATCAATGAATTGGTACAGAAAAACAAGGCCATACTTGGTCCAGCAGTGTAGAAAAGAATCCATTGTACCTAGTGAAGTTATGTGCATCCAGACAACTGCTCCTAAAAAAAAGCAAACTCACCCAAATATACATTCTGCACTTTGTGCCATACCCAAAGGTTTGTGGCCATATGTTGAAAAAATTGGAAATAATATGGGGAAAGGAATAAAAGATTCCAATTACATAATATAGATAACTGAGAGACAATTCAATATCTTTACAAAGAGCATGGTAACCATTAAATGTCCAAAGACAGACCAGGTGAAGATGACTAGCTAAAGCATAAAGATATAGATTTGGGAGATCTAACCCACCTTTAGCTACAGGTAGATGAAATAGAGAAAATTGAATTGTAGGCTTCCGGCCCTTCCAGTGAAAATTAGATAAAGACGTATTCCAATCTTGGAAGAAAGCACTACTGGGAAATAATGGAAGAATCTGAAGGAAAAATAAAGAACTTTGTAATATATTTTGATGAATGGCAGCAACTCAATTTAAAAAGGAAAGACCAAGAGATGGCAGTCAATGGTAGTATGCCCTGGCTTACCCCTCAGGGTGGGGCCATGGGAGTGGGACCCTCCTCAGCAGACATTGTAGGCAGTGCGGGTGATGATGGAACCAAGCATCATGCTCAGGGGGCCAGTATTGTTAATGAATGTGGCAGTACCTGAGGGTGGGGATGTACATTGTCGACCTGGGTCCACCCTGCCCCCCTCAGGTAATGATGCTGGCACATTCGATCCCCTGGCCTCTGCCAGGGGTCCTTTATGTGTGGAACAGTCTACCCCTGTCCACTCCCAGAGAAGGAGAGCAGTCTTTAAGATGCTCAGTCCTTCTCCCCTGGCTTGCCCTCCAACGTCCTGAGTTAGTTTCCAAACCTGGGTTGTCGGTGTGGCAGACAGATGTCCTGCCTCTGTGCCGGCAGACCAGCTACCCCTAAATATTCTAAAGAATCTCTGTTCAAACTGATATACCATATATACTTAACTGTTTGTGGTGGCTCATGATTAAAAGCCAAATTCTCAGTTCTATGCACATTTAATGAACAGCCTGCTACCTGAATCCTGAAAATGTGCAGCCAGTGGCATAATATACAATGCAAATAAAAGCAGGGACAAGGGACACCACTGCCTGGTACCATACTCCAATACAAAAGGTGACAAAATAGACCCATTTACTTCAACAAATATGCAGGGATTGCTATTTTGTAGTAATATAAGAAATGCTGGAGGGAAACCAAAGGCCTCTAAGGTATCCCATAAAAAAGGCCAAGACACATGATCAAAGGCCTTCTCTGCATCCAAGCTAGTCAGGACCAGTGGTAAAGATCTCTGTATTGCATAATCCAGAAGCAATAGTGTCCTACAGACATTATTGTGGGGTTGACGATTATGTACAAACCCTACCTGGTCCTGTCCAAGCAAGGAGGGGAGAAGGTCCTCTAATCTAGAGGCCCAGATGGAAGTAAATAAATTATAGTCAAAGTTTAAAACTGATATTGGTCTGTAAGTGGCAGGGGACAGTAAATTTTTACCAGGCTTAGGAAGAATTGCTATAATAGTGCATTGCCAAGAAGGGGGTGGAGATTCCTCTGCCTGGATTGAATGAAAAACTCTCAACAGTAACAATGCTAAAAGCTCCTGTATGAGGGATGACTTATAAAATTCAGAGGGGAAACCATCTAATCTGGAAAACTTCCCTGTTTTAGCAGAGGAAAACGCCCCAGATTATTTCCTCCAATGTAACAGAAACAGTTACTCTAGAGGCTTGTTCTTCTGTAAGCTTCAGGCGTTTAGCTTGCTGAAGAAAGGCTTGTATTTGTTGCTCTGAGGGGGCAGCACTTTCCAGAACATATAAAGTGGAATAAAAGTCTGGATCCTTTGAATATCGCTTCATGATGAGAAGTAAAACCTGTTTGAGGATCACTGAGCTTGGTGATAGTTGTCTGGGCTTTGCATGCTCTATGGTGGTGAGCTAAAGTGCAAGCACCATGCGTTCCACCCTTGTAATAGTGATGCCTAAGACAGAAAAGGAAATGCACCACTTTTTAATCTAGAAGCTGCTGAACCAGTGCTTTGAAATTTAGTAACTGTCTGCACAGAGGTATCCCTCTGCACATAAAAGGATTGGAGTATATGTAAAGTATTCCAAAGTTCACAAAGTGCCATTTTTGCATATTTTGATGACCATCCCTCTGAACATAAAAGGATTGGAGTGTATGTAAAGTATTTTGAAGATCACAAAGTGCCATTTTTATATATTTTGACCACAAATGTTCAACGTGACCTTTTTGGGACCCCACCTCAACAGTGGAAGTGGAATTATGTAAATCTGGCCCAAATAAAAATTTCTTGGTTGCTTTGTGAAATCATCATTCAGGCAAGATCTGAAAATTTTTGCTATCTTGGTTAATGAGGTGGGGTCACAAGAAGGCTATGCTGAAAATGGTGGGTCAAAATATGTAAAAATGGCAAAGCTATGAGTGTGCATTTAAATTTTTCTATGCTCGCTTATAACTTTAGTAATTTCAAATATTTTGACCCGAAATTTTCAGCATAATCATTTTTTACACCACTTCATAAACATGACAGCTGTCATTTTCCAAATCCTGGCCAAAATCTGTTTTCGCACCTGTGGTGTGGAATGATGCTTTGGCAGTGATTTGAAAATGTTCACCTACTAGGTTCATGAGGTGGGTAATAAGAAGGCTATGCTGAAAATATGGTGCACTAATGCAGTAAAATGCCTAGGTTATGACTTAACATTGCACTATTTCAACATTCAATCATAACTTCACTAATATTCAATATTTTGACTCCAAAACTTCAACATATCTCTTTTCCAACTCCACCACATAAACATGATGAGTGTTATTTTTGAAATCCTGGATGAGATTTTTTATTACACTCAGATGTGAAATATTTCAGCCAATATACTATAAACGCTACACATCATGTTTATAAGCAGTCAAGCAGTCATAAAGTGAATATCTTGAACATCTGAAGTCAAAATAGGGTTTAGTAGGCAGTTTAATGTTAAACCTCAAATTTTGCACTTTAATAATTTGCAACCGTTCAACAGATTTACACAAAATTTGGTATGCGCTGTCCCATGGGGTAGATCTCTTAACATACCAAGTTTCATTCCGATTGGATTTGTGTTTTTTTGTTCCACGCATAGTGAAAAAAGTGTAAAAGTTTTTTTTCACCAATTTTTGCTGTTTTTTCCTCATCATGCTGTGGACACACTGTTTGGAATTTTGGTTTGACATTTTCAGGATAGAAAGAGCTTGCCCCACAGAATAAGTCAGCATTGGTTTGGTGATAACATTTTAATCTGTTCCAAAGTTGCTCAATTTTGAAAGTTCAGGTTCTGATCATGCTCTGTTCAATCTTTTGGATACCTGCATAGGTTCAAAGAGGGATTTGGACTCACAAAAAGGGAATTTTGACAGCTCGTGAAGAGGGATTGATAAAATCCCTCTTTGTGAGAAAAAATTCCCTCTTCGTGAGTAGCCATCTTGTTTTAATTTTTCCTCAACAAAAAAAACATTATAACTTGACCCAGGGATGTCTTCTGTAGGCATCCAAGTATGGGTTTTGTTCATGAAAACATCCTGCACACTTCTGTAGCTTTGGTTTACTTTATCTTAGTAAAAAATGCTCATTTTCATATTTAAAAATCTCTTTTCTTGACTCACTTCCGATCCCTTTTCAAGAGCTGTCAAAATCCATTTTTGTAAGCAGATCCCTTTTCACAAGCTGTCAAAATCCCTTTTCATGAGATGACAGCCAGATGGCCCTACCTCATGAAAAGGGATTGGCTCATGAAAAGGGATTTTGACAGCTCTGAAAAGGATTACTATAATCCCTTTTTAAGTAGCTGTCAAAATCCCTTTAAGTGAACTATCAAAATCCTTTTCATGAGCCAATCCCTTTTTGATAGCTGTCAAAATCCCTTTTCATGAGTGGATGACCTGATGGCCCTACCTTGCAAAAAGGGATTCACTCACAAAAAGAGATTTAGACAGCTCATGAAAAGGGATTTCTAAACTTTACTGTTTATTTTCCACCTCACTGGAAATAAACAGTTTGGAATTACAGCTGAAATTTTTAGGGTATAAAGGGCCTGCCCCACTGATGTGGCTTTTGCTGGTTTAGTGATAAAATTTACATTATTTCCATAGTTCTAACATTTCAAAGTTTGGACATTTCCCATTAGATAACATTGTGGTGGATGCAATACCTTTCAGTGCCTATATCTCAAAAACGGTTTTAGAAATGCATTGTTTGCTAAACACTACTTACTAAGCACACATGCAGGTTGCCAGGACATGATTATTTATTTATTTAGCTTTTGTTGACCGGGTAAGTGCACTAGACAAATCCTGCCTATTTTCAGGCACGACCCGGGGGAGGGGGATACAGATGAATGCCAACTGACCTTGAACCAGATTAAGCTGTCGGTGGAATTTTACTGAATGAGGGAAATTTGGCCAGGACACCGGGGAAATCCCCTACTCTTTTTGATAAGTGCCATGGGATCTTTAACATCCACCTGAACTACCACCAATCCAGGCAGATGGGATCTCAGTTTAACGTCTCATCCGAAAGACGGCACCTCAGAAGTGCAGCACCCCTCTCATGCTGCACTACAGTGTCAGTACTGGGATATTAACCCAAGTGCCAGATGTGGGAACTGAAACCACAGCCCACTGATCTCCCGGTCTCAGAGGCGAGTGTGCTACCTACTGAGCCACTGACACTGACTAAACTGCATTATAAATTATAACTGCAGTGAAATTTTTTCAGTGTTGCTGTGGTTACTGAGACATTGTGCCATTTGCATCACAAGGGTTACTTGGAATATCTCTAGGTCTGCACCGAGTCTCAGCACTTATGGGTGGGTGGGAGCACAGGGCCCTCAAAATATTGCTACCATTTTGCAGTAATGAGATTTCAGGACCCTTCATTATGTAGTAATGGGAGTGCAGTGTGCTCCCACAGGGAGAAGACAGTTCATTGCACTGTCTCTACACTTATGGATGAAAGGGAGCACAGGGCACAGGGCTCTCACAAATTGATACCGTTATTGAGTGATGGGAGCATGATGGAACTGCAGGGCCCAGAGGTCTACTGCACTCCCACAGGGAGATGCAACCATCTGGGCCCTGTGCTCCTACCCACCCTTAACTGTGTCCTCAGGTTTGCAAACTGGTATCCATAGGTGGGCTAATGGGCCCTATGTGCCCTGCACTCCCATTCACCCATCAGTGTAGAGGCATAACACAGGAGGGTGCTGTGCCCCCAGTTTTGCATAATGGGATGCATATTTGGGAGCTTGGGCCCACCCATAACTATGTCCTCAGCTTTGCAAAATGGTATCCATAGGTGGGAGCATGGGACCTCCAGGCCCTGTGCTCCTACCCACCCATAACTGTGTCCTCAGGTTTGCAAAATGGTATCCATAGATGGGAGCATGGGCCCTCTAGGCCCTGCATTCCCAGTCACCCATCAGTGTAGAGGCATAGCACAGGAGGGCCCTGTGCCCCCAGTTTTGCATAATGGGATGCATATTTGGGCGCATGGGCCCACCCAAAGCTATGTCCTCAGGTTTGAAAAATGGTATCTATAGATGGGAGCACAGGGCCAGCCACCCCTTAGTATATCCTCAGGTTTGCAAAATGGTATCCATAGGTGGGAGCATGGGCCCTCCAGGCCCTGCACTCCCACCCATCCATCCATCAGTGTACAGGTATAGCACAGGAGGGCCCTGTGCTCCCAGTTCTGCATAATGGGATGCATATTTGAGAGCACAGGCCCTCAGGCCCTGCAATCCCACCCATAAGTGTAGCAGCATAGTGCCTGAGGTCCCTGTGCTCCCAGTATTGCAAGATGGTATCCATGGGAGGGGGCACAGGCCCTTTTGGCCCTGCACTCCCACCTACCTATAAGTATAGAAACATAGTGCTGGAGGGCCCTGTGTTTTTAGTTTTGCATAATTGTAGCCATAGATGGGAGCACAGGTCCTCTGGGCCTTGTGCTCCCACCCAACTATGAGTGTAGAAGCATACCATAGGAGGGCCCAGTGCTCCCAATTTAGCACAAATAGTATGGATATGTAGGTGCATGGACCCTCTTGGCCATGTGCTCCCACCTACCCACAAGTACAGACACACAGCAGAGGCCATGAGTCATTCCAAATAACCCATGTAATGCTTATTTGGCAATATCTCAGTAACCATAGAAACTATGAAAAAAAATATTTTTCAGTTATATTCATGACCTAGACACTTCCACATATGCTTAAAGGTGTACTAAGCTGTGCTTAGCAAAAAATCCATATCTCAAACCATTTTGAGATATAGGCACCAAAAGGCGCTGCGACTGCAAAAATGTTACGCTATGGGAAAAAAATCAGAACTTTGGAGTATTGTAACTATGAAACTGCTATAAATGTTTTCACCAAAGCACCAGAAGGCACATCTGTGGTGTAAGGGTTTGCCACCCTGCACATTTCAGCCCAAAAATCCAAAGTGTGTAGTTGAAGTGAGGTGGCAAAGAAACTGAGTTTAACAGATGCCACAATGTGATCCAATGAGAAAATTCACAACTTCGGAGTACTGTAACTATGGAACCAATGTCAATGTTTTCACCAAACCACCAAAAGGCACATCTGTGGTGCAAGGACCTGCCACCCAGTAAATTGCAGTCCCAAAGTCTAAACCATGTAGGGGTACTGAGCTGGCAAAGAAACTATGATTTTGGGATTGTACTGTTGCAAATTGTGAAGGTATGTTGCAAATTGCAAAGTACGATGCAACACTTAATTTGTACTTTCAGAAATTGTGACAGTACAAATGGCCAGATCAAAATAAACATATTTCTGGGTCTTTTTTTAAATTCTGATGCATGGATGCTAATCCTAGGACCCTGTTTAGGTAAACACAACAGCTGGTGTTTACCTAGGGGAGGTAGTTTTTAAACTAAAATGTTTTTTCTCCACCGCAAACTGAAAACAAGATGGCCACCACACAAAAGTGCTGAGTGCATCTGCAACAGAAAAAGCTGTTTTCACTGATGAATCTGTCACTATCACGTGGAACATACTGTATATTTTTCCAGATAGGATATAATGGGAAACTTGAAACTTCAATAACTTTTAACTCATTAGACCCTGGGTGGGCATTTTGTATCAGGTAAACAATGGATAGTTCAGATTTCTGAAGAAGCTATTGGAGGTAATGAGTTAAATGGATTAATATTTTTTCACCAAACCTTCAAAAGGCACTTTCCTGAACCAATTCCCATATACCCTGAAAGTTTGGACCAGATGAACAAACAGTGTGGGCTGTAGAGAGGGGCAGAGAATTCACAAAATTTGAGGATTTTCCACACTTTTTGACACTCTGCAGCTCTGCAACCACAAATCCAACAAGAACACAAATTTCCAGATCCAGATATCTATGGTACAATAACGCACATGCAAATTTTTAGGCAAATTGGACAAATGGTTGCAAAGTTATTAAAGTGCAATATTTTGGGTTTAACATAGAAGTGAGGTGTAATGATGAAAGTAGGGAAATGAGGCATTAGAGTTGACATATTAACCCCCCATGCCCTGCCACCCCCCACCACAAACCAACAGGTGACAGGGTGTGCCTTGGGGTTGTCAGCCCTAACTCTCACCCCATTCCATGTGTAACAAAGCTCACATGATACAGTATAGGAGAACTGAGTGAGAGTTAGGACCAATGACCCCAAGGCACACCCTGTCACCTGTTGGTCAGTGGTGGGGGGATGGAGTGGGGTGATAGGGCATGGGGGGCTGTTAGGGTGTCAACCCTAACACCTTATTTCCCTACTTTTGTTACTTCAACCATAATTGATGCATTAACAACATTTTTTGCAATTAATTTCCTTACTTTATGTGAAAATGTAATGTAACCAGTATGTGTTGGTGGCAGCATGGGCTCTCCAGGCCCTGCTCTCCCTTCAAGCTGACCATTTTTGCATAATGATATGTATCTGTGGGAGCGTAGGCCCTCTCCCACTTATACATACCTACGGAGTCATACAGCAGCCCTATAGGGTTGAAAAGGAACCCTTGTAGCACTAATTTGCCAATATCTCATTAACCGTAGCAGCTAAGAAAAAAATTTGATCCATTGTAATCATAACTTTGAAACCTCTACACGTGCTAAGCTGCCAGGAGCAAATAAATCCATATCTCAAATCATGTCCAAGATATGGGCACTGAGAGGTACTATAGGCACTGCAGTGTTATCCTATGGGACATATCTC
The DNA here is from genome assembly GCA_016271365.2 of Neoceratodus forsteri. Lineage (NCBI taxonomy): Eukaryota > Metazoa > Chordata > Ceratodontiformes > Ceratodontidae > Neoceratodus > Neoceratodus forsteri. Next base: position 44,354,276 of record CM057456.1, on the reverse strand, counting down.
GACTTTGTAATGGCATAGCTATGGAATCAGTAAAAAGTTTTGCACCTAAACAGCATAATTCACATCTCAGGGAAACCTCCTTTATACCCTACAAATTTCAAGCCAAAAGACCAAACTGTTTATTTGCAGTGCACTGGGAAAGTTTTAAAATTCCTATTTCGAGAGGTGTCAAAATCCCCGTTCGTGAGGTCAGTCTCCATTCGCGAGCTGTCAAAATCCTCATTCGTGAGAATTCCTAGTTCATCAGATTTTGGCCATCTGGTCTGGAAATCATGATCAAGGATTTTATCTGCTCGTGAACAAGGATCAGCTCATGAAAAGGGAATTTTCAGCTTGTGAAAGGGGATATTTTTACATGTGGTGAAAGAGGATTTAAAAAAAAAATCACTTTTAGCAAACTGTCAAAATCCCCTTTCAGGAGCTGATTCCCTTTTGCAAGGTGACCAGATCCCTGTTCGTGAGCTAATCTTTGTTTGCAAGATGGGTCATCTGATCTGGAAATCATGATCAAGGATTTTGTCAGCTCGCAAAAGAGGATTTTGACAGCTTGTGAAAGGGGATTTTGACAGCTCGCGAAAGAGGATTAAAAAAAAAATCTCCTTTCTCAAACTGTCAAAATTCCCTTTCGTGAGTCAATCCCCTTTCGAGAGATGACAAAATCCCTGTTCATGAGCCAATCCTTGTTCGCAAGATAGGGCCATCTGGTCTGGAAATTGTGATCAAGGATTTTGACAGCTCACAAACAAGGAGCGGCTTGAGATCAAGGATTTTGTCACCTTGTGAACAAAGATCAGAAGTGAGTGATGAACAAGGATTTTTAAAATAGAAAGCCATGTTTTTCACAGAAACAAAGCAAACCAAAGCCATGGGTTTGTAGAGGGCAACACCCTGAATAAAACCCATGCTTCAATTACCACACAACACATCCATGGGGCAAGTTACAACATTTTGTTTGTGGGGAAAAATGAAAACAAGATGGTGGCTTGTGAAAGGGGAATTTTTCCTCACGAATGGGGTTTTTATAAATCTCCATTTGCAAGGTGACAAAACTTGATCGTGAGCCCAATCCTCTTTCGCAAAACATACATATATTCCAAAGACTGAAATGAACATGCTCAGAACCCGAAAATTCAAAATTAAATAACTTTGGAACGGAGTAATATTTTTTCACCAAAGCAATGCTGTCGTGTTCTTTTGTGAATCCTCTTTCTACCATGAAAATTTCAGACCACAATTTCAAATGGTGTGGTCACAGCATGATAGGCAAAGATCAGTAAAAATGGGTAAAAAAAGCAAAAAACATGTCATTTGGTGATTCACTGCACAAAAACTGCAAAACAAAATGAAACACAACTTGGCATATCAAAAGATCTACCATCCAAGACTGCACATTCTGAATTTCGTGCAAATCCATCGAAGGGTTGCAAAGCTATTAATGTGCAAAATCTGGGGGTTAACATAAAGCTGCTTACTCAACCCTAACTATAGGGACCAACCGTGCCCCTAATTATAGTGGCACTATAGTTAGGGTTGAGAAGCCATTTCTATATTAAACCCTAAAACTGTGCACCTTAATAACTTTTCAACTGTTTAACGGATTTGCCTGAAATTTGGAATACACAATCAAGAATCATAGACCTTGGGATCTGCCAAGTTTTGTACTGGTTGGATATACAGCTGCGGAGTTATTAAGCGTGATCTGTGAGCGCGTTTACGCTTTTTCTGGAATTCTACAGTCGCACCTACAGGTTGTATGGTTTGCGCGACCGGCCCAAAATCTTCAGGGAATGTGCAGCCAGGGTCCCCGATGTGCCTTTTGAAGATTTCGTGAAAAAATATTAAACGGTTCAAAAGTTATTCAAAAAACAGTTTTCCATTATAAGTCAATGGGAAAAGTTAATAAAAAGTTTGACAGTGTCGCAAATGCATTTTTAGTTTCGCAAATGGGCCATTTTGTTTTCAGTTGGTGATCAGAGAAATGGTTGGCATTTAAATATGGGACCCTCTAGCAACCTAATTCTATTTGTATTCACCTAGTCGGACCCTGAGGATGCTTGCCATGTCTTTATTTTGTGTAAAACACCCCAGAAATATGTTTTTCAAATTTCTGGAAAAGTACTTTCACAAATTACTTTCATGCTCACGAAAGTGTCGAACTTTTTCTGAGAAAGCTTTCGCAAATTGCGACAGTAGTTTTCCATCTGTGGGAAAGTGACAGCGATTCTTTGGCACTGCGCTGCAAAAGAACCGTTTGGAGTTTTGGGCTGAAATTTGGAGGGAATGGAGCCGACATCTCACATTTGTGCCTTTCAATGTTGTATTGAAAACATATTACACGGTGGCAAAGTTACGGCACTCCAAAGTTGACAGTTTTTCCCATAGGATAACATTACGGCTCCCGACGCATTACAGAATTCCTTTGGATCCCTGCTGCAAAATAACGGGTTGGTCTTTTTTCCTGAAATTTGGAGGGAAGACAGCCAACAGACCACAGATGTGCCTTTCAGTGGTTTGGTGAAAAACATTACAGGGAGGCAAAGTTATAGGGCTTGAACTTTTCTTTTTTCCCATAGGATAACATTACGGCATTCGCTATGCTTTCAGGGCCCTATCTCAGAAACAGTGTGAGATATGGACTTTTCGTTGGAAAATTTTAGCCCCTAATGGGGCTAAGTATCAAATTAGCCAGGACAGTTGTAAATAATATGACTTTTAAATTTTTTTCTATCGTCGGTTCCTGAGATATAATGTATTTAGTATTCCAAGTTCTCATTTTCTTGCCGATACTCATTATTATGCATACATTATTTGTACTCACTGTCTTTCTCTATGCAGGTTTTGGGAAAACCAGCCTGTGCGCTTACATTACTGTTATTGTTGCCCTTTCGCTTGCGGTTCTACCCTGTTTCCTTACGTTGACATCTCGCCACATATGCGTTATCCTTTGCGCTTTCATTTATGCTTTGGCGTTTCTGTTATTTTTGCCATTTCTGTCTACAGTACTTGTTTATCTTTCTGTTTCACTTTACGTCACCATGCCCATTGACATTTCTATTTGCAGGTACCATGTTTCTGTGACAACACATCACGTGGCGAACCGTTCCGTCTGCTTCACCATGCATTACCCTTTCTGTTCTCATTCAACGTAGTGTTACCATGTGTGCCACTGTTAGCATTTCTGTTTCTGCTTGTTGTCCCTGTTAGTATGCCACTAAGACATCATGTGGCGGGGCCACGGCTGCCCCGCTACTGCATTACATTCACTATTTCTCGCTATCATTCTCAAAAGAAGGAATTGAGGCAAAAATCCATTTAATGCATTAGTTAGGATTGTTCCATAGTGAGAAGTGAGAATTCGCTGTTAGGTTGAAAACCCTGGACCCCGCCCACCCCTAACCGGCATAGGGTGTGCATTGGGATCGAGGGTCCTAACTTTCACCCTATTCTCCTATACTTCTGCTGCTTTTACATATGTCATGGGGTGAGAGTTAGGGCTGATTTATCCCAATGCGCACCCCAATGCTGGTTGGGAGGTGTGGGGTCCAAGGGGGTTTTCAACCCCAACAGCCATTTCCTCACTTTGTCGCTGTGGAACAACCCTAACTAATGCATTAAACAGAGTTTTTTGCCTCTAATATATATATATATATATATATATATATATATATATATATATATATATATTATGGTAGCACTGGTAGTGCTACCATAGTTAGGGTTGAGGGGCCATTTCTATGTTAAACCCCAAAATTTGCACCTTAATAACTTTGCAACTGTTTGATGGATTTGCCTGAAATTTGGAATTTATGATCAAGAACCATAGGCCTTGGGATCTGCCAAGTTTTATTGGTCGGATATATGGCCATGGAGTTATTAAGTGTGATCTGTGCGTGCATTTTACGCTTTTTCTGGAATTCTATGGTCGCCACTCTACAGGTCGTGACGGTTTATGCGTGGACTGTCCCAAAATCTTCAGGAAAACATGCGCCAGGGTCCCTGATGTGCCTTTTTGAAGATTTGGTGAAAAATATTAAATGGTTCAAAAGTTATTCAAAAAACAGTTTCCCATTATAAGTCAAAGGAAAAGTTAACAGAAAGTTCAACACTTTCACAATGGGCCTGTTACTTTCAAAATCGCCATTTTGTTTTCAGTTGGTGATCAGAAAATGGTTAGTATTTAAATTTGAGACCCTCTAGCAACCTAATTCTTTTGTATTCACCTAGTCGGGCCCCTTAGGATGCTTGCCATGTCTTTATTTGTGGTAAAACATTCCAGAAATATGTTTTTCAAATTTCTGGAAAAAGCACTTTCGCAAATTACTTTAGTGCTCACGAAAGTGTCGAACTTTTTTGTGAAAGCTTTCGCAAATTGCAATAGTAGTTTTCCATCTGTGGGACAGTGACAGCGATTCTTTGGCACTGTGCTGCAAAAGAACCGTTGGGAGTTTGGGGCTGAAATTTGGAGGGAACGGAGCCGACATCTCACAGATGTGCCTTTCAGTGTTGTATTAAAAAAAATATTACATGGCGGCAAAGTTACATCACTCCAAATTTGATGGTTTTTCCCATAGGATAACATTACGGCGCCTGACGCATTACAGAAATCCTTTGGCACCCTGCTGCAAAATAACGGTTTGGTCTTTTTTCCTGAAATTTGAGGAAGATAGCCTAACAGCCCACAGATGTGCTTTTCAGTAGTTTGGTGAAAAAATATCACACGGAGGCAAAGTTACGGCACTCCAAAGTTGACATCTTTTCCCATAGGATAACATTACGGCGCCCATCGCATAACAGAAATCCTTTGGATCCCTGCTGCAAAATAACGGTTTGGTCTTTTCTCCTGAAATTTGGAGGGAAGACAGCCAACAGCCCACAGATGTGCCTTTCAGTAGTTTGGTGAAAAAACATTACAGGGAGGCAAAGTTATGGCGCTCCAAACATTTCTTTTTTTCCCATAGGATAACATTATGGCATTCGCCGCGCCTTTCAGGGCCCATATCTCGGAAACGGTGCGAGATACAGACTTTTCGTCAGAAAATTTCTTAGCCCCATAATGGGGCTAAGATTCACATTAGCCAGGACAGTTGTAAATACTATGACTTTTAAATTTTTTTTCTACGTCGTACGGTTCCTGAGATATAATGTATTTAGTATTCCAAGATCTAATTTTCTGCACTGATACTCATTATTTTGCATACATTATTTGTACTCACTGTCTTTCTCAATGCAGGTTTTGGGGAAAACCAGCCTGTGCGCTTACATTACTGTTACTGTTGCCCTTTTCACTTGCTGTTCCGTATCTCGTTTCACTCTACGTTGACATCTGGCGCCACCATGCGCTTATCCTTTTGCGTTTTCATTTGCGCTTTTGCGCTTCTGTTATTTTTGCCATTTCTGTCTACAGTACTGTTTATCTTACTGTTTCACTTTACATCACCATGCCCATTGACATTTCTGTTTGCAGGCACCATGTTACTATGTGACAACATCACACGTGGCAGACCATTCCCATCTCGCCACCATGTGCGTCACTTTCTGTTCTCATTCATTCGCTTGTGTTACCATAGTGCGCCACTGTTAGCATTTCTGTTTGCGTTGTTGTCCCTGTTAGTATGCCACAACACATCATGTGGTGGGCGCCTCCCACGCATTACATTCACTATTTCTCATTGTCATTCTCAAAAGAAGGGAAATTAGAGGCAAAAACTCAGTTTAATGCATTAGTTAGGGTTGTTCCACAGCGACAAAAGTGAGGAAATTCACTGTTAGGTTGAAAACCCCTTGCACCCCCACCCACCCCCAACCGGCATTTGCATTGGGATCATGTGGGTCCTAACTCTCACCCTTCCTCCTATACTTCTGCTGCTTTCATACATGTCATGGGGTGAGAGTTAGGCTGATGATCCCATGCACACCCCAATGCCACCACATGCGCATCCTTTGCATTTTCATTTGCGCTTGTGTTTTTGTTACTTTTTTTGCCATTTGTGTGTACTGTACTGTTTCTCTTTCTGTTTCACTTTGATCACCAGGCCCATTGACATTTCCATTTACAGGCACCATGTTACTATGTGACAAGACATCACGTGGCACACCATTCTCGCCTTACGCCACTGTGCGCTTACTTTCTCATGTTGTGTTACCATGTGTGCCACTGTTAGCATTTCTGTTTGCATTGCTGCTCCTGTTACTATGCCACAAGACATCATGTGGTGGGATCGCGGGGCCCTTACCGCATTACATTCACTATTTTTCAATATCATTCTCAAAAAGAAGGGAAATTAGAGGCAAAAAACTCCGTTTAATGCATTAGTTAGGGTTGTTCCACAGTGACAAAAGTGAGGAAATTCGCTGTTAGGGTTGAAAACCCTAACTCCGAATTCACCCCTCCACAGCACCACACACACACAGACACACACACACATTCAAGTATGGGGGAGGACCAAGTCAACACAACCAATGATAGACATCCAGCAGCAGGTGACAGAAATAACAAACAATTGTCTAAATGTACTACCAGACATCCCCACCCACCTGACCAGGTACTCCATGCTCAGTGGAGATCAACAGCAAAACTGAGGCCATGTACACCAAACGCAACATCCCTGATTGCAGCTGCACACAACGCATCACACTTAGTAGTTGCATGGCCTTACCTACGATGACCCACACCACACCACAACTGGTACTGTGCCATTATTCAATATAAATGCTGAAGGTGCATGATGACAGTTGTAGAAAGGTTTTAACACTAGTGAGTATACATTAATTAAGAGAAGCACATAAATTAACTACAAGACACTAGCATGCTCAAGATAAAAGTAGTGATACATTTAGTAGGTGATTTACATAGTAGTACATTTACTGCAATGGTTTACTCAACATAGAAAGGCTGATGTAAATGTATGGAAAGCATTGCCTGTTCAACGCTGAAATTGTACTGCCACTATCACATGCATTCTTACTGATGAAGGTGTACTGCTGATGTACATACATAGACCTTCAGTGTGTTTCAATACTAAAGATGCAGTAAGTATTCTTTGTAAGAAAGATTGTAATTGCATGGATCAGGCCAAGCAACTTCTAAATATCATAGCACTACTGAGCCAACAATGATGTACCTGTATCGGACATGTATATAGGATAGATTTTCCTGTAGGCACTTACTGAGTATGTTGTACCTGATAAAGACAATCTCATTGCATCTGTGATGACTAACTTATTCAAATAGTAATACACTTGCTGTTGTTGCAATGAGTGATCTATGCCACTTATGGACACAGTGTGATTTTTTTTAACAGTTGTTTCATACTCGGGCTGTATGCCTACTGTTTGGGTTTGCCACACTTCTGTCACTGATGCTATCAAAGTGATAACTATGTTAATTCTGCTACAACAGGAATCAAGTAGGTATGGTGTAGATATAAACATAATGTCTTTTAGTATTGATTTAACTCATAATGGGGTAAGTGTACTAGGACAGAAGGGGTTATCCTCTATCACTGAGTCTGTCAGTTATAATCACACTAGGGTTTCATGACTGTAATGATCAAGTTACACTGTTCATCTTCATGAGTTCATATTCACAGCCATTCTCCAGTAACTAGACAGTGTATGGTGTAACTGGGTGGGACACTGTGTTGCAAAGCTGCTGCAGTGCCTAGCAGAGGGAGAGTATCTACTCATAAAGACAATTAAACAATAAGGCATAGCCAACAGTTATGTTAAATGGTCTGTTAATCACCCTGTAGGGGTTTAATGTTGAATGAGGCATATCCAAGTGCCACATGTCGCTAGACAGTGATAAACTGACCATTAACATACTACCTGGGAGTGGCTTATTGCTATCATAATAAAACTGTTTTTTAAACAACATTAAACCATGTTCATCATATGGTTAGGCTCTACATGTATGTTAATAAAACTAAACATAAGGCGCTGTTACAATGTTTACAGTCAATTAGAAAGCTGCATTTCTCAAACCCTTGTTATAATCAGAGATATTATACCTGTACAACTCCTTGGTTTTGCTTAACTCTATTGCTCAGGTGGCCACCACAAGTGGTGGGTCTGTGTGAGGGCATCGGTAGGTAAGCCATGCAACTACTAAGTGTAGTAGTGTGTGCAGCTGCAATCAGGGATGTGTACATTTGCGTACATGGCCTCAGTTTTGCTGTTGATCTCCACTGAGCATGCAGTACCTGGTCAGGTGGGTGGGGATGTCTCGTAGTACATTTAGACAATTGTTTGTTATTTCTGTCACCTGCTGCTGGATGTCTGTCATTGATTATGTTGACTTGGTCCTCCCCCATACTTGAATGTGTGTGTGTGTCTGTGTGTGTGTGTTGCTGGGGGGGGTGAATTCGGAGTTAGGGTTTTCAACCCTAACAGCGAATTTCCTCACTTTTGTCGCTGTGGAACAACCCTAACTAATGCATTAAGTGGAGTTTTTTGCCTCTAATCAGTGAAAATCCAGTATGCTGACTGGATGAAACATGTCACATGACTGTGCATTGTTCTACAATGAACGCACACCTCCCAGTATGACCACATGCTTAAACTACTTTCCAACCCACAGAACCTTCTTACCAGCAGTGAGATCACTCCACATGTGGCACACACAGGCTGGCACCCACAGCTGTAACTAAAATCTACTGTATATAGTTGCCCTACACAGCTGTAACTAAAATCTATGTAGTTGCTCCACACTGTATACAATTATCTGGTTGATCCTGCCATAATTTTTAAACAAAAACTCAGTAAAAAAAAAGACTGGTTAATCCTGACATTTGCATGCTGTCTCATGGTGGAATCCCTTTCACTTTTCTTTCTAGTAATGGAAAACAAATTGCTGGCAGAGGTTTAAAACAAGTCATGTTGCCACCAAAAAAAGTATTTAAACTCCATTTTTATGTTACTGTCATTCAATTTAATTTTTTTAATTTTTGAAAGAAGCCTCCGATTACAATGGTAGCTGAGCGAGCAAGCCTCTCATCTCTGCAGTGTAGCGTGACCAAGTGGTTTTAATGACAGCTCAGGATGTGCTGGCAGAGTTTGAAAATTAGGTATTTTACATCGAAAAACTGTGTAAAGTCCTTTTTTATCTAAATGTTCTTCACAGTTCAGTAAAGGGAGCCACCGACTGTAGGGAGCAGACAGCGAGTGAGTCGGCAGCTTCACAAGGGTAGATGGAAGCTCAAGCGAGAGTTGCTCTAGCAACGCTCACTCACTCTTCTGTCTGCCCTTCTGAAGCCGCTGACTCACTCGCTATCCTGTTCTCTGCAGTCGGCAGCTTCTTTTACAGAAATGTGAAGAACATTAGGATAAAAAAGAACTTTGCACAATTTTTGGATGTAAAATACCTCATTTTCAAGCTCTGCCAGCACGTCCTGAACTGCCATTAAAACCACTCCCTCATGCCACTGTACAGACATGAATGAATCACTGACTCAGCTCCCATTACAGTCCACACGTTCTTCACCAAAAAGCTACAGTACATAACTAAACATAAAAAATGGAGTTTACATATTTTTTGGAGATAAAGTTCCTTGTTTTTAAACCTCTGCCACTAGGTCTTTAACTACAATTTACACCACTCGATCATGCTACAATACAGAACCAAAACTGAAAGTGATAACAGTGCAACAGAATCTGAAAATAACATGATCAATCAGATACATATTTTATTACTTTTTTTAAACCATGGCAGAATCAACCATATAAACACCATCTTTAACTTCAAAAATCACAATTATGGCAGGATCAACCAGATAATTTACTATAAATTAAACAGTTATTTCTGCCAGAAAGGGACTACATTTTGTTACTCCTGTCCCCCCTCCCTCAAATATTTTTGGCCATTTTATAAGATAGATAACCCACTCCAGGGTGTGCATATATCAGAGCATGAGCACATGCTCTGGAGTGGGTCATCTATTATATATATATATATATATATATATATATATATATATATAGATATGCAGTGGTTCAGTGTGTGATAATGCATTTATCTTGTACAGTTCCAGTGACTCAAGTAACCTCACTAGTGCCAAAGGCACAAGTGAGAGTTATGAAAGGTCACTGGAAGCTGTACAAGATAAATGCATCATCACACAATGAGCCACTGCATATTTCATTTATGCAACAGGTTTAGATGTTGTGTGAACATTTTGATTTTATTAGGTGTAAATAATTTGTCAAAAAAGGGGAAAAAAATGAATTTTATGCTGTTTTTTTTTTGCTAATTATAAAAAAACAAAATGGCATCTACAAATGAAACACTACTCATTTCATAGATATTTTTGTGCTGAACATTTTTCGTGCTCACAGTACAATGCTATCATTTTTTTGTTTTAAAGTTATTCACATTTGTTTGTCAAAAAAGTGGACAAAAAATTAAATTGTCTTTTGTTTTCTTGCTAATCATAAACAACGTATAAGGTATATATAAATGAAACATCACTCATTTTGTAGATCATTTTGTGCTGAACAATTTTTGTGTTCGCAGTACCATGCTATCTTTTTTCATTTTAAAGTCATTCCCATTTAAATATGGTTAGTACTGCTTCTCAGGCTGAACATTCTACATGAATTCTGAAGAGAACTGTGTACCTAAATGGGATACTATGGTGATAAGCAAGCAATAACACATGACGAGGTGTGGGTTATCTCCTGATAAGAGCATGCCCAGGTGTGTTGTAGCACCGAGTGCCTTATGTACCTGGGTGTGCTCTTATCAGGAGCTAACCCACACCTCGGAGTGTGTTATTGCACTTACAAAATGGGCATCAAAGTATTTAAAAAAGGAAAAAGAAATGAAAAGTTAGAAATATAAAAATGGGGCTTCAGTGGGTTAAATATTGAAAAAATAGTCCCAGTATTAAAAGCTGTATTTATTGGCATGAGATGGTTTCCTTCTCATTTTTGAGATTGGAAGTAGAAAAACAGCACATGGTGTGTGTAAGGCCCCCTTCACTGTAAAAGTTGTAAACATGTAACATTTTTATTTTATTGTTTTTTTTATGTGGGAGTAGTGACTGACAGTGAGTGGCCATTTAGTTAGAGTTACAGCTGGATTAGCGAGTGTCGTAGCGAGTGTTTCTGACTTCAGGTACAATTTTAGGTTTTTGTGTGACTTCAGGTCCACACATATGAAAAAAAACTTTTTTTTCTTTTACGTTTATTTTCCTAGTCCAAGTCTTGCTTCAGGGTTGGTTCACTATCATCAAGTGTGTGCGTATGTGACCGCTGTAAACAGGCATTTGAATGTGGAAAATGGAGATCGCTTTCACATTTGTGCAGTAAAGTGCAGGCCACATTTCTTTATTTTAAGCACTGATTTATTTATATTTGAGGAGGCAAGACTGCAAGGCATGGGGGGAATGAAACGGGAAGCATGAACTGAAAGTCGTCTGCATGGGTGCTTCCCATTTCAGCGGTTTGTGCTTCCTGTTTCAGCGGTCGCGTATCACTGAGGTGAATCCAAGACAAAAGAAAAAAATGGATTGCAGTTTTAGTTTTGTGTGAGTATTTTGAATTGTAGCAATTTTCAGTGTGAAGGCATAGATGGAGTATTACTGGTACTGCTGTCGGCAGTGAGGCAGCAGGGGCATCCCATAGAAAAATAGCAGGAAGCTTTACTCGATTATGTTTTTTTGTTTGCAGTGGCCAGAGGTCAGTGATACGCTCCTGTTATGGGGCCGCAGGGAGAAGATTAGTGCCAGTTGTGCATGATACATGTTGATAAGTAGTGGCGGCTCTACACCAGGGCCTGCCAGGGCACGTGCCCTGGTAAAAAAATTCTGTGCCCCAGTTGGCACCCCATATGGTGAAGATATTCCCCCATAGTAACAATATATAAGTGCCCTGGCTACCATCTGTTGTGCCCCGGCTGTGCCCTGGTAACCATTTGTGGCTAGAGCCGCTGCTGCTGATAAGGACACGGCTCTGGAGGACTATTATCCAATCAGATTTCTGTATTTTAAAAGCTCATTTTATAAATAAATTTATCACCATAGTATCGTAGATATATGGTTTTATTCTACAGTTTTTATCATGACCCCTGTTGTGTGTGTGTGTACATATATATATATATATATATATATATATATATATATATATATATATATATTATACTGGCACAGTAGTGCCAGTATAGTTAGGGTTCAATAGTAGCTTCTATGTTAAACCCCAAATTCTTTGCAACCATTTGACCAGTGCACACAAAATGTTGCATGCACCATCAGGTACCTTAGATCTTTTGATGCGGCAAGTTTCCTTCCAGTCGGATGTGCAGTTGTAGAGATGCGGAGTGTCAAAAAATTTGAAAATTACCATTTAGGTGCAAATCCTTTGCCATGCTGCATCTCTGAAACGGATTGGTGGTGTGGTCTGAAATTGTTAGGGTATATGGGGTCTGGGGTCAAAGATCTGCCTTTAGAAGGGTTGGTGAAAAAATATTACTCCACTCCAGTAAGCAATAAGACACGATGGGGTGTGTGTTAGACAGTTCTAATGCATGGCTAGGGGGCATAGTGAGGCACAAGGGCCACAGGTTGAGTGCATCCAGCCCCCTAGTCATGCATTAGAACTGTCTAACGCACACCCCAGAGTGGCTTATTGTGCTTATAAAATGGGCCTCTGTAATTTACATGCATGTATAAAAGAAATGTTTTATGTTTATATAGAATAAAATTTAAAAGTAGAATGTATTCTGTTGTAAAATAGTTCCTCTGCCTACAACAGAGTGCTGCATTCCCTTAGGACGTTTGTCTTACTGTGGCCACTGTAGCTGTTCTGTGTTTTCATTGTACCAAAGTGGTTGCCATGGCAACTCCTACAATAGTTTCATTTTTTTATTTTACACACACACTATTATATTTGTTTGGTTATGTTAGTCTCTCCCAAATCATTTGTCATGACTCCTGTGCTGTCCCCCCCCCAACACAAGCTGCATGGTGACTATCACTTGGACTGAAACCTGAAAGCATAGCGGTCAGTCATCTGCCCGATTGTGTTCTCTGCTTCAAGTCAGAAGATGTTATTTTGGTAAACTGTTGCTTTGTAATTTAACAACAATGCACAACTTCAGGATGGAGAGGCCAGTGTTTCACATACACATGGTATGTAACTTAGTGTCACTGTGCAAGCGATCTTCTGGATGGCGGGTGGGCGGGCGTTAAAAGCAGATATTTTAAAAGCTGCGGAGAAGGTTATTTATTTGAGGAGTCCTTACAGATGAAATGGGAAAAGCAGTTTCCACAAACACGAATGAATGCTGTGGTAAGGGGGGGGGGCTGTTGAGCACCACTGCAGCAGCTGGAAGGAGGCTGAGTAACAAACAGAGCATCACACAGACAAGAACGTTTAGTGTTTAACAACAAATACAATGGTAATGAGTGATTTCTTCCAGTAATATATATATTTTTTAAATCGTGATGTCAGAGATAGTTACTGCACACATGATCGAGTGACTGGGACAAGAGGAGGTGGATGTGGCTAAGTAAGGGGAAACAATGACGTCAGACAGTTTTATTTTACTAGCCCATTGATTTTTTTTCTGGAACTGCTTCCACTTGGCTAGTATTTGTTTTAAGCCATGCGTTATACATTTCTTTTTTTTGTATGATCTATTTTTCCGCCCCGTGCTCGCCTCCACTCCTTTGGGCTCTGCCAAGTTCCCCCGACCTCTGCTGTCCTTGCCTGGCCCTCCTCTGATCCCCAGATTGCAGTCAACCCCCGGGATATTCCGGGGTATCCCTTCACTGGGCGTGTTCCTCTCCTCCGAGTGGGAAGGCACCGGGGGGAGGATAGCCCCAGCGCACTCTACTAGGGCCCAGGGATGCTGCTCGGGAACAGAAGGCACCAGGAAGGCACTGGAGGCCCTCAGGAACAGAGAGCCATCATCCGGAGGCCAGCGAGTGATTTTCCTGGCTTTCTTGAGGTGCGTGACGTACAGACATCAAGGTGAGAGCCAACGTCTGTCACGCACCACCCCTAATGACCCCAATGTGCTGCACTACCACTGGCCTTAACCAGTGGTCGCTTCAGCACCGGGTCATGATCCCTTCCCTCCCTGGAGACAGCGAGCAGTCGTGGGACGCTCAAGCTGCCTCCCCCCAGCCGGCCCTCCAGTGACCCAAGCTCATTCCCGAAGCTGGGTCGCTGGCGTCGTGAGCGGAAATCCAACCGCTGCACCGACAGGCTGAGTATACATTTCTAATGCATGGCTAACAACCAATCAGGTTCTTTGAAATCCTTTGCCCATTTTATAAAAGTAACTAAACTTCAAATTGTTCCATTATATCCTATGGGAAAAATTAAATGTTCCATGTGAAAGCAGTTTCTGCTTTTGCAAAAGCACTTTTTACTTTTGCAAATGGATCAGTAGTGTTATAATGCCACTATCTTGTTTTCAGTTAGCAACGGGGAAAAAAGTTGTAATTCAAAAAATACTGCCCCTTGGCAAACACCAACAGCTGTGTTTACCTAATCGGGGCCCAAGGAATGTGATCCAGTCATTAGATTTTAAAAATAATGGCCGGAAATATGTTTATTTAATATGACCATTGGCTGTGTCAGAAATTTGCGACACTACTTATGCGAAAGTTTTGCAAATTGCGATAACTGTTTTGTGAAACTATTTCAGTAGTGTCGCAAATTGCGACACTGTTTCACAAAAGCTTTCACAAAATTTGCGAAAGTTTTGCAGTTTATGACACTGCTTGTTTCTTTGCCATGGCATAGCAAACAAACAGCTTGCTCTTATGGGCTGATATTTTCAGGGTACAAAGGTCTTGCACCACAGATGTGTCTTTTGTAGGTTTGATGATAGCATTTACATAGGTTCCATAGTTATAACATTCTGAAGTTTAGAAATTTCCAATAAGATAACATTGTGGCAGTCGGGTACATTTCTGGAGCTATATCTCGAAAACGCTTAGTGATATAGATTTGTCATGAAGTGCAGCTTAGTACACAAGTATGCATATTGCCAGGCCTTGATTACAACTGCAGTGGACATTTTTATCAATGTCCTTATGGGGACTGTGATACTGTACCATTGACATGACAAGGTTCAATTGCAATGTCTCAACATTTATGGATAGGTGGGAGAGCTGGGAACATATATAACATATATGGATAACATTATGGAGTGGCAGGGATGCAGGCTGCCAGTCCATGATTACAACTGCAGTGGAATTTTTTCAGATGTTCCTAATGTTACTGAGATATTGCACCAATTGCAGCACAAGGGGTTCTTTGAATGTCTCTAGGCCTGCACTGCATCTCCACAATTATAGGTAGATGGATCTGGTCCCTGCACTCCCACATATGGATACCATTATGCAGCAATGGGACTGCAGAGCCCTCCATCATGCAATAGTGAGAGCACAGGGCCATCTGGGCACTGCGTTCCCACAGGGAGATGACAGTTCATTACAATACCTCTACACCTATGGATAAAATAGGGCCCTGCACTCCCAAAAATTGATACCATTATGGACTGATTGGAGTGGGGTGTGAGATGAGGGTTAATTACAATGTCTATACACTTATGGACACATAGGAGCACTCCCACAACCATACAAGGGTAAGATTACACTTTCCCAAAAAGTAAGGAAATTCATTGCAAAAACTTTTTTAATGCCTCAGTTAGGGTTGAAGCAACAAAAGTAGGGAAATGAGGTATTAAGGTTTTGAACACTAACATCCCACCACCACCCCACACTACCCCCTCCACACACCAACAGATGTCAGGGTGTGCATTAGGGTTGTCAGGCCTAACTCTCAAAATATTCTGCTATACTGTACCATCTCAGCTTACTTAGACATGGAATGGGATGAAAGTAAGGACCGACAACCCCAATGTACACCCTGATGCCAGTTGGTGAGTGGAGGGTGTGGGTGAGGTGGGGTGATAAGGGTGAGGGGTTTTAGGTTGGAACCCCTAGCACATATTTCCTATTTTGTTGCTTCAACCCTAACTGATGCATTAATGGAATTTTTTTGTAATGAATATATATATACATATATATATATATTCTATGCCAAAAATTTGTTAATGTATCAGTTAGGGTTCTTTTACAGCAGAAAAGTGAGGAAATTTGATGTTAGGGTTCGCACCCATTGCACCCCACCCCCAGCCTGCCCCCACCAATAGGCATTGGGGTGTGTGTTGTGGTCATTGGCTCTAACTCTCACCCCATCCCATCTGTAAACAAGCTGAGGTGGTGCAGTGTAGGAGAATGGAATGAGAGTTTGTGCCAACAACCCCAATACACACCCCAGTGCCTGTTGGAGGGGGTGGACTGGGGTGGGGTGCAAGGAGTGGGAACCCTAAAATCGAATTTCCTCACTTTTTTCACTGTAGAAGAACCCTAACTGATGCATTAACTAAGTTTTTTGCATAGAATTTCCTTACTTTTTAAGAAAGAATAGAAAAGCAGAAAGTTGCACAAGTTGGTGGGAATGCAGGGCCCACCACATGATATTGTGTGAAATAGTAACAGTAAGCGCAATGCAAACGCAAGCACAAACAGTTATGCACATGGTGATACAAACGTAAATGGTAACACAAACGGAAATAGAAATGCAAGCGCAAAGTGCGCCAGCGAACAGTGATGGAAGCGGAGCATAAATAGAATTAGAATGGAGCATAACTGGTAACACACACGTTCATGGTACCACAATTGGAAACACAAATGTTAACAGTAACAGCAACAATAATGCCAAAGGAAACAGAAACAGAAACAGAAACACAAGCACATGCAAAAATGCAAACAGTAAGGCGCACGGTCATGGAACCGCAATTGTAAATGCAAATGGTAACAGTAACAACAACAATAATGCCAAAGAATGAGAAATGCAAACACAAATGCAAGCACATACAGAAACACAAACCATTACATGCACAATCACGGTACCACAACAGTAAGCGTAAATGGTAATAGTAACAGCAACAATAAAGCCAAAGGAAACAGAAACGCAAACACAAACGCAAGCACGTATGGAACGTAAACCATAATGCACACAGGCACAGTACCACAATTGCAAATGAAAATTGTAATGGTAACAGCAACAACAACACCAAACAAAATAGAAATGGAAAGGCAAGCACAGACAAAAACGCAAACCGTAATGCACACTGTGGCGTAGGCAGGAACAGTGACACAAACGGTAACGGAAGTGCAACTGGAAATGTTAACTGGCACAGTAACAAAAGGGCACATCCTTCTTTTCCCCAAAAACTGCTTTGAAAAAACACAGTGAAAACAAAGAATGTATGCATAATAATGGACCTCGGATCACAAAATTAGGGCTTGGAATACTAAATTGCTTATATCTCAGGAACCGTACGATGTAGAAAAATTGTTTATATTTCATATGAATTATGACTTTCCTGGCTAGTTTTGTACTTAGCCCCTGTTTGGGGAGGCTAAGTGTTTTTGTGAAGAAAAGTCCTTATCTAACACCGTTTCCGAGATACAGGCCCTGAAAGGCGTGACGGACGCTATAATGTTATCCTATGGAAAAAACATCAACTTTGGAGTGCCGTCACTTTGCCAGCCTGTAATATTTTTTCACCAAACCACCAAAAGGCACATCTGTGGGGTGTTGGCTTTCTTCCCTCCTAATTTCATCCCAAAAGACCAAACAGTTATTTTGCAGCAGGGCGGCAAAGAATTCCTGTAATGCAGCGGACGCCGTAATGTTATCCTATAGGAAAAAACATTAATTTTGTAGTGCCATAACTTTGCTGCCCTGTAATACCTTTTGACCAGACCACCAAAAGGCACATCTGTGGGATGTTGCCTTTCTTCCTTCCAAATCTCAAGTAAAAAGACCAAACCGTTTCCGAGATATTCAATGTCAAAGATTAGTAAAATTTCCCTGTCTATTCCATTATAAAAAATTTGCCCATCTTGTCCCTATTTTGCTGTCAAAGATGGCAATCAAAGAATCTCACAATCAAAGAATTTTCAGGCTGGCAGTCAAAGAATTTGCAGGCTCATAAACAAAGAATTTAAAATGTTATAAGTCAATAAAATTGAAGGAATTCAAGTCAGGCAGGCAGTATAGCGCAGTGGTCTAAGGCTCGGAGCTGCAAATCTAGTGATATCCAGCAGACCAGCCCTGGGTTTGAAACCCATAACTTCCACCTGCATACTGTGTGACCCTGAGCAAGTCACTTAACTTCCTTCTGCTCCCAGGTCACTCCTGTAAAAAAGCTTCCATCTTAGTGTGCTATACCTGGATAAGCAACTAAATAAAAAAAACCAAAAATTGTGTAAACCACCACCACAGTTCAACAGAACGAAGCCCCCTGAGTAAAACCCACCCTCATTTGACTTCCTAGGGCATCTCTGGGCTGAGAAAATTTATTTTTTATTCCGCCCATCTCGTCCCTCGCTCATGATGCACAATCGTGATCAAAGAATCTCACGATCAAAGAATTCGCAGACTCACGATCAAAGAAATTGCATGCTTGCGATCAAAAACCGAGGGACGAGATGGCCCGATTTTAAAATGTGTTTTCTCAGCCAGGGGTACTATAAGATAAATGAGGGCTGGATTTAGCTCAGAGGTTCAGGCTCTACCTCTGAATAACAAAAATAATGTATTAACTATCCCTGTAGTCTAGTGCCCCCCATCATAATAAAATATATAATCATTTCTAATGCTCGGGTAGTCTAGTGCCCCCCCAATGTGTATTTTTTTACATCTCTGGTAGTCTAGTGGCCCCCCCAAGCTGTATAAAATAATTATTAATGTTTATATCCATGGTAGTCTAGTAGCCCCCAATCTGTATGAAATTATATTCATTGTAGATATCCCTGGTAGTCTAACGGCCCCACCACAGCATAATAAAATAAATAATTATTTGTATTACCTGGTAGTCTAGTGGTCCCCCACCCAGGTGTGCCAGCCCACCCAGCACCCCCAACCCTTCCCCAGCCGGCGACTGGCACAGCCCACCTCTCACCTCCACGGCCAGTCGCCGACTGTGTACATTATGAGTGCTAATGCAAAGAGGTGCTCTGAAAATATTTATGAGCTCCTCTTTGCATTACCGATCATAATGCACACAGTCGGTGACTGACCAAGGAAGGTGAGAAGTGGGCTGTGCTAGTGCGCTCACTGGGGAAGAGTGGGGGGTGCTGGGTGGGTCTGCTAGCATGCCTGGGGGGGGGTGGAGGGCCACTAGACTACCAGGTAATAGAAATAATGATTTATTTTATTATACTGAAGGGGGGGTGCTAGACTACCAGGGATATCTACAATGAATATAATTTTATACAGATTGGGGGCCACTAGACAAATAGGGATATAAACATTAATAATTAGTTTATACAGCTCAGGGGGGCCACTAGACTACCAGGGATGTAAAAAAAATACACAAGGGGGCACTAGACTACCAGGGCAGTAGAAATGATTATATATTTTATTATGATGGAGGGGTCACTAGACTACCAGGGATAGTTAATGCACTATTATTGTTATTCAGATGGGGCAGAATGAAGCCCCCTGAGCAAAACCCAGCCCAATTTAACTTTGTAGGGCACCCCAGGGCTAAGAAAGCATAATTTTAAAATCTAGCCATCTCGTCTCTCGCTCGCGATGCACGATCGCGATTAAAGAATCTCGCAATCAAAGAATTTGCAGGCTCATGATCAAAGATTGTTAGCGAGCCGCGAATGAAGATTTTAAAAGCTAATAACTCTATTTTTTAACTGATTTGGATGGAACCAAAGGCATGGCTCGATAGATCAGGGGTCCCTGAGTAATACCCATCCAAGTTTTACTTCAGAAGTGACCCCTGAGCCGAGATATTTGTGTTTTTAAGATCAGAAATTTCAAAACAAGATGGTGAACCTCGTGATCAAAGAATTTTGAAAATCCTCTGGGACAAAGATTCTTGAACTGCGAGGCTACAAATTGTTTGATCGCCAGGTGGGACCAGATGGTCAAAACCCCATTCTTTTGTTCACAAAATAGACATATAAATTTTCCCATTGACTTATAATGGGAATTTAAAGGTGGCATAACTTTTGAATGCCTCAATGTTTTTTCACCAAACGAAAAACGGCATGTTCAGCAAGCAAAGCTCTTTCAATCAAGTCCTCTCATAGAGTGGCACACCACATGACGGCCATGCAGGGCCACATCCAAAATCCCCAAAGCTGCCTCCAAAAATGGATAATTTTGCATTTTTCAGCACTTTCGTAAACGTAGACTGTAAGTCTGACTGAAATGCAATTTGGCAGATCATGAGATATACCATGCCCCACCACACATGCCAAATTTCAGGCAAATCTGTTGAATGGGTACAAAGTTATTAATGCCCAAACTTTTGACTTTAGAATGTAACTGACCGCTGACCCCTAACTATAGTGGTGTGACCGTGCCACTATAATATATATATAAGATACATAATGGGCAGGAGTGTGATTATGGATAATATTCTCACTGCTGCAGAGTGAGTTCTGGATACTCACAAGTACCATAGGCATGAGTGAGAGTATCCAGAGTTCATGATGTAGGAGTGAGAATATTATCCATAGCACACAATCTGCCTATAACATGTGCTATTTATACAATGGGGTGAGAGTTTCAGAACTATAGTTATGCTTTTCTGTGTGCACTTTTATTGTTTGGTAACTGGGTAAGTTTTTAGAGGTGACTTGGGTGCACTAGACAGTTAAGTGACTTGCTCAGAGTCACACAGTGTGGAAGAGAAGGTTGCGAGAATCAAACCCAGGTCTGGTGTACTAGATGTACAAAGCTTGTTCAAAGCTCAATACTCTAACCTCTAGGCTATACTGAGAGCACTGCTTGTGTATGTTCTGAGTGTGTGTAAGTGTTTCTGAATGGGCTGGGAGCGTTACACACACTATGAGAAACAGGTGAATGTTTTTGGCAATGCTAATTCAGTTAGTTTCAGCAAACAGTGAGAAATTGAAACTGTGAGGCACCGTCATTTAGGCCCCATCCACACTACACTGCTCAGACCCCATAACAGACAGAAATCATTACATCTGGGGAGCGGTACAGTGTGTCCACACTGCAGCAGTGACTGGTACGAGACCGGTACCGCCAGTCCACACCTCAGGAACCGGGCGACTGTTATTGCGGTGCCCAATCCCACAATGCAGCTCACCCTGCGCTACGGGCCCTGCAGGGGACTGTTACCACCCATCCACACTACCGCCGGTAACATTACCGAGGTAGGACCGGTTTCATAACCGTTGTTGGCACCACCCCATATGT
The DNA here is from genome assembly GCA_016271365.2 of Neoceratodus forsteri. Classification (NCBI taxonomy): domain Eukaryota; kingdom Metazoa; phylum Chordata; order Ceratodontiformes; family Ceratodontidae; genus Neoceratodus; species Neoceratodus forsteri. The sequence goes on along the minus strand of CM057456.1, from coordinate 44,333,003 downwards.
GGTTTCAACAACAGTTACGTAAATGCCTTCTGTTACGTTACAGGTGTGAATGCAAACCATTATGGTAACGGTTTGGGCACTCTGTAACGTTACAGAGGCGTAGTGTAGACAGGGCCTAAGATTGCAGGTTTTCTTGAAAATGAGAATAGCATAGTGATGGGCTGGGAGTTTTACAAACATTATGGAAAACAGCTAAATGTCCTTTGCATTGTTAATTAAATTACTTGCAAGTAGCAGTGGGAAACAGATTGGTGAAGAAGTTCAATTTAGAAAGCAGGCAGGAGTGAGTAAATGAGTGAGTGAGTGAGTGAGTGGTGACATCAGCAGAATATGTCTATTTGTCAGAAATTTTAACGGTGATGTCATCGTCAGATATCACACCCCAGTGGAAATAACCTAATTTATCACAATGATATTGCTCTCACCCCATTGTATAAATATATATATATATATATATATATATATATATATATATATTATGGTAGCACTGTAGTGCTACCATAGTTAAAGTAAGTAGCCCTTTTAAGATTAAAGGGTCAAATTATGCACCTTAATAACTTTGCCACCATTCAACGGATTTGCCTGAAAATTGGAATGCATGATCAAAAACCATACATCTTGGGATCTGCCAACTTTTGTAGTGGTTGGATATATGGCTGCGGAGTTATTAAGTAAGATCTGCGAGCACGTTTACGGTTTTTGGTGAATTCTTTGCTCACACCTACAGGTCGCATGCGTTGCATGACCAGTCTGAAAACTCCAGGGAATGTGCGGCCAGGGTCCCTGATGTGCCTTTTGAAGATTTAGTGAAAAAATATTAAACGGTTCAAAAGTTATTCAAAAAACAAGTTCTCATTACATGTCAAAGGGAAAAGTTAACAAAAAGTTCAACACTTTCACAAATCCACTTTTTAGTGTTATAAATGGCCCTAGTAGTATCGCAGATCCACCATTTTGTTTTCAGTTAGTGATCAGAAAAATGCTTGCTATTTAAATTTGGGACCCTCTAGCAAAACAATTCTTTTTGTGTTTACCTAGTCGGACCCTGAGGATGCTTGCCATGTCTTTATTTTGGGGTGAAACAGCCTAGAAATATGTTTTTCAAATTTCTGGAAAAAGTAGTGTCACACCCATGACACTTTTGCAAATTTTGTGAAAGCTTTCGCAAATCATGACACTACTTTTCAGACCATGGCCAAAATGATAGCAGTTCTTTGCCACTCTGCTGTAAAAGAACGGCTTGGTCTTTTGAGCTGAGATTTGGAGAGAACGCAGCCAACATCTCACAGATGTGCCTTTTGGTGGGTTGGTGAAAAAATATTGCACGGCTGCCAAGTTACAGTACTCTGAAGTTGGCATTTTTTTGCAAAGACTAACATGGTGGTGTACGCTGTGCATTTCAGGGCTGGCATCTCGAAAACGATGCGAGATACGAATTTTTTGTTGCAAGTTGCATAGCCCTGGGCTATGCAACTCAAAAACCTAGCCAGGAAAATCATGATTTTTGTGATATTTAAATTTTTTTTCTGCGTCGTGCGGTTGCTGAGATATTAGCAATTACGTACTTCCAATGCTCGTTTTAAGCTTCGATGCCCATTACAGTGCATACATTCTTTGTGTTTCTCTATGCACCTGTTCAGCAAAAACAGGGTATGTGCTTCTGTTACTGTTACAGTTACTGTTTCCACTTGTGTTTATGTCCCCGTTTGCGTTATCGTTTCCGTGTATGCCACCATGTGCATTACCCTTTGCGTTTTCATTTGCACTTGCATTTCTGTTACTGTTACCATTTGTGTTTCCACTACTGTTTCTGTTTACGCCACCGTGCGCATTGCCATTTGCATTTCCGACAGCCCTTTCATTTGCATTTCCGTTTCTCTTTTGTTTTGCGTCTTCCTTGCTGTTACTGTTGCCATTTGCATTTGCAATTGCATTACTGTGCCTGTGCGCATTACGGTTTGCGTTTCCATATGCGCTTGTGTTTCCTTTTGCGTTTCTGTTTCCTTTGCTGCTATTGTTGCTGTTACCTTTACCATTTGCATGTACAATTGCGGTACTGTGCCCGTGCGTATTTTGGTTTGCGTTTCCGTACGCGCTTCTGCTTCCATTTCCATTTCTGTTTTCTTTGGTGTTATTCTTCATGTTAACTTTACCATTTGCATTTACAATTGCAGTACCGTGCCTGTGCATGCTATGGTTTGTGTTTACGTGTGCACTTGCGTTTGTGTTTCTGTTTCTGTTGCCTTTCGTGTTCTTTTTCCTGTGACACTTAACATTTCCATTTAAAATACCACTGCCATCACTGTTCGCATTACCAGTTGCAATTTTGTATGCACTTCAATGATGTCTTTTTGTGTCACTGTTCGCTTCTGCATCACTTTGGGCTTGCATTTCTATTAACGTTTTCTTTACCGTTTATGTTTCCGTTACCATGTGCACCACCGTTGGTGCTTATGTTTGCATTGCTGTTCCTCTTACTATGTCACAAGACATCACATGGCAGGAGTGCGGGGTCCACCTCCGCTGCATTACTTTCACTATTTCTCGTCGTCATTCTCAAAAAGAAGGGAAATTAGAGGCAAAAAACTCAGTTTAATGCATCAATTAGGGTTGTTCCAAAGCGATAAAAGTGAGTAAATTCGCTGTTAGGGTTGAAACCCCTCTTGGAACCCTCCAGACCACCCCCAACCCTCATCAGGGTGCGCGTTGGGGTCATCAGTCCTAAATCTCACCCCATTCTCCTATTCCTCAGCTTCTTTACACATTTGATGGGGTAAGCATTAGCGCAGATGACCCCCGCATGCACCCCGATACCATTTGGGGGGTGGGCTGGAGGGTTCATGAAATTTCTTAACAGCATCCCTCACTGTTCACTGGAACAACCTAACATGCATTAAATGAATTTTGCCTCTAACTCTCCACGTGTGTGTGTGTGAGTGTGTGTGTGTATATATATATATATATATATATATATATATATATGCAATGGGGTGGAGATAAACAGAGTATGATAAATCCATTTATCTGAGTAATTGTATACATAAATTTAATTTATGTATACATCTAGATTTTGTATGGGCCGTATTGGTCCTTGTAAGAACAAATCCAAAAGCAAATTATTTGATATGTTTTAATGGACCAACATAGATGTAACAACAAGAACAAAGAGCTCTAGCTTTACGCTTCTGAAGAAGGACTGGTTGGTCTGAAAGCTAGAGCACTTTGTTCTTGTTGTTACATCTATGTTGGTGCATTAAAAGGTATCAAATCATTTGCTTCTGGATTTATGTATACAGTGCTTACCTCACAGGGCATTTACACAGTTCCCTCAGGCACAGGCATATGTACACAGTGCTTACATCACGCACCATTTATCAAGCTAGTGCTTCCGTCACAACAGCAGCCTTTACCTGAACTACTTTCTATTGTAGCATAAAAAAAATGCCCCACAAGACAAGGCGTAAATAGAATCTGTGCCACCTGTCACACAAAGTTCAACATAGCCACGAGGCATCCAACTGGCAATGCTAACAGCAAACATCAGAAAACAAGTTGTCAAGTTAGGTACATAAAATATAGTTCACCTGAGTGCAATCACATTTTATTTGTGCTTAAAACATGGTGAAACAGTCATAAAAAATTGTCATTTGAGAACGCAGACAGTAGCTTTGAGTTGGAACTCTCCCAACTAATGACCCAGCTTGAAAATGACAAGGAGCCCCTCGAAGATCCTGACAGGCCTGTCAGTGAAGTAGCAGACACAACTGACCCAATGCCAGGTACCTCATTCAAAGCAGCCACAGAAGCAAGCAATACCATCAGTACATAATTAAGAAATAATGAGGAAATTTACAGTTTTATTGACAATGCACGTAACATAAACACAGCTCAAAAAACACAGGGTGATGTTGCGGTGTTTTCAAAATATCTCAGAGAGCACTTCAACATAACAGCACCACTGCATGAAGTAGACCCGAAGGAACTAAATCAATACATGTGCCACTATTTCATGACGTGCTGTAAAAAAGATGATTCCACATATGAGCCATTAACCCTCCATTCAACTTAAGTCTAGAAAGGTATCTCAGAAACAAACAGTATGCATACTCCCTTTCAACATCCCCAGATTTTGAGAAGACCAGATAGGTCCAGTTGTCTTAGCAAAAAAATTTGAAAAGAGAAGAAAAAGGTTCAAAACCTATGGCCGCAGATGAATTAACAGATGAAATGCTAGAAATCCTATACAAAACTAAATCGCAACCCTTCGGTATGGTTTAAGGAAAATCTGGAGCCCCTTTCCCAGCTTATAATTCAGGATCTTGACAGATGATCTAAGCTCCCTATCTCGCTATGGGGCCAGATTAACATAACCAAGATGAATATCTTCCCAAGAATTTTCTACCCCCATCTCTCCTCAATACTTTTATCCCGTTATCCTGGTTTAAGAAACTGCACGGTATTTGTCAGTGTCAGTAGCTCAGTGTCAGTGTCAGTGGTTCAGTAGGTAGTGCACTCGCCTCTGAGGCCGGGAGATCAGAGGGCTGTGGGTTCAGTTCCCACATCTGGCACTTGGGTTACTATCCCAGTACTGACACTGTAGTGCAACAGAAGAGAGGTGCTGCACTTCTGAGGTACCATCTTTTGGATGAGTTATTAAACTGAGGTCCCATCTGCCTGGATTGGTGATAGTTCAGGTGGATGTTAAAGATCCCATGGCACTTATCGAAAAGAGTAGGGGAATTTCCCTGGTGTCCTGGCCAAATTTCTCTCATTCACTAAAAATACCACCAACAACTTAATCTGGTTCAAGGTCAGTTGGCATTCATCTGTATCCCCCTCCCCCGGGTCGTGCCTGAAAATAGGCAGCATTTGTCTAGTGCATTTACCCAGTCAACAAAAACTAAATAAATACATTTTCACCAAGTTTATCTGGTCTGACAAATACCCTCGACTGGCTTATTATAAGATGGCTGCTTCAAAATCTGAGGGGGGTTTGCGGATTCCTCACTTGGCTATATATTATTGGGCTAGCCATTTGGCAAAATGTCTGAAATGGGTATGTCCGGGTCCCGAAAAGGTGCAGCCAACATGGCTTACAATAGAGCTGGACTTAATTCGGTCTCTGATTCTGGATCCCCTAACTCTGTTCTACATAAAAATGTCTCAGGTGCATGGCGCAGAGAAGTGTCCCACAGTTGCCACTTCTTTAAAGGTATATGCGCAACTTTGCTCCTTTTTGTGCTATACCCTCCAGTTAGATCTGGCCCAATCCATCTGGAACTCCCCATCTTTCACTATCAACAAGCAGCAGATTCCTCGCACTTGGTTGCCTCAATTGGGCGATGGGATAGTATTTTCCTTTGTGGATGAGGAGGGGCAATGGCTGTCTGCAGGTGATCTTATTCAGAAATTTAGTATTCCGGCATTCTCACATTTCAAAGCAGTACAGATAAGGCACCTACTCACAACAGTGATAGGCAATACCCCTTCCAATCAGACGGTTGGGGCCCTGATCCCAGAATTCTCTTCTCTACTTGGATCTTCAGGTATTGTATCCAAATTATATCAAGCTTTGTTTCACAGAAGATATGGGGACTCTTTTGGACTGACGAGGTTCTGGAGTTCCATATTTCCCCAATATTCCCCTAATTGGCAGGCTTTGTGGAGGTCGTGCCATAAATTTGTCTCCCAAGATAGGTTGCGTCTTATGCAATATCACATTTTGCACAACATGTATTATACTCTGGTTAAGTTAAAGAAATGGGGTCTGTTGGACTCAAACATATGTGTTAGATGTTCCCAGGGGGAGGGAACACTCCTTCACATATTTTAGTCCTGTCCCAAAATTTTCCTTTTGTGGGACTCTATCAAAGCTTTCCTGGCTCCTATACTGGGTTTGCAGGAGTACTTCACATCTGGCATTTGTCTCCTAGGGGACATGTCCTCTATTAGAGTCAAAGTGAGAAGGTTTCATATTTCTATGATAGCTCTGTCTGTCAAGAAGCTTATTTTATGTCACTGGAAAGACAAGTCTACTCCAACATTGCAGGAATGGGTGAATGAAATCCTTGCTAACCTGCTTACGGAAAAAGCTTTTGCCAGCCTTTACAACAGACTATCTGCTTATACTCAAACATGGGATCCCCTTCACTCTTTAATTCTAGCAGCCTAGACTCAGTAGTGTTTCAGAGCAAATAGCCTTGTATACTTTTGTATAATGGTTTTGAACTTATGTTTCTCACTGACATGTTACTGCTGTATGGGGGAAGGGGGGGAGGAGGGCAGTTTTAACATAATAAGTTGCTGTATTCTTGTTTTATTTTTCATGTTAACTGCCTCTTATTGTGGAAAATCTGTTAATAAAATTTGAATTGAAAAAAAAAAAAAAAGAAATCCTATACAAAAAGGGTATACATGGACCAGATAGTGCCGAGTCACTGTTAAATATGATGTGGGTCGTAGTCAGCCTGTACTTCAGGGTCTGTGGCAATACTGAAATGAGAAGCATCAAATGGGATGACATCTAGCTAAAAACAGATGAGAATGGCAAAAGGTACATCCAGTATTTTCAGGAGAGGCAAACGAAAACCTGGATGGGGCCAACCCAAAGGACTGTAGAAAAATTAAACCAAGGGCTTATGAGCTGGAAGGTGTTACAAAAAAATGCCCTGTGATGAATTACCTGAGTTACCTAGATGTGAGACTGCCCCAATCTATTACAGATGATGCACCCTTCTTCTTAGCCAGCAACCACTTTTCATCAGAGACTCATTCAAGTACGTGGTTCAAAAACCAACCAGTGGGTGTAAATAAACTGCCAAAAATAGTAAAAAATGTTCTAGAAAAGTCCTCCATAACAACAGATAAAAGACTAGCTAACCATTCAGTGCGCAAACTCTTGATCCAGAAACTGACTGATTCAGGTGTAGCATCCACCGAGATAATGCAGATATCCAGGCATAAGCAGATGCAAAGCCTGAATGATTATGCCAAACTAAATGAACGTCAACAAAAGAAAATCTCGTCCCTCCTCATTACCAAGCCATAGCCAATGGGTACCAGCACAAGAATGCCACAGCAACCTCTGTCAACAATTGTACCAAACTATTCATGCATCCTGGGGACTTGCTTTAATAAGCCCACAATAAATGCAAAAAATATCACTTTCAATATTGTACAAGGTGAGATCATCCACCGCATGGCACCTCAAAAAATATCTAATTAAATTAGTGGTTATAAACCAATCCCTGTTACTGTGCAGCATATGCCCCCCCACACACACACAGATTAAAGCAAAGCATAAACTTTGGCAATCCATTTCTGTTGTAAGTCAATGCATGTACATGATGCAACATAAATATTAACAGTTTTCTGTTTTTGATAATCACCACTCTTCCACTGCACTAGGAAACAGGTACGACAATTATAAAAGAAAATTAACTCAAGTATTATCGTCTATCGTCTTATTCTGACTAAGGTATGTGACCACCTCAGTTATGTTGCAAAGTACTAAAACAGTAGTAAAATAGAAGAGTGTGTATTTTTGTATTTTAAAAAGACATTCTACCACTACTAGTAGCATAAAAACATAATAAATATATCTGTAAAGGTGTAGCAATAGAAATCAAGACAAGTAGGTAAAGTTAATGGAATTAATTCACTGTTACAGTACATGGATAACAATAAAACATAGAAACATAGAAGTTGATAGCAGATAAGGACCGCAAGGCCCATCCAGTCTGCCCATTTCTTTTTCTACCTTATAAATGTGCCATCAGCCTTTGCTCTGTCAATGGCCAATCTATTCATATTCATCTGTATTGCACCCTTATGCCTATCCCATGCCTGTTTGAAGCCCTGCATTGCATTCATATCCACCACTTGCTGAGGCAGGCTGTTCCATGCATCTACCACCCTTTCTGTGAAAAAGAACTTCCTCACATTACCCCTTAATCAGCCTCCCTCTATTTCATGCTGTGTCCTCTTGTCCTATTATTTCTCTTATATTGAAACATGTTAGACTCTTTCACCTTGTTAATGCCCTTAAGGTGTTTGAATGTTTCGATCATATCACCTTTGTCCCTCCTTTGCTCTAGGGTATACATATTGAGCTCTGTTAATCTGTCCTCATATGTTTTCTGATGCAGTCCCTGTACCATTTTGGTTGCCCTTCTCTGGACTGCCTCAGTTTGGTTATTGTCCCTGTGAAGGTGTTGCCTCCAGTACTGCACACAGTACTCCAGATGGGGCCTAACCAGTGTCATGTAAAGCGGGATTATTACCTCCCTCTTCTGACTTCTGATACCCCTATTAATACACCCTAACATCCCCCAGCCTTACCTAAATATACAAATGTGAACCTACAGTTAAGCAAAGGTATTCTATGTTTTCCAAATGTCCAAACCATTGCCTCTTCCTCTCACAGAACATTTTAAAAAAGAATATCTGAAATGTGCTCCATCTGTTTTTCCCTCCACTCTCATTTTCTCCAGGCATGAAGAAAGATCACCACATTAATGAAAAAGCATTACCATCTCAAAAAGTTAAAAAACATGAGGACATCATAAAAAGGACTGAAAACTGTGGAAAGTATAAAAAACGACAAAATAGAACAACAAGAAATGTAAATTAAAGTAATAGTGAAAGATTGATCAAATTACTGGTGACAGAATGCAAATGACATTAAAAAATTAAAATAAACAGTGAAGATTTATTCTTAGAATATACAAAAGTGATAAGCATACAGTTTCAGAGAATTGTTGCTAGTACCAGAATAAGAAAACAATGCCTTCAATCTGTAATCAATTACTGTAATAATAAAATCATTTTTTTTTGTTTGCTGTTTTTCCCATAGAATGTATACTGTTACCCCTTGTACACTGATGTAAATGAAAGCAAAATATTTGTTTTTTTTTGGCTAAATATGTACCGATGGTATTGCTTGTTTCTGTGGCTGCTTTGAATGAGGTACCTGGCACTGGGTCAGTTGTGACTGCTACTTCACTGACAGGCCTGTCAGGATCTTCGAGGGGCTCCTTGTCATTTTCAAGCTGGGTCATTAGTTGGGAGAGTTCCATCTCAAAGCTACTGTCTGCGTTCTCAAATGAAATTTTTTTATGACTGTTTCACCACATCTTAAGCACAAATAAAATGCTATTGCACTTGGGTGAACTATACTTTATGTACCTAACTTGACAACTTGTTTTCTGATGTTTGCTGTTAGCATTGCCAGTTGGATGCCTTGGAGCTATGTTCAACTTTGCCCGTGTGACAGGTGGCACAGATTCTATTTATACCTTGTCTTGTGGGACATTTTTATGTTGCTTGCATGCATGTGCAAGAAACACAGTGCCATCATCCGAGTTTTCGGAGGTGTGACACCCGTCTTCCAATGCAGTCAGTGTGTTTGCAGGTGTGGTCCCAGTTCCCCAATCACTGCTGCAGCTGTCTAAGACAGTGTTGAAAATGCAGTCGCATACAGTTGAAAGGGAGAGCTCCGCTTCAGTGAACAGAGCTTCCCCCTCCACACAAACACACACGCGCGCACGCATGCACACTGCACGCTCATGCGCCTTCCCCCTTCCCCCACTCTGTACAGCCGACGGGAGGTGCCCAATCCCCTGTTGGCTGCACGCCGCCCCCCCAAAGAATCCAGGTGCCATGCTGGGAGCCCACCCCAGTGTGGCAAAATGATGTTATGGCCGACAGGGTGCCCAATCCCCGCCGGCTGCAGCCAAGCATCCAGGTGCCGCGCTGGGGAGCCCACCCAGCGTGGCAAAATGATGTTATGGCTGATGGGGTGCCCAATCCCTGATGGCTCCTACCCCCACCAACATCCTTCTAGCTGCCATGCTGGGCCGACCCCAGCATGGCAAGCGTCCCTCGTCGTCTTGGAAATAAAATCCTGCAAATACAAAACTGTCCTCGGTTGCTTCTCCTGCCCCCTCCCACAACCCGCACCCAACCACTGCACACCCTGCCTCCCCACACCCCCCTTCACCCCCTACTTACCTCTGGAGCTCGGCGCGATGATGTTCGACAGACTGGGAACACGTCTGCACTCTTCAAAGCCGACCGCGAACTGAGGAAATGCCGGTAAGCTGTATAATGGGATAGATAGGATTTTTTCAACTTTATTGCATATCTCAGGCATTTTTGGGAATTTTGGGCCCAAATTTGAGACCCCTCTTCACGAATTCTTGCACTGTCATGGCGTTAATTGGGCCCGAAGGGTGATTTTGTGGTCAATGTTTGAAATCACCTTTTGGGACAGATTGATGAAACGACACTGCCAGTGTTCATAAGGTGGGCTCTCAAAAAGCCTATGTTGAAAATTTGGTGAAAAAATTCCCAAAATGACTGTTTTATGAGTGTGCATTGTGCAGTTCCTATGCACGCTTGTAAGTTCGCGAATTTTCAATATTTTCACTCCAGATTTTCAACATTACCATTTCACCACACCTCCTTTTGAGCAGTACAGGTGTCATTTTTCACATCTCATCCAAAACGTGTTTCCACCCATGCAGCGCACAATGGCGCAGTCGGTGTGCAAAATCAATTTTTGGGACAGATTAAGAAAATCACAGTGACACTGTTCATGAGCAGAGGTCTTAAAATGTCTATGTTGAAAATTTGGTGAAAAAATTCCTAAAAATGACTGTTTTACGAGCGTGCGTTGTGCAGTTCCTCCTGCGCTTCGTAAGTTCTGAATTTTCAATATTTTCCTCCTGATTTTCAACATTGCCATTTACCACACCTCCATATGAGCAGTATAGCTGTCATTTTTCACATCTTGCCCAAAGCGTGTTTCGCCCATGTTGTACGCAATGGGCGCAGTCGGTGTGCGACATCAATGTATGGGACATATTATGAAAATCACAGTGACAGTGTTCATGAGCAGAGGTCTTAAAATGGCAATGTTGAAAATTTGGTGAAAAAATTCCTAAAAATGACTGTTTTATGAGCGTGCATTGCGCAGTTCCTATGCACGCTTGTAAGTTCGCGAATTTTCAATATTTTCACTCCAGATTTTCAATATTACCATTTTACCACACCTCCTTTTGAGCAGTATAACTGTCATTTTTCACATCTTGCCCAAAATGTGTTTCCGCCCATGTAGCGCACAATGGCGCAGTCGGTGTGTGAAATCAATGTATGGGACATATTATGAAAATCAAAGTGACAGTGTTCATGAGCAGAGGTCTTAAAATGGCAATGTTGAAAATTTGGTGAAAAAATTCCTAAAACTGACTGTTTTATGAGCGTGCGTTGCGCAGTTCCTATGTACTCTCGTAAGTTCGCAAATTTTTAATATTTGCACTCCAGATTTTCAACATTGCCATTTTACCACACCTCCTTATGAGCAGTACAGCTGTCATTTTTCACAGGTCGCCCAAAATGTGTTTCCGTGCATGTAGTGCACAATGGCGCATTCAGTGTGTGCAATCAATGTTTGGGACAGATTAAGAAAATCACAGTGACACTGTTCATGAGCAGAGATCTTAAAATGGCTATGTTGAAAATTTGTGAAAAAATTCCCTTCAGACATTCTGCAATATTACTAATGAAGACATTGAACAGACCTGGCCCCAGGACCGATTCCTGCAGCACCCCACTGGTCGCCCCCTCTCTCTAGACTGCACACCATTTACCACCACTCTCTGCCTCCTGTCTGTTAGCCAGTTTCTAACCCAGTTTAGAAAATGGGTTCTAAAAATCCTTAAAGCTGATTGGCTAAGCCCACCAACCAGCTGGTCCGGTATCAGGCAACAGAGACCAGGAAATAACTAGTCCCCATCTCTGGTGCCTGATTACCTTGCAAAATCACTGTGGCAACAGAATGTTCATTTCAAAATTGCCGCCATGTTTGTTTCTCCACTGAACGAAAGACAGCCCCCCCTCCCAAAAAAAAATACCTGTTAGTCTTTTGAATCATCAACTGCCATGGTCAATAAAATTTGATAGAAAACTGCAGTAAATTGCCACACAAAACACCGATTTAAAAAAGCAGACCTGCTGCCTGAAAAGCTGCCGATTTAGCAGATCAGGAAAACAGTCAGTAGCACATCTCCATCTGGAAGTTCCACTTCTGAAGTGCTGCCACAACTATTTGGCCCGATTCCTGCAATATTGTACCATCAGATGTAAAACTGTACTCCTTATCAAAAGAAAACATAGATCTGTACCTGCTTTTACACTTAAACTTTTTTCATTTTGCTGCCAGCTCGCTCGACTTTCCATGTTGTAGCTCATCAGCCGAGTGTACCCTGTCCTATCATGCTGGAGTCAGACACCCTGCTATTGCCGGCCGCAGCAGACCATTTCTCTCCTAAACACCAGAGTGTCAGAAGGACTGATGGTTAGCCCCCGCCCAGCTTAGCATCTCTTGTTAAATGTAAAAAAAAAAAGTAACTGTCATCATGCGCTGTTCCCACGCAGTGATGAGAAACAAAAAGGCAATAGTATTTTATTAAAATGAACATTGGCACAACCGCATGTTCGGCGCTACTATCACAACATTCCTTAACTTCTCCTGGCTTGCCATGCCTCCACATTTTCTGGATAAACGTACAAAATTAAGAAAATAACACATTCAAGCCTCATTTGCAGCAGGGTTACCATGTCCAAATCTTCTCCTTCTCGTCTTGCCCGATCCGCTGCTCTGCTCTTCTAATCTATCTCTTGCCCGATCAGGTTTAAAAAATACAAACCAAACAAGATCATTCCACTGCTCTTCAAGTTCACCCGATCGATATGCAACAAAATTTATTCCCCACCATAGTAGCCGAATGATTTAATGTAAATTTTAAGCCAAAACAGTGAAGGTTGGAGCAAAGGGGATTACATTCAACAATTAATGGGGTGAGCCCCATCATCAATCTTCTGCAAAGTTTTCTTTTAACTACATCGAAACTCCAAAATCTACCCACTTAATGCAGGAAAAGGGAGATCCAAATCCACAAACTAACTCTTGCTGTGGAGACAGTTAGTGCATACTGCCTAGTTTTTGTTTTCTTTTGTTTCATTTTAGAACTAGAGTATCAAGAAGGATAAAACTTAATCACTGTAATGCAGGCGGAGGAACTATTTTATTTCAAAACTTACTTTAAACTTATTTTTTATTAACATTTTTTAACTATTTTTTTTTTTACAGTACCCATTTTCTAAGTGCAATAATACCCTCCAGGTTGGGCGGTATTGTGCTATACCGGACCTTCCAGGGGCTATAAGGCCCTCCGCCTGCGGCGTCGGGCCTCATTATGCCCCTGGGCGGTCGATACCTAATACCTGTTGAGTAATGTGCTATAGAAATGTGTTTAAAATCCTGGAAGTGGATTGGCTAAGGTCACCAACTAACCAGTCCAGTATCAGGCAACAGAGACCGGGAAATAAGGAGTCCCCATCTGTGCTGCCTGATTACGTTCCAAATCGGTGTGCAAATAGAATTTTTAGATTTAAATTGCGGCCATGTTGTTCTCTCACTTTGCAAGAGATCACCCCCCCGTCTGGCATGTGGTACACAAACTAAATAATGTTTTTATTTTTTTTGCTTTATTGGAATCTTGTCTGTACAGTTTGACCACACTTCATTGGTCAGAATGTCAAAAAAGAAACTGACTAGCGCTATCACGCTCTCTCCTTACGGTTGAGCCCTCGGGTCCATTGGCATTCTGCCATCTTCCCTGTCCGTGCTGCTGCTGGTGAAAAAAAAACTAAGGTGATGCAAGCTAACATAAAAACATACATTGTAGAAGAAACAGAAATCACCGTTCTCTTATTCGTTTAAAACTGACAGTGCTATTGGCATCATCTCGTGCTCCCAGCCTTCTCGACCGCACGCTTTCAGTGAGCAAACTCCTTTGCCAGCCATTCTGCCAGTGGCGCTACCACGCTTCCTGTCCTGTCCTGTTTCCTGGTACATTTCCATCCCATTATTAGATGTATTTCCTACTGTCACATCTAGAGTTTTACCTGCCACAGGTCTGTCACGTTAATGGAGCAGCCAGTTTAAACTCTGTTTCACTCGTTCTTCATTGTGGACTGTTTCTGCACAGATTTGCAGCTCTACAGCTCCCATGGCATATTAGGTTTTAAATTCGCAGCGGTGTGATCCGTGCAATACAATCACACTCTCCATGCATGCCATTTCCTTTGCGGTGCGCCAGCTCTCACACTACAGTCATTATCTCTCACCTCTTTAGCTGACACAGTTCTCTGCTCTAACTGTTTCTCTCTCTTTGATTGAACAAAAAAATGGACAGCTACTCTAGGGAGGTTATTATTATTTTTTTCACCATTGTCCCAAACTCTACACTTCTCACTTTTCAGAGCAGCACCTAGCAATCTCGATTTGGGGTGGGGATGCAGCTCAAGGAAAAGAGTTGGAAGAAAAGAAAAGTGACTGCAGCATGGGGCTACTTTACATCAAACTACATTTGTACTCTTTTTGACCATTTATTTGTTTTATTTTTAGCTTTGATTTAATCTTATTAGAAATGTTAGCTATAACCCATTTTCTAATCAATAATACCCTCCAGGGTGGGCACTTTTGTCATGCGATCGCGATGGGGGGGACATGAAAGCAGCTCTGAGGTAGGTGCTCATTATATTGTAATGCAAGCGGAGGAACTATTTTATTAAAAATATGTTTGAAACTGTTTTTATTTACACTTTTATAAAACTTATTTTCCTTTACTGCCCATTTCTAAAGCAATAATACCCTCAGGGTAGGCAGTGTGTGCTAACCGGACCTTCCAGGGGCTATAAGGCCCTCCGCCTGCGGCGTCGGGCCTCATTACGCCCCTGGGCGGTCCGGTATAGCACAATACCACCCACCCTGTTGGGTATTATTGCTTACTTACCACCCTTTCCCCCATGCCCAGCCTACTCAGCTAGTTTATCAGCCTCCTATATGGGATGGTTTCAAAGACTTTAATCAAATCAAGGTAAGTGTTGTCCACTGCCCCACCCTGATTCACTTCCTTTGTCACCCAGTCAAAGAAATCAACCAGATTTATCTGACATGAAGTCTCCACTGTGAATCCATGTTGTCTATGGTCCTGGGCTCTGATGGCATCTAGCTGCCCCACTATCCTTTCTTTAAGCAATGTCTCCATGATCTTCCCCACTACTGGGGTGAGGTGAGGCTGAATGGCCTAGTGTTCATTGCCTCCTCCCTGCTGCTGGACTTGTGTAGAGGGATCACATGTGCCCTCCTCCAGTTCACTCATGTTGAATGACTCAGTGAACATGGCTGCCAGAGGTACAGCTATCTCCCTTCGCAGTTCTGTTAATATCCTTGGGCTTATGCCATCTGCAGGACTCTCTTGCCTTTGAATGGACTATTGTCCACCTCTTCACCCCCTTGGCAACAGCTGTACTGCTGTGCCCCTTGCCCCTTCCACTCTTCTGTGAATACTGAATGGAAAGACACAGTGCATGTCTTGGGAGGAAGGCATGGAACTATCACTTCCAAATACCTAAACAGCACATACAAGCAAGCAACATTTGGCATTGACAAATTATTGTTTTTTATGCTACAATAGAAAGTAGTTCAGATAAAGGCTGCTGTTGTGACGGAAGCACTAGCTTGATCAATGGTGCGTGATGTAAGCACTGTATACATAAATGCCCTGTGAGGTAAGCACTGTATACATAAATCCAGAAGCAAATGATTTGATACCTTTTAATGGACCAACATAGATGTAACAACAAGAACAAAGTGCTCTAGCTTTCAGACCAACCAGTCCTTCTTCAGAGGTGTAATAAATCTAGATGTATACGTAAATGAAATGTATGTATACAGTTACTCAGATAAATGGATTTATCATACTCTGTTTATCTCCACCCCATTGCATATATAAATATATATATATATATATATACACACACACACACACTCACACAGATATATATATATATATATATATATATATATATATATTAGAGGCAAAAAACTCAGTTTAATACATCAGTTAGGGTTGTTCCACAGAGACAAGCGAGAAATTCACTGTTAGGGTTGAAACCTCCTTGGAACCCTCAGACCACCCCCAACTGGCATTGGGGTGTGCATGGGTCATCGGCCTAACTCTTACCCCATCACAGGTGTAATGAAGCTGAGGAATAGGAGAATGGGGTGAGAGTTAGGACCGATGACCCCAATGCGCACCCCGATGCCAGTTGGGGGGTGGTCTGGAGGGTTCCAAGGGGGGGTTTCAACCCTAACAGTGAATTTCCTCACTTTTGTCACTGTGGAACAACCCTAACTGATGCATTAAACAGAGTTTTTTGCCTCTGATTTCCCTTCTTTTGAGAATGATGAGAAGAAATAGTGAAAGTAATGCAGCAGCAGGAAGGGCCCCGCGCTCCTGCCATGTGATGTCTTGCGACATAGTAAGAGGAACAGCAATGCAAACATAAGCACCAACAGTGGCGCACATGGTAACAGAAACGTAAATGGTAAAGGAAACGTTACTAGAAACACAAGCGCAAAGTGACGCCAAAGCAAACAGTGACACAAACAGACATTGAAACACATACAAAAACACAACTGGTAATGCGAACAGTGATGGCAGTGGTATTTTAAATGGAAATGTTAAGTATCACAGGAAAAAGAACGTGAAAGGGAACAGAAATGGAAATGCGAACGCAAGCGCACACATAAACGCAAACCGTAACGCGCACAGGCACAGTACCACACTTGTAAATGCAAATGGTAAAGTTAACATGAAGAATAATGCCAAAGGAAACAGAAATGGAAATGGGAGCAGAAGTGCGTACGGAAAAAAGCAAACCAAAACACGCACGAGCACAGTACCGCAATTGTAAAGGCAAATGGTAATGGTAACAGCAACAATAACAGCAAAGGAAACAGAAGCACAAAAGGAAATGCAAGCGCATATGGAAACGCAAACTGTAATGCGCAGGGGCACAGTAATGCAATTGCAAACGCAAATGGTAACAGTAACAGCAAGGAAGACGCAAAATGAAAGAGAAATGGAAACACAAATGAAAGGGCTGTCGGAAACACAAATGGCAATGCGCACAGTGGCATAAACAGAAACAGTAGAGGAAACGCAAATGGCAACAGTAATGAAGATGCAAGCACAAATGAGAACGCAAAAGGGTAACACACATGGTGGCGTACGCAGGAACAGTAACGCAAATGGGGACATAAATGCAAGTGGAAACAGTAACCGCAACAGTAATGGAAGCACATACCCTGTTTTTGCTGAACAGGTGCATAGAGAAATGTAAAGAATGTATGCACTGTAATGGGCATCGAAGCTTAAAACAAGCATTGGAAGTGCTTAATTGCTAATATCTCAGCAACCACACGACGTAGAAAAAAAATTTAAATGTCACAAAAATCATGATTTTCCTGGCTAGGTTTTGTTTGTTGCAACAAAAAATCCGTATCTCGCATCGTTTTCAAGAAACGAGCCCCGAAATTAGCAGCATACGCCACCATGTTAGTATATGGGAAAAAACACCAACTTCGGAGTACTGTAACTTGGCAACCGTGCAATATTTTTTCACCAAACCACAAAAAGGCACATCTGGGAGATGTTGGCTGTGTTTCCTCCAAATGTTAGCTCAAAAGACCAAACTGTTCTTTTACAGCAGAGTGTCATTTTGGCCATGGTCTGAAAAGTAGTGTCGTGATTTGCGAAAGCTTTCACAAAATTTGTGAAAGTGTCGTGGGTGTGACACTACTTTGCAACACTACTTTTTTCCAGAAATTTTAAAAACATATTTCTAGGCTGTTTCACCCTAAAATAAAGACATGGCTAGCATCCTCAGGGTCCAACTAGGTAAACACAAAAAGAATTGTGTTGCTACAGGGTCCAAAATTTAAATGGCAAGCATTTCTCTGGTCACTAACTGAAAATAAAATGGCAGATTTGCAACACTACTACGGCCATTTGTGACACTAAACAGTGGATTTGCGAAAGTGTCAAACTTTTTGTTAACTTTTCCAATTGACTTATAATGGGAAATTGGTTTTTGAATAACTTTTGAACCGTTTAATATGTTTTCACGAAATCTCCAAAAGGCACATCGGGTACCCCGGCTGCATGTTACCTAGAGTTTTCAGACCAGTCACACAAATCGTGTGAACTGTAGGTACGAGCAAAGAATGTGCAAAAAAACGTTAAATATGCACATGGGTGTCTCTTAATTACTCCGCAGCTGTATATCAGACTGGCACAAAAGTTAGCAGATCCCAAGATCTATGGTTACGTCCCGTGCCTACCAAATTTCAGGCAAATTCTTTGAACAGTGGCAAAGTAATTAAGGTGCAAAGTTTCACCCTTTAACCTTAAACGTGATACTCAACCCTAACTATGGTATCACTACTGTGCTACCATAATATATATAATATCTTCACTACTGTTGAACAGATTTATATGAACTTTTGCATATGTAGACTCATGTGGCACATCTCTGGATGTGTTAAGTTTTGTTCTGGTCAGATGTGCTTGTTTCTGTGATCTGGATAGTGAAAAGTGATTTTTTTTGTAGTTTTTCCCCATTGGTTTGAATGGGATTTCTTTACATTTGTCTACCACCCAGACAGTTTTGAATTTTGGTCTGAAAATTTTGAGGTTGAAAGGGGCTGGCCCACAGATCTGCCTTTTGCTTCTTTGGTGAAAAAATTTTAATCCGTTCCAAAGTTACTTAATTTTGACATTTTTAAAAGTTGGTCCTGAGCATGCTCAGTAAGAACATCAAAATAGCTGTATGAAACAAAAAAGAATCTTTTTTCATATGGGCCAATTTTTCTTCATGAGGGGAAAATCATTGTTTTGTTTGCCACCATATTATTTTGCCTTTTCCCATTAAAATTCACATTTGAAAACCCACAAAAATTACATTCCTGAGAGTGACCAACACATGTAGCTTGCTTATCAGGACCCCCTTATCTGGATTTTGCACTTAACTGTTGCAGAAATGCCCTCATAATGTTGTTTTTTTAAAGATTCTAAATCTTGTTACATGACTTGTGATACGAAACGATCTTGTTTCGAGTGGTGACTCACGAAAAAAAAATATTTTTCATATGGGGAATCAATGTATTTCAATGGAGTTTTCAACTTTAATGCATAAGTTTTGTAATTTTTCAAGATTTTGAAACAAAATTTTCAACATGCCCTTTTTGATACCCCACCTCCTGAACAATGCTGGTGTCATTTTGCAAATCCTGCCTAAAAGGTTATTTTGTGGTTGGTTGGCGAACTCACCATTAGGGCAGGATTTAAAAATGTTCACCATACTTGTTCATGAGGAGGGGTCATAAGAAGGGACTGTTGAAAGTTTGGGCTCAAAGTATGCTAAAATGGTAAACGTGTGTACATCTGTTGATATTTCACTATGCACACTTTTAACTTTTTAAAATTTCAATATTTTAACCCCAAATTGTCAACATAACCATTTCTTTACACCACCTCATAATTGTGACAGCTGTCATTTTTCAAATCTTGCCCACAATGTCTTTTCATGCCCCTGCAGTGGAATTATGCTGTGCTAGCACGGAATGACATTTTATTGGGGATCTGACAATGTTGACTATCGGGCTGATAAGGTGGGGTAATAGGAAGGCTATGTTGATAATTTGGTTGCTGTTGTCCTACAAATAGAAGTGCAGGGCCTAGAGCCCCCTGTGCTTTCCCAAAATCACATATATACTCATAAATGGATGGATGGGAGGGCAGGGCCCTCAGGGCCTTGAGTGCCATCAGACAAATAAGGATATGATTCCACTATATCAAAAAGTATAGACGCATGGGGTGCAGGTTGTGAACCCTAATGCTTACCCCATTCTGTTATTCTATACCCATCTTATCTTACTTATTCTTGAATGGGGTGGGAATTAGTGTTTGCATCTCCAAGGCACACCCCTCACACCTGTTCCTGCATGCAGGGTGGGGGTGGGATCTTATGGTTGGAAGCTGAGGGTGGAGTCTTGGGGTTGTGAACACTAAGATCTCTTTTCCCAGCTTTTGTCGCTGGAACCCTAATTGTACATTAACAAATTGTTTTGCATAGAAATATATATATATATATATATATATATATATACATATATATATATATATATATATATATACACACACACATATATATATATATATATATATATATATATATATATTGCTCCTCCTCCTCCTCCTCCTCTACATAAGAGAATACCACAGTTTACCAAAACAGGATTTTGAGGAAAAGAAAAGTGATGGTTCTTGGTTCTGTAAAAAGCCAGGGCATATTGCCAGGCAGTGTCCCAAAAAGACATAAGGTGTAAAAGGGATCTCTCCAGCTAAGCTACAGTAGTTGCTAATTATATCCCTGAGGCTATTCCTGTGAATATGAAGGAGCACATGCATCCAGTTAATGTGAATGGGGTGCAGACCCGAGGGTTAAGGGACACTGGGGCATCTCTTACCCTAGTAAAAGGGGATTTGGTTGGGACTAAGCAACTCCTGCCCAATCAGTTTGTTTCTGTAAAGAGATTCACTGGGGAGGAGAAAACGCTTCCACTAGTCAGTGTTATCCTGGACTGGGGTGATGCAGAAGAAGGGTACAAAGGGTGGCTGTAGAAGACACACTTACTGTGGATTTTATTTTAGGGAATGATGTTCAGCAGGGGGTGATATGTGCTGTTACCCAGAGCCAGGTGGCTTGGGCCTTCTGTGATCTCCTGAACTCCACAGAAGTTTATGCAAGAGAGATTGGGAAGCTGGTCCATCTCCCTGTGTCTCTTGCTGGGGAGAGTTATAAAGGGAGATGGAACTCACCCGAATAGCTGTTCACCAGACAGCTACTGAAGTTTTCTCTGAGGAGGGAGGGGTATCACATATCTAAGGGGCTGGGGATTGCTGTGATGCTGAATCCCTTAATCCCGCAGCTATGGATCTCAGTCTAGGAGCTGAAGGGGACATGCCCCATGCTTTGGGAAACTGTGAGGCCTTTGCAACTGCTCAGAGCACTGACCCAAGTTTAGAGAAGCTGAGGGCCTGTGCAGAGTCTGATAGGACTCAAGGAGGTGCCCTAAAGCATAATGTTTTCTGAGACAATGGACTAATATACACACAGGAAGTGAGGATGGGGGGGTGATGGGCAGGCAGCTTGTCTTTCTCTAGGGATATTGTGAATTATTACTCAAGACAGCTCATGATATTCCCATGTCCAGACATCTGGGCATCGTTTGCACTATGCAGTGATTAGCTCATAATTTTTGTTGGCCCAACTTTTCCAAGCAAGTGAAAGAATATTGCAGATCACGTCACCAGTGTCAGCAAATAGGGAAGGCAGG
Organism: Neoceratodus forsteri; assembly: GCA_016271365.2. Classification (NCBI taxonomy): domain Eukaryota; kingdom Metazoa; phylum Chordata; order Ceratodontiformes; family Ceratodontidae; genus Neoceratodus; species Neoceratodus forsteri. The sequence goes on along the minus strand of CM057456.1, from coordinate 44,311,690 downwards.
AGGGAAAGCAAAACCTGCTTTAATTCCTTTACCTGTTGTAGGGTAACCTTTCCAAAAGGTGGGAATGGATATTGTTGGTACTTTGAATACCCCAAGCTCCTCTGGGAAAAAAGGATATCCTGGTGGTGGTAGATTATGCCACCCAATATCCAGAGGTGGTCACCCTGTCCTCCAGTAAGGTAGGAAAAGTAGTGGATGCCTTGCTAGGGATTTTCTCCTATGTAGGATTTCCACAGGAGGTTATCTCTGATCAAGATGGTAACTTCATGTCGGACCTGATGAAGTGCTTGTGGGAGAGGTGTGGGGTGCTGCAGAAGTGCATGCCACCTTACCACCCATGGGTAAATGGGATGGTAGAAAGATTTAATGGGACCTTAAAAACCATGCTCAGGGCATTTGCAGAACAGCATGTTTGGGACTGGGAGAGATACTTTCTCCACCTGCTGTTTGTTCACGGGAAGTACCACAAGAGTTGACAGGATTTTGCCTCTTCGAGCTCTTGTATGGACATATGGGGTGAGGGCCTCTAGATTTTATCTAGTAGGAATGGGAAGGCAAGCATGCCAGCCAGGGGAGTACAACAGTGGAGTATGTTTTAAAGTTTAAAAAAAAGCTGAAGGAGCTTATGGGAGCAACCTGTCAGCTGCCCAACAGAGACAGCCTAAGAGAGTGAAATAGGATGCAGAATGGGAGAGGGCCTTCACGCAGCTGAAAGCCATGCTGTGCAGTGCGCCATGCTGGCCAGCCCACACTACACCCGTCTGTTTGTAGTATAGATTAATGCCTCTGATGTGGGGATTGGAGCAGACCTCTGCCAGACATCACAGCATGGGAAAGATCACCCCATTGTGTACATAGAAACATAGACGTTAATGGCAGATACAGACCGCAAGGCCCATCCAGTCTACCCATTTTTTCTACCTTATGAATGTGCCATAGGCCTTTACTCTGTCAATGGCCTATTTTGTCATACTCATCTGTATTGCTCCCTTATGCCTATCCCATGCCTGTGAAGCCCTGCACTGTATTCATATCCACCACTTCCTGAGATAGGCCATTCCGTGCATCCACCAACCTTTCTGTGAAAAAGAACTTCCTCACATTACCCCTTAATCGGCCTCCCTTCAATCTCATGCTCTGTCCTCTTGTCCTGCAATTTTTCTTTTATTGAAAATGTTAGACTCTTTCACCTTGTTAATGCCCTTAATAATAATAATAATAATAATAATAAATTTATTTATAAAGCACCTTTCATTTTTCAAGGCACTGTACAAGTTAAAACAGTACAAATCAGGCATTAAATTTGGTATTAAACACAAATAAAACCACAACATAATCAATGACTTCAGTACAATCAACTTTCCAAGAAGGCCATTTGCCACAAGTGGATTTTCTAGCCCCTCTTAAATTCCTCCACGGAGGTGCACTCCCGTAACTGGCGGGGTAGAGAATTCCAAAGAGTGGGTGCAGCATAAGAAAATGCTCTACAACCTGGTGATTTAAGATTCACTCTTGGAATCTCTAGCATCCCCTCATCAGCTGAGCAGAGCAATCAGCCAGGGCAGTAAGAAACCAGAACGTTCTTTCAGAATGGCCAGACCCTGACCATGAAGGGTTTTGAAAGTCAGAAAACTGACTCTGAAGGCGATCCACCACCGTATAGGTAGCCAGTGCAACCCGTGCAGCACAAGGGGAATATGACAGGACCTACTTATCCAAGCAAAACCCGGGCTGCTGCGTTCTGCACTAGCTGTAGGCAGTGGATTTCAACCCCAGAAATCCCAAAGTGCAGGGAGATGCAGTAGTCCAGACGTGAGGACACAAAGGCGTGGACCAACGTTGGTAAAGCATCAGACGGAACAAGGTGCCTAACTCTGACGATGTTCCTAAGATGGTAAAAGGAAATCTTGATGACTGCTGACACTTGTGAGACTGCAGTGCCAGCCTGTCATCCAAGATAACCCCCAGGTTACGCACCCATTCAGAGGTCGGGAGTGAAACACCGCCAAGAAAAATTCCTGAGGGCGAACCAGCAGACGACCCCTCTATCTGATGACCTGGGTCCACAACAAAAACCTCTGTCTTTTCTGAGTTCAACTTCAACCAACCAACCAATCCTGGATTTCTTTCAGAAAGTTGTTAAACACCGAGAGAGCTCCACCCTGGTCGGGTGCGAAAGACAGGTATAGCTAGGTATCATCTGCATAGCAGTGAAACCTCAACTCATACCGTCTTATAATGTCTCCGAGGGGCAGATTATATGCCGCGAATAACATGGGAGACAGCACTGAACCCTGAGGCACCCCACACAACAAAGAAGTTGGGCTTGAAGAAAAAAACCAAGACACAACTCTTTGTGATCTCCCAGTGAGGAATGAGGTGAACCATCGAAGGACGATTCCCGATATTCCACAAATCTGCCTCAAGCGTGCTATCAACACCAAGTTATCCACAATGTCAAAGGCTGACAAGAGATCAAGGAGAACCAAGATGGAATGTCTCTTCTGATCTCTCGCCCTCAGAAGATCAAGTACCCGAACCAGCACAGTCTTGGTGCTATGTCTTTTACAAAAAATGGATTGGAAGGATTCGTAGATGTCATGGATGGTTAAATGGTCTTCCAATTGGGCTGCCACTACCTTCTCAATCACCTTCCAAATAAAGGGTAGATTTGAGATAGGTCTGTAGTTTGTGAAACAGTCTGGGTCCAAGGTAGCTTTCTTCAAGAGAGGTGTCACCACCGCTTCTTTCAGGGAGCTAGGGAACTCACCCGACTGCAAGGAGCACCAGACTATTCGCACAAGGACTGGACCGATGATATCACTACAACACAAAATTAGGGAGGTCTGTCCAGGATCCAAACTACAGCTTGTAGGGTGCACCCTATGGATAATCCTTAAGATGTTTGAATGTTTTGATCATATCACCTCTCTCCCTCCTTTGCCCTAGGGTATAGATATTGAGCTCCGTTAATCTGTCCTCATATGTATTCTGATGCAGTCCCTGCACCATTTTGGTTGCCCTTCTCTGGACTGCCTCCGTTTTGTTAATGTCCTTGTGCAGGTGCAGCCTCCAGTACTGCACGTAGTACTCCAGATGGGGCCTAACCAGTGTCTTGTAAAGAGGGATAATTATTTCCCTCTTACAACTTGTGATACCCCTACTAATACATGCCAACATCTCTCTAGCCTTACCTACTGCTTTAGTGGTCTGCTTGGATGATTTCAGGTAATCTGTGATGATGATGCCCAAGTCTTTTTCTTCCCTTGTGATTGACAGCAACTCCACTTGCAACCTATAGGTAGCTTCAGGGTGTCTCTTCCCTATGTGCATGATCTTGCACGTCTTTATGTTAAATCCCAGTTGCCACTCTTCAGACCAGTTTGCCAGTTTTACCAGATCTCTTCTCATTCTGCCCACCCCATCTGGATCATCTACTCTGTTGCAGATCTTGGTGTCATCTGAAAACAGACAAACCTTACTCTCCAGTCCATCTGCAATGTCACTGATGAAGATATTGAAAAGGACTGGCCCCTGGACTGATCCCTGAGGTACCCCATTTGTGACTTGCATCTCTTCTGACTATATGCCATTTACCACCACTCTGTTTTCTGCCTGCCAACTAGTTTGTCACACAGTTGACCAACTTCTGATGCACCCTGAGCCTACCTAGTTTATTAATCAGTCCTCCATGTGGAACAGTATCAAACGTTTTGCTGAAGTCAAGGTAGGCAATGTGACGTGGACAGCCAGTTCTGAGTGCTGTATCATTTTTTTTAATATAAAGTGTATTACTGACTGTCTCTGCTGAAAATCTGATGCTCTAGGAGTGACCTCACTCCCCCCACCCCAGGTTTCAGCTGAAAGATGAAAGCCATGAGAAAAAGGCTGAAACAGCATGTGAGATCACACACACACTCACACAGGTTTTTAGATATCAGGTGTTTCGTGGAATGCCTGAAGCTAATTACAGGGTGGAAGAAGCTTGAGTTGAGCATATCCATTTTTTATGACGTATCCAGAGGAAGAAAAGCAGGTTGTGATGTATTAGTGCGAAAATCATAAAGATGCTTTCATGTCCTGGAAGGGGGAAGCTTATGATGAGAGCAAAGAAATGGCATTTGAGGGACATGAGTCATACTGAGGATTGCAAAATGTAATTGAAAAGACATCCTGTTTTTGTATAAGATATATATTTTTTTATATATATTCTGACAGAGGAGGAGCTAGGTGATCTCACACAAAAAGGGGTTGGCCAATACAGTATACTTAAGGAATATTCTGTTTTACAACACAGAGACACTTTTATCTAGACTCTGACAAGGATACATCTGTAAGCACTTTAAGCAGGTATTTAGTGACAGAGACCAATCTAAATATTCTAGTAGGAATTGCACTGTTTAAACCTGTTTTGTTTAAGTGATTTGTATGTCTTGTGATATAACAGTTCTGTATTTTGTATTTTACATATTTTTATCTATTTTAGTAAAACTCTTTTTAGAGCATATTTGGTCTGTCTTTGATTTCTTTTCATTTGTAAGAAAAGTATATATGGTTATAGCAGACACTAGGCATAGCTTGAATGGTGGTACCAAACTGGAAGAGAAGTGTTTTAAATCTGAGGTCTTTATTAAAGTTTTTAAGGGTTCATCTCTGTATACCTGGTTAGGTGCCTGTAGGCAAAGTTATCTGGCTCCCCAAAGACAGAAATATCTGAGCCTGTGCATTGGGTACGCTAGCAAGAGGTTCACGGTTTGAGTCCCCCCAAGACTTGAGACCAAAGGTTGATCCGAACTCACAAAACAGACAAGAGGTTTACCTTGTTCTGTTAAACTGTTCACAAGACTGCGCTCGGAGGTTGGCACTTTTGGGAGTAGAGGGCCTGACCTGCTGAGTGGGTTTGTGACAGGCAACATCAGCTGCACCCCCTTGGTCCACCACTCTGGTTACTCAGTCAAAGAAATCTATGAGATTAGTTTGATAGGACCTTCCTGTTGTAAACCCATGCTGCCTTGGATCCTGTGCTCTTATGGATTCCAGTTGTTGCACTATCCTTTCCTTAAGGAGTGCCTCCATAATTTTGCCCACTACTGAGATAAGACTGACTGGTCTGTAGTTCCCTTCCTCCTCCCTGCTGCCACTCGTGTGCAGTGGGATCACATGAGCCCTTCTGCAGTCTTCTGGGATCTCTCATGTGCTCAAAGACTCACTAAACAATTCTGCTAGTGGCTCTGCTTGTTCCACCCTTAGCTCCTTTAGTACCCTGGGATGTATGCCATCAGGTCTCATTGCCTTGTCCACCCTGAGCTTAGCGAGCTCTTGTAGGACTCTTTCTTTTGTGAAGGGACTTGTGCACATCCCCCTTCCCTCTGTGTCCATGCTGCTGAGCTATGGGCCTTGCCCTATCTTCTCCTCAGTAAATACTGAGCAGAAGTATCTATTTAGGACAGATGCTTTTCCTTGGTCCTCCTCCACATGCTCCCCCTTATCCCCTTTGATCTAAGCAATACCCCTCTGCACTTTCTCCTTTCACTAATGTATCTATAGAAAGTCTTGTCCCCTTCTTTTACTGTTCATGGTAGTGTTTCCTCGGTTTGGGCTTTGCCTGCCTTACTGCCTTCCCTGCTTCCCTTAGGGAAGTTTAGTATGCCTCCCTATCTTCATCCCACTGTATTCCCTTATATTTCCTAAAGGCCAGCCTTTTTGCTCTGACCTTTTCTGATACTGTTTTTGAGAACCAAAGTGGTTTCCTCCTTCTTTTGCTCTTGCCTTTCTCCTTAACACAAAGGAATGTTGCTTCAAGTATTGTATTCTTAATGCTTGCCCACTTTGCCTGTACCCCCTCACCTGTTTTTTTTCTTGCCAGGGCTAGCTTAACTCTGTTGGCCATCTTATCAAAGTCAGCTCCTGTGAAGTCCCATATTTTTGCTTTGGAATGGGATGATTTAGTACCTCGGTAAAACATTGCTGCCATGCAAGCAGGTGTACCCCACTGTGGAGAAGTGTCTCGCTTTAGTGAGGTCTCTAAAGAAATTAGAGCCCTACCTCTATGGGAGGAGCTTTGAGGTACAAACTGACTACACCCCTCTAAAATGGCTGAACTAAATAGGGAAAATTAATGGGAACCTCCCAAAATGGATTATTGTGCCACAGGCATATGACATGAATATCACACATACAGTAGGTCAGGGTCTGAAAACACCAATGCAGGTGGCTTAATTCCCCCAATCAGAGTAAAGGACAGAACTGATGGAACACATGCTAAGAAAGAGGAGTATGTTTCCTCAGGTTCCTTTAAAGGAGGAAGATGTGTGGTGGTACAGCATCATGTCATATTGCTGTTGTTTATAATAAATTACATTCCCTTGGTTGTATGGTGTGGATCAAACTTTTTTTTTTTGGTAACTCTTTTAACTTGGAATATTTCTTTTTTTTTCCTCTGAAATCTGAGTCAAGGGAAAACAAAAGATTTACCTGGAACTGGTTTCTTTGTTTCAGAAAAATTCGCCTGAAAAAGACAGTTGCAGCTAATGGGAGGTTAATTAAAAGCTAAAAGCCAAGTGTATGGGCCTGAATGGTTCTGCTGGGAACAGGAGCTTACCAATAGGCCTTGAGTTAGCTCTCACCATAGGGGGTATTGCCATCCTGTCCCCAAGGACAGGCCAGGAGTGAATCTGTTTTTTTCTAACCGGGGAGGAAGAAGGGACCCCTCCAGCTGAGAAACTCTACAGTTGAATTTTTAAAGCTGCTTGGTCAGTTGAATTTTTTAAAACAAAACATAGAGAGCTGGTTGGCTTGTTGCAGCCATGTGACAAAGGCCAGTCACAGCCACTCGCAGTAGGAAAATCCAGAGGCAAACATTTTGAAACTGCCTTTTAAAAGCCAAGGAAAGGCTTGTGAAAGTCAGTCCTATATGTGATGAGAAATTGATCAGATGGGACCCCTGTTTTTTAATTTTTTCACAAAACAGGTAGCAAGGAGATTTTACTTTATTAAACTCTGAATCCATCAACTGCACAGGAACAAGGTAGAACTATGTTAGATTTTAGAACAAGTAAGTGTACTTTTTTCGTATATTGTCCAACTTTTATTTTCTTATATCCTGTAACAAAATATCTCAATGTTATTTATATGTTAAATTATATTATCTAATATATATATTAGTAAAGCCTTTTTTGGCATAATTTCACAATACCTATGAAATTGATACGTGTATAAGCTTGGGAAGGTTTTGTTCAAACAACATCATGCATGACCTAACGCTTAAAGGCCAAACGCTACCAGGATGGAACACGAGAAGGGACAATGTGAGTGTAAGGGGGAATATGCGAGGTCTCATGGAATGGTCTGTGGGGTTTGATCCAGTCACTGCATTTCTCTGGAAAAGACACATATAGGGTGTATAGGGCACCCAGAAGGCCTATACATGCCTGTGGTTTTTCTGGTTCACTGTGCAGTGGACAAGAGGGTTATCTCCCAGGAACACAGACCCAAGGCTGTATTTTCACCACTCACACGGACAGGGAACCTGAGGATCTCCTGCCAGATGCTCAGTTATAAACCCAGCAAGTGCCCTGGAAAGACAGTAGGGGGGGTTCTTGACCCAAACTTCACAGGCTGCACTTAGAGGATTTTGCTGTGAGACCAGTGAATCCTGTCCCACAGAAGTGAGCCTGTGACACCCCCTACTCTCTGGTCATCATCCTCATAATTATGTCTTTTATCCCCGGTTCCTAGTGCCACCAACCCCTCCAATCACTGTCCCTGTAAATAATGAATTTTATAGGTGGTGTCTAGTAGTATCCTCCTCTGATCACCATCCTTGTAATTCTGTATTTTATTCCTAGTGTCTAGTGGCACCCTCAGCCTCCATTTGCCATCCCTATAATTGTAATAAATATTTATCCCTGGTGTCTAGTGGCACCCCCCTCCAGTCACCATCCCTGTGAATATGTATTTTATCCCTGATGCCTAGAGGTCCCACCTTCCATTCACCATCTTCACAAATAATGAATTTTATTCCTGGTGTCTAGTGGCACCACCCCCTTTAATCACCAGTCCCATAAATAATGAATTTCATCTGTGGTTTTTAGTGGCACCACCCTCCAATTTTCATCCCTGTAATTATGTATTTTATCCCTGGTGTCTAGTGGCACCCCCCAACCCTCCATTTATCATCCCCATAATTGTAATATTTATCCCTGGTGTCTAGTGAGCCCTCCACTCTCTGTTCACTGTTCCCATAACTGTAAGATTTATCCCTGGTGTCTAGTGTCACCCCCCCCCCAATGGCTGTCAATTCTGAAATAAAGAAAATGGTCCCTCGATGTCTTTTCTTTTGCATGTCAAAAAAGGGGGTCCCTTGCCAATCCAACCCCCCCACCCCAACCTCCCACTGAGCACCCACCACTCTACAACCCCCACATCCGCATACACCCTCACTCACCTGAACAGTTCCCAAAGTCCAATCAAAGACACATCTTGCTGCAGGAACTGGCAACTGGTATATGAGAAGGTAAGTTAAATGCAGTTCAGTGTACTTCAATGGGGTTTTCAACCTTGGTGCATAACTTTGCCATTTCTATATATTTTGACACCAGATTTCCATGGCCTTTTTGAGACCACACCTTATGAACAATGCCAGTGGAATTATGCAAATCTGGCCTGAAAGGTGATTTCAAGGTCACTTGCTGAAATCACTTTTTTGGGCAAGATTTCAAAATGTTCACTGCCTCTTTTCATTAGGTGGGATCATAAGAAGGGCATGTTGAAAATTTGTGGTCAAAATATATTCAGATGGCAAAATTATGCACATCTATTGACATTTACCTATGCTCCCTCATAAATTTCATAATTTTAAATATTTTTGCCTCAAATTTTCAACATATCCATTTCTTCATACCACCTCATGAACATGGCAGCTGTCATTTTTCAAATCTTGTCCAAAATGTATTTTAGCGCCTCTGTCACGGAATGATGTTGTGGTGGCAAAGAACTACATTTCGGCAGGGATTTTAACAGTTTTAGTACCAGGTTCATGAGGTCAGGGTTGCAGGCTGAAGGTTGTGCCTTGGGTTTCTCAAGCCTAATGTTCATCCCATTCTCATAAAGTCTACACATCTGACCTTATTTACAGATGGAATGGTGTGAACATTAGGCTTGAGAAGCCTAAGACACACCCCATACCTGTTTTCCTGCCTGGTTTGGGAGGGTGGGGTGTTAGGGAAACCCTAAAAACTTATTTCCTAACTTTTGTCGCTTTGACACTAACTGTAACATGAACAAATTTTTTTGCAACAATATATACACACATATATACATATATAGTGGTTACTCGTCTGTGTGGTTGGAACACTGTATCCCAAAGTGCTTTATAATACATCAGAGGAGGAAAGAGAACACAGACTTTAAGTTGGGGGGGATGAAAGGCCCAACATGGTATCCCAAAACTTTTTACAATCCAGGAGATGAATGCCACAAAATTAACACATCAAATCTTGTCATAAATAAAATTATTACCATCACAAGACCAACCTTTTTGGCAAAAGCCAAATCTTGTTTTTATGTTTGGTTTTTATTGATTTTTTACCATTTTTTTTTTATCTAGGCTAGCACCACTGAGATACAATATCTCATTTCCAGTGGGATCCTGCTTCTCCCCCACTTCCTCAGATGGTTTGACTTTAGCCTCAGGAGGTTCAGTGACTTGTCAAAGGTCACACTGTGAGTATTTGGCTCTAGCAAAGTTTTAAACTGTGTTGTCCTGGTTTCATAGTTGGTGTTCTAACAACTAGACCACACTGCAGTTCAGAGATTTGTTGTGACCTAACACTATTTTATAAAGTGCATGATTTATAATATAATAATGTTGGTGCTGAGGTATCTTAACACTCTTCAGAAGCCTCTGCTTTCATTCTTAGGACACTGAAGGATGTCAGACCTGCTTGTTGTGGTAATACATTCCATGGAGCCCATCATTGCTGTATAAGAGTATGGGCTGGCAGTATAGCCTAGAGGTTAGAGGAACGAGGTGTGAACGAGCTTGGTACATCCAGCAGACCAGACCTGAGTCTGATTCTCACAACCTCCACTTGCATACTGTGTAACTCTGAGCAAGTCACTTAACGAGCCCGATGCACCCAAGTCGCCCCTGAAAACAGGCACTTGTGCCTAGTGGGCCTTACCCGGTTACCAAAGACTAAAATAAAACAAATAAAATAAAAAAGATTGGTTTAACACATATTTGTTGGGTGAGAGAATAGTAAACTGAAGCACATGACACCAATCTAACAAAGAATGAGTGGCTCAGTGGGAAGGATTAATGCATTATAGTTTGAGCTGGACTTCTATTTTTTTAATTAAAAAAAAAAAAAGAGTCACACTGAACCTGGCCATCTTCAGGACAGCTTCACATGAGGCACTCTTCATTGAATTGGAGTGCCTCAGGTGCAGGAGAATGGCACACTGTAATTGGTCAGCAACTCACCCTTGACCTATGGTCTTAAGGTTATGCAGGCTACAACAAGACAGACTAGATAAATCAATGGTCTTTTTCTGCCAACATTGTCTATGATTCTGTGATACTATAGGCTAAAACCTAGTGACGTGACTAGCCAAGAGCATCGTCAGGAGCATCATGGGACTATCCAGTGATCACATCTCAGCTGGACACCACAGGTCTCTTGATAGATGTTTATAAATTGGGATTTTCTTAACATTTTTATGATTACTTTAAAAATGGAATAACATGCTTCAGGATGTCCTATTGTGGCAAATATATGGGCATATCCGGTGGTTGAAAGCATTTAGCTGCACCTTACATCCAGCAATGAACAGGACATGTCATGACATGAAATGAATGGTCTAGTAGAGGCTCATGGTGGCAGAAACTGGGAGGAAAATGCTGGAAAGGATGGGGAGGGCTGGGATCCTGGAGGGACAGTAAGTTCCAGAGCTAAATAGGGAACTCTGGCAGACTGGATGGACCATTAGTCTTTTTCTGCTGTCATTGTCTATGTTTTGGTATCCCGTGACAATAGCACTAGCATATGGGTGACTGTCAAAATGGCGACCCATATGAGGGTGCTATTTATCATGAGCAACCTGCTGGAATACCCAGGAGTGCAATTGCGAGGGGAAGGGAGGGAAGGGGGAGTGGAAAGGGAATATAGCGAGGAGAAGGGGACAGATAGGGAAGGGGGTTATTACCCTCTAGTGTGCCTGCTCTGCCGAGCCAGTCATGTGGCGTGCTGGGTAGGGAGGCTGGCTCTGATGGAGCAAGTCCCGGGCTGGGGTCTGGAAAAATCTTGCTTGTTCCCGCGTCTGCAGGACTTACATTTTTTTTATTATTTATTTATTTAGTTTGAGTTGACTGGGTAAGTGCACTAGACAAATTCTCCCTATTTTCAGGCACAACCCTGGGGAAGGGGATACAGATGAATGCCAACTGACTTTGAACCAGATTAAGCTGTTGGTGATATTTTTAGTGAATGGGGGAAATTTGGCCAGGGCACCAGGGAAATTCCCCTACTCGATGGTAGGGGGATCCTTTGGCCATCGGAGGATGGCCGAGTCAGTTGCTGTGCTGCCGACTGTGGAGATGGACGTGCAGCAGGTTGAGGAGTCCATCTCCTCCTTGGCTCATAGGCTGTCAGAGATGGATGTCTTTTCCAAGAATACTACATCTGCTGTGGCTATGGAGGCTGCCTGTTTGGCTGTTTTGCATTCTACAGACCATTTGGAGCTCTCTGAAGTTTCAACTATTTCTAAGCTACCTGATGGTGAGTCCGATGATATTACGTTGCAACAGTTATTCCTTCTTGAAGAACAGCACTATTTGAGGAAGAAACAGGAACTCGTGGAGCAGTTTCAGTCCAAATGCTTGGGGAAAATGGCGGAGACTCAAGGAGTCAGTAGTGACATTGAACAGATCGTTGCTATGGTCATGGACCAGAAGGAGGTTCAGAGAGAACTGAGCGTGGTTTTTCACTGCTCAGGACAAAATCAAGCTGCCGCTATGGTTTTTTCCTTCACTGCTGCTTCAGACAAACGACTCTCAGAGTGGGTTATTCGTAAAGGGTGCCCCAGCAAAATGAGCTGGGCTGATGTTCCTGCTATGGATGGGGGTCCTTGGTCAGTAGAAGACTCCTTGAAAGCTGCAGGTTGGGTTCACGCCCCTGATACTGGGAACTGGATATCGGGCTTTGCGCCTATCAAAATAATGGGGGTTAAGATGTCAGCTTCTGCTCCTGTAAGTACTGAGCCTGAGACTGTTACTACTCCTTTGACTGCTTACTTTTCTTTACCTGCTTTACCTTTGATCACTCCTGTGGAGGATCCTCTTCCCACTGTGGAAGGTTTACAGACTTCCTCTCTTCACTTGCCTTCAGATCTTGAACTTACACAGACTCCTATCTTACAACCAATTTGAACACCAAGGGCTAGTTCTCCTCTGTATGATGTTATGGAGGCTGATCTTAGTGACATTTCTGACTTTTCTGACATTCCGGAAAATATTCCAGCAGCTTTTTGGAATTGTCCAACAGTATCACATGGAGTGGATGAACAACCTCCCCCTCCTCCCCCTCCTAAGGCACCTAGGCCTTATGCATCCCTTTTCTATAATGCTGCTCTTCCGGCTAAACACCATAATGCTGTGCATTTTGTATATAAAGGGTTTGGATACCTTTCCTGATAGGGTTTATGTGGGACGCACTTTACTGAAAAACAGTTTACAATTTGATGTTTCTGAATTGTATGCACTGATTCATGTTTCGGGAGAGAACGTGTTTGATGTTAGCTTTAAGCTGGGGAGTGGCCTTGATAAGTTCTGAGCGAGATATCATCGGGTAGAGAACACACCTTTGTGGGCCCCATATTGAGTTGCTTCCTCTTACAAGGCCTGCTCACAAAACTATCATTGTTCTCTTCCGAAATGAAGGTGTCAGTGTTACTGATTTGCTGTGTTGGCTTAAGCAACACTGTACTGTAACTGGCCATCCAGAGGCCATTTTTGATTCTGAAGGGATTTGGACTGATGGGTGGAGAATAAAGGTGATTTTGCTCTCAGAGGAAGGGGGTTTCCAACATTTACCTAATTGTTTCTTTTTAGGTAGGGATAGAGGTGTTCTGTTTTACCCTGGTCAGCCCAGGACCTGTTATAAGTGTGGGCTTCCCGGTCACATTAGCAGTGCTTGTGATCAGATTAAATGTATCCTTTGTCACAAGACAGGTCACCTCAGCAGTCAATGTTCAAACTCAGTTCATTGTAACCTCTGTGGAAAAGAAGGACATGTTTATGTTGCATGTCTTGAGGCTGCTCATAGGAAATCTTCTGCTGATGGGAAGGAGCAACGTCTCCTGGTTACTTTGGCCCAGAGAGAATTTAATAAAACTTCCACACCTCAGTTGGCAGAGGATGTTCCTATTTCTAAGCTACCTGTTCCTGCTGATTTGGACCCTTCACCCCCTATTGTGTCTGAGACCCGACTGGACCTAGCTCTGCAGGATACTTCTTCTCCTCCACTTGTGGTTTCTATGGAGCACTCCCCTGCTTTGCAAGATGGTTCTGTGCCTACTAGTTTGGACAAGGTTCTACCTGGCTCCATGCCCCCCCCCGGGGTAGAGGGCCCTACTGAATGGAGAATGTTGTCTAGAAAGAGGTCTACTAGGGCCCAACCAACCCCTAAGATGCCTAAAACTACAATGCAGGATTCTTCCAATAGATTTTCTGTATTTTTGGATGCTGATCACTCCGATACTGACTCGGTGTGTTCCTCTGTAGATTCCGTCCTACCCAAGGACGTTTCTGAATTGTTAGTGACTGAAGGGGGCGAGTCCCCTTCTCAGCCTCCACATCAGAAAGGGAAACCCAGGAAAAAGAAATGTTGATTAGTCCCCTCTGAGTTTTCGGATGTCCTTTTCCCCCTCCTTTCTTAATTTTGATATCTAACGTCAATAGTATTAAGAATGCTTTTAAATGGAGTGTAGTGTTTAATATTTTACAAACTTATCCTCCTGGAGTTTTTCTTTTGCAGGATACCAGGCTACACACTACTCTGGAATTGACTGTTTCAACTAAAGCATGGATCTCGGGGATTTCCTTTTGGTCAATTGGCCCAGAATGTTGCATGGGGGGTTGGGATCCTTTTTCACCACATACAGCCCACTATTGTTAAGGTTTTAGACCTTGTACCTGGTAGAGTACTCTTACTTGACTTCCTTTTGGTTAATGTCCTTTTTCGAATTATTAACACATATGCACCTCAAACTAAGGCTGGGCGTACACTCCTTTTCCAGCAAATTAGCCCCTTCTTGCACACTGCTCATTATGTCGTTTGGGGAGGAGATTTTAATTGTGGATTAAGTAAATTGGATAGGGGTTCAGCCACAATGACAGATAAAATATTTAGAGACAAGGCTGCATTGAATAAGGCAGTTTGTGATGCTCGTCTGAAGGATGCAATTTTTTCTCATACTGGTGTTAGGGAGAAAACTTTTTTTATAAGGGGGCACTATCTACTCATATTGATTTTCTCTTTCTGTCCTTTCTTTGCTTCTCCAAACTGTTTCTGTGGAACCTACTGCATATTCAGATCATAGACTTCTAACGGTTTCATTGGGTAAGGCTGTTGCCCTTATGGGACCAGGATACTGGAAATTAAACTCCAGCCTTTTGGCACAAGCAGGCTTTCTGCAGCTCATCTCCTCTTTTTTGTCCTGTCGGAAATCTTTGTTTGCTTTATATGGAGATCCAGTTACTTGGTGGCTGTAAACGAAATCGGAACTGAGGACATTACTCATTTCCCAGGGCAGACACTTTAGGAAGGGAGCTTATTTTTTTGTATTTACAGGATAGGAAACAGCTCCAACATTTGTATTCTCTTTCTCAAGATACCAGACATGATTTTTCAGATCAGATTACTTATTTTCAGAAAAAGATGATGCAATCTCATCTGAAATTGACTGAAGGTCTTCAGTTGCAGCAGCCACATGGTATGCAGGGACCATTTACTACCACTTGTCCCTTGCTTAGATGTCAAGAGAGACTTCAGGTAAAAACTATTTCTGCTCTTTATGACCAACAGGGAGTGGTCCAAACTAAGCAGGGTAGTGTTCTTCATATAGCCTATGCCCATGCTGCTTCTTTGTTTAATGCCTGAACTGTTAAGATTCAAGATTTCATTCCTTTTTTTGATAAAATTCAGGTTCACCAGGCACCTCAGGATCTGCTCTTAGGATTGATGGCTCCTTTTAAGGCTCAGGAAGTTGCAACTGCTATACTAGCTCTGTCTAAAGGTAAAGCCCCTGGTCTGGGTGGCCTTACTTACGAACTTTATCATGTTTTACATGGTGAACTCCTGGAGGAACTTACCTCGGTTTATAATTCTATTTTGAGTACTCGAAATGTACCCTTTGACATGGTTACGGGAATCCTCATCTTTCTTTTTAAAAAATGTGATAGATTGGATCTCACTAATTGGAAGCCTATTAGCCTATTGAATAATGATTTTAAAATTCTTTCCAAACTGTTAAATACTAGATTGTTGTCAGTGGTAAAGTTTTTGATTTCCTCTGCACAATCTTGTACTGTACCTGGGAACTCTATAACGGACCAACTGATTTTATTACGGAAACTTTTTTTTCACAATTCTATTTCTCCATTAGAAGGTTATATCCTTTCCCTGGATCAGAGGCAGGCCTTTAACAATGTGGCACATGTCTTTTTATGGCAGGTGCTATGTCATTATGGTATCCCTACCACTTTTGTAGAATGGTTGCAAGCCCTTTATCGTACGGCCACTGTTCACCCTTGTATTAATAGGTTTCTTGGCCCTTATGTCCATATTCAAAAAGATGTTCAACAAGGGTGTCCGATCAGTACCCTTTTATATGTATTTAGTATAGATTCTCTATTAAGGCTTCTCAATTCTACACCTAGTATTGCCCCGATTCAGGTGTCAAATTCTACGGTACCTTACACTGCCTTGGCCTATGTGGATGATGTGGTTCTCCTGGTTGGGAACACCCAGTCTGCTGAAATGGCTCTGACTGTCTGTAGGACTTATGGCACGTTCTCAGGTACCCGATTGAACATGTCTAAAAGTATTGGGAAGCCTCTGGGTGGTCAAGTTGTTCCCACAGACCAAATAGCTGGTCTTTCTCTCACATCAGGTTCTGTAAACATTTTGGTAATTGAATATGGGTCATCTCAAATGGATATTGAGAACTGGGACAGGAAATTATTGCTTGGTACTCAAATGGTTCGGCAATAGGATTAAGACTAAAATGAGTTACTTTAAACTCATTTTGATTTTCTTCTTCTTCTTCTTCTTCTTCTTCTTCTTAAACATGTTTATTTGATTAAGGCTTACCTTGTGCCTCTTTTTCTGTTCCTTAGTTCTCTACTTCCTGTCCCCAAGACAAGGGAAGTTAAACTATATGGCCTTTTTTTCAGTCCTTTTGGGGGAGTAGACTTAATCCCATTAAAAGGAACATATTGTATTTGCCCCACAATCTAGATGGGCAACAAATGATTAACCCTGTGTTATTGTTTTGCTGCCAGTTTTTGCATACTAATCTAAAGCCTTTGTTTGTATCTCCTGATAAATACTGGTGTGATTTTTTTTATTCACACAATATCACCTTGGTTTGTAGCATGGGATATGGGACATTTCTGTCAAGTTAGGCAAGCGGTCACTTCTCCGATGTATTTACGTGAGATATTTGTTAAGCTTCATTCCTGGGGGATAAATAGTAGGCTAGTGATTTCTAAAACTAAAAAACAGTTGTATGGTTTTGTAATAGAGAATCATTTTAGTGAGTTAGAACCCTTTCCAAAGTGTCCGGAGGGCTGCAGGACAGCTTTACTAGTTTTTTTGAATGAGAAGAGGGTCCCAATTAAATTTAAAGATCATCACTGGCTTAACTGTCATGAAAAATTGAATGTGAAAGCTAACCAAAAGCATAAATGAGTGGAGGAACGAATCTGCTCTAGACCTCGGTGTATTCATCAACCGGAATCTCTTCTGCATTTGTATTTTACTTGTTCATATATTATTGATTTTTGGAAATTTCTTTATGACAATTCTCGTCTTTCCTTTTTTTTACAAGTTACATATCCTGTGCTCATGTATGGCAGTTATCCTCGTACCTGGGGTAATTGGGAAGCAAGTACTCTAACTGTAATTTTTGTAGTAATCAAATGGTATGTTTGGCATTCGAGATGTTTGTTTACTCTCCAGCAACACGAACTTACTTATTATGAATTGTATGGCAATATTTTAAAGACTCTACAGGATATTGATCTTCAAGAATCCAGAAGTTTCAACAGGGTACATTTACAAGCTATTTGGAGGAATTTACCCTGGATTACCGATAATGATTTTCCAGTTACATAAGGACTTCTAGTTTGATAGGGCTTGTTCCTTTTTTTTCGGTTTTGTTTACATATTTCCTTTTGTTTTTCTTTCTTGACTGTTTCTATTATTGTTACTATGGGATGGTTTTGTTTTCCTTTCTGTGTAATCATGAGTTTTGTATTGTAGGATTTCTTTACTAAAATCTTCCCCTACTCTTTTCGAGAAGTGCTATGGGATCTTTAACATCCACCTGAACTACCACCAGAACAGGCAGATGGGACCTTGATTTAACATCTTATCTGAAAGACAGCACTTCAGTAGGGCAGCACCCCCCTCATACTGCACTACAGTGTCAGTACTGGGATTCAACCCAAGTGTCTGGTGTGGGGATAGAACACATAGCCTTCTGATCTCCTTGCCTCAGAGGCTAGTATGCTACCTGCTGAGCCACTGACACTGACAACTGGCTGTGCCCCCTCCCCGACATGCACCCCCTAAAGTTGAGAATCCATAATCAGGAGGCTGTGGGGAGCAAAGCCCCACGTGGGGGGTGGTTCACACACACTTACAGTTCTGTGTGTGCCTGGTCCCCTGCAAGTGCATATCACTGGATTGCTTTTCAACGATAATACACTTGCCGTAATAACAATCACCGTTATCATATGAAACCTATGTTTCTATAGCCAGATGTCTCAACACAGCCACACACACACACTGGCATATGTTAGTGTTTACTTATGAATGTCAATATTATAAAAATGTCAGTATCACTTCTGTAATGCCTTTTATATTGTCCTGTACCTTACTCCTCTTTAATTGCTTTTATATTGATTTGGAAATTTTACCTTGTTGATCCTCATATAATGTTGGAATAGCAGCGCAATGACAGTGAACCCCCCACAGCAACACCCCAAAGGCAATGGACTGTGCAGCAAAGGGGATTGCTCCATGATGGACTTTGTGGTGATGGGGGTCAGGCACCTAACTCCACTGTCTGTGCAAGGTGGAGTTAGATATATAAAGTAGTGGGATGCGGCGGGGCAGTGATGCAGTCAGCATCTTGCAGGTCATGGTCAGGACACAGCGGCATTGGGGATGTTGGTGGGAGTCCATCACTGTAAAGGACATTGCTGTGATTCCCGTCACTGCGGCATGGTGTAACCATTGATCCTCTCCAGGACTTTGGAGACATAAGTCAGGACAACTTGCTTGTCATGCTAGGTAACTAACAAGCTAATAAACAAAGAAAGATCTCAAGATATGGAAATATTATGCTGGAGAACTTCATGAAAACAGAAAATAAATCTTTTTATTGCTTTTTTTTTCATAAGAAAATTTGTAGATCTGGGACACCTACCACCACAATGCATTAGAGTTAGTCTTTTAATTAGGCCAGCTCTGCCTTTTGTTCTCTTACATCATTTTCTTAGTGTACTTCTAATAACTATTTTCACCTTTCACTTCAACAGAAATGGGCACTTCTCAATCTGGCAAAAAGGTCCATAATTCCACCCCTGTCACTCCCAATGTACATTGCCAGGCTGAAATGCAGAAGTCAGTTTTGAAAATCATTATATGTCTGCATGCTTGACTCAAAGGCATCCAGACTTCTAGACATGAAAAAGCAACCATTTACTAGTAAATCAGAAGTGCTCATCTTTGTATCCAAGCAGGTTCTCATTTTGTTGCCACCAAACCCCATTCATTTTTAATGTACTTACCTTGCCAGTAGGTACAGACCATAGAAGCAAATCAGACTAGACTGTCTATGCCAAATCATATTCCATTCAAACGTCTTGCTGTGAAACCTTTTGGGAAGGTCAATCAGGGCAATGCTGCATATCAGCGTGACAGCAGGCAGATGCAAAAAAAAAAAAAACCAGGCGAAAAAATCCATTTATACAAGATTTTATCAGAAAAGCAGTAAACAGGAATGTATCAGCAAACACTGTCATATATATGGTGCATGTTAACTGCATTTCCTTAAATTATTTAGCCAATCAATTTTATACAGTATGACCCACAGTACCGGAGCACTTTTAAAGGAGTTTTAGACTATACAGTAGTATTTCTGTGCTCCCCCAAAGCTGTTCAAAAGAGCCTGCAGATCATTTAAAGTTTTTTTTTTTCTACTTTCGACCTCACATTCTTTGTTTATTCTTTGATTTTAAAAGGGGTTCTCAGTTTCATAAATCAGCTGAGATATGAATAAGCCAGATCATCAATGACAAGGTGATGCCAGGTACCTACCCTTTTTATTTTAAGATGCTAACATGAGGTATGGTCCCACTGCATTCTGTGCCTGGGAAGGCCACTCTTTTTGCTTCTAGTATACACTTAGAGTGTGTCCCTCTCCTATTTAGCATGTTCCCAACTAGCCACCTGTGAGTCCCTAATGGGCTAGCCCTCTATATTAAAGTGGATACTAGAAGCTAAGAGAGTGATTTTCCCAAGAAGACAGAGTAAACAGTGAGACTGCAGCTCATGTTAGCATTTTAAGACAAAAAGTACAGGTACCTTACCTATGATGAGGACATTTATCATTGGCACTTAGGCTTATTCACATCTCAGCTGATTTATGAAACTGAGAACTCCTTTAAAATCATGGAATGATGAAAGAATATAATAAAAACCTTAAAGGAATGGTAGACTCTTTTGAACAGCTTCGGGAGGGGGGGTGCACTGGATTTTTTTTTGTTCTCACTGCTGACTGCCTGATACTCCACTCTGCCTTCCCCAGACCCCCTCTTTGCCCCCATGGACTTACCTTCCAAATGATACCCCCTGGCTTGCCCCCCAGGGCAGGGCCACCTGCACTGGACTGAACGATCATGGCAACGGGAAAAGATTGCCGGTAGGGGCGCCCTCCCTGGCTTGCCCCTGACTTGCCCCCCAGGGCAGGGCATGAGGTCAGGTCAGTGCCAGCAGAAGACAGGATAGGACAGCTGGGGGAGTGACGTGGCTGGTGATCGGGCTGGGGAGTGGGCATCATTGAGGTGGTGGCAATGTGCTTTTGTTTTTTTCCCTTGGCTGCTATGGATGCATGATGTGCAATGACACCAGTGTCCGCACGCCTCCCAAGAAGTCTAGGCACTGACTGTGGTGAAGCCCCCAGCCTCTGCTAGGGGTCTAATATTGTGCTGGACACACAGCTCTCCCACCCCTCTGAAGAAGAAAGCCATCCATAGGATGCTCAGTCCTTCTCAGCTTGGCTGGCCCTCTGACATCACAGGTCCATTCCCAAACCCAGGACATCAGTGTCACAGATGGATACCATGCTGTTGTGCCAGCAGGCCAGCTGATTTGGTTTGTTTCTGATAATGACCACACACCAGTAGCACCTATGCAAGACAAAGACACGTATAAGAAATGCAATTAAAACTATGTTAATCAGTCAAGTTCGAGCAGGTCCTTAAACATTTTCTATAGTAGCATTGTTACAAAAATTGGAGACTCTATGATCTTTTGGTTCCAGCACAGAACTGTGAAATGGCAATCTGAAGATCAAATCCCACAAGAGACACTAAAACAGTACTGTGAAATGGGTGATCTCATGATCGAATTCCATGAGATCCACTAACACAGAATTGTGAAATGGGAAATTCCAGGATCAAATCCAATGACAGCCAGTAAATCACCTTGTAATCTATAGCAAGTCACTTTAATCCATTACTCCTCCTTAATGTAAAACTTAGTACAAACAGGCCCCCCCCCAAAACACACACACATAGGCACAGTAAACAATATGTGGCACTAAGGTTGTGCTATCCAGGGTTTGGAACTTCAATTATGCATTCACCTTCATGCATCAAGTACCCTCTTTGCATGAATCATCTATGAAGGAATAATTTGAAATAGAAACAGCAGAACAGCATTATTATACATATCTATATGCCTGCGGCGGAATGATATTTTGACATTATATTATCCCAGATCTTAAAATCAACTGTTTACTACTCAAAGTCAGATGCTCATGTACAGTGCCATATTAGAGATGCATTGTTCTGCCAGTCCCATTAGATAGCCATTCACTAATAAAGCAGCCTTTTTTATTCTACATGGCTGTAAGCAAAATCAATAGCTGGATGGACAAAAATTAAATCATTTAATGGATTTCTGGCTGAGTTGATTTAGGTCACAGGGTTGCCCACCATTTCTGGCAGCCAACATGATTTTATATTCCAACACTGTCATAACAATTCAGGTTTCTGCTTGGCTGCTGTTCTGTAGCATGTCAGAACAGCAGAAGTAGTTGAGTGGTGTTGTTGTAGAGGTTATAAGGAGATTGTGATACTGTCATACACAGAGGGGTTATACAGTGTCTCATCACTTAATGTGGTACACAGTGAGACATGTTTGCCAGAAATATGTGATAATGTTTGCTTCTGACCACTAAGGAAAACATGGACAAGGCATTGTCACTGAAAGCCCCTATGTTAAAAAATTGAAAAGCAAAAATTGGACAAATAATTACAAGCTATTTGTAGTGCAGCTTAAAAATAACATTCTCCAGACAAAACCATGTTGACATGAGTTTTTTTGGGGGTGTGAGTGCTTTTTGTGATACCTTCTTGTGTTGTTGCTTTAACTATACGTTCTGTAGAGAGCCTGTGGAGTCTGCAGTTGGGACCAGGGAGCATATCCTTCTAACAGTTTTTGTTTGCCCTTGTGCTCATACAAAGCGACCATATTGGTATGAAAGTGGATTCTGAGAGGTGTGTCACTGTCAGTCCAATGTAAGGCAGTCTGCAAGTGGCTCGACAATGTCAGACCAATCTTTAGCCAGACTATTCATGATATTCTTCTGGTCTTGCTGGTCAGAAACTTTGTGTAGTTCAAAGAAAAGAGCCACATGAATCACAGAGCAGCTCTTTCCTTTGAATAGTGTATAACACTGCTCAATAAGCAGAGCTGATCAGTGTCATGATCAGTCTGCTGTGGTCCTCCCCACAACGTAAAAACAATCCCTCCCACCCCTTCCTTCTTCATTTTCCAACAACAGCATGCCCAATCCCTGGTGCTGGCTAGTACTCCCCCACCCCACCCCACCTCTTTTCACTGTGCAATACCGCCGAACATTTATTTTATTTTAGTCTTTGGTAACTGGGTAAGGCCCACTTGGCACAAGTGCCTGTTTTCAGGTGTGATCTGGGAGCACTGAGCAGTTAAGTGACTTGCTCAGAGTCACACAGTATACAAGTGGAGACTGTGAGAATCAAACCCAGGTCTTGATTGCTGGATGTACTAAGCTCATTCACAGCTCATTACTCTAACCTCTAGGCTATACTGCCAGCCCAACATAACACCGCACTGGGTGCCCAATCCCCAGCATCAGTACCTGAAATAAAGAAAATCATCCCTCAGTCCCTCCCACCGCTTCCTTCTTAATTTTCTGACAGCAGGTTGCCCAATCACTGGTGCCAGCTATTACCCCTTCACCACCTGTTTTTGCTGTGCAATACCAGGAAGCCCACCAAACATAACAATGACGCTGGGGTGCCTAGTTCCCAGTGTCATTACCAGAAATAAAGAAAACCATCCCTTTTAGACTGTTTTTATTTTTATAAACCCTCTAAAAAAATCCATCAATGTCTGTTGCCACCACTGGCCACTGCCACCATTACTTTCCCTCCAGATGACCCTCCCACTCAACCACCACCCCCACCACGGTAATCCTCTCTGGACCAGAAAGGTATCTTCACTCTTCAATGCCAAACCAGAAACTGAGGAAATCAGATATGCAGGTCAATGTATTTCAATGGATTTTGAACTTGTCATCATAACTTGGTCATTTTTTTAATATTTTTCCCCAAATTTTAAACATTCATTAAAAATGATGGCAAAATTATGCAAATCCATCCCAAAAGGTGATTTCATTGTTGCAACATGAAGTCACCTTTCTGGCAGGATTTGAGCATTTTCTCTGCAGTTATTCATGAGGTGGGATCATAAGAAGGTTATGTTGGAAATATGGGGTAAAAATATTTAAAAAACAACAAACCACCACCTCATGAACATGACAACTTATTTTTTAAATCCTGACCAAAATGTTTTTTTGCCCTTGTAGCACAAAAATGACCCTACAGGCAGGATGTGAAAATGTTCTCCACCCTTGTTCATAAGGTGGGGTCATAAGAAGACAATTTTGAAAATCTGGGGTTAAAATATTAAAGTTTTGCGTGTATGTTGAAATTTACAATGCACTCCTGTAACTTTGGCAATTTTCAATATTTTGACCCCAAATTTTCAACATACCTATTTTTTTTACACCTACTCATGAACGTGATAGGTGTCATTTTTCAGATCATGGTCAAAATCTGTTTTCACACGTGTGCCATGAAATATTTCAGACATTTTTTTATAAATGACACATGTCCAGTTCAGAAGGAGTGGTCATAAAGAGACTATAGGTGCTTTTACACGCAGTTGTATGTTATGAAATGATTATTACCTGTGTGGCACCATTCAGTCTGTGTTGTTCTGTGCTTCAATTTACATGTGGGTCCTATTTTGGAAAATCTCCCTCTCTGTTGTGTCTTTTTTTTATCCTAGCATCCCCATGGAGCATCCAGGCAGTGTGTGTGATCCTATGGAGGTAAACGGAACATCCTGTTTACAGTGGGGTGAACCGGCACACATCAGGGCGAACCACGGCAAGAAGAGAACGTGATTTAGCCAAACATTCACTGTGGTAGCCAAAGAGATACACTCTACACACAAATGAAGGCAATATTACACTGGTTCTGTAACGGTCATTCTGTTATAGACACCAGTGTATAAAAGTGCCTTATGTTGAAAATCTGGGATCAGAATGTGAAAACACAACTGAAGTTAAGAAGAAATGTTGACTTGTTCTAATGCTTACTCATAACTTTATTTTTGCAGATTTTGCCCCCTAATGCTGAACATATCCCTTGTGTTATCTCACCTCCTGAACATGACAGGAGACAGTTTTCAAATCCCCTCTGAAACACATTTTCACAGTTGCACTACAAAATCACCTTCCGGATGAGATTTAAAAATTTCCACCTCTCTTAATAATAACATCAGGTAAATAAATCTCTATTCTCTATTCTATCTCTCTCCATTTGTTGTCCACCGTGTCAACTTCCTCTCTCCTCCTACCCCATGCAACCCCTCACTGCAAGCATCTTGACATCCTACCTTCACTATGAAACCATGGCAAATACCCTTTATTTCTATCTGAGGCACCCCATTACTAAGGACTGGGTGCAAACGACCGCCCTGGCTGGAAAAATCATATTTGATCACCTGTCATTAGCAACCCTCCTTTGTTGGGACCCTAGGCGACTGCACTGTATCCAAACCTGCAGCATGCAGAGGAAAGACGTTATATGGTATGAGCTACGAGAGATATCCCTCAAACTGCTGCTCCTCCTACTTCTCATGTCTGGTGGGATCCACCCAAACCCTGGCCCTGGCTCAAACATTAAGATAAAGCCTGCAAAAACTGAAAACGGGCTATCCATTGTTACCCTAAATATCTGCAGCCTCCTTCCTAAGCTCGCATCTCTTCAAGCCTTTATTGGACAACATAATCCTGACATACTTGTAATTGTTGAGACCTGGCTAACACCTAGCACTCCAGATCATGCAATCTCACTCCAAGACTACAACCTCTTCAGACTTGACTGGGTAAAAAGAAAAGGGGGCGGATGTGTTATCTATATAAAGGACTACCTCTCATGCCACCTTGCCAGTTTCTCCCCAGAAAACACCCTAGTACAACTTCTCCCTGTCAAGCTTCTCCTTGGTGCCCATAACAAAGTGCTTACCGTGGCTGCAGTCTATATCCCCCCTAAAGACCCATGAGCCGGGCTCCAGTCTATCCTTGAATTTGCAAGATTACAACCTCCTGACTCTGAGCTCCTCCTTCTTGGTGATTTCAATATAAATAGGCTTGCCTCAGATATCGGACCCAGCAGGGATACTATCCTAGCAACCAACCTAACACAGATGGTCAACTCCCCTACTAGAAAAAACTACAAGACTGGAACCAGCACTCTCATTGACTGGATTCTTACTAATCGCCGGACCGGATAAAACACCACCATCTCTCTCCGACTTCAGTGACCACTCCCTGTGATCTGTATCTGGACAAATAAATTCCACAAACCACCTCCCAAAACCATACTAAGTCGAATGCTACTGCACGGAAACCTTTAGCGGGCTAAAGACCTGCCTCCACAACAAGACTGGTCCCCTATCTACAATACGCTGATGTGAACGCCACCCTCAGACTTCTTCATTAAAACTTTCAACACTGCCTGTGACACCTATGCACCTTTCAAAATGTAAAATCAAAGCCCTCTCTAATCCCGGCTAACAGCCAAACTACTGGCTCAGCTTAAAGCAAGTGACCATCTTTGGGCTATAGCCAGGGCCACAGGCTCCATAACAGACTCACTTAACTATAAACAGGCGCGCAACCTATGCACTTTACAAATCAGGCAAATGAAGAGCTCCTCTTTCAAGAATGCTCTAGAAACCACTTAGGGTGACAGGAGATCCTTCTGGGACAATATACGTAATATTACGGACAAACATTCTAAATCCTCTCCCACGGCAATGAACATTGATGGCTCCACTACCCATGACCCTAAGACTATGGATGATGCCCTAAATAAAACCTTCACTGACCTCAGTGGTGTCCTCTCACCAGACTTCTTCCAGGACTTGTCAATTCCAAAACTCATATCTCAAACCACCTTGCCAGACAAACCGCTATTTAACTTTAAAATAGTTGAGACATGAGAAGCATACAGATACATAAAAAAGGCCGTCTCTAAATCTAGAAATAGCAGTGACACCATTGATCTAAAACTTCTGTCCCTCACCTTGAAAGAAGTGATCCACCCCCTCACCAAAATTCTCAACCTCTCCCTGTGCCAAAGTCAATTCTCCAATACATGGAAGGCCACTATAGTCACACCAGTGCATAAAGGGGGCGACAAATCCACACCAGGGAACTATTGGCCCATATCTATACTTCCACCCCTCTCCAAAGCTCTTGAATGGATCATGGCGGATCAACTATCAGACTACTTGCAAAAGTACGATCTACTCTGCATGCAGCAACACGGATTTAGGAAAGGACACTGTACGTTGATGGTCCTACTTGATTTCTCTAGTGAAACTCACAAAGTCTTGGATACGGGTTATTTAACTGGAGCTGTTTTCATAGACCTCACAAAGGCCTTTGACACTGTTCACCATAGCCTTCTAATCTCTCTTCTGCTCAACACTGGGCTAGCCGAGGGACCTGGAGCCTGGGTAAAAAGTTACCTGGCACAATGTCCTTAAACAGTAAAATAGATACTTTTGCTCAGTATTTACTGAAGAGAAGGTAGGGCAGGGCCCACAGCTCAGCATCATGGACACAGGGGGGAAGGAGGTGAGCACTACTCCCTTCACAAAAGAAAGGGTCCTACAAGAGCTTGCTAAGCTCAGGGTGGATAAGGCAATGGGACCTGATGGCATACATCCCAGGGTACTTAAGGAGCTAAAGGAGGAACTAGCAGAGCCATTAGCAGAATTGTTTAGTGAGTCTCTGAGCCCAGGAGAGGTCCCAGAAGACTGGAGAAGGGTTCATGTGATCCCGCTCCACAAGAGTGGTAGCAGGGAGGAGGCGGGGAACTACAGACCAGTCAGTCTTACCTCAGTAGTGGGCAAGATTATGGAGGCACTCCTTAAGGAAAGGATAGTGCAACACCTGGAATCATAGGGCACAGGATCCAAGACAGCATGGGTTTACAAAGGAAGGTCCTGTCAAACTAATCTCATAGATTTCTTTGACTGGGTAACCAGAGTGGTGGACCAAGGGGAGCAGTTGATGTCGCCTACCTTGACTTCAGCAAAGCTTTGACACTGTTCCACATAGAAGATTGATAAATAAGCTAGGTAGGCTCGGTGTGGGTCAGAAGTTGGTCAACTGGGTGGCAAACTGGTTGACTGGCAGAAAACAGAGAGTGGTGGTAAATGGTATACAGTCAGAAGAGATGCAAGTCACAAGTGGGTACTCAGGGATCAGTCCTGGGGCCAGTCCTATTCAACATCTTCATTAGTGACCTCGCAGATGGACTAGAGGGTGAAGCTTGTCTGTTTGCAGATGACACCAAGATCTGCAACAGAGTAGATGATCCAGATGGGTGGGCAGAATGAGAAGAGATCTGATAAACTAGCAAAATGGTCAGAAGAGTGGCAACTGGGATTTAATGCAAAGAAGTGCAAAATCATGCACATAGGGAAGAGAAACCCTGAAGCCACTTATAGGCTGGGAGGTTGCTAGCAGTCACAAAGGAAGAAAGAGACTTGGGCATCATCATCACTGATGACCTAAAATCATCCAAGCAGACCTCTAAAGCAGTAGGTAAGGCTAGGGGTGTTAGGGTGTATTAGTAGGGGTATCACAAGTCGTAAGAGGGAGGTAATAATCCCTCTGTACAAGACATTAGTTAGGCCCCATCTGAGTACTGCGGCAGTATTGGAGGCCACACCTTCACAAGGACATTAACCAAATTGAGGCAGTCCAGAGAAGGGTAACTAAAATGGTGCAGGGACTGCATCAGAAGACATATGAGGACAGATTAACGGAGCTCAATATGTATACCCTTGAGCAAAGGAGGGAGAGAGGTGATATGATCGAGACATTTAAACACCTTAAGGGCATAAACAAGGTGAAAGAGTCTAACATGTTTAAATATAAGAAAATAGTAGGACAAGAGGACACAGCATGAGATTAGGAGGCCGATTAAAGGGGAATGTGAGGAAATCTTTTCACAGAAAGGGTGGTAGATGCATGGAATAGCTTACCACAGAAGTGGTGGCTATGAATACAGTGCAGGCTTCAAACAGGCATGGGATAGGCATAAGGGAGCAATACAAATGACTATGAATAGATAGGTCACTGACAGAGCAAAGGCCGATGGCACATTTATAAGGTAGAAAAAGAAATGGGCAGACTGGATGGGCCTTGCGGTCCTTATCTGCCGTCAACTTCTATGTTTCTATGTAAAATCTCTGAGGTTCTCTCTGACTCCAAACCGGTCCTCTTTGGTGTCCCCCAGGGCTCAATTTTAGGTCCTCTCCTCTTCAGCCTATTTCTAAACTTGCTTCCCAAATCCTGCCCTGAAAAATTAATACTCTATGCTGATGATGCTGTAATTCTCTCTTCCCATAAGGATCCAAATCCACTACGACAGAGCTTTCAGCTTGCTTTCTCATGTGTTGAAAAGTGGTTCCTTGAGCACAAACTGGTCCTAAATCAAAAAAAAAACAAAAGTCATGCTTTTCGCCAGTCATCAAAACAGAAATAGGCATACCCACTTGTCATAAAAACTTCTCTTGAAATACACTAGAACAAGTGAACACCTTCAAATACCTTAAGTATCACTTTTGACTGAATGTCTTACTTTTGTGGCCCATATCGATAACACTGCAAAAAACAGTGCACCAACGCACTGGTCTTGTACTGGAACCACAAATTTTTCAAACCAAGCTGCCTTTGAGAATTGCTGTTCAAAGCTCCATCATCTCAATCATAGACTATGGTCTAATTGTCTATGGCTCAGCTACTACCACTGCACTAAAGCGCATCTCAACAGCACTAAACAAAACCTGTTGACTCCTCACTGGAGCACAGAGATGGACCCACACTTGTGACCTCTACACGGAAACCGGTTGGTTGCATCTTTCCAATCACCTCATGTATCTCACCTGCATGATGGCAAACAAAATCAATCTTGGAACTCACTCCTCCATGTATCCGGGACCTGCTCTGCCTGAACAATGGCACTTGTACCACCAGAAGATCTGACCACAACCTTTCCTTGTCCCTAGATGCCGGAATGCTCAGGGACAAAGATCTTTTACATACCGTGCCCCTACCTGGTACAATGCCCTTAACCTGCCCTCCCTATCCTCCACGACATTGGGAGCTTTCAAATCCATACTTTACGCTCGCCTCACAGCCTCCAGCTCCTGTGACTGCTTTGACTAAAGTCTCATCCCACTGAGTGCACTTACATTTGTTTCACTCAACCACCATGGTCTCCTCTTTGACAAAGACAACCTGAGTACCACTAACCTGGTTCTGTCTGCTCCTAAACTTATTATTTCTCCCTCTCTTCCCTCTCAAGCTCTCCAATCCTTATTCCTTGCCCTTGACACTGCCTCTGAGTTCCTGTTTCGTTTCTGTACACAAATGTTACTGTTTAAGTTGTGGCCTTGTTAAACAGCTTACTGATTGTTTGTAACACTGTCTACTATGTTTTTGTACTTAATGACATGGAACCTTTGTAAAAGAACCTTGGCTCAAAGATATTAATTCCTAGAACAATAAACTGCAAATTGCAAACTGCATAAAAAACTGTTGGAAATGTAGGGTCAAAATGTGGAAGCCCACTGAAAATTAGATGTTGCATCTAAGTTGGCTATTCCTGGGTAAATACAATCCTAAAAATGTGTAAAAGCAGGACCCCATTGAAAATGAGATATTGTATCTCATCTGGTCTACCCGGAGTAAATATATAGTAAAAATTTTAATAAAATGAGGAGAGTAAATCCTGCATTTTGATTGTTTTTTACATGTGCATTAAATTCATTCAAGGCACAGGTAAGAACAAGTACTAAAAAGTAAGACCACATTGCAAAGAAAAAAAATCACAGTGCTGTTAGAGCACTCATATTTCAAATGCCGCCATTTTTTTCCTTGTTAAGTGGCTCATCCCAGACTTACACAATAGCAGTCATAGACAAATGTGATATCAAAACACAGGATTTACTCTCCCCATTTTATAAATTCAAATAAAATATTTTAAGTGCATCCATTGTGTCACCTAACAATAACTGCTCCTGTTCTGTCACTGGCCATTAGCGATACCAGTCCAGTAGCATGCCTGCTCTCGCTGTGTCTTGTACTTGGAACCTATAGCAATTGTGCTCCTGCAGGTGTCAAAAAAAAAATATGTCCAGTAGGAAGCTTACTTCTACTAAGATGCTGCAGAAACAAGTACTTCAGCTCACTCGGCAATGGCTCTCACTGCATTATGGAAAGGGGAGGAGCTGCTCAGTCCTGCAGACCTGATTCACTGAAAAAGAAAGGAAATGAAACAAAACCACAGGTTTACTCTCCACTACCCTCAACAGCTGATTTCCACACAGGCTCACAAAACAATGTCGGTCTCTTTGAGCCTGATAACTGGGGGGGGGGGGGCTGGCTCCCAACAACATGGCAGCATTATCTACAACATCACAATGTAATTTTCTAGCTGGCAGTAGGACTATTTTATTAGGAATTCTGCTAATAGTAGCCATTTTGTATGTTTATAAACTTGCTTTTTGTATCAGTAAAATACATTTTTTTAATATAGCCTATTTTATAAGTGCAGAAAAACACTCTGGGTTGTGCAATGAACAGATATGACCACACTTCCGAGGGCTGAAGGTACTCGGCCTGTAGCCTCGTGCCTTACTAAGCCCCTGGGCATGCAGTCAGACCAGTACAACAGCAATTCAAGTGGTAAACATTTAGCATTGACAAATGTGTGCTTATCATGAAGCAGGCACTTACAAAGCCACTGATACAGCCCAGGGCTGTGTAACCACACTGCAACTGTTTCTGTGCAAACAGTGTGTGCCCCATTTGTATATATATATATATATATATATAGAGAGAGAGAGAGAGAGAGAGAGAGAGAGAGACTGTATGCTTGCCTTAGGAGCAGACAAGATGTGGCAGCTGATCAGAACATCTGATCAGATCATTAAATTCTTCAAGTAGCTAGACTAGAAAATATAAAACATTGCATATGTTTTGCTCCCACCTACACTCTAAATAGTGCAGAATTTTTTCAGGAAATTTTCAGGGTTGAAGGGGCTGGCTGCTAAGGGTGTGCTTTAGAAAGTTTTCTGAAAAAATATTATACAGTTTCAGAGTAATAAGGATTTCTGAGTTAACTGACAAATGCTAGTGATAAAAACAAAGAAACAAAAAAATCTATCATGACTGCTTATTTTTCATGATTTACTTGTTGTGTGGAACCAAAATACCCATTGTGTGGAAAAAAATACTAATCATGTAGAGAAAAATACTGATCGTGACAGAGGCCATTTTCCTTTTTTTTTAAACTCCCAAACACTGATAATAAATAAAAATATATTTTCAAAAAAACAAACACCTGAACCTAGCTGAATAGAACCTATTTCACTAGATTCCAGTGTTTTGTTTTTTGGAAATTGCCCTAGAAATTCCTTTTCTGGGCACCCTAAACTCCAGGATGCCCAGCTTTGTGTGAAGAACCATTCACGTGTGTTCTCTGTATAAGAAACATAGATGCATAGAATTTGATGGCAGATAAAGACCGCTTGGCCCACCCAGTCTGCTTATTTCCTTATCTAATGGATAAGCTGCAGATCCTAGTTAACCAACAGCCTACTTCCTCCTCCTCCTTCCCCCAACCCCTAGAATTGCCTTATGTTTGTCTCATGCATTCTTGAATTCCCCCTCTGTTTTTGACTCCACAACCACCTCAGGAAGGCAATTCCATACATCCACAACCCTCTCCATGAAAAAATACTTCCTCACATTACCTCTGAGCCGTTCCCTTCTATCTTCAAATTGTGTCCCCTTGTTCTTGCACATCTCTTATTCTGAAAGATGCTACCCTCTTGTACTTTGTTGATTCCCTTGAGGTACTTGAAAGTTTCTATCATGTCCCCCCGTCCCTTCTTTCCTCGAGGGTATACATATTAAACTCCTTAAGTCTCTCTTCATATGTCTTCTGGTGCAGACCCTTCACCATTTTATGTGACCTCCTCTGGACTGCCTCCATACTGTCTATGTCCTTGCGAAGATTGGGTCTCCACAACTGCACGCAGTACTCCAGATGGGGTCTCACCAGCTGTCTGTACAGAGGGATAACAACTTCTTATTTTCTACTGGTGATGCCTCTCCCTATACATCTCAGTATCTCCCCAGCTCTCCCTACTGCCCTCTCACATTGCTTGCCCACCTTTAGGTTATCTGATATGAACAATGGGACTTCCTTCAATACTGAAGCTGTTGCTGGAGTCGTGTTACTGGCTTCAGTTCTAGCAGTGAGACAGTGATCCCCTGCTCTTTCTGTTTCTGTCTCTGTCTCTGCCTCTCTCTCTCTCTCTCTCTCTCTCTCTCTCTCCATTTGCCTGTCTGCCTGCCTGTCTGTCTGTGAAGTGTTTTTGTGGCTGGGTCAGCTTGCCGTTACTCCATGTGCCCATTAAAAGCTTTTTGAGCACCTTTAACAGGCTTTGAGAGCATTTTTTTCTGTTTTGGTAAGTGATACTTAAAACACTGCACCATGGTTTTCAAGCTGCCCTTCTGGTTTGTTCCTGTTTATTTAATTAGTTATTACATGGACGGGGGCCCACCTGTGATACTGCTTCTTTCTCACCCTCCCCTCCTGGTCACCCTCCCACCCTTCCCAATGTTTAAATACATTATACATTTAAATTTATAAATGGACTGTGGTATCCACCCCTGATAACATTTCTCTTCACCCCCTCCCCTTCAGCTTACCCTTTCCTGTTTCCCCTATGTACGTGGTGGCACTGGGTTGCCCACCACCCAGCACCTCCAAACACTAGCCTGACACAGGGGTGCGCAATCCCCTATGTCAGAATATCACCTGAAATAAAGAAATCCCTCACTTGATGTTTTTTTAAATTTATCCTGTAACAAAGAACAGTGCTTCACCAATATGAACCCCCAACCTCACACAACCCACACACCCTGCCTTCCCACTCAGCACCTACCACTCTACACCCCCACACCCTCTGCACACCCTCACTCACCTGAACATTGTCCCATATCATAGATCCACTCTCTGATCCACACTGCTGGAACCAGCACCTGTGATGAGAAAATCAGGTAAGTGCGGTTTAATATATTTCAATGGGGTTTGAACTTTGCTTCATAACTTTGCCATTTTCACATATTTTGGCCCAAAATTTTCAACATGGCCTTTCTGGGACCCTGCCTCTTAGCCAGTGGTGGTGGAATTATGCAAATCTGGGCCAAAAGGTGATTTCACAGTCACTTTGCAAAATCACCTCCTGGGTGAGATTTGAACATTTTCACCACTCTTGTTCATGAGGAGGGGTTGTAAGAAGGCTAGGTTGAAAATTTGAGGTGAGAATATGTAAAAACAACAAAGCTATGAGTGTACAGTGAACTTTTTCTATGCTTGCTCATAACTTTGGTCATTTTAAATATTTTGACCCCAAATTTTCAGCATAGCCATTTTTCAGAGCACCTCATCAATATGACAGCTGTCATTTTGCAAATCCTGGCCAAAATGTGTTTCCAAACCTGTGACATGGAATGCTGTTTTGTGGCATGGAATGACATTTCAGCAGGAATTTGAAAGTTGTCACCTACTGGCTTCGTGAGGTGGAGTAATAAGAAGGCTATGCTGAAAATGTGGTGTTCAAATAAGGTAATATGCCTAGGTTATGAGTGAACATTGCAGTATTTCAATGCTCACTAATAATTTCACTCATTTTCATTATTTTGACTCCAAACTTTCAACATAGCCATTCTTCCACACCACCTCATAGTTGTGACAGATGTCATTTTTTAAATCCTAGATGAGATGTGTTTTCACACTTCTGATGCAAAATGGCTTTCGGCCAATATTCTATAAATACTACCTGTCATGTTTATAAGAGGAGTCATGAGATGACTATCTTGAAAATTTGGAGCCAAAATTAAAAAAAGTATAAGTAACTGTGAAGAAACTTTGTGTGTAGGTAGGAGCAGGAATACCAACTGTTACCATAGTCCCGCTGATCGCAGGGTTGGGGCTTTACTTATTGCCTAATTCTTTGTTTTTCCACATAACTTTATTCATTTTTACACATTTTACCATGCAGCTGCTGGAGCAGGAGTGCTTGTAGCGGAGGAGTAGGGAACATAGACAACAGTTATCTCTGGATATTTTACAGGGGTGAATCTTCTCTGGAGCTTGGATTTTGTTCTCTGTTTCTCTCCCTGTCTCTTTTACAGCTCAAGCAGTTGAGGGGTTGATAATTATCTGTGGGGAAGGTCAGCAGAGGAGTTGCATCTTCCCACCCACCTCTGGACTCATCTGAATTTATACTCCTTCAGTTGGCCACATCTTACTGCAGACACATGAAACTTGTTCTATGCACATTGAAAGAAGGCTCTCTGATGCACAAACAGCATTTCAGGGGGCATATCATCCAGAAACACAGCACCAGGGAAGGAAGCAGTAATAGAGAAAAGGAAGGCAGAGCATAGGAAAGAAGGGGAGGAGTAGAGAGAGGAGAAAAGAAAGAAAATGAGAAAAAAACTTCTATAGCAGCAGTGGGTTTGAAGGATGGGTTATTGGCAGAGCAGAGGAGAAGGATGCAGGAAGTGATGCAGTGCAGTGCAGTGCAGTGCAGTGGATGTGGAGCAGCAGTCTTCAGGAATACATTCTGAGTACTACAGGTCTGCCCCAGTTGCCGGCACCTCTCTGGGCTGAGAGCAGAGATTGTCAGTCTCCGGTCCTAGTTGGCAGGAGTACTGGCAACCTTTGCCCCCACCCAGAGGCCACCATGTCCATAGCCAGTACCACAATGGACACCCAGGCAGAGGGCTAGCTGGACTATGGTGGGCTCAGGGAGGTTGAGGGGGGGTCAGAGTCACAGTCCCCATCCAGTCCAACTTACAAAGTCCTTTGCTGTCCTGGAGGAGCAGGCAAATCTCATAGGGAAACCTGAGGTTGAGACCGGTGAGGATGAGTGGGTCCTCCAAGAGGGAAACCCAGGTGTGGGAGGTAGGGGACCCTAGAGGAAGAAGAAACTACCTCTGGCGGGGGACTCAAAAGTCTGGGCACAGGTAGCAGAGTGAGAGGAAGGTCAAGTGCCTCCCAGGAGGCACAACTTGGAGGGAAGGGAAGCGAATCCAGAGGATCACTACAGCAGCTGCAAGGAGGGACTGGAAGTCATTGTCCATCTGGGGACAAATGACCTAGCCAGTGAGAAGCCAACCTTAGAGCAGGTGCAGGGGGACTTCAGTGAGTTAGGTAGGTGCCTTGGGGAGGTAGCAGGCTCAGTAACATTCTCAGAGGTGCTCCCCAGTCCCTGGCAATGGGGGAGGCTAGGAATCTCTGCATCAGTATGATCAACAATTGGTTGAAGGTCTGGTGCAGCAAGAAAGGGTTTGGCTTCATTGGGGACTGGAGACTCACCTGGACCGATGAGGGCCTGTACAAGTGTGATGGCTTTCATCCTTCCGGGGAGCTGGTGGTAGTCCTCAATGAGCAGTTTAAATGCTTTCTTAGCAAGCATTTAAACTAGATTTAGGAGGGCAGTCGAGAGCAGGGAGAATTAAGCAGCACACCCCCACAGGACATAGGAGACAGTAGGGAAAATTGGGAGGGAACAATGGAGACCATTATATATGAACTCATAACAAGGGGTACAGCAGAGGAGGGGAGGCAGAAAAAGACAAATACCAGAGTTGGAAAGAGGGGACAGGAAGACAAAAGTGGAAATACAAGGGAGACAGACAGCAAAACATGGAAAGCCATGGGTACTAATGCCAGCAGCCTGGGAAATAAAATCCCAGACCTGGCAGCCTTGATGGCAGAGGCAAACCTGGACATGGTGGCAGTTATTGAGACATGGTACACTGGAAACCATGATTGGGAAGTAAATGTACCATGGTTCACACTATTCAGGAGGGAAAGGGAGGGAAAAATTGGGGGGGAGGTGGCCGTTTATATCATGGAGGACATAAAGGCAATGGTAATGCAGGGGAAGCAGGGGGGAGGCCGAAGCACTATGGGTCACGCTTGAGCCAGGCAGCGGCACAGCTATTCACATGGGAGTGATCAACAGGTCACCAGCACAGGGGAAGGAGGTAGATAGGGAATTGGTGGAAGAAATACATGGGATGGCAGCCAAAGGAGAGGTACTGCTGCTTGGAGATTTTAATATGCCAGACATAGATTGTACCATCTGCAACAACCAGGAGCCAAGACATCATGGAATCCTTGCGGGGGAAGGCCTCAGGCAGTTCGTAAGGGAGCCTACCAGGGACAGGGCAATTCTGGACCTTGTTCTGACCAATGGGGAAAGAATCACAGAGGTCAGGGAAGAAGATCACCTGAGGTCCAGCGACCACCGCATGATACAGTTTAATATTGATACGGTGTCACAGCTGAGCTGATTCCTCTCCACAAGAGTGGAAGCAAGAACCTATAAGCTGGTCAGTCTCACCTCAGTAGTGGGCAAAATAATGGAGGCATTGTGTAAGGTGAAGATTGTGGAGCATATAGAATCCAGTGAAGCACAGGATCAGAGGCAACATGGATTCACAGCAAGAAGCTCTTGCAAACGAATGTGATAGACTTTTCTGACTGGGTGATGAAGGAGGTGGATCGGGGGGGCTGTGGATAACACCTACCTCAAGTTCAGTAAAGCCTTCAACACCGTTCAGAACAGAAGACTGGTTAACATGTTGGGTAGACTGGGGGTGGGCCACAAAGTGGGGACCTGGGTTTAATACTAGTTGAGGGACAGAAACAGAGGGTGGTGGTTAATGGAATCCAATCTGAGGAAAGGGGGGTGATCAATGGGGTACCTCAGGGATCAGTCCTGGGGCCAGTCCTGTTTCATGTCTTCATATGGGACATTGCTGATAGACTGGAGAGGAAGGTTTGCCTATTGCAGATGACACCAAGATCTGCAACAGGGGGGACACTCCAGAAGGGGTCGAGAAGATGAGGTGCAACATGGGAAAGCTGGAAGAAGGGTCCAGGGTGTGGCAATTAAAATTTAATGCAAAGAAATGCAAAATCATGCACCTGGGGCATAGAAACCCCACAGAGAGCTACTGGATGGGAGGGGAGTTACTGACGGTTACCAGAGAAGGAAGAGATTTAAGGATTATCATCTCAGATGATCTAAAGGTGGCCAAACAGTGCCCCAAGGCAGTGTGGAGGGCCAATGGCAAGTTGGAGGTACATAGGAAGGGATATCATGAGCAGAAGAAGGGTGGTGGTGATGCCACTATACAAAACACAGATGAAGTCTCATCTGGAGTACAGTGTACAGTTCAGGAGGCCACATCTTTGTAAAGACATAGACAGGGTGGAGGCAATTCAGAGAATAGCAACAAAGATGGTGCAGGGCTTGCACCAGAAGACATATGAGAAGAGATTAAAGGACCTCAATATGTATGTACTGGAAGAGGTGGGAACGAGGGGATATGACTGAAACCTTAAAGTATCTAAAGGTTACGAACAAAGGGCAAGTGGGGAATATCTTCCAGTATAGGAGATGTACGAGGACAAGGGGGCAAAATATGAGATTGGAGGGGGGCAGGCTCAAGTAGAATGCGAGAAAGTTTTACTTTACGGAAAGGGTGGTGGATGCATGGATTAGCCTACCCCAGGAGGTGGTGGGGGACACCACAGTGGGGGATACAAACATGTAAGAGATAGGCATAAGGGAATCCTAGAGGTGGGTAGAAGAGGCTAAAGCCACTGACCAAGTAGGGCCAGTGGCCGCTGATGTAGGTAGAGAGCAGGCAGACTTGATGGGCCTTTTGGTCCTTATCTGCAGTCAATTATTATGTTACTATGTAGTACCAGTCTTGACCCCAGCAGGTATGTTTTTAGGATCCTGTGCCACTGGAGCTTGTGTCTAGGGTGTCGCAACCCAGTTGGATGGGTTGAGGGTAGGGGGAATAGTGTTGTTATGCAACACCCCTCATCAAGGGAATGAAAGCTACAGGTTTGTCCATGTGGGCCCGGGTGCCATATAGGGAAGACAGCTGTCTTCCTGGCATAGTGCCCTGCACCTCTGCACCTGTGGGTGGCAGTGGGCACAGTGCACTGGCTAACAGATGGACTCTTTGTCAAGTGCATCTGTATATGTGCCTACATGTAAGCAAAGGCACCAGAGGGCCCAGCAATTCTGCAGCCCACCCAACAACCCCATGAATTCTTTACATCAGTTGTTGCATTTCTGCAGGCCCTATGCATCTGCATCTCTTTTGAAATTACATGAATGAGGATATGATGACATTATCTCAAAAAGAAATACAATTCTTTGCAAAAACAACTTTGTTAATGTACCAGTTAGGGTTCAACTTAATATCACAGAATTAGAGAAATGTGGCATTATGGTTTTGAACCCTAGCTCCCCAGCCTCTCCCCTTGAGCAGCAAAAAGAAAAAACATTATGGTTTTCAGTCTCTGGAGTCTTGGTAAATCAATGGTGGGGTCTTTCTTGGGGTTGTCTACCCTAATGTCCACCCCATTCCCTGACCAAACAATGTCAACATGATCAGCTACAGGTTGTGTTGGTAACATATGGTGAGACATACTTCTTTATATTTGAAGAGTGTATCACTCTGAGGCACTGACTTGGTGCTGTACCTTGTGCTTTAAACATGAGTCTATAGGCTGCGGGGGAGGATCATATGGTTGACAGCCCCATGGAAGACCCAACCACTGATTTGCCAACACTCCAGAGACCCAAAACACTAATGCTGTTTCCATTTGCTGCTGGGGGGGGGGTAGAGTTGGGAAGTAAGGGTTGGAAACCCTAATGCCACATTTCCCTAGTCTTGTGGCATTGAGGTGAACCCTAACTGGTGACAAAGTTTTTGCAAAGAAGATAGATAGATAGACAGACAGACAGATAGATAGATAGATAGATAGATAGATAGATAGATAGATAGATAGATAGATAGATAGATAGATAGATAGATAGATACAGCCCCCACCAGGCTACATAAATTTAATCCAAATTTGGAGCAAAAATTTCCTAGATGCCAAAGTAACCTGGGATGTTCCTTACTTGCAAAAAACTTACAAAATACTGGGAAACAATTTTAGAAGTATTAAAATGAGCAATTGGCATTACAGTAACAAGCATTTGTCTGTGCTGAATGTTGTCTTGCTGGCATTGGCATTGGTAGTGCAGGAGTTAGAGAGATGCATAATAGGAATGGCAGTGCAGTATGGAACTGACACCAACCCCACCCCACCCCACTCTGCAGAGACTGACAGGCATTGAGAAGTGCCTTTGAGTCATTAGCCATAACGCTCATGCCATTCACTCACTGCATCTCTGCAGACTCGACAAGGTCGCCAGCCTGGGGGGTCATCGGGCCTTAAGCTCACCCCATTCCATAAGGAAATACATTGAGATGGGTGCAGTATAGGAGAATGTGGTTAACTTTGGGGCCGAAGAGTCCAAGGCACACCCTGGTACCTGTCACTGGCTGCAGAGTGGGGGTGGGGGTGGAATGGCATGAGCATTACAGCCGACAATCCAAAGTCACACCCCTGAAGCATGTCAGTCTCTACAGGGTGGGACATTATGGTTAGAAGCCCAAATGCCCCGGGTGTTTGTTGGTATTTGCACTCTAAATTTTCAACATGGGCTTTTTGTGACCCCACCTCATGAAAACATTTGGGACCTCTGCTCATGAACAGTGACACTGTGATTTTGTTAATCTGTCCCAAACATTGATTTCCCACAGTGACGGTGCCATTCTGCGCCAGATGTGCGAAAACACATTTCAGGCAGGATGTGAAAAATGACAGCTGTACCATTCATAATGAGGTGTGAAGAAATGGCAATGTTGAAAATCTGTAGTGAAAATATAAAAGATTCTCGATGTTACGAGAATGCATGGAAACTGAGCAATGCACACTCATAACACAGTCATTTTTGGGAATTTTTTCACCAAATTTTCAACATAGGCATTGTGGGACCTCCGCTCATGAATAGTGTACTGTGATTTTCTTAAACTGTCCTGAACATTGATTTCCCACAGCGACCACGCCATTGTGCGCCAGATGTGCGAAAACACATTTCTGGCAGGATGTGAAAAATGACAGCTATACTGTTCATAAGGAGGTGTCAAAAAATGTCAATGCTGCAAATCTGGAGTGAAAATATTACAAATTCTCAAACTTACGAGCATGCATGGAAACTGCGCAACGCACACTCGTAACAGTCATTTTTTGGAATTTTTTCATCAAATTTTGAACATAGGCTTTTTTGTGCCCGTCCCATGAACAGTGACACTGTCATTTTGTTAATCAGTCCCAAAAGGTGATTCCATGCAGTGACTGCAAAAATCACCTTTTGGGACCAAATAACGAAATGACAGTGACAGTACATGAGGTGGGGTCCCAAGAACCCCATGTTGAAAATTTGGAGCCAAAAATCGCAAAAATGGCTGAGATATTCACTTAAGTTGAACCCCCCCCCAATTGATGCCATTATACAGCTTATTGTGATTTTCTTCGGTTCGCGGACAGCTTTTGAAGAGTTCAGACATCTCCCAGTCCACCAAAGATCATTGCGCTGGGCTCTGGAGGTAAGTATGGGGTGAGGGGAGATGCGGGGAGGTGGGTGTGCAGAGGGTGGGTGCAGGTTGGGGAGGGGGGTGTCGTGACCATGAGGGACTGTTTTCTGTGTTACAGGGAGAAAAAACAAGCATTTGTCAATGCCGAATATTTGCTTGCTGGCATTGGCAGTGGTAGTGTAGAAGTTACAGAGCTGCGTAATAGGAATGGCAGTGAAGTATTGAACTGGAGCCAACCCCACCACCACCCTGCAGAGAGTGACAGGCATTGGGGTGTGCCTTTGGGTTGTCAGGCATAATGGCAACGCCATTTCACCACACCCCACCCTGCAGACACTGACAAGTGTCACGGTGTGCCTTGGGGTCTTTGGCCCTTATGCGCACCCCATTCCATCAGGAAATACGGTGAGATGGGTGCAGTATAGGAGAATGGGGTGAACTTTGGGGCCCAAAAGGGTCCAAAGCATCTCGATGCCACTCACTGGCTGCAGGGGTGTGGAATGGTATAGCATTACAGTAAAATCCAAGTCACACCCCTGATGCCTGTCATTCTCTATGGGGTTGGGCGTTATGGTTGGAAACCCTAATACCTCAGGCATTCATTGGTATTTTCACTCCAAATTTTCAACATGGTTTTTTGTGACCCCACCTCATCAACAGTGGCAATATCAGTTTATTGGCGAAGCTGCTTATGCACAGTGACTACGGCATTTAGCACCACAGGTGCAAAAACATTCCAACAGGATGTAAAAATGACAGCTGTACTGTTCATGGGGAGGAGTAAAATGGCAATGTTGCAATCTGCAGGAAAATATTAAAAGCTGGTGAAGTCACGAGCGTGCATAGAAACTGTGCAACGCACACCCGTAATGTAATTAGTTTGGGCATTTTTTACAGCACATTGTCAACACAGGCATTTTGGGACCTCCGATCATTAACAGTGTTACTGGATTTTCTTTATCTGTCCCAAACAATGATTTCCCACAGCGACCACGCATCTCTGCGCTGAAAGTGTGAAAACACATTTCGGCCATGTTGTGAAAAATGACAGCTGTACTGTTCATAAGGAAGTGTGGAAAAATGCCACTGGTGAAAATCTGGACTGAAAATATTACAAAGTCATGAACGTATGAGGGTGCGTAAACTGCGCAATGCTCACTTGTAAAACAGTCCTTTTATGGACTTTTGTCACCAGATTTTCAACATAGCCATTTTAAGACTTCTGCTCATGAACAGTGTAACTGTGATTTTCCTAATCTGTCCCAAACATTGCTTTCGCAGACCTGACTGCACCATTGTGCGCTACATGGTGAGAAAACATTTTGGGTGACATGTGAAAATGGCAGCTGTACTGTTCATAAGGAAGTGTAATAAAATGGCAATGTTGAAAATCTGGAGGAAAATATTGAAAATTGAAAACTTTACGAGCGCATGGAACCGCGCAGTAACGACACTGTAAAACAGTCATTTTAGGAATTTTTCACCAAATTTTCAACATAGCCATTTTAAGACCTCTGCTCATGAACAGTGTCACTGTGATTTTCTTAATGTGTCCCATACATTGATTTCCAAGATACCGACTGCGCCCATTGAAAAGCTACATGGGCAGAAACACATTTGGGCAAGATGTGAAAATGACAGCTACACTGCTCATGAGAGGTGTGGCAAAATGGCAATGTTGAAAATCTGGAGTGAAAATATGAAATTAAATGAACTACGTGGCGTAGGAACTGCGCAACGACGCTCAAAACAGTCATTTTTAGAATTTTTTCAATTAAATTTTCAACATAGCCATTTAAGACCTCTGCTCATGAACAGTGTCACTGTGATTTTCTTAATTTGTCCCAGCATTGATTTTGCAAATCGATGCGCCATTGTGCACTACATGGGCGGAAACACGCTTTGGGTGAGATGAAATGACAGCTGTACTACTCATAAGAAGGTGTGGTAAAATGGCAATGTTGTAAATCTGGAGTGAAAATATTGAAAATTCTGAACTTACGAAAGGCGTCGTAGGAACTGCACAACGCACGCTCGTAAAACAGTCATTTTTTGGGAAGTTTTCCACCAAATTTTCAAAATAGGCTTCTTGAGAGCCCATCTTACGAACACTGGCAGTGTCGTTTTGTTAATCGGTCCCGAAAGGTGATTTCACACAGTGACTGCGAAATCACCCTTCAGGCCTGAATAACACCATGACAGTAACAGCATTCATGAGAAGGTGTCCCAAAAACCCCATGTTGAAAATTTGGTGCAAAAATTCCAAAAAATGCCTGCGATATGCAGCAAAGTTGAAAAAACCCTATCTATCCCATTATACAGCTTAC
Source organism: Neoceratodus forsteri (assembly GCA_016271365.2). Classification (NCBI taxonomy): domain Eukaryota; kingdom Metazoa; phylum Chordata; order Ceratodontiformes; family Ceratodontidae; genus Neoceratodus; species Neoceratodus forsteri. The sequence continues at coordinate 44,268,608 of CM057456.1, read as the reverse complement.
CGGCATTTCCTCAGTTCATGGTCGGCTTTGAAGAGTGCAGACGTGTTCCCGTCCACCAAGATCGTCGCGAGGTCCGGAGGTAAGTATGGGGTGAGGGGGTTGTGGGGAGGCAGGGTGCAAGTGGGTGGTGCAGGTTGTGGAGGGGCAGGGAGAATGCCGAGGGACAGTTTTTATTTGCAGTTTTTTTTTTAAATGACGCCGCGGACGCTTGCCACACTGGGTGGGCTCCCAGCGTGGCACAAGGACAGCTGGTTGAGGGGGCCTGGAGCTGATGGAGGATTGGGCACCCCCGTCAGCTATAGCGTCTGTTGCCACACTGGGGTGGGCTCCCAGCGTGGCACCCTGTACTCTCGGGGGGGAGGACAGTGGAGCCAACGGGGGATTGGGCACCCCCCATCGGCTATACGATGAGTTGTCACGCTGGTTTGGGCACCCAGTGTGGCATGTGGAAGGCTTTTGGGGGAGGAGAGCAGCACAGCCAGAGGATTGGGCACCCTCGGCTATACAGTGTGTGCGAGGGGGCAGCATGCAGTATGCGTGCGTGTGTGTGTGTGTGTGTGTGTGTGTGTGGGGAGCATCGCAGAGGAGCAGGCGATATCTTATCGCTGCTCACTGAAGCGTAGCTTCTCCTTTCAATTGTACTCCACTGCATTTTGGAGCTGTCATAGACAGCTCAAGCAGGCATTGGAGAACTGCAGCCGTGCCTGCAAACACACTGCCTGAATTGGAAGAGGGCTGCCACACCTCCGGAAACTCGGATGATGGCACTAAGTTTCTTGCACATGCGTCCAAGCAAACATAAAAAAAGAGGACAAAGCAGGAAGGTTTATTTTTACAGGTTTGCTTTGGGTACTCTGGGGGGGGGGGCTCCCAGTGCGCCACCTGTGTTTTTTGGGGACAGGGAACTGAAGCTGATAGGGATTAGGCCCCCCATTGGCAAAGAAAGTGTATCTGTGTTTGGGGGGGCATGATGCTGAGGGGGATTGGGCACCCCCCTTGGCAGACAAATTAAACAAGGGGGAACATTATGCTGATGGGGATTGGGCTCCCCCATCCGCAAACAAACTGGGGAGGGGGCATACTGACAGGGGGATTGGGCACCTCTCTGATATTGGCTTTCTAGGGACTGTAAGAGGCAGATAGTGGCAGCCGCCACCATGTTTATTGAAATGTTTCAGCAGGCAAGGCACACCCTGCAATGACGGGGCGCTCCCTCATTGCGGCGGCACGATTCTTTCAATTTGGTGGCACTCTTCTGAACTGCTGTTATAGACAGTATGCTCATTCATTGGTGCCACAGAGACCAGACCAAAAAAGCAGTGGCGCATTGGCCACTGCACTGCCGCACCTCCACAACCTGCTACTCCAGCAAGATGCCACAAAATGTTGTTGCGCTGCGCTCGCAAGACAACATAAAAAAGGACTCCCTAAATATCCTGTTAGGCCATAAACTGACTCAGCACATGGTTATCACCATCAACATAAACTTCTATCCATAGCTTTTTTAGTAGCTAAAAAATGTATGTTGATGGCTTGGAAAGACTGGATTCTGCCATCTTAAGAACATCGCGTAATCTAATGATTGACTTATACAGTTTGGAACAAATTCATTATTTTTTGAATGAAAAAAACAGAAATGTTTCATAAAATATGGGATCCCTTTGTTAAAATTGCCTTGACCTATAAAGTTGCAGGCCCTGATAATACAGGAGCAAGCAATTAATAGGATCTGAAATACAGGCTTTAAGAAGCTGATATACTTCTCATATATTATATAGTAATACAAAAGTAAAATTGATATGTTTATGTTTTGTAATAATGACTGTGAATGTACTGGATATATTAAGCTATTTCACTGTGACTTCATTTATACTGTATATGTAACATTTTTGTATTCATCAATAAAAAACTAAAAAAAATAGCTACAGCCCAGGACACATTTTGAAAAAATAAATAACATTTGAAATGAAATGAACCACTTGGATTAGTAAATGGATAGCTTGCTCATATTTGGCCAAATAAGTGATTCCCTAAAGGTGCACTTGAGTGAAATTGAGCTGTTATTTTGTTTTTAAATTCAGCATTGATTTGCTTTGTGGTAGAGTTACGTAAGAGTAGAAAGCTAACATCGTTCACTTACTTTCTAACCTGCAAATGCAAACCTTCAATTCAGTACATAAGGCCTATTATGTCACCTTTGTATTTGCATTGTAAGTTAGTTTATAAAAATAGGTGTTTGACATACTGTAAACTGTTGGGGATTATGATTGAGGGGATAGGTAACTTTGTACACGTTCACATGCAAACACAGATGCACAGAGGTGCACACACACACACACACACACATCCACTTGTATAGTTCCAACATTGTTCCCTTGGAATGTGAGTAGCTCATTCAAGCATTAATGCTGTGCTCATTTTGATCGGTAAGACTGAGTGTTCCTTATCACACAGCAATGCACAACCCCCGATCTCTGTCTGGAGGCCCCTAAGGTAACCACCATGGTCCTCAACTCTTATTTATTGTTATATTTTATTTTATTATTAATCTGTTTTACACAATATTCACTAAGGATAGCCCAACAGAAGTAAAACACCATATTTTTTGTGGGGGTCAGACTACTACCCATTTTACAACTGGGTGAATGGGAGAAAAGAAATGGAAGTAATTTGTGCAAGATCCCATAGTGGCATTGATGAGATTCAAATGATCTCCTGCTTTGCAGTTCTGTGCTCTAAACATAAGATTCTACTACCTAATAAAAAATTATAATATTACTTTAAAATGTCAGGAAAAGTATCTTGAAGCATGAGTCTGACTTCAGAATTGATAAAATGGAGTGGACAATCTGCACAAATAGAACTGAATATAATTTTCTGCCAGGCCCAGTGGAGTCAGATGGTGGTTCACTGCACAACCACATGGGAGGCCAAGGATGATCTTGAGCCAACTTCCAGACTTAAGCCAGTGGGGTCTAGGATACAACTCAGAGCCATCACACACTGCCCCTGGGAGAGTGCATGCTTGCCTGCTGCAGTAGTGCCTCAGTGGCAGATTAGGAGGTGGCATTAGCTTTGAGGGTGACCACACAAAACCTGTCACCTCTCCCCAGTCAATAGCACTGTACTGTGTGGTGGTCTACTGATAGGAATAAGTGGCAGGATGGCTCACTTCCAGTGGAAAAATTCCATCCCACAGTGCATGCAGTTGGTGCTGCTCACCCACCACAATTTCTCTAACAACCCAGAATATCTCCTATCTCCTCTTAATACAGGATTTCTGTCTCTACTGGCCAAGGAAACATGCTTGAACAGGTCTGGGCCCTGTCATGGAGTGCAAACTGTGGAAGTTCTTCAAGGCAGTCGAGATCTGATGAAGTGACTTCGAAGCAAGCAGGTGTTACAGATGGGCAGCTAAATGGTAGAATCTGTTGCCATAAGGAAGCAGGTGGCATGGTGGTTGGGGAGGGGATGAGAACAATAGATATAATTTTCAGAGTACTATAGGATAAAAATGCATCTCATTATAGTTGTTATACTATGGTTGATTCCTACCTGTACAGAATGGATATCCCACAAAATATGATAAGTCATGTACTAAGGACAATGGGTGTATTGGAGCTGCCAGGGCTACTGCATCTGTTGAAGACTTCAAAAATTCCATTTATGCTTTTGATATAACTGCTAAAAGTAACATGTTTTTGACAGAGAGGGGGTTATTCGGGATGCACTGTTTAAATGGCACCGTGTCACCAAGCACCCAGTTGGTCACCCTCTTACTAGAAATAATGTTCGTCGGAATTGTTTGTCACAATTTAAATTTTCAAAAACTGAAAGAAGGGGAGAAGAAGCATGATCCTGGCAGGGGCATGAGTGAAGAGTACACGAAGACCAGCTATGCAATTAGGGAGCTGTTAGTGGTGTAAGAGTCAAGTTGGTGAAGTGCAAATTTAAAGAGCTGGAAATGCCAAGGTTGTCAGTGACTATTACAGCAACGTTGTGGTGCAGATATGTGACTGATTGGAGTGTGTGATTGGTTGGGACTGTTATTTACCTAACAAGGAGTGGATACCTGACCAAAGATCTTTTGTGACTTGCTGTAGGTTTCTTTATGCTTGAAGCAAAAGTTGGCCCTGCCTTTCCTTATGAGTATTAAAGCTTGGTGTCAGAAATATCTGTAAACATCCCAATCACTGTCATCATATGTAGATTTTAAGGTTGTCCAGGCCTTATCTGAAACTATTCAGTAAATCAGGTGTTATTTTCTCAGAGAGAGGGGAAGGAGGAGATGAAAGATAATAGGGAACAGAGGAAAGCCAGTACAGTATTTGGTGATAACAGAAGAACAGTGTGGAAGATGCCTGGCGTCAAGGAAGGGGAATGAGAGACTAGCATATAGAGAACAGTGATTGGCGTGAGACAGAGTATTAGGGGCAAAGTGGCAGAAGGAATCAAAGAAGGGGCCCAGCCTGACAAGTTTGGACTTTGGGGTAGCATTCTACAGTATTTCTGCATAGTCAGGCACTCTGAAGAAGGATCACTCAGTGAATTACAAAGCAAATAGAGATGAGCACCAGGAAAGGTAACTGGTGCTAAAAGTTCAAAACAACTACAAAAATTAATAAATGCACTAAGGACCCACAGAATGGGACAACACTTAAATGGTTTTAAAAAAAGTTTACCATTTATTTATAAAAAAATTGTACAGTATGCATCTATCACCTGTATAATAGATGGAAAAAATTATCGGAAACCATGTGGCCAGACAGACTAAACGTTTTCACCCGATAACTTCACGCTTCTTCAGAGTAATGAGACTTAGCACCAAGTGACATTAAATAGTATAAAGTGCACATGAACTATTTAAAACAGCCAATCATATCGAGTTACTCAGTGATGTCACATGTATTTACAACTTGATGAATGGATGTAACCTCGATGCAAGCATGGTCATGTTCACTGGTCTTAAAGGCATATACCTATATAAATAAGGCCATTTATAGATAACCAGTGAACCAGGAGACAAAAGCAGGATTTTTTTGGGTACAGCATACCAAGGTTGGGGAGAATTCTTATGTATGGCATTAATGTGGGTGGAAAAGCTGAGATTCGGATATAGCCACACCCCTAAGTACTTAAAGTGGGGTATCTATACAAGCAGGTTGTCATCCAGAGTTTTCAAAACTGGTGTTGTTTGGAGACATTCTACTCTCTGTCTTAAGGACCATGTGAGGGAGGCAGCTTTTTGGTACTAAGGGAGAGCTAATTTGAGCACAACCAGAATCCGATGTTATCAAAGTCACAATAAAGTGATGATGCCAGCTGAGAGACCGAAACACCTGAAGAAAATAGAACTGTGTGTTATCTGCATACATGTGTAAGTGTGAGGAGACACAGGTGTGTGGGAGGTAATGTAAGATGAAGTAGAGTGGGCCAGGGATGGACTCCTGCAGACACCAGACTTGATGGGCAGGGATATGGATAGGACATCACTAACTTGGACCGAATGGAGCTGAACTGTGAGGTAGAGGTGCAACATTCGACTGCCAGGTGAGAAAGGCCCGCAGCACCTATGTACATTCTCCAGTGTTTTCCAATATTTTCATTTGGTGTTCAGACACAAACGTGTCAGTGACTCACAAACAGGTGTTTTGTGCTTGCAGATGTGCAAATGACCATTGGGTGTTCCCTGCTTGCTCACATTAGGGGCCCCTGTCAGGCTATTTGTGAGTGCACAAGTGAACTAGTGTTTGCTCTTTTATGTATAATGTTCTAATGAGGGGTATATCCAATCACTTTTTGTGCTGGTAAATGTTATACTATGACTGAGTACACTTACTGCCATACCTATTCTCTTTTTTGAGAGCACAGTAGTGACTTTGTGAGTGGGTTTGTGATTGCTTCCAATATGCTGTCCTCTGTACAGTAAAGCGATGTTACAAAAAGGATAAGGATTTATCTTGCTGGTTGTATTAGTCAATTGTCATAGTTATCATTAAATTCCGTATTGCTTTCCAAAACACACACTACTTTTTCATGCTACTTCAGCTTTAAGTATATTGTTTAAAATAGAAAATAATTCAGAGCACTTTGTACTGTAACATCTGTATGCAGGGTATTCAGTGCTGAGATTTCTTACATGAGAAAGTTGATTATTTATGTCTGATTGCACTGTCATCTGTTTTGAGATATGACTGTCTACATGGGGGCCAAAAGACTTGGAAAGTGCAAGGTCTATTGTTTGTCACTCAGTCAGTCAGTCATCACCTCTGCTGCTTGGGGATTGTGGCTTCCACTTTCCACTAGTACACTGTGCCCTTGGCAATAATTTGGGATACACAACTTTGAGAGTCCTCTCCGTGTAAGTCACGGCAGCTTTGGAGCACCTGCTTTTTTGTGCCACATGCCAAAAATATAGGTAAAATGGACTCTAGCTTTTCACACTGAATTTCAACTAGAGGGCAGGGATTTAAATTCTGTCAAGGCTAATGACTTCATTTCAAGCACAGCAGATATACAGGAGCGCTGGAGCCTAATTAGACAATAATGAACATAATTTGGGGGTAATTATTTAAGTAACACTAACTAGCTGGCTAATTATCTAGGTACCTATAAAAATCAGAGGCAAAGTCAAAGTGCCTATGAGTAACCTCTGGATGTTTCTGCAGAAAATTCAGAGGCATGCTGATACAGTGTCTGCCTGTCTATCTGGTACGGATATATAGATGTATACACATGTGTGTGCATGCGTGTGTGTTGGTGTATGTGCATGTGTGTGTGTGTGTGTGTATGTGTGTGTGTGTGTGTGTGTGTGTGTGTGTGTGTGTCAGATAGCTGCCTTTTGATGCATTTATCCACAACTGCAGGGGACTAAACAACTCATGTAAGTCTGAAGTGAGTTACGTAAGCTCTCATGAGGAGATGAACAAACATTACTCAATGGTGACCATACAGTATCACATATATGCAGTAGATACACATACAGAAATAAATGTACCAAAATAAATAAGATGTTTTTTGTTGATGTGACTGTAAACTGTCTGCACTGTGTGTCTGAGCCCTTCTTTTGAAGATATTTAAGTCTTTAAGTCAGCAGCACCCATGAAATTAACCAGAAGTGTGGCTACTGATAGGTTGCTGATCCCCTTCAAACGCACAAAACTTGCCCAGAATTCCATTTTTTACCAAGGACCAAAATGGTACAATGAGTTACCAGCTGTCCTCACCAATACCCTAAAGATTAGTGCTTTCAAATCTGGGCTCAGATCCTTTCTTGAGACTACTAAGACCTGTACCTCCCTGTTCTAAGCACTCCTACCTCAACCTCCAAATCACCCTCTACCTACTCTTCCCCTCTTACTCCACTGCACTCACTACTAATCCTTGTCTCCTGCCCCTTCCTTCCCCTCCTATCCTCACCTATGCTATACTTTACCCATTCTCTCGTACTCTCCTCATTCCCTCACTCCCCCCTGATGACGCCCACTATCGGCTGACTACCCCTCCTTCAGTTTCTATATGCCCAATCACAAGGGAATCCCCCCACTGAGTCTTCAGTCTACTTATCTGGTCCTATTAGGTGGTACCTTTGCTGATCCATGGTTCTTCTACTTACTTTGTTGTTATAAACCACTACGGTTACTGCTGTCCTGCACTTTGATATCCCCCATGCACTCCCCTCCTTTCTCTTAGTAATCTGTTTGTTATTACTGCTTATAACCTGTATGTAACTGCAATTTAATTGGTTGCCTGTGTAATGAATCCTGTGCTATTGTGTAACGTTGTATTGACTGTTATGTTTTGTTCACCACTGACTTGGAACCTTTGAAAATGAGTCCTTGACTCAAAGGTATTAATCCCTTCCCAATCTGAAATAAATAAAATAAATAAATAAAATATTTAGACCCTGGTTTGTTTTACTAAGCTATTCAGACCCTTAGTTTGTTTCACCTTTGGGCAGAAGGCCCCAGGATAGTTAGTGATAGAAGGTGCTTTTGACTTGCATAGTGTCACCTCCTGGAGTGGTTACTACTGCACACAAGGTACAACAGCGCTGCCCCCGGGAAATAAATAGTGTCTAAATATATCTCAAGCATCAACAACATCCAGTACACAGGATCCTGAAGAATCTTTAAACAAGGTAGTGTAAGGGTTGGGCATCTCCAGTGCCTAGGGGTATATGGTGGTAGTTTCATATGAGAAGCACCTACCGTACATCATAGAACCTGTACCTGCATCAACAAAAATTTGCTACCACCTCGGCCCTGGGATGCTGGAGTAGGGGCACCATGAACCAATATGGTGGGGCACCAATAAACAAGAGACCGTGCACAAATGGAAACCAAACATGGAGCTGCAATCAAGCTGGGTGATATTACTTCACATCTGCAGATGCTACACTGTCCAAGGGCCTTTCCACTTCAGTCATTCCTCCATACCATCCTTCCAAAGTACAGTAATAGCAGCATCCGCTGTACCCCCATCTCATCTGGGGCTCCAATTTCCAATCCCACAACTCCAAAGCATGTTTTCCCTTGAGATACTTCCCACATTATTTGTTTCCTAGTTTAATGCTGCACTTAAGAGGTATAATTATTTACATTTATCACTGGATAGCTAATACAAAAGCATTTATACTTTGTACACATCCCTAACCTCCGAAAGGGGTCCCTGGAGTCCTGGTACTCCCAGAACTATATGTGTATGGCATGCTGCCAGATAGGGTGAGCACCATCCCTGGAGCAAATCCATACCTGCACATATCTTATCCAGCCCCTGAAGGACCATTTTAAAGTGAACAGTCCATTAAAATTATGATAGCACTACTAAATGTTACAATTGGTCGGGTCATACCTGCCTCCCTCTGACAGTGCACTGATAGCCCTTGTGGCCCAAAGATGCTAGTTCCCATGCTTGGCCCCTAAAATGGGGGCATACTGACCCCAACTCTTGTCAGGCCCCCTCCTTCTGATGAACTTTCATTTGGCTACCTGCCAGGGGAACATTTTTCACTAGGTTTGCCTAGGACTAGTTGGACATATGCACTGCTAGGCTTACTTACACATTCCCATATGGACAGTTGCTCCATATACTTGTTGAGCTCTGCTTGGTTACTTATGATAGTAGTGGATGCACAAGGATTGTGGCAGCTACCCTTAAGGGGCAGCTCTCCACTCTCCCTGGTGTGCCATATGGTTCTTGATCTTAGTGGGATCTTCAAGGCCTTCCTGGGAGACTCCTCCTGGCACCTGCTGATGGAACTCTGGAGACCTGTATAGCGAACAGTGCCACCCAAACCCAGGGACCTGCCACCATCCTTTGACCCATGGGCCCCTGTCTGGATTGCAAATGGAGGTTAGACTCCTTCTTGCTGGTTTTCTTCTGCCCTGGGCACACACCAAGACTGGTCTCTTGCTGCTTGCCTCTTCTTCTTATAGAGGTTCAGGGGAGGGCAGAACCATGACAGAGTCTCCCGCTTCTGACTGAGTCAGAACACATTATATCATAAACATCCTTTCATCCTGTCTCCAAGAAAACAAGGGGCACCCAGAGGACAAATCTGAAGGTCAAACTTACCCCTTTGGGAGCCCTCAAATAACTGGCCTCAGGCTGAGTGAAGAGAGGGTGTTTACAGTAGTAAATGCAATATAAGAACCACAGGGTATTGATATATTAGGGGCAAGGGAACTTAAAATAAATGCAAACAATGCTGTTAAATTGTCAGTACCCAGGCAGGCAAATATAGTATTCCTAGCAAGTGCATTAGACTTGCCCTTATCCCTCAGTCTATGGGAGAAACTGCAGCTGTGGCTTTCTTCAAAGCCCAGAGGGAAGATTTTATGGTTGGTAATGACTTTTATGGCCAGGCTTTTTGTAATACATTAGGAAGAAACTTGATGTAAAATTTCAAACTCAGACACAACCCTGAAAAAAAAAATCAGATGGCGTTAAGGCACAGTCCAGCCCAGCACTTGGTAAACTCTATATTAACTAAATTGATGCACAGTGCAGTGAGAGGCCCTGTTTAGTAGTCATAGTCGTGTTGTTGTTTGGGTGGATAGACACTCTGTCTGAGACCTGGATCCACAGGACTCACTTTGCAGAATTCTGGTCATCAGTTACAAGTCTTCACTCCTGCCTAGTGACTTTTCTTCAGATGTGTATCCACCTCCTCTTAAGGCAAATCTGATCTAATGCTGTGTCTGCAGTCTGAAACAGCCTCACAGTCATTCTGTCCATCACTCAATCCTCAACTCTCCATTGGCTATCTTTGAGATTGGGGAGGATTTTGAGGTAAAGACATTTGTTTCATAATGTGTGGTTTTTTTTCCCCTTACTTACTTCTCAGGATTCAATTTTTTTGACTTCATTGCCCAAACTTGCTTGCTTGTGATTGGTTGGGCAGTTCCTGGTCTACTGCTGTTATCCAGAACAAAGTGAGAGACAATGCACACAAACGGAGAGGTAAGATACGATTATCTATTTAATAGACACTCAACTGTTAAACACTGCAGCACTTCAAGCTAGACTTACTATTTATCAGCTCTGCTGAAGAGCCAATACAGTTTGAAGCCCTGGGATGTTTTGCAGCTGTTTGATAAATCAATAACCGCACTTTATCTTTACATTTGGCTATGGGTGATCCTGGAGCCCCAAGTCCTGCTGATGGCTTTGATCACAGATCCATACATTCTTCTAGTCTGAAGGAAAAGGGGAAGGGGGAGGCTCCATATAAAAACCCTGTCCCCATCCCACTGTCCTGCTTGGAAGGAGCTAAATATTCAGACCCTACTTTGTGGATGTGTTGCTGTTGGTGCAGCTGAGTCCATTTACTCAAGCACCAGATGTTGCAGCAGTGAGAACAAAGACCTTCGCTGCCATCCCAGTTCTCCATCTGTAGTCCCGGGTAACCAAGGATGTGAGGCAGTGCTGGCATCATCTGCTGGAGTTATGCAGATGTAGATGAAGTCCTGTGTAAGACTACGCATTTGGTGGCTACATGAGAGTTATGATATTCTCACTCTAGGTGCATCATTACTTAAGCAATAAGGCATGACAAGATGTGTTTTATTGTACAATAACGTCACTCCTGGGGTGGATTGAAGCACGAAGTGAAGCCGAGTGCCTCCACCACCCCAGGAGTGACGTTATTACACAATAATACACACCTTGGAGTGCCTTATTGTAATTATACAATGGCTCGATGCTCTACAAAATAAAAAAAAACATTTTTTAGTAGATGTTTAGTGAGGCAGTATATCTTTGTTTCTTAAGAGAAGATGTGAAAAAGAGAACATCATCAATACAGTGATATTATTGTGTAATAACATCACTGTCTCAGGCATACACTGACCAATCAGAATACAGGAAATTTCCTTGCCATTGTATAAATGATATTTTCACATTGATATGTCACAATGGATTACTTAAACAATTAGGGAACATAATTTACAATGTTTAGTGGCATCGCAGAGACCATGAGTTGCATTCCAAGAAAAGCAGTGAGTTCAAAATGAAAAGACAAACCTTAATAAAAAGACTTAATTTAAATGTTATGCTTTTGGAACTGCATTTTATAACTCAAGCATGTAATGGCCTAACTACAAATAAGCATTTTATTCCACCTGTGGGGCAGCATTAAAACCAACAGTGACTTCAATACTTATGAGTTTTGGTCCCTCACCCTTACTCCTTGAATAAATTGCAGTTTACCAGTCAGATTATTGGATATCACTTGTGTACTGTTATGGACTGAGTCCCCAGCTATCCATTCTCCAAGGGTTGCCTCCTTGTGGTTCCCAGGGTTAGGCTGAAGCATTCAGGAGGATTGTGCATTTGCAGTGGCCGCACCAACCCTGTGGAACTCTCTACCTAGACATCTAAGGGAGGCACCCTTGGTGGAAACCTTCAAAAAAGGGTTAAAAACATTTTTATTTAACCAGGTTTTTGGTTCGTAGAAGTACAACTGTCTGTCAGTTATTTTATTGTAGTATTTTAGATGAAGGATAAATAAAATTTGTATTATACTCCATTACATGCTTTGTTTTTGTATTTTAAGGCTTGAAATGTATGTTACAATATTTTGTATATATTGTTTTTAAACATTTTGTTAAGCGCTCCGAGCCTCCGAGAAGGGGCGCTATATCAATAAAGTATCTATCTATCTCTCTCTCTCTATCTATGAAGCATATAGTTGAAAATACGCTGCATGCAAGAGAGGACAGAATGACTGACAATATACTATAATATTGTCCACTGAAGGTCACTCTGTCCTTGCAAGGTGCTAATAGATTTTGAAGACAAATAAGCATGCAGAGTGCCAGGGCATAGAAAGAGTGCCCTTATGACAAGCCATAACAACATGCGATATTACCAGCTGAGCTTGGTTCAGAAATATGAGCTGCACTTCCTTTCCACAGGGCAGCCAAGATGGTGTGCTATAAGATAAGGCTTTTAATGGCTACATAGATACATAGATACATAGACAGTGTCGGCAAATAAGGGCCTATGGCCCACCCAGTCTGCCCATTTGAGCTCGTAAGTTCAGTTTATGTTTTCCTAGAAGTCTGTTGCCCCTTACCCCTGACCTCCAGAATTCCTTTATGTCTATCCCATGCATTCTTAAATCCTGTGATTGTTTCAGCCCCCACCACTTCCTCTGGCAGGGTGTTCCACTTGTCCACCACCTGTTCTGTGAAGAAATTCTTCCTCACATTTCCTCTGAATCGCCTTCCCTCCAACTTCATCCCATTCCCTCTAGTCCTGGAACATCTTTTTCACTGGAAAATAGTGTATTCCTGCACCCTGTTCCTCCCTGTAAGATACTTGTATATCTCTATCATATCCCCTGTCTCCCTCCTCTCCTCCAGGGAGTACATGTTCAGTTCCTTCAACCTGTCCTCATAGGACTTGTGATGCAATCCATGCACCATCTTTTTGCCTCCTCTGAACCTTCTCTACCCTGTCTATGTCCTTACAGGTAAGGTCTCCAGAACTGCCACTGTACTCAGGTGGGGCCTCACTAGTGTCTTGTATAGTGGAATTATGACCTCCCTTTTCCTGCTGGTGATGCCCCTGCCTATGCATCCCAGCATCCTATTTGCTTTACCTGCTTCCTTGTCACACTGTTTTCCTACTTTGAGGTCATCAGAGATGAAAACCCCAAGATCCCTTTCCTGCTTGGTGCATGCTATATCCTCAGACCCCTCCCCCCAACTGATATATTGTGCCAGGGTTTTTGTGCCCCATATGCATTATCTTGCACTTCTTTGCATTGAATTTCAACTGCCAAACCCCTGACCATTCTTCAAGTTTCTGCAGGTCCCTCTCATTCTGTCTACACTCTCTGGTGTGTCTACGCTGTTACAGAGCTTTGTGTCATCAGCGAACAGTGAAATTCTACCTTCTAGGTCCTGCACAATGTCACTGATGAAGATGTTGAATAGGACCGGTCCCAGCACTGATCTCTGTGGTACCCCATTGGTCACTTTTCCCTCTGTGGAGTGACAGCCATTTATCACCTCCCTCTGTGTCCTGCCACCCAGCCAGTTACCTACCCACCACACTACTGTCCTGCCCACACCCATATTCCCCAGTTTGTGTAATAGTCTTCTATGTGGTACAGTGTCAAAGGCCTTGCTGAAGTCCAGATAGGCCATGTCCACTGCCCTCCTCTGATCCACCTCCTAGTCACCCAGTCAAAATTCAATGAGGTTGGTCTGACATGACCTCCCCTGGTGAAACCACACTGCCTTTGGGTCCTGTAGTCCATTGACAACCAGATGTTCCACCAATCTCTCCTTCAGTAGTGCTTTTATGATTTTCCCACTACCTAGGTGAGGCTGACTGGTCTGTAGTTCCCCACTTCCTCTTTGTTCCCACTTTTGTATAAGGGGACTACATCTGCTGTCCTCCAGTCTTTGGGTACCTCCCCCATTTCCAGTGATTGGCTAAACAGGATAACCAGAGGTTCAGCCACCACCTCTCTTAGTTCTTTAAGGACTGTGAGGTGCACCCCATCTGGCCCCATTGCTTTATCAACTCTTATTACTTCCAGTTCCATCAGGACCCTTTCTAGTGTAAAGGGACTTGTGTACATTTCTGCACCATTCTCACCCCTTGTACTCCCTTCAGATCCATTACCCTCCTCCTCTTCCTCAGTAAAGACTGAGCAGAAATACCTTTTCAATATGTCAGTTTTACTGTTGTCATCCTCCATGCGGCCCCCATCCTCCCCCTTCAGTCTCACTTTGCCTTTCTTTTTTCACTTATGTACCTGTAAAAGGTTTTGTCCCCTCTACCCACTGATTTTGCAATGTGTTCTTCTGTCTGAGCTTTGGCTTCCCTTACTGACCTCCCTGCCTCCCTTTGCTTCTCCTGGTACTTCTCCCTATCCTCTTCTGCCTGTGTCTTTTTGTATTGCCTGAATGCAATCTTTTGCTTTCACTTTCTTTGCTACCTCTTTGGAAAACCATAATGGTCTCCTCTTTCTCTTGCTAACCTGCTTAATGTATAATTATGTTGCTTCTTGTAATCCCCATTTTAAATACTGCCCACTGTTCTCAACCCTGATTCCTGCCCCATTCCCTAATGCCTCTTTCAAGTATCTCCCATTTTTCCAAAGTCTGCCCCCTAAAATCCAGGATACGTGTTTTTGTGTGGTTTGGTTCTGCTCTTTCTGTGATTTCAAACCACAATGACTGGTGATCACTGTTCCCCAGGTGCTCCCCCACTGTTACCCCCATCACACTGTCCCTGTTTGTGAGCACAAGGTCCAGTTTTGCCTTCTGCCGAGTTGGCCGTCATGTAATGATGCAATGTTTTGATGCAAACCGCATCTTGCTCATGCAGCTGTGTGTGAGCAAGACATGGTTGGGTCATTATGTGGCACAAGGGGTTAAACTTGGCAGGAGCCCACAGGAACTCAGTTCCACCACCTCATAAAAGATTGTATGACAGTTTCACCACATCTGTCATCTTTCTCCACTGACTTCTACAGGAGAGTGCCACCACCTAGAAATGACAGTTCCACCTACTAGAAATCTAGATGTCAGAATACCCCCACCTAAACATGTCCAGCTTAACCATTGTGTGTCAACTATTAGTACTTCCAATTGGGAGCAGTGTTTGCTTGAACAAATGTGGTAGTGCAGTAAAAGACCAACAGTATTTGCACAGAACATTGTCTTTGTTGTTTTGGTCTATCAAGAGCTGCTTTTATCATTTGAAGAATATTACCTGTGTCTTAATACAGATTACTTCCAAACCCTTAGTGCTGGCCTTTGTCTCCTCCGGGGTTTACCACTGTGATATACTCTACAAGGGCTCATCTTGTGGTTAGGTACATCACTTGCAGCTTATCCAGAATGCAACAGCTATTTTACTAACCTCCTTTTGATAGCGAGAACGTATCATCCCCTTGTTCTGGGTATTGGGCTGGTTGCTTGTAAAGCGATGCACTAACTATAAGATTGTTTTCCTTACTTTTAAATCCCTGAATGAGCTGTTCCCCTAGTGATGCAGTAAGTTCTTGACTAATGGTGAAACAAGTAGGCCAGTGCCTACTAGAATTCGGCTTTGAGTTGCACCCCACAAATTTGGTATATCTTCAAGAATTCAGCTGAACTGCTTTGGCTGCTAATGCAGTAAATGATATGAGGTAAAGCAGATTGCAAATGAGGGGTGGATAACATTGAGATCAGCACTGAATACTATTTACTGTATCGTACTTGTGGCATGTGCAGTTGGCATACATCTTCTGTGGATTAATGCTTGTGGTATTTTGTCGAAATCCACAAGCCTACTAAGAGTGCCATCCATGACCCAATGTGAGGGACAGTAACAGTTACTATTCACTGCTGACCTTAAGGCTTATACCCTGTTGAATCTGCTTTGCCTCCATGTCAATTACTACATTCTCACTGGCCCCATTGATTTGTAAATTATATAACAATATCCTCACACTGAAACTCATATTATGCATTAAAAAACATAAAAAAAACATAAATGAAGGACTCCTGGTTACATCACTAGGGAGCAATGGTCACCTAGTGTCGGAGCTCTGTCTCCCCTCAACGTTTTTTTCCCTGTTCTAAATTGACAAAGTAGTTAAACAACTTAAAAAATGTTATTGGTGTTAAATTATCATACAATACAATCACAAAGAAAGGAGAAAAAATAGCAACCAGAAGGAAGAAAAATGATGACACAGTAATTCAAAACCCTCCCTCCCCAGTTTCCTAGAGGACAAGACCAAAGTGATAACCAGTCTTTTATATATGCATTACTGGAGGAAACATTTGTATCAGCTCCCTCCATGAGTTATTCAACAGTTCTTCCAATTCTTTTATAATTTATCTTAAGGTTTCAAACATTAAGTTCTCCTTTAAAGTGTGCCACCATTTATGTTCAATATTTTGAGGAAGGCGCTGGCTTTTCCAGTATTTGAGAATTATTTTATTTCTAGCTAGTGGACCTAGACATAAAACCTTTTCTTGGTTTTTGGATAACTCTAAAGAATCATATAGATATAACAATAGAGTAATATGGGTGCAGAGAATGTTTAAACCTACTAGCTGAGATAAAAAACAAGGAATAGAAATCCACCAAAATCTAATCGATGGCCATTCCCAAAAATAATGAAAAGTAGTCCCCACATTATTGCATCCATGCCTGCTACAATTACTATATTCATGGTTTATTTTGGCAATGACAGCTAGAGTGATATGTGCTCTGTTAATTTTTTGTTGTATAGATCTGTTACTTGCAGATATGAGATCTTTATTTGCATCAATTCTAATCTTTCTCCATTCATTTTGTATTATTCTATATTCTAGTTCATTGCCCCAGCCATTAATTACATTACTATTGGTTGTTTTATATGTATTTATTATTATTTAAATATATTTTAGATAGCCTTTTTTGTTGACAGGGAAGACATTGTTTTCTTTGTCTGTTTGGAATGAAAAAATCGGAACCATATAACTTAGTTTTATTACAATATAGTTTGACATTTTCATAAATGGTTCTGTAAGAGATAAAATTCTTGAGCATGTCTCCCTTTGTTTTTCTTTTAAATTGTTGAAAAAAAGATGAATTTGTTGTCTTTTAAGAGTTGCATCCTGGAGTCAATGTGATTTTTCCCCAGAGATTGCATTAATTTCTTGAAATGATCAGCTGTACCATGCTTATACATGCATAAGAATGCACGTAACCATGGGATTTTCCCTTCCCAGAAATTTGTTTCCCACTTGGGAGCCATGGATTGCAAATGTATGAAAAAAGCATTTTTTTTTTTTATTAATTCCTTTAAGTTGGTTTCAGACAGCAGGTGCTCAAGATGCATAGCTGTCTTATCTTTCTCTAAAATTCCCTGCAAGATCATATGGTCAATGCTGTTATCAAAAGACCATTCCCACATATTGACTAAAGTTTGACTTAGAAAGTAGGAATGTGGGTCAGGACAACCAAAGCCTCCCTCTTGTCATGACATAATCATATATGACCAGGCAATCCAAGGTTTACCACATCACCACCAAAACTTAGAAAAAATTATTTTGATTTCTGCAGACCATTTTGGACTTGATACCCCATATAGTGATTGAATAACATATACCAGATAAGGGAGTACCATCATTTTAATAACTTTGACCCTGCCCTAGAGGGATAAGGACAGATTTTGCCACAAGTCTAATCAAGGGTGCTGGAACATGAGGCAAAGTGTGTGTGTGGGGGGGCTGTAGTAATAACACAAGAGACCATGACTGCTTCCCTACTGGCCTTGCATGCATTAAAAGGGCACCTTGAATACTCTCTTGCATGAAAGGGGGAAGGGTCTGCCACCACCACTCGCCCATAGGTTCCTACACATATGAGTCTAATTTCTTACAGATTTTTTCCTTTACTATACCCTAACTCAACATAATATTAGAGTTTGTTTGGTTTGTTAATATTAATACTAGTATTTAATCTTGTCCTTCTGAAAAGACTAATTTTTTGTAATCACTCCTCTCTGGTCAGTGTCATAAGCATGAATTTCTGTTGATTTAGCTTGTAAACTGCAAAAGTGGAGAAATTATTGATTAAATACAGTAAAGCATTGATAGAATTATTGAGGTCCCCAGAAAGGACAAGTGTATCATCTGTAAACACACTTAATTTAATGTCTTGTTCATCCACCATAATCCCCTTAATCTGCGTGTCTACCCTTATGTGAGAGAGTTATGGTTCAATACATAATATAAATTAAATTAGAGACAGAGGGCAGCCCTAACTCAATTTTTCATCTGTATTTTATCAGTTGACTGAATATTCACTACAAAACTAGCCATTGGATTGCTATATAGAACGTTGATAATTTTCTTCATGTTAGTTGGTATTCCCCACTTCTCCATTACTCAAAACACATATTCTCTATTAATTAAATCAAAGCCTTAACTAGCATCTGGAAACAGGTGTGGTACCAAAGGACTTGAGGAGGGTGAACGTAGTCCCTCTCAACAAAAGTGGGAGCAGGGAGGAGGCTAGCAACTACAAGCCAGTCAACCTGACCTCTTGGTGGTGAAACTAAAGGAATCACTACTAAAAGAAAGGTTTGTGATATATCTCAAATCCAGTGGAGCACATGATCCAAGGCAGCATGGATTCACAGTGGGAAGAGCTTATAAAACAAATCTGATAGTTTTCTTTGACTGGGTGACTAGGGAGGTGGATCAGGGAGGGCGATGGATGTGGCCTACCTGGATTTCAGCAAGGCCTTTGACACCATCCCACATAGAAGGCTAGTAATCAAGCTGAGCAGCCTGGGAGTGACTCCCAGGGTGGTAAACTGGGTCAAAAGCTGGCTGAGCAATAGGACACACAGGGTGTTGGTGAACGGAGTACAATTCAAAGAAAGGGAGGATGACCAATGGGGTCTGGCAGGCATGATTGCTTGGAACAGTACTCTTTAATGTCTTCATAAGTGACATTGCAGAGGGGCTGGAAGGGAAAGTGTGTTTCTTTGCAGACCATGCAAAGATCTGTAACAGGGCTGACACTCCAGGAGGGGTGGAGAAAATTAGAAGGGATCTAAGCAAGGCTTGAGGAGTAGTCAAGGGTGTGGCAACTTATATTCAATGCAAAGAAGTACAAGATAATGCATTTGGGGCACAGAAATGTAGGGAGGAGTACATGATGGGGGCTACTGACAGTCACCAAACAGGAAAGAGACCTGGGAGTAATCATATCTGATGACCTAAAGGTTACCAAACAATGCAAGAAGGCTGTGAGGAGAACCAGTGTATCTCAAGCAGAAGGAAGGAGGTGGTGATGCCACTGTATAGAACATGGGGAGACCACCTCTAGAGTACTATGTCCTGTTCTGGAGGCTGCATATCCAGAAGGATATAGACAGAGTAGAAACGGTTCAGTGAAGGGTGACTAAAATGGTGCAGGGGCTGCACCAAAAGTCATATGAGGGGAGACTGGCAGATCTCAATATATATTCCCTGGAGAAGAGGAGAGAAAGAGATGGGGGATATGATAGAGATGTTTAAATAATTCAAGGGTGTAAATAAGGTACAAGAGGGTAGCATCTTTCAAAATAAAAGATGTTCAGAACAAGGGGCCATGATATTAAAATGGGGAGGGGTAGATTTATAGGTAGATATAGATTGCACTGAGGGGGGGTGTGATTTTATGGGAAGGGCTTAATTACTGTGTTTGTGTTAAGGGCTTACATACTGTGGGCACAGACTTGATGTTGGGGAAGTGAGAAGTTACTGAGTACACTGATAGGCATATACAGGATGTACAGGCTTAGTTAGGAAAGGTAAATTTATTAAAAAAAACAGAACTGAGTTGGGTAGACAGAGTAGAAGGGGAAAATGCTGGAAGTGGTGCAATGCAGTGGCTATGGGGCTGCGGTCTTCAGGAAAACTTTCTGGATACTGCAATGTTGCCTGATCTGCAGGCACATCTCTGGGCTGAGGGCAGAGGTTGCTATTCTCTGAGCTGATTTGGCCAGGATTCAGAGAATCTCCTCTCCCACCCAGGGACCACCAAGTCCACCTCTGCTACCTCTGAGATTCCCTAGCAGGAGGGGTGGATGGACTATGGTGGGCTCAGGAAGGGTGAAGGGGTGGAATAGAGACACATCCCACATCTGGTGCAACTAAGGAACTCCTATGCTGTTTTGGAGGAGTGGGAGGATCCCATAGTTGCACCCAAAGTTGCGGCAATGAGGGATGAGTGGGTCCTCCAAGATGGAGCCCAAAGGAAGGGAGGCAGGGGACCTCAGAGGAGGAGGAAGCAACTCCTGGTGGGAGACTCCATAGTCAGGGGAGTGGATTTGGGGGCAGGTAGAGAGGTGGAAAAGGAGGTAAAGTGCCTACCCAGAGGCACAGCTTGAAGGGATGGAAAGAGGATCCAGTGTAACGCTAGGATGGTAGCAAGGAGAGGGGAGCTGGATGTTGTGTCCATTTGGGGATGAATGACCTGGCCAGGGATGATTCAGGGATAGGTAAGGTGCAGGAGGAGTTTAGGGAATTGGGGAAGGGCCTTGGACAGGTGGCAATCTCCGTGACTTTCTCGGAGGTGCTACCTGTCCATGGCAAAGGGGAGGCTAGGGACCTCCATACCAGAGAATTCAACACATGGCTGAAGACCTGGTGCACAGAGGAGGGTTTGGGCTTCATTGGGGACTGGGGACCCACATGGAGGGATTTGGGCTTGTACAAAGCAACAGTCTACAACTGTCCAGGGAGTAGACCATGGTCCTTAGGGAACAGTTTAAATGCTACATTGGCAGGCATTTAATTTCATTTAATTTATTTATTTCATTTTTGTTGACTGGGAAAGGAGAACTTGACAATTCTGCTTATTTTCAGCCTCATCCTGGGGGAAGGGGATACCGATGGGTGCCAACTGACATTGAACCAGATTAAGCTGTTAGTAGTATTTTAGTTTAAACTAGCCAATGGGTGAGGTGACAGAAGGAAGGGAGCAGTATACTGCCTCCTCCCAACTAGTTCACAATGCCAAAAGCAAGACTGATGAGGAAATTAAAACAAAAAAGGAAGCAAATAAAACAGGTAGACAGAGGGTAGTGGAAGCAATTGGGACTGACAAGTACAACAGGCAAGCTAGAAAGGGGCAGAAGGGGAAGGAGGGTGACAACACAACCTGGAGAGCCATGCATGCAAATGCTCAAAGTCTAAGCAACAAGGTTGCTGAGCTAGACATAGTCACCATAACTGAGACCTGGTGCAGTGAAAATCAGGACTGGGAAATGACCATTCCAGGGTACACCCTATCCAGGAGGGACAGGGTAGGAAGAAAAGGGCAGGGTGGCTCTTTATATAAGAGACAGCATAAAGGCCATGGAAATACAGGGGGGAGCAGGGGGAAGAGGAGGAGGCAATGTGGATCACACTAGAGAGAAGAAATAGGGCAGCTATCCACATGGGAGTGATCTACAGATCTCTGGCTCAGGGAGAGGAGGAGGAGGAGGTAGATAGAGACATAATGCTAGCAATTGAAAGAATGGCTAGAAGGGTAGAGTATTGTTAGTAGGGGATTTTAATCTACCAGACGTGGATTGGAGCCTCCCTGTTGCAGCATCAACCAGGAGTAGGAACATCCTAGATTCCCTACAGGGGGCATTCCTCAGGCATTTTGTTATGGAACCCACTCAAGAGGATGCCTTACTGGACCTGGTGCTGTTCAACAGGGACAGTGTCACAGAAGTCATGGTGGGAACCCACCTGGGGAATAATGATCACTGTTCAGTTTGTTTCATATACTGTAAAAACTGGATCAGAATTGAATCATGCAAGGATGAGGGCACTGGACTTCAGGAGGGCCAACTTCAAGAAAATGGGTGAAAGCCTGAGGGACAACCTGGCAGGGGTAGGGAAAATGGGAGGGGGGTAGAGGAGAAGTGGGGAAATATAAAGGAGGGCATCAAGAAGGCTACAAATCTCTACGTCAGGCAAGTTAGCAAGGGCAAAAATGAAAAAGTGACCACTATGGTTCTCCAGAGAGGTAGCAGAGAAGGCAAAAGCGAAAAAAAATGTAATTTAGAAGATACAAACTAACACAGATGGAGGGGGACAGGGAAAGCTATCAGGAGAAGCAAATGGAGGCAGGGAGGGAAGTTAGGAGCACAAAGACACCAACAGAAGTAAAGATTGCTAAGTCAGCAAAAAGAAGGGATAAAACATTTTTTCCGTACGTAAGAGAAAAGATAAAGACAAAGGGAAGGATAGTAAGGCTAAAAGATCAAGGAGGGAGTAGTGTAGAGGAAGACCACCTGAAAGTGGACATATTGAACAGATACTTCTGTTCAGTGTTCACAGAGGAGGGGGCAGGAGAAGGGCCAAGGTTAAAGGGCAGGGGTATTAGGGGCAGCAAGGTGGACACAAGCCCCTGCACAGTGGAAAGGGTACTCAAGGATCTAACAAAGCTAAAAGTCGACAAGGCAATGGGACCGGATAGGGTGCACCCCAGGATACTGAGAGAACTCAGAGAAGAACTGGCAGAACCCCTGACATCCCTGTTTAACCTGTCATTTGAAATGGGGGAGGTGCCAGAGGACTGAAGGAGGGCAGATGTGGTCCCTTTACACAAAAGTAGGAATAGAGAGGAGGCAGGAATCTACAGGCCTGTCAGCTTGACTTCAGTGGTGGGCAAGTTAATGGAATCGCTGTTAAGGGAAAAGATTAATGAATACCTTGTCACCAGTGGGCTTCAGGATCCAAGGCAACATGGCTTCATAGGAGGGAGGTCATCCCAGACTAACCTGATTGAGTTTTTTGACTGGGTAACCAGGGAAGTGGATCAGGGAGGGGCAGTAGACGTGGGCTACCTAGATTTCAGCAAGGCCTTTGACATACAGTCGTTCCACATAGAAAATTGATAAGCAAACTCAGGAACTTTGGGGTGGGTACTAGGTGGTTAAATGAGTAGAGAACTGGCTGAGCAACAGGACCCAGAGGGTGGTGGTAAATGGGTCCCATTCTGGAGTGGGCAGGGTGACCAGTGGTGTGCCACAGGGATTGGTACTGGGCCTGGTTCTCTTCAATGTCTTTGTCAGTGACATTACTGAAGGACTGGAGGGAAAGGTGTGCCTCTTCACAGATGACACGAAGCTCTGTAACAGTGTGGACACACCAGAGGAAGTGAATAGAATGAGGGGGGATCTGAAAAAACTTGACAAACGGTCAGAAAATTGGTGACTGGGTTTCAACGCAAGAGTGCAAAATAATGCATACGGGGCAGAAAAATCCATGGGAAACATGTAAAATGAGGGGGGGAGACATTAACAGGCACAAAACAGGAAAGGGATCTGGGGATGATCATTACAGAGGACCTAAAGGTTGCAGAACAGTGTGACAAGGCAGTGGGGAAGGCTAACCTGATGTTAGGATGCATTAGCAGGTGCATCAAGAGCAGAAGGAGGGAGGTAATACTACACCTATACAGGTCACTGGTGAGACCACACCTAGAATACTGTGTCCAGTTCTGGAGGCCTTATCTTCAAAAGGGCATAACCAGGGTGGAGGTAGTCCAGAGAAGGGCAACCAAAATGGTACAGGGAACGCATCAGAAGACCTATGAAGAAAGGCTTAGAGAATTAAACGTGTACTCCCTAGAGGATAGAAGAAGGAGGGCAGATGTGATAGAAATGTATAAATACCTCAAGGGGAAAAATAAGGTACAGGAAGGCAGCATTTTTTAAAGGAAAAGATGCTCAAGGATGAGGGGTCACGCTATGAAACTGGAAGGAGAGAAGTTCAGAGGAAATGTGAGGAAGCACTTCTTCACTGATAGAATGGTAGATGAGTGAAACAGCCTGCCATTAGAGGTGGTGGGGTTGGAAACAGTTACAGGATTCAAGAAGACACAGGATAGGTACAGAGGGATCTTTGAAGTAAAAAAAGGGGAGGGGGGGAGGAACCAGAGGCAGAGTAGGGTCACAATAGGATAAAAGAAATAATAGGGCAGACTGGGTAGGCAATGAGACCATTATCTGCTGACACCTTCTATGTTTCTATGTTATGTTTCTATGTGACATGAGAAAGTATTTTGTTCATGGAAAGGGTGGTGGATCCATAGAACAGCCTCCCGGCAGCGGTTGTAGCGGCAAAACAGTAGGGGAATTCAAAAACACACATGGGATGGACATAAAGGAACTCTAGTGATAGAAAAGGGAGGGCAAGCTGCAGATAATTTAGGATCAACAGTATATGAAACAGGTAATGAAAATGGGCAGACTAGGTGGGCCAAAAGGTCCTTATCTGCTGTCAAATTCTATATTTCTATCTAAGGCCAATGCAAAGTAGGTTATTTCTTCTTTCTGGATATACTCAGTAAGAGTCTGATGTTTCTTAATTGCTAGTGCAGAAGTTCTCCAAGGGATAAAAACATTTTGGTTTGGGTGGATGTAGCAGGGAAGCTTACCCAGTAATCTATTAGCAATGACTTTTGCAGTAATTTTGTAATATGAATTTAAAAGGGCTATAGATCTGTAGCTTTCTGTAGACTCTCTTGATTTATCTTCTTTAGGCAATACGACTACTTTTGTGTCTATCATAGATAATGGAGTCTCCCCTACTCCATCCACCCATTTCAACATTATCCTCTGGATCCATGGGGCAAGCTGATCTTTAAATATTTGGTAAAACTCATTGGAGGAACCATCAGGACTGGGACTCTTGATCCTAGGTAATATATTGATTGGCTCATGCATTTCTTCTACTGTAAACAGATCACAATTAATAGTCATCATATGTAATTTTGCATCTGTTGGGAAGTCATCCATTTTTTGATAATCAGTGGTGTTGTTACTTTGATATATCTCTGTATAATAGTTTAGTACTACTTTTTTGATCTCTTTCCATTCTGAAACTAGTCTACATTGGCTATTTTTTTAAACCTACTATTATATTTTGTTCTTTTATTTTTCCTTTTTTTATATATATAAATTAGCTAGTAATCTACCAGATATGTCACACTGCAAATATCTTGCTCTCTTAACCTTTTCTATGTTATTCTCAATCTTTCTATTCATTCTTACCTGTTACTTAAGTTTGTAAGCCATCCACTCTTGATATGTATCATGATCTTGCAGAATCAATTTATCTAATTATTTTAATTTTATTTCTTTCTATTCACCCATTCTAGTTTTATTCAGCCTTGCTTGATGAGATATAATCACACTTCTCATGACCATTTTAAGTGCATCCCACAGTACAGAAATAGAATGTTGACCAAGATAGTTAAAAGACAAAACAAAATTCATGTATAGTAGCTTTCAGTTTGTTCTCAAGGTCTACTTGTTTTAATAAATCATTATTAAAGTTCCAAATCATCTTCTTTTGAGGTGGCTAATATTTCAAATTGATAGTTCAGCAACTGCATGGTCAGAATAAAGATTAGACTTAATAGAGTTTGTTTTAAAATAAGTCATAAGCAACTTAGATATAAAAATGTAATAAATTCTTGAAAAAATATTATTTTTTCCTGTAATAATGAATATATTCATGTGAGGTCAGATTCTTAGTCCTCCAAGAATCTATCAAGTCATTGGAGTCAAGAAAGTTCCCTTATAGATGTGAAATTATTTTATTATTCCTAGAAATATTTGTTGATTTATCTAAATGTGGATTTAAAAGAGCTTTATAATCCCCCATAAGAATAACGTTCTGTGTCTGAATTGCCATTAAGCCTTCTGGAATCTTGGCTAGAAAAAAAAAACTGTAATTCTTGAATGGGGCATATACTGATCTAATTGTTATACTTTTATTCTGTACTTTCCCACTAGCTAGCAGAATTCTTTTCTCTCTGTCCACCCATTTCTTGACAAATTAAAAATGTGCATGTTTTCTGATTACAATTGTAACCCCTGAGCTCTATTAAGTGACTGGAGAGAAGTATGTATCTGAAACACATTTCTGTGTTACTTTTTTGGATTCTTTTATATCTAAGCGGGTTTCTTGCAGTGCTATAATGCCTGCTTTTATCTTGTTCATGTATCCAATGACTCTTGATATTATAATTGATGAAGTCAAGCCATTAATATTGAATGAGGCACATTTCAGAAATTAAGTAACGTATGTACTACTCATATTCCCCCCAAAAAAATAATAACTAAAAGGAGGAAGCAATATTGCCCCATCTTAAACAAAAAAATATCCTGTCCCTCTAGAAAGCACACTAACCCATCCAGAGATTGCCCCCTCCCACAGCCTAGCCATACTATGTCACACCAACCTACAGTATATACAAAAAAAAGAAGCAAGAAAAAACCCAGTGCAGCCCAGCTGAGCTGTAAGCCAACATAATGTATTCGATTGCTTCACCCCCCCAACACACACACACACACACACACACACACACACATACACGCTCCCTGGCCATCTCCCTCCAACTAAACTATTAAATTATTGAATTGTTGCTTTGAGTCTCTAGAAAAAGAGAGGAAGGAAAGAGAAAAAAAAAACTCTCAGAGTTCTTGTGAAATTTCCAAGACCCAAATATAAGAGTTTAATATATAGTCCAGTCATGTCCCTAAGTCCTCTTTCATTCCAAGCAGATCTTGCAGTTAGTCACATCCTTTAAGTACTTTCTGTTACAAAAAGATCTGGTAGCCTCATTTTTAAGTTTTCTACTGCATCCTTTTAATTATCAAAAATCAAACTTTGTCCATCCAATATCACTTTCAATCTTGCCAGCAATAGCATCATTAATTTAATTCCTTTTGACCATAATTTATTTCTGATCACTGTACTTTTTCATTTCTGAACCTAAATCAGGAGGTAAATTGTGATAAAGGGATATGAAAGAACCCATTATTTTGAAGTGTTTTTTTTTTTTCTTGTACACTTGTGCCATTAGTTTTTACAATTATAGGCCTTGGTGGTCTTCTCTCTTCAGGTCTCAGTCCTGTTGCTCTGTGAATCCTGTCAATCTTAATTTTATTATTATCTGGATCTGAGCCTAAGTAAGCAGCTGTTATTTTGTTGAAGGAGCTTCTTAGAGAGGAATGATCATCCTAAACCTCTGGGCCCCTACAATTCTGAGATTTTTTTTCTTCATGCTCTTGTTTCAAAATCAAGCATTTTAATCTCAATTTCATCCTGTATAGAGTTCAACTGCTGAATTTGTCAGCACATTGGAGTGCATCGGTCTTCCAAAGTGGATATGCATTCTGGGGTTCAGCTGTTTTTCAATAAACTGATTCTCCACTGTCACCACATTCAGAATATTCCAAAGTGCATCAACTTTTTCTCCCCAAATCAGAAATGGGAACTAGCTTCTTATTAATAGCAGCAATTTCTTTCAAGATCAGGTAAGCCCAGGGAGACATTTCAGAATCTGGCTCAGGTATTTCTTCCTTCCCACTGCTGAAATCAGAATAAATGTCATCGAGGTCATTTCCATTTGATAATGCGGGGCACTGGTTGGGAGAAAAGGGGAAACTTTAGACCATTTTTTTTGTGGACTTGAACTTTCTTTCCTTGAGCAAGAATTGTGCTTCAAAAATATCTCTCAAGACCTTTTCCCTGGTTGATGTACTTCCCCCGAGGTATGATCTTCCAGTTTACTTTTTGTATCTTTAAATTACTCCGAGTCTGTGATGTAAGTGGAGAAGGAGTGGAAGAAAACATTCGTTCTGAGCTTGACTGTCTTTACTATCACTGATTCTCTCTGTCTCCAGCCAGAACTTTTTAATTGAGAAAGAATCACTGCTACTTAATGGGGATTCAGAGGCTTTCTTTCCACAGGGGTACTTAAATGCAGACTCAAGCTCATTTGCCATGTTCTTCTGCACCTCAGGCCCAAGTGAGGTATTATGATTGTCAAACTGATTATTCATTTCTTGTAACCTGTTATTATCTTTACTGACAGGATTGAGAGGCTAAGACAAACTTTTAATCAAATGCTGATGCACATTAATAAAATTGAAAATAGCTCCAACAGGAGCAATACTTGCCTCCACCACCTTTGCTCCTTCCTGGGAACCCTGAGTGCAGCGATAAGATGTTGTACTGTCACCTTCAGGAGAAGAACTGGAGTTAGGTATTTTATCTTTGGAAGGCTTACTTTGAAGGAATTTCAATATTTTGCCAACATTGTCACAAGTTTTAGATTTTTGATTTGGATGTCAACCCTGCAGAGTCAACAGCACTTCTGAAGATGGATCTACTCCTGAGGTGTTCAATCCATGATCTTTTAATGCATCTCTTCATTTACTTTGCCTTATATTTGGGTAGAGTCTATTTGCTTTTGTGATTTTCTTTTATTTTTAAAATCATCTCCGGGACACTGTACTCAGTGACAACAGGCTTCAGCTTAAAAGACTGCTATGTTGTGTTATGCCTGGGTTTTACCCCATATACTAATTTTTTTTTAGTTGTTTAACCAGGAGTAGCACACTAAGTTAAAAGCTTTTTTACAGGTGCGACCTGGGAGCACAGGGAAGTTAAGTGACTTGCTCAGGTTCACACAGTATATATAAGTGGAAGCTGTGGGATTCAAACCCAGGTCTGGTCTGGTGTATGTCACCAGATTCGTAGCTCAGAGCCTTAAACCACTGTGCTATACTGCCTCCCTCATATCATGCTTATACCATAAGAAATCTCATTGCTGCACTGTGATATTGCAATATTGCACTAACATATAGATATAGGTGTCCATCATACAAGCATGGGTACTAGGACTATGCTTGCCACTGATATTTGCTGCTGTATATGATGTTTACATCATTTTATGGTTTAATATGTTTTATGTTTGTTAGACCTGCTATGCATATCTTTTATTGCAATGTGTTTACCTAGGTTATGTATGTTCCTTTTATGTTCTGATATAATCATATAATCATGTGTAATTTCAAATGCGACTTCACTGCTTTGTGGTTACCAACTTAAACCTTATGGACTGGTTCCTCTTTAAGGACATTGTTATTAGATCCTTCAATCAAAAATGTACGCCACTGTTATCTGCCTTTTCCACTCTCAGTGTGGACTGTTCTTTACAAATGGACAATGACTTTACAGTGTTTTTACAAACAATGTTCTGTAATAGAACACATCAACAATTTTTCTTATACACATATCCACTGTGGTGTTGACATGCCTAGTTTCTGTTTTGTGTTTTGTGTTTTATGATCTGACCATCTGTGATTACCCCGGTGCCAACTCCAGAATAGGACTACTTTCACTGTTACCCTGACTATCTGTATGCTATAGAAATGTAATTCATTTACATTACAAGTTTTTATGTGCTTTAAAAACAGATATTCAATCAATGTTTTAAAGCTTGATGGTAATTTATATATTGTTTTAACTCATCCACTACTAACCCTTTGCTGTCTGAGGTGTACTTTTAAACAACATCATGCACAGCTGAATTTCCTTTACAAGGCTCGTGCCTCAGGCTTGTAAACGATATATAACCTAACATCTTCTTTTTGTTGTGTTGCCTCTTCTGCAAGGAAACAAGGAATGGATTGTTATGCCTGGGTTTTACTCCATACACTAATATCATGCTTATACCATAAGTAATCTCATTGCTGCACTGTGATACTGCTATATTGCACATATAGATATAGGTATCTATCGTACAAGCATGGGTACTAGAACTATGCTTGCCACTGATATTTGCTGCTGTATATTATGTTTACATCATTTTATGGTTTTATACATGTTTTATGTTTATTACACTTGATATGCATATATTTTATTGTAATGTATTTACCTAGGTTATGTGTGTTCCTTTTATGTTCTGATATAATCATATAATCATGTGTAATTTGTATCTTATACCAAAGTATTATGCCATGTGCATTTCTGCTTATGCTGCATTCTCTTTGTTCATAACATATAGTTGACAGTGCATTTCCTTTGTTCCGAGACTCTTACTTACTTTGCCACTTTATTTCCTGTGTAATTGCCAAAGGGAACCGCCTTATTTACATGCCTTATCTAATGCTGCATATTTATTATATCTGTAACTGCACTGTTATCTGTCAAGTATATTTTGTATACACACCAGCTCCTCAGAGAGAAAGAGACCATACTTGAAGAAAGGGGGGAAATCGGTTCCCTTGTGATTGCTTTGTCACATGTCTGACATGACTATTTGTAATAAAACTGCTTTTTATTACATACTGTTTGTGGTATATTCTTTGGATAGCCAGTCCAACACACAAGAATCTGATGGTAAGCTGGACTTACTGTAACAGTTGCTCTCCCTGAAAGCATTGGATTTTGTTTAGATGCTTTGCCAGCATTCTTGTTAAGCACAATCTTTTTTTTTTTCAGTTCTTTTTTAGGTGTCATTTTACCGAAGGTAAAAAAGACCTTCCTTTGACTTTTCAAGAGAACTGCTTCATGAATACAGCATGCTGATTCAAAAATACTGCATAATGTAGTGAGTTTATGTATGAGAGGGCCTAATTATAAAAGTTACCTGAAGCGGTAGGGGGGCAACTTCACTCAAGTGTCAGCCGTCTGCCATCTTCCCAGAATCTACAGCCTCCTAGGATTGGTGCAGTACAGTTAAACATCTAAAATCAGATGAACAGAGGAAAATGTGAAGCAAGATGTAGATTTATAAGGGTAAACTGTCCCCAAGATCTGAGGATGGTGAGGGATCTTATCCAGAACAACAGGACTCAAAACCATCCCAGTCTTCTGAGCTAGAGCAGGCCATGATGGAAACCTCACAGAAGACAGCCTGGACTCCTAGTAAAATCAAAAATAAAAAGATCAGACTGGAGACTGTATACCAAGACACCATAGCCTTCAGAGCTGATATGAAAGAGGCTATGTGGGTAATTCAGAAAGATGTGGCAAGGTTGGAGCAACAAACTGACGATCTGGAATGCCAGACTACCACCACAGAAAACTGTGTAGATGACTTGGAATCTAAAATCCATGACATTTTAGAAATGCAGGCATTTATTCTGGCCTTACAAGAAGATGCAAAGTATTGGGTGAGGTGCAAAAATATGACTGTATGGCTGCCAGAAAACTCAGAAGGAAACGACCTACCAGAGTTTTCAGACTCCTTCTTCAGAACAGCTTTAAATCTGGGCCTCAAGTATCCTATCGATATGGAGCATACCAATAGCGCACTCAGGCTGAAACCCACTACCCCAGATGCACATCCTAAATCAGTAATTGTGTGTTTTTTGAACTATGCCATGAAGGATAAGATACTGCAACTAGCCTGGAGGAAGAACCAAGGTGTTTTATGAAACATAGAAACATAGACTTTGATGGCAGATAAGAACTGCTTGGCCCACCTAGTCTGCCCTTTTCCCTACCTACAGGATAAGCTGCAGATCCTAGTTAACCAACAGCCTATTTCTTCCTGCCCCCCACAAAAATTGCCTTATGTCTGTCCCATGCATTCTTGAATTCTCCCACAGTTTTAGACCCCACAACCTCCTCAGAAAGGCTGTGCCATGTGTCCACCACCCTCTCTGTGAAAAAATACTTGCTCACGTTGCCCCTGAACTGCCCCCCCATCTTCAAATTGTGTCCCCTTGTTCTTGCACATCTCTTTTTCTGAAAGATGCTACCCTCTTGGACTTTGTTGATTCCAGTGAAGTACTTAAAAGTTTCTAACAGGTCCCCCCCTCTTCCCCTTTTCCTCAAGGGTATACACATTAAGCTCCTTTATTCTCTCCTTGTATGGCTTCTCTTGCAGACCCTGCACCATTTTAGTCGCCCTCCTCTTGACTGCCTCTATCCTGTCTATGTCTTTGTGGAAATGGGGCCTCCAGAACTGGATGCAGTACTCCAGATGGGGTCTCACCAACTGACTGTACAGAGGGATAACAACTTCCGGTTTTCTGCTGGTGATGCTTCTCCCTGTACATCCCAGTATCCTACCAGCCCTCCCTACTGCCTTCTCATATTGCTTGCTAACCTTAAGGTCGTCTGATATGATTACCCCCAGGTCCCTTTCCATTTTTGTTGTTGTTACTACCTCCCCATTGTATAATCTTCCACTGGGTTTTTGTTTCCCAGGTGCATTATTTTGCACTTCTTTGCATTGAATCCAAGCTGCCATACTTTTGACCATTCCTCCAACCTTGCCAAGTCCCTTCTCATCCTTTCCATGCCTCCTTGTGTATCAACCCTGTTGCAGATCTTTGTGTCATCTGCAAAGAGGCATACTTTTCCTTCCAGTCCCTCTGCAATGTTACTTATAAAGACATTAAAAAGGACTGGACCCAGTACTGAACCCTACAGTACCCCACTAGTAACACCTCTTTCTTCAGAGTGGACTCCATTTACAATTATCTTCTGTGTCCTGTTGTCCAGCCAATGTTTTACCCAGGGTACCACCTTGGGACCCACTCCCAGGCTGGTTAATTTGACTATTAATCTTTTGTATGGGACTGTGTCAAATGCCTTGCTAAAGTCTAAGTAGACCATATCCGCAGACCCTCCCTGGTCTACTACTTTGGTCACCCAGTCAAAGAAATCAATTAGATTCATCTGACATGACCTTCCCACTGTGAACCCATGCTGCCTTGGGTCCTGTGCCCCACTGGCCTCTAGGTACTCAACAATTCTTTCCTTCAGAAGTGATTCCATCACTTTCCCTACCACAGA
Organism: Neoceratodus forsteri; assembly: GCA_016271365.2. Taxonomy (NCBI): domain Eukaryota; kingdom Metazoa; phylum Chordata; order Ceratodontiformes; family Ceratodontidae; genus Neoceratodus; species Neoceratodus forsteri. The sequence continues at coordinate 44,235,996 of CM057456.1, read as the reverse complement.
GGTCAGACTGACAGGTCTGTAGTTTCCTGCCTCTGTCTTGGTCCCACTTTTGTGAAGGGGAATCACAACCTCCTTCCTCCAGTCCTCAGGTACCACACCATCCTCCCATGATTTGTTAAAAAGGGTAGTCAGTGGTTTCACTAGTTCTCTCCTTAATTCTTTTAGAATTCTGGGGTGAATTCTGTCAGGCCCCATTGCTTTGTCCACCTCCAGTTTTGGGAGTTCTTTCAGAACCCTTTCTTCTGTGAAAGGACTGGGATCGACCCCCCCCTATCTAGAATGCTTCTGTTAATTGGATTAGGCACTTCCCCCATTTCCTCTTTTGTGAATACTGAGCAGAAATATTCATTCAGTATCCCTGCTTTTTTACTGTCCCTCTCTGCCCACCCTCTGTCCATTCTGTTCAGCCTCACTATCCCTCCCTTTGTCTTTCTACACTCCCTGATGTACCTATAAAAGGTTTTATCCCCTCTTCTTAACCGAGTTGGCTATCTTTTCCTCAGTTTGGGCCTTTGCTATTCTGAATTCCCTTCCTGCTTCCTTCTTCCTTAACTGGTACATCTCTCTGTCCTGCTCCTTCTGTGTTTCCTTATACTTCCTGAATGCTATCTTTTTCTCCCTGACATTCCTCTCCACCTCTTTTGAGAACCATACCTGCTTTTTCTTTCATTTTGATTTATTTGCTTCACACAAAGGCTTGTTGCCTCTGTGATGGCAGTTTTGATGTTTCCCCCATTGTTGCTCCACCCCTCCTTCTAGCCTGTTTGCTAGTGCTTTTCTAAGGCACTCTCCCATCTTGCCAAAGTCAGACCTCCTGAAGTCCTGTACCCTCACTTTTGTATGGCTTGACTCTGTAGCTGAGTTTATCATGAACCACACTGTTTGGTGGTCACTTGTTCCTAGATGGCTACCCACTTCTAGATTGAGATCCTCTCACTGTCCCCATTTGAGAGTATGAGGTCTAAGATTGCTCCCTCATGAGTGGGTTCCAAAACTAGCTGTCTGAGGCATGCCACCTGTAGGGCATCGAGAATGGCCCTGCTCTTGGATGTGGCTGCAGCAAATGTACTCCAGTTAACATCTGGCATATTCAGGTCTCCCATCAACAGTATCTCTCCTTTCTCTGCCATCCTAAGAATGCCTTCTATCATATCCTTGTCCATTCCCTCCCCTGACATGGGAGTCTGTATACAACCCCTTTGCGGATAGTGGTGCCATTTCAAGTCTCTAAGGTGACCCACTGTGCCTCCTCTCCTCCCTATTTACTCTTTTGTTCAGTTGCTTTTATCCCTTACCTTACATAAAGAGCTACTCCTTCCCTTATTCTCCCCTCCTTGTCTCTCCTGTAGGTTGTGTACCCTGATATGTTAATATCCCAGTCATGGTTCTTTGTGTACCATGTTTCTGTGACTGCTATGATATCCAGACATCCCTCTTCCATCAAGGCCACCAGTTCAGGGAGCTTGTTGCCCAGACTACGGGCATTGCTACTCATTACCCTCCATTTTGTGATGGCCTTACCCCCTTTTTCCCCATTCCTGTCCTTATTGCCTTTGTCACTGTCTCCATTTACCCCTGCTCTTCTCCCTATCGAAATCTCTATCTTGGTGTTTACCTCACTTACTACCCTGATTTTCTTTGGGGGGGCTAGGATTTCCCTGCTCCTTTCCAGTGCCTCCCCCCTTGGCTAGTTTAAATGCTTGCCAATGAAGCATTTAAACCTATCACCTAGGATCCTGGTTCCCCTCCTGGACAGATGCAGACCATTGTACCGGTATGGGCCTGCATCACTCCAGGTTGACCTCCAGTCCCCAATGAAGCCAATTCTCTGAGCTCTGCACCAGTTTTTCAACCACTGATTGAATCCCATGGTGTGGAGCACCAGAGCACCCTAGCCTCACCTACACCATAGACAGGCAGCACCTCCGAGAAGGTTACCGTGCATGCTACTTGTCTAAGTCCCCTCCCCAATTCCACAAACTCTTCCTGCACTGCTCTGATCCCTTTCTTAGCCAGGTAATTTGTCCCTAGGTGAACAATGACATCCAGCTCCCCCCCCCCGTGCAGCTGCTCTGGTGATCCTGAGGATTCGCTCCCTGTCCCACTAAGCCAAGGTGCCAGGCAGGCACCTTATCTCCCTCTTCCCTTCCTCACCCAGTTCTACCTTTCTAACAATGGAGTCCCCCACCAGGAGTTGTTTCCTTCCCCTGTAGGGTCCCATGCTACCCTCCTGTGGGTCTCCTTTGTGAAGGTTCCCAGCATCCTCCTTGGTCTCCACTGTGGGTGCCTCCATAGAGGAACCACACTTTGCCAGAATGGCATATGAATTGTGGAGAGGTACAACTGGAGGGATGCACCTCTGTTTCACTATTCTCATCCTCCCTGAGCCCACTGTGGTCCAACCGCTCCTCATTCTTGGCAACCTCTGAGGCAATGGCAGTGGTACTGAGGTCCAAACAGCCTAAATTTAGAACACCCTACCCTGCACTGCTGGTGGTTCAGTTTTAAGATGGATCCAAAGAGTACCAGTCAGTGGAAGATGTGAAGGCTGACCTTTTTCAACTGGGAATTTCCATACCACACAAAGGCCCTAAGAGTTCAGCAGCACCTGCAAAACCACCCGATCACAGTCAGACCGCAGTGTGAAGCAATGGCAAAGACAGACTTCAGCAACAATGGCATCTATAATGTCACATCTCAGGTCCTTCAACAGAGACCAGGCTAGCACTGAACTAGATAATTTTGCCTTACAGCTTACAAGACATAGTTGTAGCACTGGGGAGATAAGTGGGTGTTGGGGTGATGTGAAACTCTTTCTTAGTGGCAGGCAGGAGCAACAGAGAGCCGTGACTAACTCCTCTTTTAAAAGACCATCCCCAAGACTTATCAAATGTAGGAACATTTTCAACAGCTCTTCATCTCAGGCATCAAGATAAACAATGCTTTATCTCACTACTGTGTTTGTGGCTTTGCCACAGGTTGGGACATCTTCACATGGTGGGCCCCTCCATCCTGGGATGAGGTAGTGCATAGCCAGCATTAACTTTAGCCATAACTAGGCTGCAATATTATAGGGGCATGGTAGCTTTAGTTAGGGTTGAGTAGGCTATTCAATGGTAAACCCCAATTTTTTCACCTTAATAACTTTCGTGTCATTTGATGAAATAGCACAAAATTTGGTATACGAAATCAGGCTGCCAGTGCCTCAAGACTTGAAAAGTTGGCCGGCCCACTGGTGCAGTGGCAGGGCATCCATCTGTGATGCTGATGACCCGAGTTCAGGAACAGACCCAGGACATTGGAGGGCCAGCCGGGAGAGAAGAATGTGACATCCTTGGGACTACTCTCCTTCCCCCGGGGGGGACAGAGTGTCTGACACAATACACATCCCTGGTAGAGGCTGGGGGTACCACCGAGCCAGTGCCATTACCTCTGGGGGGGTGGGGTGGATTCTGGACATCATTGCACATGCCCGACTCAGGGGAAAAAGCATCAAAAAATTGCAGGCCACCTCATGATGGCTGCTTCTGGCTCCAAACTCTGATTGCTTTTCCTTGTCAACCTATTCCAGCACTTGTTGCCCGGCTGGCCTTGAACCCCACCCTGGGGGGAAAGCCAGGGAGTTACTGTCAGGGCGAGCACTCCCCCTCTGACACCTTCTCCAGTCATAGACAGGTTGATCCAGTGCCGTGGTCCCACACTGGGGGGTTAGTCAGGGGGTATCTGCAGGGGCACCAAGATAAGTCCAGGGAGCAGAGCTGGGGTCAGGTAGGTGGGCAGAAAATATGGCTTTCAACCAAAAAAAAAAGACTTGAAAGAAAAGGTTTGTGACAGCATCTTGTACAGTTTTCAAGATGCAGAGTCCCAAAAATAAATAAATAAATAAATAAACAACTATCCATTAGGCTCTGTCCCAGTGCACTAGCACACCTGGGGAGAGGGTCTGTGGATGAGAGGCATGTGGTGGCCAGTGAATGTGAATGCCAGCCACAGTGCACCCGTCCCCACAAGTGGTGCTATGCAGGTGGGTTACACCCATTTCGAGCGTGTAACCCGCACCTTAGTGAATCACAACTAATGATGTCAGTGGGGATAATATACTGTAGTTTCAATGTCTCTCCATGGCGGATCTGGATCATAGCTTGTGTCAAGTAATTCAGACCATAACTTCTCATGAGATGTGGCTTCCTGAAATAAACACCACTTCCTGACCCTCTGAAATTTGTCTAATCTGGGGCATTCCATTTCTCTAATATGAGCCTTTTATTTATCATAGATCCAATACAAAAAATATTTTTTTTGATATTTATTTAATGCTACGGAGTCTATATCACTTAGGACCAGTACTTGAAATTGTAACAATATATAAATTCCCAAGATCTTAGCTAAGAGATTTGTTGTTTGTTGCCACCACTCAGTTATGAAACGACACTGTCATAAACAATGTCATAAGTTGGCATCAAGCCCACATTGATGCCAACATTTCTGGCTCCTCTGGTTTCCAATTTTTACATGAATCTGGGGTGTAAAATGAGCTCTGTCTATGATTTGTTTTCTGTATTGTCTTATTTTTCGCATATGTACTGTATAATCTTTATTACAATTAATTCTTAAGGTTCTCTATTGCTGATTAGTATATTTTAAACCTATTTCCAGATTCCATTTCTTACTGGTTTTAGCTCACGGTTCCTTATTGTTCTTAAAATACATTATATATATATATTCTCTGAAGTAATTTAGTCAAACTCATTTCAGTTATATTAGTTTAATCGTGGGAATTTCAATCCAAGTTATTCAATATAATATTACCACAGTTATTAATAAGGATACTAAATTTTGTCCTAATGGTCAAATAATTTAAAATATTGATTTTGATCTGGGTGGGGCAAATTTCAACAAATTTCCTATATGTACAGAATTTGCCATTGTGAATTAATTGGTTCCAGTTTCGGATCAGGGATGTACTCAGTGCCAACATGGGTCCTTTATGTTTTTCTGACCAAAGTATCTTACTGGACCAAATATTTAAGTACAACCAGGGAAAAAAGTTTATTGTTGGCTAAGTTCTTAACATAATTCCTTATTCCCTTCCTAATTTTTTTCTTTATTACTACACTTTACATATTCACAAACTTCTTCTGTGGAATTCAACTGAGGTGCTTGTCTAGGGGAAGGGATGCCATCCACAATGGTCAGAGCTTGAAACGTCTCTTGTCAAGAAATATGATCTCACACTCCCCAACCTTTTATATGTCAAGATTGGTCAGCTTCCCGTCAACTTGCACTCGACTCCCTTAGGATGGTCAATCAAAGCCAAAACGCAGATAGAGTGCTGCTTCCACTGGGATTGGTCGAGAGTGTGGTCTCAGCCCATCCTGGGGAATCTGAACTTTAAAATATCCAGACAACCTATTCCATCCTCATTTCTTCCACAGATGCAGGTTGTAGTGCTTTCTCAACTATTAGACAGGGATAAAATACTTCCATTTCATACTGCTAAGCAGATTTTCTCTCTGCCTCCTGTCAGCTGCTTTAAATTCCTACAAATCTCTCAGGTCACTCGCTCCATGCTAGGATCTAAGCTGTGGAATATAGGTGTGAGTTCTCTCCTTGACAAATTGTCACAGATCACCCTCCAGTCTCATCCAGTCTCTGCCTTGTACAAAAATCTACAGGAACTTGATATCCTTTCTCTAAAAGGAGTTTGCTTTTATTGGACTCAGGCATTAGAAATTCCCGCAGATTTGGAGCTTTGGCAGAGAATTTGGAGAACTCTTTATCAACATGTGAAATAGGATAGACTCAGACTGGTACAGTTTCAAATTTTGCACAATCATTATTATTCTCCTTATAGACTATTTAAAGTGGGGAAGCTGGCCTCTCCAGTATGCTCCAGATGTCATCAAGATGAAGGTAATTTAAAACATATATTATGGGATTGTGTTGAAGTAGCCCCCTTTTGGGCCTCTATTAAGGATTCATTAGACCCTCTCCTTGGGCTGCAAGAGTTTTTTCTTCCTAATATCTGTCTGGTTGGTCACTTCCTGCAGGGTCTTTTTTCCTATTCGGAAGGCTCACATGGCACTTATTTCATCCATAGCCAAATCAATAATTTTAAGGCACTGGGTGGACAAATCAGTTCCATAGGTTAGGGAATGGCATGCGGAGATGATGACTGCGTTAATGTTGGAAAAGCACATTGCTAGTTGCAGGAAGTGCCTTCATCATTTCCATGACAGGTAGGAACCACTTCTTACCCTTTTGTCCATCAGTTTGGGTAAAATGGAAGTTTTCCAATGCTGAACATTTTTTTCTGATGCTTTGTTCATTACCCCCTTCTCTCTTCCCTTTTGACATTTTTTTTTCTCTTTATATGTTTTTCCTCACTCACTCCTGGATTACACGTGGCCTATCGAGATTGGGATGATAGGATGGAATTGCTGGGCTGCAGGAGTGCCCTGGGTGGGGGAGGGAAGGATTTGCTTTTGCTCCCTCAGTGTTATGCCTCCAATTATATGGATTGTTGTTATATTAGAGTTATTAGATGTTATTTTGATTTCTGTATGCATTAATGGCATTTGCTGTTTCCACCTGTTACTGTTTTTGGTGAGTTGTATGTTTATCAATAAAGTATATTTAATTAAAAAAAACCATAATTCCTTATTTGTGGTCCCAATGGTGCAAACTCCTCCAGTAACATTTTTGGTTCCATTTAAAGGTCAAAAAGCAATTTATTAAATGCAAATTCCTCTTTTGGGTATAATGGATCTATCTTATCCAGGATTGGCTTAGTGTAATGGAATACCCATTCCCATAAGATTCTCAGTTGATGATAAACCACATGATTGAGAGGGTCAGGGCAAACTGTATCCTCTCAACTTCCTTGGCACTACTAAATGATGCCAAGCAATCTTTGCCCCCCCATGGGAATTTTGTAAATATATCTCTAAGACTTTTGAAATATAGGATTGAAGGGGTACTCTTAATTGCTTGTAAAGCAAACAGTAGGTGAGGCATTGCCATCATCTTAATCATTTCAATACACCCCATGGGGAAAGGGAAAGTTTTAACCAACTACCAAATAATCATTTTGTTTTAGAATTTAGCTGTCACATATTTATTTATAATCTCATCTTCAGTATTGAAAATAATAATTCCTAGGTATTTACATGAGGTTTTACATAAAAATTCTCCTTGGATCCTATGGTCAAGCAAGGGTTCCATCATGCTGCCATGACACAGTATTCACCGACCATCAGCACAGCGATGGCACAACACCACCAATTGTGTTGTGTGCCTTCATTAGAGGAACTTGTGTTTCTGTGGGAGCTTTGCCCCACACCCCCCATCTGCAGAAACTCTGCCCCCAACACCCCCTGCCACTTAAATTAACCAACTCCAAGTCGGAGTTGGTCAGGGATGGGACGAACACCCCAGAGGCAACAGTGTCAGGAACCCAGCAGACCATCACAGAGAACTGCCAAAAATGTCGCTGTGATGGTCTTCACTGTATTCCTATCGCTGTTGTGACATGATACCGTCAAGCAAGTAGTCTCTATCTGATGTTTTCAAAATAAATGATTTCTGCACATTTAAAGCATAGCCAGGTAGCTTTGCATAACTCTCGACTTCCAACATAAAGTTAGGTAAAGATTGATTTATGTCTTTAATTAAGAACAAAACATCATCTGCAGATGCATTTATTTTTATAATTTTGTCTTGAACATTTATCCCCTGTACCTGGTTATTTCATCTAATATAATTTAGGAAGCACTCAATACATGATATATATGTATATAGTATTGGGAATAACAGACACCCTTGCCTCACTCCATTCCTCATTTGAAATGGATCTGACAAGTAAGAATTTATCGAGAACATAACTGTAGTATTTCTGTATATTTTCTTAGTCAGTAGGTACAAATTCTTTGGGATACCCCAGTTTTCCATACATTTAAATAGATATGATCTATTCAGAAGATAAAAGGCCTTAGTAGCATTGACTGCTAAGGCATAATAGTCGCCATCCAATTGTTTTGATTGTTGAAATGGCTTTTGTACTCTTCTTGTTGCTTGATACATAGATCTACCTTTAATAAAACCAAATTGGTCTAAATGGATGGCATCTGACAGGCCCTCTTTTAACCTATTTATGACTATCTTGGCAAAAATCTTGTGGTCTACATTTAACAAGATGATTGGTCTGCAGGTATAAACAAATTTAGCATCCTTTCCTTTTTTAAAGATAAGTATAATTTTGGGTTCAGCAAACATTTTAGGGATATTTTCATTTCCTGACAGTAGTTCAGTAAATACCAGGTTGCTCCATGTATTAACAAGTCAATGAATATTATATAAAATTTGAATGTAACGCCATCAAGGCCAGAGGTTTTACCTTTGGGAAATGATTTGACTACTTCTATAATCTCATCTCTAGTAGCTGAATCATCCCTGCATTTCAATATTTGTAACTTATCATTATCTAAGTAATGGTCTGGGTCTAAGTAGTTTACAGGTTTTTGGTTTCTGGTATATCTTTTTGTATGTTTCTGTAATTAAGTTTGCCATTTCTTTATCTCTATGAAATCTGTTTCCTAAGGCATCTTCTAATACTTCAATTATTGTTTGTTCTGTTTGTTTCTTCAGAAGCATAGCTAAACATTTACCAGATTTATCACCCTGTAGGTATTTAATTTTTTAAGCTTCCTCATATTAGATAGAACCTCTCTATTATTAATATTTTTTTTTATTTTATTTTTAATTGGTACCAATTCTTAAGGTAATTGTCATATTCATTTATAACAAGGAGGTCGAGTTCCTGTAATCACGTGTCTGTGTCTTCTGTTGGCACCCTTTGCAAACTGTGTGAGAGGCCTTTTGGCACCATGCATTTCTGCTTAAAGTTGAACAAGCATAATATTCTGTGGTGATTTGCATATGCAGCCCATGATGCTTTGCATTATGGGGCCATGTGTGATTTTGTATTTCTTTGATACTTGGCTTCCCGGCCAATGCCCTTTGGGGTAACCATTGCCTCAGTGCTTGTGCTGAGGTTCTTTATCTTTTATTTAGTTTGATTTCTTCCATTTTTTGTCCTGTTTAGGTATGATTGATATGATATACTTAGCCCCTTAACACTGCTTTAAAAGCATCTCAAAGTTTTACTATTGGCATGCTTCTGTCACAGTTCTAATACCAAATTCCAATATTTCTTTAACTGTTTCCACACATTTTTCATATTTTAATAACTCATTGTTAAATCACCAAGTATTGTTCTGATTTCTACTGTGATCTTCAATTTTAAGATCAATTGTACTCAGGGCATGGTCTGATATTATGATCAAACTAATATCTGCCTCTAAAAGGGCAGCTAATAGAGTTTTTGATATAAAGATGTAATCAATATGAGAGAAGCCTTGATTCCTTTTATCATGGTATGTGAATTATCTACTTGATGGATATGTTAATCTCAATGGATCTAGAAGATTGTGAAGGTGCAGGAAATTCATTGATAATGTGGCCTGAAGTCTATTATTTGCTAATATTTACAGGGTTTTAGCTATTTCTGGGTTGACCATGTTATTAAAGTCACCCTGTAATATATTATTGGAAGCTTGGATTTTAACTAATGCTTGGTTGATCTTAACAAGAAAATCTGAATAGTTAAAAGGGTGCATAAGTAGATACCACTGTATAAATTGAATTACCAAATCTTAAGTTTAGCTAATAGTATTCTTCCATTTTGTCAGAGTGGGTATCTGAAATAACACAGTTGGGGATTTTTCTTATTAAAATTGCTATTCCTGCATTTTTCCTCATTCTGAGAACCAAAAACATGTGCAATCCACTTCCTTTTAAATTTTAAGATTTCTACCTGATCTGGATGTGTTTCTTGTGTGGCTGTGCAATCAGATTTAGATTTGTTTAAATAGTTAAGAAGTCTGGATCTTTTGATCAGTGAATAAATACCACTTACATTTAAGGAAGCACATCTCAAAGAAATGAATTTGTCTTCCATAGGAGTATAACACATGATATTGTCTTTCCACCATCTACATAAAAAATTAAACCCCCATAAGCATTTTTATAACTTATTGACCTTTTCTGTAACAACATGTTAAGCTTTATCTGCCTTCCTTCCTCCAGCCCAAACCTAGTGTTATAAGACAGCAGAGATGGCTGAGAGTAACCTTCCCACAGTCTTATTCATAAAGCAAAAGGAACTTGATGCAATCCCACTTCTCTTCCAGTGTTAACTTGCCCCATGTGCCCCCAATCTGGCAATGTTTAGAAAATATTCCATTCAGTTGCAACATATCTTAAATATACATTGAGTTTTAGAACCTCTGGAAAAGGAAGAGGAAAGAGAAAAAAATCCTTCCCTTCTTCTTGCCCACATTTACCCCATCTCCCTTACTCCTACTGCACTATCATTTTCTTCCCTGGTTCTTTGTGAATGCAATACCTAAAAAAAAAAGGAATATAATATTAGATATAGGCAGATTTTAGAATACATTTGAACATTTAATATATAAATCTCTTTCTGTTTCCTCCAAAGAGTTACCGGCATAGTGGATCCCGTCAATTACCACCTTCAGTCTTGCAGGGTAAATCATTGTGGCTCTTATTTTGTTGGCCCACAATTTATTTCTAAAGGTTTTTTATGTTCTTGTAAGATGTCTTGAAGGAGATTGTTGTAAATAGCTATGGAAGCTCCCATAACTGTGATCCTACGCTTTTTATAAACAGCTGTCATCAGTTATTCTTTATCTTCAGATCTCATAAATTTCATAACAATAAGCCTTTGTGGCCCATGGCTAGACATTGTAGGTTAAAAGGTTCTATGAATTCTATCAATTTCTACATTTATTTCCATGGGTTTAGTATCAGTATAGGCTGCCATAATTTGTTTGAAGGTATCCCTTAAAGGTTTTTCGGTGTTCCATGATTCTGGAACTCCTAGAATCTTAATATTCTTCCTCCTTGCCCTGGCTTCAAAATTGAGTGTTTTTTTTTTTTTTGTTGAAGTCTTAGTTAAGTTGTTCAGTACTGGTTAACTATCTATATATAGGAATCTGTTCCACTTCCAGGATTGCAATCCTCTGCTGGGCATGTGTTAACTCATTTTTAATTTCTTTATTTTCCTTCATTAAGTGATTGATAGCCATGTGGAAATTGTCAATTTTTGTTTCAAGGAGCTCCATTTTTGTGAACTAGAATTTATTTTAGATATCTAGGTAACAGTCAGCTTAGCCCAAGGGGCCACATCTTGATCAGGGTTTCTTCTTCGTGATCCTCAGACTGATTCAAGTTCTCTTGTTGATCCTGCTCAGAAGAGAATGATTCTTCCTCTTTTTCCGTGTCAAAAGTTACAATCATCCTATTTTGTACTGAGGGCAATTCAGCATTTTATATAACTAAGACGCAGTTTTGTTTCTCCTGCAGAGAGGCTTTTACTCCCCCAGGGCCCCAGTTGATTCCTGTTCTTTCAAATTAATTTGAGTATCTCTATGTGTTTACATGCTCAACCGGAAAATTAGTCAGTTTGGTAATCTGTTCGGACCCTTCAGGTAAAGTTGTTGTGTTTAAAGGATTGGGGTTCAGATTTTCAAGCCTGGATGTAGCTTGTATTGTATATAATATTTTAATATTTCTGTCCCCATTTTTAAAAGGGATATCATCTGGTAGTTTACACTTCAGGGCTTTACTTAACCCTAGTAACAATTGATTTATGCCCTGGGTAGAGATACTGCTATTATTCAGGATAGACATGGTTTCACCTGTTAGTTTGAAACATACTGCAACCTGAATATGTCCCCACCCCCTTTGATCTCTGGTAAATTTTGGAAAATATATTGTACAGTACCTATTTTGGTAGTTGTAGCTTCAGTACTCTCCAGAATGGTAAAAGCCTGCTTTCCCATTATTGGAGTGACCAGAAGGTGAAGGGAACTCAGAGTCAAAGTTTTGTTTGATTAGGAGGTACTTGTAGGTGAGACTGTTTTGTCAATTTCAGCCATCTGGTGAGCAAAGGTCATCTGTTTCTCATCGGAATTCAGCATCTCTGGAAAGTGAGTCACAGTATTTTCCTGTGGATTAACTGCAGTGGTCCCTTTTACAGTTGATAAGTCAGTTCTTTTCTTTGATAGATCTTTTTTTGTAAAAATAGGAGCCGGTGGAATTTTAGCCACAATTAAGTTCGTAGCTGGTGTTTCTGGTGGTTGGCTGGAGTCGCTCCAACCCACAACAGTCAAGCTATCAGCCGAAGCCATTTCATTTACTGGAGAGTTTTTTTAGCAGATTTTGTGTGCATTTTGAGGCTGGTCTGCATTTCAAGTGAGTTAACCAGTATGGTGATGAACTTAGTGTTGCCAGGCTGCTTCCCTGTTTTGCCCATCTTCCTTGGTGTCATTATCAAGCCAAATGTCCAAAAAGCTTTAAAATCCTGTGTAGTCTCCAGTTGTCTTATTTTCCAATGCAGAATACAATTGCATTTAACAATGTAATTGTCCAAAGATGCTCTCTTTACAGGGACATGTTCTGTACATGCCGGAGGTAAAATCAGTTAAAATCTCTGTTAGAGGCTGGGCTAGGATTAGGTAATTCTACTTGCTGTAGGGATAGTTAGTGTTGAGAGGCTGTATAGGTAGTATGGACCATGGGTAGGATTGTTGGGTGCAATGGTTGTGGGGCAGCAATGTGGATGAATATACTGTGGAGGCTAGGAGGGTGCCCAATATGCCACAGGCTAAGGAGGCTCAAGGAGGAGGTTCAGTGGCTTGGCAGAGAGCTGGGGAGGTTGAGGGATGAGAGGAGGATTGCATTGGTACAAGCGCTGACATCTGAGAGTATTGTGGGGGCACCACAGAGAAGAGACAGTGGGTCAAGGGAGGGGGGAGGGGCAAACTAGACAGGAAGCCAGCTGATGAAGGGTGGACTCTAGTAGGACCTAGAAAAGGAGGAGCAGCAGTAGGCAGGAGGGAGGAGAAAGCACATAGTAAGGCAAAGGGGATAGGGAACATGTTTACTTTACTAGCAACACATGGGAAAGAGGATGCAGGAGGTGATTGCACAAGGGATAGCACTCACAAAGAAGAGGGAGTGAGGGGCATTACTAATGGAGAGACTGAGCATGGTGTGAGGGGGAGGGATAATACTTGGAGAGGTGAGGAGGGAGAGGGAGGTTGGCAGTCAAACAGGAGGAGGGGGAAGGGTCTTAATTGGGAGGGACAGGGGAGAAGACACCGGGGCACATGGTAAAAACACAGTCTTGAGTGGCTCCAAAAATGAGAACCTGGGTGGGGGTTGACGATGGGCACAAGGAAAAAGGGAGGGTGTACTGCTGTTGGGGGACTCCATACTCAAGGGGATCAGATGGGGCAGCAAGGGGGAGAGGCACAGTCGGATATGGATGGAGTCCATACCAGGATTAAAGGCAGACATGGCAGGACAGGCAATCCTCAGGTGCGTAAAGAGGGGTAGGAGGAAACCACACATTGTGGTACATGTGGGGACAAATGACCTAGTGAGGGAAATGGTGGAGGTAACAAGGGAGAGGACTGAGGAAGTGGGAAGGTTGTGCAAGGAGACTGGGGAGTCTGTGGCCTTCTCTGAAGTGCTCCCAGTACCCTGCACAAGCACAGTGAGAAAGGAGAGGATTAGAGAGTTGAACACATGGTTGGTAGAATGGTGTCGAACTAAGGGGTATGGGGTTGTGGGCGGCTGGGGCAGTACCTGGGATAATAGCAATCTGTTTGCAAGGGATAGGCTGCACCTGAGTGGGGAGGGGAAGGAGGCATTAAAGCAAAGACTGGGGAGGTATATTGCGACAAGGGTGGATTTAAACTAGATGGGGGGTGGCAAGTGGACAGCAGGTAGGCAGGGATCCGATAGAGTGGAGTCACAGCCTACCCCCAGGCTAGCAGGGAAGGACTAGGGGCAGCCAAAAAAGGAGGGAGTAGAAGGGAGGAGATGGAGGCTAGTGAAGGGAAGGGGGCATTGTGGAGGGTGGTCTCACTGAATGCAAGAAGCCTAGGAAACAAATCCACTGAACTACAGGCACTGTTAACAGTATAGAGGATGGATATTGCAGCTGTCACAGAAACATGAGCAACTGAGCACCAGGACTGGGATCTGGCAATCCCAGGATACAAATTATACAAGAAGGACCCTGAGGAGGGGAGGGTGGTGGGGTGGCAGTCTATGTCAGGGAGGGGATCAAATGCACAAGGGATGAGGGAGAAGAAAGGAGAACAGAGGCAATCTGGCTGCAGTTCCTAGACTCAAGGGATAGGAAACTGAGGTTTGGGGTGGTATGCAGGTCACCGTCCCAGTCTGAGGAGCTTGACAGGGAGTTAGCAGGACAAATAAAAAAGGTATGTAGAAAAGGGAAGGTGGTCATCGTGGGGGATTTCAACTTGCAGGGGGTTGGCTGGAGCATTCCGGTCACCTCCAGTGCTAGGGAGCAAGTGCTCCTGAACGCGATCCAGAAGGGTCTCCTGGCACAGTTGGTTACTGTACCTACTAGGCTAAAGAACACTTTAGATCTGTTATTGTTGAATGGGGAGGCAGTGAGGGAAATAAAGGTAGAGGACCCACTAGCTGATAGTGATCACCAAACGGTGTGGTTTAATATCACGATGTGCGGGGAGCCAGAGAAATCAGTTACTCGGGTGGCAAACTTCAGGAGGACAGACTTTGGGAGGATGCAGGAAGTACTGAAAGGGAAACTGGAGGGCATAAGGCAGAAGATGGATGTGGAGCAGAAATGGGATATTATTAAATGGTGGGTTACAGAAGCAACAGATACCTGCACCAAGGCACAGAGTAACAGGAGCAGAGCAAGAAAACCGTGCTGGTTGAACAGTGAGGTTGTGGAGGTGGTGAGGGCAAAAAGAGTGACGCACCAGAGGTTTACGAGGACAGAGAAGGAAGTGAACAGGGAGGAATATGCAAGATGGTCCAGGGAGGTGACCAGAAAAGTGAGAGAAACCGAGGCCCAGAGGGAGCTGAGATTAGCACAGGAAATAAATCGGGGGAGAAAGACTTTTTCAGATACATCAGGAAGAAAAGGAAGTGCAATGAGTCAATATTGAGGATAAAAAGGGGTGGGAAGTGGACGGAAAAGGGGGGGAGGAGAAGGCAGAAGCACTGAATGAATACTTTTGCTCAGTGTTCACAGAAGAAAAGGGGGGACCGCTACCAGCATGGGCTGGGAGGGTGGAGACAGGGGGAGAGGAGGCGACAGATGGAAGAACTGAGGCAAGTAGAGTCCTAGAGGGACTGAGGGCACTGAAGGTAGACAAGGCACCAGGGTCGGATGGTATCCACCCCAGGGTGCTGAGGGAGATGGCAGAGGTGTTGGCGGAGCCACTGGCGGATCTGTACAGCACTTCACTGGAGTCGGGATGTGTGTCACTGGACTGGAGGATGGCACATGTAGTGTCATTACACAAGAGTGGGCCAAGGGATGAACTGGGTAATTATCGTCCGGTAAGTCTCACCTCCATAGTGTGCAAACTCATGGAAACAATACTAAAGGAAAGACTGGTGTCGTACCTGGAGGACAATGGCCTCCAGGATGTGAGGCAGCATGGGTTTGTTTCAGGGAAGTCTTGTCAAACCAACCTCATACAATATTATGACTGGGTGACAGGTGAGCTGGATAAGGGTCATGCGGTGGATGTTCTTTACTTGGAGTTCAGCAAGGCCTTCTATTCGGTGCCTCATGGGTGGCTTGGGGGGAAGTTAACTGGTGTTGGGGTAGCGGCAAAAATGATGAACAGTATTACAAGCTGGCTGAGTGGCAGGCTGCAACAGGTGGTGGTGAGAGGGGAGCTCGCAACTCCAAGGCCAGTGATGAGTGGGGTGCCACAGGGCTCTGTGTTTGGGCCAGTATTATTTGGGCTCTTCATATCAGACATTGCACATGGGGTGGTGAGCAAGGTAAGTCTGTTTGCTGACGACACCAAAATTGGAGCAGTGGTGGATGGAGAGGAGGGACAGAAGCAGCTGCAAGGGGACCTACGCAAGCTAGAGGAGTGGTCAGATAGGTGGCAGCTGGGGATCAATGCAAAGAAGTGTATGGTTATGCACTTTGGGGTGAAGAACCCAAGGAGAGAATACCAGCTGGGGGGGTTAAGCTGGGGATCACTGAAGAAGAGAAGGACCTAGGGGTAATGATAACCGGGACCATGAACAACACTGCCCAGTGCAGGAGAGCGGCTGCAAAAGCAAACAAAATGCTGGGGTGTATAGCGAGGGGGTTTTCGTCCAGGCGAACAGAGGTCATCTTACCCCTCTACAGCTTGCTGGTAAGGCCACACTTAGTGTATTGTGTGCAGTTTTGGAGGCCATATCTAAAGCGTGACATCAGACTACTGGAGGGGGTGCAGAGGAGGGCAACAAAGATGATATGTGGAATGGAGGGGAGAGACTATGACAGCAGGCTGTGAGACCTGAATATGTACACCCTGGAGGATAGAAGGGACAGGGGGGACAGGATAGAGACATTCAAGTATCTGAGGGGAATCAGTAAGGATGGGGCAGATGGGGAGGGTCACCAGAAGCATGGGCTAAGAATAGAGGGGGAAGGATTTAGGAAGGAAATGAGGAGACTATTTCACAGAGAGGGTGGTAGCAAAATGGAATGTCCTACTAGAATGGGTGGTATCATGTAAATCTGTGAACAGCTTCAGCTACCTCTCTCCTTCCTAGGGAGTTAGGGACTAGTGGGGGGCCCCTAAGTTATCTTAGGGTCGGTCCTAGTGGTGTGGCCTTGGGATGTCTGTAGCTGCAGGTCCCAGTGGTGTAATAAATACCTGATTAGGCAGTTTGGAGGTGTGGGAGGGGGGAGCCCCTACTCTCAGTCACTTGGCCTAGTTATTTTTCTGGCTCTCTTGGAGACTCTGTGGTTTTCCTTCAGATCTATAGTGAGACCGTGTGCTGCTACTTTCAGGAAGCCCTAATTTGGAACTGATTAAATTTTTGTTGCTGAACTTTTATTTTGGATTTTTGCCTATGTTGGATTATTTTAAATTTTCAGTTGTATTTGGATTTATATTATTTCAAATCTCTCCTACAGCTCCTCCTACTGACTGATGACTTTTTCCCGAACTGTTTAATTTGTTTGGTTTCCTGGTGGTGAGAGGACCAGGGAGCCTATATTTTATTTTTTATATTATTTGATGTTTCTGTTTATTTTAGTGGTTGTCTGATTTTTTCCTTTCTTCCTTGGCTATGAGAGGGCTGTGGGAGTGGGGAATTTATCTCTGTATATATATTTTTTTTAAATCCTGTGAGAGGGAATTGTGTTATTGCATGTTTTTATTGTTATTTTTTCTCTCCCTCAGCTGTGGGAGGGCTGTGGAAGAGGGAGAATCTATATTTGTGTTTGTTTTATATCCTGTGAGAGGGGATTATATTATTGTTATTCTATTCTGGGGTTATAGGTCATCTTTTAGTGGGAGTAGGGTAGTTTAATATGTTTTGTTAGGGCAAGGATTACTGTAAACGTTTTTATTGTTTTGGGGCTTTTAACTGTCTCCAGTTTCATTTTGAATCCAGGAATTTGGTGTTTTCTGTCCTTTCCCTACTATTTCGTTATAACTATTAATAGAATGTGCCTGCTTGCCCCCCCCCGTCCTGTGCTATTCGGCTTCCGCTCTCTGCGCCCTCCGCCCGTTTTCTTCTGCCCCCGCTGCTTGCTTCCATTTATCAGCGCCTGCCGCGCTGGGGATTGCTCGCAGGGGAGGGAGTGTGGGGTGGGTGGGGTCGCGACAGCTGGAGTCCAAATGAGCGGTGCTTCCATAGGGGTGGTTAGGCCAGAAGATGCCCCGGGGCAAAATGGTACCTGGAACGTGGTGATTCAGTTCTAGTTCTCATACCCAAGGGCACCTCTAATTTGGGAGGGCAAGTAGTTGGGATAGCTTGCCAATCTCATCCAGCTCGGGCGCTGTTATGCAATGCCAGATCTGTCTGCAACAAGACTGGTCTTATTGCAGACGTTGTTGGTAGGGCAGATCTGGTTTGCATTACCGAGACCTGGTTGGATGGGAATGCTGCCCCTATTTTAGAGGCAGCTGTTCCCGCTGGGTATTCGGTTTTACATCGCCCGAGATTGGACTGCGGGGGGGGGGGGTTGCGGTCTGTTTAAAGACCGAATTGAGCCTAACTAGTGTACCATTTGAGGGGGCCAGGTCTTTTGAGTGTACCGTGGTAGTTGGTGTGGGGTGCAGGATAGCCCTCATCTACTGTCCACCAGGTGATGAGAAGCTGTTCCTGCAGGAAGTAGCAGACTTCGCCACTGACATGGCATTGGAGTCACCCAGACTGATGGTTTTGGCCGACTTCAATGCCTGGGTCGACGACGAATCCTCGCTTTTTGGTCAACACTTCCTCCAGTTGATGACATCTGTGGGCTTCACACAGGTTGTTTCCTCAGCTACTCACAAGGGTGGTCACTCTCTTGATTTGGTCTTCCTCCTGGGGATCGAGGCCTCCAACTTGGTGGTGGAACCGGTTGGTCCGACCATTACTCTGTTGGGTTCAATTTTTCGGCGCCCCTGGGTAGGTCGGCCCCTGTGGAGGTGGGCAGTTATCGCCCTTTGTGGGATGTGGTCCCTGAAGACCTGATGGTGGTAATTGACCTCTCGTTATTGGGCGAGACTAGCACAGATCCTGAGCAGCTAGTTATGGCCTATAATAGGGCCGTTTCTTCAGCTGTCGATCTGATTGCTCCTGTCTGTATTTGCTCCCTCCCGCATCACCCTGGGGCCCCTTGGTTTGATGGGACTCTAAGGGAGTTGAGGAGACAGGAGCATAGGTTGGAGCATCATTGGCGGAGGACAGCCTTAGATGCCAACCACCTTATTTTGTTAGAACATTATAAAATCTATCAAACAGAAATTTCCCATAAGAAGGCAGAATTCCTGTCCAGGGAAATAGCTGTCGCACAGAACTGACTGGCTCAACTCTTCAGATCTGTTGACAGACTGTGCAACCCAGCCTGTCAGCAGTTCCATCAAGTTTTTTCACAAAATAATTGTGATGAGATTGCTCGCTTCTTTGCGAATAAGGTGGCTGACATCAGGCAGGAATGCCTCCATCTTCTCTCTATGGGGGATGCTGCTGATCGGAGCCATGTCTCAGAACCCGGAGTTTCCTGGAGTTCCTTTGATCTGCCAGAGTTCGTGGATATTATGAGGATTGTCCAGGTGATGCGTCCCACCTGCTGTAGTTTAGATCCGGGCCCTACTTCCCTGATCTTGGGTTGTAGTGTCATCATTGGCCCAGTCTTAGCTCAGATTGTCCAGTGCTCTCTGGAGTCGGGTGAGTTCCCTAGCTCCCTGAAGGAGGGGGTGATGATACCCCTACTGAAGAAAGCTTCTTTAGACCCGGAGAACCTAGCAAACTACAGGCCTATCTCTAACCTCCCTTTTGTGGGGAAGGTTATTGAGAAAGTTGTGGCAGCTCAACTGGATAACCATCTAACCATCCATAATTTATATGAACCTCTCCAATCGGGTTTTCTTAAGAGGCATAGTACTGAGACTGCTCTGGTTCGGGTGCTCAATGATCTCCTGATGGCGAGAGATCATAGACACCGTTCCATCTTGGTTCTCCTTGATTTATCATCAGCTTTTGATATTGTGGACCATGGGGTCCTGTTCGAGCATCTGAGGTCCATCTGTGGGCTGTCTGGTACAGTTCTCAGATGGTTTACATCTTTCCTTGCTGGTAGAATGCAGAGAGTTGTCTCGGGTATTTTTTATTCTGGGGCTTTCTCTCTGCCTTGCGGGGTACCTCAGGGCTCAGTGCTGTCCCCCATGTTATTTGTAGTACATATGCTGCCCCTCGGAGACATTGTAAGATGGTATGGGCTGAGGTTTCACTGTTATGCTGATGATACCCAGCTCTACCTGTCTTTTGGCCCCAACCAGGTTAGTGCTATCTCAGTAATGAACAGCTGCCTCGTTGAAATCCAAGATTGGATGAACACCAGCGGTTTAAAGTTGAACCCAGGAAAGACTGAGGTTTTGGTTGTGGACCAGGGTCGTAGGGTAGAGGGGTTGAGGACTGAGCTCCCCTCCGGTTTAGTCCTGGGGGGGCCCAGATTCTCACCACTGAATGGGTGCATAACCTAGGAGTGGTGCCTGATGATGGTCTGACCCTTTGTCATCAGGTGTCGGCAGTCATCAAGCTGGCCTTTTACCATCTTAGAAACATTGCTAGGATTAAGCACCTTGTTCTGTCCAGCAACCTACCTGTTTTGGTCCACGCCTTTGTGACATTGTGCCTTGATTACTGCAACTCCCTTTACTTAGGGCTTCCCGGGGTTGATATCCACTGCTTGCAGCTAGTGCAGAACCCGGCAGCACACTTGTTGACTGGGGTATCCAGAAGAACTCATATTATGCCTGAGCTGCACGTTCTGCACTGGTTGCCTATTCAGTGGCGGATCACCTTTAAGGCAGGTCTACTGACTTACAAAGCCCTACACGGACAGGGCCCTGATTACTTGAAAGAGTTCCTGGTCCCATACACCCCTCTGCGACAACTCCGCTTTGCTGACAAGGGGTTGCTGGAGATTCCGAGGGTAAGTTTAAAGTCATCTGGTGCACGCGCTTTTGGTTTTGTGGCACCTACCCTCTAGAATTCTCTGCCATGTCAGCTTCGGGAGTGCAGGATAGTGGGGTGTTTTAAGCAGGCTCTTAAGACATTTTTGTGGGGAAACTCCTACTCTGGATTTTCTTGATTTTACTGTATTTGTTTTTATCTTAAATGTACAGCGCTTTGATATATGAAAGGCACTATAACAAATACATTTTATTATTATTATTATTAAAAGGGCATGGGACAGGGAAAAGGGGAGAGTGAGGGTGGGGGAAGTAGGGGGAGGCAGTGGGATGACAAAGGGGGTAGGGCAACTGCAAACTAGGGGTGTTGGCTGCACACTCGAGCAAACTTAGATAGATCGGGTGGTCTGTTTCTGCTGGCACATTCGTATGTTTGTATGTCCACAGAGCTATGCTGTTCCGCTCCCCTCTGTCGCCATCTTGGATCGTCCATTTCACAAAAAAAATATTTTTTGTATTTTTTGCTCTCACCTATTTTCTAGATGGTGTGGAATTTTTTCATGAAATTTTCAGGTTTGAAGCTGAATATGCCAAGTGTGCACCTTTCGAAAGTTTGGTGAAAAATTTTTTTACCATTTTAGAGTTATAATAATTATTGAGTTAATGTTTAAGTTTGACCAGTAAACAAAAACCTATTGCAAGTGCTTATTTTCATGATTTTACCTGTTGTGCTGAAAAAAATATTGATCATGTCGACAACCATTTTTTCTTCTGTTTAAATTCACAAACATTGAAAATGCATGCAAATTATCTATTTAAAAAAAAAAAAAACACCCAGACCCAGCTAAATAGATTCTGCTGTTTTTATTTTTTTGTTTTTTTTTTAATGCCACAGATACTTTTTCTGGGCTCTCCAAAATCCAGGGTGCCCAGCTTAGCGAGAGGAGCTGTTCACCTGCATTCTCTGTGTGAGGACAGTAGGACTGTATTGAGTTCTGCAGCCACAGCTGGAAATTGTGCTGTGGGCTGCAGTGAGAACAGTGAGCCCGCAATCCCCTGTTCTGTTTGTCTGTCTCTCTCTCTCTCTCACTCACTTTCTTTGCCTGTCTTTCTTTCTTTCTTTCTTTCTTTCTTTCTTTCTTTCTTTCTTTCTTTCTATGTCTTATATACTGTATTCAATTTATAAGTAGACTGGGGTGCCCACCCCTGGTACTGCTTGTCTTAACCCCCCTTTCTATGTCACTCGCCCCTGTTCCTATATTGTATGTGGTGGCCCCAGTGTGCCATCCCTGGTGCTGCTGAACAGCAGCCTGACACTGGCATAACTTGTCCACAGTATCAGAATGTCCATCATGTACCCTGTAAAGAAGAAAACTGTTACTTGTTGCTTTTTTTGCCCCTGCAAAAAAAAAATGGTCTTTCACCAACCGGACACCCAACTCCAACCTCACACTCAGCACCCACCACCCCACACCTCACCACAGCCCATACACACCCTCACTCACCTAAACATGTCCCATGGTGAAGAGCCACTCTACAATCGAAGACACATCTTACTGCTGTAACTGACGACTACTATATGAGAAACTAAGGTAAGTGCAGTTCAAGTGAAGTTTGAATGGGGTTTTGAAATTTGATATTTGATGTATATCTTTGTCATTTTTGCATATTATAACCCCACATTTTCAACATGATCTTTTTGGGACTCCACCTCAACACCAATGACAGTGGAGTTATGCAAATCCGGCCCAAAATGGTGATTTTTGGTCACTTGGTGATATCACCTTTTGGGTGGGATTTGAACACTTTCACTGCCCTTGTTCATGAGATGGGATCATAAGAAGGCCATGTTGAAAATTTGGGGTAAAAATAGCAAAGTTAGGAGCATACATTGACATTTTTCTACGCTCGCTCATAACTTTGGTAATTTTAAGTATTTTGACCCCAAAGTTTCAACATAGTCATTTTTTCATGCCACCTCACAAACATGATGGCTGTCATTTTTCAAGTCCTGGCCAAAATGTGTTTTCACACCTGTGGCACAGAATGTTGTTTTGGTGGTGTGGAATGATATTGGGGGATTTGAAAATGTTCACCTGCCAGATTCATGAGGTGGGATAATAAGAAAGCTATGCTGAAAACCTATGGAGACAATAATAAAGGAGGGCTGGTGAGATATTTGGAGGACAACAGTCTACAGGACAACAAGCAGCATGGGTTTGTGGCAAGCAGATCATGCCAAACAAACTTAGTGGAGTTCTTTGACTGGGGTTATAAAGGCAGTAGACAAGGGGCAGGCAGTGGAAATCATATACCCAGACTTTAGCAAAGACTTCAATTTGGTGTCACATAGGAGGCTAACAGCAAAACTGAGGGGACTAGGGGTGGGGGAGAGAGTAGTAAGATGGGTTGAACATTGGTTGGGGGGAGAATGCAGAAGGAAGTGGGGGGAATCCTCTAGTGCAAGGCAGGTCACTAGTGGTTTTCCACAAGGGGTCAGTGTTGGGCCCAGTACTATTTAATATCTTCATAAGGGACATAGGGGGAGGGTATCCAGGGCATAATGTGCTTATTCACTGACAACACTAAGCTCTGTGGGAGGGCAGATACACTGGAGAGGATACAAGAGTTGAGGCAGGACTTAGCCAGACTGGAGAAATGGTCAGGGATCTGGCAGCTGATGTTCAATGCCAACAGTTTCAAAGTGATACAAATCGGGGCAAGGTAGAGTACTATTTGGGAAAAGTGCAGATAGCTAAGACTGAGGAGGAAAGGGACCTGGGGGTTGTAATTACAAGCAACCTAAAATAGTCATCTCAATGCAGAAAGGCAGTGGCAAAAGCAAACAGGATGCTGGGATGTATTGTAAGGGGGATTAGCAGCAGGCATAGTGAGGTAATTCCACCATTGTTATAGGTCACTGGTGAAGCCACACTTGGAGTATGGAGTGAGGTTTTGGTACCCATACCTAAAAAAGGACGTTAAGCTGCTAGAAGGGGAGAGAAGGTGGGCAACAAAAATGATCAGGGGACAGCAGGATAGGTCATATGAGAAGAGGCTGGAGGCACTGGGGATGTACTCCCTAGAAGAGAGAAGGCTGAGGGGGGACATGATAGAGACCTTCAAATACCTGAAGGAAATAAACAAAGTTGAGTGTGAGGGACTCTTCTACAAAAGAGAGAACACCGCTACCTGGGGACATAGTCTCAAGCTGCTGGAGGGGAGATACAGACGAGATGTGAGGAAGCATTTCTTTATGGAAAGGGTGGTAATGGTCTGGAGCTACCTGAAGAGGTGGGGGGGCCAAGACACACAGAGCATTTAAAAGGGCCTGGGACAAGCACAGTGGGAAGCGATGGCACAGGGGTGGTGAAGGGAGAAAAGGGGAGGAAAGAGGGGGTGGGGGTCATGGTGCACTGGTGTAAAGCCAGGTCTTAACAACATTATGAGCAGACTAGATAGGCCATGTGGTCTCCTTCTGATGGCAACTTTCTTATGTTCTTATGTTCTTAAAACTTGGTGCACAAATAGGGAATACAATAGCATCACATAGAGAATGACAGCCTGCCTTGTAGGTTCCTTGACCAGCTACACCAAACTGCAGTCCCGAAATGTATCTAGCAAGGCCTATCTTATGGCATTCCTAGCTGCTGTAATGTCCCAGTCTTTATCTGGCAGGTTAAAATCCCTCACTGCTACCACTTCCCCCTTTTACTGTCCTCTTCTCAATTTCTATCCCAGCAGCTCCCTATGTTTCCCACCACTGTCCTGGTGGTCTGTAGACCAGCACCCTGCACAATTTTCTTACCAGATGCCACTGTGAGCTAAACCCACAGTGACTCTATTATCCCAGTCCCTCCCTGATGGATCCATCATCCACTGCCTCGATTCCTACCCTGACATAGAAAGCAACTCCTCCTCCTTTATCTTCCCCCCATCATGCCTATACACAGTGTAGTCAGGGACCATCAGGTCTCAGTCATTGTTCACTGTGGTCCAAGTTTCCATAGTGGCTTTGAGGCCCAGCCCAGCATCTGCTACCTGCACCTGGAGCTCAATGAATTGTGATATGCTAAACAAACTGTAATATGCTGTCTAGCATTGGTCATGGTTAAGCTGGCCACTCTAAACAGAATACAATATGCCATCTAGTGTAGCTGTCATGGAGGTGATCTAAACTGAAATTTGCTGTCTAGCATGGTTGTCATGGAGGTGGGCAGGCCACTCTAAACAAAGTGTAATATGCTATCTAGTATAGCTGTTATGGAGGTGGGCCAGCCACTTTAAATAAACTGTAATATAGCCGACCCAGTGGTGCTGGAGGTTGAGGCGCTGGATGTCCCACCTCACGCCACACCAGTGACCTAGGTTCGGGAACGGGAACGGCCCACCGGGGGTCAGCAGGGAAGAGAGAGAATTGAGCATCTGGAGGACTGCTTTCCTCTCTCAGGGAGAGAGTAGTTGCCGTCATGCTCATTGCTCTCCCTCTAGTGGTGGCTGGAGGAGATGCGAGTCTGGAGGCATGTTGCCAATGTACAAGTTCAGTGGGGAGGGAGGGAGGAGATAATGGAGCTGGTAGGCTCCGTGATGGCTCAGCAGCACCTGTCTCAGCTCCCCAAACATCTGGATTTCTCTCTGGGGGTGGTGGAAAACCAGTGCCCCTTCATCTCGGC
This sequence comes from Neoceratodus forsteri, assembly GCA_016271365.2. Taxonomy (NCBI): domain Eukaryota; kingdom Metazoa; phylum Chordata; order Ceratodontiformes; family Ceratodontidae; genus Neoceratodus; species Neoceratodus forsteri. The sequence continues at coordinate 44,210,747 of CM057456.1, read as the reverse complement.
CCTGTCATGGGGGGACCCATGGGGGATCGTAGGGGATGTCAGGTGGTGGAATGGTGAGCTGGAGACCGAGTCCCTCCGAGGGAGTGACTGGAGCCACCTGCCAGGCTCCCAGGAGGATAAACAAATAATAGAAAAAAAAAATTGCAATATGCCAGCTAGTGTGGCTGTCCAGGAGGTAGTATGGCCACTCTAAACAAATTGTAATATGCTACTGAGCTTAAATGTCCTTGGAGCAGATTAGCCACTCTAAAGAATTTAAAATTTAAATATGCTATCAAGTGCAGCTGTTACAGGTGCAAACATGTTGCTCCTGAGTTTATTTTCATATAGTTAGGCAGTGCAGGCCTGTGATATAATCATGCACAATATAATACATTTTGTGAAACTTAGCCCTGTGTGATGGTAACAGTCCACACTATTTGGGGTCTTTGACCATAGCTTAGAAAATGGCCAGGTAAAATATTGTATTCCTATCAGCTATTGCCATTCCATGGGCATATGTCTACGTGGCAATGCCACACTATAAAGAAAAAGGGGCAACCATGTGAACTGAAATTTGGACAAATCACATATAGAACTGATGAACCACTTTCACCCATTCCTGGTTTCCATCACAAATATGGCTAACACCTTTACTCTTACATAAAAACCTACAACTAGGCCCTAAAAATAGAAATCCCTTAAATTAAAAAAATAAATAATTGAATGTTGTTTCCACGCAGGATCCCCCTCTTTACACACATAAATAAGTAAATAAATAAATCAAGCACTATTCAGAGTTTTAATTTCTGGTGTTGGATGACCATGAAAAATCCTCCTCTAATCCTAATCAGCTCAACAGGAAAAAGCTCTGCTGCTAACTGCTGCAGATAAAACTGAAGCTCTAGCTCCATACGAGACCTGTGTGTGTCTGAGTGTATGCCAGTGGAATACTGCAGAATTTTGAATTCATGTATTCCATGTTACATTTCATATTTGTGTGTAAGCAGGGCAGAGTGAGCATTCTACTAGAGAAATACTGCAAGATATTCATTTCTTTCATAAAATGGGCAGAGAAAATCCAGTGTCCTGATTGGTTGATAGTCATGCATTAGAGGTGTCTAATGCATTTCTAAAAACAAGTGCTGGCTAGGTGAAGGCAGGACAAGAAAGAAATCTGTGATCCAACAGAACTTTCATAAACTGTCAGACGTTATTTTTCTCCCTCACTTAGTTTATACATACAGTCTTATTTGCACCCATGAGAAAATCATTACTCCATGGGCATGCACTTCCATGATCTGATGTCCCGGGTTATGTGGGAGAAAAAGTTAAAAATACCTATGTCTCCCCATTGCCAAGTAAGGTGAGAGGTGGCAACAGGGAGCAAAAAGTAATATAGAAAAAGAAAGGCAGATGACTGACAGGTAAAAACACATCTACGGAGGGACTGTTTGACATTTTCTAAGCAATATTTTATTATATGTTTGTCTCTATTTTCTATTTCAGAGATTTCTTTCAATTTATCCAACCCATTTTCTAAGCACAATGAGACCCTTCAGGATGTGGGGTGTTGGTGGATACCCCTACTTCCAAGGGCTGTAAGGCCCTCCACCTGTATTCACCAATACCCCACCCTGTCAGGTTTTTTGGCTTACTGAAAATAATATATATTGCAAGAAGCTACATTTAGGCAACAGTAAGGGTTGTAGCACAAAAGCACAAAAGTTGGATAAATGCAATATCATAGTAAAAATTCCCCTGAATCCTGATGATTGTGTGTTGTAGTTTTCCTAGGGATTAAGCAATCTCTCAAAGCAGCAGGTGTTAACCCAACATTTGGAACCGTCTTTTAAGGCAAATAAAATTACTCATACACTAACAAATTATTTTGTTAGTGCAACCCAACCCCCCTTGACTCTTCATGATATGTCTGTCTCTGAGGCTTGCTGGGGGGTTGGGCCACAGTCCAGGTGCAACTAATATGCTGTGTTCGTGGACCTGTCCAAGGCATTTGATTTGGTAAACCATCCCCTGCTGCTGAGGAGACTGGGGAATTTCAGAGTGACTGACCTACCCATTGAATGGTTCACAAGTTATCTTACTGGGAGACCAACTGAGGTGTTGTATGGAGGTAAACTTTCAAGTGGCAGGGAACTGGAGCAAGGAGTTCCTCAGGGCTTGATTCTCGGGCCACTTTTGCTTACTCTTTTTATTAATGCAATTCCTTCAAAATTGCAATACTCTTTAACCCTACAAGCTAGGATAGCAAGTACACAGAGCATTTTGCTACCTAATCTGAATTATAATTCCTTTCTATTTACAGCGCTATCTAAGCAAGATTTAACTACTTTGACAACAATCTTTCACAGCATCTGTAGATTTGCATACAAATTACCTTATCATACACATCATTGTAATCTTTATCAGATCACTGGCTGGCTGCCACCCAGTCTGAACATTCTTTGTAACTTAATCTGTTTTACGATCAATATCCTTAGGCAAAAGCATAGTTCTCCATTTTACTCATTGTTCCAGTTTAATAATGATAGAAGAGACCTATACTCCAATGAAACAAGAATTTGTGTTATCTCGAAGACAAAAACAAAGATGGGTGACTGTACCTTTTCAATTAAGGCAGCAAAGAACTGGAATGAACTTCCTATGACAATACAGCATGGCAGTAGCCATGATATTTTTAAATCACATTTAAGGAAGCACCTTTTTAGTCAGTTTGAATGTAAATGTTTGTCCTAACATGTTAAATTTATTGTTTGTTAATCACTGTTAAAATTTTTATGGGGCATCTTGACTGTTCTTATGGTCCCGGGTCTTACATGAGAAAGGGCCACTGGCTCATTGTGTTCACCCGGTAAACAAAAGTTTAAAATAAATGTGTCTAGGGATTTAACTGATGGCATTGCTTGATGGAAGACTCCCCCCACCCTTGCAAAACACTGCTACACACTGACACTTCTCTAGACATGTGACCAGCTGGGGGGCACAGGCATATAAAAGTCTAAGTGCAGATCTGGCAAAGCAGATCTTCAGAGCTAGGCCACCAGTCTGAAAGTACCTCAAAAATAGCTCTCTGGAGATGTTCTTTTTTCTGGTTCAAAAACAGATTTTATTTACACCTGTACTTCTGGGAAAGAAAGACAATACTGTACTCTTCAAATCAAATACTCGTCCCTGGGGAGACATGCAGGGACTAAAGTACCAGAAATATCAATATACAGTTCAACAGCAGTGGATTTGATTTCTTTTACTCTATTTGGTTCCTTCACTTATTTCCACACAATGATACCAGGATAGAGGGAACCACACTTGAAACCAAAATTGCTTGATCACCAGCAATGTATTTAAACGGAACTATGCACAGTACAGAATTAGTGGAGGGTTTACACAAACTAATCCCCCACTGCTACCCTCAACAAAGGGCCCAGCTACAGTAGTCATTATGCACATATTCTGAGCCCATGGGAGCAGTGACCCAACATATTCTAAGCAGGCCCCCCTCACAGCCATGAGGGAACAAGGGATACCACAAGATTTACCCACATCCTTTCATATATTTACACAGGTTAATGGTTTCTTTCTGGCAGTTACTACTGAATAATATAGCCTCCTAAGTACTGCAATGGTCCCCAGGCATGGGAACCAAATCTGAGGTAAAAGGAGCTCACTGCATCTTACACTACCTTCAGGCCTCAATGTCTTAGTGGCACACATTGTCTTCAGGCTGCTGGGTCCAGCAATCTCTCCCTCACTGGAAGCCTTGTGAAACAAGGGGGAACTTCAGGGTACCTTCTGAATTCCTGAAAATTTCACCAGTATTCACTATCAGGCAGCCCTTGAGGGTAAGCTGCTAACAGGTCCTTGCAATCCTAATTCTGGACCCTCATTGGGATCCTTCCTCCAGATACCTGATCCAGAAGGAGACAGCACTAGACCAGATCCAGGACCCTGCCACCATCCCAATCCTGCAGGCTACCTCCAATTAGTCACAGATGAAAGCATTTCACACCCATGAGTGCCCAAGCTGTCCAAGCTCTTCAAATGGAGCCAAGAAATACTCCCTGAACTTTCCTTTACCACTGAATGCAGGACTGGGATCCCCCTTTATACCCCAGACAAAGGGCAACTAAAAAGCCCAGGAAGATGCAAAAGCCAATGAGTATAGGATGAATTCAAGCAATTAACAGCGCTGTGCTGCAAGGTTTTCCAAAACTCTAAACAGCAAATATACTTTTTTCTTTCAGGCTATAACTTTACCATTTTGTGGAAATTAGGCAGCTGTGGACTGGCATAGATCTGAAATGCTTCATTAACTGTGACAATAGCAGCTAGAGCAAGCAGGACGTGCAGGCAGTCACTTCTGGACTATCTGAACACATTGGTGGACACAGATCCATCCAATTCAGCCTTGGACAGCTGGATCTGATGGTTGGATACTTGGATCCAGTGTTCAGATCCATAGGATTCTGGTCAGATCCACAGGCATCCCCGTATACTTACCTTGGATGCAATGAGGCTGGATCCTTTATCACATGCTTATACTGTCCAAGACCATCTGGAATCTTGCCAAAGTGATTGTATCCAACGGTCTCCAACCTGCTAGGATGCTATCTGAGCAATACTACTAAATGCTTGATGTATTCATCAAGCCTGGCACCTTGAGTGACATACAAAACTACACATCTGTAAGAACACATGTTTGAATAATATATTAAACATAAATAACAGGCAAAGGTCACAGGGGCCTTCAAATATCTGCTTTGCAGTCCCTTCAACTCCCGCAGGAAGCACAAAGTCTATACACAAGGCACTTAGGAGTCAAGATCAAATAGTTCATAGGCCCTGAAATGTGGGCATCAAGTTCAGGAGCATACACAGTACCTAAAGTAGGACATAGTTTGAAAAACAGGACCTTTACACCTGCTCAATAGTGGACCTGCTACACAGAAAAGATCAACTCATGCCTCAGGCTCAAGCTGTAAGGAAAAAGTTAGTATCAAATGATACCAGTTCTGGATAAAAAAAAAAAAGTCCTCAAAGAGTTACTTCCTTTACTGGGATTCTGAAGTAGGTTGGTGCTATCTGGAATGCCAAGCAGGGTGGTGTTTCCTTTCCTAGAGCACTGAACAGTAACTCCCCTTTTGGTATACTGAGCAGTAGCTCCTCTTCTAGGATACAGAACAATACTTATCACTGCTGACAGTGACTGCTTGTAGGTGAATGAGTGGGCACAGCAAATCCACCAGCAGTCCTGCTCCTTACCCTGAAGGGGCCATGCTCCTCATCTGCTTCAGTTTTAAAACCTTCTCTGCTGCAGGCACATCACTGATGACAGGGGAATCATTTTATAGTAAAATCACAAAATGTCCCCTTGTCAAGTCTAGCAACACCAAATTAGGTGGTGGGGCTCTTGTCCAACATTTGACTGAACCCCCTAGTAACCTCCACAGGTCTCTACTTTGCCACATTGTCCCAGGTGGCTGAATATAGGTCAAAAACAAAGTGTGATTATTGAGACACTATAGTATCACCACTGACAGGAGGGAGAAAGCAACCCAGACAAACTAGTACCAGTGGGGTAATTGGCTTAGCACCTGTAACAGTCCAGACACAGGGCCCAAATGGATGAAGGAGGGGGTGACAACCCCTGATGAACAGACAGGTCACAGATCCTTTGATTTCATATTTAGGTTCTTCAATCCGACAAGTGGACAAAGTTGTTAGAGTCAGTGGATCCCCTTAAGCAGCCCTACTGGATCAGAAATATCTCCTCAAAATGGCAAACTGTCTGGGTCAAAGCCAGATGGTATTAATGCATGTTTAGTTTCCTCAGTTACAGTTCTGAACAAAGGATCTGGAGGACCCTAAGAGGGGCCTAAGACTAGTGGGCACCATGTGTCCGAAAAAGATCTCCAAGGTCACTCTTCAAGGTCACAGTACTGGGGCCTGCATCCAAAGACCAGACACTCCCTTGCACCTTCAGTTCATGTGCTACAATACCACCTCCTTAAATTTTCTCAAGTCTTTTGAATCTGTTCACATCAAATCCCTTCAAACCATATCCCAGATGAACTCCTGTTTTTGCTAGCCCCTTTAGATCTCTAAGACTGGTTGGTCTCTGCCCTGCTTGAAGGTTAGGCCATAACACTGGAGCAATTCCCATGTCTAGGGGTTTAGCTGATGGAATCACTTGCTGCGAACCCCCCTTGCAAAACACATCATTGCATCATGCTGCCACTTCTCCAGAAACATAACCCACCAGGGCAATGGCTTATATAAATCTGAGTGCCCCCAGCGAAGCAGATCTTCAAACTATGCCATCAGTCTAGAAGTACCTCAACTCATAGCTCTCTGGAGCTGTGCCTTTTCTGGTTCAAAAACAGATTTCTGTAGTGCTCCATATTGACAGTGGGTAGTTAGTACATATGGGTAATGCGCACCACTGCTAAAGAAATGGCACAGCCCAAGGCCGCAAACCAGCATAGAATCCTGGGCACATGAACAATCCCGTCTTTGCTGTGCCATTTAAGGGGAAGCAGCACAGAAGATTTCTCTGAAGAAAAAATAAAAAAACTTTCTTTTCTGTGTTTGATCCTTAGGGCAGTGATTCTGCTGAGCAGGTTGGGGCTACTTGGTGACACGGAGCACCCCTAAATTTAAAATCGTGCCTGTAAAACTGGGGCTTTCAAATTGGTTAACCTTCCTTTTTCCCCCATTTCCACTGTTCTGTCTGTGCTTGGATTGGGGGCCACATTTTGACACGTTATTTTGAAGGGTGTTTATTAATTTTCTCAGGTTTTATCAGGGGTCTTCAGTTCCCTTTTTCCTTCCTTTACTTGTGCCACAGGTAAGTATTTTAACTTTTTGTGGTGATTGTTCAGGTCTGGTAGTCAGGTTTATTATTTACTTCTCTTCCCTCTCATGTCTATATTGGCATCAACCCCCCACCCCCACCCCCCAGGACTGTTATAGGGCTTTTGCTTAGTTTGTATGTGCCTTTGGTGCTAGAGACTGCATCTGTGTGTAAGGCATTTTATTGTTGTGCTGGGAGCTGTATTTCTTCTGTGGCTTGCTTTGCCTGAGCCTGGAGTTTTTTCTCACAGACTCACTTTTGATCACTCTGCATTTTACTGTTTTGGGCACTGAGTTTACTTTTCTAAAGGCTCTACTGAGCTGCATGGACTCCCACCATTACTGCTAGCCTGTCAGACTCACACCCTTTTTTCTATTTAGGCAGCCGTCCCACACCACAGGGCCAACAGTTTTACCCACATCTTAGTCTGGGCATGCTTTTGCCAATGTGGTGACATCACGCACAGTGTTGTGATGTCACATCACATGCACTCACGTGAGTGCATGCATGTCAGTGTCCTTTCAAGCACTAGACTGGTCAGAAGTCACTCCCCAGCTCAGTTTTTCTATTTTCTAGGTGCAATCATTCCTACTACAGCCTGTCTTTTCTGTAGACTGGTAGGAGCACTAGTATGTAACAGTTTCTGCCTGTTGCTTTCCTGACTGTCACCCAGTCTTACGTTTTACTGTTGGTTTCTTTGTGTGGCTCTCCACCACAGCAGGGGGTAGAAGATCAGAGCAGCGTTCATTTCTTTTTTTTAACATGAAAAATTGTATTAGTTTCCAAGTTTTACAGAAAGAGCATGACAAAGAATTGCATAAAATAACAGAGTCAGCAAGAAAAACCCTCTTTGGCCCCCAACTGGAAGGCCACAAGATCAATTAGTATACACATTAACAGTATATTCAAGTATACAGGTCTGCCAATAAACAGTACAGCCAGTCAAACTTTAATAGGAAAATGTTCCTACAACTAATAATTAGTAATAAGTATTGGCAATCAAGGATTGTGTTCTCCCCAGGTCTGTACCACCTGTGTCTGTTCCCCTAAAGGGAAACACTAAGTGAAGGACCACCTCATCACTCCAGTGAGAGCACCAGGGTGAGGGGATGTCAGCACCAATCTGTTGAATTGTTCTAGAGATTGTCTCACCATGGAAGCTCAGCTGTGAGCTGTAATCCAGCTGGTATAGTGGAATAGGAGTATAGGATGTTCAGGTAGCGGGGTTGCCAGGCAGGTCGGGGGGACTAAACATAGATGTGAATGTAGATAGGCATACCACTTCTTATGAAACCTAGAGGTTTGGTTTAGGCTTTGGTAAGACAGCCTCTCAAAGTTGGCTAGCTTAGCCAGGGCCGCATGCCAGCTCAGTAGTGAGGGGGACTGGGGTCATCTCCATTTCATCAGAATAGCCCTTTTGGACTCAAGAAGGGTCGCCATTACCCAAATTTTAAGCAGCGCTGGTAGGCGGTCAAGTGGGGAAGCATCCCCCAGCAACAACAAGGGGTTCAATTGCCCAATAGTCATGCCCACCACCTTGGAACAGTCCTTCTTTTGATTCACCTGGAGTCCTGAGAATCTCACAAAGGACTGGAGGATCTCTAAGATTTTGGGAAGGGAATTCTTCGAGTTAGTTATAGTCAGGAGGAGGTCATCAGCATATGAGTTGGCCAGTTACTCTTGAGCCTTCATCCAGATACCAAGTATATCCTTGGAAACTAAGAGCACCCTCGCTAGCGGATCCAGGGTTACAAGGAACAACAGAGTGGAAAGAGGGCAGCTCTGTCGAGTGCCCCTCTGAAGTACAAACAGTGATGAGATGTCCCTATTTGTCAAGATCCTGGCTGTGGGCAAGTTATACAGGGTGGAAACCCATCATCAGAAGTAGGGTCCAAAACCATAAACATCAAAGATCTTATGAAGCTAGCTCCACTCCGCTGAGTCAAAGGCCTTGGAGAAGTCTATTGCCAGGGCAGCCATGGGGAGGCGAGACTGAAGTGCGAGCCATTTCAGATTGAGCACCAGCCTCAAGTTATCTGCCCCAGTCTTACCTTTGCTGAATCCTGCCTGGGAGGGGTGTATCAGGGATGGTAGGACCTCTACCATCCTGTTGGCCAGCACTTTGGCTACTATCTTAGTTAGTGTCAACAGACAGCAAAGAGATGGGGCAAAAATTGGCACAATCAAGTGGGTCCACAGATTTCTTTGGCAGCAGAGTGACCAAAACCTCCTTCATGGTTGGCAGGAGGAACCCCTTACCATGAGCCTCTTATAGGGCTTTGAGAAGTGTGGAGGCAGTACAGTGCAGTGGGTTAAGGCTCTGAGCTGAAGATCTGAGACCTGGCTTTGAATTCCACAGCTGCCTAGGTGCATACTGTGTGATCCTGAGCAAGTCACTTAACTTCCTTGTGCTCCCAGGTCTCATATGGGAACAAACTTCAGCTTAGTGTGCTATGCCTGGTTAAACAATGTTCCCTTTATTTTATCCTTCAAAGCTGATAGAGCTCCACTGTCATGCCATTCATCCCAGGCACTGTAATTTGGACATCTGGGACAGCGCTGTTCTCAGTTCAAGTAGTGATATGGGGGCATCCAAGCCCCACGCTGCCTCTGCTGACAGGCTAGGCAAGGGGGTGGATTCACAAAAGTTATCTAACTCCTTAGACAGTTGCTTGTCACCTGTTGGAACCTTGGATTCATATAAGGCCTGATAGTAGCACTTCATGACCTCATTGATCCCCTTGGGTTCCAAAACCGTCTTACTGGCGTGATCCCCGAGAGTATGGATACAAGATGTGGCCTGCTGTTTCCCTAGGTGGTAAGCAAGGAGTGTACCCCCTTTATCCCCCTCTTTCCAGAACTTATGTTTGGACCTGAGAAGCTGCCACTCAGTCTTGCACTGCAAGAGAGTTGATCTTGTATTTTAGCCCTAGGATGGAAGAGGTTATTGTCTGAGGGTGGGGGGAAGGCTTTAAACTTCTCCCATAGCTTGGACAGCTCAGATTGCAGCCAGATAGCCTCCTGCTTGTTCTGAGCTGCCATGTAAGCAATGATGCGCCCTCTCAGGACCACTTTAAAGGCCTCCCAGACTGTGCCCGCTCCCACCTCCTCATCTGAATTGATTTTAAAGTAAGCTTTGGCTTCAGCCTGCATCAGAGTGCAGAAAGCCTCATCACAGAGAAGCAAAGGGTTGCACCTCAATCAAGGTGAAGAGAGGCGAGTTCCAGGAGGGAGTGAGCAACAGGAGGTTGGTGCATGATCAGATATCAGGATATTACCAATGCTGGTATTAAGGGTGCCGTGCACAGCTTCCTGATTCATCAGCCAAAAATCTGTATGGCTGTGGATATTGTGGACTGCGGAAAAATAGGAGTAGTCTCTCTCCGTAGGATTATCCCTCCTCCAAGGGTCTATTAACCCCCATTCCTCTTTCAGTTCTTGCAAGGCTGCCTTAGCCTTGGGGTGAGTTTGGGGTGTGGGGCTTGATTTGTCCAGGAATATATCCTTAACCAGATTGGAGTCCCCACCGATCAAGGTCGGAATTGCTGGTTCCTTTTTGGTAAGGGAAGTCAGAGCCTGGCTGATCTCCGATAAGAAGTCAGCTGAGTCAAAGTTGGGCCCATGTACATTCACAACTACCATCTTCCCTCCTGGGTACACAAACGGAACAGCTACCCAGCGACCCTGTGGGTCTGTTTTAACTGCCTCCACCACCCACTGACAGGTTTTGTGGATTAAAATTGCTACCCCCTTAGATCTGGAGGAGGCCAAACTGGCCACCATTTGGCCCACCCACAATATTTTAAGTCATTGCACCATCCTGGCCATGAGGTGCGTCTCCTGGAGTAGGGCAACATATGCCCCCAGGAAACGAAGAAACTGTAGTACCTTGGTTCATTTCACAGGGTGATTAAGTCCCTTCAAATTCCAGGACATGCACTTCCACCCCTGTTGAGATGGACCTGACATCACATCTCAGGATTAGAACACCAAATTCCACTTACCTGCAACTATACCAACCAGCATCAGATCAGTATCTGTCAGTCCACAGAGTGGACGAATATCAGCTGGTCGGAAGGGAGTGGAGAAGGGGGAGAGCCTGTTGGCTGTATATGGGTATCATAGTACAATCTAACATCCTCGTAGGATGTGTTCAGAGACCCTGTAAAAGCTAAAGAGAAAAACAACACTGTTACCCAGTGCTGACCTTTCTGTTAATGATCCCTCTGACCCCTTATATCTCAATTGCTATCCGTCTGAGGCGCCAGTAGTGGGAGGGGGACTCACAGGAGCCAGATAGACTCCTAAGAAAACTGTACTGAGGGGGGCCCTGCAGAGAGCCCCAATGCCCCTTTCAAAGGAGTCCCAAAAAGTGGGGGAGGGGGGAAGGGAGATAGCCCAAACACTGGGTAACTGGTTCCTGTCTTTTGGATTGCCAAAATATACTTGAGAAACTATTACTCTGTAATGCAATTGATGTTAGAAACACTGAGGGCAACGAGGTAAGCATGAAAGGGAAAATGAGGCAAAAACCTAGCGATCCCAGCTACATTGACTCGGATGCCCAAATGAGGTGGGAATGAATTTGACGACAAGCTGCTGCCCATGCTGCCCTGGACATATCCACCTCTGGTAGGTGATCCAGGGGAAAGGAGGATCCCAAGACCTGATGAACACAGAAACCATAGGAAAATAAAATGGGGAGAAGGGGGGCCCCTCCTCCTACAACCTTGTTTTAACCATATAAGAACCAGAACCACATGTGTGCACTCAACAATTCATCAGATCTAGGGCACAAAAACAGAGAACAATGTAACCACCATGTAACACTGAAAAAGGAGCTATGAGCTCTAACACTACTGAGAGGAGCCTGCCTCCAGTCATGGGGCACACCCCTATAATGGGAAGGGGGACCGCTCCAATCCTACCCGAGGTCAGAGGGAAGAAAGGGGCATCCCAATGGAGGACCTGTGGATGCATGCCTGGTGGACATGGCCCCAGAATGCGGGGCAACCCTGTCAAGGTGGGTTGCGTGGGTTGCACCCATCAGCCTCCCTGATAAGATGCCCAATGATTACCCATGAACCCTGGGAGAAAGAGAAAGAAGGAGGGAGTGTTAAAAAATTATCAGGGTCATGAGGGCCGGCACGGGGTCATAATGTCGCAAGACATTATGCCACATGGCAAAATCACGCTGCCAATACAGCATGATATCGCCATGCGGCATGTCTTTTTTCTGTGGGGGACTCCACCTCTACACTCCCTGCTATGGGGGCTGTACCCCCGGACCCCTACTAAAGACTCTCAACCCGGGGTCCAACTCTGGGAGCGCACAAATTGTGGAAAAAAATAAAATGCCTAGGACCAGGAAACAAACCCGGTCCCAGATGCAACGCCTGGGTTCCTGCTGCTGTGGCTCAGTCCAGTGAGCCACAGCAGCTGCTCAGCAGAACCCACTTCCAGCAGCGGTCTTATCCTCTGCCTGGGATTGTGTGAATGGTGCAATACTGCATACAGCAGTATACTCGGTATTGCACCATTCGCTGTCATGGACAGCGCTGTATCGGGTTAGCTATAATGTTGTACGCTATTAAGAGTATGACATTATGACCTGGTAGGATGAGGGCCACTGACAGAGGGAGGATACAAAGAGGCAGAGAGAAGAAAAATCTGCAGAAGCCCTCTTCATATATGAGATGGGTGGGGAAGGGGAGAAATAGGGGGGTGGCCTGGGTGGGTATTCTAAGCCACTGCCCAAAAGAAAGCTGAGGCCACTGAGTCTCCCAAGGTGGGCCTTGAAAGGGGAGATGCAGGGTCCAGAATAAACAAACAGCACATAATAATCAGTACAGCTGCAAAAATAGAAAAATAAAGTCATTGCTTAGCCCTTGTTGGCACGGGAGGTGCAGTCTGTTCATTAAAGGCACCCTTCCGTTAAGCCCTTCGATCTTGATGAGTTCGGTCATGATGGGCTGTTTCCTATGTCCTGCAGATCTGGCCTCCTAGCAACCGCTTCAGCAAAAGACTTCAGGCCTGGCTTCACAGGACCCTGCCATTCTGCTTGTTGCTCCGCAGAGTCAGGGGGTTCCATCAAATGCTCCACTTCTTCAGCCAAGTCTATCGGGGTGATAGTGTCCATCAAGTCATTGTGGTGTTCTGCAAGTGCCTTGGATTGTCCTTCATCACTCAAGGAGTCCTTCCTGGGGAGCTTTGCTGGTGGGGAAACCGGAAAGGGGATGGGTTCCTGGCAGTGATGACTCTGGGATTGTGGTCTGGAGAGTTGGAGCAGAGGGGGGCCTCTCCATGACATTAGCATCCTTCAGAGGTTTTTGCTGTGGGGTAAGCAGCATGGTGGTGCCTTGCATCTGGGAGGAGGGACCTTGTTTACTAGAGGGATGAGGGCTGGGGGGGCCCAGGGGAAGGACCAGTCCATTCAGCAATATGGTCCCTATACAACTGCTTGCTCTTCCTGACTTTCCCTTTAAAGGAGGCTTGCTCACCTGGGGACCAGAGCCTTCTGGGAGGTGGAGTTCCATCAGCGATTGTAGGCCAATGCATCTTAAGCCATGCTGAAACCTCATGAGGTGAGTCAGCTAGTATTTCTTTTCCATCTTTGGAAACCTGTAGTGTAGCAAGCCCCCTGAAACGATATCAGAACCTACTGTCTCTCAAGGTCCTTTTTATAGGTATAAAAGCCTTCCTCTTCATTGCAACTTTTTGGGAAAAGTCCCTGTAGAAGGATATATGGTCCCCTTCCAAGTGATTTCCCCAGGTCTCTGGCCACCCTTAGTACCTGCTCCTTAACTGAGTACCGCAGTAAGTAGGCAATAATAGGCCATGGAGGGGAGTTGGGTGGGCCGGCCTTACCCCGAGTTCTATAGGCTCTTTCCATATCTACAGGGCCTCTCCATCTCTCCCCAAATAGCCTTGGAATAAAGTCATCGAGGAATCGCTCCATGTTCTGTCCTTCAAGGCCCATGGAGACACACAGGATCCAAATATTATTGCAGCATCCCCAGTTCTCTTGGTCCTCTACTCTTTCCCATAGTGTGGCTAGCTTCACTTCCTGTTCATGCAGCCTTTGCCAAGCTAAACTTTGTTGGCATTCTAGCTCTTCAGTCTGCTGCTCGGCCACATGGCAGTTATCCTCAAGGCACCAGTCATCAGCCACGTTGCCAGACAATGCAGTACTGATGCCATCCACCCGGACCAGTAGAACCTCCAGCATTTTGGTAATGTATGAAAGGGAATCATCAATGGGAATGTGCGATTCAATGGTTCCCAGTGTGTTGCCCTGCTTGCCCAGGGAAGAGGGGTTTGAAGAGGAAGCCATCCTCCCAGTGGGCCTGGTAAGTAGTTGCAGTCCTGACCAGCCCAAGGTGTAGTCCAAGGAGTTAAGGTAGTCAGTAGGGTGTTAGAAAGAAGCGCCGGGTCTTTGAGTGTCATTCTGTAACAAGCTCAGTCTAGCGGGATAGTCTCTGTAGCCTCAGTGGAACCTCAGAGGCACCAGACGTGCATGATGTGGCCTGTGGTCGGCCTGCAGTGCTGTTCTCTAAGACTTCATGGTGGACCTTCAATCAGCAATGCACTGCCCAAATCTGCAGAGGTTAGCAAGGTGTAGGTGGTCAGCATGTCCCCCCATCAAAATTGTAGTGGGATGGCCCCTGATCACATCTCTATGTGGCCAACTAGGTCCTGGGGAAGGACGGATCACATCCTCTAAGCTACCATCTCTCCAGCACTCAAGCCACACCTCCCACGTTCATTTCTTAACAAAAAAAAACAAAACAGAAAGTTCCTTTTGGTGTATTCTGGGCTGTTTTTCTGGTATAGAGACATCAGCACCATGGCTTATCGGAGACTTCTGCTTTTTAAAAGATGTAAGACCTACAGAAGGGTAATGGGGCCCTCTCTACTGGGTTCATATTGCCCCCAATGTGTTACTCAAGCTACTATGTCTATCACAGTTCCTCCCAGCCAGAACCCTGAGGTGGGGGGGTGCACCTGGTGTACTGGCTGGCAGTGGCAAAGCAGAATTGCTTAAATCTTTGTTATTGCTCATAGGTGAGCTTTGTGTGCTGATGTTCCATGGGGTCTCCCTTTTATTTATGTATGTATGTATTTATTTATTTGTTTTTATTTATTTATTGAAGAGTATAGGAAAACATACCTTTGAGTCAAAGACTCCTTTACAAAGGTTCCACATCAATTGAATACAGAGTCATCAAATAAAATGAAATAGTTCAACATCTACAATGGAAACAGTGTGACACAGAGGTAACAAAGGGAGCAAGTACTACATTCAGTACAGTATCAAACATGGTTACAGGTAACAGAAGCATTGCAGCTAATAATACACTGGTACACAGAGCTGCAAGAACAGGAGCAGAGTAACAGCTAACAGGAACATACACTACAGGGTGATGGCATAGCCATGCCCTGGTGGTTATTTGCAATTTCAGGCTGGACTGGAGGAGCCCATTGTCACATATAAGCACGCTCTGAGGCGGCAAGATCAAAAAGGTCCATAGTCAGGTGGGATGCAGGAGGGCCTGAAAAAATCACGGACAGTCACAGACTGAACCTTGAGTGATTGAGTCTTGGAGGTGGGACTTGAACCGGCCAAGTTTAGGTTCTGTGAGGAGGGAATTAGGGAGGGAGTTCAGCCATCCAGGAGCCAGGTACTTAAACATTCTTTGACCCAAAGAGGTTTTGCAGTGGGGTACCCAGAAATGGGTCATTGCAGTTTGCTGAGTGTGGCGGGTGGACAGGGGTGCCTGGAGTAGGGGGGTGAGAGCAGGAGGGAGTAGCCCTGCAGTTATTTTTTAGCGAAGAGGCAGGTCTTATATTTGAGCTTCCCATCAAAGTTTAGCCAGTTGGCGGAGGTGTAAAGAGTGCAGGTATGTGTGAGCCTTTCACAGCCAATGGCTAGCCTACAGGCCTTATTTAGGGCCATCCTAATTTTGTTGAGGTGTGTGTTGTCAGCTGCTCCATAGATGATGATATCATAGTCTATGAGATATAGCATAGAAGCTGATACAGCTAAGTGTAGAGCTTTGGGGGGAGGCAGTGCTTATACCGGTGAAGCAGACCAATGCTCACATTGGCAGCGGAGCATAGTTTTCTGATGTGGTCATGGTAGGTGAGCCCCGAGTAAAGGGTGATACCCAGATATTTGAATGAAGTGACCTGCTCAAGGCGGTCATTTTGTGAGTTTAGAATGAGCAAGGATAGCCTATGGTTTTTGTTTTGGGCATGGGCAAACACCACAGGTTTTGTTTTTTTGTATTTGAGAACCAACCTATGCTGAACGAACCAGGATTCGGCTTCTGAGAATGATTTTTGGAGGGTATTTCGGAGAGTGGTGTGATCCATGTGGGAGCTGTAGAGGATGGCATTGTCCGCATATAGGAGTAGCTTCCTGGAACAATCCTTGGGCAGGGAGTTGAGGAACAGGGAGAATAGTAGAGGACCCAGTATGGAGCCCTGCGGGACCCCTGAGCTGACTTGTAATGGCGTGGACCATGTTTGGGCAATTCTAACTGTCTGTGTTCTCTCGGGTAGATAGCTAGCAAACCAGCCAGTGGTCTCAAGGGACAGGCCTATTTGTGTGAGGGAGTCCAAAAGAAGTGTGTGGTGCACCGTATCAAACGCCTTGGAGAATTCTATGAAAACAGTGCCAGCAATGAGGTCTGAGTCAAGAATATGTGGAGGGCATTAGTGAACTCCAGGAGGGCTGTGGTAGTACTGTGGTTATGTCGGAAGCCATGATGCTCGGGACACAGGAGGCTATATTTGAATAAGTAATCGGTAAGCTGGATGGCTACAGTTTTCTCCAGAGCTTTGGTGGGGGCAGGATTTAGATGGGATGGTAGTTCTCAGGCTGGGTGCGGTCTCCACTTTTAAGGATGGGTGTAATGAAGGCAGATTTCCACTTAAGGGAAACTGGCCCAGTGATAATGAGTGGTTCTGGAGCACGGTGAGTGGGAGAAGAACTTCATTAAAGGTGAGCCTAAGCAGCTTGAGATCGAGTGTGTCGCTACTAAAACATGATTTGCTGAGGGCTTTGAGAAGAAAGGGGATGGCTTCATGCTACAAGACCGTTTTAAAGTGGAACATGGGGCGGCAAGGGAGACGGGGGGCAGGGGGGGTGAGGAGAAGAAATTGGGTGGGAGGACACTACTAAGGTCAGAGAAGGAGGCATTAAATGTGTTTGCAATCAGGGCAGGGTCTGTGGTGATAGACCTGTTGGCCCAGAGTTGGGATGGGGGTGCGGTAGAAGCTTTGCCACTGAGCTCCTTGAGTGAGTCCCAGAACTTGCATCCCAAGCCCCAGGAGGCAGTGAGTGAAGCTCAGTAGAATTCCGCTTTGGCCTTGTGAATATTCCAAGTGCATTTATTTTGCGCCTCTTGGTAGCGCTGTCTGTCAATAAGCTTCCCAGTTTCCACGGTAATGTTCCACAGGTTGTTATGGTCTTGCATTTGGTCTAATAGGGCTTATTACATCCATAGTGAATCTACCCCTTTGATGATCTGTTTGCTTAGTGGTGCATAATGGTCACAGGCAGAGTTGAAGGTAGCGATGAAGTGTTCAAGGGCAGAGTCAATGCTCCCAGCAGTAACGATGGGGGACCAGTCAATAGTTGTGAGACATTGTTTAAGGGACCAGAGTTTGCCTGGTTTAAGGCGGTGTTGGAGGATAGTTTTGGGTGGGAGCTTTTTAGCAATACAAAACCGGTGACAAAGCACCGGGGAGTGGTCACTCAGGCATTGGGTACTACATGGACTTGAGTGGCTTTGTGGGTTGCATTGGTTAGCACCAAATCAAGAAGTGTGGTGGTGCCAGTCCTCAGGTTGAGTCTAGTGGCAGTGGTCACTAGCTGGGATAGGTTTTGCAAAGCAGCTGCATCCCTGAGAGGTGCAGATGTGCCAGCTAATCAGTGTATATTAAAATCCCCCAGGGCAATTATTTCTGCCTTGTCAGGGAATGTCTGGAGGTGGGTGAGGACAGAGTGAAAAGCACTCTTCTGATTTTGGGGAGGAATGTATATGGAAGAGAGGAACAGGGGGACCCTGTTAGGTGCGAGAGTGATTTTCAAAGTGAGGGCCTGGGCTCTGTGTTCAAGGGTTGGGGAGGGGAGGGCGAGACATTGCAGTGAATCCTGGACATATAGTGCACATCCACCACCTCTTTTAGAGGATCTGTCAGTGCGGTAAAGTGAGAATCCGGAAAGTGAGACTGCTGAGTCGGGGGTACAGTCATTGAGCCAGGTTTCTACTACCGAGATAACATCAGGGTGATTCTGGGCAACCCAGCCCTGGAAAGAGTCAAATTTGTGGAGAAGGCTACATATATTGAGTGAGGCTACTATAAGATCCCTAGGGGTAGCTGCCTTGGGGGGGGGGTTGAGCAGGTCCTGGGTTGGGGTGGATGTCTCCTGAGAGTAGGAGAAGTAAGAGGAGGATGCGTATGGCTACCATTCATAGCCATCTCTCTGCAAGTTTAGGAGCCAGCAGGGAGGGGAAGGAGCAGCATATGGTGGTAGGGATGGGTAGCTGCCGAAGGAAGGGAGCAGCAAGGCAGAGTAGTGTCAATTGCCATACTGCGGTAGTGCCAGTACGGGGGATGTAGGAGGGGGGAGCATGGCTATCTGACAGTGTGGGTGAGGTGTTGCCATAGTGGGGTTGGGGGTTATTGAGATAAGCCCATGGAGCGGCTGTTCCGATTCATTATGCCAGAGCATGTGAGGTGCGTGACCTAGCAAAATGAAGGATGCAAAGAGTCGAAGTGTAAGCCAGGAGGCAGGGGAGGCATCAGCGAGAGATGTCATGATGAGCACTGAGATGCTTGGGGGGGCAAGAAAGAGGTTAAGGGTGCTAACAGACCACAAGAAATTAGCCAGACCCATTGGCTTAGTGGTAGAGCTATGGACTTTGGTGCCAAGGGTCCGGGGTTTAATGCCTACCGGGGGACCGTAGGAAAAACTGGGGAAATAGTGCTGAGTGTCAGGGTCTGGGTGTGGGTGGCAGGAGGAGTGGAGTCTAGGAGGGTGAACAGAGAGGATTGAGGAAGGAGAAAACAGGGGCTAGGAGGGCACTACAGTGACTCCTAGTGATCAAAAAATATAAGTTGCAAAGGGGAAAGTGGACACTTAGAATTCAGAGTGTGAGGTCATGTGACATATCATGTGACCAGTCATCAGCAATAAATGTAGGGCTGAGCTTGGCTGGGGTGGGTTAACACCCCTTAAGAAACAGCCAGGTAGCATGGGAGGCTGTATTTACCTATTCAAGCCCCTGGGGGTGCTTCCTACCCCCAGCGATGTGTTGCTGTGCTCGGTCTGTGTTTCAAGTTTGAAACACCCTCATCCAAGCCAGCAGGCAGATCCTGACCTTGATCATAACAGAGACTCAGGAGGAGGACACCTGGGATCCTAGGAACAATCCTGACCCAAAAGGATTACTTGATGACGAGGATGGTGAGGATGGCCCCTCTGATGAAGAGGAGGAAGTGGAGTGAATGGAGGCTAAAAGGAGGATTCCAATCCCTTCCCTCTATGATGCAAGGTCTCTGTCCTATCTTATAACTGAGGCATGTAGGACACTGCAACTGAAGGATGTGCAAACCATGGAGGTCATGGATGCGAATCCAATCATGTCTGTATCATCTTCCATTCCAAAGTGTTTTCCAAACTTTATACACTGTGACCAGATTACTGAATAGGAATGGGCAGGCATGGGCCAGAGAAAGCATCTGCTAAAACCCAGGGTACGGTGTTGTCCATTTATGGAAGAAAATACTCGCAAGTGGGAAACTCCACACCTGGCTGATAAGGTTGTACATAATTCTGTAAGCCTTATGACTATTCCAGTTGAGAGATCACTGTATCTAGTGGATATACACTATACGCAAGTGGATTCTTTGTGCAGAAGAGCTTTCGCCTCCAATGGAGCAAATCTCCACACCTCCTATGCGTTTTTTATTGTCGCCAGAGCACTAAACTTATGGGTTATAGTGCTGGGTAGTTTTGTTACCCTGGATTCTGAGGGGGCAAGTATTGTACAGCTGGTATCCATGGCCTCCACCGTTCTAGGGGATGCCACGGTGGAAAACCTATGGATGTCAGCTTGCTCCAGTTATCACATTATGTCCACCATATGGGGTGCATGGCTGCGGCATTGGGTCATGGATGAGGCGCTGAAGGCCAAGCTGTTTAATTTAGCCTTTGAGTGAGGCCTGTTATTTGGAACAGGCCTGGATGACATTTTGAAAGATATACAGAATAAAAAGAGACATCATTCAGTATGAAAGCAACAGCAAAAGGCCAACTCAGCTTCAAAAGGTCGAGGAGGTGGCTAACAGGGGCAGTATTCAGGGGGATTTCATCCCTTTCTGAATTTTGGAAACCAGAGGAATAAAAGATCCTACTCTGGGTTCATGGGCAATAGTGGCAGGGGAGCCTTTGCCTGAAAATGTAATGCAGGTCCAGGGCGAAGAGGTGGCATATCACAATGAGGTTACATGGGCCCATCTCTGCCCCCTTCCTTTTGTGGAAGACTGCAGAATTTTTACACAAGATGGGTCCAGATCACATCAGATGCTTGGTTCCTGGAGATTCTGGCATTAGGCTACGCAACAGAGTTTAAAACCATTCCCTCAAAGGGGTGTTTTCTACCATCCCCCATACCAGAGGACCCAGTGAAGAGATAAGCAATGTCTCAAATGTTAGACCACCTCAAAAAGATCAGGGTGATTGTTCTGGTGCCTCCCGACAAACAAAGCCAAGGATTCTACTCAGTTTATTGGCATGGACCTCGAATGACAAAACCATGCAGTCATGATTCCAATTACCCCACCCTTTCGAGAGTCGCTGAATTGATGTGTGAATTTAGAGAACCTAAGCAAGGGGTCCGCTTTGGAAGTCTACCCAGAGTTGATCCTGAAAACTGATGCCATCTTGTCAGGCTGGAGTGCAGTTCTGGACCATCTTCCCATAGAGGGGACTTAGTCTGCACAGGAACAGCACTGCACATCAATGTCTTGGATATGAGGGCTGCACGCCTTGCTCGCCTTCATTTTCGTAAGCTGGTACAGTCAAAGGCCATGTCAGACGATGCTGTAACGGCAGTGTACATAAACAATCAAGGATGCACAAAAAGCAGAAAGATGCTAAAAGAAGCAATTCATCTGCTATGGTGAGCAGAGGAGAACCTTCTATCTCTTTTGTCAGTTCAGTTGGCAGGGGAGTTGAACATTCAGGCTGATTGGCTAAGGCAAGAGAATGTTCACCCAGGGGAGCGGATGCTGAGCCCAGATGTGTTCAACCTTCTGTGCAGAAGGTTTGGTTGTCCACAAATTGACCTGTTCACCTCCAGCCAGAATGCTGAAGTGTCACGGTTCTTCAGCTGATGCTGGTGTCAACAGGTGAAGACAGTGGACGCTCTGTCACAGACGTAGAGTTTCTGCAGAGCATATGCCTTCCCTCCTCTGCCACTCCTCCCAAAGATCTTATGCAAAATAAGACTCTTGAGAGGAAACTTTCTTCTGATAGCTCCAGAATGGTTCAGAAGTCTGTGGTTCTTCAATCTAGTGAAGCTAGTTCAACATACACCGTTTCGATGACCAATTTGGGGGGACTTTCTCTCCAAAGGCCCCATTCTGCCCCCAGACCTGGAGGCTATGCAGCTCAGGGCCTGGCTTCTGAGAGGAGGAGACTGCTGAAACAGGGTTTTTTCAGAACACCAAGAAGAATTCCACATCTGCAGCATGTGCTCGTGTATGGACCACTTTTTCAGCTTGGGACAAAGAGAAAAATATACGTCCTTCTAAAGCAACGGTTCCACAGATTTTAGATTTTTTGCAGGAAGGAGTGGACAAAGGTTTGGCCTTGAGCTCCTTGGGAGGTCAGGTGTCTGCACTTGGAGCCTCAATAGGCTCATCTTTAGGGACTACCTGGAAGGTAATCCAATTCCTATGAGCAGTCATAGGAAGCCGACCCCGGTTCCGATTCTCTGCCACTCCATGGGATCTGAATCTGGTTTTGACTGCTCTTTGTAAAGAACCCTTTAAACCTCTTTCATCAGTACCACTAGATGTTATGTAATGTGAGGTGCTTTTTAATTGCTATGTGCTCAGCCAGGAGGAATTGCAAGCTCCAGGCCATGTCCCACAAAGAATCTTACCTTATCATTCATAAGGACAAGGCAGTTCTGGGAAGAGTTCTGTCTTTCATTCTGAAGGTTCCTACATCCTTTCACATGAATCAAGAAATATGTCTTCTGTCTTCAGCCAGTTCATCCGAGAGAGAGAGAGAGAGAGAGAGAGAGAGAGAGAGAGAGAGAGAGAGAGAGTTGTACAAGTTAGATTTGTGCAGGGCAGTTAGGACATATCTTAGACAAACTGCGGAGTTCAGAAAATCGGATAGATTGTTTGACATTTTTGGAGCAGCAAAAAAAAGAACAAAAAGCCTCAAAGGCCACCCTGGTAAGATGGGTGAGGGTGTGCATTGTCCAGGCTTATGTCGCTGTAAAAAAGAGAACTCCAGCACTCATCAAGGATCATTCCACCAAGGCTAAGGCCACCTCCTGGGTGGAGAAAGGGGAGGCATTTGTCTTAGAATTGTGCTAGACTGCAACGTGGTCCTCCATCCACACATTCAATAAGCACTATAGAGTGGATGTTCACAGCTTCACTGATGTGACCTTTGTTCGTAGAGTTTGCAGGCTGTTAGCAGATAAATTCCTTTGTCCTGTTTGCAGTTTCTGTATGGGACAATATTCTCCCCCACCCTGTTGGATAATGGGCATTCCTTGTTAGAATCCATGTGTACTAGCTACCCATTAACAATGTGGATTGCTACAGAAAGAAGAGATTTCTTCACACTTACCATGATGTCCTTTTCTGTTAGCGTCAACATTGTCAATGGGACCTCTCCCAGAAGTCTGGGTTCTGATGCAGAATATTGTCCGGTGTGCCAGAAATGGGATATCCACTGTGTTCTGAGAAAGCCTTTGATTGTAAGTTGTTTGGACATCTTTCTATGATTCATCTGATGCCAATTATAAAAAAAAAAAATGAGTTCCACATCCAAATATCTGGTTACTGGCACGCAGGTTAACAGGTTTCTATTTTTTCTGAACAATGAGGGTGTCTCTCAGTTACAGTACACTGTTTGCAGTTCTTTTCTACTGTTATCTTTTTATTAATTCCTTTGACCAGTCTCATTCTAGCTGGTTCAGAAGTTTAAAGAACCTTCACCAAGTGGAAGACAAACATCTTTCCATCCTCCCACTCACCAGAGGAGGTAGGAAATTGCTTGTTGTGTCTTCTTTTTAAGGAAAAGGTATGAGTATGCAAACCATTTCTATATATTAGTTAATTGCAAGACAAGCATTACAGTATAATCTACACGGGTTTACTCTTATGTAATTAGGGACACTGCAAGAACAAATGTGACTGGAGAGTTGCTGCTGTCTGGAATGTTATGTGCTCAGGATTCTACACTGGTTTGTAGCTTGGGCTGTACTACTTCTCCTAGTAGGGGTGCACATTACCCCATATGTACTAACTACCCTTTGACAGTGTTGGAGCTAACAGAAAAGGAAATTATGGTTAGTATGAAGAAATTTCTTCTTTTATTTACACTTACATCAGTCAGGGAAAACCCAATATTTTTACTCTTCATCATAAATACTGACCGGGGGCATGTGAGGATAATAAGTAGCATAATTATCAACATAGCAGCAATGGGTTTGATACTTGTTACGCTCTCTGGACCCTTCCTTACTTTCCACAGAACAATACAAGGCACCACACTTAAACCAAAATTGCTTGAACACCAACAATTTAATTACATGGAATGTTGCACAGAATAAGCAGAGGGTTTACTCTTCTCTCCATGGTTCTTTGTATCTTTTGAATGTGAAACATGAAAGTGGGGGGAACTGATAGTGTTTTAAACGAGAAATTGTTTCTTCATTTAAGACTCCACAAAGAGGTTCAGTTTAAAACAAATAAGAAAAAAAAGTTTGTAGGCTGCCATAGTGGTCCAGTAATACCAAAATATACAGTAATATCTTGAGCAGCAAGGCTCAGAGTGATGCAGCTGAAGGTTTGATCTTGAGGGCCAAGTTCCAATCAGATGAGTCCTTGAAGAGTAGACAAGAGGGTGAGATGGAAGGCTGAATTAGGTGTATTCCCAGGAGATGAAGAATGTTCTGGGGAGCAATGGCTCAGGTACTTGAATGAGAAGGAGGATGAGTACCCAAGTACTGTAGGTAGCATGATGAACATGATACAGACAGCATCTGCCCTGGTAGGCAAAAGGATAAGGTAGGTGTAGCTCAGTATGGTTGCTTACCATAGATATTAACCCCATGGAAAGGGAATGGATTACTGCCTGGGCAGGCTGGTGGACATAGGAGAAGGGGCAAAGCAGCAGACTGAGAGCTGAATCTTGTAGGAAGGACAAGGGCAGTGGAGCAGTAGTTGGGCAAGCCCAGTTGTCATTGCAATGCCCATTAGTTGTTGGGGTGTAAGCCTGCATAATGAGGCATATGCCAGCAGCTAGTATAATATGAGGGTAGGAAATGACACTGAGGGAATGCTCACCTGAAGAGATGTATACCAAATAGCAGCACAGACAGCAACCGTAGTCCAAAAAGCAACAAGAGGACAGATGAAGTATCAACAAGGTATGTGGGCAGTAGACAATGGAGGAAACACAGCCAAGAGCAAGGTCAGTGGATCAGGTTGAGAGACAGATGAGCAGGCCAACATGGGAAAGGCATCAGCACAGAAGTGAGGGGGGGGTAGCCACAGGCAGGGCCTAACAGGGAACAGGCAAAGTCCAACAAGTACAAAACTAAGGAGGCCTGAAGCAAGGAGCCCAAGGTGACATTGGACTGGCAGCCTAGCCATAGAAAACAAAAAGGGGGTCAGAACCACAGCAGGTGACCACTCAGAGGCTCATACAGTGAGGGACAAGAAGCAATGATTTCAACAGAGCACAACTGGAGCAGTGCCAGGACATCAGCAAGAAAGCAGCAGCAGCGCAGCACAACTAGAGCAGCACTGAGCGGGAGCCAGGATATCAATAGAGCCCAAATACTGGAAGGCTCCGAGCTGCAGCTGTGCAGCAACCCAGACAAGCAGGAAAAAGGCAGAGTGGATGAGAGAGCTGACAGCTGGTGGCTGCAGCAGTGAAACCAGCCATCCAAATGATGCTAGGCATGAGTGGCTTAAGTAACAAGGGTGGAGGGGCATGGTGAGTGTCACCCGCTGCCCTAATGAACTGCAAGCACAGACCTTTCATTGCAAGTTCCAGTTGAAGTGATACTTTCTCTGTTTGAATCTCTGAACTGTGAATATGGTTAAGGGATTGTCCCTGCAACCTGTAGTTAGTCAAATTAGGTAGAGTAGGATTGCAAGACAAGACTGTATTTATTCTCTTTTATTTTGAGATTTGGTTTCCACTGAGTTCCTTCCTACTGGATTACAAGTAGATGGGCTATAAAGCAATACCCAATGTTGTCATCTTCCTTCTGGGCCCCCACAAAAGCCACAGCCCTCAGCTGCTCCCATAGAATGGGGGATACGTGTACTCTGATGTACCAATTAGGTGAGGGCATTCTGTAACTTTGACATTTTCTTTAAACGCTCATATACTATAGAATTCTGCATCACTTGGGCAAGAGATGAATTAATGAATGGTAGACAGCCCACTCAACTCTCCACTTGACAGTGCCAGCTGTGCTTCATATGTATGGATATAGTAACCCACTGTGGTAAACTAAAATATCTATTAGAAAAAAAGTATATTTCATTTCTGACACTTCAGATTTCAGAAAATTAAGCAGAATGGATTAACTGGATGTTAACAGCTGGAATCACAACAGTCTTGATCCAGACACCTATTGTAACTCCAGTTAAACACACCTAAATGAGCAGGTAGCCTACACCAACTAAAACATAGATTACATAGATATTACAGAGCATTAAAGACATTTAGTCCATGAGCTCACCAATCTTAATTTATGAATACCCATAAATATTCCTACTTAAAAGAAATCTATCTAGATTTGATTTCAAATTCAACATTGTTTTGCTCTCCACAACCTCACAAGTCAGCAGATTCCATATTTCTGTTACCCTATTATTTAACCAGTATTTCCTTTTATTTGTTCTGTATCTTTCCTTAATCAATTGGTGGCGATGGTATTGTGCAGTTGGTCCCTATGTATCAGACCTAAGAGATCCCACAGATCGGTATCGGTCAGGGCCCTACAAATTAAACACATATCTCCTCTCATTCTATGATACTCCAGGGAGTACATCTCCAAATTCTGCAGTCTCTGCTCGTAGCTCAGTCCTTCTGTCCCCCTAATCCTTTTGGTGGCTCTCCTCTGCCTCCTCTCGATCATTCCAATATCACCCCTTTTATATGGGGCCCAGAACTGCACACAGTACTCCACATGAGGATGCACCTGTGCAGTATACAAGGGCATCACCACCTCCCTATCCCTACATTTAATATGTCTCTGTATACAGTGTGTTATACTGCAAGCCTTTTTATGTTGCTTGCATGCATGTGCAAGAAACATAGTGCCATCATCGGAGATTTCGGAGGTGTGTCACCTCCTCCTCCAATTCAGTCAGTGTGCTGGCAGGCACGGCCCCTGTAAGCCAATGCATTTTGGAGCTGTGTATGACACGCTCCAAAATGCAGTGGCATACAGTTGAAAGGGGGAGCTACGCTTGAGTAAGCACCGATAAGATATCGGCTGCTCACGCGCAGCTCCCCCCAACACCACGCAGCCGCGGCGCCCGCACGCACTGAATACCCGACAGGTACCAATCTCGCTGGCTGAGCTGCGCCCCTCCTCCCCCAGTAGTATGCTTTGGCCGACGGGGTGCCCAACTCGCCGGCTGAACGTGCTCCTTCTGTGCCACGCTGGGAGCCCACCCAGGTGGCAATGAATACATGGCCAACGGGGTGCCTAATCTCGCCGGCTGAACGCCTCATCGTCCTTGTGCCACGCTGAGAGTCCACCCAGCGGGCAACGGTCCACGAAGACGCTCTTTTTTTTTTTTAACCTGAAAACCGAACGTCCCGCGGGTCGCCTCCCGACCCCCCTCACAACCCGCACTCCACCCACTGTGCACCCAGCCTCCCCACACACCCCACCCCATACTTACCTCCGACTCCAGCGACGATCTTCGTGGACCGGAACACGCTGCACTCTTCAAAGCCGACCGCTGAACTGAGGAAATGCCGGTAAGCTGTATAATGGGCTAGATAGGAGTTTTCAACTTTGTTGCATATCTCAGGATTTTGGGATTTTTGCACTATTTTCAACATGGTTTTAGACCCTCTCATGATGATGTCACTGTCATGGTTATTCGGTTGGGCCGAAGGGATTTTTGCAGTGATCATGTAAATCACCCTTCGGGCCCAAATACTGCCATCACAGTGACATCATTCATGAGAAGGGGTCCTAAAACCTATGTTGAAAATTCGGTGCCAAAATTCCAAAAAATTACTGTTTTACGAGCGTGTGTTGCGCAGTTCCTACGCAGGCTCGTAAGTTCGCGAAATTTCAATATTTTCACTCCAGATTTTCAGCATTGCCATTTTACCACACCTTCTTATGAGTAGTACAGCTGTCATTTTTCACATCTCACCCAAAATGTGTTTCCGCCCATGTAGCACAGAATGGCGCAGTCGGTTTTGCGAAATCAATGTATGGGACAAATATAGAAAATCACAGTGACACTGTTCATGAGCAGAGGTCTTAAAATGGCTATGTTGAAATTTGTGAGAAAATTCTAAAAATGACTGTTTTACGAGAGCGTGCGTTCTGCAGTTCCTCGCACGAGCTAGTAAGTTCGCAAATTTTCAATATTTTCCTCCAGATTTTCAACATTGCCATTTTACCACATCCTTATGAGCAGTACAGCTGTCATTTTTCACATCCTGCCCTAAATGTGTTTCAGCACACGTAGCACACAATGGCAGTCAGTATGCTAAATCAATGTATGGGACACATTAAGAAAATCACCATGACACTGTTCATTAGCAGAGGTCTTAAATGGCTATGTTGAAAATTTAGTGAAAAAAATCTTAAAATGACTGTTTTATTTAGCGTGCTGTGCAGTTCCTACGCATCGTAGGTTAGCAATTTTCAATATTTCCACTCCAGATTTTCAACATTGCCATTTTACCACACCTCCTTATGAGCAGTACAGCTGTCATTTTTCACATCCTGCCCAAAACGTGTTTCCCCCCATGTAGCGCACAATGGCGCAGTCAGTGTGCAAGCTCAATGTATGGGACACATTAACAAAATCACAGTGACACTGTTCATGAGCAGAGGTCTTAAAATGGCTATGTTGAAAATTTAGTGAAAAACTTCCTAAAAATGACTGTTTTACGAGCGGGCGTTGCACAGTTCCTACGCACGCTCGTAAGTTTGCAAATTTTCAATATTTGCACTCCAATGACTTCCAAATACCTAAACAGCACATAGAAGCAAGCAACATTCAGCATTGACAAATGTTTGTTTAGAGCTGTGTTACACTGTATACTAAAACTGAGATCACTGTTAATAATAATCCCCAGGTCTTTTTCTTCGCTTACAGCCTTTAACACTGAACCACCCATGATATATTGAAACTGATTATTTTTCTTTCCAAAGTGCATAACTGTGCACTTATCAATATTAAAGATAGATTGCTTCTGGGAGGCCCATATGTCCAAGTTATTTAAGGCTATTTGTAAAATAAGCTGCTCCTCCGTATTATTTACTGAACATCCAATTCTAGTGTCATCTGCAAATTTAGACAACCAAACCCCTGAGTGGACCTGCATGGATGATATGTATACATTAAATAGACATGGTCCCAATACCGAGCCTTGGGGGATACCACTAGTCACTCTAGCCTGGTCAGAGAATTCCCCTTTAATACAGACCTTCTGGCTTCTATTTTTTTAGCCACGCCTTAACCCATTGTGGTACCCAAACTAGGAGGCTTAACTTGAATAGTGCTTTCACAAGTTCTTCATGGGGGACTTTGTCAAATGCCTTAGCAAAGTCTAGGAAAACAACATCGACCGGGTTTCCCATATCCATGGATTTATTAACTTTGTTATAAAATTCCAAGAGGTTGGTTTGACATGACCTCCCTCTCGTAAACCCATGTTGAGTCATATCTATCCTGCCAGAAACTACTAGGAATTCTATGGTGAAGTCTTTTATTATACCTTCCAGAATCTTACCTAACACCGAGGTCAGACTAATGGGCCTATAATTCGAGACCTCTTGTCTTGGACCTTTCTTGTGGATGGGTATAATCACTGCTTGTCTCCAGGCATCGAGAACCTCACTAGTATCTATACTTTTCTGAAAGAGGCAGGATACTGGACCCGCCAATACTGCTGCCATTTCTTTAATTACCCTGAGATGAATCCCATCGGGCCCCTGTGCCTTGTTCTGATTTACTTTTTTTAGTCTATTTAAGACATCAGCTGGATCTATCTTGAGGCTTTGTTCCATTTGTATTATTTCACCACTGTCCTGGATAACTTGAGGGCCTACATTAAATACTGATGAAAAGTATGTATTATATTCCTCAGCTAATGCCCTATTCTCCATTATAAGATCCCCTTTCTGTGATTTTAGGGGTCCAACAGTATTGTTATTCCCATTCTTACTGTTAATATATGCATAAAAGGTCTTATAATTATCCCAGACTTTTTAGTAGCCAACGTGTGCTCATAATTTCTTTTGGCCTGAACAATACCCCTTTTTGCAAGTTTGAGGCTTTTTCTATACATCTCCCAGTCAACTTCTGTGTTATTATGTCTTGCTTGATGGTATGCTTTATTTTTGGTTTTAATTAATCCTTTAACAGATTGGGTCATCCATGGTGGGGGGGGGGGGGAATTTTTAGCCTCTTTATATTTGTTTCTAGTAGGTACATGCCTCTGAATCAAGCCATTTAGGATTTCTGTTAACTTATCCCACATTTGGGTGACTGTCTGATTATTAAAATCTGATTCCCAATCCCATGCAGCTAGTTTATATCTCATTTGTTCGAAATTAGATAAATTATACCTGTGGAGTACTGTGATACCTTTTTAACACCTAGAGTACCAGTATACTGGAAGCCAACTATAGAGTGGTCACTAGAGCCCAATGGGGGAATTAAACTGCAGTTAACAATGTTATCCCAAGGTTACTTAATACTAAATCTAGGATATGATTATCTCTCGTATTGGATGTAATATACTGGTCCAACCCTGTAAGACTGAACATCTCTAAATATTTAGATTCTACAGCTGTACTTGCTTTTAATGTATCCCATCTGATAACAGGGAGGTTAAAATCCCCAACCAGTATTGCATTCCCTGCTAGAGAAAACTGGTTGAAAAAATCTAATGTAACCTCATCCTCCATTGCCTTAGTGGATGGTGACCTATAAATCACACCCAGGTTAATCTTAGCTGCTCGGTGTGGACTGATCTTAACCCATATAGCTTCTAATTCTAATCATTTAGATGTATCAATACTTTCCGAAGAGATGCCATCTGCTACATATAGAGTCACCCCCCACCTCTTGAGAGGGACCTATCCTTATTATATACTGTGTACCCCTGGATATGCTTATCCCAGGTATCCTCGGGTTGCCACCATGTTTCCACAGTCGCACAAACATGAATGCTATGAGTGTGTAATGTAACTTGAAGCTCATCAAATTTGTTTGTAAGACTCCTTGCATAGATGAGCATAAAATTCCACTCTGTTTGTGTGTCCCTTATTTTATATCCCCCACATCCCCCTTCTGGTGGAGTTTAAATGGTGATGTATATATATGATATATATATATATATATATATATATATATATATATATATATATATATATATATAAACCTTTTATTTAATGCTTAAAAAGGCAGTGTGGGTGGGTAGGTAGAGGTAAGTGCTTTTCAGTCAGTGTTTTGCGGCAGTTCTATAAATTTGTTGCACTCGCTGGGTAGATTATTGCAAACTCTTGTGGGTTGAGTGGATAGTTGTGACCTGCCTCTGCCAGATAAGGTATTTTATCTAATACTTAAAGTGGCAGTGAGGGTGGGTAGATAGAGTTAAGTGGTTTTGTTTCAGTGGTTGCCTACCTTTTAGTGGAGGGGAACACAGACCAAACAAAGGTCCAGTACGAGAGGGTTTTATATAGGTGCTCCGAGGCTGGAAGTGAAAGGGAGTACACCCAGGTACAGAGGTGCTAGGAAGTATACAAGACCACTTCCCACAAACATACTGAGTCATGCTGAGTGATAGTTGCACTCAGTAAAGTGCCACAGCACTAAGTGTAGTAAGAGTTTATTGCAAGATGGGCATACAGGAAAAGGAAGATGAAAAATCAGCAGTTATATCATGCTTTTTATACACATTGTACACCAAAGCACTTTACAAGCAATGAGAGCCTGGAAGTGGAGTGACTAATTGTGCAGTGGCAGCCACTTCACACATCAACTCCCACAAACGGCACTGGGGACAACTGCTTGAACTGGTTTTATGGAAAGGGAAATGCTGGCCAGGATACTGAGGAAAATCCCCTTCTCTTGCAAAAAGTGCCTTAGGTTCTTTTACTTCCACCTGTACACCCACCAGGATAGCACTAGAGATGGGTAGAATGCACTTTGGTTTAGTATCTCATCCAAATAATGGCACACCCAGACAGTAGGTAAGTAAACTTTAATTTGTTAAGCACCAAATCCTGGAGGCTCTGAGAGCTTTACAGAAAAGGTATAAAACATACAATCATACATTTAGAAGGTCAGACAGAATAAATAATAAACTAAAACTGGGCTTAAATTTATGGAGTAACAGTATGTCACCCTCTAGCGTTGCACTAAGGTGCCAGCATTTGTTGTATGAGCCCAATCCTCGAGTGGGACGAGAACCCATGACCTTCTAGCCCAGAGGCAGATATGCTACCAACTGAGACATGCCACTGTACTACTGCAGCTCCAATCCCCCAGAGGCCCCAGGATCAGTGCAGGTGGATGGAATATGGTGGGATTTGGTGGGAAGAAAGGAGTGAGGTACTCTACCAGGGAGGGAAAGAATCCCAGGGTAGATACTAGAAGCTGCTTAGTGCAGCTGGCAAAACTGATTCAGGCTGCTGACCCTAAAAAAGAAGCAGCACTGGAATTCCTGTGAAAGGAGACTGTACCAGAGAAGTGTGCGCAGAAGGGTGTGGGGCGCAGCAGAAGAGAGAAGAATATTCTAGTACTGGGAAACTCTATAGGCAGAGGTAAGGGGAAGTTGGTATACACCACAAGCTGGGAAGAGAGAATTGTCTGCTACTTAGCAGAGACAACACTGAGCAGGGTGTTCCCTTACCTGGAGAGGTACATTGAGGCAGGTAATGGGGTGCCAGACACTGTAATTCATTTATACGCCAATGACCTGGTAGGGCAACAACTAAGATAGTGTGAAGGACAGCTTCTATGAGGTAGGCAGGAACTGAGTGTAGAAGCAGAGACAGTAACATTCTCTGAGGTATTACTACCAGTACCATGTGAGGGTGAGGACAGACAGAAGAAAATTAGAGTTTAACTCTCAGCTAGAGAACTGGTGTGGGAAAAAGGGATTTTTCATTCTATGGGACTGGAGAATGTTCTGGGAGGAGAATTGGTTGTTTGCTAATGATGGTATGCATCAGCAAGGGTGGCACTAGTGCACTGGGGCAGCAGCTGGATGTGCGAGCAGGTTGTTCAACTAACATGGGGAAAGCAATACAGGCAGCTCTCAGATCACACACACACACCAGTGCTCCCCCTATATACACAAACAATATCTGTTCCTTAGGTAGTGACAGCAAGGATGGCACTAGTGCAGAGGGGCAGCAGCTGTATGTAAGAGCAGGTTGTTCAACTAGCATGGGGTAAGCAATACAGGCAGTTCTCGGTTCACACACACACACA
The DNA here is from genome assembly GCA_016271365.2 of Neoceratodus forsteri. Lineage (NCBI taxonomy): Eukaryota > Metazoa > Chordata > Ceratodontiformes > Ceratodontidae > Neoceratodus > Neoceratodus forsteri. The sequence goes on along the minus strand of CM057456.1, from coordinate 44,177,908 downwards.
CACACACACACACACACAGTCACAGTAGTGCTCCCCCTACATACACAAACAATATCTGTCGCTTAGGTAGTGACAGACATGGAGGGAAGATTAAGAGGGTGCATAAAAATACAGGGAGTGTAGAGAAGGAAGAGATGGGGCAGCAGTCATATGGGCTAGGGTAAACCTAGCTTGTGATTGCAGGTGTTTTTTTGCAATTAAATATGCTTTCTTGATTTTTTTTTCTTTTTTTAACAATAAACACAACCAGGACAGCAAACAAAATGTAACAGTAGTACAAGAACATATAGATATATAACTGTCAAGAAAAAAGGGGGGAAAGGAATGCAATACCAACAACAACAATATCAACCTAATAAGAACTAAAAAAAAAAAAAAAAGAGAAACCCTCCCTCCACCCCCCTCCCATGCCCCAAATCCACCCCCCACCACCCTCCGGAGCATTCGGAATGATCTACATGTATTATCCTAGTAGTAATGTGAATAACCTACTGTATATTGAACCTGCTTGGAGAGGGGGAGCAAGCAAATAATTAAGGTTTCTACATTACATAGCAATATAAGGGAGACCAAAAAGTCTGGAATTTAAGCCATACATAACTGGAAAGGGCAATTGCACATTCTGCAATTAAAGCAGTTAAAAATTCCTGCAGCCATTCTGAGTATGAGGGTGTCTAGTCCACTTTCCAATGTCTCATGATGAGTAGCTTGGTGACCAGGGTTATCAGAGCCATATATAACTTGTCCATTACAAGTGAAATAGAGGTATAATCTCCTTGAAGGCAAATTTCGGCTCTAAAAAAATTAGAATGCTTGAAAAATAGGGAAAACATGTTTCGGATCAGTGTCCAGAGAGATTTTGCCCTAGGACAGGTCCACAACATGTGATATAAGGTGCCTTCCTGGTCACCACAAAATTCACAATTGAAGTAGATATCTTACCCATCCGATATAGCTTGTAAGGGGAATAATATAGGTCATGCAATATATTAAATTGTAATAACCTGAGCCAGTCCTGCTTAATAAGTCAATATATATCAGATCATATCTTAGCACAGTATGAATCTGGATGCTCTACATGCAGAGAATTTTTCCACTAAATGGTTATTGGTGAAACAGAATTCCAGACTTGTTGGGTGATCTCTTTATAAAGACGAGATATGGATTTGTCCTGGAGTGAAGAAGAAAACAATTTCTGCCAGCCCACCGGCACAGAGGCAGTGAGTCTGTCTGCGATGCCGATGACCCGAGTTCGGGAACAGACTCGGGACTCAGACAGCTGGCTGGGGGAGAAGGATTGAGTGTCCTAGGGACTGCTCTCCTTCTCCGGGGGGATGGAGGATAGTGTGTCTGGCACATCCCAGGATACCACTAGCCTTTAGTGCTGCCTTTTCACATTGTCTACAGACCTTGAGGTCATCTGATATGATCACCCCTAGGTCTCGTTCCTGCCTGGTAGCCACCAGCTGCTCCCCTCCCATTGAGTACAGTTTCCCTGGGTTATGCTTTCCCAGGTGCATCATCTTGCATTTTTTGGCATTGAATTTCAATTGCCAGGTCGTGGACCACTCCTCTAGTTTTCGGAGATCAGCTTCCATGCTTTGCTGTCCCTCTGTTGTGTCTACCCTGTTGCCGATTTTGGTGTCATCTGCAAACAGGCACACTTTTCCCTCTAGTTCATCCGCAATGTCACTAATGAATATGTTGAAGAGGATCGGTCCCAGAACTGAGCCCTGTGGGACCCCACTAGTAACCCTCCCCTCCACAGACAGAGTGCCATTTGCTAATACTCTCTCCCATGTAACCAGTTTCTGACCCAGTTTGTAACCTCTGGCCCACCTCCCATATTCTGCAGTTGACCCTGCCCTAAAGTGATAGGGGAAGGTGGTGCCATCTGTTGAGGTCCATTTTGATTTGCTTGTAGACTGGATCTAAATTCAAGGATTTTAGTAAGTTTAAATCTCTAGATAACCTAATACCTAGATATACTAAGGATTTGGGTTCCCGTTGCCGGCCAAGCTCCTGGATGTCTTCTTTGGGACAGAGGGACAATAAGGGGTAAACCACTGTTTAATGTAGACTTAACTTATAACCTGAACATTGGCTAAAATGAGAGATTATTTGAAGTACTGCGGGTAATGATGAGCACCAAGTCGAGATATGGAGCAGAATGTCATCTGCAAAATTTGACAACTTAAACTCTTGATTGCTTACTCTAATCCCCTGTACATCATTTGCTAAATTTGTGTTTCGCATCAGGGGTTCTATGTAAAGATTAAATAAATAAGAAGACAGGGGACACCCCTGACATGTTCCTCTGGCCAACCAGAACACATCTGACAGCTCATTATTGCACAACATAACTGCAGAGGGCTTGAACTATAAAACCTGTAATCTATGAATAAATTCAGAGTGGATCCCATATTTCTTAAGGACCTCAAAGACCTTAAAGAGATAGGGCCAGGCCACTCAGTCGAATGCTTTCTCTGCGTCCAGGGAAACCCACATAGAAGCCTTGCTGGCCTCCCTGGACGCAGAGGAAAGGTGGAACAATTTCCAAAAGTGATCACTAGAGTTATGGTCTTTGATAATACCTGCCTGCTCAGGGCCTAAAAGAACAGTCCATACCTTGGCTAGACGGGTTGTATATACCGGTGCGACAAAAAAGATCACGACCGGCATTACAGCGACGGGCTCCATGGTGACCGCAAGTTGCAGTCAGCATGGATCCACACTGTTCGTGACTATTTTCTACATTGGGGGGCTTCACCCCTGAACCCCTCACATGGGGGGCTTTGCCCCCACACACCCCTGAACTAATGGATTCTAACTCCAGGTCGGAGTTAGTTCAGGGAGGGGGTGGAAGTTAGGGGGGGAAGTGGTTGCCTCCTTCCAGTAGCACTTCTACGGCAGCATGGTGCTGTAGTTTATGTCGACGCATGTTGCTGTAGAAATGTCGCTGTTAGGGTGGCATACCTGGCCAGACATGTGGTTAAAACTTTAGCATGTAGTTTAATAACTGTGTTTAGCAGTGATATTGGTCTATAATTTTCCTCTCTCATGATAGCTTAGGAAGAAGGACAATTCGGGCTTCGAATAAAGAAAGATCCCAAGGGGAAAAGATGCCCCAATAGTTAAATAAATTTGCCAGTAGAGGAGTCAATTCCTCTTTGAAGGTTTTTAAAAAGAGCAGAGAAACCATCTGGCCCAGGTTCTTTTTCTAAGGGGAAGGAGGAAATAGCCATAGTAACTTCTGACTCAGTTACTGGACCAGTCAGGAGAGCTTGTTGGTCTTTAGAAAGACTGGGTAGGTCAGTGGTTACCAGGAACTCTTCTAGTGATTTAAGAGAGGAGGGATCAGAAGGAGGGGATGAGTACAAGAGCCAATAAAAGTCCTGAAAATTCAATGTCATTTTCTTGGTGTCACTAGTAGGAGAATTATTCTGGAGGTCAACCAGGGCTGAGATCCAGTGGGAGGCATATCATTGTTTCAGGCATAAAGCCAGAAGTTTGCTTGCTTTGTTGCCATGGCCTATGTACAGTAAGTAGATTTTAAACATGCTGCAGCTTTATCAACCTTATCCAAAAGATGTGTGGAATATTTAGCTCTTAGCTAGGCTTGAACAGTTCATGAAAGGAGGCAAACATCTGATGGACAAACTACATAAAGGGGACTATTATTAGTTTTTGCCGTACACATTAGGTAAGGTCATCAATCACACTCAGAAATCGTGCAAACAACAGGATCAAAGGTGAAATTCAACGAGTACAAGTGTATTGGTTTAATTCCAGCAAGTGTGTTTTAAGTCCCTTTTTGAAGCCCCCTGGGTGATTCACATTCTTGGAGTTTAGGTAGAAGCATGTTCCATAAGGGAGCAATGAGGGATGAGAAGGCGATGGACCCTTGAGAGGACTGCGTCCGGGGAACCTTGAGGAGCTGTCTGTTTGAGGACCTTAATGTCCTGCTATTCATTTTAGGTTGTAGTAACTCTGCCAGACTAGGCAAAGCAGTAGTCAGTCTGAGTTTATAGGCTAGGCATAAAGATGGATAATGCAGTCTACCTTCCAGGGTGGGCCAGTTTAAGGTTGCAGGACATGACAGCGGTGTTCTCTTTGGGGTGCCCCTACAGCAAATTTGATGATCCTGTTGTACAGGGTCCTAAGTTTACTCATCTCAGTGTTTTTAACAGAAAGTAGCACAGGGGAGCCGTAGAGTAGTTTGGGTAGCAGGGTACCAAGGGCAATCTTGGCACGTGACCCCAGGGTAAGATAGGAGCTAAGTCGGTACAGGAGACCAATCCTTTGGTTCAGTGTTTTAGATAGTTGATCTATGTGGGCCTTGAAGCTGAGTTTCTGGTCTATGGTGAGACCTACTGTAGGTATGTTAGTGAATCAGCTACCACCACCTTTTCCCCGGACAATAGAGAGAGAGGTTTAGTGTATTCGATCTATTAGGGCCAATGTTTTTAGGCCCGAACAGCATCCCTTTGGGTTTTTTTTGCTGTTCAGTAGAAGTTTATTTCTGGACAGCCATTCTTCCAGGAATTGTAGGTCTTTGGATAGCATTCTGCTGAGTTCATCAGGATCCTCCATTGGCCTGTAGATAACAATGTCATCTGCATAGAGGATGACCTCTGTGTCTTTGCAGAAGGTTGGCAGATTATTAATAAACAGGGAGAATAGCAGTGGTCCCAGGATAGATCCCTGAGGGACACCATCTCTTATTTCAATCTTGTCAGATATGGTTCCCTGCCATTTAACTAACTGGGATCTATCCAGGAGATAATCATTAAACCATTGTACTGCTAGAGAGTCAAGACCGATCTGTGTCAGTTTGGCCAGGAGTAGTTGGTGATTTACCAGATCAAATGCTTTGGTGAGATCAATAAAAATTGCACCGGTGAGCAGTCCCTTATCAAGGGCAGAGAATATATCAGTGGTAAGGTTAAGCAGGGCAGTGTCTGTACCATGGTTCTTTCTGAAGCCGTGTTGGGCCGCGGAGAAGATATTATGTCTCTCCACATAATCCATGACCTGGGAATACACCACTCTCTCTCCAGCACTTTACTTAGTGTCGAGAGTAAGGCTATTGGGCAGTAGTTTTCCACTGACTGTCTGGTACCACCTTTGTGGATGGGGGGTAACCAGGGTCACTTTCCAGAGGGAAGGGACTTTTCCCTTAATGAGCGATTGGTTGATTAACCACGAGATTGGGGTTGCAATAACTGGGGCCGCAATATTGATTAGTTTGGGTTCCAACCCATCATAGCCTGCTGTTCCGTGGGTTTTAATCCCCTGTAATAGTTTCAGGACTTCTAAACTGGAAACTAATTTAAAGTGGAAGTCTGGACTGATGTGACAGCTTTTATTAGGAATGTGTGGTGTGGTTTGGCCAGGGCAGGGGGTCTTGAAGGTATCTAGTTCAGTAAAGAACTTGTTGAACGCTTTGGCCGCCTCAACTGGGGTTGAGTATTGGGTACCATTTGCTATAATATCCCCCCTTTGGGTTTATTGTTCCCTTTGACAAAGGCATTAATTTGAGCCCAGAATCTTTTAGGGCTTGATAGATTCTTTTCTAGGATATGTCTGAGGTGTTTCCTTTTGGCTTCTTTTAACTCTGCTTTGCATCTATTCCTGAGTTCCCTATACTTCTGCCAGTCGGTGATTTGATCTGAGGATTTATATGTACTCCAAGCCCTGTCTCTGTATCTCGTGAGTTTCCTCAGGTCTCGTGTGAGCCACATGGCTTCCTGTCCTTTGACTCTAATCTTTTTTCTTGGGGCATGTTTGTTAGCGGCAGACAAGAAGTTAATGTTGAAAAACCCAACAGCGCTAATTTTATTTGCTGCCAGTTGACATCAGTAAGGGTTTTGAGAAAGGAACTAGGATCAAAATTAGAGTAATCCTTGGTCCAGAAAATACGGGGTGGAGGGATAGGGAAGCCATTCTTCCATATCCCAAATGTGGGGGAGTGATCACTCAGGGAGTCAGCAAAGGTGCCGACCATTTTGAATCTATCTGGGTTTGTGGCCAGGATCCAGTCCAGAGTGGTATGTTTGCCAGTTTTTGTATTTAGTCTAGTTGGTTCCTGAATTAGTTGGGTAAATTCTGCATCTTGTAGTGAGCTTTTTATTTCATCCCTGGTGTGGGTCCCCCAGTGAATATTGAAATCCCCCAGAATTACTTTTTCAGCCCTGAGTTGGGTGGGGATAGTGTTTAATAGAGATTTCAGTGATTCAGTGGCCAATTTGGGAGGGTTGTAAATGGCCCCAACTAGTAGTGGTTTGGTACCTCCTAGTAGTAATTTTATAAATAGGGCTTCACAATCTGAGTTGGTAGGGACTATTATCGGAATAGGTGTGGCATTAAGGATGGATTTTACATAGATCACGACCCCTCCACCTTTCTTTTTTGGTCTATCTTTTCTAAAGGACCGATATTCAAGTAGACTAATTTCATGATTGTTTATGTGGGGTTTAAGCCACGTCTCTGTAATAGCAATAACATCTGGTGCATAGTTGCTCACCCAGGCCTGCAGCTCATGTATTTTGGGCCTAAGACTATTGATATTTATATGCGTCAGTTTTAGCCCTTTATGGCTATTCCATGCATGAGTATTAGAGATGGTAACCTGGATATTGGCTACTACTGGGCCAGGGTTTTCCTCAACGTCTCCTGCTAGCAATAATTTTAGCAAGTGGAGCAAGCTGGGAAGATCTTGGGGCATTGTGGGGCATTTTCTGCAATGTAGGGCATTGCTATATGCCGTGAGTTTATACAGGTTACCTTGTCTCCGAAGACCTTGAAGATATGTTAAGGGGTAGCAGAGTGAATCCAAGGGAGTTACCAAAGTCCTCCTTAAGTGCAACCATTCTCTATCATGCCCAAGGTCTTGGCTAATCTGATTAAATACTGGATCAGAGCCAAGAACTATCAGGATATATAGGGCCATAAATAGTATTCCCTGCTTCATTTTATGACTATTGAGTTCAGCTTTGTTTTTGCTGACTTAAATAAGTACACTCTAAGGAGTTATCGGAACGGACTGATGATCTGCATGCACTAATCTGGGATATTTATATGGGGGGTTAGAATCAATCAGGAAAGGTCCTTTATTTTCCCCAAAGTGTGGTCTGGCAGTAGATTAAAAGAGTCTTCCCTTAACTAGTGTGTGTTAATGCATTTTAGCTTTGCAATCAGCTAGGGACTAAGATTCCTGTGGAGGAGTGACAGGAGGGACCTCTGGTGGCGAAGGGAGATAATCTGCTAATGGGAAAGTTGGCTGTTTAAAAAAAACACAACACATGATCAGCCAGCTCTATAAATCTGACAGTTCACCAAGGGTGGTGGTGGGGGCGGTGGGGAGCTGCCGCAAAGCGACAGCGGGGTTACACCACTGGGACAGAGCAAAAACGCACACCCTCCTCATACCTTTTCAGGGAGGACAACCTCTCACACAGCTTGGGGAGGGCTTCAGTGCAGCCCTCGCGATCCACAGATCTGCAGCTGTGGAGAGAGGAGAAGACAGAAATTAAATTATATAGGGACAGGTATGTAAGGGGGAGGTACTGGGGGGAGGGTGAGCTACCGAGTTGGATGCCACTCAGCCTGCAAGACAGTCTGCATTTCACTTGGGTTTCTCTAAATCAATACAGTTACAGAATCACTCAGGTTTCTCTAAATGAATGCAGTTCGGCTATATTAACAACAAGACAATCTGGAATTCACTCCGGTTTCTCTACATGAATTCAGTAGGGCTAATTATAACATCAGCGTAGAAGAGCATAGAGGAATCCATAGTTCATCAAGTTGCCATTGGAGTCTGCTCTTGGTGCCAAAACTATTTTAAAATTTCACCACTGGGACAGATCAAAAATGCCCACCTTCCTCATACCTTTTCAGGGGGGGACAATCTCTCACATAGCTCGGGGAGGGCTTCAGTGCTGCCCTTGCTACCCACAGACCTGCAGCTTTTCAGGGGGACAATCTCTCACACAGCTCGGGGAGGGCTTCGGTGCAGCCCTCGTGACCCACAGACCTGCAGCTGTGGGACCAGAGCTGTGGCAAGTACTGGAAAAAAAGAAGTGGTGTCTAGATTTGGGCCATGCACAGCACCTACAATTAATTCTACATGGCCCAGTCAGCCTTGCACAAACAAGTATCAAACTTCTTGATCCTTAATCTCATTTAAGAAGGTGAAAGGAACCAATCTGGCAGTAAGGATAGCCAAACCTCTTTGGTGTGTACTGTTGCCTGCCCCCAAAAACTTGCACAACCCAGGTCTTACATAAATGTTTGGATTGATTATTGGGCAAATGGGTTTCCTGGAGAAACACAATATGGGGATGAAAAGTTTTCAAATGATGGAGAATTGTGAATTTTTTATGATTGTCCCTCCCTCCTTTAATGTTGCATGTTATAATACTAAGGATATTGGTCATAGTCTATTAAATTCTGGTGTACAAACAAAGAAGCCCCAACACCCTTTATAAATGCATGAGAGAATACCCTTCCCCCACCCCCCCAATTCATACTAATCCCAAAAAACCCAAACTAGTCCCAATCAAAAATTTAACCAAATACTGATAAAGCAGTAATGGTGTAAAAAAGATACTGCCTGGGCCAAATGCCCACTCCTAACCAAATAGCCCATGAGCTGGACTGAGGGGTTCCCCATCCGGAACAACTCAAGTAGTATTCAAGATAATAAGAATGCCCCCCCCCACCTTCCTTCACAATTCTATGGCAGCACGTATATAAATAAAGAGATATAATTAATAGCCAAGGGGCTAACTACCTTATTCAAAATCCCCCTGCCATAATTTGAATATCAACACCAACAAATGAGTCAACAAAATAGTAGCAATCGCAAAACCAAAAATGTGGCTTTTGTTATAACTATTATTTGCAACCAAGCCTCTCTAAATTGAGGAGGCTACCTCCAGCCTTAGAAGATAAGCATACTGCCCAGCAACTGGTCTCTACCTTCGAGGAGCAGTTGCATTAATAAGTAATGATATATATCTGAGCCCCCTTGAAGCCCAAAATAATGTCTGATAAGGCAGTTCCTCTTAACATTTAAAAAAGAGAGAGATAAATAAGCTGTCAAATGCGGTTCAGTAATAAACTTAAGCGAAGCACTAAGAAAAATTATCGGAACCGCATTGTGTATAGTAACACAGAAACTTCCTAATGAGATGTGCTGGAGTCTAATACAGATATCATAAAACTTACATTGTTAAACCTCAAGATTAAGTAAGAAATGCAATTAACGGCTTCAACATTAACTTGCCAAAGAACATCTAACAGATAGGAATTGCATATACTAGTAAATAACAGCCCCACTACTAGAGTCTTATCAAACTCAGCACTGCAGCTGAGTAAGTTCATAGATGCCATAGGTAAAAGTCCAGTAGGGGGAGTAAACAGCTTTGTTTAACAAAACATGGTTTAGATAATGACCAATAGAGAACATTCAGGAAGGCATGACAGCTTGAAATACAAATCAGTAGTTGGCCTGAATTGATGCAACAATTGAATGATAATTAGTAAGTACAGACAAGCTTCAATAAGATTTGGTACATGAAAGCAGTGGTAGTCCAAACTCCTCGTAAAGGGTGGTATGTATAAATCAGTCACCAGTAAGACAATAAACTTATAAGCCTTTCACAGTTTCTCGACCCACTACCAGCCCCTGAACCTAGATCAAATAAAGACTTTGGGCCACTGAGAAGAGAAAATGTACCTTGAGAATAAGGGCAGATAAGCTTTAAGTTCAGTTGCAACCTCTCTGGCAAGGTGCAGCATCATTCAGAGGTAAATCAGAGATGTATCAACCTTTTTTTCCAAACAGATCGAGAAAGAGTTTTGGGAGTTCAGAGGCTGCCTGTTCTGTGGTCTCAAAGCACTTCAGGCCAGCTGCTGTACGGACTTCCAACCTCACCAGGTATTGCATACAATGCTTTATTTGAGCTGCCCACAACTTAGATAGCAAAGGTCTGTAAGCAGCCCTTGCCTGTCTGACTTTAAAATTGAGGTCTTGGACTAGCCTAAGTTTCGCTTTGGACCATTGCAGCGAAGCATGTTTTCCTATCTATCTTAAAATGTGGTCCTGATCAAGACAATTTAAAAGTTTAAAGATTAGTGGTCTTGGGGGCTCACTGGTGTGTGGTTTAGGTCTGAGGGCCCAGTGAGCCCTCTCGATCACATAATTGGAGCCATTGGGGAGGGGCTGACTACCTTTTGACAAAAGCGCTGTACAAAATCTATAGTTTTGGGACCTTCTTCCCCTTCAGGCAGGTATCCCGTGATATTGGCGCTGGGGAAAGGGAGCCTACAATAACAGTGACCCCTTCCCCAGCGCATTAGAGGGATGGCCACAGGACAGTAGGGTGGCTGGATAGGGGGTGGGCAAGTATAGCATCAGGATGTCGTTATACATATGTGCAAGGGGGGTGGGAGTGGGCATGTACAGTGAGGGGCAGGAGGGGATGTGAGTGGTGGTGCCATGGTGGATTGCCGAGTCAGCCCCATAGCGTGGTGGGTGGATGGCCATGTCAGTCTGCAGGGTACTAGGTTCAGGTCAGGGCGCTGGTGCATTTTTGTCGCGCCTGGACAGAACCTTCTTTTTTTTTTACTGTTTTCACCTCCCCCCCAACATGCACCCCCTGGAGTTGAGAATCCTTTAGTGGGGGGCACAGCCCCACAGAAAACATTAAAAAACTAAGTCCCTGGAGCCGTTTTGTTGTGCGCCAGGGTGTCAGAGTGCCAAAAAAAAAATTCATCATTTTGACTTCGTGATAACGGTGATCACCTTAAGGCTTTCACTGTTATCACATTGAACCTCCAGGCAGAACCAGGAGGACAAGGTTATTTCTCTAACTCCATCCTTCTGACACATCTACCTTGTCCTCAAGTTTAGTGATGCTCCTGTTCAGTGCAACAATTTCAGGATCCATATGTTGCTGCCAGCCTTCCAAGGAGGATATTCGAACTTCTGTGTCCAGCATTCATTTCGTCAACTCTTGGAGAGCCAGCTTCATTTCTTTTAAATCTGCTATTATTGCAAAGACCGTCTCCTTAATAATTAACTCACCATAAACTTGTTTGGGTGATAGTTCTGTCGACATTGCTGGGTTAGATGAGACCGGCAAGGTGCTGTGGCGTGGCTGCTTTAGCTCCAAAGCCAAGGCCTGGATCTTCTCCTGTGCAGGTGGACGAGATGAAGTTGGACCCTTGGGAGACTGGAAATCCATTTTACTCTCCTCCATTGGTGCCAGGTACAAAATATTTAATGTAAGTGCCTCGAGTCTGTTGAATTTCAGCGCAAGGGAAGGTGAAAAGTAGGTATTTGCAGTAGTCCAAACGAAGCTCCTGACTTCAGCTCCTACCACAGTGCCAGCATCATGTAACTCTGTGAATGTAGTTTTAATTGACACTAGTAGTCTTAGGAACAAAATGGAGGGCCTCCAGGCAGTGATGGAGGAAGCAGGCATAGAAATATGGGCAACACAGAAACCTGACTGGGACGTAATTACCCCAGGATATGCCAAATTCAGAAAGGATAGGGGTAAAGGCCGGGGGAGGGGTGGCACTTTACATTAATGACAATATAAAGGCAATGAAGGCCAAGAACCTGGGAGGGAATGGAGGATAGAAGCAGCGTGTGTGCAGTCGATAGTTGAAAATTGGAAGAATGTAAGACTAGGAGTGGCTAACAGCCTCCCAAACCAGTCTGAAGAGGGACCAGGGAGCTATGAGAGCAAATCAGAAGGGCTACCACCCTAAAGAATACCACAGTATGAAAATGTCTGCACTGACCTTTGCTTTAACCCTCCCAGTCAAGTAATATTTGCCAAATATCATTGTTGTAGCCATTATTGTATATAACACAAAATCACAACTTTTTATAATTTCAGTTCAAATTCATGCTTAGGCAAGACAGCAAATACAGCTTGGTATTAAAAAGGAAAATAAAACTTCACTGGCTGGAGCAACCACCCAAGGGTGGACTACAGTTAATTCTTCACTTGTGCTACAACAAGCTTCCTCAGAGTTAACCGTGAGAATGTAGTACTAATGGGCGATCGTAATGTTCCATATGTGTGCTGGGCAACATCAACAGCTAGGACTGCAAGAAGCCAGGCCTTTGCAGATTAATTACAAATGGGATTCTGTGTACAGAGTGTAACACCCCACCCCCCTGCGGGTGGGTCTTACTTGTTTTGCCCCGGGAGCCTGTCATTATTCCTGCTCCACTGCTGCCTCCCACTGCCGAGTCCTGGGTCCTGAGGGTCCCTTTGTTCTCTGTCCAGGCCTCGGTGTTGTTTTAATCCTTAGGGAACCAGTGGAGTAAGTCCCAAGACTGCCGCAGACTGCTGCTGCTTTAAGAAGTGTCTGTGGGATCCGTAAATGCGCAGTAGCGCATCTTTGTTTTTGGACCACCGTAGCAATCAGTAAGTGCCTCACTGGTGATCTCGACCCCCAAAATAAGTTAAACAGGGGTTGGACACTTGGAAGAGGTGCAAATGACGTGGCACCAATGTTTGTTTAGGAGCGCCTATGAGGGTTGAGAACGGGGTCCCAAATTTGAATATTTATGTGGACTGCGTTAATATGAATGAGGCTGATTACTGCCAGATTGCTGCCTAGGGATGCTGCACTTTTCGGCAGCCACAACTGGCAAACTAAATTGTGCTCAAACATAATAGAGCAGCCACTTAAGAGAGGACACAGGCTGCTACAGAATGAGGGGGCAAACAAATGTTAAGACTGCATGGTTTAACTGCAGGAGCATTTAAAAGATAAGACTGCTATTGAGACTGGACTGTATTGTGTGTTAAGCAGCCATCTTGGGAACTATGACCCCTTGGTCCAGTCAATCACTAACTTAGGTGCTCAAAAGGCAGTTGAAATGACTTATGGGAGAGATGTGAACTAAATTTATGCATCAAGGAGCTATTATCAATCAATAATCGAACTGGGTTAATATTAGTATTTTTGATGGGCAGCAAGAATCAGCCAGTCAGTGTCTGGGATTTTCTGGTGAAACCTCAGGAACTTTGGGCAATTTGGGCAGTCTGGTCTGGGTTCTGCTTGAGTCAAGAGGGGTTCAGTGCTGTGAGTTGAAAAGTCAGGAGGCTGTTTACAGGACTCAGTTGGTCAAACAGTGAATTGTTTGAGGATTGAAATAAAGGATTTTTGCTGACAAAGAACTGTCATTTTGCAGCTGAACGTCCAAGGTATTTGGGGAAAACTCCTGGTGTTTTTGGAGATCCAGTGTTGCAGTGAGCCTGCATCAGTGAGAAAACCCCGAGGCTGTGAAAAGGCAAAATTGGAACTGTGAGTGCCAGAGCTAAAAAAAGGTGGCATCTGAGGACGTTGGAGGAAAAAGAGTTGCAGGTATCCAGAGGTGGGGAACCTGTTGTTTTTGCTGAAAACCAGCTATGGAACAGTGGGTGGTCGAATCCAGAGACTGTAAGTCAGTAGCCAAAAGCCAATGGAAAGGTGGAATTTCAGAGAACTTGTTGCTGCACACCTAAGCTGTTTGTCCTTGCCCAGGAGAAAGGTGAAAATTGGTAACCTCCACAGCTGCAACTTGAAGCCAGGTAAGGAAATTGTTAATCCCTATTGTGTGAGGCAGACTAGGTGCAGGGGGCTACGGCACTCTGGACCCATTAGGAAGCTGGACGTGGGGTCACTCCTGGGTCTGGGTACCTTGTTGCCCAGAAGGCCTTGCCTCTGGGCTCTATAATCTGGCCTGCTTTACAGGCTGAAAGTGACAAGCTGCAAATGTCTTCAAGCAAGTCAGAAGGTGACAAGCTGCAGGAATCTTCAAGCAAGATCAAGGTTGACTGGCTGTTAGCCATCGATGCCTCTTCTGGACTAACAGTCCCTGCCCTTTTTGCTTGCTGCCCTTCAGAGCAGTTGATCCTGAATTACCTGAACTTACTGTGCCAGTAACTGAGCTCCAGTCTGCAGGACCATGAGTAACCCAGGGCTTGCCCTGGCAAAAGAGGAGTAAGTCTATACCAGCTAGCAAATTAGTAAGAATTACTCTTAGGGCCCCAATGCCAGCCAACCCGCAGCATCTAGCAGGCCTTCGTTAAATCTGGGTACCCAGCTAGGACTGACAGGACATAAGGGGTTTGCATTGGTACCAGTGGGGGTGGGCATGTGTATGTTTTGGCCTGCAGGCCCTGTTAACCCATTAACTGATTTTTCTCCTAACAGCAATCCTGTGTCCCAGTACCCCCTTTTCCTAGCCCTCCCTCTAAAATAAAGCTGTGTTTTGTTTGTTGCAATTCTGGTGTTGTGAGCATTTTATAAGTATTAGTTGTTAAGTATATGTGTTTTACAGTATTGGTGAACAATGTGGTATCCAGTGTGTGGGTGGCTGGAAGGGGAAGTGGGTAGGTGCAGCATCCCAGGGGGTTGTACCAATCAAACACCTGTCTCACAGTTACTTTTCTCCGGGTGGAAGCATCATGCTACTTTCTTTCTGTTCTGGGACAGAACCCCTAATCACCATCATAACAGAACCCAGGCCCCTTAACCTGTGTGGTAGTCAACAGGCAGGGGTAGTAGACCACCGGCACATGGTGCATGGGCTACATCTTTGCAGACCCACTTGAAAAATGTACGCTGGATGGAGATACCACACTATTTTAATTTCTATCTTAGGAAAGAACCCCCTGTGACAGCAAAATGGGAACACAGACCCCTCAACCTTGTCTGGTCAACAAGGCAGGGGGAGTAGTCCATGGGTACATACCATCACCCAGGTTACAAGTGAGTGAAAGAACCCACCAAGGAGGTATCAATCCTTAATCTGGTTCTGTTTAACCAGAACATAGTGGAAGAGGTTAGGGTAAGGGAACTCCTGGGGATGAGTGATCACAACTCGGCTTGGTTCACCTTGACCCTAGATGACCAGAAGACAAAGTCTCAGACACAGATCTTTGATTTCAGCAGGGCAGATTTTAGCAGAATGGGGAGACCCTCCTAGATGGAGAGGTGGAAAGGTACCAGGAAGGGTATTGCCACCCCTCCTTGGTATAATCCTTACCATTGGCTTACTCCCTATCTGGGTGTAGCTCCCATAGCTGGTTCCTCTCCCTCTACCAAATTTACTTCCTTCCCCCCAACCCCTTTCAGGCCTCTTTCTAGGTACAGCCTCTTGTTTTTATAGCATCCATACACCTGCACTATTACTCAAGGAAAATGTATACAACCTGGCCATGGTTTTATGTGATAAGGGCGAGTCCCTTATCACACCACTCTTTAGAGTGACGAAAGAATTGCCCATGACCAAAGGGTGACTTCCCATTAGAGAGACCGCCACAAAGAGTGACTGTCCTCTAAAAATATACAATACTTGTTTTCCTTTGCTCCCACCCTCACCGCATTCATTGTGCATGCTGGTACCCTCCCTGTCTCCCTCAGTGACCATCATGTGGTCTACTGCATGTGCAAGATCCATCACCCCAAAGCCCTCCCTAAATTCATCCAGCCTAGATCCTTTCAATCCCTGGATCTAGCCTCATTACTTGTTCACCTGATGGCAACTGACTGGTCCCCCATACTAACAGTCAGCAACATTAACACAGCTCTTAAGTTCTTTAATTCCAAATTCCTGCCAGCCTAAGATCATGATGTCCCCCTGAGAAAAACCCGGGTCCCAACCTCACACCTCCCTTGGATCACAGCTGAGTTGCTGGACTGTCACTGTGCACATGTCCTTGCCTGGCAGACCCTTAAGTCCACTGGCTTCCTTTCTGACCTTGGTAAATATAAGTCACTTCATAACGCCTGTACCAGAGCTTCTAGACTTGTGAAGGCTGATTACTTTGCATCCAGACTTCAGAATAACCTTAAGCACCCCTTAAAATTCTGAAAGGTCATGCATGCATGCCCTCTTCTCCCAGTCCCCCATCCTCAAGGTAGACAACTCTGATTCCACAGCAAGCGCCTCATCTTTCAACTCCTTTTTCACAACCTGTGCCTTCCTCCTCCTTCCCACCACCGCCCCAATACCCCCCCCTCTGCCTCAACCCATTCATCCTTCCCACTATCCCCTATCCTTCTTCCCTACCACTCACTCTGCAACCTTCAAGGCCCTCATTCATAGCTCACACAAAGGAGGGAGCCCTATGTCCTTGACCCCAAATCCTGTCTCTCTGCACTGCAGCCATTGCCTTTCCCATCACCCACCTCCAGTCACTCCTTGTCACTTAACTCAGTCCCTGATCTGTGGAAGCAGGTCACTATCATTCTTCTTCAGAAAGGGGGAAACCACTCCCCAGCAACTACCATCCCATCCCATCTCTCTCCTTTCCTCCCTGGCTAAACTTTGGGAGCAACTGATCCTTTTCCAGCTCTCCCCTTTCCTTGATGACCCCCCCCCCCCATCTTCTTCACTCCTTTTCAGTCTGGCTTCTTGACATCCCTCCTCCACCACCACCTTCCTTCTTATGCTCATTGACTCCATCCTTTCTGGCATGGACCATGAGCTTTTCACCTCCATTATCTTTGTTGACCTGGCCAAAACCTTTGACACTGTTGACCACCCCATCCTCCTGGGCAAGCTAAATGTGGATGTGCTCTCCTCCTCCCCGTTGAGTGGTTTTGCTCATACCTTGAGGGTAGGACCCAAGCTGTCCATATTGATAATGCCATCTCCCCTCCTGTCCCTATTTGCTCTGGTGTCCCCAAAGGATCCTTCCTTGGCCCCATCCTATTCTCCATTTTCCTAAACAACCTTCCCCTCACCTGCTCCTCTGTGTCTATTCATATGTATGCAGACAACATTGTTCTCTACACCTCTGGTTCCTCTGCCATTGACCTCATAACCTGTCTCCACCTTGATTTCAACAGCATCCAGCACTGGCTTCAGGCCAACCAGCTGTCCCTCAATCTCAAATAATGGTCTACGTGATCTTTGACACTAGGCAGAGATTTTCCAAGATGTTTACTACTCCCTTCCAAACCTTTGATGGTGTTGTTATTGAGGACGTCTCCTCCTTTAAATAATTTGAGTTATGGCTGGGTTGTCATCTGGACTTTTTTATTCTTGTGGGCACCATCCACAAGAAGCTACGCCCTAAACTACGGAACTTTACAGGAACAAAGCAAGTATCCTACTTCCTGCTCATAGAGAGATTGTAACAAAGATGATTCTATCAATCTTCGATAATGGCAACATTTCATATAGTGCTGCTCCGAAATCCACCTGTGCCATTTGGATCCCCTCATTCACTCCTTCTGCCACTTTGCCCTGGATTACCTCCCCAAGAATACACCACTGTTCCCTGGATTCCTCCCCCTCCTTGCCCTCCCTTGATAGAAGGCACCTCACTCATTGTGACACCTTCATCTCCAAATTCTGGATGGACCCCCAATAACTTTTCTCCCTCCCCTCCATCCACCTCCTATTCACTTTGCAGCTCTGACACCTGCTCTCTCACTCTCCCTCATGTAAAATCATCTGCTGGTCAAGATGCTTTCTCCTTCTGCATCCAAACTTTAGAGTACTGTCCGTGTTGCTATTCACAATGCTTCCTCTTCTCTGCCACTAAAATCCATCCTCCATAACTTCACTACTCACTCCGCTGCAGCTGCTGTTGATCCTAGGCTGATCCCAGTGCTCCTACCTCCATACAGTCCCCCAGTGCCCTGGTTTAGTGGCCCACTTTTACCATTGACTAGTGCTCTGTTGTACCCACAGTTCTCCCTTCCCTCCCTCATTTTGCTGCCACTTGCAATTCATTGAACTGATACTGTTGATATGCTATCGATATGCCATGTTTTATACTGATTACTTTGTTCTTCCTCTCAATTGTCTACTGCATATGTTGCACTATTTATTATTTTTGTTTTATAATTGTAACATTACTGATGTAAATTATTACTGCAGTCTCCACATCCCCTTCCTCACAGGACACATCTGGTAATGAGCTGTTAGCTCAGTATGTAGTGAAAATTTTGAAATAAATAAACAAATAAATAAATATTTTAAGGGGTAAGGAGGCAGAGGAAATGTGGAAACTCATTAATAGCAGTAATTTAAAGGTGACTAGAACCAGACTAAAGCAAATTAAGTAAAAAACAAATTTAACAGGGTCACCGTGTAACTTTCGGTTACTATCCCTGTCTTGCGGGCTCAACAAGGTTGAGGGGGCTTGGGCTCTGTTACTGATGGAAAAGGGGAGTTCTTTCCCAGATAGAGAATAAACAGCACAGTGCCTCCATCCAGAGTAAATGACAGTGGGCCAGATATTTGTACTGTACAACCCCCTGGGATATTGTGCCTACCCACCGCCCATCACAGTCACCCCACACATGAAATACCATATACCAATACAAGACTTTACTGGGCATGCACTTAATGACTATTGGTAATAATATGCTCACAGACAGCATTGAACAACAACAATAAACAGTTTATTAACAGGGAAAGGGGAATGGAAATGCAGAAATAAATAACTACTGGCAATAGCTGATACAATAGGTAAAACCATAAACAACAACAGTAACAGCCACTGTGCCCACCCCCAAACTGTAACCACACATTCAGATTGGCCCACTTCCCACTGGTATCAGGGTCCCCCCAAAAGTTAATCTGGGTTCCCAGGTAGAGTTGCAGGCCTGTACGGTGTAGCTGACTGACCACTGTTTGTGCACTTTTAAAGGATTAGTAATTGGTTGGCAAACTTTATACAAATCCCCAGTACAGGGCAGGCCCTGTGATTACTCACGGTTTTGCAGTTCTGTCTCATAGGGTCAGAATAATGAGAGCAGGTTGGGTCAGTCGAGCTGGGGACTTCGAGCTGTACTACCAGGTATTTAGCTTATTTGGCTAGAGCAGGATTCTAGCAGCTTGACACTTTCTGGCTGTTGGCAGGGTCTAGCCACTTGTCACCTTCTGTAATGAGGTGGCTTCTTCTCAAATGCTGGAACAGGCCAGTACAAGGGACCAGGGCCACACACCTACAACGCAAGTCAAGGCATCTAATTCCCAGAGGAAAATGATGAGGACTGTCAAGCTGTTATAGTACCTGGCTGATTTTCCAGACAGTCCTTCCTGGCACTGAGTTTTTTCCTAGGTCTCAGGATTCACACAGTTTCTTTACTCTGCAGGCAGCAGTCACTGGTATCTTTGATGGCAGGTCTGGCTCAACCTCCAAGATTGTCAGGGTAACAATCTCTCAAGGCACCGTCCAGATCTTAGGTGGCTTGCCATAAGCAGTGTTCTGGTTTCCCAGGCAGCAGGTGAACTCTGCAGGCCCGTCCCAATTTAGGCTTTGGGATACAGACAAACAACTCAGTCACTTGCAGAATGCAGTCCAATCCTCTTAGCAAGCTGAGGGGTATTTTCTGGGTGGAACAGGAATCCAGCTATATACCATCAGTCTGGCCCTCCAGATGATAGAGAACTTTTTGCAAGTCTCCTGAATGTCAGCTATGTAAGCCTTAGGCCGACTTCCAAGCTGTTTTTGACTCACTCTGCTCTCCCCTGCTTCACTCAGAGTGCCTCAGACAGAACTGCTTTGAGCTGTGTTTATCCCCGGTGGCTGAGGAGAAACTGGCAACACCCATTGGTCAATACAGCTGTCCATCTATTGAATTAATATTCATAAATTTCTCTTGACACCCTATTGGCTGACACTAAAGGCACCAAAAACATTCTTCAGTCTCCCTATCCAGGAGTCACAGCAGCAGTCCTTGGCACTCCTCGAAAACTGATTGGATGGAACCGGGTCATAGGTCACCAAAATGGAGTCCAAGTAAATAATTGATACAATGCTCCAAACTTAAAGTCCTTTAGTGAGCAGACCTGGCAGTTTTAATGAGTCACTGCCCTACAGTCCAATAGCTGCACCTCTGTACTGTTATCCAGTGGTGGATGGGGTGCTAAGAGAGTCCTTCCCTGCTTGTTGTTAGTGTCATAGCACTAAGTGTCCCTATGACAGACAGAAACACATCCACAGAGCAGTCTCGATAGTTGTTAAAGCAACAGAACAGTACAGTACCTTAAAGCATTCATACAACTATAAGCAAAGTTTTATCCACTTTTGCCCCCCCTTAAGGAGTGTCTGAACCCCACACATGTTTCTGGAATCAAAGGAGTCGGAACACAAAAAATTACATGTCTTTGTCAGCAAATTCAGTATTAACAGGGGCGCCATAGTGCTAAAAGATACAATGGCAGACTGCCAGCTCGCACGTTTGAGCAGATACCACCTCAAACATGTGCACACTAAGCAGTGTGGCACTTAAATGCTTGTTCTGCACTATCTGTGCTGCACCATTAGGTGGCAATCTTTGACTATTTACATGACTCCTCCACACCCTGTAGCAAAACAGACACATTGGGGCTGGCAGGAACAATAGAATGGCACCTAGGTTCCCAGGAGTGGCAAGAGCAGGTGGCTAGGGCACAGAATTGGGGGGGGGGGTTACACAAAAAACACAAGAAGCCACTCTGGTTCTCATGGAAAGTGAGAGATGCAGTTCAGGTAAAAAATGCTGCTTTCAGGAAATATAATGGGTATCAATCTGAGAGTAGCAGAAGAGGCCTATTTAGTGAAAATGAAGGAGGTAAGTAGAGTCATAAGAAGGGCAAAGGCAGAGATTGAACTGAGGTTAGCTGAGAGGGTGATGGAACATGAAATGCATGCTTTAAATACATCAGGAAGAAGAGGAAAATCAAGGAGAGTATTGTGAGATGAAAATCGGGAAATGTATATGCAGAGGAGGAAGGAAAGAAGGCTGATGGCCTCAGCAAGTGTTTTTGCTCAGTATTCATGGTAACTTCAATGAGTACTTTTGCTTATAGTAGAAGTGAGAGGCCTACCCCAGACTGCAGTAGGCAGGTTAGAGGATGGGGACAGAGGGAACTGAACTTGGGTCTGGAATTAAGTGATTTGGTTTTACAGGCTAACTACATTGAACCTGTAAGTCATTTTCCCACTGGAAGACTAGGTTTGCTGGCATAAAGCACATAGCTTCACCTTAGCTCATTTCTTCTAGGGTTTGCTTGAAAGGACAGAGCAAGGAGCAACATTAACAGAGCAAGGAAAAACATTAAGGCATCTTTTGGTTAAGCAGAGTTACTGTTGTGTTACTATTTTGTGCTTACAGGTTGTGCTTACTGGTTTCATTGCTGTTTTGTGCTTACAGAATGTACAGTTTACTGCTTTATTTTTCTCTGATTTAAATTGTTTTTTGCAGGGTATACTTTCTGCTACATTGTTACATGGTGTGCTTACAGGTTTGTTACTGTTTTGTGCTTACAGATTACTGCTTTATTTTTCTCTGATTTAAATTTGTGTTTTTTTTGCAAGGTATATTTTCTGTTAAATTGTTACAGGTTGTGCTTACAGGTTGTACAGTTTATTGCTTTATTTTTCTCTGATTTAAATAGTTTTTTGCAGGGTATATTTTCTGCTAAATTGTTACAGGGTGTGCTTATAGATTTGCTACTATTTTGTGCTTACAGGTTGCTGCTTTATCTTTCTCCGATTCACATTTTTTTGCAAGGCATATTTTCTGATAAATTATTACAGTTTGAGCTTACAGGTTTTATTACTGTTTTGTGCTTACAGGTTTTACATTGGGCCTATCTTTAGGCTAAGCAAAGTTATTATGTTGTTACTATTTTATTTTGGGTGGACAGGTTTTTATTTCAGGCTTAAAGGTATTACCGTCTCTTTCTCACATTGAAGGGGCTAATTGCTTTTCTTCCACAGCTCTTCCAGGGTAGTATTGTAACTGGAGGGAGGAGCTGACAAAGGTTTAGTACCTTCCAACAGGAGGAAGATTTAAAAGATCTGGGTAATTGGTGTGTTGTTATGAAGACTAGGTTTGCTGGCCTAAAGCACCTAGCTTCACCTGAGCTTGTTTCTTGTAGGGTTTGTTTGAAAGGACAGAGCAAGGGGCAGCATTAACAGAGCAAGGAGAAACATTAAGCTTTCTTTTGGCTAAGCAGAGTTTGCTCTTTTGTTACTACTTTGGTTTGTGCTTACAGGTCATGCTTACAAATTTCATTACTGTTTTGCCCTTACAGGTTGTACAGTTTACTGTTTGATTTTTCTTTGATTGAAATTGTTTTTTGTAGGGTATATTTTCTGCTACATTGTCACAGGACATGCTTACATGTTTGTTATTGTTTTGTGCTTACAGATTGCTGCTTTATTTTTCTCTGATTCAAATTGTAGTTTATTTTGTGTGTGTTTTTTTTGCAAGGTATATTTTCTGTTAAATTGTTATGGGCTGTGCTTACCTGTTTTACAGTTTATTGTTTTATTTTTCTCTGATTGAAATTGTTTTTTGCAGCATATATTTTCTGCTAAATTGTTACAGGGTGTGCTTACAGGTTTGTTACTATTTTGTGCTTACAGGTTGAATAGTTTACTGCTTTATTTTTCTCTGATTGAAATTGTTTTTTGCAGCGTATATTTTCTTTTAAATTGTTGTGCAGGTTGTCTTGCTGAAAGGAAGGAAAACACTCACTGGAGTGATGAGTCAGAGCTGTAGCTGATTGTGGAGGGCACAGGCTTGGTCCCACCCAACTCTGCCCCTCACCCCACCCACACCAATAGCATAATTTCCTTTATACCTGCAGTTCTGACATCACTTCCCCAAAAGGGCAAAGGACATACACCAGTCATAACCTTAATGGAACAGCACACTGCATAGTGGGCAGATGCACACACACACGCTCACACACACTAACATAACCAAAACTATACAGGAAGGGAGAGAGATATGTGGGGATTGGTGCAGTGCACTGGCTGTGGGGTGGCAGTCTTTCAGGAAATGTTCTGGAGGCTGCAATGCTGCCCTATTTGCAGGCACCTCTCTTGTCTGAGGGAGGAGGTTGCCCATCTCTAGGCTGACCTAGCGAGGATTCTGGAAACCTCCTCCCCACCCTGGGACCACCAGGGCCACTGCTGCTGCCTCAAGGTTAAAAAGAAAGAGGAGCAGTTGGACCATGGTTGGCTCAGGGTGGGTGAGGCTGGTGGATTAGAGGTGCATCCCTCCAGTTGTACCTCTCCACAATTCATATGTCAGTCTAGTCGAGTGTGGTTCCTCTATGGAGGCTCCCACAGAGGAGACCAAGGAGGATGCTGGGAACCTCCACAAAGAAGACCTAGAGGAGGGTGGCATGAGACCTCACAGAGGAAGGAAACAACTCCTGGTGGGGGACTCAATCATTATGTGGACAGAACTGTGGGGTGAAAGGGAGTGGGAGGTAAGGTGCCTGCCCAGCACCATGGCTGGGAGGGACTGGATGCAAATCCTTAGGATCGCAGGAGCAGTGGCACAGAAGAGGGAGCTGGACATCATTGTCCACCTAGGGACAAATGACCTGGCTGGGAATAGGATGAGAGCACTGCAGGAGGAGTGTGTAGAGTTGGGAAGTGGCCTTAGACAAGTAGCATGCATGGTAACCTTCTCAAAGGTGCTGCCTGTCTATGGCATGGGTGAGGCTAGGGTACATAGAAACATAGAAACAAAGAAGTTGATGGCAAATAAGGACCACAAGGCCCATCCAGTCTGCCCATTTTTCTACCTTATGAATGTGCCATAGGCTTTTACTCTGGCAATGGCCTATCTAATCATACTCATCTGTATTGCTCCCTTATGCCTATACTATGCCTATTTGAAGCCCTGCACTGTATTCATATCCACCACTTCCTGAGGTAGGCTGTTCCATGCATCCACCACCTTTTCTGTGAAAAGAACTTCCTCACATTACCCCTTAATCAGCCTCCCTCTACTCTCATGTTGTGCCCTCTTCTCCTGTTATTTTTCTTATACTGAAACATGTTAGACTCTTTCACCTTGTTAATGCCCTTAAGATGTTTAAATGTTTCGATCCTATCACCTCTCCCCCTCCTTTGCTCTAGGGTATACATATTGAGCTCTGGCAACCTGTCCTCATATGTTTTCCTAAACAGTCCCTGCACCATTTTGGTTGCCCTTCTTTGGACTGCCTCCATTTTGTTAATGTCCGTGTGCAGGTGTGGCCTCCAGTAGTGCATACAGTTCTCTAGATGAGGCTAACCAGCGTCTTGTAAAGAGGGATTATTACCTCCCTCTTACTACTCATGATACCCCTACTAATACACCCCAGCATCCCTCTAGCCTTACCTACTGCTTTAGTGGTCTGCTTGGATGATTTCAGTTCATCTGTGATTATGATGATGCCCAGGTCTCTTTCTTCCTTGTGATTGCCAGCAACTCCCCTCCCAACGTATTGGTAGCTTCAGGGTTTCTCTTCCTTATGAGCATGATCTTGCACTTCTTTGCATTAAACCCCAGTTGCCACTCTTCTGACCATTTTATCAGTTATTTCAGATCTCTTCTCATTCTGCCTACCCCATCTGGATCATTTACTCTGTTGCAGATCTTGGTGCCATCTGCAAACAGACAAACCTTACTCTCTAGTCCATCTGCAATGTCACTGATGAAGATATTAAACAGCACTGGCCCCAGAACCTCACTTGTGACTTGCATCTCTTCTGACTATATACAATTTACCATCACTCTCTGTTTTCTGCCTGCCAACCAGTTTGCCACCCAGTTGACCAACCTCTGACCCACCCTAAAACCAACCTCTGACCCACTTCACACCATGGGATTCAATGAGTGGTTGAAAACCTGATGCTGAGCTCAGGGTTTTGGCTTCATTAGGGACTGGGAGTCCACCTGTAGTGGTGCAGGTCTGTACTGGTGCAATGGTCTGCATCTGTACAGGAGTGGAACCAGAATCCTAGGTGATAGGCTTAAATGCTTCACTGGCAAGCATTTAAACTAGCCAAGTGGGGAGGCACTGGAAAGGAGCAGGGAAATCCTAGCCCCCACCACAAATCAGGGTAATTAGTGAGGTAAACACTAAGGTAGAGAAATCAAAAGGGAGCAGGACAGGGGTCAATGGAGAAAAAGACAAAGACAGTAAGGACGGGGATGGGGCTAAAAGGGGTAAGGCTAGCAAAAAAATGGAGGGTGATTTGTACTAATGCACATTGTCTGGGTAACAAGCTCCCTGAACTAGTGGCCTTGATGGGAGAAGGACACTTG
The DNA here is from genome assembly GCA_016271365.2 of Neoceratodus forsteri. Lineage (NCBI taxonomy): Eukaryota > Metazoa > Chordata > Ceratodontiformes > Ceratodontidae > Neoceratodus > Neoceratodus forsteri. The sequence continues at coordinate 44,152,822 of CM057456.1, read as the reverse complement.
ATATCATGGCAGTCACAGAAACATGGTACACAGAGAACCATGTAACTGGGATGTCAACATACCAGGGTACACAATCTACAGGAGGGACAGAGAGGGAAAAAGAGGAGGAGAAATAGCTCCCTACATAAGGGAAGGGATTAAAACAATGGCACTAAAGGGTAAACAAGGAGGAGAGGAGGCACTGTGTGTCACCCTGGAGACAGGAAATGGCACCACAATCAGTATGGGGGTTGTATGCAGACCCCCATCTCGGGGGAGGAAACGGACAATGAAATGATAGAAGGCATCCTTAGAATGGCAGAAATGGGGGAGATATTGTTGATGGGGGACCTGAATATGCCAGATGTTAACTGGAGCACCTTCGTTGCAGCCACATCCAAGAACAGGGTAATTCTCGATACCTTACAGGTATGCTCAAACAGGAATGGAGAGAGGATCTCAGATTTAGAAGTGGGTAGCCATCTAGAAACAAGCAACTACCAAGCAGTGTAGTTCATGATAAACACAGCTGTAGAGTCAAGTCACACAACGATGAGGGTAATGCACTTTAGGAGGGCTGATTTTGGCAAAATGGGGGAGTGCCTCAGAAAAGCACTAGTAAATGGGCAAGAAGGTGGGGTGAAGGAACAGTGGGGGAAAATAAAAGCTGCCACCCCAGAGGCAACAAGCCTTTGTGTGAAGCAAATAAACAAAACAAAGTTAAGGAAAAAAACACTATGGTTCTCAAAAGAGGTGGCGGGGAAGGTTGGGGAGAAAAAGATAGCATTCAGGAAGTATAAAGAAACAAAGAAGGAGCAGGACAGAGAACTGTACCAGTTAAAGCAGAAGGAATTGTGGAAGGCAGACAGAATAGCAAAGGCCCAAACCAAGGAAAAGATAGCCAACTCAGTTAAGAAGGGGGATAAAACCTTTTCTAAGTACATTACGGAGTGAAGAAAGACCAGAGGAGGGATAGTGAGGCTTAATAAAGGGGAGGGGGGACAGAAGGTAACAATAACAAAGCAGAGATACTGAATGAATACTTCTGCTCAGGATTCACAAAAGAAGAGGTGGGGAAGGTACCTAAACCAAATAATAGAAGCACATTGGATGGGGGGGGGTCAATACCAGTCCATTCACAGAAGAAAGGGTCCTGAAAGAACTCTTAAAACTGAAGGTGGACAAAGCAATGGGGCCTCATGGGATTCATCCCAGAATTCTAAAGAACTAAGGGGAGAATTAGTGGCACCACTGACTACCCTTTTTAACAAATCATGGGAGGAGGGCATAGTACCTGAGGACTGGAGGAGGGCAGATGTGATTCCTCTTCACAAAAGTGGTAGCAAGGAAGAGGCAGGAAACTACAGATCTGTTAGTTGACCTCAGTGGTAGGGAAAATGATGGAATCACTTCAAAAAGAAAGAATTGTTGAGTGCATAGAGCCAATGTGACACAGGACCCAAGGCAGAATGGATTCACAATGTGAAGATCATGTCAGACAAATCTAATAGATTTCTTTGACTGGGTAACCAAAGTAGTGGACCAGGGAGGGGTTGTGGACATGGCCTACCTAGACTTTAGCAAGGCATTTGACACAGTCCCACATAAAAGATTAATACACAAGTTAGCAAGCCTGGAAGTGGGTCCCAGGGTGGTAACCTGGGTAAAAGATTGGCTTGACAACAGGACGCAGAGGGTAATAGTAAATAGAGTTCACTCCAAAGAAAGCACGGTTACTAGCAGGGTACCACAGGGTTCAGTATTGAGACCAGTCCTCTTTAATGTCTTTATAGGTGATATTGAGGAGGGACTGGAAAGAAAGGTATGCCTCTTTGCAGATGACACAAAGCTCTGCACCAGGGTTGATACACAGGGGAGGGGTGGAAAGGATGAGAAGGGACTTGGCAAGATTGGAGGAATGGTCAAAAGTATGGCAGTTTAGATTCAATGCAAATAAGTGCAAAGTAATGCACATGAGAAACAAAAACCCAAGGGAAGAGTTTTAAAGACAACAAAAATGGAAAGGGACCTGGGGGTAGTCATATCAGATGACCTAAATGTAGGCAAGCAATGTGAGAAGGCAGTAAGGAGGGCTGGGGGATACTGGGATGCATAGAGAGAGGCATTATCAGTAGAAAACAAGAAGTTGTCATCCTTCTGTACTGACAGTTGGTAAGACCCCATCTGGAGTACTGTGTGCAGTCCTGGAGACCCCATCTCTGCAAGGCCATAGACAGGATGGAGGCAGTCTAGAGGTGAGCAACTAAAATTGTGCAGGTTCTGCACCAGAAGTCAGATGAAGAGAAACTTAAAGAGCCTAATATGTATACCCTCAAAGAAAGGAGGGAGAGGGAGGACATGATAGAAACTTTCAGGTACCTCAAGGGAATCAACAAAGTCCAAGAGGGTAGCATCTTTCAGAAAAAGAGATGTGCAAAAACAAGGAGACACAATTTGAAGATAGAAGGGGGGTGACTCAGGGGCAACGTGAGGAAGCATTTTTTCACAGAGAGGGTGGTGGATGCATGGAACGGCCTTCCTGAGGTGGTCGTGGAGTCAATAATAGTGGGAGAATTTAAGAATGGATGGGACAGACATAAGGCAATTCCAGTGGTAGTCAGGTGGAAGTAGGCTGTTGGTAAAACTAGGATCTGCAGCTTATCCAATAGGTAGGGAAATGGGAAGATGGGGTGGGCCAAGCAGTCCTTATCTGCCATCAAAGTCTATGTTTCTATGTTTCTATGGAAGCAATTTTATAAATGACAGTTCTACTTCTGCAATTGTTCCATCATAATTGTCTATTAGTAACCTCAATAGTTGTTTATTATTTTAAATCTGGTATTAAGTGTCATTTTACAACTGAATGATGTAGCTTATGTCCCTCTTAACCACAAATTCCTATAGTTGAATATGAATGCATTGTGCCAGCAATGGAATAACTGAGTAAGGGACATAAACTACATCACAGAGTTCAAAAATAGCCCTCACTTCCTGTGTTTAAATCAGGAACATTCACTAGGATAAGTAAAAGGCCCATATAGATAGCACTGTAACAGAATTGGAACCAGTATTTTAACATCGTGGAAAAGTGACTTACAAGTTCAGTGCAGTTCTCCTTTAAGGGATAAAGAGTACTGGGGGTGGAAACATTTACAGGACTAGATGGATTAAGCCTTAAAGTGCTGAACTGGGACAGGAAATTGAATGGCCCAAGACAGTTTTGTTCAGCCACTCCCTGGAGACTGGGATAGTCCCAATGGATTGAAAGAGGGCAGACATGGTCACCCTGCACAAACGTTGGAGCAGGAAGGACCCAGAAACTATAGACCAGTTAGTTAGACATCTAGAGTGGTAAAACACCTGGAGACTATCATCAAAGCACATCTGGTTGAATTTCTTGAAGCAAATGGACTTCAAGACAAGTGGCAGTGTGACTTCTTGACAGAAAGGTCATACCAGACTAACCAGATTAAGTTCTCTGACTCTGTAGCCAGAGTAGTGGACAAGGGCCAGGCAGTTGATGTGTTGCATCTAGATTTCAGTGAAGCCTTTGACTCGGTACCACATAGATGGTGTATTAAGAAGCTGGGGGATCTTGGAGTTGGAACAAAGCTAAGAAGGTGGGTAGCACAATGGCTAGGAGAATGAACCTAGAGGGTGATTGCAAATGGGAAACCTTCAGAGGTCAGGGAAGTCCACAGTGCGATATGACATGGGTCAGTGCTGGGAAAAGTACTGCTTAATGAGTTCATCTACAACACAGTGAAAGGAATCTAGGGAAACGTTTGCCTCTTTGCAGATGACACTAAACTCTGTACAGGGCAGGCTGCAAGGAGAAGATCAGGGACATTAAAGGAGACATAGAAAAATGGAAGCATTGGTCGAAGGTATGCCATAAAAAAGAGAACAGAGCACTTCCTTTATAGAAAGGTGCCACTGCAAAAACACAGAAGTGCTGGAATCAAAAAAAGAAAGAAAATGGTGCATAAACCGATTAAAGGGCTAAACTGTATTCATGACCTCCACACTAAGTCATCATGCTAAACAACCCCTATGTAGCATCCTACATATGCGGCTTCATCAAGGGGGCAGGTGTTAGCATGATTGACAGTTCTTTTTAAAATATTCTAGCCTGTTAAAGTTATTCAGTTACCATGTGTCACAACCCCACTCAGCAGGTCAGGCCCTCTGCTCCCACAGTGCCAACCTCTGAGTGCAGTATTGTGAACAGGGTAACAGAACAGGATAACCCTCCTGTCTGTTTTGTGGGTTTGACTCAAACTTTGGTCTCAAGTTCAGGAGGGATTCAAACTGTGAACCTCTTGCTAGCGTAGCCAATATATAGGCTCAGATAATTCTGCTCTTTGGGGGGGAGCAGATATCTTTCGCCTATGGGCAGCTAACCAGGTGTACAAAATGAACCCTTAAAACTCTATGAAAAACCTAAGAATAAACTCTTATCTTTTCCAGTTTGGTAAACCAGTAAGCTATGCCCAGTGTCAGCTTTAACCATATATGCTTCACTTGTCAAAGAAAAAAATTTCAAAGGCACACCAAGTAGTCTCAAAAATGAGACGTTTACTTAAAAATAGATAAAAACGTAAAATGTAAATACAGAACCATATATCACAAAACATACAAATCACTTAAAAAAACAGGTTTAAAAGTGCAGACAAAATCGCCTACCACGGTAGACTTAGAATTGTCTTTTCTAATGTATACTTATCTCCTAACAGTGCCTGATGTTGCTTTTCTCAGAGTTCAAACATGAGTGTTAGTGGAAAACAGAATACTGTTTTAAAACTGGCTTTTCCAACCTATTTGTATGAAGTCACCTAGCTCCTCCCTGTCAGAATATAAAAAATTATACACCCAGAATGTCTTATCAATCAGGATGTAAATTAATTAAGCGACATTTCAGCAAAACTCATTTCACAAATTCTGGCACTCTTTAAATAACATCCCCCCTTTGATCTCAAGTAATTTTTCTTCCCAGGACACATCAAAGAATCTTCTATGACTTTGTACTAAAGCATCATAACCTGCTCTCTTCCTCTAAACACTATAAAAGTTTGATTTCCCATCCTAGCAGCTGGCAAGTTGCAATCAAGCTAGATAAACAGGGGATCCTAATTTAGGTCTCTTCTAGCCTGTACTTATCCCCTGGTCTTCAAGGTAACACCTTGTAGCTAAAACCTGGGGGAAGGAGGGTGTCATTCCACAGGCTGTTTCAGCATGTCTCATGAGAGACATTCAATAACACATTTTTATATTACAAAAATCATACAGCGATCAGAACCAGCTGTCCAAGTGTCACACCATGTGCTGTCAATCAGACAGTAATTAAAGTGCAAAACAGTTGAAGTGCAGCGAAATGAAACGTGCTGAGTTTAATTAATACCTGTGTCATAACCACATACAATTGAAACATAACACAAACTTTAAAAAAAAATATTTATTTATTTAATGTTTGGTAACCAGGAGAGGCACACTGAGCTGAGGCTCATATCCAGGTGTGACCTGGGGGAGAGGGAAGAAAGGAGAACATGGCATACAAGGTGCATCTGAGAACATTGTTAAAGCATAGTGTACAAAGTGTATGTGTTAACAACGTAAACATGATAGGGGTTGTGGTAAACTATACAAGGAGTTAAACAGCTGTACTGAAATAGTAGTAAGAAGAAATAGACTTATTCATAGTACATTACCAGGAAACGGGGAGGGGGTGAAGGTGGGTCAGGAGAGTAAGAGAAAAAAGGTGATAGAGTGATCAATGGCATGCATGAGGGTGGGAGATGGGAAGGAAGAGGTGGGAGATGGCAAGAGCAGGGAATTATGGAAGTATAGGGGAGGGGAGGAAAGGGGAGAAGTGAGGGGGCGTATGCAAGAAGAGGAGAAATCAGGATGGGGGAACATGTGCAGATGGCAGGAAGAGACTGGGAAAGGGCATGTTTTAGGGTGAACAGAGAGGGAGAAAGATGCAAGGAGCTTGGAAGAAAGTTCAAAATGTGGGGAAGGTGATAGGAGAAAGCAGCCTGCCCAGAGTTGGAGTGAGGACGGGGAAGTGAGAAAGTGTGAAGGTCTCTGGAGCAGAGCTGGTAAGAGGAGGGAGAAGAGTGGGAGAGGAGAGAGGAGAGGTAGGGGAAGAAACCAATACTTAGAGATAAGTGTGGTGGCATGTAGCTGGTGGTGTAGAGAGAGGACGGAAGGAAGAGAGAGAGAGAGGAGTACAGTGATGAGTGCAAAAGGGAGTGTTTGAGGCAAGGAGGCAGAAGGTGTTGAAAAAAGTGACCAGACTAGAGAGGGAAGTGAAGGGGGTGGACCCAAAAATAACATCAGTGTAGTCGAAAACAGGAAAGATAATTCTGGAGAGCAGTTCACAGCAGACCGGTAGGGAAAGGGCATCTTTGTTTCTGCACATAGCACCTAGCTTTGGGCAGAGTTTGGAATGGATATAATCTATATAGGTCAAGAAGTCAAGTTGGCTATCAAGCCAGACACCCAGATACTTATAGATGGGAACTAAATCAAGAATGGTACCATCAAGGTTGGATAAGGAGGGGAGAGGGGAAAGTTTGGGAGTTTTTGAGAGGTGCCAAAGGTCATGGGTACAGTTTTTTTGTATTAGTCTTAAGTTGGTTATCTTGGAACCAAAGCAAAATCTGCATGAAGTTAAACTGCAACTGTGCCTCAACTGCAGAAGTGGATAGACCCGAGTTGTAGAGGATGGTATTATCAGAATAGTGATTCATCTGGAAGGCGAGACAGACAGAAGGGAGATCATTCTGAAAGATAGAGAAGAGAATAGGGCTTAGGATAGAGCCTTGAGGAACGCCTGCTTGGATGTGGGGGAAGGAATCCCTGGCTAGGCTACACTGGGTGCGTCCAGAGAGGGACAACCTGAATCAGTCAACTGCAGGGGAAGAGAGGCTGACAGAGCTGAGTTTGGAGAGTAGGTGGGGATGGGAGATAGAGTTGAAGGCCTTTGCGAGGTCAGTGAATATGACTGCAGTGAGTAGCCCATGGTTCATATCTGTCGGGATGGCATCAGTGAGTCAAAGCAGGGAGGACACTGTACAGTGTTTTTTACAGAAACCAGACTGAAAGCGAGATATGAAGTTGGAGGAGGAAAGGAAGTTTGTGAGTTTTGCAAGGACAAGGAATTCCTGAAGCTTGGCCAGGGAGGGAAGGAGGGGGTTGCCCCTTGGTCCTACACCCCTTGCACCTTCATGAACATGCCACTGACAAATGTTTTATTATTACTGTGATATTGCTGTATTGCAGTAACATGTAGTAATGGGTATCCACTGTACAAACATGGGTACTAGGGATCATGCTTGCTAAGTGTATACACTATACAGTATACATTGATTTTACAGCATTATTTCTTAGTTTTCTGTTATATACTAACATATTAAAAGCCTGAAGAATAGGTTTAATGGTCTTTCATGTCTGCTCAGTAGCGAGCCCCTATTGGGTGCTAGCTCCTTCACCCCCCAGCCCTCGAGAGGGTCAACTTTGGCTTCAGTATAGCCATGCACCTGTCCCAACCCCTCTTAAAGCCTTCCACTGTGCCCTCCTCCACTAGACTCCCGGGCAGTGCATTCCATGGCCCCACCACCCTCTCAGTGAAGTAATGCCTTCTACATTCTCCCCTGTAGTTTTCCCCCTCCAACTTACACTCATGCCCCCTGGTTGTGCCCCCTTTCTTTAGCCTGAGCATTTCATTGGTTCTGCCCCTGTTAATCCCTTTGACATATTTGGAGATCTCAATCATGTCCCCACTGTCTGTCTGTCCTCTCTTCCAGTAAGTACAGCCCAAGGACTTTCAGCCTTTCCTCATAGGTCCTTTCACTCATTCCCTGGATCATCCTGGTTGCCCTCCTCTGAACCCTCTCCAGCAATGCTATGTCCTTCCTAAGGTAAGGTCTCCAGAACTGCACTAGTACTCAAGATGCAGCCTAACCAAGGCATTATACGGAGGGATGATCACCTTCCTTTCCTGGATGTAATTCCCCAGGCTATGCAGCCCATAATCTTGTTTGCCTTTGCCGCAGTTCTTCTGCAGTTTCAGTGTTATTCATTTTGGTGTCTACCACCACCCCCAGGTCCCTTTCTCTCGTTGTGGCTTGTAATGCTCATTTGCTTATATAAGGCATATGTGCTTTGAGCCTAACCATATCTTTTCACATGTATTTCTGCTGACACTGCTTTTGCACCATAATGAGCTTGCACCTACTGGAGAACTTCTGTATTATCTTTGTTCTAACTAATGTTACATCTTCTGTGTAACACAATGCTTTCCTTTCTGCTGACTCTGTACTTCCTATCCAGCAGTGTAGTGGTACCACTTGCTTCAACGAATGAGAACTGTCTCACCTTTTTCCTTATATCCCTATAAAAAGTACTATTCTAGAAAGGTTTGCTGAGAATTGCTGCATCTACACCCAGGGAGGCTTGTATTTCTCCCTGTGCTTTGCACTGCAGGTTGTAAGACTGCATTTTTGTAATTAACTTGTTTATTACATGATTTGCCACTGTTTGTCATTCCTTCCACTTGTTTATCTCTAACAAGAACCTGCTGCTGGAGTTCTTTCACTCCCTACAAGGGAAATGGGGCAATAGTTTCCAGGCAAGGAGTCATCACCTCCTTTGTATCGGGGAATCACCATGTCAGCTTTCCAGGGCTGGGAACTGTGCTGAGAGTGAAGGAGAGATTTAACAGGGTGGAGATTCAGAGAAGAAGAGGATCAAGGCCACCTGGGCTCAATTTGCTTGAGTTCAGGGACAGGAGGGCACGGACCTCCTTGACAGAGACGGAAATGAAACAAAAGCCATAGGGGGTGGTTGGAGGATGTGAGGGATTTGCGAGACTGAAGGTGAGGGCTCATGTAGTGAAGTAGGAATTTAGGATCGAGGCAGCAGAGGAGGGGTCAGAGATAAGTTTGTCATCAATGAGTGGGGAGTGGAGGACTTGGGAGGGGGATTAAAGAGGGAGGAAAGGGTTTGCCAGAATTTGTGTGGGAAATTCAAAATTGTGCCTATTTTGGCGTTCAACAATATAAGAAAGATGTCTAATTTTGTTTGCTTATCAACAAAGGTATGGTAAATGAAAAGACGTGCACAGTTATGCATATAAGCAAGGATAATTTGAAGATGGGTTATTGGCTAGGGGTTGACAAAATCAGCTTAGTCACTGAGGAAAGGTATTTGGGGATCATCATTAGTGATAGCCTCAAGTCAACAACCCCGTACACTAGAGCACTCAGGAAGGCAAACACGATGCTGAGATGTACTGTATTGGGGGAGTGCCCTCCCGTAGGAGAAAAGAAGTAGTGTTGCCCCTCAGTGGTCACTGGTGATGAGGTCACAACAAGAGTACTGTGTCCCGTTCTGCAGCTTGCACATGAAAAACAATAAAGACTATATAGAATCTGTCCCTAGGCAGGCTACAAAGATGATACAGGGACAGCAAGGATAATCATATGAGGAACTGCAATATGTATTTGATGGAAGCCAAACTGGAGAGTGAGAATATGATCAAAACCTTTAAGTATATGAAATGAATGAAAAGGGTAGACTGTTGTTATAATCTGTTTAAGCATAGCAAGGGATCAGCAACAAGGGGCTATGAGTATAAACTGATGTGAGCTAGATTCAGGAGGGACATAAAAAAGTACATCTTCACAGAAAAGGTGGTAGCTAGGTGGAATGGTTTATCAAGTGAAGTGACATATAATGTTGACAAGATGGTGGCATGTTTCAAGAGAGCATGGGACAGCTATATTGTTTGTTATTGCACTTTTGCCATGTCAATCAATATACATATTGCAACTTACTTTGTAACATATAATTGTTGCCTTGTATGCTGCTTTTTTGTACTTACTTTTCCCCTGTCCTGTGTCACACCTGGAAACTAGCCTTGGCCCCATGTGCCTTTCGTAGTTACCAATTTTCAAATAAATGAATCAATAAATAAATATGGGTTTCGTAAAAAGTAAGACAGCAAAAAGGATGGAGAGTGGGGGTGGAGAGGGATAAACTACAAATGGGCATTCAGCCTATAGGCACAACCAAGGATAGATTGTTGCAGCTAAGGTAGAAACATGGGCAGACAGGGTAGACTATGGGCCCAATTAGGGAACAGGCTTAAAGCGACACAAGATACTTGCATTGGAGGGTCTTGTCACAAGGGCCAATTTGCTGCAATCAGTGTGGCAACTGAAATTCACAAAGGGTGCCAGACGCAACCTCCAACACAAGTCTCCTGCATCAGCTACACCATGTTAGACCAGCTCCCCCCGGTCCAACTGTGTGCCAAAGGGGGAGCAAGTTTACGGGGCTTGCGTCAAAGCTTTGGTGCAAGCTGGCATAAACTGAAGAAAATGCTGCAACTAAATCAAACGTTGCTAAATTGGATGCTGTTGCAGAGGATGCATTTGGTGCAGTTGTGCCAAAGATCAGGGTTGACACAGGTCTTGATGCAAGCCCTGCGCCATCTTTCTTGAATAATGCCCCATGAGTCTTTTTCTGCCAACGCTATTCTATGATCCCGTGTTACTTAATGTTTGAGAACAGAGCACTTTCTGGGCTGAAACCTGACCATTCCTCTATAGTAGAGGTACTTCAACATGCCCTTCTGATTAGGTCAGTGAGCAATGTTAAATATTCAGGTTTTAGATGGAACAACATTCACCATAATTTAACATAGTGAAACAGGGAGCCTGCATTTAAAAAAATTATATAGGCAACTGGGTTTTATTAAGAGAGCAATTCAAACTTGGTTGATTGGGTTGGTCAGGTCTTTTTAAAGGCTTGGTGGGAGGAAGGGGCTAGATATCACTGTTCTAAAGGAAGCAATATATTTTCAATATTTAAATGAGGTTAACTGCCTTTAAATTAACAGAACTGGGCCCCAATTCGCAAAACATTGCAAATCACAGCACAAAGATTTGCACTGCGATTTGTGATTGCCCAGTCTTAAAATGTTGCTGTTCACAATCAGAATAGCTCACCATGCTATCTGACTGTGGATAGAGCTAGGTCACATTGGCTGTAACCCTATGACTTCTAGCACCACCCCAACCCACAGCCAAGTGAATGATCCCACAATGGATAGCGCCAGTGCACTATTTCTGATTGACTAATGGACCTATGCAAATGAGTCCATTGGGCATGCAATGCACTAGGTGGCCATCTGTATGCCATTATGGGCCAATTTACATAGGCTGTGGTGAGTGTAGTGCCCCCCCTTGCTGATTGCCCACCCGAGAAAAAGACAACATTCTCCTTGGTGGCTAGTTGTCCCCCCCCACCACCACACAGATTACAGGCCTGAGAACAAACAAGACTAGTCTTGGTGCCAGTGGTCCCCCCCCCCATAATTGCTGATTGCCAGCCTAGAAAAAACATGAATAGTCCTTGGTGTTAGTGGTTCCTGCCCCACATGATTGCTGATCGCTGGCCCTCTACTAATAATATGTGTTCCCTGGTGTCCAGTGGTCCCTCCCTCCACCAACACAGACACAGCTGATTCCCAGTGTTCAGTGTGATCCTTCCTCCCCATTACAATCCCCCATATATATACTGTAAGTGAAAACAGTCCCTGGTGGCAAGTGGACCCCCTCCCTATCTTCGATCCCCTATAAAAAAGGGGTAACCATTCCCAGGCATCTAGTGGACCCCCCCACCTCAGCAGGTGGTGTCCCACCACCCTGCTCCTCCCCATCCTGAACTTGAGACAGTGACCAGCACAGCCCTCCTCTCTCCACCATGGCCAGCCACTGACTGAGCTATCAATGAGCATGTACTGTATGAGCTATCCATCAATGAGCGCATACTGTATACAGTATGTGCTCATTGACAGCTCAGTCAGTGACCAGCCATGGTGGAGAAAGGAGGGCTGTGCTGGTCACCAGCTTGAGTTTGGGATAGGGGGAGCTGGGTGGTGGGACACAACCTACTCGGGTGAGGGTCCACTAGACAACAGGCAATGGTTACCACTTTTTTACAGGGGATTGGGGATAGGAAGGAAAGTCCACTAGCCTCCAGGAACTGGTTTCACTTACATATATGGAGGATCAGGATGGGGGAAGAACCACACTGAACATCAGGGGTCCATCGTGTGTGTGTCAGGCAAGGGATCAGGTGGGGGGAGGGACCACTGGACACCAGGGAAGACATATGATTAGTATCAGGCCAGCAATCAGTGATCAAAGGGTCAGGGGGACCACTGGCACCATGGACTATTCTTGTTTTTTTTTGGTCAGCAATCGGCGGTTATGGGGGAGGGACCACTGCCACCAGGGACTATTCTTGTCTTTTCTCAGGCAGGCGATCAGCAATCACTGGGTGGGGGGAGACATTGGCACCAGAGACTATTCTTGTTTGTTCTTGGGTTGGCAATTGGCAGGGGGAGGGAACACAAGCCACCAGGGAAACACTATATTTTTATACTTGAGCCAGCAATCGTGTGGGGGGGGGCACTGCAATACCTCCAACAACCACTAGGGTTCTGTAGGATAAAAGCAAGGTTCCGGTCAGCAGTATTTGATCCACGCAAGGGAACCCCACAAAAGGCCCTCATGCAGAGCAAATGCTTTGTGTATCAGACTTTGCTGATATGCAGGTCCCCTCCCCCTCATTTGCAATGTGACCCTCTCCACACTTTGCCCTGGTGCAAATTCAGTTTGAGAGCACAAACTGGGCTTTTGTGAATAACAGTTCAGTGCCAAACCCGGGTTGCTCGTGCAAAACTGGCTTTCTGACTAGGGCAAGGTTTTGTCAGTCTAGCCCCTGGGCTTCTAGGTGGTATTCAGCTTTGAAGTAATAGCAGTCTTACTTAGAAGTCATTATGTTTTCATTAATATACTGTGTAAAGTGCAAAGAAATAGTCTGTTTCCAGGCACAACCAACACAAATATGAGTATTCATATAAACTATGCTTTCTATGCTGAGTGATACATTTCTTGATTTCTTTCTTGGTACTCTCCTTTTACACACCCATAATTGTATGTCTAAGCTATTTGGAGAAAAGTTGCTCAGGGAGTGCAGTATCTGTCATTAGCACTGTCCGTGGATAGCCTGGATATTCATTTTTGGGCAGGCTGGCTCAGATAATAGATTATTTGCATGACTACTCCAGATAAATTGAAAAGATAATGACCCAGATACTGGATCATCTGTTCTGGATGTAAAACATCTTAGCTGCTCTTAGCCACTGTATGCAGTATCCAAAGAACCTCATGGATTATCCGAATGTCTCTAGTTTGGATCAGTACACAGCTTCAGGGTCATGTGAATAGCATTGCCCTGTAGAGGAAACAGCCTGGACCATGTGAAAACTGATGTTAATTATAAAATGTGTAAAGAAAATCCTGTAGTTTGATTGATGGGATCTGGACACATGACTGAGTGTTTAACAATATAACTAAACAGGCCAGTTAAAACAACTTTGCTTGTGCAAACTTTCCCATTTAGGGTGGGGGGGCAGATAAATGCCTGTACAGAGCCCCTAGGGTCATTAGCTGAATTGGTAAGTCATAGATTCTAGCAATACTTCTGCAAATTATGGGCAGGCATTTTTCTGCTAGTACGTGTGTTGTAAACTGAGTAAGCAGCCATATCACACATGCATATGTTCTGAGTATGGGGCCTGGCCCTTTATTTCCTCCCAGTGCTTCGTTGTATTGCTGCTTTAAAATGCAGCTCAGACAGTCCATCAAAAATTAGGCTGTGGCGAAAAGACAAGAAGTGACGCTGCAAAACTCTTGTATACAGCAGTCATAATTACATAAGAATCCAACTTTTCTTTTTTGGTTCTCTTCGTCATTGGAGGTGGTGCAGCTTGGCTGTATACAATTTAGAGGAACAGCTTAGCATATCTCAGAAAGGCAGAGTCAAATTAGTCCTGTCCATCAAATTGCATGGCAACATCTCAAGCTATTATTGTGTTTTGCAAGCAGTGAGCACAGGATCCATGGGGAAGAATGAAAAGTGCATTTTTCTCATAAGAGCTGCCTAGCAGATAGATGACAAGATGCCAAAGTCCACGCTTAAACAGTGCAAAGCTGGTAGCATTTTTTTGTGCTATTATTACAGAAGCCTTTATTCACAGCAACACATTCTATATTTTGGAAGACATAACACAGTAGGTGGAATTTCCAAATAAATGAAAAGATTTGCCCTCTGTTAGTTCAGTAGTATTTGATAACAGTTGAACTCTACTGTAGTTAATATTTTTTTCTATTTAAATCGAAGATGCTATTTCAATTGAAGATGTCATTTTCACAGTGGATTTGACAAAACAAACAAACAACAAACTCCACATATGATTAAATAAGTAATAAGACAACATAGTGAGTAAGTTACACTGTGATAACTGCAAGCACAGGGGCTTTGTGAGGGAGGAGGTGTATCTGACTCCCTTTAGTACATGGAATTAGTGTTATCACAGTAATGCCCATACCCTGAAGTGCCCTATTCTGCTTATCAGGTGGATGATATGTAGAAAATGTAAAATAAATAGAAAAACATAAACAAAAGAAAATCAACAATTTTTAAAAGTTAAAAAAAAATAATTTAAAAACAGAAAAAAATATTTGTTTCAGAATTGTGAAGTAGTCCCTCGGCATTTAAAACACCTCTAGGAAGCATTGAAATGGCCTACACATGCCATAACACCCACCACCATTACCGACTGTGGTCCATTTTTTCCCTATTTGTAAATAATATATTCTACTCCACCTACGTGCAGAAATCCTCCATGGAAATCCTTGGTACTTTGTTTTAGTAAGACTGTATACAATTTATTTTGGTATACTTAGTTATAAAGAGTCAACTAATGTCAGTGTGACTGTTTACTTTGTACACCTCAGATTTTCATCTAGGACTACAATTTCCAGAGGCACCAGGGCATTCCAAGAACTATTGAGAATTACAAGCACATAAGTGCCTTTGAGAGTCATCGTTCTAGACAATAATCCTGATTGCACTAAGAGTTACACAGACATTGTAGGCTTTTAAAAATTAAAGAGGATCTTAGGCCACATTGTTTTGGCATCAATAAATTCAGAATTTGAAACAGCATGTCCTCAATCAGCCTCATGCCAAAATTCAGATCTGTAAGTTACTTCATTTAAAAGTTACAAGATATTTTGTAACCCTTAATTCACTGTCTGTTCAAAAAGCAAGTTTCATTGAAAAGCTGCTGCTGATGTCATCTCCTGAACTCACAACTTAGTCCTCCCTGCAAGCTACATTATATGACTTATTTCTCTTGTGTTACTTAAAACTGCAGGTGTGGGGGGGCACTGTGGAGCCCGAGCAAGATGGCAGCCAGAAGTTAGTGCTTGGTACAAGTGAGAACATTTATTGAGTTAAAGAGCAATTTTTCTGTTAACTCGATGATCTTGAAGATACAAATACTGTATAGGAAGGACTGCTCGTCTAAATGGGGAATCCAAACAAAGATAAGCACCAAACAGACAGAGCAAAAAGCAAAGCTTTGAGTGGGGTGTCAGCCACAAGGTCAGCTCTACAGTCTCAATCCAAGGGGCTGGAGACAGCCAGCAAGGAAACGCTGCAATCGATCGGTCATAAATTAAATAGACTGATCACATCAGTGACCGGGCTGTCTGATAAACTCGATGGGCTTAGCAACCGAGTGACTACTGTGGAGTCCTCGCTGGAAGCGGTGACTACAGCAGCAGCAGAAACGTTGAAATCGGCCAATGCAGCTATGGGAGCAGTGACAAATGTTGTCAAAGAGAATGGCCACCTATGCACCCGAATAGAAGCCCTTAAAAACCAAACCAGGGCTATGAATATTCACCTGCTCGGGATCCCCAAAGGATCTGAAGGGGATCATTTATTATTGTTCATGCAAGAGTGGATGAGGCAGCAATTTGGCGAGGAGGCCACTGAGTGCATCCAGAGGATCCAGAAAGCTTATTGGATCACACCACGTGGTAAGCCTGACAATCCGGAGGCACCGCGTACAGTAGTGGCGGTCACAGACAGAGTAGGTGTGAAGGACTACCTAATGGCCATGGCGCGACTACACAAAATGCTTCTTTGTGAGGGTAATGTAGTCAGACTGTACCTTGATGTGAGTTATGCTACGAGTCAATGCAGGAAGCAATTTGATGGCACAAGAGTGATTTTGCGGGAGGCTGGCATTCCTCATGGAATTATTTTCCCAGTGCATCTCCAGATCACTTTTGAGGCAAAAGTTTTTTTGTTTTCTGATTCTGGGGAAGCTACAAGATGGGCACAGAAACAAATCTCTAAAAGACCTAGGAGGGTGCAAAGAGAAGAAACCTCATCAGAAGACGACGAGCCATGAAGAGCCATGGATTAAGTTTTAGTTTTATTTTTTTATCATATAACATTTTATTGAAGGTATTTTAGTTTCCTTATATAGATATAAAATACATCACAACCAATCAGCTACCATTGTTCATACCTCACCAATTAATAACATAATTCTTGAAATTCTTAAACCTGTTAAACCTCTTAAACCAGATTCTCTATCATACCATATCACCATGAGACCTAACAAAATTGCATTGATCATTGATACAGGTATCCTCAGATAAAATATACCATGGACAGAGAAGGAAAATAATTAGATGATGCTCACATCGAAAGTCACTTGCACAGAGTACTAACATAGTTATTATTAATTGGGGGAGGGGAGAAATACAGGGAAGGGTATACAGCACTTTAGGTAGTGGGAGAATTAGAGGACAAGGCTGGGAGTTTACAAAGAGAGGAGTGTAGATAAGGATCCCACCTTTGATGATAAAGGCACATGTTTCCACAATGCAGATGTGAAAGCCTTTCAAATACAGAAAGTTTAGCCAGGGCTGCATGCCATGCAGCACAGTTTGGGATAGCAGATTGCCACCACTGAGTGAGAAGGAGGCATTTTGCCTCCAAGATAGCAACCATGATCCATTCTTTAATTGATTTGGGGAAACAACCCAGGGATGTGGTATTCCCCAGAAACAATCTAATGTCAGAAAGTGTCACTGGCTGGTCAAACACCAAACTGATGTCTGAGGCTACCATTCCCCAGAAAGAGACCAAGTTAGGGCAGGACCATAAAATGTGTAGGATATGGACCTCTGTGTGGGTGCAGTGCCAGCAGTTGCTGTGGCTAAGTAGGCCCCTTGCTCAAAGAGCTGCGGGGGTATGGTGCCATAAAAGAAGAATTTTTAACTGCAAGAAACGGCTATTAGAGTCACTATAGGTAATGTGAATACTTTTAATGTAGGAGTTCCACTGATCCTCCAGAATGGGAGTACCAATGAAAATTTCCCATTTCTTTTTACATGACAGTGTGGCATTAGACTGTGAATTTCTCCAAGAGGTATAAAATCTACCCAGGACTCCTCTGGTAGAGACTGAGCAATGCAACCCTTTTAGCCAAGACCATTGTGTAATGTCCTGAGACTTAGGAAGGAGAGGCTGCAAAGCACTCCTGATTTGTAAATATCTCCAGAAGTCCTTCTGGGGTAGTGAAAATTGCCTTGTAGCTGAACGAATGGGAGTATGGGATACGTACCAGAATGGGAAAGGTTTTGAATAATGTGGATAACTGCTTTTGCCCATGACGGCCAATGTATTGCCGTCCCATCTATTTGAATCTGATTGTTATGCCATGGAGGGGCATATTATATAGGAGGAGCCCGACTCAGTGTAGGCAGATGCAATTTTGCCATAAGAGCGTGCAGAACATGTCACCATAGGAGGGAGAAAGTGCGACAGTATTGAGTGTGGTGTAAGTAGTGCATACAAGGGTACCGTTCTTACTAGGGTGGCTTCCAGTTGGACCCACAATGGGGGGGGGCGGTCCTGGATATAAACCATTTAGTAGCCTGGGCAGCTACACAGGATAAGTAATAACCATAGAACCATGATACATTCAGGCCTCCTCGGGATGGGTGTGCTCTCATCTTGTGCTTGCTCCACCTGGACCATTTGGCATTCCATAGAAAATTTGCCATTAATTCCTCTAGCGACTTGAAAAGTTTGGATGATAGGGGTATCGGAAGATTGTTGAATATATACATAACACGAGGAAGCAGAAACATGCAAACAGCTGCAATCTTGCCTGGTAAGGAAAGTTGAAGTCTATGCCATCTTTCTATTTCCATCCTTAATTGCACTAATAAGGGGGCAAAATTAACTGACTCAAGAGCGGACCAAGATACTGGTATACTGATACCCAAGTAATTAAATCCCTGCTTCACCCAAGACAAACTAGTACCTTAGATGCAAGTTCTGGTACAGTAGTGGTTTAAAGGAGCCAAAGTAGTTTTTTTCTGGTTGATACACAATCCAGAAATCACGCCAAAGTCAGTTAGGACTTGAAGAACCACTGGGAGAGTTTGCTGGGGATTAGCCAAAGTTAGAAGGAGGTCATCCGCATAAGCTGCAATGAAATAGGAATGGTCAGCCACCGTGATACCTTGAATTTGGGGGGATGCAATAAGGGTCCTGATTAGGGGGTCCAAAGCAATCAAAAATAACTGAGGGGATAGTGGGCAGCCTTGCCTGGTGCCGCAATGTAATTCAAACAGAGGGGAAATCTCGCTGTTGGTAAGTATACGAGCTGTGGGGGAACAATAAAGGGTACGTACTCATTGCATAAAGGAATCACCAAACCCATATCTAACGAGCACCTCGTAGAGGTACTCCCACTCTACAGAGTTGAATGCTTTTGAAAAATCAATCGCAAATGCTGCTAAGGGAGAGGAAGATTTTAAGGCTAACCATTTAAGATTGAGAAGAAGTCTGGTGTTATCACTCCCTGATTTACCTTGCATGAATCCTGTTTGAGTGGGGTGTATAATTGGCGGAAGAATGGCCAATAATCTGTATGCTAATGCCTTAGCTAATATTTTCATATCCATAGATAGAAGGGGTATTGGCTGAAAGTTGGCACAATCTAACTGATCTGTCGATATTTTAGGTAGAAGAGTGATTAAAGCCTCCTTCATAGTTGGGGAGAGAACTCCTTCAACATGAGCAGCTTGCAAAGCACTCTGTAAGGGCTGAAAAATGTCAGGGCCTAGGGCCTGGTACAGCTCCACGGTCATACCATCTGGGCCGGGGACCTTTCCTCTAGCCATCTGGCCTAGTGACATTTGAAGCTCCTCACAGGAAACTGGAGACTCCAAGTGAGCTACTTGTTCTGAGGTAAGGGTCGGTAATGGGGTTTGATGGCAAAATTTAGTAAGGAGGGTTTGCAGCTCCTGGATGGTATTAGGAGAGTGGAATTGATAAAGGACTTGGTAAAAACCCTGCATAGTAGCGTTAATCTGCTTAGGGGCAGATGTTATGGAACCCGATGGAGTACGAAGGGCAGGTATCCTTGTAGCTTCCTGCTGTTTACAGAGGCGGTATGCAAGAAGTTTCCCTGCATGCTCCCCTTCAGCCCAAAAGTCCTGCTTTGATCTCAAAAGGTACTATTCTGCCTTTTGATGTAAGATTGTATTTATTTGATATTTAAGGCTTACTATATGTCTTTTGAGGGTGCCATCCCGGGAGGTGCAGGGGGTGAACTTAAAGCGGCGCTCAAGAACTTCTAGTTCCATTTGCAAATGATAAAGGGTTGCCTTACGAGTACAGTCCCGTGCTGTGGAGAAAGCAATGATATGTCTCCTCAACACCACCTTAAACTCATCCCATACCATACCTGGAGTGACACCACAATCATTGTTCAAAGCAAAATAGTCCTTGGTCACTTGTCCTAAAAAGGGCTGAAACTCGGGGTCTTGGAAAAGTAGCGGGTTGCATCATCATCTGATTCCAGATGGGCGTGAGTCAAGGGGTGTGAATCTAAGCGACACCGTGGCATGATCTGAAATTAGGATAGACCCAGTTCGAGGCTCAGAGATGCATCTGGCTGCTAATTCGTTAGCGAGCCAGAAATCTATCCGACTATATGAATCATGGGGGACAGAATAGAAAGAGAAATCTCTGCCAGTGGGATGGTCTCTGTGCCAGATATCTGAGAGAGCCCACTCCTTAATCATGGCCTGTAGAGATTGTCTGGCTTTGGGGTTGGCATGTGGGGTGGGGTGCGATTTGTCTAAGAAAATGCCCCCTACCATATTAAAATCACCTCCTAAGATGACAGGGAGCAGTGGCCCATCTCTCTACAAGTCTGACAGAGCTTGGCTTAAGGCTGAAAAAAAATCAACATGCTCTATATTAGGGGCATATACATTCCCCAACAAAATGTCATATGTGGGGGAGGCCAATTTCGCTACAATCCACCGGCCCTGCATATCTTTCTTAACTTCTTTCACCACCCAAGGGGAGGTGCGATGAATAAGGATAGCTACTCCTTTGGATTTAGTGTTGGAGGAGCTAGCCAGTACTTCCCCAACCCACATTTTCTTTAACCAATTGGTGCATTTTGGCAGCATATGCGTCTCTTGGAGGAGGGCGATATCCACGCTTAAAGATTTTAAATGTTGAAGGACTTTTGTATGCTTAACTGGGTGGTTAAGTCCCTTTACAGTCCAGGATATCCAGTGGCATCCCTGGAAGGTGGAGAGAGAAAAAGGCATAATTCCACGAAGTAAACAAGAGAAGGTACTTACAGAATTCCCAGGAGGGTTATCAAAGGAGGGGATGACAGGTTCAAAGTTCACCAGGTATCTGAACAAAAGTAGTGCTATCAGTGTCTGTGCAAGCATCAAGGGAGAAGTGAGCATCGTTTGTGATATTGAAACTGCAAATCTCAGCTTTAGTAGTGTTGTGACAATAAATCTAAAGAACAAGAAAACAGACACAACAAGTTATATCTTAACAATGCGGGCAAAGGCCCAAATTCAAATACACAAATGTCAAAGAGAAACACTCGAACAGCAATACTCTGAGTCAGGAGGGCGAAGCAATAGAGGGCGAGATATATATATATATATATATATATATATATATATATATATATATATATATATCAGCCCTACGGCTATGATATGCTAACCCCTGCACTCAACTATGTGGGGGTGCTAGGAGGATGAAATATTAATCCAACTCATCCTAGACCCGCCCAGACCAGAGGTCAGACAACTCAATCCATGGAGGGGGAGGGCGGAGAGGAAGGAAAGGAAGGAGGAGAAAAGGGAGGGGGAAGGGCAAAGAATGAAAAGGGGAGAGGAGGGGGGCTAGGGTGGGCACACCCACCTACTGGTTAGCTGGTGAGGAAAAAAGATCCCCAATACATGTACAGAGGAAAGAAAAAGGGGAGGAGGAGAGGCGCTGGCTGGTGTGTAGGAAAGAGCTTTAAGAGAAGACTCTACTATAAAGATAAGGGGGGAAATAACCCCGAGTATGTAGACTTCTGGGGTTTATCCCCCACAATAATACAGAGAGCTAATAGGTATTACCATGCGCGCCTTTGTTAAACAGAGGGGGGTGCATGAGATACCCATGCTACAGCTACTTTATTGCGTATCCTCCTTCTGCCATGAAGGTTTGCCAGCTCCCAAGTGTAATTGCAGAACAATATGTTGATAATCCCCCTACAAAAAGATTGTACAAGTTAGGGCCAAGCACAAGCTCAAGTTCCTTGGAGTCCAATGAATTGGCCTTCGACCAGCTCGGAGTGTCCCTGAGGGATACATCCAACATCCACCAAAGTCATTGCCACCACCGCTGCATAACTCAAAATGACAGGTCACACCGGAGAAATGGTGTCAACTAGCTCCACCAACGCAGGTTCTGGCAAGTCTGCCCTGTCCGTGGTTTGCCCTGTGTCCATATTTGAGCCTTGGGTAGGAGGCTAAGCAGCTGCAGTAGGAAATTCATCTCTAGGAATCTTTGCAGGCGGAGCTGCTGTAGTTTTGGAGGGTGAGCTTTGCGGATCACTCCTGGGCCGCTGATGGGATTTGGACATCGTATTGGAGGGGCACTGAGGGAGAGGTTGCTTATAGGAGAGCTGTACATCACCCGATGGTGGTGGGGGACTATCATGGCGTAGGACCTGTCCCTCCAGCACTGTGGCAGCAGGTGAGCTGAAACTGTGAGAAAGGTTCCTACCAACAGGAGCCACTGGGGGAGGCTCACAAAGCATTCTGGGACTTGTAGTAGGGCATTGAAGGCCTGGCCAGAATTGAGCAATCCAGCATTCGATGTCTGTAGGGTGTTCAGCCAGGAGTTCCTGACCATCCTTGAAGACATGCAGTTTACTAAGATTTTTAAACTTAAAACAAAAATTCTGCTGGTAAAGAAATCTTTTAAATGGCCCAAATGCTCTCCACTTTGCGGCCGTTTCCTGGGCAAAGTCCCTATAAATTGCTATTGTACAGCCTTGCCATGACAATTCCCCCAGATCTCTTACAGCTTGGTAGTGTACCTAAGTCAACACGCCACAATCGGTCTGGGTGCATTAGCGTGCTTGGTCAAGCGAGTAGAGACCCTATGGGCCCTCTCAACCTCAATGGGTTCCCTCCATTGGTCTCCCAGTATGCGGGGTAAGTTCTCATTTAAGAACTGCACCATAGACTGACCTTCAGCCCTCTCCAGGAGCCATATGATCCGTAGGTTATTACACCGATTCCAATTTTCATGATCTTCGGCTCGGTCCCAAAGCATTGCCAACCGCTCCTCGTGCTGCTGTAGTCACTGCCAGACCTGAACTTGCTGTGCTTCATGCGCCTCAGATTTTTGCTCAATGATGTTCATCCTGTCCTGTAAGTTTTGGACATCTTTTGTTGTACCAGATAATGCCAGACTAAGATCGTCCACCCTAGCTATGAAAGTTTCAAGTAGACTGGTTATATGTTACAAAGATTTTCCAACATCCGCCTGTGGGTCCATTTTAAAAGAGCAGTGTTTAGCAGTAAAAAAGGCTGTAATTCAGATATATGGTGCCTAACGGTAAATGCTGGAAAGTGTCTGATTTCCTCGATTAATCACAGGACTCGGGTGGGGGGGGATAGTAGCCCAATCCAGCTGTGTATGTCTTGCCAGTATCCTCCCTAGAGTAGCGACCGAGATGCGGCCTGTGGGGCCTGGATCAGTCAAGATAGGGTGAGGTCATGGTGCACTTGAGAAATAAACAGTTGACTTGGAATCTGCTGATCGAGTCGCGCCGTCCGGTAGGCGGGATGTTACCCATGCATAAAGCCGTCAGTTTAGAGGGGCGACTCCACTGGATCACGATGTCCAAATGCAGATTGGGCTGGGGTCTGGACAGAGCTCGGGAATTAGACTGCCATCTTCTTGGCGGCTAGACCATGCCCCAATTAAGTTTCATTTTGAAGAGCGAGGTAGGGTAAGCCCATCAGTGAACCGTGATACATTATAGCTTACAATTTGTTTGTCTTCACCTTGGGCTTTATCCACCTTTATAGATCAAAATTGATATGGCCGTAATAATTTTTTGAGATACAATTATCTATTATGTTGATGTTTTTTTCAGCCCACTATTGTACCTCAGTTCTAGGTGTTTATGTACAGTTTAGAATCTCTTAGCAACTTTACCAGTTAGCAGTCTATTTCTACTTGTTACTCAGTTCAAGAGCCGCTGTTATAAGTTACAGTTATTAGGTGTCCAAACTAATAGCTATGTTCGTTAATACTAAATAAGCACTATCTGAGTGGCAATTGCACTATAAGTGCTCATACCAGAGCAAAGCATGGGTATTTTTCTCACTTCTCTTTTAAGGGAAGAGAATTCTGTGGAACTGTAATTTTGGACTTCTAAGACTGTCACCATGCTGCTCATGGGCTTTCTAACACAGCTACTATCAGAATTTATAGTACTAACTTATTGATATGCCCCTCATAGATGTATCTCAAAACAGTAGATATACCAATTGTTTATATTAAGAGGAGTGACGACCTCAATGTGTACTGTCTAAAGACATCTGCTTGTGCAATGTTTTACATTGTTTATTTGAAATAATAAACCTAAAGTTAAAAAAAAAAACTGTAGGTGTAGTAAACATCTGAAAAAGGAAAACTGACACAGAGGGGCAGCACATGCACTTTCATAATGTGTAGATGCAAGGACCAGTACTTCAGAATGTGATAGGGGATGGAATGCAGTGGCAAACATGGCTTTAGAATGTCAAAGTTGTGTGCAATTTTAGAATACTGCAGCTATGAGATTTTGAAATGTCATGAGGTTGCAACTGTGGAATGCAGCAATGACACAGTCTCAGATAGTAGCTAGAACACAAAATTTCAGAATGGGACAGAGACACAATATCTGAAAGTGGCAGTGACCCACAATTTCAGAACATGTCAGTGACGCACAATTTTGAAATGTGGCTGTGATGCACAATTTTGGAATGAGGTGGTGACACACAATTTCAGAATGCGGTGGTGATGAGCAGTTTTGGAATGCAGTGGTGACACACAATTTTGGAATGTGGCAGTGTGGTACAGGTTTGGAATGTAGCGGTGATACATAGCTTCAGAATGTGGAAGTGGTGTACAGGTTTGGAATGCAGCAGAGATGCACAAATTTGGAATGCAACAGTGATGCACAATTTCCGAATGCAGCTGTGATGCACATTTTCAGAAAGCAGTGGTGATGCACTGGTTTGGAATGTGGCACTGATGCACAATTTAGGAATGCAGCAGTGATGCACAGTTTCAGAATGCAGTGGTGACACACAGATTCAGAATATGGTGGTGATGCACAGTTTCAGAATGCGGCAGACACATAATTTTCGACTGCAGCAGTGATGAACAAGTTCAGAATGAGGCAGTGATGCACAATTTTGGAATGTGGTGGTGACGCATAATTTTGGAATGTTGCAGTGATGCACAGTTTCAGAATGCAATGGTGACGCACAGTTTTGGAATGTGGCAGTGATGCATAGTTTCAGAATGTGGTGGTGCTGCATAATTTCAGAATACAGCAGTGACACACAATTTTGGAATGTGGCAGTGATGCACAATTTCAGAATGTGGCAGTGACGTACAGTTTTGGAATGTGGTGGTGACACACAATTTCAGAATGTGGTGTTGCAGTACAATTTTGGAATGTGGCAGTGATGCACAATTTTGAAATGTGGCGGTGATGCACAATTTCAGAATGTGGCAGTAATGTACAATTTCTGAATGTGGCGGTGATGTACAATTTTGGAATGTGGCAGTGGCACACAGTTTTGGAATGTGGCGGTGATGCATAGTTTTGGAATATCAATCAATCAATCAAAAAGTTTATTGTTTATCAAGTTCTGTTATTACAATATCACATTAAAAAGTAAACAACACATATAAATAACATTCATACGAATACAGACTATAACCATTATTTACTTCTAGCAACTTTCCTTATTGCACTTTTTCCCCTTCTATCTATAACAGCTCTTTTCTAATTCCATCTTCTCAG
Organism: Neoceratodus forsteri; assembly: GCA_016271365.2. Taxonomy (NCBI): domain Eukaryota; kingdom Metazoa; phylum Chordata; order Ceratodontiformes; family Ceratodontidae; genus Neoceratodus; species Neoceratodus forsteri. The sequence continues at coordinate 44,127,474 of CM057456.1, read as the reverse complement.
CTATTTGTTATGCAGTTTCCTGCTTGTGTATACACTGTCTATCTATAACTTCCAAAAATGTGACTACCTTTTCTAGCATGCTTGTTGACTGCATGTTCATTAATTTTTTAGTCAAGGTTTGAGGATTTCCTTCTAGTTGCTCCAATATTGGCCCCAGTAATTTTATTCTTTCCTTCTGGTAAAGCGGGCATTTGATCAACAATGGATTAAATCATCTTCCTCCCTTTTACATTTACATATCACGTTGGATTCTGATATTTTTATTAATTTATTTATTCATTTACTTTTATGATATTCAGATCTGTAGCTTATGTAAAGATTCCTTCTTATCAGATTTTTAATAATATGTAAATACCTTTCTGTCTTAAATATTTGTTTGTTTGATGCTAACCAGTTGCTTATTTGATATCTTGAGCATCTTTCTAGGTCTTTTTGATTAAACACATCCCTAAGCCTTGTTTTTATTTCTCTTTTAATATCTTCCTAAGGTCTTCTATATGCATCAGCCAAATAAATTATTAATCCATATGGTTTTACCCATTTATCTATTTTTTCCGTAACTGGGACTTTAAATTTTCGGTCATAATAACTTATTGCCTCGTCCAAACATTGTTTTGGCAATCGATTGTCCAGCATCATATAGATCTTAAAAAAGTATAGAATAACTCTCTCCTGTATCAAGCTGTCTAATGCTGGTTGACCTAGCTTAGCCCTTATTAGGGCTGCCAGGGCTCCACTTGGCAAACTCATTATTTTCCTGTAAAAGATATTTATTGTACTCTCTATCTTGTCATCTATTACCGTGCCCCAGATCTCTGCCCCATACAGGATTTGTGCTCTTATTTTAGCATTTATTACCCTTAGTGCTCCTTTAACAGAACTCCCTCTGTATTTATAGAAAACAACTTGTAATTAGTGGTACAAACTTCTTTATTTTGATTTTTGTCTCCTTGACATGATTATGCCAGGTGAGATTTTCGTTCATGTTTACACCCAGATATTTAAAATTTTTGACTTGTTCTAATGTGATATTATTGTAGCAGATGTTATAGTTCCTCCTGTTTTTATTTCTGAACACCATGGTTTTAATTTTTTCTGGGTTGATATTTAACTTTGCACTGTTATATTCTGTTTGAAATACTTTAAACAACCTTTTAACTCCCAGATTACTCGTGGAGATCAGAACAATATCATCGGCAAATGCCAATTATGGGCATGCTTGTTTTCCTATTTTTGGGATATGGTAATTGTCCTTATACAATTTTTTTCAAAATCCTATTCAGAAATAAATTTAATAGTATTGGCGAAAGCATGCACCCTTGTTTAACTCCTTTCTTTCCCTCAAATTCTTCCATAAATTCTCCTCTGTTATTGTATTTGATTTTTATCTGGTTATTCCTGTATAATGTCTTGATTATATTTATTAAAGTTATCTCCATTCCCAAATCTTCTAAACATGTCCACATTAATTCACTATTAGTGCTATTGAATGCCATCTTAAAGTCCACATAAATACAGAATAATGTCTGCTGTTTAAATATTGTGCATTTATGTGCTAGATGACTAAGTATGAAGCACTGGTCTATTGTTGAATGTTTCTCAATGAATCCTGTATGAACCTCTTCAATCAAGTTATTTGCCTTAATCCTTGTTAATAATCTCAGATTTATAATTACTGTCAATATTTTGTGTGTATTATCTATAATACTAATGGGTCTGTAACAAGCTGGTTCTTTTTTCTCTCCTTTTTTTAAAGATTGGTATTATAATTGATCTTGACCATGAGATAGGAATCTTGCCTGTTTTATCAACATAGTTGTATAATCTCCCCAATATTGGCATCCATAAATCCAATTGATTTAGAATCACATCAACTGGGATCCCATCTGGTCCTGGTGCTTTGTGCCTTTTAAATTTTTTAGCAGCCTTGATTGTTTCCTCTTCCTCAATTTTTTATTTTTAATGGTAATCATTCCGTTATATTCTCCTTCTGGCTCTTACTTGCTCCTTCTTCACTAAAAATTATTTTAAAGTGATTTATCCACTCATATGGTTCTATGTAAGTTTCAATTTCTTGTCTATTTTCTCCTGTACCCCTTGCTACTATTTTTCAAAATGTCCTGGTGCTCTGTTCCTTTACCACATTCTCTAGCTCTTTCTATAGTTTTTGTCTATACCTTTCCTTGCTTTTCTTTTTGTGTTATTATATTCCCTCCCAATTTTATTCAGTTCTTTCCTATTTTCTTTTATTGGAAGTTTCTTTATTTTCCTTGTTTGTCTATTTAGTTTTCTTTTACCCTCCACACATTCTCTTTTAAACCATGTCACCCCATGTTTTTTTGAACATATCTTGACCTCTTTCTGTACCAAATTAGCTAAACTACTAATTATCCTTTCATATGTTGGAATACAATCCTTATCCTCTATCTCTATGTAATCTTTCATTTCATTAGTTATATCCCTTAATTCCATAATTTCTCCCAAATTATGTTGATTAATCTCTTTCCAATTCACCCCTTTTTTAGTTAGTATCAGTTTTGAAATTCCACTATTTTGGTCCTTCGCTTGATTCTTTTTACCATTTGCTATATTTATGTAGAATTCAAGTGGGAAATGATCTCTTTCTCCTCTTTCTTCAATTTATAAATCAATAAATTCCTCAATCAGATTTATATTTATCCTGACCAGTGAGGAAAGATGTAAACCACCTGAGGACTGTACCTGATAGGCCACAGATGAACCTCAGGTGATCGAGAAGAACCCCATGGTCCACAGTGTCAAATGTTGATGAGAGATCTAGAAGAACCAAGATGGAGCAGTTTATACAATCCCTTGCCATCAAGAGATCATTGAGCACTTAAACTAGCACTGTCTCGGTACTATGCCTCTTTCAAAAAATGGATTGGAGAGGTTCATAGATGTCATGGATGGTCAAATGGTTCTCCAGTTGTAGGGCCAATACTTTCTCAATCATCTTCCCTATAAAGGGAAGGTTTGAGATTGGTCTGTAGTTAGCAGGGCAGTCTGGTTCCAAAGACCCAAAGACCATATCGATTACTGAGGCCCCCTTGGAGTTCATGAACGTAAATTCGCCCTCATAGTCAGATCTTGATCTACCATTGACCAATAACAGATTTTTTTCTCTAAGTGTCTTGGCAAGTTTCTTGCCCCGTCATTGAATTTCCTGTCCTGCAATTTTCCAGCATTTCTCAGTCTCTCGGTGTTACAAGCTGACATAAATTCGTCAATATCTCTCGTTGGTTTTGTTAGATTTCCTACTCTAGCATTTAAATCCCCTGCCACAATTATTACAGTTAGTGGGTTATTCTCCATCTCTTTATCAATTATATACCCCTATTGCTTAATTATTTTATCTCTATCGTTCTTTCTTCCATCCGGTGATATATAGATGTTTAATATAGCTAATGGGGATTCTCTCATGTTCATTTTAAAACCTTGGTTGTTCTCCAAATTAGTTTCCTCTTCCCTTGTTTCATTCATTATGTTCAATTTAAACCAAATTAACAAACCTCACATTCCCCCCCCCATTGTTTATTCTTTACTGCAAGTTTGTTGAATGATCTATATCCATTTAGCAAAATCTCCTTGCCTTCCCATGACTCCTGGATACATATTATATCAAATCTGTTAAAATATTCCACCACCTCTTTGTCCCCTAGTTTATTTCAAATGCCAGCTCTATTCCAGGACAGGATTTTTAATGACTGTTTTTTCAATCTTTCTGTTTCCTCATCCTTGCTTACATCTTCATGTCAATTATCACTTAAGTTTTCAAGAACCACAAATTTGTTCATATTTTCCAACATTGTTATCTATTCTGACTTTACATCCAAAATGTTACCTTCCTTCAATCTTTCTTCATTCACAAACAAATGAATCCCCAGTGCATCCATCTCTGGACTTCTTTTCACTAATTGGTCAAAGACCAGCTTCTTGTCTAACCATAGTGTTATTTGGCCATTTTCTTTCCATCTAGCCACTTTCGGGATGTTATTCCTCAATCCCATTATTCTCATCAGAGGTTCCAAAAAATCTCCTGTTTTATACTTTAAGTTAACATTATTTTTATTGGGCAACTGCTCCAAACCAACTATGGATAACAAGTATGTGTTTCCATTTCCTCTTCTTTTTTTCTCTCTTTGTCTTTCTTTTTCCTTTTGGTAATATTCTGGAATGAATTGGTCTAATGTCCCAATATCTCCACTCTTTATTCCCATGTTTTGAAATATCAGTCTATTATGCACTATGGTTTGTAAGACAAATAACTGGTCTATCACCAATAATACCCAATTTTCTTCTTTCTTGGGTCTAATAGTACTAAAATTGAATGTTAATGTCTCATCATCTCTTAAAATATATGATATCAATTTCTTGATGTTACCCCCAACAGCTTCTCATTCTCCTCCAACATAATTTTGACCTCATATAACAGCAATATGAAGTCTGAATCATTTGTCTTTTCCATAAATTTGTAGAACTCTGTATTAATTCTTCCCTGATCTTTGTCTTCCCCTTCCCTTCCTTTACATTTATTTGATATTCTTCCCCAAACCTATGTCTTTCCTGTTTCCTACCCTATTACTGCAATTTAACATGGTTCCTTCTTTGTTGTCTAAATCTGGGAATTCCGTGTTACATTGTTTCTTCTTTTTTGACTTATCTGTTTTATTATTTTTCTCCTTTTCCCTTCTTTTGTTTCTTCTTTTTCCCTCATTGTTTCCTTTGGCTTCTACTTGCCTTTTCTCAAATGATTTTGGTGTCTTTCATTGTTTTTGTATCTTCACCTCTAACTTTCTCTCCTCTAATTCTTTTTCTAGTGTCTTAATGACTCTGTCCTTCATGTTGATTACTGCTCTATCTTCGTGCAAATATATTATTTCTTTTTTAGCTATTAACTTTTTCTCTTTTTCCTTCTCGTCTCCTTTCTTCCATAAATCCTTATGCCTATGTTTCAAATCCTCGCATATGCTATTGTCTCTAAACCTTGATGATAGTAACATAATTAGTTCCATAGTATGTTCCTGGTTTTCAATTTCTTGGTCTTGATCCCATTCTTTCCTATCTTTTTTCCCCACCTGTGCCTGTAACTCTTATATAGCTTTTTGTTCTCTATTAGAATTCCTTTCTTGAATTTTAAATCCTGTGATATTTTAATCAGCTGTTCATAGATCATAATGTTAGCCTGTACTGGGTCCTTTAATGCTCTCCCCAGCTCTTCAGAGAGTCCTTCTATGTCAGGGCTACAGAATTCTTCATGACTTATATATAATGTTCTCTCCTCCTCCCTGGTGTTTTCACTACTAATATATGATTAATATTGTTCTTTGTCTACTTTATCTACAGTTCCATTTCCTTCTTCCCTTTGTTTACTGTCTATTAGTTTTAATCCTTGTGTTATGTGAAATTACTCGTGCCTCCCCTCCAGTTTGGCACACCGACAGCTACACTCAAAAAAATACCATTACAGCAACAGTTGCTGTAATCGTTCATTTTCGAGTGTAACCATCCCCCAGTGTTCTTCCCCCTTCCTGGACCAACTCTGACCTGGAGTTGATAATCTTAAAGTCCAGGTGTGGAGGGGGCAGAGCCCCCCCCAGAAAACACTCATCCTTCATGTTGCACAAGACCCGCATTGGTATTGTGCCACCACTGTGTGGGAGGTCGATATTTTCACTGTCGACCTCCCTTGGTGCTTCCGAAATAACTGATCTCTAACTTCACTCAACCCATATGGTAATCCTTTCTTTTTATTTTGCTCCCATTCTTTGCTTTCTCCTTGTCCATCTCTTGGTTTCCCTCTCTCTCTCTCTCTCTCTCTCTCTCTCTCTCTCTCTGTCTCTATCTCTCTCTCTCTCTCTCTCTCTCTCTCTCTGTCTCAGCCCATATCCTTTTACTCTGTATTTCTTCCATTACCCATTCCCCTCCCTCGTCATTATTATCCTCACTATCCCAATCCCTACCCAATGGGTGTTGATGCTGCCCCTTACTTCTTTCATCCCATGTCCATTCTACATTCTTTGCTGTCTTATGATCTATCGTGAATGTGCTGCTTTTTGATTGTATTGGGCTGTTTCCTATCTTCTGCTTTTTTCTGTTGCACATCTCCATTTCTTTATTGTTTTAACTCCCCACGTTCATTTTTCTTCTTCCTTTCTGGCTGGCTTAAAATACCCTTGGAGCTTTGTTTTTTCTGATCCATTTCTTGTCCTTTCTCCTTTCTTTTACATGTCATACCACCTCTTGTTCTTACTGGCATTTTAATTTCCTTCTATCAGTTCCTTCTAGAGTCCTACTGTTTTTGTCTATAAATAAGTATTTTTATATATAACTAAATCAATATATTTATCCCTGCTGTTTCTTTATGTATTTGCTGTTTTATCAAATATATCCAGTGTAAGCACAGGTATGACAAATATAGCTACATAACGACCCGTATTGGTCTGCAATATGACAGTTCTGCTATAAATATTCTTACAACTCTTGCCACTCCCCTCTTGTGCAAATTGAGCAAATTGTTCAACTTATACAAATTGTAGGTGCAAATAGATAGCTACCAGCAAGTATCCCAACATAAAAAATTCTCTTTAATGAAGTATTACCCACTAATAATATCTAAAAATGTACTTTCATAGTTAGTTATCTAGCTTCTGTTATCAATATTCTATAGAATGCAGGTAGATACAATCCACTATAGGCGTATATGAAATGCTAATGCTTATGTAAAATACTTTTCTGTTTAACTCACTTTAAACACTTTTGACACTTTAAGCACTCTAGATCATTTATCTACCAAACCCAATGTCCAAAGTCTGATGATTAGATTCCCCCAAATTTCCCAGAAGTTCTTTACCAGCTCCTTTTTCTTTAACTTCACTCTGATGACTGCTGTTCCAGTATCTCTCACAGCATTAATTTGTTGCTCCTTGTGTACCTCATGTCCTTCTGCTGGAGCAGCGTCATCCCTACTGCTCATTTCTTGCTTCCTTTTAACCCCAGACAGTGAGAGTGTCTGGGGTTTTTAAAGTATTTTGGTTATATTTTTGTTTTTAAAGTCCCCACATCAGTGAGAGGGTTTTGGGTGCTGGAGAACTCATTCAGACATTGCCATCTGTTCTTCACAGGAAGTGAGAGTTCCTGGGGCTTTTTGGTCTCCTCTGGTGGTGAGAGGTCCATTGGGGACTGGAAAACTTGAGCCCTTCTGTACTTCTGACTTATTTTAATTTTAAGGATTTATCAGTTATTTTTATGTTTGGTCCTTTGCTCCATCTAATCTGCTGCTCTGTACTCAATGACTGTGATGTTATAGTTTAACTGTTTTTAGTATATGTGTTGTTATTGGGGTGGAGTTTTGGAGTACTGGCTTGTTGATTATGTATTTTGAGTTTTAGCTGATAATTGTTTAACATTAGTTTCTTTTGATTTATTTTTCCACTAAGTAAGAGTTGTGGGAGTATTAGTTATTGTTAGTCTTTTTTGTATTCTATTCTGTGTATAGTTTAGTCCTTTTAATTGATTGGGGTTGTTTTTCCTTTTTGGTTTTTATATTCTTGAAGGTTTTGTGTATTCTTGATTGATGTGTATCAATATGTGCAGAAGGCCTGCCCCCACAATTGTGCACTAGTCATCTGACACCCTTCACGCCCTCCACCCTTTTGTTTCCCCCATTGCAGTTTACAAATTACCAGTGCTATAGAGTGCTGGGTATTGTCTGCCGGAGGGGGTCAATGGGTAGGGGGGTGTGAACAATGGAGGGTGAATGAGTGGGGCCACAGCATCAGGGTTGTAAAGTCCAGAAGATGCCCTGGGGCAAAATGGAACCTGGACCGTGGTTCTCCATGTCTGGTTTCCATACCCAAGGGCACCACCAATATTGAAGGGCAGGCAGTTCGGGCAGCCCTGGAAGCCCATCCAACACGAACGGTGTTATGCAATGCCAGGTCCATTAAAAACAAGACTGCAATTATTGCGGATCTTGTTGGGACAGTGGACCTGGCATGTATCACCAAGACCTGACTGGATGAGAACTCTGGCCTTATATTGGAGGTTGCAACTCCAGCTGGGTAATCGGTGATACACCGCTCGAGATTGGATCACAGGGGTGGGGGGGCTGTGGCCTGTTTCAAGACCAAACTGGGCCTCATGAGTGTACCAGTTGAGGATGCTGGGTCATTTGAGCGTATGTAGTAATAGGTGTAGGTTGTAGGATCACCCTCATTTACCATCCACCTTGGGATGAGAAGCATTTCCTTCAGGAAGTAGCAGACTTCGTGATAAACATGGCATTTGAGTTGCCCAGGTTGATGGTCCTGGGTGACTTCAGTGCCTGGGTCAATGATGAACTCTCACAATTTGGACAACACTTCCTCCAGTTGATGACATCTCTGGGCCTCACACAGATTGTTACCACTGCTATTCATAAACACGGTCACTCTCTTGAAATAGTCTTCCTCCTGGGGATCAAAGCCTTCGATTTGGGGGTGGAACCTGTCAGATGGTCCGATCACTGCACTGTGGGGTTCAGTTTTTGTGCCCTCCTTCATAGGCCTACCCCTGTGGAGATGGTCAGATACCGCTCTTTACGAGATATAAGCTCTGAAGGCCTGGCGGTGGTGCTTGCCCTATCAGTCCTTCCAGTGGCAAACAGTGACCCAGAGGCTTTAGTGGTGGTTTATAATAAGGCCATCTCTTTGGCTCTGGATGTCATTGCTCCTGTCTGTGTTCATCCACTCTCCTTTCACCCTCGGTCCCCTTGGTTTGATGGCACCTTGAGGGGGATGCAGTGATTAGGATGAAAGTTAGAGCGCCGCTGTTGGAAATCCACCCTGGATGGTGACCACCTTAGATTGATGTAACATTATCAAGTCTATCAATCTGCAATCACTCATAAGAAGGCAGAGTTCCTGTCCGGAGAGATTGCAGCTACTCAGAACTGACCAGCTCAGCTCTTTCTAACTGTAAACAGACTGTGCAACCCAGCCTGCCTGCAGATTCAAAGAGCCTTATCACAAGTTGAGTGTAATGAACTTGCTTGATTCTTTGCAGCTAAGGTGGCTGACATCAGGGTGGAGCTCCAGCCAGCACACTGTATGGGTGCTGTTTTGGATAGGTGCTTGGTCGCTGTCCCTCAATTTTTTAGGAGTACCTTCAACCAGCCTGAGGTCATGGATGTCATGCAGATTGTCCAGGGTATGTACCCTACATGCTGTAGTTTGGATCTGGGACTGACAACCCTGATTATGGGTTGTAGTGACATCATTGGTCCAGTCCTAGCACGGATAGTCTGGTGCTCGACAGGTGAGTTTCCTAGCTCCCTGAAGGAGGCAGTGGTGACACCTCTCCTGAAGAAAGCTTCTTTGGACCCAGACAGCCCTGTGTATAACTAAAGACCAATCTCAAACCTTCCCTTTATAGGGAAGATGATTGAGAAAGTATTGGCCCTACAACTGGAGAACCATTTGATCATCCATGACATCTATGAACCTCTCCAATCCAGTTTTTGAAAGAGGCATAGTACCGAGACAGCACTGGTTTAAGTGCTCAATGATCTCTTGATGGCAAGGGATCAGATAAACTGCTCCATCTTGGTTCTTCTAGATCCCTCATCAGCATTTGACACTGTGGACCATGGGGTTCTTCTCGATCACCTGAGGTTCATCTGTGGCCTATCAGGTACAGTACTCAGGTGGTTTACATCTTTCCTTACTGGCAGAACTGAGAGGGTGGTGTCAGGGATTTATTCCTCTGACACAGTCTCTGTCATGTGGGGTTCCTCAGGATTCAGTGTTGTCTCCCATGTTGTTCATAGTGTACATGCTGCCCCTCAGAGACATTGTAAGAAGGTATAGGCTGAGGTTTCACTGCTATGCTGATGACACCCACCTCTACCATTCTTTTGCACCTGACCAGGATAGAGGCTCTCTCGGTATTTAACAACTGCCTCACTGAAATCCAGGATTGGATGGATTCAAGCTGGTTGAGGTTGAACTCAGACAAGACTGAGGTGTTGGTTGTGGACCCGGGGCACCAGATAGAGGGGTTGAGGGTGGGTTTGCCCTTGGAAATTTTCCTTGGGGGCTTACCACTCCTTACCTCTGAATGGGTGTGAAACCTGGGGGTGATTTTTGATGAAGGGCTGACACTGCGATCGCAGGAGTTGGCAGTCATCAAATCCTCTTTTTACCATTTGAGGAACATCTCCAGGGTTAAGCACCTTGTTCCATCCAGCGACCTCCCTACGTTGGTCCATGCCTTTGTGTCATCGCGCCTTGATTACTGCACTCCCATTATCTAGGGCTACCTGTTGTGGATCTCCGCCGCCTGCAGCTGATGCAGAGTGCTGCAGCCCGGTTATTGACGGGGACCTCCCAGTCTTGTCACATCTCTCCAGTGCTGTGTGAACTGCACTTGCTGCCAGTATACTGGCAGATCACCTTTAGGGTCAGACTTCTGACTTATAAAGCTCTACATGGACTGGGCCCAGACTACCTGAAAGAGCTTCTGATTCCTTATTGCTCTAGGTAATCGCTTCGCTCAGCTGATGAGGGGTTGCTAGCGATTGCAAGGGTTTCCTTAAAATCTTCTGGGGCCCATGCATTTATGTATGTGGCACCAGCCCTTTGGAATTCTCTACCCCATCAGTTACAGGAGTGCATGACTGTGGAGGGATTTAAATAGTACCTAAAAACATATTTGTTGATTCAAGTCTACCCTGCATGATTTCATTCATTTTCATCTAGATTTTATTTGTATTTTGTGAATCTGTATTCATTGTTTAAAGTTGTTTTAACTTGTTGTTATGCACCTTGATGTTTGAAAGGTGCAGTACCAATAAATTATTATTATTATATTATTATTCTATTTGTTGGGTTCTTGGATATTGATTCTTCCACCTATTTCCCAAGATCTTCGGTTTATCTCTTCACTTCAGGCCACATCCAAGTTTATCACTCTGTTTTGTGTTCTTTATGGGCTTGTACTTCTGTTAGTAACTACTTCTTTCCTTTTACCCCAGTAATACAGTAATCCTTAGTCTTCTTCACTATAGATTAGTTAGGGGAAAAAATACTAAATAATAAAAAATAATAATACTCTAAAATCTAATAACAACTATTTTTTTTCCACTTATCCCTTTTCCTATTCCTTTTCATTTTCCTATTCTTACAGTTGTTTATCACACTATTTGATATTTCTTTTATTAATCTCCTTAATCTAAGGTAATAAAACAAACTCTATATACTTCAACTAGTTTTAATAACTTCAGCACTTTATTCGTTTATCAATTCCAGTATTTTTTTATCCGTGTTAGTTCATGGGTCAGTTAGTTTCAACTTACTTGTTCTAGTTTACTTTTGTATTCCAACTCCCTTTGGGTTCCCACACTCTTTTTGAATACCGGAAATGTCCGGGAGTACCTAGACTTCCAGAGAGTCCATCTCTAGACACTCAGCTGTAATTAACACCCCGAGCTTTAACACTCTGGCGTTCTTTTAACTTTTTTAGGTTACGCCCACTCGCTTTTATTTTATGGCTCTTTTTGAGGCTCCTTAAGATATTACCACTTGTTTCTACTGGTATCCTCCAGACTATCAAACTATCCTTTGCAAATTAGAGACAACTTGACTATGCTTGACTAAGCTTACTGGATCTTTGTTCTTCCTATAAGCCTGTAAGTGCTGCCTGGCCTCCTACTGCTGCTACTCTGTGTTTCTGAAAATGGAGACTGCTCAGCTGGAGTGCCAGTGTATGCGCTTTGTAAGGATGCACCTTGTGGTTCCTACCACCAAATCTGTGGTGCCTTTCCTGCTCCACTTACAAACCCAGAAATTATTTCTTAATTTTACTATTTTAAAACTTGTACTTTGCTTTTATGCTAAAACATTAAAATCGTACAAATTGTATACCCCTAACTGCTACCCACAAATGGCTTTTACTTGCACCTATTTTTTACTAGAAAAACAAATGGTATTCCAACCCTCGAGGTTTTAGAATAAATGCAGCATGTTAAACATGCTTAAACACACATAAAATCAAAATGCAAAAAGCATAAAACTCTAAAAAGAAACTAATGAAAATAAAATAATTAAGATGGGTGCCCAAGCAGGTCTCTTTCTTTCTTTTTTCTCTTTTTCAGCTTGTTGAAAGAAAAAAATCCAGCCAGGCCACTTCAACACCTGCGGGTCTCATTGGTTCACTGCAACCTCCAAGTTGGGGCTCTTGCCACCACATGGACTCTCCCAATCTCGGTGCCAACCAGAGGCCTGGTCAAGCTGTTTCTCTTCTCCCAGTCCTCTCATGCTCGGTTTCCACAGACACAAAGATGTACTGGAAAGGTCAGTGAGTTTAAAATTGTTTATTCACACTGTGGCAATGGTGGCATACCCATTATAAAAAATAGATAAGCTTCTCACTGACTCTTGCTCCTGAAGCTCCTCCTCAGAGACTTAGCAGCTTGTCTGTTTCACGTCATTCAGCAAGAATACTCCTCCACTATGTTCTCTCCCTAGGTAGGGTCTTTCAGTCTAGTTTTGGAATATGGCAGTGACACATCTTTTTGGAATGTGGTGGTGCCACTCAATTTCAGAATGTGTCAGTGATGCTCAATTTCAGAATGTGGTGGTGCTGCATAATTTAAGAATGAGGTGATGGCACACAGTTTTGGAATGCAGTGGTGACATACAGTTTTGGAATGGGGTAGTGATGCATAATTTCAGAATGTGGCAGTGACACACAGGTTCAGAATGTGGCAGTGATGCATAATATGTGGCAGTGATGCATAATTTTGGAATGTGGTGGTGACGCACAGTTTTGGAATTCAGCAGTGATGCACAATTTCATAATGTGGCAATGACGCAGAACTTTTTTTTTTTCACTTACTATTTTTCTGCCCCCTTCTTCGCTGCTCCAGGAACCTTTCTTCAGGGTTTCCTAGGTCGTGCATGCTCCCGTAGTTCTGTCCTGGGTACCTCTTATTCCAGGTACCAGCTGCCTACCCCATTCTGCCGTGGTTTACCCCCCCCCGGGCGGGGAGGAGAGGGCCATCCCTTACCCTCTCTCACACATCGAGACTGTGTCGGGCAGTCAGCTGGCCCCATCTCTAGAGCCCAGTTATGGATTTTCTTGGGACGACCAGAACCTGTCTACAGGAACTTGGGACAAGTTATTTCCATTTTTTCTGGTCCCAGCCTTCGAGGCGTCCGTACGCTAGGAAAGCCTAGGGGCCAAACATGTCATGATGCGCTTGTGCTCCGGCTTCTGACGGGTGCCTCCCCACCCTTGTCTGCAAGCTACCTTCACTGCACCTCCACCTGTGGTCACCCAGGTGGCGGTATGGCAGCGAGACTTGCATCCCACCCCACCTGGAGGAGGAGAGCAGCCTTTCAGTGCTCAATCCTCCTCCCCCTAGCTGGCCCTCCAGCTGCCCGAGTCTGTTCCTGAACCGAGGTCACTGGCACCATGAGTGGTAACCCTACCGCTGCGCCGGCAGGCCGGCCCAATGATGCAGAATTTTGAAATGTGGCAGTGATGCGCAGTTTTGAAATGTGGGGATGACGCACAATTTCAGAATGTGTCAGTGATGCTCAATTTCAGAATGTGGTGGTGATGCATAATTTCAGAATGTGTCATGACACATAATTTGCAAATGTGGCAGTGACAATTTGGAATGTGGCATTGAAACACAACTTGGTGGAGATGTGCAATTATGGAATTTGGCGGGGATGCGCCATTTCAGAATGCAACTGTGATGCGCAATTTGGGAATGGGGAAGGTATGTGCAATTTTGGAATGTACCAGGGATGCATAATTTTAGAATGTGGCTGGGACGCATAATGTTGGAATGTGGTGGGGATGTGATGCACAATTCTGAAATATGGTGGGTGTGTACAGTTCTGGAATGTGGCAAGGACAAGCAATTTCAGGGTAAATGGTGTGTCCTGTCACATTCTGATAGCTTACATCCACAATATATTCCAAAACTGCCAGTCTCCACCAAATTCCTCAGTGTGTGTGTCCCTGTCACATTCTGAGACTGATTGTCCTACCGCATTTTGAGATGGCACATCCCTGTTACATTCTGAGATTGCGTGTCCTCTCAACATTATAAATTTGTGCACCACCTTCTATTCCTTGGTTCAGTTCTGCTTTCCAAAACCACCTTCTGACATGTATCTGAACATTCTGGAAGCACATGCACTGCAGCTACCCATATGTCATTATTATGGTTGCATGAGCGGAGCCCGACAGTCATTTTAGAATCACATCACTGTGGGAGAAAACCAGAACTGATCCCCATGTTCTCCAACAGTGATGCAGTCTCCTGCCCACAGCGCTAATGTTGCTGGTGGTCTCTAGTGTCTCCTCCTCCCCTCTGAGGTCAGAGCTCCCCTCCGTGGCACTTGCCCCCACAGCACATTACTTTCTGCAACTGAGGAAGTGACGGCCGCCTTGCAGAACATGGCAGCTCCAACACAGACTCTGCATGCGCGAGTATCACGCATGCACAGATCTGTTGAAGCCACCATCTTGTGCATGGCAGGCTCCAGTGCGTGGAACATGGCTCCTATGATTCAAACTGCCACACCAAAATCACGTACATGCTCTGGACGGCTGTATCGGTTCTGACCAGAGTTTGTTTTTAAAGGATTTCTATAGCTACAGTTTCTTAAACTTTAGAGAAGCAGGTCCTATAAGATTGCTGACAGGGAGGACTAGCATGTGAGTTCAGGAGATAACACTATTAGTGGCTCTTCACTGAAATTGACCTTTTTGAATAGGCAGTGAAATCAGGGTTAGAAAATAGCTCATAACTTTAAAATGAAGTAATGCAGAAACCTAATTATGTTTGCTTACATGCACAGCACACAAGAAACATATTGAGGAAGTAGAGCATTACAGAGGTGTGGCAGTGTTGTGGCCAATCCAGTGAACGCTTTGATGGGCGTGTCCGTTGGCCACCAATTAATGCTGAAGCTGCCAATGATGGTTGTTTCAGAGTGAGCATCACAACTGAAAAAATCTGCCGCTGCAATCAGGGTCAGTTTCATCATTGCAGTGGCAGTCCCCCCTCCTTCCCAACCAGTCACACAGCAGGACAACAAATTAGCTCCCTTCCACTGCTGCTGCCCACCCCGCACCTTCCGTTCTCCATCCCCTGCCAACACTGGGGCGCTCAATCCCTATGTCAGCATGTATCCCCCCCTATTAATGTGGCACACTGGAAGTCCACCCCAGAGTGCCATAAAATACTTCTTTGATGTTTCTGACACTGGGATGCCCACACCCAGTGTCAGATGCATTGCCCCCCATGCCCCTATGTTCTCAGCCAACCTCAGGGTGCCCTATCCCTGGGTCAGCATTGATCCCTCCCAGTACTCTAGCACTCTGGGAGCCCACCCCCGTGTGCCAAAATCCATTTTGTAATATTTCACCTGTAAAAAAGACAACAGTCTCATGAGGTATTTTTTTTTAAACCTGAAAAAAAAGAAAATGGTCCATTGTCGTTCCCAACGGCATCCTTCCCCAACATGCACCCTCCCTCTGCACACCCCACCTCCCCGCACCCACCCTCACCCACACTTACCTCCAGAGTTCAGGAACAGCGATCTTCTGTGGACCAGGAACACATCTGCACTTTTCAAAGACCAGCCAGGAACTGAGGAAATGACAGTAAGCCCTATAATGGCAGTCAATAGGGGGGTTCAATTTAGGTTGATATCTCAGCCATTTTTTGGAGTTTTGGCCTCAAAATTTCAACATGGGGTTCTTGGGATCCCACCTTGTGAACACTGTCACTGTAATTTCATTTCTCGGTCCTGAAAGATGATTTTGCAGTCACTGCATGGAATCATCTTTTGGGACCAGTTAACAAAATGACAATGCCACTGTTCGTGAGGTGGGGTCCCAAAAAAGGCCTTGTTGCAAATTTGGTGAAAAAACTCCAAAAAACGACTGCGTTATGAGCATCCATTGCGCAGCTTCTACGCACACTCGTAACTTCATCAATTTTTAATATTTTCATTCCAAATTTCCAACATTGCCAATTTTTCACACCTCCTTATGAACAGTACAGCTGAAATTTTTCACATCATTCCCGAAATGTGTTTTTACACCTGTGGTGAAGAATGTTGCAGTTGCTGTGCAAAATCAACTTTTGGGACAGATTAATGAAATCCCAGTGCCACTGTTCATGACAGGAGTTCCCAAAAAGACCAAGTTGAAAATTTGATGAAAACATTCCAAACAATGACTGTGTTACGAGCTTGCATTGCACAGTTTTTATGCACTCTCGTAACTTCGCCACTTTTTCATGTTTTCACTCCAGATTTTCAATATTGCCATTTCTTCACACCTCCTCATGAACAGTACAGGTGTCATTTTTCACATCCTGCCCAAAATGTGTTTTTGCACCTGTGACACTGAATGAAACAATCGCTGGGTGAAATCACCTTTTGGGACTAACAAAATGATACTGCTACTGTTCATGAGGTGGGGTCCCAAAAAGCCCATGTTTGGAGCAAAAATACCAACAAACACCCGGGGCATTAGGGTTTCCAACTGGAATGCCCATCCTCTACAGACTGACAGGCATGGGGGGGTGACTTGGGGTTATCGGCCGTAATGCTCACGCCATTCCACCGCCACCCCAACCCCATCCTGCAGCCACTTACAGGCATTGAGGTGTGCCTTGGGGTCTTCGGCCCAAACGTTCACCCCATTCTCCTATACTGCAACTATCTCAGCTTATTTCTTTATGGAATGGGGTGAGCATAAGGGCTGAAGACCTCAAGGTGCACCCCAATGCCTGTCAGTCTCTGCAGGGTGGGGGTGGGGGTTGGCATTACTTCAATGCTTCACTACCATTCCTATTATGCATATCTCTAACTCCTGCATTACCAATGCCAATACCAGCAAGCAAACATTCGACATTGACAAATGCTTGTTTTTTGTATGAGATTTATTGGGGCATGCTAATTCTAATTCTGCGATGTCACACTTTTGGCAGGAGTCCTTATTTTTAAGCAACAATTACAAAATGGTAGAATACTGTTACAGAACCAAGGTACATGGGATTTCCAGAAAGAGTTTTTGCAGGTGTCTGTATTTGGACAGTAATAAAAAATATATTTTTAGACAAAAATGGCTAATGGCTAATTGTTTCCACTAGTCAGTTCAACCTCCTTCCCATACCCTTTCCTCTTTCCATACCCTTTCCCCTTCCCATTTCCTTTGTCAATCCTCTTCTCTCTCACCTGCTCAGCTCTCATTTTTCTCCTCTGCTCTATTCACTGCCAAGAACAATTAGTATGTTCCTTCTTCCTCCTCTTCTTTTTCTTCATCTCTTTCTTCTTCTTTCTCTTCCTCCTACATCTTCTTTTTTTTCTCCTTTCCCTACTCAGTGCCCTTCCCTCTTATTGTCTCTCCACTCCCCTTTCAATTCCCCCTTCCCTCTTCCTCATCTCTGTCCTGTCGGCAGTAGTTTCCTCCCCATTCCACTCTATTTGAAAGTTCTCTGCAGGTGTCTTCCATATAATCCTACAGCTTTCTCTGCCTCCTTACTGGGAGAATCTTGCTCCATAAGGTTTAGAATCATCCTATTGCTTCTGCTGTTTGTAGCTGTTAAGCTCAACCCTGATCTATCCTCATACTCTCCTCTCCTCTCTTCTCCTCTCCTTTTGGGAGTATTATCCTACTAAACATGCAGAGCTTAGTCTCTAGGTTAGACCAACATAGGCTGTGAACTATGAGATACCCGCATGACATCCTTGTAGTCACAGAGTCCTGCATCTTGGCTAGACTCAGTTATTCAGACATTTCTGGTGATGCAGTTCACATATAGGACTGCGGGAAGTAAGTTAGTAGAATGGTCAAGTATGTCGGTCTCAGTATTAAGTAGATGTCATACTCAAGTCCTCTGTTCCCTCCTCACATGAACTCTTGTGCAAGCTTTCCTTCCCTACCTCCCTCCTGTTATTCAGTGGTGGCATCTACCACCATCCTAGTACCAAGCCCAAGCCTCTTGTCAAGGACTATTACCTCTCAGGTTCTTGGTGGTTAGAGGTTAACAGAACAGACACAGAGAAATAGCATCAGCAAGTAATAAACAAGTTTATTACAGAAAACCAGACTAATTCCTTACACAGAATCTTACCTAGATACTGGGAGCCAGAGTTTTCCCTATACCCTGGGATATGAAGATGGACTCAGGGAGAAAATGTCTGACAGCAGTTCTTATAGTGGAGATAATTACTATGGTAACTTACTTTTCTTATGTACATTAGCTATACAAAACAAGCCCTATTGGCTAAAAGTTAGGTGGCTCCTCAGTATCTCTGATATACAATTATTGTAAGGTCAGCTAAAACACTCAGAGCAAGTACAAATCTCAGTCTCTCACCATCAAGAACTGGTCTGAGACTTCACTCGAACATGTGCCTGAGTTTAAATATCTTGGCATCATACTGGACAGCTTCCTGTCCTATGCACAATACATCGACAACGTGGCAAAGGCCGCCAACATACGAATCAGTATATTCCACAGGCACAAACACTGCATGACTGCGGATCCCCTTAGACTGGCTATCTACAGTTCTGTCACCTCCATCATTTACTGGGGTCTAGCTATCTATGGCTCTGCTTCCCCTACTGCACTTCACAGGATATTGGCATCACTCAAGAAAGCCTGCAGGCTCTCAACTGGCACTGCCCACCGAACTCACACTTATAACCTGTACACACAGGCTGGTTGGCTTCCACTTCATAGTAGAATTCAGTATCAGATGTGCTTGATCTCCAAGAAGATTCTCTTGGGTCTCATGTCACCAGGTGTTCAAAGGCTCCTCACTGCATACAGCAGTACTCAACATACATGTAGTGCTCAACATCAAACCTCCCAGGTCCCTAGATGGAGGACCACAATGGGACAAAGGTCATTCACCCATAGAGTTCCTCAGTGGTACAATGCTCTCAACAATGAAGTACTTACACCTGCAACACTTAGACCCTTTAAAAGGTAACTCTGACTATACCTAACATCAACCATGCAATGTGACTGCTTCTCCTAGTGGCAGCCTCCTCCCTCACCCCAGGCTAAGGTGACCTGTTGCCCCCACCCCAGCATTTTTCCCAGTCATCTGCTTCCATCCTCCCACCCCTATCCTTCCCCACCACCACCCTGCCTTACCCTCCACCCCCCCATAGCCACTTTCAGATTTTCAGGTCCCCCTACACCTGCCTATCCTGCACTTGTGCTACCTATCTACCACCCTCTGATGATGGCCCTTCAGCCTGCCCACCCCTTTCCTTAACCCTACTATCCTACAGTCACTATCTGTTTTATATAATGTACTGTCTGCACTGAAATGTCTTGCTCTCATAAACTGGCTCATAATGTCTCTCCATTATGTACTTTAAATTTAAAGCCTTGCCTTCACTATATTATACCTGTAACCATGGTCTACCACTGTATGTATGTTTTCCCTCCATCCTTTGACGTGGAACCTTTGTAAATGAGCAGCAATTGCTCAAAAGTATTTGTAATCCTAGGCACTAATAAATATAAAGTAAACAAAAAAGTGTGAATAAAAAGGATTCTTACAAATCGTAGAAAACGGGTGCGATATTACATAAATCCACATGATAGTAGTGTAAGCATATAAAAGACTTTTCAGAAGATCGGAACATATGTTAGAGTTAGAACACAAAGATAGTGCATTGCATATAGATATATATGTGTAAATCATAACAGTAGTCTTGTAGTTTGTGCCTGATACCTTACTCTTACAGTATATGGTAGGTACCTTTGCCCTATAGGTTAGTAATGGTTGGGGCACATGTTGGCGCCATGATTAGGTAATACTGTGAATGCTGTCGGGGGTGTACTGTGGGTTTCCAATATAGGTCAGGACACCAGGTGTAACACCGTTCTTGTACCTTTACTCCTTCACCCTTACCTCCTCATGTGATCTTTTAGTTCTTTTGAGCCTTTACACCAATTGACTCTGCCCCAGTAAATTCAGTCTCTCCATCTCCTGCAACGTATCTCCAGCCCATACACCTTACCTTTACCACATCAATCTACTCTCACCTTAACTGGGTCCTCTGTTCGCAACCTCCCTATGTTCTGCAGGCTGACAATATCCCTGATGAGCTCAATGAACATGGGATGATCCAGCGTGTATATAACATCCATTATACAATGGCAAGAAATAATCTTGGACTGTGATTGGTCAGTTTGGGGCTGGACGCATGGCGTTATCCCAGCATAATGCCACAGGTCTAATCTCATCACTATAGATGAGCATTTGGATACTCTCATTTTTTTGTATCTCCTCTTAAGAACCAACAATATTTTTCCACACTAATAAAAACATTCTTTCAAATTACTTTTTTTATTTTATATATAACAACAAGCCATTGTATAATAGAAATAATGCACTCCAGGGTATGTGTTGTGCTGGGATAATGCCATTCCTGGGGCATTGGATGCACTCGACCTGTGGCCTCGTGCCCAACCCCTAGGCATGGCATTATCCCAGCAGGATACACACCCTGTCATGTATTATTCCTTTATTGTCCCATAGCTCCCCCTACCCCCAAGTATATCGAGTCCAGGTCATTCACGTTCTTTATTTTTCCACTTGACTAGATGATCTGTCACACACTAACCAGACCCTATCTCTGTGCTCACTGATCATACCTCTCAACTGTACCACATTATGAGGAACGTTCCTTTTTTTCTTCACAAAAGCTCCCTGTTCCACATTGTGAGGACTTGTCCCACATTCAGTGTCAACATTTTAAAGCACAAATCTTTAGTAAATGATGCAAAAAATATATTATTCAATTAATAACAGACTTTCTGAACATAAATACAAGCATTTTAACAGTGTTCTGAGCCTCTTAGGTAAACATTTGATTAAGTGTTCCACATTTTGCTCATTTGTTCGACATTTTGAGAGGCAATGTTCCACATTTGGGGGACAAAAAGTTGAGAAGTATGTCACTGATGCACACAAATCCCCGGCATTTTTTACTCCCAGTTCTTGGCTATCTTGGATAAACAACTTCTCCTAGGGAGCTCACATGTACAGGCTCTCACTTTACCTTGATCTTCAGCAGGAATTAATTGCCTCATTAAAAGCTTGTGATTGTGACCCTGACTAACATTAACTTAAAACATTTGTCACCCCAGAAAATTTATTGGGGTCCAAACAGCACAGAAAGGACAGCAGCAAAGCTATCAGGGAAGCTAACACAAACACTTTTTCCATCAACCTCCAGAAGAACCTTACCTTGCACATCAAAATTCTGGATGGTAATTCACTCTATTTTTGACACACAACCTAATTAGCACCCAAAGTCATCCAGCTAGTTAACTCTCTGATCTCAGATCCCCTCTGAAGTCACCTCATCATTTAATTAATTATTTTTCTTTTGTTTTCTCATTACACTTTATCCCTCTCAACCCCATCCTGCTCTCCATTTGTGGACCTTTCATCCTCCTGTCCTCCCACTTCATTCTCCTCCTCTTTCCATCCTTTCCCCTGTGCTGCCACTCTTACTGCTCTGCTGTCCTACATCCCATCCAAAGGTAGCAGCCCTGATTGCTTTAACTCCAAGCTCCTCCGCCTCTCTGGTCCTGCTATCACTGTCTCCACCTCCTCCCTCTTCAGCCTCTGCTTTCACCTACTGTAGGTATGGTGGCTGGGGTTTGAAAATGTACTAATGTTCTGCCCTCCGCAAATGGAATGACTTTTACACTCCAGCAAACTACCGGTAAATCTCTCTTCTTCCTGTCCAGGCTAAAGTGCAGATTCATCCAGGGCCCCAGTCTGTTTTCTGTTTTCCACTTTTCTTATTGACCTTTACTCTATCTGTATCTCCTCACACATTAATAGGCATGTGGAAGTCACTGTACAATTTTTGTCCAGTGCTGAAAGTGTTACTTAAGTGTGATTTCGACAACATCCAATGTTGATACCTCTCTAACCAAGTCTTTCTCTCTTAATGCTAAAACACACAATCTCTATAATCTTTGTCAGCAAGTAGAGATTAGCCAGGCTCCAAATATGCTATTGGATGGTACTCCCTTGAAGATGTCCTCCAGGTACCTTGCTGTTTATTTGGATCCAAAACCTCACTTCTCTAAACACATTGCTGCCATCCACTAAATGAGCCATGGCACACCTGGTGCCTTGTACTAAAAGGTTCACCCTATCGGTGTGACAGTCATTTTGTTGACACCGATATGGGTGCAGGCAATACACTGCCTGACTCTGCAGGGCAAAGCATTGCTGCTCCCTGGAGCAAGAGTACCAAAGCACCTTCTAGAAAAACATTCCTGTTTTGTGGGAGGCTTTGCACTCCACACCCCCTATCAGACTATAACAAACTCCAGGGTAGGCATGCCCCGAAAGGTAGGAAAATTGTTAGGGCACTAAAGATGATGTGAGTACATGGCAATCAAAAAACAAGATTACCCCTGTCACTCTGGCCTTTGTTGCAGCACCCTAATTATGGCGCCAAAATTCAGCTACCACGTTAATAGGTTGCAGTACCAAAACAGATCCTGTCTCTGCTCATAGTCTGCCAAGAGATTTCCCTCAAGATGATCCTGCTGTTTTTTGACTATGGGGATGTCGGTAATACTTCTACTGCAAAACTACCCTGGTCAAACCTGGTACCCTCTTTCTCTGTGTAACCCCTAGATGGCGCTATCCCAGGGGCTACTACCCCTGCCTAATTTGCCACTAACAGGTTGAGGGGCCTGGATCCAATGGCGGGTGCCTCCACCCAGAGGTCAGGGTTTGCAATAGTTAAACTAACTTGGTCACAGCCCTCTGGGACACTGCAACCCCCCTTTCTTCCCACTAGTGGCCCACACAATATATCAGAATTACCTTCACAGTATACACTTACCCCCAGGACTGGTTCCAGCACTGGGGACCTCCTGTGAAATAGATACAGTGCACAATCACAGTACAGCGGTGCTTTAACGTGAACCAAATACCTCAGGCAGTATAACTTTGCTGAAACAAGCAGCTCTGATTTATTTAGGGGGATATAACAAGGACAGGGGGAAATCAGGTTAATTAGCTTATCACTCTACTCATCTACCTATGGCTCTGTGCACAGGCCTATCCCTATCAGTTACTGTCCCTGGGTACCCAAGCCCTAGTGGCTAGTCCAAACCGTGGCAGCTGGTAGGGGCCCTTTCACACAGAGAAAAGGAAAATTAAACAGTCAGCAGTACAGTAATTCCATTTGGATTTAATGTGGCAATTCAACAGGGAGCGACCCTGAATTAGTACTCACGACCTCCAAACAAGATAGGGTCCTTCAATGTCAGCAGGGCTACTCTTGAGCTCCAAGAGACTCCTCACACATTTATATGGTAAAAAGAAAGCACTATACCAGGCAGGCTGCATCTGTATCCCGATCGCAATTACTGCACAATACCCGGGAGAACACACAGCAGATTCAGTTCCTGACAGACCGAGTGCAATTTTCAGCAATTCCTCCAGTCTTCTACAGGGTGAGCCTGGTTTCTACTCTTCAGATATCCTTTGATTCTCTTCACAGGACGGATTCAGTCCTAACAAGCTGCAGACCGGAACTCTGGACCTTACACATGTTTTTTTGACTAAAACTGTGCACAGAAGGAGCACAGGGTTCCTTTCCCCTTCACTACCAGAGCAGACTGAAACTCCAACAGACAAAACCGGGCACTTCCTTTGAGTTCCTCCCAGTTCTTGACTGGATTGGCTGTCACTCACAATAGACTGCTGCTGTTGGTCCAAAAAGGCACCGGAAGTCTAAACTACATCTCCCAGAGTCACTGCCCATACAATCCTCTTGTGGCTGGCTCAGATTATGAGTCCAAGTTCTGATTCGTCCAAGGCACCATTTTAGAGCTAGCTTACCCCACACTGATTTGTCCAGTTCAGCAGTTCAAAACCAGAATGGGGAACTAGGCAGACACAGTTCTGACTGCAAAGAAAGCAGGTTAGACAAACTGTAATTTCATTATTACTCTAACTGATTTCTGGCAAACAGTTACATCTTTCAGATAGGTTCCTTTGTACTCCTAGTGACTGCAAAATGGAGTGAATTGGCAGTAGTTCGAGTGGTACTCAAACAGAGAAACACACAGTCCCCCATATAAACTAATTATGTCTGCAAGCAGACAGCTCTTAAAGAGACAGTACCAGAGGCTCTAAAAACACTCACTGATAAATGGCTTAAGCATGAAACACCATTCAGGCTTGGAGCATTCAAGCAAGCTCCTGAAGTCTTTTGGAACCCCCATTTGCAGGGGGTTACACCTTCCTGGGAAAGCTTGACGTCGCCAAGCAAGCACCCATAAGTTTTAACTGCAACCATATACATTTGCATTAGGCTCACACATGTAATCATCAGTCAATATATCATTTCACCAAGAACACATTTCTGAAACATTGCAGTACGTCACTCTTTACACAGTATTACACACACATTGTACCATAACTCAAGTTATTACCTCTTGTACATGAAACCTGAAGAGAGGGGGCCCTTCCCTATCAGTTACCTTGGGGCTGGACGGGGCAAGGGCACCATACTTAGAGGGCAACACATGTAACTTGGAGTTAGCACTGACGCTCAGTTTGGGCAATGAGCTCGGGGACACATACACTCCTTTAAGTACAACATTGAGTGGCAGGTCCACTGGCCGGCCCAGGGAATCATAACTGAGGTGCACCACAGGCTTTACAGCTCGACCAGTCTTTCTAGGGGGAACTGTTACAGTCTCTGCACTCTGAGCCTCATTTTCAGCATTGTCCTCACTTGTCAGGGAGTCTCCATGGGGTAGAGAGGCTAGAACTTGAGGCACTTTCAGCTCCAGGAGTTACAGTTTCTGAGTCCACAACATTTGGCTCGCATTGAGAGCTTCGGACACTGGCAGTGGACTGTCAGGGCACTCAAAATACTCTTCTGGTTCTGGTGTATCACCAGTCTGACCCAATCCATCATTTTCCTCCCCTGAAAGCTCAAACAGTTCAACCATGCACAATGATTCCATTTCCTCTGATGTGATGCTTTGCACTTCACTTTCTGGGAGCATTGGCTCCAGGGACGAAGCTGGGGGCTTAGACAGTCCAGAAGGCCCAGCTTCATCTCCAGTATTGACTAGGGGATTGCCCCGAAACAATTGACTCAGTTCGTAAGAAGGATAGTATTCAAAGTCACTCTCACTTTCTTCTGATCAACTGGGACTTGTGGAGGGGAATACTTTAACTCTGCTTCTGTAGGTACAGACTTTCTTGATCTTTTCTTAGCAACAGCTCTAGTCACTGGTCCAGAGGGGGCATCTTCTGGGGGCTCAGACTCAATCAAGATTTGTCCAATGGGCAGTAAATGATTTCTATGCATTGTTTTTACATCTTTTGAATTATTCTCAGGCCTTACTTTGTACACTGGCAGATCATCTAGTTTGCCCACTACAATGTGAGGGAGATGGTGCCATCTGTCAGCAATCTTGTGTTTGCCATGCAGTCCCAGATTTCTTAGCAATACCCGATCACCCTCCTGGAGCTCCTGTGCTTTCACCTTTTTATCATACCTTTCTTTGTTGGCCAGATTTCTTTTGGCAGCCATGGTTTGAGCCAGTTGGTACGCATGAGTTAGCTGGGCCTTTAACTTTTGCACATACTGTAAATAGTTGTCAGCTTGAACCCCATCAGGAGAGACCCCAAAACACACATCTACCGTGAGTGAGCTTCTCTTCCAAACATCAGGCGGTAGGGGAGAACCCAGTGGCATCACTTTTGGTGCAGTTATAAGCATGTACCAGGGTGCTAATTTGTTGGCTCCATCTAGGCTTGTCCTTTGGGTGCAGGGTGCCTAGCATATCTAGCAAAGTGCGGTTGAAACGTTCAGGCTGTGGGTCCCCCTTGGGGTGGTAAGGAGTGGTTCTGGATTTTCGCACTCCCCACAGAGAAAGCATCTCTTTGATCAGATGACTCTCAAAGTCTCTCCCTTGATCAGAATGGATTCTTTGTGGAGCCCCATAGTGAACAAAAAAGTTTTCTACAAGTACTTTGGCCACAGTGGAAGCCTTCTGGTCTTTGGTGGGGAAAGCTTGGGCATATCTCGTGAAATGGTCAGTGACCACCAGCACATTACTGATATTTCTTTGATCTGACTCCAAACTCAGAAAATCAATACAGACCAGCTCCATGGGTGCACTGGTGGTGATGTTAACAAGGGGGGCAGCCCTCTGGGGCAAAGCTTTCCTCTGTAAGCAGCGACTACAAGTTCGAATGTGTTGCTCCACATCAGCCCCCATCTTAGGATAATAGAATCTGGATCTCACCAAGTCAAGTGTTCTGTCTATACCAAGGTGCCCCATGTGGTTGTGCAAGGACATCAGTACTGAGTCTCGAAAGGCAGTGGGCAGCATTAGTTGTTGTTTGTCTACTTGTCCCCCTCTGTCTACTGTTTCTCTGTATAACAGTTTATTGATCAGTTTCAACTTAGGACCTTCTTTGTATAACAGTGCAGTTCTCAAATCAGTGGAGCGTAATTTGGACACATCTTTTCCTGCATAGAGGGCTTCTAAAGCTGCTTTGATCATGGGATCGCGGATTGAGCCGCCGAATACTGTCATTGTCCAGCTGAGGCAGTGCACCAATGTCTATTGCAGAAAAGTGGCAATAAGCAGCAGGTATGCAATTCTCAGAGGGTCCCAAGCAATCCACCATGCAGTCCACTGCGTCCGTGGACATTTGTTCCTCCCTGTCAAACTTCAGCAGAGTGCCGAATGTCAGGTTCTGCCAATCGGACCCAATCATTCTGGGGAACAGGCCTCGGGAAGAGCATCAGCATCTATGTGGTTCAGACCTGATCGGTATGTCGAGCATAGTCATATGTAGATAATGCAGAAAGCCACCTATGGCCAGTGGCATCCAACTTAGCTGAGGTCTGCACATAGGTCAAAGGATTATTGTCAGTTTTTACTAGTATTTTAGCCCCATACAAGTGCTCATGGAATTGGTCAACAATAGCCCACTTCAAAGCTAGGAACTCTAACTTATGTACAGGATAGTTCTTTTCGGATGGGGTCAGGCTTCTACTGGCAAAGGCCACTGGTCTCAGGCCATTCTTGTGCTCTTGGTACAACACAGCCCCCAACCCTTGCAAGCTAGCATCAGTGTGCAGGACATAAGGTTTTCTTGGATCAGCATAGGCCAGCACTGGAGCATGGGTAAGTTGATAAATGATCTCATGAAAAGCAGTCTCACAATCAGCAGTCCAGCGGGCCCCAAATACTTCACTCGGATGAAAATACACTCTTTCAGTCTTGAGGGACGCTGACTTTTGGTATTTTTTGTGGGTTGGGGGATACCCTTGAGTAAGGTTAAGTAGAGGATCACTCTTGAATAGTCCTTGATGAAACGCCGATAATAACCACAGAATCCCAGGAATCTTTGCAGTTCTTTTAGATTTTGGGCTGTGGCCAGGTGGTCAAGGCCTCAACTTTACTTGGGTCGGTCTCTATTCCCTCGGTGGATACTACGTGTCCCACATACTTTACTGATGTTTGAAAGAATTGACACTTATCAATGGACAGTTTAAGGCCAAAGTCCTCCAGTCGGTCCAATACCTTAAATAATCTGCTCTCATGTTCCTCCAGTGAGCTGCCAAACACAATAACATCATCTAGGTATACCAGGCACTCTAGTAAGTTCATGTCCCCACTGCACGCTCCATCAATCGTTGAAAAGTGGCTGGGCACCTGAAATCCTTGAGGCATCCTCATGAATTCATAGAAGCCAAGCGGACAGATAAAGGCTGTCTTCTCCACGGTCCTCTGGGGCCATCGGGATCTGGTAGTACCCACTGAGGAGATCCAGCACAGAGAACCACTTGCTCCCGTTAGGCAGTCAAAGCATCCTGAATCGGGGCATTGTGTACTGATCAGGATAGTCCGCGGTTTAAGGTGCGATAATCCACACACATCCTTACTGTTCCATTCTTTTCCTCACTACCACAATGGGGGAAGCATAAGGGCTTCTGGATTCTTGTATTACACCAGCAGCTAACATCTCTTGCAGATGCCGCCTCACATCATCTATGTCAGCAGGTGCCAGGCGCCGAGACCTCTCACGAAATGGTCTTTCGTCATGCAGCCGGATATTGTGCTATGCTCCTTGCACGCATCCTACGTCCCATTCCTTTAAAAAACACCTGGTCTCTCTGGGCAAGCTTCTCACTGATCCTCACTTTCCATTCAGCTGGCAGAGGGAGTCGCCGAAATCAAATAAGTCAGGCGTTACTCTGTCATTCTTCCTTGAACTCTTGCTGCTGGGTAGCACTGCAGTGTCTGCACAATGCACATTAGCCAGGATGCAACCTCTATTTACTGAATGTCTCTTTCAGACACATTATGAACTTGGACCATTACCCTTCTGGCATAAGCATGGGCTCTAGCGGGCAAAATACTAGGCTTGACCAGCAGTCCCTCTGGCAATTTTCCATCGCCTGGTGCATCCAACATTAATATTTTATTCTTAACATCCTTTCTGATACGGACCTCTCCCTGTAAGGTACACTGGGCATTTGGCGCCAGGATCAGAGACTCAGGATCCTTCTTCCATACAATTCGACCGTTCCTCTGGTTCTATTTTTCAGCATCTCTCTGTGCCTCATAGGCCTTCTTAATTAAAGCCGAACTCTTAAAGCTCTACTAGTCTTTGACCCCTGTTTTCATAACACAACTGTGCCAGCCTTCCGAACATATGAGCATTTGTTCCAATCAACAAAGGGACACCATCATACAGTCCAGTGGGGGACACACTAAGGCTAGGGTCTCTACTTGTTCGGCCACTCCAGCCACGGAGGTGGGGAAAGACAGGAAATTCGGATATACCCGGAATAGGGGTAGGCCTTCTCACTTAACCCCCATACATGCAGTCCTTCTAATGGTTGTAAGGGTACATCTGACAAATGCTTCTGATACCAATCTTGGAACATAATTGTCACTTGGGAGCCACTGTCTAATACAGCTCTTGTAGACACTCCATTCACCTTTACAGTGGTCTCCATGGAGGGACCCACTATTCTGGACCAGTCTGGAGAGGCGGTAGTGGGGGCCTGAGCAACTGACCTTGCCACAAAAGGACGTGAATTAGCATTTTTGGTGCCCTCACTGGGATCATGTCGTGCACCTCTTAACCACTGATTTGTTCTCCGAAGCTCTCCTTGTAGCCTATATGCAACTTTGTCAGTGGGGACTGGCATTCCCTTTTCATGTGCCCATCTTTCCCACAATTATAGCAAAACATACTTTCTGGAGTTTGAGCTGGCCGAGGCACCACACTGGGAGCCAGGGCGGGGGTATTACTAACTGGAAACCTTGGTGCCATCTCTGTCTCATGGGCGTGATAAGCATTTGGAGACATCTCGTCAGTTTCTCCACTTCCATGGTCAAGGAATTGAGTTCGGAGCTGTTATCAGCAGGAGATACATGGTGGGTACCCCCACCCCATAGCGAAATGCAGTCAGATATAGGTCCAGGGCCCGTACTTGCAGGCGTGGCCTTCATAAAGGGACTGTTTGAATTCCGGATCTCTCTCAACAGTTCGCCCCATTGTGGCATATCTTTTCCTTGTCAGAGCACTCATTGACTGTCAACCTCTGCCCCTGAACTTCACTTGATGGGTCACCTCAGTCACTCGGGTCGTAGCCGCAGCTATTGGTGCAGGTCCCTCCCGAGGTCTTTTCTCAACTCCTCAATTTCTCTCATTAACTCATCATAGGAGGGTGGGATTCCAGTCGATCTGCCAGGCGTAACTGAAGCAACAGCAGTTCTGAGAAGGGCAGACTTTAGGATCCTGTCCATCCTGGTTCGGTCCAGTTCAATCGCTGGCAAACTACCCTTTCTGAGGCATTCTTGCAACAGTTTTCCAGCCGAGATACATACACAGACAACAACCCCTTGGTACTGTTGTGCATCTCTTACTCTCCACCATAGGTCCTCATCAGAATCTGGGCTCCATACACATTCTCCAAGGCCTCAAGATAGGCCTGTGCAGTCGCTTCGGGTTACTGGCCCATTTAGCATGGATGGTAGCCAGGGCAGGACCTCGAGGGCTCTCACTAACCTCTTGCGCTGGCTTCCGAGCATTGCCATTCTAGCACTTGGGGCAACATAGTCTCATCCAGGTCTCCAGTCATCCTCCCTTGGGGGGTGGGAGGATGCCAGAGAAGATCCTCAACCTTCGGTAAGAGTCGTGACTAATGGCAGGTGCAGAAATAGGAGTCTGCATTGGTTCAGCCACCATTATGGGTACTGGAGCGGGAGAGGGTGTTGGGGGAAGAACACCCCCAGGTGGCAAGAATAGTTTCTTCAAGTCCTCCACAGTTTTCCCTTCCACCAGCAACCATTTAGCAAATTTCTCCTCAAAAGTTTCAGATAGTGGTGGGGGCTCATTCTCCCCAGGTCTTTACTGTCCTTAGTTATCACTCTCCAAGCAGTGAGGGCTCCCTCTGGGGTAATGGTCTGTGGCACTTTGGAGCTATCTATGGGATCCTTAAACTCTACTAGGGCCAGGAAAGTGTGGGTGAGCAGATTAGCATGCCGACCCACCACCACAGGGTTTTGTAAACCTTCCACCTTGGAAAGTACTCCTGTACAGTGTCCGTATTGATACCCAGGGGATGTCCAGGATAAGCATAGCATTTTGGGGTCAATCTCCTCCCCAGTACACCACTCCACCAGCGGTGCACAGCACTTCTGTCGGGTACCCATTTTTTTTCTTAACAGTGGTTCGTAAATATGGCCACTAGAGGACACACAATCCCAGCGGTGAGTCTCAAGATGTAACCCCTAGATGGCCTATCCCAGGGCTACCACCTGTCTGATTTGCCACTAACAGGTTGAGGGCCTGGATCCAATGGCGGGTGCCTCCACCCAGAGGTCAGGGTTTACAATAGTTAAACTAACTTGGTCACAGCCCTCTGGGACACTGCAACCCCTTTCTTCCCACTAGTGGCCCACAATATATCAGAATTACCTTCACAGTATACACTTACCCCCAGGACTGGTTCCGCACTGGGACCTCCTGTGAAATAAGATACAGTGCAACAATCACAGTACAGTGCTTTAATGTAGACAAATACCTCAGGCAGTATAACTTTGCTGAAACAAGCAGCTCTGATTTATTTAGGGGGATATAACAAGGACAGGGGGAAATCAGGTTAATTAGCTTATCACTCTACTCATCTACCTATGGCTCTGTGCACAGGCCTATCCCTATCAGTTACTGTCCCTGGGTACCCAAGCCCTACTGGCTAGTCCAAACCGTGGCAGCTGGTAGGGGCCCTTTCACACAGAGAAAAGGAAAAACAGTCAGCAGTACAGTAATTCCATTTGGATTTAATGTGGCAATTCAACAGGGAGCGACCCTGAATTAGTACTCACGACCTCCAAACAAGATAGGGTCCTTCAATGTCAGCAGGGCTACTCTTGAGCTCCAAGAGACTCCTCACACATTTATATGGTAAAAAGAAAGCACTATACCTGGCAGGCTGCATCTGTATCCCGATCGCAATTACTGCACAATACCGGAGAACACACAGCAGATTCAGTTCCTGACAGACCGGTCTATTTTCAAGCAATTCCTCCAGTCTTCTACAGGGTGAGCCTGGTTTCTACTCTTCAGATATCCTTTGATTCTCTTCACAGGACAGATTCAGTCCTAACAAGCTGCAGACCGGAACTCTGGACCTTACACATGTTTTTGACTAAAACTGTGCACAGAAGGAACACAGGGTTCCTTTCCCTTCACTACCAGAGCAGACTGAAACTCCAACAGACAAAACCGGCACTTCCTTTGAGTTCCTCCCAGTTCTTGACTGGATTGGCTGTCACTCACAATAGACTGCTGCTGTTGGTCCAAAAGGCGCGAAGTCTAAACTACATCTCCCAGAGTCACTGCCCATACAATCCTCTTGTGGCTGGCTCAGATTATGAGTCCAAGTTCTGATTCGTCCAAGGCACCATTTTAGAGCTAGCTTACCCCACACTGATTGGTCCAGTTCAGCAGTTCAAAACCAGAATGGGGAACTAGGCAGACACAGTTCTGACTGCAAAGAAAGCAGGTTAGACAAACTGTAATTTCATTATTACTCTAACTGATTTCTGGCAAACAGTTACATCTTTCAGATAGGTTCCCTTTGTACTCCTAGTGACTGCAAAAATGGAGTGAATTGGCAGTAGTTCGAGTGGTACTCAAACAGAGAAACACACAGTCCCCCCCATATAAACTAATTATGTCTGCAAGCAGACAGCTCTTAAAGAGACAGTACCAGAGGCTCTAAAAACACTCACTGATAAATGGCTTAAACGCCAAACACCATTCAGGCTTGGAGCATTCAAGCAAGCTCCTGGAAGTCTTTTGGGAACCCCCATTTGCAGGGGGGTTACATCTGCTTCTAATGATTTGCCATAAAATGCCTTTTTTTGTACTCATTTCTTCTCCCCAAACTCTTTGCCTCCCCTCCCCTCCCTAGACATCAGGGGCCCAATATTCAAAGGTTTGTGTGAGCCTTCCTATACACCCCAGCATCTTGTTTGCCTTACTATAACCCTTGTTACACTGGTTTGCTTGTTTCAGGGGAGTCACTGATGATGATACCTAGGTCTCTTTCCACAGAGGTTATGCCCAGTTTTACTCCCCACCCTGATCTAGTACTCTGTCCTTGGGTTCTTGTTTCCTATGTGCACCTTTCACTTTTTGGCATTGAATTTCAACTGCCAAACCTCAGACCACCTCTCTAGTGTTTGCAAGTCTCTCTGCAGCTTTCTAACGCCCACTTCACTGCCTACCCTGCCACAGAACTTACTGTCACTTGTAAAGAGACACATCTTGACCTGGATTCCTTCTCCCATGTCACTAATAAACATATTGAAAAGGATTGGATCCGGGACTGATCCTTGTAGCACTTCACTGGTGACCACCCTTACTTCTGATTTGACTCCAGACTTTCACACATTTTACAATTACATTTTGCAAGTTAGTAAACTGCAGAATTTTAAACCACTATAACTTTAAAACTAGTGAACTGAATCCACCAGTTTTGTCATGTTCATTGATCCTAAATATTAGGCTGTGAGGCCACCATTATGGCCAGCAGAAGAACATTGCTCTACCATGCTGACAATTCAGGATCGGAAGAAAGCCCGGGAAGTCACATCAGAAGACAGGCCATGGTTGAGACAGCTGCCCATCAGTGGGTTCCACCAACACAGCAGCCCCTGCAGCTGGGCCAGGGAGCTTGCACCTGCCACAGGGGAAGCTGTGGCTGTGCAAAGCTGACAGAGGTGCTGTCCCTTCCGGGGGAGATTGGAGGGAAAAATGTTGGAGAAAAACCTGGCAGCCAGCCGAATGATGGTTGGGTTCAGTCTCATCAGGGTGTATCTCTGTGAACAGGGTATATCCCTGAAAAACAACCTGCCAGCCAAGAGAAAAAACAATATAGAAAAAAAGAGGCTGTGAGTTCCATCTCTTGCTCAAAGACTGGCCAAGTTATATAAGCAGCCAAAGATTGCAAAATAACATCAGTAATTAAAGTTCAATTTCATGAGCTTTTGTAAAACTGTGGAATGTTGTGATACTTTTGTTGAAGCCATGTCCATACATTTTGCCCAGTCAAACACTTGAGTTGCCATTGTAGGGAAAAGTAAAGGCTGGGTAAAGCGGCAATAAGGTAGCAGTTGTGGTAGGCTCCATTGTAAAAGCACAGTAGTGCCATGTTTCAGAAGCACCAAGTTAGGTCGACAATAAACCTGTTGACCTCCCTCACAGTGACAGCACAATACTGATGCAGGTATTGTGCCGCCCAAGCCCCCACTGTTTTCTGTAGGGTGCTGTGCCCCACACCCCCATCTGAAGGGTTCTGCCCCTCCTGCACCCCTCAGACTTTAGGATTCTCAACTCCAGGTCAGAGTTGGACTGGGGAGGGGGCTGAACACTGGGAGAAAGTGAAACACGGAAACAGACCATTTCAGCGACTATCGCTGTAGTGGTAATTTTCCATGTTTTGCCATCGGGGTGTCAGGCAAAAGGGGGCCACCCCCATGTTTCAGGTCACTATCTTGCATGACTAGGGTGCCCCTTCTGCAGGACAGCTGAGGAACTACGGAGGGAGCTATGGCAGGCAAGAGAAGTGATTACAAGGCTGCAGAGGAGACTGGATTGGGGATGCCCACCACCCCCCTTACCCACCCACTCCCCCAAAGGCCCATGGGTCTTGGGGGATAGAGGGTAGTGGGAGGGGACAGTGGAGCACCTAGAGCTAAGATGGGGCAGTGTCAGCCACACACTATCCACACGCAGAATCATTTTGCCTCCCTAGCCAGGTGACAGAAACCAGGTGGGAAAGAAGGAAGAATTGAGCAGGACAAACCTGATTCAAGAAAGCAGGAAGGAGGTACAAGAAAGGAGAAGAAGAATATACAGAGCAAAAGGAGGATTCTGGTCATGGAAGACTCTATGTTGCGAGGCATGGGGGCACAGTCCATCAGTGCAAACGGAGCTGAAGCCATGGTGAAATGCATACCAGGAGCATCTGCAAGAACAGATAAGGACAGAGTAGGATGGCTGGTGAGAAGAGATCAGGATATTTCAGCGATCATTGTCCACCTTGGGACACATGACATAGCAAATAGGACTGTGGAAGAAGCCAAGACAGACATGAAGACCCTAGGGGAGAGCTTAAAGGAGTGCACAACACACCTGACCTTCTCGGAGGTGTTGCCAGTTTGGAGGAAGGGCAGAAGTGAGGACAAGATCAGGAATGAAGAGATCAGGGAATGGAGGACCTTCTGGAACAGGAAGCTCTTCAAGCATGATGGTCTGCATTTCACCAGAGAAGGAGCGAGAGCACTAAGGCAGAAGTTGGAGGTCTTCATGGAAGATTTAAACTGGGAGGTCTCCAGCCCGGAGAAGAAGCCCTAACTGAGGATGTAGCAGAAAGATATGAAGGTAAGGGGATCAGCAAATGAAAGGGAACACCCCAACATTGGACTAAAGGAAACAGGCATGGCCATGTGCAAGGAGTGGCCATAGGTACAAAAGGAGGGACCTCATGTAACGTACAGGAGGAGCAGATGCAGAATAAAAGGGATGGTATTGGAGTTATAGCAGAGGGAGGAGGCTGTGATTGGAAGGCTATGTGCACCAGTGCCCACAGTCTGGATAACAAAATCCTGTAACTTGTGGCATTAATGGCCTCTGAGGACCTGGATATCATGGAAGTCACAGAGATATGGTGCAATAACAACCATGCCCGGTAGCTAGCCATTCCAGGGTACACGCTGCATAGATGGGGCAGGGAAGGCAAGAAGGGTGAGAGGTGGCATTGTACATCATGGAAGGGATAAAAGGGACAGTCCCACAAGACAAGGGGGGAAAGCAGAGGCACTGTGGGTAACCCTGGAAGTGGGGAGGGGAACAGTACTTAGAACAGGAGTGATATACAGGCCCCCAGGGCAGGCAGAGGATGTAGACAGAGAACTGCAGAAGACTATAGAGAACATGGGAACAAAAAGTGAATTGCTGCTGATGGGTGACTTCAACTTGCCAGATGTGGACTGAGACATCCCAGTGGCAGCCTCAGCCAGGAGTAAGGGATTCCTGCAATCCCTGCAAGGGGCAAGTCTCACACAGCTAGTGAGGGAACCTATGAGGGAGAATGCAATTCTGAATCTTGTCCTATGCAATGGGGACAGGATAAAGGAAGTTACAGTGGGGGACATCCTAGGGACTAGTGATCGTCAAGCTGTGGGGTTCACCATAAGGATGTCATAGGAGGCTAGCCACGCAAGGACTAGAATCCTGGATTTCAGGAGGACAGACTTTGATAAGATGAAGGATGAATTCAGGAAGGCTATGCAGGGATACAATGACTCAAGGGGGTAGTGGAACAGTGGGATAAGATAAGGGAAGCCCTGCACCTGGTAATAAACCATTGTGCCAGGTTTTGCAGCAATAGCAAAAGGAAAAGGAAACAAGCGTGGTTCTCAAGGGCAGTAGCAGAGCTAGTAAGAGGAAAAAAGATGGCATTTCTGAGGTACAAGGCAACACGAAGTAAAGAGGACAGACAAGAATACTTGGAAAAATGAAGAGCAGCAAACAAGGCAGTAAGGACAGCAAAGGCAAAAACCAAGGAAAAGCTAGCTAAATAAGTGAAGGAAGGAGGGAAGGCATTCTTTAGGTATATTAGCTAGAGAAGGAAGACTGGGATGGATTATTAGACTTAGGGAAGAAGAAGGCAGGGTAGTGGAGAAAGACATTGACAAGGTGACAATCCTCAACAAATACTTCTGCTCCGTATTCATGGAAGAAGGCAATGGAGATGGTCCCCATTAATGGAGAAGGGCAAGCAGGAAGAAGGGGTGGATATTCGACCTTTTTCTGAGGACAGAGTAAAACGAGCACTAGAACAGCTTAGGGTGGATAAAGCTATGGGGCCCGTTAGGATACACCTGAGGATCCTAAAGGAGCTCTGGGAGGAACTGTCTAAACCTCTGGCTAAGCTGTTCAGTGGGTCACTAAAAACAGGAGTGGTTCCCAAGGAGTGGAGGAGGGCACAAGTGGTACCCTTGCACAAATGTGGTAGCAAGAAGGAGGCAGGAAACTACCACCCAGTCAGTTTGATCTCGATAGTAGGTAAAATGATGGAAACCCTACTTAAGGAAAGGCTGTGGACAACCTAGAGACAAGGGGGCTGCTGGACCCAAGGTAAGATGGATTCACTACAGGGAGGTCATGCCAGACCAACTTGATTGATTTCTTCGAGTGGGTAACAAAGGAAATAGACCAGGGCAGAGCAGTAGATGTGGCCTAGCTGGACTTCAGGAAGGCCTTTAACACAGTTCCACACAGAAGACTAATCCACAAGCTGTCAAATCTGGGGGTGGGGACAGAGGTGATCATGTGGGTTAGAAACTGGTTGAGTAACAGAACACAAAGTGTGGTGGTAAACGGGCTTAGCTCACAGGAGGGAAGGGTAACAAGTGGCGTACCCCAGGGATCAGTGCTGGGACCAGTGCTCTTCAATGTCTTTATAAGCGATATTGCAGTGGGTCTAGAATGGAGTGTTAGCCTGTTCGCAGAAGATACAAAGCTAAGTAACAGGGTAGATACACAGGAAGGTATAGAAAAAATGAGGAGGGATCTGAAGAGGCTAGAAAACTGGTCCAAGGAATGGCAGTTGGGTTTCAGTGCAAAAAAGTGCAAGATTATGCACCTAAGGAGAGGGAATCCTAGGGCTGAATATGAATTAGACAGGGTAACACTGGAGGCTACCACAGAGGAAAGGGATCTAGGGATAGTCATAGAAGACAACCTCAAAGTGGCTAAACAGTGCGACAAAGCAGTTGTAAAGGCTAACAGAATGCTAGGGTGCATAGGGAGGGGTATAACAAGTAGAAGGAGGGAAGTAGTGGTACCGTTATACAACTCCCTAGTAAGGCCTTATCTGGAGCACTGTGTTCAATTCTGGAGGCCCCATCTCCAAAAAGACATAGACAGGATGGAGATGGTACAGAGGAGGGTGACAAAAATGGTGTTGGGGATGTGGCATAAGTCGTATGAGGAGAGACTCACAGCTCTAAATATGTACTCCTTGGAGAAAAGGAGAGAGAGGGGGACATGTTAGAGACCTTCAGATATCTAAAAAGGATCAACAGGGTACCAGAGGGGAGCATCTTTCATATGAAGGGAAATAGCAGAACAAGGGGGCTCAGCATGAAACTAAAAGGTGGAAAACTTAGATGGAACTTGAGAAAATTCTACTTCACTGAAAGGGTGGTGGAGAGATGGAACAGTCTCCCCCAGGAAGTGGAGGAGGTGGCCACAGTTCAGGGACTCAAGAATGCATGGGATAGGCTCATGGGAATTATCAAGCTAGGGGTGGGGGGGCTTGTAGCATCTACGGTAATTAGAAAGAGGGATAGGGCAGACTGGATGGGCCACAAGGAACTTATCTGCCGACAACATCTATG
Organism: Neoceratodus forsteri; assembly: GCA_016271365.2. Lineage (NCBI taxonomy): Eukaryota > Metazoa > Chordata > Ceratodontiformes > Ceratodontidae > Neoceratodus > Neoceratodus forsteri. The sequence goes on along the minus strand of CM057456.1, from coordinate 44,089,409 downwards.
TATCTGTGTAGCTATGAAGAAGAATAATCATGGACATCACTGTGCACTACCATGAATTCTTACAATATGCCACATAACCACTAGACCTCACTGACTTAATGACTGGTGGAAACACATGTAGCACATATACATGCAGTATTGTTTCTGTACAATGCCATCTGTTTACTCTATAACAACTCTGTTGATGGCAATGTATATTTTTACTATTTGAAAAGCGTGACACCACGTAAAGCTAAGCTTACAAATAGCTGTGACTTAAGCCATTGTGACACAAGTAACTGGGTATCTTTAATGATTTGATGGAGCATGATACTGGACATAACTGATGCCAGAGTATTGAAGGGGCATTGTAGTGCCATGGTTGTACTGCAGGTAAGGTGATTCAGTGATGTTAAGTGCTTTGTGAAAGTTAAATTTCACAAGTAGAATTCTAGAGGCATTACTTATTATGGGTCCATAAATGTTTGATCAATTGTGCCAATTAGTAATTTCTAAAGTATTCACAATAAATGTTAACCTACTGAGCCACATGTATCCAGCTTAATTAGATTCCAGGACATATTTACTTTGGTATGCATGCCACATCTTTAGTGTATACCTGCAATTGCAGTGGAGGTATAAACATCCAAATGTTTTGAAAATTGTCACATCTGACAAATAAATAAATTGTGAAACCTCCTGTAACTTACAATTTACACAACTAATTACCTCCCTATTTAGCAGTTTCTATGACTTTTCCAAGAAAGTATGCATATAAATGTTCAATTATCTAGTGCCAAAAGTGGTTAAGTTGTAAGCACAGAAATATTTTCAGAAATGTTCATATGAATAATAAATTGCCAGGCATGGAGCCCCTAAAGCCTCCCGATGCCTCATCCAAATATCATTAAACTTTAAGGGCCTCCTCCATGCAATGTGCCTGCCAGGTTGTAGTGCTCGAGTTATAATATTGTCCGGGTTATGACCAATTAAATAATTTTTAAAAAGTTTACAAAATTTTGCAGAATGTCACTGAAGTTTATGAAAATTCTGCAAAATCAGAATTTTTTCATTTTGCCTAGCCCTAGATAATGCTAAAGAATGCTCCAAGGAAATCACACTTTAAGATGGAATTTCACTGATGTCTAAGGGATTCTGGAAGATGGCCAAAATTAGAAAGTTATGGTTTAATATACACAACCCCCAATCCCCGATGCTAATCAGAACAGCTAGCTATAGATTATGGCCCAGACATTCCAAAGGGTTGCACATGGCGCAACAGTGTTGCACCATGCGCAACCCACTGAAGTGCCCTGGCACGATATTCAAAAGGGAAAAGTGCGTGGCACAAATCCCGATGCACCACAGTGCATCAGTAATGTATGCAGGCACAGGTGGGGGGGTGCCTATGCCCCTGCACAGCCCAATATTCAGCCCGAAATGTGCAGCGCCATGCATGCGCAACCCCTACCTGTGCCAGCACAAAGCTGATCCAAAATAAAAAGGAACAACTGATGGCCGCCCACAGGTGAGCTGCCATATTGCAGGGGGCAACACGGCAGCTGCCACCTGTGGGTGGCTACCCGAGCTCCGGCTGCACTTGGCGGCACCCCCCCCATTCCCGATCGCAGGCATTTGTAAAATAAAGAACCCTTATCATCCCTGGTGGTCCAGTGAACCACTGTCTGCCCAATTGCAGGCATTTGTAAAATAAAAGAAAGTACTTTGTCCAATATCCCTGGTGGTCCAGTGGACCACTGCCCACCCGATCACGGGCTCAGTAAAGAAATTATATCCCCAATATCCCTGGTGGTCCAGTGGACCTGCCCGCCCGATCGCGGGCTAAGTAAAAAATGTGTATCCCCAATATCCCTGGTGGTCCAGAGGACCTGCCCGCTTGATCGCGGGCTAAGTGAAAAATGTATATCCCCAATATCCATGGTGGTCCAGTGGATCTGCCCGCCCGATCGCAGGCTAAGTAAAATAATTACATCCCCAATATCCCTGGTGGTCCAGTGGACCCCACCCGCCACTGAATCTCATCTTACTCCCCGGTCAGCGGCGGGCAGCAGCACCACCACCTACCATCGCCGGACTGACACCGTCGATGGGACTGTACACCATTGGTCCTGGCGTGAGCCAATGGGCATGCAGCCCATGCCGTTACTACACATCCCAGATATGTGAATGGGATCGGATCCCATTCACATATCTGGAATGTGTAGTACAGTATGGATTGCACACCCATTGGCTCCACCGTGGACCAATGGGCATACAGCCCTCACTGGACGGTGTCAGTCGGTGGGCAGCGGGCAGCAGGCGGTGGTGCCACCCGCCGCTGACTGGGGAGGGGCCAGTGGGATTCAGTGGGTTGGTGGGGGGTCCACTGGACCACCAGGGATATCGGGATGTAATTATTTTTACTTAACCCACGATCGGGCAGGCAGGTCCACTGACCACCGGGATATTGGGGATATATATTTTTTACTTAGCCCGCGATTGGGCAGGCAGGTCCACTGGACCACGAGGGATATTGGGGATATAATTTCTTTACTGAGCCCGCAATCGGGCAGGCAGCAGTCCACTGGACCACTAGGGATATTGGACAAATTACTTTCTTTTATTACAAATGCCCGATCGGGTGGGCAGTGGTCCACTGGATCACCAGGGATTTGTGACTTTCCTCTTTTTACTACAGCCCACAATCAGGATGTGGAGCACATTGCCAGCTGCAGGGGGTGCTGGTCCCCAACAGCTTCTGCCTGGCAGGGCGCCAGGTGCAAGTCGTCAGGGATCGACACACCTGCATGCAAATGGGGCCACAATGACATGCAAATGGCCCCATTTGCACCTTGCAGACATAATGGCCCCATTTGCATGTCAAGTTTTGAATATCACTGTTGCTGTGCATAGTGCAATGGAACTTGCCCTAGCGCATCCCCATGCTCCACTCTGGCCACTTGCGCTGGCGCAGTGCCACTGCGCCATGCACACTAGGGGTGGCCAGGGTGCAATATATTCAATGCTGCTGAGCCATGGCGCAGCTCCGTTGAATATCGCCCAGTCCACACCCCTGCGCAGCCAAGTTGATCTGCGCCCAAGCTTGCGCCACAGCCTGGCGCAGTTTGAATATCTGGGCCAATGGATCTTTGCCTCAGGATATGATCACGAGCAAAATCTGATTCTCAGACTCAGGAAAAACTGCCATTAACTCTACTATTCCCTCCTGTGCTATACAGATGCCTCTGAAAACAGTTTATAAACTGCTGCTCAGGATAAGTAATCCTGGATTCATTAACAGGAAATCATTCAGCACTGGCTCAGTGGCATAGAGGGATGAGGTGTTATGTGCTGTACCTCTCACCACACTGACAATTCATGTTTTGGAACTAGTGCAGGTCACTAGAGGTTGGCCGAGGGGGTAGAGGATTGTACATCTGAGGTACAGCTCTCCTCTCATGGGGTGGGGAGGCTTGCTGAATTGGCCCATGGCTACTCCGGGGTGGAGGCCCAGGGTAGTGCCAACAGCTCACGTGACATGAAGGGAGGGGCCACAGTTCTGTAACAAGTGTACACCTCCATGTGCACACACATTTGCATCCCCGTGGCAAGGGAACTGTGGGAGAAAATGGAAAATGGTTTGGCACAGGCTATATGGAACCCTGAGTTATTTTGCTTCACACCATTGTTGGCTCACCTAGCCCATCTGGATTGTGTCACTGGGTGGGGGGAGCAAGACCCTCCCTTTCCCAGCTCTACCATGGGGGTAATCTGTGGGGGATCTTGGGCTCAGTGGATTGAGGAGATGGCTGCCAGGTGAGAGGGCATGGGGACAGGGCTGAGAACCTGCCTGCAATGGCCCTACAGGTAGAAAACTATATGAAAAAGAGGAAAAAGGAAACCATTTTCCATTCCTGTATGGACTACCAGCAGAGCAAATCCTGCTTCAGTTTCATGACTTCCCACCCCCCCTTCAGGGGTTTGATACAGGTGGCATATCCACCAAAAGTAAGGGATCTTCCAGTAAAAATATATCAAAGCTAACCAGCTCACTACCAGTGTTAACTGTCAGTATTGCACCATCTCAAGCATTAGAATCTCTAGCTAGCACTAGCAAGGCATCACAGAAGAAGTTAAAGGAGCCAACACCAGGAAATCAAAAGGAGCATGTGTAACCCCCTTGTTACCCAGGATTACTAGAATCCCAGTAAGACCTAGTGGTAGACAGGGAAGGCAGCTTGTGAAACTCCAGCTAAATGGGTTTCACACTGTCTCACTCTGTTCTCAGTCTCAGCTGAGACTGAGGGATGACATCACCAATAGAACTATCGCAGCTGCATGAGCCACATTGGAATCTGCAGCAAAGGGAGTTGGTTAGAATGTTGGGAGGTTTTTGAAGTCAGTCTTCAGTCAGTCTTCAGTGAGTGTGTGTGAAGTTGGGAGCTTGCTGAGAAAGCAGCTCACTGAAGGCTCCAGGAGCCTCAGCCCTCACAGAGGTCTACTTTTAAGTAAATAGGGTGTGTGTCTCCACCTTAAAGAGAGACACAAAAGATAACTGAAATGGTGAGACCGCTGTTTTTGGGTCTTAGTGCCCCCTCCCTCCGGGGGGGCAGGAAAGGTTTCCCTGAAGATTCCTGGGGCAACCTCCTAGTTCTGCTTGTGAAGGAAAAGCTGCCTATGTGTTCCAGTGTTTATTTGGGAGAACAAGAAGATTTGTGAATCGCCTGAGAGGCACCTGCAACATGAGGGTGAGTGTCTGCTCTTGCTAAAAGGGCCTATGTTTTTCACCCTGGGACTTGTGTGACAATGTGGGGATTGAACTACTAAATATTGGGAAGCCTAGAGTAATGGGCTAAGCAAAGTAAAAGTAGGTTCAAGTCCAGAGCTTGTTGGGATGCAAATGATATGTAGAGGAGATGTGACAGACGCCTACCCAGAATCTACATTTGAAAGTTCAGTAAAATAATTGTTCAGTTTCCAGAGAAATGGCCGGGTATGGGCTTTGGGAGCTGGAAGTGGGTGGCACCCCATCTTTAGTGACCAGGTCCACCTCTATGGATTTCTTCTGTGGATTTCTACTTTGTCTCAGGCACTTGGCCAGTGATGAGGGAAGTACCCAAACGTGGGATTGTAAGGAAAATTCTCTCTAGGAGTCAAAGACTCTAGTGTGGTTTGCGGAGTCACAACAGGATAATTGGTTCATTCCTCAAAGGGACCGCGGATCAAGTGGCCAGCAGGGGAGCCTGGCCAGTGGGGAAAACCCAAGTAGTGTACAAGTCGGGCTGTGTACCCAAAGCTGCGTGCAAGTCTGGGCTGTGTGCCTGGTGGGTTTAGAGCCTGAGGGCTGGAAATGGTGATAAAGTGTTCTGTTGTCTCTAATCTGCATTACCAGGAAATGTAGTCCCATGGGGGTCCGTCTATGCTTTGTTTGTTCAGCTTGGAAGTGAATAAAAGCCACACTATAGAATCCCATTCCTGGTTCTGGACATTACAGTTATTACTTCCTGTGTTCGGATTAACTTGGGTGCCCCTGTTCAGAGTAGCCAAACCTAGGTCCCCTGTGCTGAGTAACCTCATCCTCCCCGAACCCGGTCCCCACCAGGTACTGCTGTCAGCTTCAACAGCATGCCACCTGTCATTTTGGCAAAAAGGCAGGGGTGAGGGTTTACAAAAATGGAGGCACTGCTGGGATTTTGTTCTGGGAAGGAAGGTGCTCGGGCAAGGGGGTTAGTGTTTTGGCTATCTGGCAGTGGGTAGCCCAAAAAGCTGAAGCAATTTCCCTAGTGTGTTGCTGTGTGCTGTGGATCTTGTGCTGCTGTTTAAAAATGCCAACTATTTACCAAGGAGCAGTAAAGCCAAAGATTGTGCCCTTGGCCTGCATCAAATTGTTTACAGCGTTTTTGCCTGCTTTTAAAAATGAACTGTGGTAAAGAAAAGTGTGGAAGACTAGGGGTAGCAACAGAAAAATTGTACCCTGGACATTTGAAATGCTTTTAAAATGAACTGTTGTAAATAAAAGTGTGGAAGACTAGGGGTAGCAACAGGAAAATTGTGCCCTGGACATTGGAAATGCTTTTTGAATGAATGAGAGACTTGCAGGTGTAATGGCTATGTTAAATGGCTGAAATGGGCTCCCGCTGTGGAGTCAGTTGGTAAAGAAAAAAAGTTGCATTCTGCAGTTTAAATTTGCCTGCTCGACAATCGCCGTGAGGAGAAAAGCCCTCGTGAGGAAGAAGAGGCTCATTTGCATGGCGTTGTGTGATTGGTCAGGCTGAGATCAGTCCTGCCCCTCAGCCAACTCTACAGAGACTGCCCCAGCATTTGAGATGGAGTGTGAGTGGAGTGCGTGTACTGGCTAATGGAGAAGCATTGCAGAGTGTTAAAATCACTGTAAACTTTGTAAAAATTGACTTTCTAGTTTGAAATCAGGCACAACCCGCTAATCGATCGTCAAAATTGCAAAAGTGGTGGTCGAAAAGACGATCGGTAGGACTGCTCGTCCGTTTCTGTTCTGAGGCCTCCAAGAGTTGGCTGCAGGCCATTTTCCCCTTCACAGCAAACTGCTACTGATAACAGTAAGTAACAACCTAAAAACTGCTCAAACAGTGATTTTCTGCCCTATGCCATATAAATGTGTGTGCAGCAGTGTAGTCACTTTGCAAGTAACGACTGTGTCAAGTCCTGCCAGCAAGTGCAAGTCTGTTAAGCCATTGACTGTGTGCACAGTAATGAATTCAGCCTCAGTTTAAAGTTTGAAGCCAGAGAGAGACTGTGGGTTGTAGCCAAAGTGCAGCACTAGTTATACAGGCAATCCTGTCCTAAAAATCTGAAGCTTTGGGGGACTGTGGAAAAAAAAATGTTTCCAGCATGTAAAAAGTCCATGGAAAATCCTGTAAATGTGTTTAAAGCAAGAACAGAGCAAGTTGTGCAGTTTGAGCAAAAGTTATCAGTAGTTTGTGTAAATCGATGTGCAGTGGCTTGACCCAGATTCTGAATGTTGATGCACAGGAGTGCTGCCGCACCATTACAGGGTGGGTAGTAAAGCAACACAGCAGCAGAGGAGCCATTTTACAACTAAAGAGAGTGTTCAATAAAGTGGGACTTTCAGTTACAGTGAACTTTTGTTTGTTTTTCTGCAGTTATGGACTCAGGACCAGCTCGTTACCCGGATCATGCCCGGGTTGCAGTAACAGCAGCAGTAAATAGACTGAGGGATATTGAAAAGTGGTGCTATGGAGGACAGTTGCCTCCTCATGTGGCGATTCCTGGTTTTCCAGTGCATGTATGTCAAATATGCTTGAGAGCTGGAAGGGACATCTTCATGATTCCTCACTGTGCTGGATGCCTAGAAGAATACGGCTTGTATAAAGCACCTCAATTCCATTTGGCTCCCACGTGGACAAAGGTTCAGGAATCTGCAGTTGGCAGCACACAGCACCAGGTGGAGCCTGTGGAGGAAGGCCCCTCGGGGGAGCGTGGCACAAAGCTAGAGGGTACAGAGTTACAGACAGAACCAGAAGTTAAAGTTTCAGATGCTGGATCTCAAAAGGAAAGTTCGGATAAAGCATCAATAGACCCCTGGAGGGGGGGCCTAGCCCAAGTCTCTTAGGCAAAGATGAGATGCGGGAGGCCTTTGAGTGGGAAGTGTCGACCTCCATGCCTAGTAATGCGTGGATAGTCTCAGGAGTGAGAATGACTGCTCACTCCTGGGCTCAGATCCTCAGTGAAGAGGAAGATGAGGGGGAACCTATGTGGCCTTGTGAAAAAGGAATGGGTACTCAGCCTCAAGATCTTACCTCGGAGGAATGTATGGAAGAAAGTGGTGATGCCACTGCCCTGGCTTCACAAGATGAAGTAGTCAGGGATCCATTTATAATTTCTTTAAGGATGCGAAGCTGGCAGAACCAGGACTGGCCACCCCCAAGCCAGGCCAGCAGTCTTAGATTGACCAAAGCAAGTAAAGAGGAGAGACTGGTTCGTAGAAAGGCAAATGAGATCTATGGTATGGCCTTTCCTACCTTTCCTCGAAAAGTCTGGGAGGAGATTGAGGACAACATGAAATCCTGGATCTGGGATGAAGCCATGAAAAGTGTGCATCCTGGGGCCAACAAGCATTTAAAGAGTAGACTGTTCCATGAAAAGTATACCCAGTGGAAGAGAGGCAGGACACTGTTTATAGACAGAGTGAGAATAGTGGATGGAGAGGGACGTGAAATCTCCCACTGTGTGAATTATGTGTACCCAGATGAGGTAATAATTCAAGCTCCTGACCCCCGGTATGATTGGCCTCAGTGCAAGGGCCTCCCAGCAAATGTGCCCATGCCTACAAAATGGAAAGCCGAGCAGTGGTAGTCAATATTGCCACACCAGACTGTGAAATGCCTTTATTGATTCGCCAATATGGACATCCAGGACTCAGGTGCCCCACATTCATCAGTCTACAGTGTACTGGCCTTTCCAGAAACCATCGACTGGCCCATCAGATGACTTCAGATCCAGAGAGGACACCAGCTCAGCTGTATCCTGTTCATCGCCTGGTAATCGGATGACGTTGGACCAGCTGTTTTCTTTTTGTTCCTGTTCTAAAGTTCCATCTCCAGAGATGACATCACCCAGCAGTTCCCAGATGAGCCCTCCTGTGGTTCCCGGAAGATGTCTGCCAGCTGTATCGGAGGAAATGCTGCCAGGGAGAGTCTTCGTCAGAGGTGCAGGTCGGTTCCAAAATTACCATTCTTCAAGTGGCTGGTAAGTCCGAACTTTTCTATCTTTATGACATTGCAGTACACACCCTACACTAGCAGACTTCAAAATGTGTAAACTGTCTGCAAAGACTCTCCCCTTTGGGACTTTGGCCTGTTAGAACTGTGCTTCACTGGGCTCCGGCCCAGGAGATACTCTTTATTGGACTAGCTTTCGGGCACTGTGGTCACTAGTTGGGACTTTTAGGGCACTCTATCCCACCAAAGGTGTATTTTAAATAATGTCATTGTTTTCTAATGCAAATACTGCTTTTCTACCTTTTTCTAAAAAAAAAATCGTTTTGGGATTCTTCAGTGTTTTGATGGTAGGGGTTTAGGTAGACTGTATATGCAGATTAGGAGTGTGTGTTGTCTTTCTTTTTCTTAGAGGTGTTCCTGGGAAGACAGAAGAGAAGACAAGAAGAGGAGGAGGGGCTCATCGGAGTTCCTCATTAGTACTTTAGTGAATAGAAATTTAAAAGTACTATGGTGTTATTGTTGCTGTTACTGTATTAACCCTTTCCTTCCACAGGTGTGGTTGTGGGAGTAGGAAGGAGGCAGTAACATGGTATAAAATATGGTATTTTAATGGTGTGTGGTTGCAGGTTGCCCAAGGTCGGGGAGGTCCCCGGGTTGTTTTTAATTTTGGGGTATTAGGTTAGAAGCAGATAGGTTTTCCCTAGAGGGTTACGGGGGATAGACAGATTGTGGTCCTGAATGGCCATTGGGACCGCAGGACTGATCTATCAGGGCTATGCTCTCAATAGTTCTCCCAGAGCCACTAGGCGTCCATAGTAAGTGGATAGAGTAGAGGCTGCTATGTCAGCTAAAGGCCTCTAGGCCCTTAGTGTTGCCTGCCTGTGCTTGCACATGGTAGGAGGGGGACTGATCACCTACCTCCGCAGGTAGCACATAGGGTGGAATGGCCTAAGGCCGGGTAAATAATGACTGCGGACAGTCATTTTCCTGGTCAAGGGCGAGTGTAACCCCCTTGTTACCCAGGGTTACTAGAATCCCAGTAAGACCTAGTGGTAGGCAGGTAAGGCAGCCTGTGAAACTCCAGTTAAATAGGATTCACACTGTCTCACTCTGTTCTCAGTCTCAGCTGAGACTGAGGGATGACATCACCAATAGAACTATCGCAGCTGCATGAGCCACATTGGAATCTGCAGCAAAGGGAGTTGGTTAGAACGCTGGGAGATTTTTGAAGTCAGTCTTCAGTCAGTCTTCAGTGAGTGTATGTGAAGTTGGGAGCTTGCTGAGAAAGCAGCTCAGTGAAGGCTCCAGGAGCCTCAGCCCTGACAGAGGTCTACTTTTAAGTAAATAGGGTGTGTGTCTCCACCTTAAAGAGAGACACAAAAGATAACTGAAGTGGTGGAGACCGCTGTTTTTGGGTCTCAGTGCCCCCTCCCTCTGGGTGGGGGCAGGAAAGTCCTTTGCAGATTCCTGGGGCAACCTCCTAGTTCTGCTTGTGAAAGGAAAAGCTGCCTTTCATGTGTTCCAGTGTTTATTTGGGAGAACAAGAAGATTTGTGAGTCGCCTGTGGGGCACCTGCAACATGAGGGTGAGTGTCTGCTCTTGCTAAAAGGGCCTATGTTTTTCACCCTGGGACTTGTGTGACTATGTGGGGATTGAACTACTAAATGTTGGGAAGCCTAGAGTAATGGGCAAAGCAAAGTAAAAGTAGGTTCAAGTCCAGAGCATGTTGGGATGCAAATGATATGTAGAGGAGATGTGACAGACGCCTACCCAGAATCTACATTTGAAAGTTCAGTAAAGGAATTGTTCAGTTTCCAGAGAAATGGCCGGGTATGGGCTTTAGGAGCTGGAGGTAGGTGGCCCCCCATCTTTAGTGACCAGGTCCACCTCTACGGATTTCTTCTGTGGATTTCTACTTTGTCTCAGGCACTTGGCCAGTGATGAGGGAAGTATCCAGATGTGGGATTGTAAGGAAAATTCTTTCTAGGAGTCAAAGACTCTAGTGTGGTTTGGGGAACCACAACAGGATAATTGGTTCATTCCTCAAATGGACTGCGAATCAAGTGGCCTGCGGGGGAGCCGGGCCGGTGGGGAAAACCCAAGTAGTGTACAAGTTGGGCTGTGTACCCAAAGCTGCGTGCAAGTCTGGGCTGTGTGCCTGGTGGGTTTAGAGCCTGAGGGCTGGAAATGGTGATAAAGTGTTCTGTTGTCTCTAATCTGCATTGCCAGGAAATGTAGCCCCATGGGGGTCCGTCTATGCTTTGTTTGTTCAGCTTGGAAGTGAATAAAAGCCACACTGAAGAATCCCATTCCTGGTTCTGGACATTACAGTTATTGCTTCCTGTGTTCGAATTTACTTGGGTGCCCCTGTGCAGAGTAGCCAAACCTAGGTCCCCTGTGCCGAGTAACCTTATCCTCCCCGAACCCAGTCCCCACCAGGTACTGCTGTCAGCTTCAACAGCATGCCACCTGTTGTTTTGGCAAAAAGGCAGGGGTGAGGGGTTACACCAGCATTCCAGTGTAAGATACATTAACATAAATATGATCTAGACAATAGTATTGACTCCAGCATCTCCCTTGCTTCAGGTTCAGACTCAGAGTCATACTCAGATTGGGAAAAAAAATCCAAGTTCAGAGGTCACCCCACATCAGAAACAAGGGTTTCTCAGAGCCCTAACAAGATGGCTGGGGGCAAGTATAAACATAATTATGAACAAATAAATGAGAAGAATGAACAGCATGAACAAAATGAGCATAAACCAGAGGAGAATCAGTCTTAGAAAAAGACAAAGGATACCTTGCAGGGGCTATCTATTCCCCTTCCCGACAGGAAAATATATATGACAGTGAACTACTAGCAGAAATGAGAACTGGTTTCTCAAAAGTCAGTCGGTCCATTACATCCCTTATGGAGGCATTTAATATCCTTACAGGGACAATGGATGCATTGGCCCTTGGAATTGAGGGTGCAGAAGGCAGAGTCCATGCACAATAAGAGAAACTCAACCCACTTACTACTTGTTATTGAACAACACACTAAGGAGCTTGAAGAGTTCAAAACAAAAAGCAAAAATTTACGGACTTGTAACAGAATAGGGAACCTGTAAGTGGGGGGCATTCCAGAGGGAATGGAAAGATCTAACCCTTGAAGTATTTTAGAAGTGGACCAGAATTCAAGGAAGATTGCATTGGATTGAGTCCATAGGTCCACGCTAAATAATAACTATAAAGGAAAGCAACCAAGGTCTGTATAAATCAAACCTTGCCACTTTCAGAACAAGGAGACAATTCTAAACTAGGCTCAAATAGGAAGGGGTTCCCATGTTTGGGGGTGATTCTTCAAATATACCCTGATTTTAGCCCCAAAATCCTGGCAAAGTGAAAGGCCTTCAATCATGTGTTAAATCTTTTAAGACAGCACCAAGTTAAATATGTTCTGATCCCTCCTGCTATAAACTAAGAGTTCATGTCCATGGACCTACATTCTTCTTCCTTGCACCAAGAGAAGCAGAGCAAACAATTAGGAAATTACTGCAAATCTCTAAATCCAGGAATCCCTCCATCAAGAACCTCAGCCACCTTCACAGCTGGTTATACTAGCCACACTACCAGCTTCTCTAATCAGCAGAAATACCACTCCACTTTCTTAAAATCACAACAAGATAATCTGACTGATAAATCCTCTGCTGAGCAGCAGTAATCTCATCAGTCTCAATCACAACAAACCACAGAGGAAGATACACCTGATGTATGCAAAGTGAACAGAGGATACCAAGAGAACCAACTATAGGAATGGTCACAACTATGATGACAGAACATGGTGCCACTGCTTCAAATGCTGAATGACCTTCAATAAACCAAAGGAGAGGATTAAGAGGAAGATGAAGAACGAAAAAGATAATCTTCAAATCTCTGCAGCAGCTCTTAGTTTCATATAGGAGGAGGGAGCGGAGTGGGAGAAAAGGAAGGACTGAAGGGTGGGAGATGCAAGAAGGGGTAAGGGAGAAAACAAAAACAGAAAACCTCACTCCACTGAAGCACGTGTGCCAGATAAAAACAAAATCATAGCAAACAACAAAATCAGCATCACACTCAGCTACCAAAATAGCAAAACTTTTATTATATCAATTTACTGCATTGCATAACGCCAGGCAGTCAACAGGTCCAACTAAGCCCCAACCAGTTGTACAATTACAGCACCATCGGGGAAGGGGGAGTGCTCAAAGAGAACATCTTTTTAAGTTCAACAATTAAAGTTGTATACCACAAAGTGCTTTGTAAAGTGCGCTATATAGTTATAATTGTGCAAACTGTATAACAGAATAATGCTAATGAAGACTAAAAAGATTCATATATTAAAAACATTAATGCAAGGAAAAAGAATCTCTCTAATGCTGGATCCTTGTAGCCAATGGCATTCTGGATACATGAAGTGCAGAACTTCAGGTGCTGGTGGTGGCCAAAATTCTCATCTCCTCTGCACTCTGAAACAGAGACAAACAAAATAAATCACAAAGCAGACATGTCCATAATTGTACGGACAGCAAAAGCATTTCATTTCTTCAGAAAGTGCAACAATGCAGTTCTATCATCATTAAGACCAAATGTAGACAACGCCCCAAAGTAAAAATCCAAAATGATTTCCGTTTTAAAATCTTTGGCTCCAGATCCCCTCCCTGTGGACCCAATTCCACTTTTTCTACACCCACAAAATTTAAATCTGTGGTTACCACCATCCTCTTTCTTCTCTTACTTTTCTGGAAAGGTACTGATTAGAACTCATTCATTCATTCCTCCAGCTGACCAGAACAAATAAATCACATTATGCAAGAAAGGGGAATACTATGTAAAAATGAAGTTTCACTGATGTTGGGTCCAAAGGTAAAAGAATTTGACAGCAGATAAGGACCACTTGGCCCACCCAGTCTGCCAATTTTTTCCTACCTACAGTATCACCACGGACCTTTGCATTCTTAAACCCCATAACTGTTACTAATTCTGCAACCTCCAGTGGAAGACCTTTCCAGGGATCCATCACTCTTTCTGTGAAGAAGTCATTCCTCATATTTCTCCTGAATGTACTCCCTCCAGCTTCATAGCTTGTTCCCTTGTTCTTGACCACCTTTTTTTTCTGAAAAATACTTCCCTCCTGTACATTATTTGCCCACATAAGGTATTTTAATGTCTATATCATACCTCCACTCTCCCTCCTCTCTTCCAGGGTGTACATACTGAGGTATTTTAGTCTCTCCTCATAGGGCTTGTGATGCAGACCCAGCACCATTTTAGTTGTCATCCTCTGCACCCCTCTCCACTCTGTCTATGTCCTTCTGGACATGTGGTCTCCAGAACTGGACATAGTACTGTAGGTGGGGTCTTACCAGTGACCTATACAGAGGCAACACCATCTCCCTCATTTTATGTAGATACATGGATACATACACACTGTCGGCAGATAGGGGCCTGTGGCCCACCCAGTCTGCCCATTTGAGCTTGTAAGTTCCCTTTACGTTTTTCTAGAAGTTTGTTGCCCCTTACCTCTGACCTCCAGAATTTCCTTATGTCTATCCCATGTATTCTTAAATCCAGTGATTGTTTCAGCACCCACCACTTCCTTTGGCAGGGTGCTCCACTTATCCACCACCCTTTCTGTGAAGAAATTCTTCCTCACATTTCCTCTGAATCGCCCTCCCTCCAACTTCATCCCATGCCCTCTAGTCCTGGAACATCTTTTTCACTGGAAAATAGTGTATTCCTGCACCCTGTTCCTCCCTGTAAGATACTTGTATGTCTCTATCATATCCCCTCTCTCCCTCCTCTCCTCCAGGGAGTACATTTCCAAGTCCTTCAGTCTGTCCTCATAGGACTTGTGATGCAATTACGGTACAATCTTTGTTGTCCTCCTATGAACCTTCTCTACCCTGTCCTAACCTTACATAGGTAAGGTCTCCAAAACTGTACACTGTACTCCAGGTGGGGCCTCACTAGTGTCTTGTATAGTGGAATTATGACCTCCCTTTTCCTGCTGGTGATGTCCCTGCCTATGCATCCCATCATCCTATTTCCTGTACCTGCTGCCTTGTCACACTGTTTCCCTACCTTGAAGTCATCAGGGATGATACCCCATGGTCCCTTTCCTGCTTGGTGCATACTATATACTCACCACCCAACTGACACGTTGTTCCAGGGTTTTTGTGCCCCATATGCATTATCTTGCACTTCTTTGCATTGAAATTAAACTGCCAAACCCTTGACCATTCCTCAAGCTTCTGCAGGTCCCTTCTCATTCTGTTTACACCCTCTGGCATGTCCACTCTGTTACAGAGCTTTGTGTTGTCAGTGAACAGGGAAATTCTGCCTTCTAGGTTCTGCGTAATGTCACTGATGAAGTCATTGAATAGGACCTGTCCCAGCACTGATCCCTGTGGTACCCCATTGGTCACTCTTCCCTCTGCGGACTGACAGCCATTTACCACCACCCTCTGTGTCCTGCCACCCAGTGAATTACCCACCCACCGCACTACTGTCCTGCACACTCCCATATTCCCCAGTTTGTTTAATGGTCTTCTATGTGGCACAGTGTCAAAGGCCTTGCTGAAATCTAGATAGGCCATGTCCAGTGCCCTTCCCTGATCCACCTCCCTAGTCACCCAGTCAAAAAATTCAATGAGGTTGGTCTGGCATGACCTCCCCCCAATGAAACCATGCTGCCTTGGGTCCTGTAGTCCGTTGGCAACCAAATGCTTCACCAGTCTCTCCTTCAGTAGTGCTTCCATGATCTTCCCCACTACCGAGGTAAGGCTGCCTGGTCTGTAGTTCCCTGATTCACCTTTATTCCCACTTTTGTATAACAGGACTACATCTGCTGTCCTCCAGTCTTTGGGTACCGCTCCTGTTTCCAGTGATCGGCTAAACAGGATTGCCAGTGGTTCAGCCACCACCTCTCTTAGTTCCTTTAGGACCCTGGAGTTCACCCCATCTGGCCCCATTGTTTTATTGACTTATTCTTTCCAGTTCCTTTAGTATCCTTTCCCATGTAAAGGGATTTCTGTCCATTTCTACATGTTCCCACCCCTTGTACTCCCTTCAGGCCCATTACCCTCCTCTTCCTCAGTAAAGACTGAGCAGAAATACCTGTTCAATATGTCAGCTTTATCGTTGTCATCCTCCATGCAGTCCCCATCCTCCCCCTTCAGTCTCATTATCCCTTCCTTTGCCCTTCTTTTTTCACTTATGTACCTGTAAAAGGTTTTGTCCCCTCTACCCACTGATTTTGCAATGTGCTCTTCTGTCTGAGCTTTGGCTTCCTTTACTGACCTCCCTACCTCACTTTGCTTCTCCTGGTACTTCTCCCTATCCCCTTCTGCCAGTGTCTTTTTGTATTGCCGGAATGTGATCTTTTTGGCTTTCACTTTCTCCGCTATCGCTTTGGAAAACCATAATGGCTTCCTCTTCCTTTTCTCCTTGCTAATCTGTTTAATGCATAATTCTGTTGCTCTTGTAATCCCTGTTTTAAATATTGCCTGCTGTTCCTCTACCCCTGATTCCTCCTCATTCCCATTAGTGCCTCCTTCAAGCATGTCCCCATTTTCCCAAAGTCTGCCCTCCTAAAATCCAGGATAAACATATGTGTGTGGTTTGGTTCTATTCCTTATGTGATTTCAAACCACAGTGACCGGTGGTCACTGTTCCCCAGATGTTCCCCCACTGTTACCTCTATCACACTGTCCCTGTTTGTGAGCACGGGATCCAGTATTGCCTTCTGCTGAGTTGGTTCCATGACCAGTTGCTTAAGGAAGGCAACTTGAAGGCAGTCCAGGATAAATCTGCTCCTGGTTGATGCTGCTGCTGGGAGGCTCCAGTCCACGTCTGGAATATTGGTCTTCAGCACCACCTCCCCCTTGTCTGTCATCCTTTGGATGGCTAGCATCAACTCCCAATCTGTTTCTTCCTCCTGGGCTGGTGGTCTGCAGACCACCCATGTGCGGATGGCTGACCCCATTTTCCTTTTGAACTTAACCCACAGTATATATCCCCCATTTTGTTCCTCCTGGATTTCTGTGGCCTTCATGCTGTCTTTCACATAAAGTGCCACTCCTCCTCCCTTCCTACCTGCCTTGTCTCTTCTGAATATGTTGTAGCTGAGTATGTCCATCTCTCAGTCATGGTCATCATTACACCAGGTCTCTGTGATGGCCACAATGTCCAGATCCAACTGCACCATGGCAGCCTCCAGGTCCTCCATCTTGTTGCTAAGGCTCCTGGCATTGGCACACATGGCTTTCCATGATGTGAACTCCCTGGACTGTTTAGCTGTTCTACTCCAGCCCCCTTCCTGGTTGTCCTTTATCCCTGGTTCTCCCTCCTGTCTGCCCTTCTGTTGAATTTTACCTCCTTTCTGCCTATCCCCTTGGGTGCTCATCTCCATCTTTTGCACACTGCTTTGTAGAGATATCCCCCCTCCTGTTCAGTGGTTCCACTGCTAGCTTTGAGAGGTGGGCAATTAGGTGCCATCCTTGCAGACCTGTCACCCCCCTTGGCTAGTTTAAATGCTTGTCCATGTACCATTTAAAGTTATCATTGAATGCTTTGATTCCCCTCCAGGATGGATGCAGGCCATCAGGCTTGAACAAGCCCCCATCCCTCCAGGTGGGTCCCCAGTCACCAATGAATCCAAACCTTTCCTCACAGCACCAGTTCTTCATCCATGTGTTAAAGTTCCTGGTGTGTGTGCCCCTTCACTCTCCCATGCCTCTTACAGGTAGTACTTCCGAGAAGGTAACAGATGTAGCTACTTGCTTGAAACCCCTTCCCAATTTCCTAAACTCTTCTTGAACTTCCTTAGGGTCCCTGTTTGCCTGGTCATTAGTACCTACAGTAGGTGGATAATGACATACAGCTCACCCTCCCATCTTGCCTTCCTGGCGATGCCCAGGATCTTCCTCCCATCCATCCACGCTGTGGCACCCGGTAGGCACCTCACCTCCCTGTCCTCCCCCTCATGTGTTCCTTGCTGGATCCCTCTAATGATAAAGTCCCCCAACTAGGATTCACTTCCTCCTCCTCTGGGGACCACTGCTCTTCCTACTGAGTTCACCTCCTCGATTCACGTTACCAACCTTCCCTTCCACTTCTCTGGGTACCTCTGTTTGGTTGCCCCTGTTTGCCAGTGCAGTAGATGAGTTCTGGAGTGGAATAGGATTTGGGATGTGCATCTGCCCAATCGCCCTAACCCTCCCCAAGCCCACTGTCATCCAAGTGCTCCTCGTTCTTGGCATCCTTTGAGGCAGTGGCATTGGACTGGGTGGTCTCTGGAAAGGGGCAAAGGTACTCCTGACCCAGTTTACTTCTGCTCTGAGTCTTGCTACTACAGTCCAGAGAGATGCCAGAGATACCCCTCCCTATGCACCTCAGCATCCCACTGGCCCTCCCAACTTCCTCATTACACTGCCTGGTCACCTTTAGGTTATTAGGTATGATTATAACCAGGTTTCTTTCCTGTTTGGTGGTCATGAATTCCACTCCACCAATTTTTCACTCCACCCCTGAGTTTCTGTGCTGTAAGTGCATTATTTTGCAGTTTTTCATATTAAATCCCAACTGCCAAACCATTGACCACTCCACCAGTTTTCTCATGTCTCTGCTAATCCTTTTCACTCCATCCCTGAGTGTCCACACTGTTGCAGATTGTGGTATCATCTGCAAAGAGACAGACTTTCCCTGCCAGCTTGTCTGCAATGTCACTTATGAAGACATGCAAGAGGACCAGTTCCAGCACTGATCACTGAGGCATCCTGGTGGTCACCCTCCCTTCATTTACGTGAACTCCATTTACCAGCACCCTCTGTCAACTATACACTAACAAATTCCTTAACCAGTTTTCCACCTTTGGACCTACTCCTAAGCTACCCAGCTTGCTTACTACTGTCCTGTGAGAAATGGTGTCAAAAGGTTTGCTAAAATCTACGTAGTCCATGTCCACCGATCAACCTTGATCTAATTCCTTGATTACCCAGTCAAAGAAATCTAATGAATTCCTTTGACATGACCACCCTTCATGAATCCACGCTGCCTCAGGTCTTGTAACCCATTGGATTAAAAATATTCCACAATCCTTTCTGTCAGCAGTGATTTCAGTAACTTTCCACCACCGATGTCAAGCTGAATTACCTTTAATTGGCACCCTCCTCCTCCTCCCTGCTACCTCTTTTGTGAAGTGGGACAGTATATGACCTCCTCCAGTCCGCCAGAACCACTCTTGTTTCCAGAGAACTGTTAAATTAGGAGTGTCAGAGGTGTAGCTAGTACCTCCCTGAGCTCTCTCAATATCCTTGGATGCACCCCATCTGGCCTCATTGCTTTGTTCACTTTCAGATTAGCAAGTCCCTTCAGGACTCTGTGCTCTGAAAAAGGACTAGTGTCCACCTCCCTCCCTCCAAAGCTCCTGTTACTTTCTTGTGGCTCCTCCCCTTCTCCTTTCCCTGTAAACACTGAACAAAAATATTTGTTCAGGATGTCTGCCTTTTCCTGGACCCCTCTGCACGGCCCCCCCCCTTCCCTTTTTAATCTTACAATCCCTCCCTAGTCTTTCTGTTATCACTTACTGTACAAACCTAAAAAATGTCTTGTCCCCTTTTGTTGCCACCTTGGCTATTCTCTCTTCAGTTTGTGCCTTTGCACTTCCTACTGCTTTCCCCAGTTTCCACTGATGCACCTCCCTATCTTCCTCCCTGTGCATCACCTTATACCTTCTGAATGCTACCCTTTTAGCCTTTGCCATTTCAGTAACTTCTTTTGAGAACCATAGTGGTCTATTTTTCCTCTTACTTTTGCTCACTTGCTTAATGCAGAGGTGTGTTTCATTATGTCCCCTTTTAGCTTAATACATTGTTCCTCCATCCCACCCAGCACCCCACCGCTACCCACTGGGTTATCCTTTAGGCATTCACCTTTCTTTATAAAATCTGCTCTTCTGAAGTCCAGGAGCCTTATTCTTGTCTGGTTTGATTCCATAGTCATCCTAATATTGAACCACACTATACAGTGATCACTGGTCCCCAGGTGACTTCCCACATTAACATCTAAAACACTGTATCAAGTATTACCACCACCTACTGAAATTATGCATCACCTCCCCATGCCCAAATTATTCAGCCCTGACACACTACCAAATTGCCCACCTCTACCACATTCCACAATTACTGTATGCATCTTCCACATTCTGCAATTGCACATCTCTGCCGCACTCTAGAAGTTTGTGACACCACCACATTTTGAAATTCAGCATCATTGTCACATTTCCAAACTGTATGTCCCAGCTACTTTCTGAGAATACGTCCTTCCTGTGTTCCAAAACTGGAACTTGTATCATTCTAAAATCCCTTTCCTGCAGTATTCTAAAACTTGCACATAACCTTGGCTTTCTTTTTTTTCTCATCATGCTTTTTGAGTTTTGAGGGTGCACGCAAGATCACATGGGAGCACATACTGAATGCATGCATCCTTGGTGTATGTTAACCTGGCTCATCTAATATGGGGATATTAGCTTAATACCCATTTTCTTACAAAGATGGATTAGGCAATAGAGCCACAAAAGCAATTAATAACTATTAATCCACCGGGTAATACACTTTCCCTTCCTAACTTGTGGAACTCACCCTTTGAACTACTACTTCATTTGTTATAATAATAACTATTAACAACCGGGAGATACACATTCCCTTCTTAACTCATGGAACTCACTCCCCAATTAACCTAGCAAGTGCAACCTCTGCCAAAACTCCAATTCCATCTGACAATCTCCTCTACTAACTTATACTGTCATCTTTTCAGTTACTGAAGGGATTACTCACAAGCTGCTCCTTCATATTGTACCTTCAGTTGGAAGTATCACGCCAGGGTAGAACAACCACTTCCCCTCAGCCCATTGACCTGTCACTGCCTTACTCTGCTACCCATCAAGTCAGTACTCTTCCTAAGATGAACTCCCCTCTAAGTGTATTAGCCTTAACTCAACATAACAAAACCATCCTACACTTATCCCTGCATAAGAAAATCTCTAAGAGGCCATTCCCCCCCCCCATTCCCTTATGTGCCTACTGATCCTATCTGGTGACATCAAATTGAACCCAGGACCTTTAATGGGGGCTGAGACTCTCTCCTCAACAGCATACCCCACTTGGTCATGAACAAAACATCTTAAAATCGCCCACATGAATGTTCAGAGTATCAAGAAGAAAATGGCTGAACTTGACACATGGGTCCAGCGCCATAAGCCAGACATCCTTTGCATTACTGAAACCTGGTTAAAACCCTCTATTCTGCCCAATGAAATATCCCTCCCTGGCTTCTCCACCTTCAGGAGAGATTGGCTGTCTAAGAAGGGAGGGGGAGTACGATATATACCAGGGCAGACTTGGCAGCCTGTGAACTACCAGATCTTGAGCTCTCCACATCAATAGAGCACCTATTTCTTACAATTACCCTAGGGCAAGTCAAAAAGCTTATAATAGGGTGTGTCTACCTACCCCCCCCCACATCACTTCCTCTGCCTACCCTGAACCTTTCTCTTACTTAGATACACTCCCTGATAAGGACATTATCCTCTGTGGCAACTTCAACCTTGATTGGCTAGGTGTTAATAAAACCCAGTACCAAGCTACACTCTCGGACGTCAACCTAGAGGAAGTCCTAGACCAACAAACATGGCTCAATATGAAGATGAGCAAGTCCAGCCTACTCAGCTGGATACTAACCAATAACAAACACCATCTCAAATCAGCAGGAACTTTCCCCAATGCTATAAGTGACCACTCCTTCACCTACTGTGTTTGGAAGAACAACCCCCGAATTATAAAGTCTTGCGATCTAACTAATTTCAACACTGCTGCTTTCCTGAGAAGTTTGAGCTCCGTCGATTGGAACCCTATCAATTCCCTTACAGATATTAATCAAGCCCTCGACTTCCTCATTAACACCTTCTCCTCTATCCTTGACTCGCATGCCCTGTTTAAATTAAGAAGAGCCAAGGGCATCCACTCCCCCTGGCTCTCCCATGATTTGTAGCATATGATGCACTCCCGTGATAGAGCCTGGAAAATCTTTAAAAAATCAGATCTCAGCTCTAACTGGCTAACCTACCATCAGTCGTGGAATTGTTAATCAGAAATCACCAAGTCCAAGTGTGACTACTTACAAATTAACCATCTTACCAACCCCCAAAACTTCTGGACACTTGTCAATGCCCTGCTGAAGCGCAAGGAACATACCATCTCCCAGACTATGACCAATAATGGTACAGTACTAGCCACACCTCTGGATATTGCATCTGGTATAAATAATTTCTTCACTGACCTAGACAGATGTAAACAAGGCTTACCAAATATATCACTCCACCCGGATAACATCAGGACCGACTCCCCTCCCACTCCCTTCCATCTGAAACGCACCTCACATACAGAGGTTCTCAAGCTCCTAAACAAATGTAACCCTGATAGCTCACCCGGATTTGATTCCCTTCCTCCTGAATTCCTCAAAATTGGTGCCTCCGCAATCACTTGCCCAGTTGCACTATTAATCAATAGGTCCTTCCTCTCACACACCATACCAGATAAATGGAAAACAGCAATAGTGGTCACTATTCACAAAAGCGGCCAAGCTAACACTACAGAAAACAATAGACCTATATCCTTATTGTGTCCTCTAGCTAAAATTCAAAAAATAATGCTCTATAATCAGTTATACCCCCTATTTAGAATCAACAAATGCCCTTACCATCTCACAACATGGTTTCCAGAAACTGCATGGGACAGAGTCTGCCCTCATAAGGGTCACCACGGATATCTTTCAAGATATGGATCAGAGGTGCATGACAGGGGCTGTCTTTGTGGATATCACAAAACCGTTTGACCTTGTTAATCACAGACTAATCCTATCAAAACTCGGCAAACTTGGTATTGATTCCAGTACCCTCTCCTGGTTCAACAGTTACCTGTCTAATTGGCTGCAATGCATCAAATGGGCTGGTGTTTCCTCTCCCCTGGCACGCATCATGGACAGGGTCCCCCAAGGATCAATCCTTGGTCCTCTGTTATTTTCCATATTTAGTAATGAGCTACCCAAGAACTGTGGTGGCACGATGGTACAACTCTACGCAGATGCCGCTATTCTATACAGATTGGATAAATTAATTTCCTCCATCAAGTCAGGCCTTTTCTGACTACTCGAAGCCTGGTTTAGACAAAACCTACTGGTGCTCAATACTAAAAAAGTAAAAACTATGCTGTTCTGAAACACTACCTTTGACTTGTCCACCCAACAACTCTTTGTAATCAACACCTCGACTGGCATGGCTCTCAAAGGAGTGGATTCTTTTAAATATCTAGTAGTAACTTTGGATAAAAATCTCTCCCTCAAAGCACATGTGCTTAGAGCTATCAAGTCTACGCATCAGAAACTGGGCCTACTATATCAAATTGCCCCTTACCTGACCCCTCAATCCTGGAGAACACTTGCGTCAGCAACTTTACTCCCGGGTCTCTCTTATGGAGCCCATCTACTTCATTCGGCTAAGTCATCTATACTGTCCAAATTAAAGCAAACCTACCACAGAATCACACACTTTGCCACAATAGTACCTGCTCAAACACACCCCTGTGATGTCCTTAAAGCCCTAGGATGGCCATCCTTCGAGGCAAAGCTTGACTTCCCTCTACTATGCACTACGTTCAAACTCATCCAGCTTCCCTCCCCACCTATCCTTACAAACATGCTCACCTTGAAACCTATCTCCAGGTCCCTACGATCCTCTCACCTCCCTTTGCTAAGTATCCCTAAGACTCGGTTAACCATAGGTAGGTAGTCCTTCTCCTTTCTATCACCCCAAAAATGGAACAACTTCCCGACCATACTTCTTTCCTGCACATGCCTTCCCCAATTCAAAAAATACTTTAAATAACTCTTCTTTCCCTCGCCAACTTGCACTTGTTTGTAAGCTCTCGTCTTGCCTCTACCTATTCTGCACCCTCTCTCAGTTTCTAATGGTCTACTTTCACATATCTTCTCTTAACCACCACTTCAGCATGGTGTATATTCTACTTCTGCTATGTACCTACTCTTCCTTCATGGTCGTAGCTTGACTCTTATCATATCCATGTTGTGTACATGATTTGATTGGCCATTTTCCTTAGTAATTCCTTATTCCTTGTTATGTCTGCAATTAATTGACCACAACACTTATAGTTTGGTTGTTAACAAGTTTAGCAAACTTTTCTATGTCTGTAAATAATTGACCTGGCACTTATAGACTGATTGTTAGCATACATGATTCTGTAGTTTATCCTCTGTAACCACAATCTTACTGGAATTGTATTTCCCTTGGTCGCCCCTGAAAAAGGTATAAGTCTATCTCAGTGGGCCTACCCAGTCATCAAAATTCAAATAAATAAATAAATAAATTTTCTAAGAGTGTATTGCCTGTTTCTTGCACTTTGGATGTACTGCAGTGGACTTTCAAATAAACGGGATCAGAGTATGAAGTGTCTGGTTTCCCTTGATTCTGTCCTGATGAGTGCTGGTATTTTGCTGCCTTTTGGTAGTGTATGACCACACTCATAGACTTTGTAGCTATTGTTGCTTCTCTACTTGTAGTGGGGGAGTCTGTAAGTGCAGTGTTCGTAGACCTTTATGTCTGTAAGTGCAGTGTTCGTAGACCTTTCTAAAGCCTTCAACCTGGTCAACCCTTTAATATTACTCACTGGGGGGGGGCAATGCACTATGGTGCATTGATACATGGAACAGGTGTGTATCTGGCCAGTGCAGCCTGCACCCACAGACAGACACACAGGGCTTACCATGAACAAATGCCAGCCATTGCAGGGCACCTGTCTGCAGTCTTACCACACCAGTGCATTGGTGCAGGGGGAGTTGATCGACAGACAAAGGTGGACATCCAATCAGATGCCCATCCTGGTCACAGAACTGATTCTCTGATCCAGGTGAAGCATGGGACTGTGGGACACAGTGTGGGTCCAGTAAACTTAAATTGTCAGGCAAGTGCCCGAATGAAAGCCCATATCCCTCTCTGCCTGACTGGAGGGCTAGGGCGGCATTGCAGCTGTACTTTTCCTGCCATGGCAGGTGGGTATACATTGTAGAGTGGTGCACAGTGACCCCACTCCCAACACTCTGCACCTTCTTGAATGTTGTAGAGGGTGGGCACATTCCCAGACACTCTCCTGTACCTTCCACATGCATAGCTGTATGAAAGGATGGGGAATTGAATGGTGCAAAAGGAGCACGCCCCTTCCATGAATGCCAACAGGGGGTTTCAGGACCCCCAGTATGTGGCTTTCCAACTTGTAGTTGAGGCACAAGGGCGATTCCTTTTTTTGTGCATAGCCCCTGTTGTTATCACACATTGGAACTGCATCTGAAAATCTGAACACAAAGAGTGAAGGTGGATGGCAAACTAAACTCTGTTGGAATTCAATTCAATTCAATTTTTATTTTACCAGGAATAATACCATTGAGCAGGCTTGTTTACAAGGTGGTCCTGGATGAACACAGCAAAGGAGAGGCATTACAATACATACACTGAATAAGTGCAATCCAGTGAACATTTCAATTTTTGCAAGGTGGTCCTGGATGTGCAAAATAGTGGAAAAGGCATTACAATACATACATTGATTGGTTGCAATACGGTAAACATATCTGGCAAGAAAGATCTAGGTACATGACGAAAATGGCAATAAAGCTAGGTATATACATTAACATTCTTAAAGTATAGCTTTTAGGAGCAAAGTAGAAAGAAAATGGAAAAAAGAAAGCACATATTCCACAACAGAATGGGTACAGGGCATTAAGAGCCATATAGGCAGTGCAACACAGGGTAGATGTCCCTTAGGGAAATTTGGTGCAATTTTAAGAGTAACAATTACAATTTTCCTGCAATTAGTAGTTCAGCAGGGATTTGAAGGTCTGCAAACCAATAATTTGTGTAAGTTATAAGGATTTTTGGAGGGTATTCCACATGATTAGGAGATCATGACTCAGTGCTGATTCACCATAACGAGATCTTACCCTAGGTATGTCAAGCAATACACATAAACATCTCCTAAGCAAGTATGTGCCTGATACACACTTAAACATTTCTGAGCTATAGGGAGGGAGTTTATTTGTGATGGCTCTGTAGGCCCATAAAGAGGCATTTTTTAGCCTCCTGTTGTGAAGCGAGGATCTGTGAAGTTGGGCATAAAGGGAGCAATGGTGAGTTCTGAAGGGGGCATTGGTGATGAATTTTAATGCTCTATGGTACAGTGTGCCCAGTTTAGAAAGGACTGTTTTGGAACAGTGACTGTAAAGTCAGCGTAGTCAACAAGAGGTAGAAATGTGGTCTGGACCACCCTTATTTTTGCTTCCTGATTTAGCAAATGCTTGATGTTAAAGAATAAGTCTAGCCTCTGGCTTAGTTTTTTGGACATTTCCTTAATATGTATACTGAATGAAAGCCAGTGATCAAGCCAGAACCCCAGGAATTTAAATTTGTCCACTGCCTCAAGCTACTCACCAATAAGGGTCATTTACCTGGTATTTGGGACCAAGGGTAGTAGCATTTTCAGCTTGAATTTAGAGGGGAAGAAGCATGACTTTTTTTTTTTCGCATTAAGCAAAAACTTCAGGTGAAAGAGGTTTTGTTGGAGATGTTGCAGATCTGAACAGGCAAGCTCAAGGGTAGGCCTGGAGACATATAATACTATATCATCAACAAAGAGGTGAACATTTGCTGTCCTGGTATTAGAATCAATATCATTGATATAGCTTACAAATAACAGGCTTTGGAATTCAACGGTTGGCCCATATGGATTAATCCTGAGCCCCTTATTATTAAGTTTGCACTCACGCAGCGAACTTCTTGGGATAGTGACTTTTGAGTTGTGTGACACTGTCTGTGTAATGCAGTGTGCTCTGCAAGGGGCGCAACAGTATCACACTAATCATCAGCCAGGCTGATCATGATGCTGCTTTGCTTGAAGTGGTCTGCACTTGAAAGAAAAAGCCGCAACAATCATGTGGCGGCTTTTTCCTTTCATCTGCAGGTCACCGTGCAGCAAGCAGCTGTTTGCATCTCGATCGGCCTGGCTGACAATTCCACCCCCCCGTCACCCCATCAGTCCCTTCCTGGAAGGTGGGAGGAGGCGCTTTCCTCCCCTGCCACCTCTACTTCCTGCTGACTCCATTTGCTCTTCTCCCACCCGTGTGGAGTAGGCCACAGCCTAAGCTCTGTATGGGCTGGGAGTATACAGTGAACAAACGCACTTTCACTTTAAGCATGATCATGCTAATGGAACGCCCCCCCTGCCTGCTGACATCGGGGTACTCAATCCCCATGTTGGTATGTATCCGCCCCTTTAATGTAGCACACTGGGAGCCCACCCCCAGTGTGCCAAAAAACTATCTCTGATGTTTCCAACACTAGGATGCCCACTCCCAGTGCCTGATGTGCCCCCTCATGCCCCTATATTCTCAGCCGACCTTGGGGTGCCCAATCCCCAGGTCAGCATTGATGCCAAAATCTGTGTTATTAAATATTTTATCTGTAAAACAGAAAACAGTCCCAGGAGGTCTTTTTTTAAAAAACCTGAAAAAAAAAAAGAAAACGGTCCCTCGTCATTCCCGCCGGCCCTGCTCCCCCAACCCGCAACCTCCCTCTGCACACCCCACCTCCACGCACCCACTGACTCATACTACCTCCAGAGGGTGGGAACAGCGATCTTCTGTGGACTGGAAACACATCTGCACTCTTCAAAAAGCCAACCGCAAACTGAAGAACATCATGGTAAGCCCTATAATGGCAATTAATGGAGGGTTTCAACTTAGGTTGATATCTCAGCCACTTTTTGGAGTTTTGGTCCCAAATTTTCAACATGGGGTTCTTGGGACCCCATCTTGTGAACACTGTCACTGTCATTTAGGTTCTCGGTCCTGAAAGGTGATTTTGTGGTCACTGCACGGAATCACCTTTCAGGACCAATTAACAAAATGACAGTGCCACCGTTCATGAGGTATGGTCCCAAAAAGCCTTGTTGCAAATTTGGTGAAAAAACTCCAAACAATTACTGCGTTACGAGCGCCTGTTGTTCAGTTTCTAAACACGCCAGAATTCCATCAGTTTTCAATATTTTCACCCAAATTTCCAACATTGCTATTTTTTCACACCCACTTATGAACAGTATAGCTGTCATTTTTTGTATCCTTCCCAAAATGTGTTTTTGTACCTGTGGTGCTGAATGGCATAGTCACTGTGTGAAATCAACTTTCAGGACAGATTAATGAAATCCTAGTGCCACTTTTCATGAGGGGAGGTCCCAAAAAGGCCATGTTGAAAATTTGGTGGAAACATTCCAAAAAATGACTGCATTACGATCGAGCATTGCACAATTTCTACGCACACTCATAACTTCACCACTTTTTCATATTTTCACTCCAGATTTTCAACAGTACCATTTCTTCACACCTCCTCATGAACAGTATAGCTGTCATTTGTTCACATCCTGCCCCAAATGTGTTTTCACACCTGTGGCACTGAATGACACACTCGCTGTATGAAATCACCTTTTGGGACTGAATAACAAAATCATACTGCCACCATTTATGAGATGGGGTCCCAAAAAGCCCATGTTGAAGATTTGGAGCAAAAATACCAACAAATGCTTGCGGCATGAGGGTTTCCAACCATAAAGCCCACCCTGTACAGACTGATAGGCATCAGAGATGTGACTTGGGGTCATTGGCCATAATGCTCACCCCATTCAAACCCCTACCCTGCAGCCACTGACAGGCACCGAGGTGTGCCATGGGGTCTTTGGCCCTAATGTTCACCCCATTCTCCTATACTGCACCCATCCCAGCTTTTTTCCTTATGGAATGGGGTGAGCGTAAGGGCCTAAGACCTCAAGGCACACTGCAACACCGCTCGGTGTCTGCCAGGTGGGGAGAGGTGGAATGGCATGAGTGTTATGGCCGACGACCCAAAGGCACACCCCCAATGCCTCTCAGTCTCTGCAGGGTGGGGGTGGGGACTGGTGTTACTTGAGTACTTCACTGCCATTCCTGTTATGCATCTCTCTAACTCTTGCACTACCAATGCCAATACCAGCAAGCAAACATTTTGCATTGACAAATGCTTGTTTTTCTAATGAAGTGAACCAGTGCTGGAAGAACATAAGAAATTTGTGTTGAGAGTGATGTTTTAAAATACAAGGTAGAGGAATTTACACAGAAAAATATGGGTAGCAAGTACAACAGCAATACCAACAGCAAACTTTTGGCATTGACAAATGCTTGTTTTTAATCAATGTAAACAACTTCCAAAGAGTATCAGTAACTCTGAATTGTTTTAACATTTATTGCTACAACATAACCACCCATAAATAAATATTGCACTATTAAAAAAACATCACACATGAGAATGGACACAAAAAGGAGACAAAAGTTAACTTCTATATGGTTCGCTTTTAGCACACATTACTCATCCCCTCTGTAATAGGTAGATTACACTCTACTCCCGCAATGAAAGTTAAGTTAATTAGAAAACAATTAGTTGTCCCAAAAAGTTTGATATTGCCATAATTTATGCAATTACACACACTACAACATACTTGACTACAACACAATTAACACTAGCAGCTATAAAAGGTACGTATTGTACATGTTTCATTATAAGTCAGTGACAAGCATTTGTCTTCCAAACATTCACCGCTGGCATTACTGTTGTACTGGGTCTTGCTTGTACACATTTTTACTATACTATGTATTTATTTATTTATTTAATTATTGCTAGGATCAAATTACCTTTGAACCAAAGGTTCTTTCACAAAGGTTCCACGTCAGATACAAATACAGAGGTAGTACGTACAAAAAAATTGTTTTTTCAATACAAATCAAGAAAGGTAAACAAAATAGTAAGGCGACAAGGGTGCAAAGACACTTAGTTACATAAATTGTACAGGAAGGCAAACAATCATTGGTGACATAAGTGTAAGATATAGTAGGGAATAGTACATGAGGAAGTCACAGGAGAGGCAGGATAAGAGATGAGAGAGTGGGGGGATGCAGTCAGCTAATTATGACTTCGTCTGCCAGCGCTAAGTGAAAAGATAGGCAGTGAGGGGTAGAGAGAGCTGGTTAGAGTATAAAGACAGCAAGAAACAGGAGGGATGGAAAAAATGTGATGGATGAAGCAGACAGAGAGGTGTCCTTGTCGGGTCAGATAGAGGTACTGTAGGTGGATGAATGCTAGGGAGGGAATGGGAGTGTAGGGTGGGTAAGGGGAGGGATGTATGTGCTAGACAGGTAGTGGCTGGGAGCAGGCCATTCCTAGCAGTGTCTAGATATTGAGGGGGCAGTCACAACTGCATTGTTGGGTGAGGTGCTGGTGCAGATTAATTTTGAAAGGGCCAAGGGAAGGGATGTTTAGTATCTCTGGGGGATATAGCAGATGACATGCAATGTCTCATTTTCAGTGGTGTCCCTGTTTAACACATTGTTAGATTGTGATTACACAGGATAGAGCAGCTGAGAGGCAATATCTACTTTTAGGTGGGCTCCTACATTTTGACCCCAAAAGTCCAAAAATCTTTTTATGACCTGACATTGTGTTCAAGACAGGTAGAATTTTTAAAACACCATCCAAAAGCTGATGTTTGCTGTGCGACTGTGGAAACAAATTTTGGAAGGAATTTGAAAAATGACACCTGCCATGTTCAGGAGGTGCGGTAACACAAGGGATGTGTTGAACATTAGGAGCCAAAATCTGCAAAAAATAATGTTATAACTAAATGTTGGAACAATTTGTCCCTTATAACTTAGTTGGTCTTTCACATTTTTACCCCAAATTTTCAACATAATCTTTTTTTGACCAGTCCTTCTGAGCATGACTGGTGTCATTTTTATAAAACAATGGCTGAAATGTTATTTTGCACCACAAGTATTAAAACATATTTTGGGTAGGGTTTGAGAAATGACAGCTGTCGTATTCATGAGGTGGTGTGAAAAATGGCTATTTTGAAAAACTGAGGTCAGAATCACAGTTACGAGCCAGCATTGAAAAATCACTATGTAGACTCATAACTTTGTTGTCTTCTCATATTTTTACCCTAATTTTCAACATAGCTTTCTTATGACCCCACATAGCCTTCTTGTGAGGCCCCCTCATGAGCAAGGATGGAGAAAATGTTCAAATACTGTCCAAAAGGTGATTTTGCACCACAAATGCAAAAACACATTTTGGCCAGGATTTGAAAAATGACAGCTGTCACATTCATGAAGAAATGGCTATGTTGAAAATTGTGGGTCAAAATATTGAAAATGACCAAGGTTATGAGCCTGTGTTCATAAATTTCAGCATAGGCTCATAACCTATCTGTTTTTTAGTATTTTTACCTCAAATTTTCAACATAGCCTTCTTACAACCCCACCTTATGAACAAGGGTTCAGAAAATGTTTATCACCTGCCCAAAAGGTGCTTTGGTGCAGCAACTGCAAAATCAGCTTTCAGGACAGATTTGTCTGTTCATGAGGTGAAACCCAAAAAAGGCATGTTGAAAATTGTGGGCACAAATATTCAAATATGACCAAGGTATGACAACAAATTCAAACCCCTATTGAAATATATTGAACAGCATTGCTGATTTTCTCAGTTTGCAGTCTGGCATTGAAGAGTGGAAACATGTCTGCGGTCCAGAGAGGATTAAGGTGTTGGACCCCTGGTAGGTAAGTAAGTGCTTGGGGGGTGTATGGGGGGGTGCTGAGTGTGAAGGTTGGGGGGGACAGTAACAGTGGTGACAGCAACAGACATCAATGGATGGTTTTCTTTTTTACAGGGTGCTTGTAAATATAAAAAAAAAACTATGAGGGATGGCTTTCGTTATTTCAGGTGGTGACATCCTCAGTGTTGGTGTTATGTTAGGCAGCACTGTGGGTGGGCTCCCAGTGTTGCAGAAGGAAAACAGGCAGGGTGAGGGGGCAGCAGCCAGCACAGGGCATTGGGCACCCTGTGCCAGAATATTAACACAGGTTGGGCTTGGGGGGACAGTTATGGCAACAGTAGCAACAGACGTCGATGGATGATTTTCTCTTCTACAGGGTGTAATTCAAAACAAAACTGTGAGGAACAGTTTTCAGCAGGCTGATCATAACAGTTCAGCTGTGCTTACTGGGTGGCATTATGTAGATCAAAGGAAAGAGATGCTCTATGATTGGATTGGTTCTCTCCTTTGAACTACACAGAGTTTCCACGCAGCAAGCCAGAACATTGTCATGACCAGCCTGGCTAATGATGGATGTGACACTGACAAGCCCCTTGCAGATCACACTGCATTGAACTGACATTGTCACACCCCTGAAAACCCACTCTCATAACAAAATGTTTGTTGTGCATGCATGCATGGCAAACATAGAAAGGAACCCTAACGCCTAGGGTCCCATACACAGTCACAAGTACTGTATGTAGCACAAATTGGTGGGAATGACCATGTTGTACCAGTGTTGTAACTTGCAACCTTTTGTGCCATACGCAAAGATATTGCAAGCATTACCCTAAGGGAAAGGGGCAGAGGCTGACATACACATAGAGCACTGTGCTATGCACCAGCACTTCCTGACCACTGATGAGTCACCCACACAACACAGTGACTCCAACCCCTATGGAACTGTGAGAAGCAGTTTCACAGGGATGGCACAGGCAGTTGTTAATGCAGTTGATGGGGTACAGAGAACAATGGAGACCTCTAAATCAAATTGTGCCACACAGGGACACGGAGCTAAGAAGGGGGTACCATTCATCACCAGGGATTACTACAATGGATTGCAACAGTGTGGTGGGGGGCAACTATACCACTAAGGATGACCATCGAGGGATGAGGTAAATAGAAAAAGACTCAACCCACAAATGGGCTATGAGGTACAGGTTTGGCAGCATGAGGGAACAACTGAGGCAGTAGCACCTCATGCCATGGCTTCTAGGCATAGTATAACACATTGTGACTCATACTGTGCCATGCCCAGATGTCTGTGGGACTGCATTTGTGTGTTTGTGGTTAAAATACCCATTTGCAAACACAAACATCTGGTGACCATCATTTGCACTGTGTCTGTCCCTGCAGCCATCCACCTCTCCCTAGCCTTCTGAGGCATGGAAGGGGGCTGGGTCTGTGGCTTCAGGGTGACATTCAGGCATCTAGACACTAGTTAGAGGCTGCAGCCATTACTTCAGCCCTCTGGCTACTGTAACAGTATCCTCCCCCAACATCAGCCTGGAGAAGAGTAACTGACATTGTGCATGCCGTGCTCCACCGGCCCAAGGGAGGCAGGCCCTCTCCCTTCTTCCTGCCCAGACTGGCTATACAGTTTCACAGATACAGTGTCGATGGGCACGGACAGGCATAGAGTGTTTGTGGATCCACTTGTGTGTATTGCAGCCCTACATGCTACCTATCATGGTGCATAGGACCATGGATTCTTCATACATAGGGACCAGAGTGAATTTAACTGATTGGGAAAGTGTAGGTGGGGGTGGATTGAAGAATAGTTTATTTGACAACTACTTTTTACCAAGTGCTGGTGGTGTAGAGGACACAGAAGTCTATCTTTATTTTGTTTTTATTGTATGTTTTTACTCCCTGCAGCAGGAGCGAGGCAGAGTGAATTTAGTAGACTGGAAAAGGTGAGGAGTGAGTTTGAAGGATGCTTGTAGTATGGGATTTAGGGCTCTGAAAACCATCTTTAAATTTTTTGACTGTGTGAAAACTAAATAAAGTAGGCCTCTTCAGGTCTGTCAGTGAGAAGAACATGAGAGGTAGTCAATGGGTGACATGATGGGCATGTGTGTGTAGTTGCTGCTTGTGCAGAAACCATAAGGAAAGTGACTGCAGGAGAAAAGGATGCAGAGGGGAGGAAAGGAGCAGGGAAAGATTCCACCATGCCAGTTAGAGTGAGTGCCAGTTCTGAAAAAGAAATGGTACTGATGGAGAAGGTGTCAGGACAGGGACTTTGAGTCATAGTGCCGGGGCAGGGGCTATGTAAGAGAGAAGGACTAGGGCTGAGCATGCGACAGTCCATACAAAGAAACCATAGTTCATTTGTCCACAGAAGTCAACTGGTTCCACACCCTCTGCAAGCAGCAGCTTTCCGAGTCAGTCCCAGTCAGCCAGTGTACTTGATGATAAAAGCACCCTGAGCAACCAGAAGCACACAGATCTCCTACTGCTCCTCTTTCCAGTACTTAAGAGCTCTGTCCCAGTCAGTAGTAAAGGCAAGCCCTAATCCATTCATCCTTTATGAACAACACAGCACCTGCTGCTAGTGTCACTGGCACAACCATCACAGCCAACTATGAATGATTACTTGTCCACCTTGACCTTGACCTACAGGCCCTTTCAGCTGAAGCTGAACTGCTACTATTCAGCTTCGATTATATTTCTTCTCTTATTTTTTAAATGAGTATTTTAAACCGATGGGATTTTTCTAGGTTTTTTTCTGCATGATCTGGGTGTTAAAAGTATGGGATTTTCTAAATAATTGTCATTTAGCTTCCGAGGAAGGACTGGGTTGGTCCGAAAGCTAAGACACTTTGTTCTTTTTGTCACATCTATGTTGGTCCAATAAAAGGTATCAAATCATTTGCTTCTGGATCATGTCCACCTTGAGGCACTATATGATGCCTCCCTCTGCTCCAAGCCCCCATATCAGGATTCAGCAGCAGCAGTAGAATCACCAACCCCAGTCCTGGTGCTCAGTCAGAATGAGGAAAGTAACAGTGTCCACGTCTGGCACTGATACTACTGTCATCTTGTCACCTGATGAAAAAGTGGAATTCTTTAGGTTAGGACGAAGTATACTAACCACACATTTTTATAAAAGCAAGCTGGTAGCACCATCGCCAAAGCAGCTAATACTGGGAAGCATGCTGGTGAGGAGGATATGGTTGTGGAGCTGTTGGAGTGGGGGGGGGAGCACGAAAGTAAACTGATAGAGGAGAGAGAACCAAAAACATATGATGAGGAGGCCACAAAAGGACAGGGGAAAGCTGAAGAATCACACAAGACCAAGATGGAGGAGCATGAGACGGGAAAGAAGTTGAAGAGGAGGAGCAGGGGAAAGAGGTAGGAGAGAAAGCTCATGCAAGAGAGGCGGAAGAGAATAAAGCAGAGGAGGTTAAATGTGTTGCCAGTTACACCAACAAGTTCTGATGATGACTGCAATACAGAGGAGTGGAGGCCATCATGGGAGAAGATGGACAAATTAAAAAAAATGCAAAAGAGAAAAGCAAGAACACAGGTTGGACAGTCAAGGAACTCTAAAAACCAGGCCTGCCCCTAGCCCACTTATGATCCATTTCATTGTGAGTCTAGTGCTGCTGCCAGTGTTGCCTAATAGGGATCCAGCCCTGCCATGCCATTCCATCAATGCAGAAAAATAAGAAACCATCTCACAATCACTGCCCTGGTACCTCGTTCCTCTTCCGAAGTGCCCTCTAACCCTCCACCACCACTAGAGCACAGTACCTAAAAAAAATGGATCCTCTGCCATGTCTGAGTAATTTACCAATGACACCATGAATCCACTAAAATCATGTTTACTTAGTATCCAAATAAAGACACATGTAATACTTATAAGTAATTTTAATTATAATAATTACAGTAAATAATACTTAAGTAATTGTAATTATAATAATTACAGTAAATAATAATTACATCAAAACACAACTAGAGATGGACTCTGATTTTGGAAAACCCATACTCTTTATTACTACCATATTCCCCCTCCCTCTATCCATCATGAATCACATTTCCTTGTCTGCCCTCTGCACAGCAAATGGTGTAATACGATTGGCCAGTGCCACCACAGCTGCCTGTGTATAGTGGACATTGACAATTGTCTGTCTGCTTTGTCGTACTACAGAAAAAAATCTATAGTACTTTTTAGTATCATCTTCTTGATTCATCAGATGTTCATTCAGAAATCATGTTTTTTTTGTTATATAAATAAAAACTATATTTAAAGTATTAACAAGCATTTGTCAATGCCAAATATTTGCCTGCATGCTGTTGTGATGGGTCTTGCGTGTACACATTTACTATATATTCACCTGAGACACAGCAGAGGAGATGTAATATGTTATTTGCCATGGAGTCCTGATTCCATATATATATATTTATACTGCATTTACCCAGGGCAGTCAAGGTTAGATGCAGTATCTGGTGTTTTGTGTGGTCCTGCTTTTACAATGTATTTTTCCCGGACAGATTATCTTTGATGCAGCTTTTCTTTTTCAGTGGGGTTCCACTGTAGGGTCCTGTTTTCACGTAATTTTGCAATATATTTACCCAAAATGACCCAGCTGAGATGCAATATCTCATTTTCAATTGGGTCCTGCTGTGTCACATTTTTGTACTGTTTCTACCAAGGACAGCACAGCTCAGATGTTGTCTTGTTGTTAGTGGGATTCTGCTTTTCCCAATTTTTACATTGTATTTACCTAGAAAAGCACTGCTGAGAGGCATCATTTTCTTTCTGACAGGGCCCTGCTTTTACCCATTTTTTTTAATGTGTTTTTACCCAGGATAGCCCAGCTGAAAGGAAAGTTACATTTTCAGTGGTGTCCATCTTTTACGCTGTGTTTTTCCCAGGACAGAGCAGCATAGATGCACAGTTCAGTGGAGGCTCTGCTGTACTGGGGACCTGCTTTTACACATTTTTACTGTACATTTAACCCGGAGATGCCAGATGAACTGCAGTACCTCACACATTTCCCAGATTTCCAACATAGTCTTTTTATGACCTGACATTGGTGCCTGTGCATGAACAGGTGAAAAGTACGCACCGGAGGCTTGTACCCTACCCATGTAGCTCCGTACCCATTGACAGGTGCACACAGGCCGGTATGCACAAATGCTGGCCACCTGTCCGTGGCCCTGCCCCCCCCCACCGGGGCACAGGTGTGTGGAGGTTGGACAGGGGCAGAGTAGTGGACACAGGCAGGCAGCCAATCAGATGCCAGTACTGGGCCCCAGACTGGATCCTCTGCACAGGAAGGCGTGGGTCCAGGTACTTGCATAGCACACTCCAGCACCCGGTTAACATGTGGTCGGACTCCATTGTCCAGTGGTCCCCCCTGTCTGACACCCACCCCTATGCACCACACCCCACCCAGTGCACAGCTGTACCTCCCCACAACAGTACTCCACCCGGTCCCTGCATTTGTATGTAAACCCCAAACACGCACAACAGAACCCCTGCCCCAGTCCCGTATGCTAGGCCGCAACCCCAGCACACAACTGACACCTAGCCCTGGTCCAGTAGGAGTGTACACCCCCCTCACACACACACACACACACATATACATACAGCAGTGCCCCTGCCCTGGTTCACCCCATCCTGGCAGTCCTTGCCCAGTACACTGCATACCAACTACCCCAACCCCCGATCCCATCTCCCCCTTCCCCACAGTGGTGGTCAATTGCCCCCCCACCCCATGGCACCAACAACACACCCCCTCTGTGCTCTGTACCAGTATGTCAGTGCCACTGCAATAGATGGTAAGTGGCACATCTCTCTGCACATCACTTCCGCCACCTGCCATCCTACTGATGCAATTTGAAGAAATGCACATAACAAAGGGTAGAAATAGTACAGTACAGGATTCTATACTTAGAATATATCTGCTTGTCACGTATTCATGCCATTGCCTTACTGCACTCCTCGCATGCCATGCCATAAATATGAAAATTATCTACCTGTATGTAAATACTATTACTAATGCACTGTCTCTGTAATTCACTGTACAGCAGTAGCCCTGTAACAAACAAGAAAGTACTGCATACTGCTGGTGCTGCTCCCCTCCCAGCCCTCTTGAAATTTTAGTGTTCCACATACACAAGGCTATACTGGTGTGCATAATAACATACAACATAACACATAGACTATTATTCAATGTACTCGCTGAAAAGACATTTCCCAAAACAGATACACGTCAGTGTTTGATACCAGAGTTTCACAACCCAGTAATTGTTTTGTAAGACTCATACAAAAATATGAACATACAAAGAAGCCAGCAGAAGAAGACAATTTGATCTATCTTGTCTGCTCGTATTGCAGAGTCCACAGCTTGAGCTAATGTCCCTGCCCTCCCTCCCCACTCCTCCCATCCTCTCTACCCTTGATCCTTACCTTCCCCCATGCCTAGGCCAACCTCTCTTAAAGATGCCCACTGTCTTCAATGAGATGACCTCCTTCAGCAGGCCATTCCAAGTGTCCACTACCCTCTCTGTGAAGAAGAGCTTCCTGACCACTCTCCTAAACCTCTCACCCTCCAGCTTTAGTCTGCCCCCTCATGTTGTGGTTGCCACCCAGCTTAAAGAGATTCTCCTTATCAACCTTATTTATCCCTTTCAAGTACTTGACGGTCCCAATCATGTCCCCTCTCTCTCCTGTCTTCCAGGGAGTACATGTTCCGTGCCCTCAACCTCTCCTCATATGCCTTACCCTGCTGACCTGCTATCATCTTTGTAGTCCTCCTGTGGACCTTCTCCAGCAGGTTAATGTCCTTTTTGAGGTGTGTGCACCAGTACTGAACTCCATACTCCTCTTAATTCTGGAACTAATGGCTCTACATATACCTAGAGGGCATTACCTATGTATCCTAAGGACCAGGAATACTACAGAACATATAATTCCTGGTATATAGTTGTGACTCATTCTTGGGAATGCATTTTGTGGAAGTGAAAGGATACTAATCAGATTATGAGTGTAGACTTGCTTCTATCAGCCGTTAACGGTAGTCAGACATGTGCCTACAAGTTGTCATACGATGCCAGATGTAAATGAATAATAACAGTTCAATGTGCTTACACAACTAGATGAGATGAGATGATGCTTGTGTGACTTAATTTACTTTTGTGGCTTTTCGCCTCTCCATTCGTGGGATATACCACCCTGTAGGGGTATGATTCAAGGAACCCTGGAGGAGGGTTCCCCATCCTACAGGTGCCATGGGAATGATTTTGTCAGCTAAAGGTAGGTTAGGAAGAAACCCACAGGTAAGAGAGATGAGCCACTGGAGAAGGAGGAGGGGTGGATGGTGGGCAACAAGAAACGAATCCTGGAGAGCCCCCAGGATGAGTGACCTTTTAAGCCTGATGGGGGAGTGACGTAGTTGCTCCACCCATTGAACCTCGGGCTTAAAGCCCTCCCATTCAATGTGCTTGCACAACTGGATGAGATGAGATGATGCTTTTGTGACTTGATTTACTTTTGTGGTTTTCTGCCTCTCTATCCATGGGATACACCACCCTGTAGGGGTACGATGCAAGGAACCATAGAGGAGGGTTTCCCCCCTACAGATGCCATGGGAATGATTGCATCAGCTAAAGGTAGGTTAGGAAGAAGCCCCAAAAGAATACCCAATCAGGTGTCAAGCATCGAAGAGGCAAGAATGATGGATGAATGAATTCTGAGAAGATAAGGGCAGACTTCCTAGGGAGAGAGGGGAAAGCCAGGGCCACCATCTGCCTCCATCCAACAGTGGAACCTAACTAATTAACCTAAGAAAGTGCTAACTCTAACTAATATTATGACCATTGGCATGGAGGAGAGGAAAAAACCCTTTGAGGAGGAAACCTCTGGGGATCCAAGGTCTAGGTCACCTTTCCTTCAGGCTGACGATGTTTGATTTGAGGACATATGTCATTAAAGAGAAGGATTTGTTAAAGAAAAGGATATGAGTAGGGAAGATGATGATGGGATAGGGGAAAACCCCCAAAAGAAAGCACAGATCGAAGAAGGAACATGAGGTAACGATGCAGACTGATGATGAGGATCGCCGCAGGACAGCGGCAGGTCGACGAGGCAGCATAAGACCCAATGAGAGGTATGCTTTCTGACTAAGTAGACTCCTCGAAAGAAGGTAGATTCAGAAATCAATACAGCAATGTGATTAAGTAGGGTCCTCGAAAGGAATTATGCAATGTGATCGATTAGACCCTGAGGTCGGCGTTGATGAGGTAGCATAAGATTCGGTGATAGGAATGCTAGAGTAAGCGATGTAAATAGATAAACCTTGATGAGCGATTGATGCCAGTGTTCAGGGCCCCTACTTTTCTGCGGCACAGTGGGACCAAGTTCTGTGGCAAGACTACCATTTGCCGCAGAACTTCTGCGGCGGTGGTTTGTAATTTCTGCGAAAGTTCTGCGGCACTAACAAACTACCACATCACAGTGTCAGCATGTCATCCTGACTTCACTTTCATGGCAGCGGTTATAGCAATCAGGATGGTGGAAAGCACAGTAACACTAGTTCAAAAAATAACAGACTTATAAAAATAATTTTATGCCTAAAAAAGCAAAACAAATGTCTCTCCCTTAAGGTCCTAGCCTGTTGCATAAATGACATATGCAGAGGGGATCTTATGTGCTAAATAAAGTATTTCTATATGCATGCTATCTATCCCACTAATGAGGTTTCCACTGTCTATCACTTATATCCGGATCCACACGGATGTCTGGCAAGATGGCGGCGGTATGTGTGAGCTGCCTGAGCTCGAGCTCTGAACAACTGTGCTTGCGAGTTTTTTCACTTTTACATGTTATTTTTTGTGTTTCTTTTTCGTATTTTTAACAGTTTACTTGTTTTGCGATTTGTTTTTGATTATTGCCAGGAGCGAGTGGAGTGACCGTTGAGCTGCTATTTAAAACTATTGGGGAAGTGCTTTTTAGCTCTGGTGGCTCCGTTTTTATTGTGACATTCAGGAGGAGTTAATACCCGACCTCTGCGGGGTTTGAGTGCGGACCTTTGTGGATCTTCATGGTCTTGCTCCCGTTGGTTTGTGTGTTAAACCGTTTTGGTGCTGGGAGCCAGGAGCATGTGGAGTGAGCGCAGAGCTGCTGTTTGTAGCTATTGGAGTGAAGTGCCTCTCGGTTCTGGTGGCTCTGGTTTTTTGTGACACGTCTGAAGGAGAGAATATCAGGCATTTGAGGGACTGGAGTGTGGACCCTTGTGGTATTGTTTCAGCTGGTCTGCTATACTTCAGGAATCTGCTGGAGGTGGGAGACAGAGAGTTCCTTGAGGAATATGAGTTTGTGGACCTCTGCCCTCCTGGACTGGTTCCTGGGTCATTGAGTGGTGCATTTTTTGGGCTCTTCTGTATGGACTCTGTGGACCGACTTCTTTGGAAGGCTGAGAAATGGAGCCTTGAAAACTGATGGATGTTTTATTGGAATTAAAAACTGGAACCATGAGTGGAGACTTCCCATGTTTGTAGTTTCTGTTTATTGCCCTCAATATTGGTCTGGATGATGAGAGTATCCGGTGCCTGGGGGCTATTAAATAAAATTTGTCCCATACCTTTTTGATGTTGGACACTTTTGTGGCACGCTAGAGCCACAGGAAATTTTCCTGTATGATTAGGAGAGTGCTCCCCTTCCCTGCTGTGGGTGACTCCCTGTGAGTGTTTTGGCCGTCTTAGGAGGAACC
The DNA here is from genome assembly GCA_016271365.2 of Neoceratodus forsteri. Taxonomy (NCBI): domain Eukaryota; kingdom Metazoa; phylum Chordata; order Ceratodontiformes; family Ceratodontidae; genus Neoceratodus; species Neoceratodus forsteri. Next base: position 44,048,186 of record CM057456.1, on the reverse strand, counting down.
ACAGGGATTTTGACCGGAGGGCTGCACTCCTCAGTGGTTGTTGGTTGGGGGATCTCGGCGGCTGGTGGGCGGTCGAGATCTTGGATTCCCCTCCTGGGGTGGTCATCTCTCTCTGTGGATTTCATTCCTGTTGGGGGTTGGGGGTTTGCATTCTCCTTTTGGGTCCTTTAGATTATAGCTCTATGACCTGATTTCTACCTAGGTGGTCGGCCTGGGTCTTGAGGATTTAATTCTTTGGAGAAGAGCCGGTTTTCTTCAAAGGATCCCTTTTAGTGACTATATTAAGAAAGGAGGAGAACCCCTCTTATTATCAGCTGGACTTTGAAATGTACTAGCACCTGGTTTGAAAGTCTGTTGGTTTTTAGATCCTCCTTGACTTTGGATTTAATTAGTTACTTAAAGCCGTGGTTGAATTTACCCCAACTTCTCCTACCATTGGTTGACTTCTTTCCCAGATTTTTTAATTTTTGGTCACCTGGTTGGTGAGAGGACCAGGATACTTATATTTATTTTTCTTTTGTTTTATTGTGTAATTTTTGTTAATTTTTATTTTCTGTTTGATTATTGTGTGTACTTTGGGTAGTGGGAGTGCCCAAACTTTTTCTTCCTCTCCCTCGGCCGTGAGAGGGCGGAGGGGGGGAGTTATATTTTTACACATATATTATCCTGTGAGAGAGGATTTTTTATTATTTATTTTATTTATTTTGTTGTTCTGGGTTTGAAGTCTATCTAGTTGGGGAGGAGGGTGGTTTTGTAGGTTTTATTGGGTTGGTTTATTGTTTAAGTTAATATTGTTTTGGAGGTTTTTAAGATTTTAACTATAAGTATTCAGAACTTTAGATCACTTTAGTTAGATATTATATTATTTTGTCTAGTTTGAGCTGAATCATGTGTTGGTCAGTGGGCTCCACGGCGGTGCACTATTCATCCTCTTCCCTTCGCGCCCTCCGCCCTTTTTATACTCCCCTTTACAGTTCGAGACATACCAGCACTGTAGAGTGCTGGGGATTGCTCGTAGAAGAGTGAGGAGGGAGGGGGTGGGCGAACAGGAGAGGATGAAAGAGCGGGGCCACAATATCGGGGTTGTTAAGTCCAGAAGGCGCCCTGGGGCGAAATGGAATCCAGACCGGGGATTTTCCTATCTGGTGCCCATACCCAAGGGCACTACAGAATTTGGTGGGCAGATAGGCCGGACAGTTTCTGAGGTTTGTTCAACTTGGGTGGTGTTATGCAATGCAAGGTCTGTTAAGAATAAGACCGCTATTTTAGCTGGTCTTATTGGTTCGACTGACCTGGCTTGCATCACAGAGACCTGGTTGGATGAAAATTCGGGCCCCATTTTAGAGGCCATGATTCCAGCTGGGTACTCAGTGATACACCACCCGAGATTGGACCGCGGGGGGAGGGTGGCAGTCTTTTTTAAGACTAAATTGGGCCTCACGAATGTGGTAGTAGGTGAGGCTGAATCCTTCGAGTGTACCGTAGTAGCAGGTGTAGGCGGTCAAATCGTTCTCATCTACTGTCCACCCGGAGATGGGAAACGCTTCTTACAGGAAGTAGCAGAATTCCTCGTTGATATGTCGTTTGAGTTGCCCAGATTGATGGTTCTGGGCGACTTTAACGCCTGGGTCAACGATGAACTCTCACAATTTGGTCATCACTTCCTCCAACTTATGTCTTCTTTGGGCCTTACACAGGTAGTTTCCACTGCTACACATAAATCTGGGCACTCTTTGGATTTAGTCTTCCTCTTAGGGATTGACTCATCCGATGTGGGGGTGGAACCAGTCACTTGGTCTGACCCTCACACCATGAGGTTCAATTTTTACACCCCCCTGAGAAGGCCTTCCCCTGTGGAGATGGTCAGGTACTGCCCATTATGGAATGTTACTTCCCAGGGTCTTGCGGCAGTCCTTGACCTCTCATCCCTTGTGTTGACTAGCAATGACCCAGAGGCGCTGGTGGTGGCCTATAATATGGCCATTTCCAGTGCTCTGGATCTCATTGCTCCTGTTTGTGAGCGCCCCTATCCCTTCACCCCAAGTCCCTGTGGTTTGATGGGACTTTGAGGGAGTTGAAGAGACAGAGGCAAAGGTTAGAGCGTTGTTGGTGCAAATCCGGCCTTAATGCCGACCGCCTTAGATTGATGGAACATTATTCTATCTATCAATCTGCAATCACCCATAAGAAGGCAGAATTCCTGTCCAGGGAGATTGCAGTTGCACATAATCGACCGGCTCAGCTGTTTCGGACTCTAGACAGACTGTGTAACCCAGCCTGTCTGCAAGTCCGGAAAGCCTTTTCACAAATAGAGTGTGAGGAGCTCACTCAGTTTTTTGCAGCTAAGGTGGCTGACATCAGGGGGGGCCTGTGTCCAGTAATCTCTAAGGGTGTTGTTGTGGAACAGCACAAGCCCACAGTACCTTGGTTCTCTTGGAGTTCCTTTCACCGACTGGAAGACGTGGATATTATGAGGATCATCCACAGTGTGCTGCCTACAAGCTGTAGTTTGGACCCTGGACCAACCCCCCTAATTTTGGGTTGTTTTGAGATCATCAGTCCAGTTATGCTTCAAATAGTCTGGTGTTATTTAGAGTCTGGGCAGTTTACTAACTCTCTGAAAGCGGTGGTGGTGACACCCCTCTTGAAAAAAGCTACTCTGGACCCAGACTGTTTTTCAAACTACAGACCTATCTCTAATCTTCCCTTTATTGGGAAGGTTATCGAGAAGGTAGTAGCAGCCCAGTTGGAAGACCATTTAACCATCAATAATATCTACGAATCCTTCCAATCCGGTTTTCGGAAAAGACATAGCACCGAGACTGTGCTGGTTCGGGTGCTTAATGATCTTCTGAGGGCGAGAGATCAGAAGAAACGTTCTATTCTAGTTCTTCTTGATCCCCCATCAGCTTTTGACACTGTGGATCACTTGGTGTTGTTAGCATGCCTGAGGTCAATTTGTGGAATGTCGGGAACTGTTTTAAAATGGTTCACTTCATTCCTTACTGGGAGATCACAGAAAGTTGTGTCGGGGTTTTATTCCTCCGGCTCAACTCCTTTGTTATTTGGGGTGCCCCAGGGTTCAGTGCTGTCACCCATGTTATTTGCAGTGTACATGCTGCCCCTCGGAGACATTATAAGACAGTATGGGCTGAGGTTTCACTGCTATGCAGATGATACCCAGCTATACTTGTCTTTTGCACCTGACCAGGATGGAGCACTCTCGATGTTTAACAACTGTCTGGAAGAAATCCAAGGGTGGATGGATTCTAGTTGGTTAAAGTTGAACTCTGAGAAGACGGAGGTGTTAGTGGTGGACCCGGGTGGTCAGATAGTGAGGTCACATGGTGGCACGCCTTTGGGAATTCTTCTTGGCGGTGTGTCACTTCTGGCCTCTGAACAGGTTCACAACCTTGGGATCATCCTGGATGATAGGCTGACCCTTCAATCTCAAGTGTCGGCCATTGTCAGGACTTCCTTTTACCATCTTAGGAATATTGCCAGGGTGCCTCACCTTGTTTCGTCTGACTCCCTACCAACGCTGGTCCACGTCTTTGTGTCCTCGCGCTTGGACTACTGCAATGCCCTTTTCTTTGGGCTTTCTGGGGTTGAAATCAGCCGCCAAGGACAAGGAGATCTAGTCATATTACTCTGGTGCTGCGCAAACTGCACGGGCTTCCTATACGGTGGCGGATCACCTTTAAAATCATTTTATTGACTTTTAAAGCCCGTCACGATCAGGGCCCGACCTACCTGAAAGAACTCCTGGTGCCTTACTGCCCCGGCCGATCGCTCCGCTCGGCTGACGGGGGGGTTGTTAGCGATTACAAGAGTGAATTTAAAATCTTCAGATAGCAGGGCATTTTCTTATGCCGCACCCACTCTTTGGAATTCTCTACCACGCCGGTTAAGGGAGTGCACCTCTGTTGAGATATTTAAGGAAGATCTAAAAACCTACCTATGGGGTTTAGCTTATCTGAATGATTAGTGGAATTATTTATTATTATCTGTTATTGGTTGGATGATAGTATGGTTTGTGTTAACTAAATGCTGTTTTAATGTATTTATTTATGTTTTAAATTGCTATTTTATACTGTGCTTGATGTAAAGCGCCTTGATATTTTTGAAAGGCACTTTAGAAATAAAGTTATTATTATTATTATTACTATATATTTGTATGTGCATTCTACACCCCTCATGAGGTTCCCACTGTGTATCACTTATATATTTATATGCAATCTGTAACATACATACAAATGTGTGTGCGTGTGTGTGGGTGTGGTGAGATAGATATATATATATATTTTTTTTTTTTTAATTTCCATGAACTTGCATCCTCATTCATACAGGTCCCATTGGAAATGGAATAGAGGAGTTATTGCAAAACTCATTTTTCATGTCAGCCTGCTTACCCTGACACACTGCGTAACACCATCAGGCCATGACATGCATGTGAACTGCTTGTGAGATAGAGCTCTCCAGCCCTTCACAATGTGTCCACCATGTGACAGAACACTGCACCATACCTTCCCAGGCTCTGAGCAGTGCTGTGTTCCACCAATCCTTGTGCTTCCCAGCCAGCTCCCAGAGCTAATCTCTGAACCTGAGTTGCCGGCACGGAAACACAGCATGCTACCCTCTGGCCCAACAGCTGTCCCTGCAGACAACATTTCTCCATAACTTTTAGGTGATTCTATCAACCAATGACAATATGTAATCAATAACCCTGGAAAAAATGCTTACAGTGCAATTATGTATTTAACAGATCTATTCTTTCAACAGGTCCACACATTATTAAATTCCACTTTTCTGGGCATAATTACTTTATTTTTCTTAAAAATGACAGTTAAATTTATTTTTCCAGTTATTCATTTCAGATGGCATCTCTATACCTTAAAGGCACAAATAGGTTTGTACAAAGTGAGGTATGGACTTAACAAGTCTGTGCTATTGACAAGGTTTTGTTTAAGTTGGCCCTAGTGCAATAATGTAAGACTGAAAATGCATTAGGTTGTAGTGCAGGTTGAGCAAATATCACCATGCATGATGTGCTGTGCCACCATCTCTGGCAGTGGGAGCTGTGGTAGATAAGTGACTGTTCATTTCTGTTGCAGAATGCAGCCATTTCGTTAGTTAATGTATGATGTTATAGCAATGATAACATCACATTCTGAGCATATAGGGGGGTTTTGAATACAAAAAAGAGGGAGGGAACCAGATTATATGGTTAAACAGAAATATTAATAAAAAATCACCAAGAAGAGTGAATTCTGCAGCGCCGCAGAAGTTCTGTAGTAGATTGCAAGTTCGGCGCAAAATTCTGCAGCTGCAGAATTCTAGGGGCCTTGCCGGTGTTATGCACCTAATATGTGTGGCAGGATAGCCGCAGGTCGATGAGGTGGCATAGGAGTCAAGATAGGTACGCCCAAAAGAATTATCGATTGCAGGTCTTGATTGGAGTGAATCCTTGATGGCCAGTATGGAATGTGAATAAGAGGAGACAGGAATGAACTTGAAAAGGAACTTGTACAAAGGTAATATGCTCGGGCTCCTCGAAAGGAGGTAGACTTTGAGGTCAAGAAGGCATGTCTGTAACCAGAGGGTAGGCGAACCAGAGGGAAGGTAAAACAGGAAAAAGATCAGGTACAATGATGGATTGAAGCCATGGAGACTAGTACAGGAAAATGAGGTATGAAAGGAAGAAGGATGGTAGGGAGGTCAATGGAGTAGCTTAGGACCCAGCCGGTATGGGATTGAATGAGTGAATTAGATGAGCAGGTCAAAGTGAGGTACTGTGGACCTGAGAGGGCTATGCTCGAGAAGTCGATGTGATGGAGTAGGCCCATGTAGAGGCGAATAAGAACAGGCTGCAATAGGGGACGCAGAGTTGGCATGGTAGAATAATGCCATGTACGATGCTAGAAGCCTGCAGGGGGCAAGGAACAGGTCGATGAGCTTGACAGATCGATGTGAGTATACAGACTCTGAAGCCAAAAAGGCACGGCGGTTCAATGAGGAGCTTGATTATACGCTGGGAATGAGGAGACCCTAAGGTCAGATGCAATAAAATAAAGAGAAACCAGGAGGTAAGGGAACCAGGGAGTCAGGAACGTACCAAAGTAAACCAAAGTTGCAGAACGAACCCGATGAGAGAACATATGAGCCAATGCTAGGTATACCATTTGATGGGAGATATACCAAGTGAGTGAAAAAAATAGATGGACCATGAGGTCGGAATGAAGGAAGGGCACGGAATTTTTTTTTTATTTTATTTTTTTTTACATGTATAAGGTAGGCGGTGAACGAGCATGACAAAATGTATAATACTGATAGAGCTCCAATGAGACAACTGATCTGGCACCAGCTGGAGCCGCAAGAACTGAGGCAGACAGATTCGGAAAACTCCCCCACAGAAGTGCAATCCGGCCACCTCCGTAGCACTGCAACCCCACCCAGCGATCAGCACAAGGAGATGCAGAAAGAAATGGCAGATACTGAGTACAGAATGTGCTGCAAATGGTATACAACTCCCAATACCGTTTATAGCCAGAATGTGGGGAATAAAAGGAAAAAATGGCCATGCAGTGCCCTAAGCCGATGAATGAAATTCACATGCTAAAGCAGAGCCCTGATGTCTGTGCCAAAGAGTTTGGTGAGGCAGTAGGACTGCAAAGATCCCATAAAATCACTGTAGGAAAGGAGCAATGGATTGCTGATGACACGATTGAGCAAACCGCTAAGGGTTGTAGAATGCCGGTTAATAGGAGAGCAATGGAGAAACCGCGAGAGAACAGGGGGAAAAGGAGGCAGGGCACTCGACAAGGACTACACATGCAGAAATGCCAGGGAAAAGAAGAAGCTGGTCAACAAAGAAGCAGCTGAAGGAAAAGGAGCTGAAGTGCAGCAAGCAGCACAGGGTGGAGCCCTGAAGTACTCCTGTAAGCCAGACTGGTAGGAGGAGAAGTGTGTAGCATTCCTGGGGAAAGGCAGCAACAGAGAACCCAAGGTACAAAAGGGGGAGGAGACCAGAGTCACAAGCTGAGAAAGCGGCTGGCAGGAGCAGGGAAAAACAGAATGAGGAGAGTGAGGGAGGTAGGAGCAGGTGTGAGTGAGCAGAGCGAGGAGGCGCTCGAAAAGCTGATGGAGAAGAGGCCAACAGAATGAAGCAGCAGTAGCTGCAGGAAGAGAGAAGGCATGGGGAAATGCACTGAAGAAGGCGAGAAGGAACACATGGGCAGCCGGAGGTGCTGCAGAGACAAGGGGGAAACTCAGCAGAAGTCTAGATAGGTGGAGGAGAGCAACACTTCCAACTGCAACAAGAAACAAATCCTGGAGATCCCCAGGATGAGTGACCTTTTAAGCCTGATGGGGGAGTGACATAGTTGCTCCGCCCATCGAACCTCAGGCTAAAAGCCCTCCCACTGTTTCTGTCTGGGGACTATTCAGCTATTCCTTAATTGCTACTTAACAAATATTTTCTGTCATGGTAGTAACCTTGATTGTCTTGCTGTGTCAGTTCACAATACAGTAGGAATAAGAGCAATTGAATGAACCGGTGAGGAATTGTACAGTAATTGTTCCTGTTTCTTTTGATGTGTGTCCTGGTCTGCAGGTATGAACACTGTCATGGGAAGTGGGTGGCCGAGGTGGTGTGTGGCAGGATGAGCAGCCCACCATCCATTGCCGTGGCACCAACCTGCAGGTATGGGGGCTGGTGTTCTTGGTGCTGCAGGGAGTGGGGGGGGCACTGACCACCAATGATGGGTCAAGGTAGCTGGGTCTGGGGTGGTTGGGATGTGATGTTCTGGGCTGTGTCTGTCACAATGGGACTCTTGTTAGGGAGTGTTCATGCTTAGGGGGATGGGGCAATGATGTGTGGGGGAGGGTGTTCACACATACGAGGACAAGACCAGGACTCGAAAGCATGTTGGGGATGGGAGGTTTTACAACTTGTGCCAGGACCAGGTGGGGTACATATAGCAGTTGCGGCAGGGTCCCCTTGCAATATCCAGCACCCTTCTATGTGCCCCTGTGCATAGCACTATGCACCTTTGTGAATGGTGCCTACTGTGGGTACATGCCTATGCCTCCACCCAGACCACCCTGGTGCGCAGCTGCTGGCATGGCTGGGGAATCGGGTGCACACCTGGCCAGTGCATATTTGGTGAATGCCGCCAGGGATGCACAGCATTTCCGCATATGTATGCCTATGCACCTGGTTTCCATGGTGTGTTAGCATAGTGCATAGGGCCCATTATGATCAAGACAGGTGGAATTTTTAAAATCAAACAAACACAGGCGAGTTCGCTAACAGAATGAGCGGGTGCTTAATCTGTAACTGAAAACAGAAAAAAACACATGAGAGCAAGCACTCAGACCAAAAAAGAAATGCCACACTTAACATGGTTTAGCATTAAGGAAACCGCAGCCAAAAGGGGATTTCACAGTGCAACTGTTGAAATATGTTTCAGAGGGGATTTGAAAACTGGCACGTCATGTTCATGAGGCGGGGGTAACACAAGGGATAAATTCAACATTAGGGCCAAAATCTGCAAAAATAAAGTTATGAGTAATCTTTGGAACAATTCAGATTTCTTCATAACTTAGTTAATGTTTTTCACATTTTGACCCCAAATTTTCAACATAGTTTTTATGACCCCAAGTTATGATCAAGACAGGTGGATTTTTTAAAAAGAAATTCTGTTTGAAAGGTGGTTTCACACAGGGGCTGCGAAAACATGTTTTCAAAGGGGATTCGAAAAATGACACTTGTCATGTTGTCATGTGGGGTAACAAAGGGGCTGTGAGCACATTTGAGGCCAAAATCTGCAAAAAGACAATGTTTTCAAGTTGCAACTTTGTTTGTTTTTTGACATTTTGACCCCAAATTTTCAACCCTTCTTTTTATAACCCCCACTTTATGATCATGGCAAGTGGAATTTTTTTAAATCCCATTCTTTTTTTTTTTTGTCAACTCTTATTTATTCATATTATTTTATTTATTGTATTTATTCACTTCCAGGCACTGGAACTCTCTCTCGGGCTTCACAGCATGCTACTGCTTCTACTGCCCACTGTGATTCCACCCCCTCAAGGTCATTCAACCTGGGTCGCGGGCATAGCACAAGGTGTGGCATCCAGTGCCTCAATCCTCAGTGCCACTGGGGTGAGAGTTAAATCCCATTCTTAAGTTTACTTCACAGAACAAATGTGAAAACATGTTTCAGAGGAGATTTGTATAATGAGACCTGCCATGTTCATGCAGTAAGATAACAAGAGGGCTATGCTGAAAACTAGGGGTCAAAATCCGCACACATCGAAATGTTATGAGTAAATGTTGAAAAAATTCAACTTATCTTCATAAATTTGTTGTTTTGTGACCCTAAATCTTCAGCATAGTCTTTCGTGCTCCCTCTTTCTGAACATGACAGGTGTTATTTATAAAATATGGACCAAAACATCACTTAGTGCCACAAATGTAAAAATACATTTTGGCCAGGCTTTGAAAAATTGTGCCTATTACATTCCTGAGGTGGTATGAAAAAATGGCTACATTGAACATTTGGGGTCAAAATATTAATAATTACCAAAGTTATGCATCCGGGTTGAAAGTGTTCTACATATCTTCATAACGTTGGTATTTTTTTAATATTTTGGCCCCACAATTTCAATATAGTCTTCTTATGACCCCACCTCATAAACCCAATGGATGAGAATTGTCAAATCCCACCCAAAATGTGATTTCATGGAGTGACTGCAAAATCACCATTTGGGACAGAATTGAAAATTTTCACCTACCTTGTTCATGAGGTAAAGTCCAAAAAAGGCCATGTTTAAAATTTGGGGAACATATAAGAAAATGGCCAGATTATAAGTACAAGATCAAAATGCATAAAAAATAGGTTGACACAATACATTTCCTTAGCTCCTGGTCCAGCACTGAAGAGTGAAGATGCATCTCTGGTCCAGAGAGAATTACAGCATTGTATCCTGGTATGTAAGTAAGGATGGGGGATAAAGACTATGAGGGGCAGTTTTCTTCATTTCAGGTGTTTAAATGGCACGAAAAGTGATGGGGAGGAGGGGGGGATACTTGGCAGTGAGAGGAAAAAACAGAAAAGGCCATCCTAAAAATTTCAGACTATTTGATTTGACTGTACCATGGGGTTGGAACAGAGGGTGGGGATAGAAGAGATGCGGGATGTGAACTGTGAACTGGAGTCAGCGGAGTGTCTGTGGCAGAGGGTGAGAGATCTGAGCTGTGACTGGGGATGAGTGGGGAACTGATCAGGTGGGTGAGCTACTGAGTCAGCTTGGTGCAGAGATGTTCTCTGCTTGCTGGGCAGTGATAGGAGTGGTTTGCTGTTTTGAACTATGAGAAGTTTCTGCCCAGCAAGCAGAGAACACTGTCAAGATCAGCTTTGGTCATTGGCCTGTCACTGCAAGCCCACTGCAGCATGAGCTTCACTGGACTTGACAGTGACACACCTCTGAAGTGACCATATTGTAACTAGAAAAAAAGTTTCCATCACACAGAAACCTCATCAGCGGGACGCAAAAAGCACTAGTTGACAGACTCTTCAATCCATCCATTTATTGTACTTCCAAGAACCACGTCCCGCTGGCGTCCTGTCCCGCCTACTAATGCTTTTTTGCATTCCACTAAGGAGGTTTGTGTGTGCTGGAAACTTTTTTCCTACTATCTCCAGTGGTTTCCATGTACCACTTCCAGTGTGCACTCATTTGATCCTGGCCATATTGTAACAAGATAATTCCTTCATGCTGCATGCACAATCAAACATAACAAGCATTTGTCGATGCCAAATGTTGTCTTGCCAGCATTGGCATTGGTAGTGCAGGAGTTAGAGAGATGCATAATAGGAATGGCAGTGAAGTATGGAACTGACGCCAACCCTACCCCATGTGCGTGGAAACTGTGCAATGCACGCTCATGACACAGTCATTTTGAGGAATTTTTTCACCAAATTTTCAACATAGGCATTTTTGGAGCTCTGCTCATGAACAGTGTCACTGTGATTTTCTTAATCTGCCCCGAACTTTGATTTCCCACAGCGACTGCACCATTGTGCGCCAGATGTACAACAACACATTTAGGGCAGGATATGAAAAATAACAGTTGTACTGTTCATAAGGAGGTATGAAAAAATGGCAATGTTAAAAATCTGGAGTGAAAATATTACAAATTCTCAAAATTTTGAGGGTGCGTGGAAACTGTGCAACACATGCTCATAACAGTCATATTTTGGAATTTTTTCACCAAATTTGCAGCCTAGGCTTTTTGGGAACCCACCTTATGAACAGTGACACTGTCGTTTTGTTAATCTGTCCTGAAAGGTGATTCCGTGCAGTGACCTCAAAATGACCTTTCGGGACCGAATAACACATGACAGTGACTGAGTTCATGAGCTGGGGTCCCCATGTCGACAATCTGGAGCCAAAAGTCACAAAAATGGCTGAGATAGCCACCTAAGTTGAAACCCCCCATTGATGCCATTATACAGCTTACCGCGATTTTCTTCAGTTCCCGTTCGGCTTTGAAGAGTGCAGATGTGTTTCCACTCCACTGAAGATCACTGAGATGGGCTCTGGAGGTTAAGTGTATGGGGTGGGGTGCAGGAGGTAGGTGGGGTGCGCAGAGGGTAGGTGTGGGTTGGGGGAGGGGGGTGCCGTTGTGACCACGATAGACTGTTTTCTGTTTTACAGATTAAAAAAAAAACAGACATCACGGGAAGGTTTTTTTCCCACAGTTACGTTTCGGGAAGACTGGAGTAGGCTCCCAGTGTGCCACCTGTGTTTTTTGGGGAGGGGGGACTAAAGCCGAAGGGGACTGGGCCCCCCATCTGCAAAGACAGCGTGTCTGTTTTTTCCGGGGGGCATGATGCCGAAGGGGATTGGGCACCTCCTCAGCAGACTGGGGACAGGGGACTGTAGCTGATGGGGATTGAGCCCCACATCGGTAAGCATGTCTGTGCTTTTGGGGGGGATGATGCCGAGGGGGATTGGGCACCCCCCGCAGCAGACAAATTAAACAAAGGGACACATATACCAATGGGGATTGGGCTACCCCATCTGAAAACGTACTGAGAAGGGGGTATGCTGAAAGGGGCATTGGGCACCCCCGAAGTCGGCTTGCTGGGGATTGTGAGAGGCGGATGGCAGACAGCCGCCATGTTTATTGAAATGTTTCAGCAGGCTAGGCATGCCCTGCAATGATGGGGAGCTCCCTCATTGCAGTGGCGAATTTCTTTTAAGTTGGTGGCACACTTCTGAACTGCTATCATAGACAGCATGCTATTTCATTGGTGCCACAGAGCCCAGCCCAAAAAAGCAGTGGCCCCATTGGCCATAACATGACATCACCTCCACAACCTGCTACTCCACCAAGCTGTCACAAAATGTTGCTTGCACTGCACGCACAAGACAACATAAAAATGAAAATATATGCTATTAGAAACATAGAAACATAGAATTTGATGACAGATAAGGACCGCTTGGCCCACCCAGTCTGCCCATTTCCCTACCTAGTGGATAAGCTGCAGATCCTAGTTAACCAGCAGCCTACTTCTTCCTACCCCCACCCCCTAGAATTGCCTTATGACTGCCCCATGCATGCTTGAATTCCACCACTGTTTTTGACTCCACAACCTCTTCAGGAAGGCCATTCCATGCATCCACAACCTCTCTGTGAAAAATACTCCTTAAACTACCTCTGAGCCGCCCCTCATCTTCAAATTGTGCCCCTGTTCTTGCACACCTCTTTTTTGAAAGATGCTACCCTCTTGGACTCGTTGATTCCCTTGAGGTACTTGAAAGTTTTCTATCATGTCCCCCCTCCCTCCTTTCCTCGAGGCTATACATATTAAGCTCCATAAGTCTCTCTTCATATGTCTTCCGGTGCAGACCCTGCACCATTTTAGTTGCCCTCCTCTGGACAGCTTCCATCCTGTCTGTGTCTTTGTGGAGATTGGGTCTCCAGAACTGCATGCAGTACTCCAGATGGGGTCTCACCAGCTGTCTGTACAGAGGGATAATAACTTCCTGTTTTCTACTGGTGATGCCTCTCAGCCCTCCTTGCTGCCCTCTCACATTGCTTGCCCACCTTTAGGTCATCTGATATGACTACCCCCAGGTCCCTTTCCATTTTTGTTGTTGTTAGTATCTCACCCCCCATTGTGTACTCTTCTCCTGGGTTTTTGTTTCCCAGGTGCATTACCTTGCACTTCTTAGCACTGAATCTAAGCTGCCATACATTTGACCATTCCTCTAACCTTGCCAAGTCCCTTCTCAGCCTTTCCACCCCACTGTGCATCAACTCTGTTGCAGATCTTTGTGTCATCTGCAAAGAGACATACTTTTCCTTCCAGTCCCTCTGCAATGTCATCAAAGACATTGAAGAGGACCGGTCCTAATACTGAACCTGTGGTACCCTACTAGTAACCCCTTCTTCAGAGTGGACTCCATTTACTATTACCTCTGTGTCCTATTCTCCGCCATTCTTTACCCAGGCTGTCATCTTGGGACCCACTCCCAGGCTGGCTAACTTGTATATTAATCTTTGTGTGGGACTGTGTCAAATGCCTTGCTAATGTCTAGGTAGGCCATGTCCACAGCCCTCCCTGATCTACTACTTTGGTCACCCAGTCAAAGAAATCTATCAGATTTGTCTGGCATGACCTTCCCGCTGTGAATCCATGCTGCCTTGGGTCCTGTGCCTCTGACCTCTAGATACTCGACAATTCTTTCCTTCAGAAGTGATTCCATCATTTTCCCTACCACTGAGGTTAAACTAACAGGTCTGTAGTTTCCTGCTTCTGCCTTGCTCCCACTTTTGTGAAGGGAATCATATCTGCCCTCCTCCAGTCCTCGGGTACCACCCCATCCTCCCATGATTTGTTAAAGAGGGTAGTCAGTGGTGTCACTAGTTCTACCCTTAGTTCTTTTAGAATTCTGGGATGAATCCCATCAGGCCCCATTGCTTTGTCCACCTTCAGTTTTAAGAGTTCTTCCAGAACCCTTTTCTGTAAATGGGCTGGTATCAACTCTGTATCCAGAGTGTTTCTACTGTTTGTTTTAGGTACCTCCCTTCATTTGTAAATACTGAGCAAAAATATTTGTTCAGTATCTCTGCTTTTCACAGTCACCCTCTGCCCACCCTACCTCCCTTTATTAAGCCTCACTATCCCTCCCTTGGTCTTCCTTTGCTCCCTGATGTACCTATAAAAGGTTTTATCCCCTTCTTAACTGAGTGGGCTATCTTTTCCTCGGTTTGGGCCTTTGCTGTTCTGACTGCCTTCCCAGCTTCCTTTGCTTTAACTGATACAGTTCTCTGTCCTACTCCTTCTGTGATTCCTTGTACTTCCTGGATGCTTTCTTTTTCTCTTGAACCTTCACTGCCACTTCTTGAGAACCATAGTGGTTTCTTACATCGTTTCATTTTGTTTATTTGCTTCACACAAAGGCTTGTTACCTCTGTGATGGCAGTTTTTATTATTCCCCATTATTCTTCCACCCCTCCTTCCTGCCCATTTGCTAGTGCATTCCTTAGGCACTCATCCTTTTTGACAAAGTCAGCCCTCCTAAAGTCCAGTACTTTTGCCATTGTATGGCTTGACTCTATTGCTGTGTTTATTGTGAACCATACTGTTTGATGGTCGCTAGTTCCCAGATGGCTACCCGCTTCTACATCTGTGATCCTCTCTTCATCTCCATTTGAGAGAACCAGGTCTAAGATTGCTCCCTCTTGAGTGGGCTCCAATACTAGTTGTCTAAGGCATGCCCCCTGTAGGGCATCTAGAATAACCCCACTTTTGAAGTGGCTGCTGCAACTGCACTCCAGTTAACATCTGTCATATTAGAGCACCCATCAGCAATATCTCCCCTTTTTCTGCCATTCTATATACTTTCTATCATTTTGTCCATTTCCTCCCCTGAGAAGGGGTTCGTATACAACCCCTGTGTGGATTGTGGTGCCATTGCCGGTCTCCAACCTACCCACAGTGCTTCTTTTCCTCCCAGTTTTCCCTTTTGTTCTGTTGCTTTGATTCCTTCCCTTATGTAAAGAACTACTCCTCCTCCTCCTCTTGTACCCTCCCTGCCCCTCCTGTAGATAGTGTATCCTGGTATATTTACATCCCAGTCATGGTTTTGTGTGTACCAAGTTTCTGTGACTGCCACAATATCCAGATGTTCCTCCTCCATCAAGGCCACTAATTCAGGAAGCTTGTTACTCAGACTATGGGCATTGGTACTCATTGCTCTCCATTTTTTTATGGCTTTACCTTCTTTTGCAGCATCCCCCACTGACCTTTCTACCTCGGTCTTTCTCTCATTTAGTACCCTGTTTTGTAGGGAGAGGCTGGGATTTTCCTGCAGCTTATCAGTGCCTCCACTCTTGACTAGTTTAAAAGCTTGCCAATGAAGCATTTAAACTGATTGCTCAAAAGACTTGTTCCCTTCCTGGACAGATGCAGACCATCCTGCCAGTATAGGCTGGTGTCCCTCAAGGTGGAACCCCAGTCCCCAATGAAGCCAAACTCCTGTGCTCCGCACCATTTTTTTCAACCATTCATTAAACTGCATGGTGCAAAGTGTCAGTGGCTCAGTAGGCAGCACACTCGCCTCTGAGGCCAGGAGATCAGAGGGCTGTGGGTTCAGTTCCCACATGTGGCACTTGGGTTAATATCCCAGTACTGACACTGTTATGCAGCATGAGAGGGGTGCTGCACTTCTGAGGTGTTGTCTTTCGGATGAGACATTAAACCGAGGTCCCATCTGCCTGGATTGGTGGTAGTTCAGGTGGATGTTAAAGATCCCATGGCACTTATCAAAAAGAGTAGGGGAATTGCCCCGGTGTCCTGGCCAAATTTCCCTCATTCACTAAAAAAAATACCACCAACAGCTTACTCTGGTTCAAGGTCAGTTGGCATTCATCTGTATCCCCCTTCCCGGGTCATGCCTGAAAATAGGCAGAATTTGTCTAGTGCACTTACCTGGTCAACAAAAACTAAATAAATAAATAAAATAAAATAAAGTACCCTCGCCTCACTCATGCCATTGACAGGCAGCACCTCAGAGAAGGCTACTGTGTGTGCTACTTGTCTTAGGCCCTTCACCAATTCTACAAAGTCCTTCTGCACTGCTCTAATCTCATGATGAGCCAAGTCATTTGTCCCTAGGTGGACAATGACGTCCAGCTCAGACTCCCGTGCAGCTGTTCTCATGATCCTGAGGATGCGCTTCCTGTCCCTCCAAGCCATGGCACCAGGCAGGCACCTTACTTCAGTTTTCCCTGCTCCCCCAGTTCTATCCCTCATAATTGGGTCCCCACCAGGAGCTGCTTCCTTTCCTTGTGGTGTCCTCTGCCTCCTTCCTGTGGGCCTCCCTTGTGACAGTTGTCCTCAGCCTTCTTAGTCTCCTCTGCAGGTGCATCCATAGGGGAGCTATGCTCCCCCAGAATGGTGTATGGATTGTGGAGTGAAACAACTGACTGAGTGTGCCTCTGGTCAGCCATCCTCACCCTCCCTGAGTGCACTGTGGTCCAACTGCTGTGCTTTCTTTGTAACCTCTGAGGTAGTGGTGGTGGCTCTGGTGCTCCCTGGATGGGGGAGGTTCCCTTCCTACCGTCCAGTGTGGCCTGGGGGAAGGTTCCCTTACTACTGTACAGTGTGGCCTGAAGACGGGCAACTTTCTCCCTCAAGGCAGAGAGTTGTCTGCAAATAGGGCAGCATCTCAGCCTCCAGAAAGACTCCCGGAAGACTGCTGCCCCACAGCCATTACATTGCACAACTCCCCACAGGTTTATCTACTTTTTTGTGTGTGTCTTTGTGTGTGTGATTGGTTTGTTATATAAAAATATATATATTATACAATGTGTATGCTTATATTGTCAGTGTAGAGTGCTAGAGAGAATATGACAGTGATATGCACCTTGCACTCTTGAGGAAATGATGTCAGAACCCCAGGTATAAAGGAACTATTTCCAGGGTGGGGGGTGAGGGTGGAAGGGTTGGGCCTAAACTGTGCCCTCACAAAACAATCAGCTAAAGCTCTGACCCACCACTGCGATGAGTGCCTTCCTGACAGCAAGATGCCCTACACAACAATTTGACAGAGAAAATACCCTGCTAATCAAACAGAGAAAAATCCAGACATCCAAGTCAGGCACAACTAAACCTCGCCAGCCCCAAAACAGCCTGGTGGTTTGTGCTCTGAAAGCAGTCAGCCCCAAAATAAGTCAGCTGTGCTTTAAACTCTTCCTGCACTGAAAACCTTAAGAATTGTAACAAACGTAAAGCTAGATCCACCTCCCTCTGTTGCTTGAAAGACTGTCTTTTCCTGACAATTCTAAGTTCCTTATTTCACCTTTCAGTTAGAAGTAGCCTCCACCTGCAGAATATCTGCTACAAACCAAAGAAATTGTAAGGTTCACCTCCCACTGTTGTGAGCACAAAGTGCAATACAGAATTTGCAAGTGCAATATAGAATTTCTCACACAGCTCACAGCTGAATAAAGAAGTAGTGTCCTTCCAGTGCCATTACATAGATTACATAGACACTGATGTGGATAAGGACTGGTTGGCCCACCCAGTCTGCCTATATTCCTTGCCTACTGTAATACCACAGACCCTGCTTACTTACCATATTATCATATTACTATTTATTATCTAATATAAAAACACATAAAAACAATAGATGAGATCATTTAAAATAATCATAATATTAAAATGTAATTGTAAAATATTAGGTGCCACAAGGGAAAATATAGTAATCATCATGAGGGAAGGGAAATTGAGAACTACAGGTGGTATATTCTTTCAGGTCAGCAATGAATAGCAAATATTACGATAGCTCACACTGGGTTATGGCTGTCTTAGTGGGCTTTGCAGACTCCATTGCAACAGCATATAAAATAATCCACAGCAGATGAATGCCAGCAGCATCTGCCACAAGTAAGCTACAGCAATTCATACAGACTGCTGAACTTCAGGTCCCCCCCATCACTGGTAGTCTGCATTACCCAATGCCAGTTACTGTATTAGGAGCCAAAATGGTTCGGCTGAACTGGTGAAGTGGAATAAAATATTCACACCCTAAAAGAAAACCAAATT
Source organism: Neoceratodus forsteri (assembly GCA_016271365.2). NCBI lineage: Eukaryota > Metazoa > Chordata > Ceratodontiformes > Ceratodontidae > Neoceratodus > Neoceratodus forsteri. The sequence goes on along the minus strand of CM057456.1, from coordinate 44,030,058 downwards.
GAAGTTGACTCTGGCTCACAGAAACATAGACTTTGATGGCAGATAAGGACCACTTGGCCCACCCTGTCTGTCCATTTCCCTACCTACTGGATAAGCTGCAGATCCTAGTTAACCAACAGCCTATTTCTTCCTACCACCCACAAGAATTGCCTTATGTCTGTCCCACGCATTCTTGAATTCTCCCACAGTTTTAGACCCCACAACCTTCTCAGGAAAGCTTTTCCATGCATCCACCACCCTCTCTGTGAAAAAATACTTCCTCATATTGCCCCTGAGCTGTCCCCCCTGTCTTCAAATTGTGTCCCCTTGTTCTTGTACATCTCTTTTTCTGAAAGATGCTACCCTCTTGGACTTTGTTAATTACACTGAGGTACTTAAAAGTTTCTATCATGTACCTCCTCTCCCTCCTTTCCTCAAGGGTACACATATTAAGCTCCTTTGGTCTCTTCTCATAAGGCTTCTCTTGTAAACCCTGCACCATTTTAGTTGCCCTCCTCTGGACAGCCTCCATCCTGTCTATATCTTTGCGAAAATGGGGTCTCCAGGACTGGACACAGTACTCCAGATGGGGTCTCTCACCAACTGTCTGTACAGAGGGATAACAACTTCCTGTTTTCTGCTGGTGATGCCTCTCCCTATACATCCCAGTATCTCCCCAGCCCTCCCTACTGCCTTCTCACATTGCTTGCCAACCTTAAGGTCATCTGATATGATTACCCCAAGGTCCCTTTCCATTTTTGTTATTGTTACTACCTCCCCCCCATTGTGTACTCTTCCCCTGGGTTTTTGTTTCCCATGTGCATTATTTTGCACTTCTTTGCATTGCATCCAAACTGCCATACTTCTGACCATTCCTCCAACCTTGCCAAGTCCCTTCTTATCCTTTCCACACACTCTTGTGTATCAAACCTGTTGCAAATCTTTGTGTCATCTGCAAAGAGACATACTTTTCCTTCCATTCCATCTGCAATGTCACTTATAAATACATTAAAAAGTACTGGACCCAGTACTGAACCCTGCTGTACCCCACTAGTAACCCCCTTTCTTCAACGTGGACTCCGTTTACTATTACCTTCTGTGTCCAGTTGTTCAGCCAATGTTTTACCCAGGCTACCACCCTGGGACCCACTCCCAGGCTGGCTAATTTGTTTATTAATCTTTTGTGTGGGACTGTGTCAAATGCCTTGCTAAAGTCTCGGTAGGCCATGTCCACAGCCCCTCCCTGGTCTACTACTTTGGTCACCCAGTCAAAGAAATCGATTAGATTCACCTGACATGACCATCCCACTGTGAATCCATGCTGCCTTGGGCCCTGTGCCCCACTGGCCTCTAGGTTCTCAACAATTCTTTCCTTCAGAAGTGATTCCATCATTTTCCCTACCACAGAGGTCAAACTGACAGGTCTGTAGTTTCCTGTCTCGGTCTTGCTCCCACTTTTTGTGAAGGGGAATCACATCCACCCTCCTCCGGTCCTCAGGTACCACATCATCCTCCCATGATTTATTAAAAAAGGTAGTCAGTGGTGTCACTAGTTATCCCCTTAATTCTTTTAGAATTCTGAGGTGAATCCCATCAGACCCCATTGCTTTGTCCACCTTCAGTGTTTTAGGAGTTCTTTCAGAAGCCTTTCTTCTGTGAAAGGACTGGGATCGACCCCCCTATCCAGAGTGCTTCTGTTAGCTGGATTAGGTACCTCCTCCTCCTCCTCCTCCTCCTCTTTTGTAAATACTGAGCAGAAGTATTCATTCAGTATCCCTGCTTTTTCACTGTCCCTCTCTGCCCACCCACCATCTATTCTGTTCAGCCTTACTATCCCTCCCTTTGTCTTTCTGTGCTCCCCTAATGTACCTATAAAATGTTTTATTCCACTTCTTAACTGATTTGGCTATCCTATCTTTTCCTCAGTTTGGGCCTTTGCTATTCTGACTGCCTTTCACACTTCCTTCTGCCTTAACTGGTACAATTCTCTGTCCTGCTCCTTCTGTGTTTCCATATACTTCCTAAATGCTGTCCTCTTCTCTCTAACCTACCTGCCACCTCTTTTGAGAACCATAGTGACTTTTTTTTTCATTTTGATTTGTTTATCTGCTTCACATAAAGGCTTGTTGCCTCTGTGATGGCAGTTTTGATGTTTCCCATTGTTGCTCCACCTCTCCTTCTTGCCTGTTTGCTAGTGCTTTTCTGAGGCACTCTCCCATTTTGACAAAATCAGCCCTCCTGAAGTCCAGTACCCTCACTTTTGTATGGCTTGACTCTGCAGTTGAGTTTATCATGAACCACATTGTTTGGTGGTCACTTGTTCCCAGATGGCTACCCTCTTCTAGATCTGAGATCCTCTCATTGTCCCCAATTGAGAGTACAAGGTCTAAGATTGCTCCCTCCCAAGTGGGTTCCAACACCAGCTGTCAGAGGCATGCCACCTGTAGGGCATCGAGAATGGCCTTGCTCTTTGATGTGGCTGCAGCAAAGGTGCTCCAGTTAACATCTGGCATATCCAGGTCCCCCATCAACAGTATCTCCCCTTTCTCTGCCATCTTAAGGATGCCTTCTATCATATCCTTGTCCATTCCCTCCTCCTGAGATGGGGGTCTGTATATAACCCCTGTGTGGATTGTGGTGCCATTTTCAGTATCTAAGGTGACCCACAGTGCCTCCTCTCCTCCCTGTTTACTCTTTTGTTCCATTGCTTTTATCCCTTCCCTTACATAGAGAGCTACTCCTCCCCTCTTCTACCATCCCTGTCCCTCCTGTAGGTCGTGTACCCTAGTATGTTAACATCCCAGTCATGGTTCTCTGTTTACCATGTTTCTGTGACTGCCACAATATCCAGGCATCCCTCTTCCATCAAGGCCACCAGTTCAAGGAGCTTGTTGCCCAGACTATGGGCATTGGTACTCATTACCCTCCATTTCTTGATGGCCTTACCCATTGCCTTTGTCGTTTTCTGCATTTACCTCTGCCCTTCTCCCTATCAACGTCTCTATCTTGGTTTTTACCTCACTAACTACCTTGATTTTATGGGGGGCTAGGAATTCCCTGCTCCTTTCCAGTGCTTCCCTCCTTGGCTAGTTTAAATAATTGCCAATGAAGCATTTAATCCTATCACCTAGGATCCTGGTTCCCTCCCGGACAGATGAGGACTATTGTGCCAGTATAGGCCTGCATCACTCCAGGTGGACCCCCAGTCCCCAATGAAGCCAAACCCCTGAGCTCTGCACTAGCTTTTCAACCACCGATTGAATCCCATGGTGTGGAGCACCCTAGCCTCACCCATGCCATAGAGAGGCAGCACCTCCAAGAAGGTTATCGTGTGTGCTACTTGTCTAAGACCCTTCCCTAACTCCACAAACTCTTTCTGCACTGCTCTGATCCCTTTCCCAGCCAGGTCATTTGTCCCTAGGTGGAAATGACATCCAGCTCCCTCCCCTGTGCAACTGCTCCCATGATCCTGAGGATTCACTCCCTGTCCCTACAAACCATGGCACCAGGCAGACATCTTATCTCCCTCTCCCCTTCCTCCCCCAGTTCTACCCTCCTAACAATGACGTCCCCCACCAGGAGTTGTTTTCTTCCCCTGTGGGGTCCCATGCCACCCTCCTCTAGGTCTCCTTTGTGGAGGTTCCCAGCATCCTCCTTGGTCTCCATTGTGGGTACCTCCATAGAAGAACCACACTTTGCCAGAATGGCATATGAATTGTGGAGAGGTACAACTGAAGGGATACACCTCTGTTCCACCACCCTCACCCTCCCTGAGCCCACTGTGGTCCAACCGCTCCTCTTTCTTGGCAATCTCTGAAGCAAAGGCGGTGGTCCCTGGGTGGGAGAGGAGGTCCCCTAAATCCTGGCCAATTCAGCCTGGAGATGAGTAACCTCCTCCCTCAGCCCAGAGAGGTGCCTGCAGATGGGACAACACCACATCCTCCAGAATGTCTCCCAGAAGACTGCTGCTCCACAGCCACTGCATTGCACTCACCCCATCATGTCTTATTTCTGGCCCCATAACTGTTGTTTTGAATACTTACTCTTCCTCTGTTTATTTATTTATTTATTTATTTTTTGTTATTTTTTTTTTCTCCTCTATACTTACTGCCTCCATGCCTTTAAGCTCCTGATCTTCCCGTTCTGAGACAAGAAGATCCTATATTTCTCAGTTGTCTCCTTACTTGCTCAGAGTCAGACCTCCAGCAGCTGGGGGGGGGATGGAGAGCTACTCTTGCCCTTCTAGGATGGTGAGTCTTTGTGGCTCTGTGATCACTCACTTCCTGATCCCAAACAGGAAGTTCCTGTTGTCAGTCAAATCCTGTGCCTGTAAAAGTAGAACTAGCTAAAGGTAGTGGGGTGGACAGGAGGGAAGGAGGGCAATATAGTCTCAGTAGAGAAGTATAGTTATAACAGCACTTTTCTTACCCTTATCCCTGATTGCAACTGTATTGGTACCCAAATTATTAAAACAAAAATATGTTGTACTGTAAAACTGTAGAGGCTAAAGCAGGAGCAGTGCCATTACTTTGTGTCTCATAAACACTACCCAGCAGCAATATAGCTTGATCAGCAAAGGGCAGATTTGATATTTTGTTGTCTTTACATGTTTATATACACACAAGAGTCTCATCATCATAAGAGTGTCTCCTTAAGTGTTCGCTAATTAAATAAATGTAATTAAAAATCCCTCCACCAATTCAGTAAGTGTAATGCTTCACTTACTCAGACATTACATATGAAAGCCTCTTAGGGTTCTAAGTGTTCCTCCCACGCTGTGCCAGGCTCATCATGGCTTGGCTGAAACCGTACTGATGATGTACTATAAAATGTAACATTCTACTAAAGAACAAAGCGGGAAGTTGTCAGAGAATGCCAACTTGTGTGTCCTGACTTTGGAAACACTTAATTTTCACTAATTGTTACCCATTTGGGAAGTACAACAGCAGAAACTGATTCATTATTTATTGCTTTTGATGACTAGTGTGTCTGTGGTCTGAAAAGTGACTCCAGGCTCCGAGCAGAAGCCTTGCAGATGGGAATAGTGTCAGGTTACTCCAAAAATGACCTGAGATATCAGTAGAAAAAAATTAACTATGTGTGCTTCTTAAAAGAAACAGAAGGCAGCCATCTGTTTTGCTATAAGAACAATCCCTGGTAACTGAATACTGTCTTTCAAATGTGAACCCAAACAAGACATGGCAAAGTTGAGATGCATGTGCAGAAATAATCCAGTGGCCAAAATAAGCAGTCTATGCCAACAGCCCTTGTTCTGTAGAGCTGAGATGTCTAATGTAAAAGTGAATAATCAATGAATGCATGCACAGTGCACAGATACACAATAAAAAAAAGTTTCACGTTCTTGCAAGGCAACACATGAGTCTTCCGAGATTTCAAATTAAAGCCAAATACTCTGGGATTTATGTTCCTAACCCAGGTTAAGTTATCTTTGATAAAATAAAACAGAAAATGTCCCATCCCACTCGTGTTGGCGTTGTTGATTTGTGGCTGAGAGGATGAATACAAAGCCAGTGTCAGAAGCATAAATACATGCAGATTAAATCCATGCTAAGTCAAGATCAGCCTTGATCTCTGCTCCCTAAGGTGCTTACAGGCACACTTTCTATGGATTCAAATTATGGGCCACGCCATTAAGCCAGCTGACTAGCTTTCATTCCTAATATTAATAAAGAACTCATCTTGAAGATTTTCTGCACGGCTGTCCGAAAAAAACTGAAGTTCTGCAGACCTCAGCAGTTTGCTGTCTGCATTAGTTCTCTTAAACAAGCTGGAATTGAAGTTTATTAACAATGAAAAGAGACCTTCATCCAATACATTATTCTGATGTGCACTCATTCATTTAGATCTCAGTAAACTTAGTTGTTGCAACTCTGAAGTCTGAAATTTCACCTTGAAACAAAGAGAAAGAAAAAAAAACTAGTTTATGATAAAAGCAACACAAGGTTACAAAAGAAGACCTTATAGTGCAGTGGTTTAAGACTTGAGCTGGAAACCTAGAGACCTGTGTTTGAATCCCACAGGCACCCATTTGCATACTGTGTGACCCTGAGCAAGTCATTTAACTTCCTTGTGCTCTCAGGTTGCACCTGTAAACAAGCTTTCAGCTTACTGTATCTCACCTGGTAAAACAAACAAACAAACAAAAAAGATCTTCATGTTGATGCAAATATGATTTAAAAGAGATTGTACTTGTCTTCCATGTGAACACTTTTCAGTGGTACATTCTCTGCTTTTACCCCCCGCCCACCCACTATGTAAAGGTTGTGTGGGCCTCATTAGGAATTTAGAAGGGTCAAAGGTTGCAATACACTTGATAGCTTGCGCTTTCCAAAATACTGATTAAACTGCACAAATGTAAGGCAGTGTGGTCTCATAGTCAGGGCTTGGAAGAGTGAGGCAGGCAATCTCTGGTTTGAATCACATCATAGACTTACTAAGTAACCTTGACCCGATCAGTTGTCCTCTCTGTGCTTCAGTCTTCCCAACAGTAGGATGAGATATATGTAACCCCTAGGTGGCGCTATCCCAAGGGCTACTACCCCGCCTGCTTGGCTAGTAGCAGGTTAAGGGGCCTGAGTTCTGAAACTGGTGCCTCCACCTGGAGGTTAGGGTTGGTAGTGGTCAAGCTAACCTGGGCACAGCCCTCTGGGATGCTGAAACCTTCTCTTTCCCCTCTAGTGGCCTGAACACTGTACAATAATCACTTTCACAATACCCCTGGTACACCACACAAGTACCCACACTGTTTGCACTTACCACCAGGGCTGGTTCCTCTGGCTCAACCCTGGGGACCTCTTTGTAAACAAGGTTAAGCACAGCAAACAGCAACAGTACAGTACTTTGGGCACAAACTGGAACCACAGTCAGATTAAATGCAGAAAAGTTAGATCTGATTTACTCAGGGGACTTAAACATGGGAGGGGCAAAATCAGGTTAATTAGCTTAAAAGTTATATCAATCAAGCAATTATGCATGCGCTTTGAGACCCCCCCACACAGTCCACCTCTGGGTACCCAGGTAGAGAAGAGATGGGCTAGTCAGGACAGTTGCCTGTGGTTGCAGCTGGTTGGGGCCCTGTGATGGAAAACACAACATGCACAGTACACAATATTTGTAATCCGGAGCCAAAGGGCTCAGTTTGTAAAGGAAACAAAACAACAAGACAATCAAATGACACACTCAGATTAAGCTGTTGTTGTAGGGAGCTACCCTGGTATTTACTCATGATACCCAAGACTGGACACAGGCTGGACGAAAATTGAGACTGCAGGTGGTTGATCTGGAATGCCAGGAGAAGCAGAGCCCACACAGGTTGCAGAGGTGTCATTCCTGTTCGAGCGTGGAACAGGGGGCTGATCCCCAGGCAGGTCTTTCATCGATGGCTTCTCTGTGCAGTGGGTAGTCTGGCTGGGTCAGTCTGGCAAAGCCCAGACCGCATGGAGACAAGTTCGGAAGCAATCGATTTTGGGCTGGATACAGCTTCCAGCAAGCAGAACACAGTTCACACAGTGGGGAACTAACTCACAACCCACTAGCAGCTCATAGCGCATTTACATGTACGGGAATTCTACTGTACTAGGCAAAGCACTCCCCGGGCAAAATCGCAAAGTCTCTGCACACACTGGGAGCTTAGGGGTAGCTGGAACTCCTGAAAGGCCAATCACATTAGGCAAAATCATCAGTCTTCTTCAGGTTGAGCCTGACCCACTTCAGTAGCTTACTTTAGTCACACAGACTTGGATTTAGTCCAAAATAATTCTCTTCTCTCCCTCTTAGGAGCAGCAGGTAGACGTGGAGGCCAAACTCTCAGCCTTTTCACAGTTCTCCCATGCGAATCCACTCAGGATTGCTCTCAGAATCACTTCACAATCACTTCAGCTCCTCTTGCTCAGCTTCCAGCTTAGTTCTAACTGAAAACTGCAAGCAGCCCGGGACTTCCTCAAGATCCAAAAGATTTGATTGGCTGATTTGGCTGTCAGTGAAAGCAAGAGCTCCCCCTTCAGTTGCAAAAAAGGGGCAAAAAAACTCCAAACTAAAGTTCCTACAGATTTTGAATTCAGACAGCTCCTGTAGTCCAGCTACATTTTAGGTCCCACCAGTACTGTTTGGTCCAATTTGCAGTCCAGGACCAAGATAGTGGAGACAAACAAAGCAGTCCTTGCTACAAAGAAAGCAGGTTAGGCAAACTACATTATCATTATCACTCTAAATGATTTTCAGTAAATAGTTATGTAACCCCTAGATGGTGCTATCCCAGGGGCTACTACCCCTGCCTGATTTGCCACTAACAGGTTGAGGGGCCTGGATCCAATGGCGGGTGCCTCCACCCAGAGGTCAGGGTTTGCAATAGTTAAACTAACTTGGTCACAGCCCCTGGGACACTGCAACTCTTTCTTCCCACCAGTGGCCCACACAATATATCAGAATTACCTTCACAGTATACACTTACCCCCAGGTCTGGTTCCCGGCACTGGGACCTCCTGTGAAATGAGATACAGTGCAACAATCACAGTAACAGTACTTTAACATAGACAAATACCTCAGGCAGTATAACTTTGCTGAAACAAGCAGCTCTGATTTATTTAGGGGATATAACAAGGACAGGGGAAATCAGGTTAATTAGCTTATCACTCTAATAATCTACCTATGGCTCTGTGCACAGGCCTATCCCTATCAGTTACTGTCCCTGGGTACCCAAGCCCCAGTGGCTAGTCCAAACCGGTGGCAGCTGGTAGGGCCCTTTCACACAGAGAAAAGGAGAATTAAACAGTCAGCAGTACAGTAATTCCATTTGGATTTAATGAATTCAACAGGGCGACCCTGAATTAGTACTCGACCTCCAAATAAGATAGGGTCCTTCAATGTCAGCAGGGCTCACTTGAGGTACAAACCTCTTCACACATCCATATAAAGAAAGCACTATACCAGGCAGGCTGCATCTGTATCCCGACCGCAATTACTGCACAATATCCGGGAGAACACACAGCAGATTCAGTTCCTGACAGACCGAATGCAATTTTCAGCAATTCCTCCAGTCTTCTACAGGGTGAGCCTGGTTTCTACTCTTCAGAGATCCTTTGATTCTTTTCACAGGACAGATTCAGTCCTAACAAGCTGTTACACAAGCTGCAGACCGGAACTCTGGGCCTTACACTTTTTTGACTAAAACTGCACACTGAAAAAGCACAGGGCTCCTTCCTTCTTCACTGCCAAAGCTCAACTGACACTCCAACTGAAAAACCGGGCACTTCCTTTGAGTTCCTCCCAGTTCTTGACTGGATTGGCTGTCACTCACAATAGACTGCTGCTGTTGGTCCAAAAGGCACTGAAGTCTAAACTACATCTCCCAGAGTCACTGCCCATACAATCCTCTTGTGGCTGGCTCAGATTATGAGTCCAAGTTCTGATTCGTCCAAGGCACCATTTTAGAGCTAGCTTACCCCACACTGATTGGTCCAGTTCAGCAGTTCAAAACTAGAATGGGGAACTAGGACACAGTTCTGACTGCAAAGAAAGCAGGTTAGACAAAACTGTAATTTCATTATTACTCTAAATAATTTCTGGCAAACAGTTACATCTGTCAGATAGGTTCCTTTGCACTCTAGTGACTGCAAAATGAAGTGAATTGGCAGCAGCTTGAGTGGTACTCAATCAAAGAAACACACAGTCCCCCATACAAACTAATTATGTCTGCAAGCAGACAGCTCTAAAGAGACAGTACCAGAGGTTCTAAAACACTCACTCATGATAAGGCTTAAATGCCAAACACCATTCAGGCTTGGAGCATCTAAGCAAGCTCCTGAAGTTTTTTGGGAACCCCCATTTGCAGGGGGGTTACAGTTACATCTTTCAACAGAGCTCCCTCTCAGATTACTTATGCTGCAATTAGGCAGCTCTTAAAGAGACAGTACACAGAGGCTATACAAGCTCTGGTAATCACATTTAAACTGCTAAAACGCAGGACACCAGCCTGACAGTGAGCATTTAGGCAAGCTCAAGGAAGACTTTTTGGGAACCCCCATTTGTAGGGGGGTTACATATAAAATCAGGACCCCACTGAAAATAGGATATTGCTGCATTTCTGTTGGGCTATATTCTAGGTCAATGGTCTGAAAAAAGATGATGAGACAAATACTTAAAACATCTTGTCTGATTGATAGGGAAAGCCTCTTATGCTGTAAACTGGATGGTTTGACCCTGGATGACTACACGAGTGGCTACTATTGGTGAGTAAAGTATCACTGTTGTTGCCTGGAGTGGAGGGTGTGGGCATGAGATATTAGCGAGAATGACTGTAGCCAGCCTTTTTCTCGGTATAGAATGAAGATGGGGGAAAAGAATGTTGCTTTTTATACTGTGGTGCCTATGTAAGAGATGTATCCCAAACAGCTTTACAATATCGGAGAGGAGAGGAGAGAAAGAGAGTTGCTGACACTTTAGTCACATATTGAGACTGAAACATCACTGAGACAGAGTACAGAGAAATTAAAGCTAAGTTCAGGGAGGTTAAGCAATTTGATCAAGGTCAGACAGTGAAAAAGTAAGTGGTGATTGTGGGACTTATTTATTTGTTAACTGGATGGGAACACTGGTCCCTGGGACTGTTTTCAGGCATGACCCAGACAATCAAAATGCCACATAACAGTGAACAGTAAAAACACATACTTGACAAGAGATGAACAGCATAGAATTGATAAAGTCGATTATCCAGTGAGGGTGCATACCAGTAACTAGCCAATGATTACAGAGGTATCAGTACAAAGATACAGTTAACATGGCAAGGTTAGAAGAGTGACTCCTGGCAATAAATAAAAACAATGTACACAATAAACAGAAAATAAAAGTGCCCAGGCTTCAAAAGAATGGACTGAGAACACTCTCTGGTTTCACAGAAACATAGAATTTGATGGCAGATAAAGATGACTTGGCCCTTATAGTCTGCCCATTTTACCCTACCTACAGGGTCACTGCAGACCCTACTTGACCTCCGGCTGTCCCCCCTGCTTCCTTTCAACTGAGATTCCCTTATGCCTGTCCCTTGCTTTCTTGAAATCTACCAGTTTTCACTCCCACCACCTCCGCTGTAAGACCATTCCATTTCCATATATCCATCACTCCTTCTGTAAAGAAGTACTTCCTCACATCTCTCCTGAATCTATCCCCCTCCAGCTTCGTTGCACATCCCCTTGCTCTTGAGCATGTTTTTCTGACAAAACGCTTCTTTCCTGCACCTTATTTACTCCTCTGATGTATTTAAAGGTCTCTGTTGTATTCCCGCTCTCCCTCCTCTCTTCCAGGGTTACATACTGAAGTTCTTTAATCTCCTCATATGGCTTTTGGTGCAGACCCTACAGTATGTCAGTTGCTGTCCTCAGGACCACTCCACTCTGCCTATGTCCTTTTGGAGATGTGGCCTCCAGAGCTGGACATGAGTCACTTACAGGTAGAGGTAGCTTCAAGGGCAATTTTATAGTGTGATTTGAAAGGGAGTTTGTGTCTAGAGAGCAGAAGGAAATTAGTAAGCTGTTCCAGAGCCTAGGGGGTTGATTCATAGTTCTGCATTCTAACTACAAGGCCAAACTACCTCCCAAATATGAGTGAGCTAACACCACAGTTGTAATCAGTGAAAGTGCCTAAATTTAGCATTTTCACCATCAATTAGAGACTGTCAAAGTTTTTGGGTACTTTGGATCACTTTGACCATTCAGTAAAGTCATAAAAAAGCTCTAGCCATTTGTAGGTGGCCAGAGCTAGTCACTGTGGTCACTATCTCCTTAACCCAGTCACTCTCCACTCTCCAGCACCTCCTTTGCTGCCCAGACAGTTTTTTGTTATAAAAAAAAAGGCAGACCATTCCAGCCTAGCACACAGCATTTGTTGTTTTTACAAAAAAAAAAAAAACAGTCTGGGGTGATGGGAGAGGACATGGTGGGTGAGAAGTGGTGTTGCCTGTAGCCTACTAGACCCCCATAGCAAGGACCTGAAATATTTTGACTGAAGTATCGAAGCCACACAAAAGTTGGGGGAGGCTAATTGTAGCTGAACCAAATTTGCCAATGACCAACTTAATTCTCTCACCCCATGAAATCAGGACTTTAATAACTGCAGTATTAGATTAGTAGTGAACAAGAATCACAACACGTCAGTATCCTGTCAGGTCATTGTTTTTTGTGAAACTGTGAACTCAGTTTGGCAGTGGCACCCAGAATTTTTATAATACATGTCAGCTGGAAACTTAAATCATGCCTGCTTTGATCTCATTATGGGTTATAAAGCTCAGTTCTAGAATTGTTCTTTTTATGCTGATGACTTTTAACCCCTTTCCAAACACACTGATAATGGTCACTACCAGTTAAGCTATGTGTTTAACAGTTGGCTTAAGGGGTGGTGTCAGGACATGGGGTACCCCCTTTGTCAAAGATTGAGGGGATTTCTGGGACCAGAGGCTCTTCAAGGGTGGTGGACTTCACCTGAAAAGAGAGGGGGCTAGCACACTAGGGCAGACATTTGATGTCTACATCAGCCGTTTAAAACTGACTGCGGGGGAGTCCAGGTCTAGGGGATCCATGGTGGATGGTGACCAAAAATGGAACCTAGATAGAATTCCCCAACATCCAGGAGAATGTAACTGCAAAGAGGGTACAGGGAACACAGTAGGTTTACAGGAGCAAGGGGAGGGATACCAGTGAGGAGGAAAGTAAAAGGTATAAGCACAAACAAGGAGGGAATAAAACACAAAAAGCAAAGGGCAGTAGCAGAGTTAGAGCAGGAGTCAAATGGAGGAGGGTATGCTTTAAGGCCAGGAGCCTAGGCAACAAACTCAGCGAGCTCCAGGCGCTGATGGCAGATACTGAAGTGGACCTGGTGGCCATCACTGCAATATGGGCCACAGATAACAAGCATTTGTCAATGCTGAATGTTGTCTCACTGGCATTGGCATTGGTAGTGCAGGAGTTAGAGATGCATAATAGGAATGGCAGTGAAGTATTGAACTGATGCCAACCTCACCCCCACCCTGAAGAGACACATTTTCAACATAGGCATTTGGGACCTCCCCTCATGAACAGTGGCACTGTGATTTTGTTAATCTGTCCCAAAAGTTGATTTCCCACAGCGACCACGCCATTCTGCACCACAGGTGTGAAAACACATTTTGGGCAGGATGTGAAAAATGGCAACTGTACTGTTCATAAGGAGATGTGAAAAAATACCAATGTTGAAAATCTGGCATGAAAATTTTGCAAATTTGCAAAATTACAAGGGTGTGTGGAAATTGCAGAATGTATGCATGTAACACAATCATTTTATGGACTTTCATCACCAAATTTTCAACATAGGCATTTTAGGACCTCTGCTGATAAACAGCGTCACCATCATTTTCTCAAACTGTCCCAAAAACTGATTTCGCACAGCGACCGTGCAATTCTGTGCTGGACATGCGAAAACACATTTTGGCCAGGATATGTAAAATGACAGCTGTACTGTTCATAAGGAGGTGTGGAAAAATGCCAATTTTGAAAATCTGGAGTGAAAATATTACAAATTCACGAAGTTACGAGCGTGCATGGAAACCGCACAATGTATCGCTTGTAAACAGCCATTTTGGGGATTTTTTTCACAAAATTTGCAACATAGGCTTTTTGAGAGCCCACCTCATGAACAGTGGCACTGTAATTTCATTAATTGGTCCCAAAAGGTGATTCCACACAGTGATCACGAAATCACCTTTTGGGACTGAATAACACCATGACAGTGACTGAATCCATGAGGCGGGGTCCCAATAACCCCATGTTAAAAATGTGGTGCCAAAATTCCCAAAATTGACCGGGATATGCACCAAAGTTGAAAAAACCCTATTTATGCCATTATACAGCTTACCGACATTTCTTCAGTTAGCGGTCGGCTTTGAAGAGTGCAAACGTGTTCCTGGTCCACCGAAGATTGTCGTGCCAAGCTCCGGAGGTAAGTATGGGGTGAGGGGGAAGTGGGGAGGCAGAGTGCGCAGATGGTGGGTGCGAGTTGCAGGAGGGCCATCGGAGTCGATGAGGGACTGTTTTCTGCTTTGCAGGTATACAACAAAAAAAACACATCATGGGATGTTTTTTCTTTTACAGGGGCATTTATTTGACATGCTGGGGTGGGCTCCCAGTGTGCCACCTGAGTGTTTGTTTTTTGGGAGAGGTTCTGTAGCCGGCGGGGGATTCGGTACCCCAGTCGGCACACATCAAATGGGGAGGGAGACATTATGCCGATGGGGAGTGGGCTCCTCCGTTGGCAAATTAAACTAGGAAGGGGTGGCATGATGCTGATGGGGATTAGGCACCCCCTCAGCACACACTGTAAATGAGAGGGGGTTGCATTATGTCGAAGGGGAATGGGCTCCCCCGCTGGCAAATGAAGTGGGTCAGGGTACTCTGTGGTGGCATTCCGCCATGTTTTTATTGTAAACTGGTCACCAGAAAAGGCATGCCACTGCGTGAGATGCTTGGCTCTCATTGCAGCAGACCTTTTCTTTGATCTGGTAGCCAGTTTATGTGTTGCTGGTGTCAGCACCTGCAGCTGCCTTATTGGAGAATGAGGCACACACCTACTGGTGCATGCCCTGCATTCACCTACAGTGACTGCACCTCCAAATGTGCCACTGCTGCAATATGTTGGCTGCGCAAGCGCAAGCCAACTTAAAAACAAGCATTTGTCAATGCCGAATGTTGATTGCGTTGGTCTGTTAAGGGTGCTCACTGCCCCTTTGTCACTAGCTCAGTCTGTTTGTCCCGGTGCTGCAGGCTGGTGTTTTGTACTGGGCTCTTGCCTGCTTTGGCAGCTTTTTCTGCCCATTAAGAAATTCACAGCTGTCCCGACAGAGCTCCGTTGAGGTGGCTCACTCCCTCCCTCTCTCTCACTTGCTCATTCTGTTTCTCCTGGCGCTGCAGGCTGCCCTTTTGTACTGGGCTCCTGACTCTGTTGGTAGCTTTTTCTGCCCACAAAGACATCTGCAGCAGTCCCGACACAGGTCTGTTGAGCCTGCTCACTCCGCCTGTCTCACTCACTCGTTCCGTTTCTGCCGGCGCTGCAGGCTGGCCTTTTGTAGTGGGCTCCTGCCTGGATTGCCACCTTTTTCAGCCAAGAAAGAAATCCCCAGCAGTCACGATAGAGTTCCATTGAGCTCGCTCACTCCTCCCTGTCTCACTCGCTCATTGTGTTTCTCCCGGCGCTGCAGGCTGCCCTTTTGTACTGGGCTCCTGCCTGCATTGGCACCTTTTTCTGCCCACAAAGAAATCTGCAGCAGTCTCAACAGAGCTCTGTTGAGGATGCTCACTCCCCCTGTCTCACTCACTCATTCTGTTTCTCCTGGTGCTGCAGGCTGCCCTTTTGTACGGTGCTCCTGCCTTTGTTGGCACTTTTATTTTGCCCACAAATAAATCTGCAGCAGTCCCAACAAAGTTCTGTTGAGCTCGCTCACTCCTCTTCTCTTACTCACTCATTGTGTTTCTGCCGGGGCTGCAGGCTGCCCTTTTCTACTGGGCTCCTGTCTGCATTGCTGTGTTCTTCTGCCCACAAAGAAATTTGCAGCAGTTGCAATAGAGCTCTGTTGAGCTCACTCACTCCCCCTCTCTCACTCACTCACTCACTCTAGTTTCCCCACCACTGCAGGCTGCCCTTTTGTACTGGGGCCCTGTGTGCATTGCTGCCCTTTTCCGCCCACAAAAAAACTACAGCAATCCCAACAGAGCTTCGTTGAGCTCACTTACTCCCCCTCCCTCACGCGCTCATTCTGTGTCTCCCGCCACTACAGGCTGCCCTTTTTGTACTGGGCTTCTGCCTGTGTTGGTGGCTTTTTCTGGCCACAAAGAAATCTGAAGCAGTCCTGACACAGCTCCATTGAGCTCACTCACCCTCTCTCTCACTCACTCATTCTGTTTCTGCCGGCGCTGCAAGATGGCCTTTTGTACTGGGCTCCTGCCTGCATTGCTGCCTTTTTCTGCCCACAAAGAAATCCACAGCAGTCACAATAGAGCTCTGATGAGCTCAGTCACTACTGCTCTGTCACTTGCTTGTTCTGTTTCTCTTGGCGCTGCAGGCTGCGCTTTTGTATGGGGCTCCTGGCTGCGTTGGCACCTTTGTCTGTCCACAAAGAAATCCGCTGCTGTCCCGACAGAGGTCCATTGAGGTCACTCAGTCTATCTCTGTCACATAGAAACATAGAAACATAGAATTTGATGGCAAATAAGGACCACTTGACCCACCTAGTCTACTCATTTCCCTACCTAACGGACAAGCTGAAGATCCTAGTTAACCAACAGCCTACTTCCTCCTACCCCCCCACTAGAATTGCCTTATGTCTGTCCCATGCATTCTTGAATTTCCCCATTGTTTCTGACTCTATGACCGCCTCAGAAAGGCTGTTCCATGTATCCACAACCCTCTCTGTAAAGAAATACTTCCTCACATTACCTCTGAGCCGTCCCCCCTCTATCTTCAAATGCCCCCTTGTTTTTGGACATCTCTTTTTCTGAAAGATGCTACCCTCTTGAACTTTGTTGATTCCCTTGAGGTATTTGAAAGTTTCTATCATGTCCCCCCTCTCCCTACTTTCTTCGAGGCTATACATCTTTAGTTCCTTTAGTCTTTCTTCAAATGTCTTCTGATGCAGGCCCTGCATCATTTTGATTGCCCTCCTCTGGACAGCCTCTATCCTGTCTACGTCCTTGCAGAGATGGGGTCTCCAGAACTGTACACAATACTCCAGATGTGGTCTTACCGACTGTCTGTACAGAGGGTCAACAACTTCTTGTTTTCTACTGGTTATGCCTCTCCCTATGCATCCCAGCATCCCCCCAGCCCTCCTTACTGCCTTCTCACATTGCTGGCCAACCTTTAGGTCATCTGATATGACTACCCCCAGGTCCCTTTCCATTTTTATTGTTGACAGTATCTCACCCCCCATTGTGTACTCTTCCCCTGGGTTTTTGTTTCCCAGGTGCATTACTTTGCACTTCTTTGCATTGAATCTAAGCTGCCATACATTTGACCATTCCTCCAACCTTGCCAAGTCCCTTTTTATCCTTTCCACCCCACCTTGTGTATCAACTCTGTTGCAGATCTTTGTGTCATCTGCAAAGAGACATACTTTCCCTTCCAGTCCCTCTGCAATGTCACTTATAAAGACATGTAAAAGGACCGGCCCCAGTACTGAACCCTGTGATACCCTACTAGTAACCCTCTTTTCTTCACTGTGGACTCCATTTACTATTACCCACTGTGTTCTGTTGTCCAGCCAGTGTTTTACCCAGGCTACAATCCTGTGACCCACTCCCAGGCTGGTTAATTCATTTATTAATCTTTTGTGCGGGACTGTGTCAAATGCCTTGCTAAAGTCTAGGTAGGCCATGTCCACAGCCCTTCCCTGGTCTACTTGGTTTGGTCACCCAGTCAAAGAAATCAATTAGATTTGTCTGACATGACCTTCCCGCTGTAAATCCATGCTACCCTGGGTCCTGTACCCCACTGGCCTATAGGTACTCAACAATACTTTTCTTCAGAAGTGATTCCATCATTTTCCCTATCACTGAGGTCAAACTGACAGGTCTGTAGTTTCCTGCCTCTGTCTTGCTCCCACTTTTGTGAAGGGGAATCACATCTGCCCTCCTCCTGTTCTCAGGTACCACACCATCCTTCCATGATTTATTAAAAAGGGTAGTCAGTGGTGTTACTAGTTCTTTCCTTAGTTCTTTTAGAATTCTGGGGTGAATTCCATCAGGCCCCATTGCTTTATCCACCTTCAGTTTTAAGAGTTCTTTCAGAACCCTTTCTTCTGTGAAAGAACTAATATCAACCCCCTATCCAAAGTGCTTCTATTGCCCTGATTAGGTATCTCCCCCTGCTTTTCCATTGTGAATACTGAGCAGAAGTATTTGTTCAGTATCCCTGCTTTTTCACTGTCGCTTTCTGCCCAACCACCTTCCTCTTTTTTCAGCCTTAGTATCGCTGCCTTAGTCTTTCTTTGCTCCCTAATGTACCTATAAAAGGTTTTATCCCCCTTCTTAACCGAGTTGACTATCTTTTCCTCGGTTTGGGCCTTTGCTATTCTGACTGCCTTACCCGCTTCCTTCTGCTATAACTGGTACAGTTCTCTGTCCTGCTTCTTCTGTGTTTTATGGGCAGACTAGGTGGGTCAAGCGGTCCTTATCTGCTGTCAAAGTCTATGTTTCTATGTTTCCTTATACTTCCTGAATGCTATCTTTTTCTCCCTTACCTTCTCCACCACTTCTTTTGAGAACCATAGTGGTTTTTTGTTATGTTTTGATTTGTTTATTTGCTTCACACAAAGGCTTGTTGTCTCTGTGATGGTGGTTTTTCTGCTCATTCATGTGCTCATTCTGTTTGTCCTGGCACTGCAAGCTGCCCTTTTGCATGGGGCTCCTGCCTGCATTGGTGCCTTTTTCTGCCCACAAAGAAATCCACAGCAGTCCTGATAGAGCTCCGTTGAGCTCACTAATTCCACCTGTCTCACTCGCTCATACTGTTTCTCCCACTGCTACAGGCTGCCCTTTTGTTCTAGACCCCTGCTTGCACTGACACTTTTTTCTGTGCACAAAGAAATCTGCAGCAGTCCTGACAGCGCTCTGGTGAGTTTGTTCACTCCTGCTCCCTCACTCGCTGTCTTGCTCTGTTTCATCTAGTGCTGCAGGCTGCTCTTTTGTACTAGGCTCTTGTGTTGGGGCCTTTTTCTGCCCTCAAACAAATCCATAGCAGTCCTGACAGAGCTCAGTTGAGCTCGGTCACTCTCCCCCCACCCGCTCAACGTTAATCTGTCCCAAACACTGATTTCCCACAGCGACCATGTTATTCTCCAGCAGGAGTGCAAAAACATATTTTAACCAGGATATGGAAAATGACAGCTGTACTGTTCATATGGAGGTGTGAAAAAATGCCACTGTTGAAAATGTGGCGTGAAAATATTACAAATTTGCGAAGTTCCAAAGGTGCATGGAAAAAGCTCAATGCATGCTTATAACACAGTCATGTTATGGAGTTTCATCACCAAATTTTCAACATAGGGACTTTATGACCTCTGCTCATGAACAGTGCCACTGTCATTGTCTTAATGTGTACCAAACACTGATTTCTCACAGCGACTGTGTTATTCTGCGCCGGAACTGTGAAAACACATTTACTAACATACTAACATACTAAAATGCCAGCAGAATAGGCCTAACGGTCTTTCGTGTCTGCTCGTTTGGTCAGCCCCCACCCTGGGTGCTGACCTTGCTGCCCCCCTCACCTTGTCTGGCTTCTCCCTTCCCAGTTCCGGATATTCTTGCTGCATTGGATTTTGCTTCCAGAACCCTTCCCCTGTACCTGTCCCTCCCCTCTTGAACCCCTCCACTGTCTCTGCCTCCACCAGCCCCCTAGGCAGTGCATTCCATGGCTCCACCACCCTCTCAGTGAAGTAGCACCTCCTCCTTTCTCCCCTGAATCTTCCCCCCTTCAGCTTCCACCCATGCCCTCTAGTGACCCCCTCCTCCTTCCTTCGAAACACCCTGACTGTTCCTCCCCTATTTACCCTCTTCATGTACCTGAAGACCTCTATCATGTCCACCCAGTCCCTTCTCTCTTCCAATGTGTACATATTTAGCTCTTCGAGCCTCTCCTCATAGGTCCTGTCCAGCAAGCCCCAAATCATTTTGGTTGCCCTCCTCTGGACCCTCTCCAGGAGTTTAATGTCCTTCTTTAAGTGTGGCCTCCAAAACTGCATGCAGTACTCAAGGTGCGGCCTCACCAAGCAGTTATACAGAGGGAGTATCACTTCCCTCCTTCTGGAGGTGATTCCCCTAGTGATGCATCCCAGCATCCTGTTGGTCTTGGCTGCTGCCCTTCTACAAGTCTCAGAGCTGTTCATCTTGACATCCACCACCACCACCAGGTCCCTCTCAGCCATCGAGACTTGTAGCATCCCCCCCCAGGGTGTACACTTGGCCCGGGTTTCTGGCCCTCAGGTGGAGTACCTTGCATTTCCCTGCATTGAACCTCAGCTTCCACTTTCTAGACCATCTTTCCAGAGCCTCCAGGTCCCCCTGTAGGGCCACCCTCCCCTCCTCCCCATCCACCACCGCCCCCAGTTTGGAGTCATCCGCAAAGAGACTCATCTCACTCCTGATTCCTGTCCTTATGTCAGAGACGAAGGCGTTGAACAGAAGGGGCCCAAGGACTGATCCCTGTGGGACCCCACTAATGACCCTCCTTGGGGATGAGACTATCCCGCCAACTATGACCCTCTGAGTCCAGTCCTGGAGCCAATTGCCTATCCATCTGATCATCTGGTTCCCCAACCCCATTTCTCCCATCTTATCCAACAGGCCCATGTGAGGAACAGAGTCAAATGCCTTGCTGAAGTCTGGAAAGAGGACGGCCACTGGTCTACCCAGGTCCAAGGCACTCGTCACCCAGTCATAGAACTCCACAAGGTTTGTCTGACATGATTTCCCCAGGACGAATCCATTCTGTCTATCGTCCAGGCACCCTGACTTTCCAAGGTCCCCCCCAGCCTCTCCTTGACAATACCCTCCATCACCTTGCCCACCACCGATGTCAGGCTGACAGGCCTGTAGTTCCCTGCCACCTCCCTTGATCCCCCTTGTAGATAGGCACTATATGCGCCACCTTCCAGTCCTGGGGTACCCACCATTTCTGTCAGGATGTAAAAATGACAGCCATACTGCTCATAAGAACGTGTGAAAAAATGCCACTGTTGAAAATCTGGCATGACAATATTACAAATCTGCGAAGTTACGATGGTGCATGGAAAGTGCGCAATGCACGCTTGTAACACAGTCATTTTATGGAGTATCATCACCAAATGATCAATACAGGCATTTTAGGACCTCTACTCATGAACAGTGTCACTGTCATTTTCTTAATCTGTCCCAAACACTAATTTCCCAGAGTGACCGTACTATTCTGCACCAGAACTGCGAAAACACATTTCAGCCAGGATATGAACAATGACAGCTGTATTGTTCACAAGGAGGTGTGAACTAATGACAATGTTGAAAATCTGGCTTGAAAATATTGCAAATTTGCGAAGTTACGAGCGTGCATAGCAACTTCACAACGCACGCTCACAAAACAGTCATTTGTTTTGGATTTTTTCCACCAAATTTGCAACATAGGCTTTTTGAGAGCCCACCTCATGAACACTGGCACTGTCATTTCATTAATTGGTCCCAAAAAGTGATTCCATGCAGTGACTGCAAAATCACCTTTCAGGGCCGATTGACAGCATGACAGTTCCAGAATTCATGAGGAGGGGTCCCAAAAACCCCATGTTGAAAATTTGATGGCAAAATTCCAAAAAAATGACTGAGATATGCATTAAAGTTGGACAAAACAATGAATTCCATTATACAGCTTACCGGCATTTCCTCAGTTCACGATCGACTTTGAAGAGTGCAGACGTGTTCCCGGTCCACCGAAGATTGTCACACCGAGCTCTGGAGGTAAGCATGGGGTGAGCAGGGTGTGTGGGGAGATAGGGTGCACAGTGGGTGGGTGCGGATAGTGGAGGGGGGTGCCAGGGAGACCACAGAGAGACTGTTTCCTTCTTAATGGGGTAAAAAAAAAAAAGACATCGCAGGACCATTTTTCCTTTCACAGGGGCATGTGGCACACTGGGGTGGGCTCCCAGTGTGCCAGCAGAATCTGGGCTTTTTGGGAGGCCACTGTAGCCGACAGAGGATTGGGCACCCCATCGGCACACAAGAAAGGGTGGGGCTTGCTGCGTGTATGCCGATGGGATTGGGCACCCCTTCGGCAGAGAATATATGCAGTGGAGGGGGGTTTACATAATGGCAATGGGGAGTGGGCTCCCCCGTCGGCAACAGAAACATGTGGGCAGTGAAGCCAATGGGGATTGGGGCCCTCGTCAGCAAGTAAACACGGGGGGGTTAATATTGTTTGTGAACATGGCAGCAAACCATCGCCGTGTTCACAAACAATATCAATCTGTAAAGATCCCGCCCTGCAATGACAGGTCGCTCCCTCATTGCAGCAGATGGCTTACGCTGCAATGACGAGGCGGCCCCTGATTGCAGCAGCTAAATTGTCACAAGTTGGTGGCACGCTGGCTGAACTAGTGGCAGCAGCAGCATGCCACAGCATTGGGGGAAGCAGGACAAGCCTTTGCAGGCTGTGGGGGCATTGGCCACAACAGTGCCGCGCCTCCACAACCTGCTTGTGGAGAAAGCTGTCTCAATATGTTTCTTGAGCATGCGCTCAATCAACATAATGACTAGGAGATGATGATCCCTGGTTACTCACTGTTCAGGAGGGACAGAAGAACTAGAAGGGGGTGGAGTTGCCCTTTATTTCAAAAAGGGTATTGAAGTGGCAGAAGAGGGAAGTATTAGGGATAGCAGTGGGGAGGCTGAGTCAGTATGAGTGCAACTCATGACAGCCTCAGGCAGGAAAGTACACTTAGGGGTGATCTATAGGTCTCCACGGCAAGGGGAAGAAAAGGACAGAGAACTCGAGGAGGAACTTAAAAGAGGGACAACAAAGGGTGAAGTGGTGGTGGTGGGTGGCCTGAACCTGCCTGATGTCAATTGGGAGGTCTCGGTGACCAAGAGCGACAGGAGTCAGACATTACTAGGCACCTTCCAAGACTGTCTGCTGGTGTAGCTTGTTAAGGAACCTACCAGCAGAATGCAATCCTTGATACGGTGGTCACCAACTCAGAGATGGTGGGTGCTGTAGGGGTAGGGGAGCCACTAGGGAACAGTGACCACAACCCCGTGTGGTTTGAATTGGCCCTTGGGGCCGGCAATCCACAATGAAGAACCAAAGTCCTTTACTTTTGAAGGGCAGACTTCGATAGGTTGAGGGAACTGCTCAGGGATAAGTTAGTAGGGGTGGCTGACATAAGGGGGGTAGAGGAGAGATGGGGGACAATAAAAGGAGCCATCCTCTAGGCATCAAAGGCAAGCATAAGAACATTATCTTAAAAAAAACAGGTTTAAGAGGCCACTATGGTTCTCAGTAAGGGTCAGGGAAGCAGTTAGAGCCAAAAAGAAGGCCTTCTATAAATACAAGGAAGAGCAGGGGGAGGCAGAAAGAGAGGATTATGTACAGAGAAAGAGGGAGGAATAAGGGTCATCAGGGAGGCAAAAGCAGACTTGGAGCTACGTATCGCAGAGGGGGTCAAGAATGGAGAAAAACTATTTTCAGATATATCAGTGAAAAGGGGGGGTATCACATGGTTAGTTGAGGGGGCTAGGGCAATAGAGAGGATGAGCTAAAGGCCACCGTTCTGAATGACTACTTTTGCTCAGTATTCACTAAGGAGGACTGTGGATCCATGCCAGAAAGTAGCATCAAAGCGGCTACTAAGAGAGTCCCAGAAATGAGGCAGCCAATTTACTAGCAAGAGGATCCTGAAAGGGCTGGTAGCCCTCATGATAGATAAGACCCCAGAACCAGATGATTCACATGATGGGTCATATCCAAGGATGCTTAGGGAATTAGCAGCAGAACTGGCTGAACCACAAGCTGGGCTGTTCAACAGTTCACTTAGGTCTGGGAAAGTACTAAGGGATTGGAGAATGGCAAACATGGTATTGCTTCATAAAGGGAGGATACGGAGAATCCAGAGACCTACAGGCTTGTCAGTCCGACCTCCACTGTGGGGAAGCTGATGGAATCACTAATCAAAGAGGACCTCAAGGACTACCTAGAGAGTAACAGGATCCAGGATAGTAAATAGCATGGTTTCAAGGCAGTAAGGTCTTATCAGACTAACCTGATTTTTTTCTTTGACTGAGTGACCAAGGAAGTAGACATGGGCCATGCTGTGGATCTGCTGTACTTGGACTTCAGCAAGACTTTTGATTCGGTATCACACAGACGGTTGCTAAAAAACATAGAGGAACTGGGTGTGGCTAAAACCATAGTAAACTGGGTGGGTAGTTGGCCAGAAGGGAAGTAGCAGAGGGTGGTGGTCAACTGGATTAAATCAGAGAAAAGGGAGGTTATGAGCATGGTTCCACAGGGACCTGTCCTGGGCCTGATCCTCTTCAGCATGTTCATTAGTGACATTGGTGAGGGAATCCAGGGAGTGGTCAAAGGTCTGGCAGTTAAAATTCAAATGCCAAAAAGTGCAAGGTAATTTCTCTAAGGAAAAAGAACCCCAAAATGGAGTACTGGATGGGTCGGGTGAGACTTAACACTACAGAAGAGGCACGGGATCTAGGAGTTATCAGGGATTTCAGTATGGGAGTTTTATCCTCATTGTTCTAGTTTTCCAGTAGTTCCAGTTGTCTGTCTTATTTGAAAAAAGCTACACTTGGCAGTGTAAATACTGACAGTTCTTCCTGAAAGTCATTTAACAATAAGCCATGCTCAGCCATTCCTTGCTGACAGCAGTACTTGATTATTAGTTTCAGAGGGGCTGTGGGCATTCTGGCAGTTTCCATTCTTTCATCAGCATGGTGTTCATGGCAGTTTCCATTTTGTCATCAGGGCTGCAGTGTGTGGTGTTTGTTTCGGGAGGGAGGGTAGTGTGGTCAGTGGCTTGTCCTATTTGTAAAAATGCTGGCATGACTTTTGCTGGTAGTCACCAGTGCTCTTTGGCCACAGTCTGAAGTTGGGAGTGAAGTAGCAGCAGCAGAGATAGGAATCTATAAAAAGAAAAGCTGTTGATTAACTAGAATCTGCAGCTTATCAATACGGTAGGGAAATGGGCAGACTGGGTGGGCCAAGCGGTCCTTATCTGCCATCAAATTCTATGTTCCTATACGTTTCTATGAAAACAACTAAATCCTATCACACTTTACAAATCAGTACAGCTGTTCATTTATATAAAGTTGAACAGCATAGGCTAGATGCACTGGCTCAAGACTGGGCAATCATTTTTTACTTTCAGCTTTCCTAGTAGATGGAGCCAGCATGGCCATGCTTACTGTGAGCATTTTAGACTGCAATTGTGGCAGTGTAGTGATTTTGAGGGTAAACAGGCTACAGAGGGCCTGGATTTTCTTCCAGTGCTGTTCTGCTGGGATATCAGCACTGGGTTTCATGCTCCTCAACCAATCAGCTGTCTGGATTTTCTCTACCCATTTCAGAATAGTGGTCAGCACCCCCCAAGGAAATGGATCCTGAGAGCAAACGCTGTGTTGGAATGCATTTCTAGAGTGGTAATAAACAGCTTAATTAAAGATATAAAATGGTAAGAAAAAATTTAGAAATTATATTGGCTTAGAGACATTATCTGACCACACATTAAATCTCTATAAATGCAAAATCAGGGGCCAGATATTAAAAACTTTGCCTGGGCACAAATCCCAGTTTGCCCATGCTAACCACGCTTTATGTGGATTTCCTGTATTCAAATGCCTGGTTAGCACAGGCAAACAGGGTTTGTGCCTGGGCGATATTCAGAGGGGGAGCAATGCAAATTAAGGGGCAGGGACCTGAATATCGGCACAGTCCAATATTCAGAGTATGTGCGTCGCACAAGACCTTTTCGCTCTGCCTCCTTGCACAGGGCACATACCGCTGATTGAAACCTTAACTTATTCCCACACAACCTTAGCAGTCAGCGGAGGAAGTGTGGTGGCCACCCCACCCCAACATAGTAGAATCTGGTGTCTAGTGGTACACCCCAGCTGATTGCTGGTCTGATTTTATGAAAACTTCCTACTCTGGTGCTAGTGGTCTCTCCCCCACTGATTGCCAGCCCGATTTTATAAAGACATCTTCCCTGATGCTAGTGGTCCTGTCCACCCCCCCCACACCAATCACCAGCCCAATTTTATAAACACTTCCTTCCCTGGTGCTAGAGGTACCCTCCTGCCGATCACCAGCTCAATGTTAAATTAAATCATTCTCTGGTGTCCAGTGGTCCCAGCCCCCACCCGCGCCCATGCCCGATGTTGTTAACATGTATTCCCTGGTGTCCAGTGGTCTGTCGCCCCACCCGATCACCCACCTGACTCACATTCACCGTTTCCCAGGTGCCCAGTGTATCCCCAACCCATCCCAGTCCCCTGTGCGTGAAACATAACTCCATTCCCTAGTGTTTAGCAGATCCCCATGCCCCCACCCCAGCAGGTAGTGCCCCTCTACTCTGCTCCCCCCATCCTGACCCCAAGTTGGCAACCGGCACAGCTCTCTACTCTCCACCACAGCCAGTCACTGACTGAGCTGTCAATGAGCACATACCACATGCTCATTGACAGTTCAGTAGGTGGCCACCCATGGTGGAGAGCAGAGGGCTGTGCCAGTCACTGGCTCAGGGTTGGGATGGGGGGGAGCAGAGTGGTGGGGCACCGCCAGCTGGGGGGGTCTGCTAGACACTAGGCAATGGTGTTACATTATTCACAGGGACAGGATGGGGTGGTCCAGACACCAGGGCATGGGTTATCATTCATGTACAGGGGATCAGGATTGGTGTGGGGATACACTAGGGAAATTATGTCTTTCTGTTGGGCAGTCGGGAGGGTGGAAGGATCACTGGACACCACGGCATTCATGTTAACACATTAGGCATGGGTGCGGGTGGGGGGTAGGACCACTGGACACCAGGGAATGATTTATTTTAACATTGGGCTGACAATCAGTGAGGGCGGGGCATCACCACGAGCACCAGGGAAAGAAATCTTTATGAAATCAGCTTGGCAATCAGCAGGGGGAGGGGACAACTAGTTCCAGGGAATGTTTATTTTTTACATTGGACCACTGGACCAACAATCAGTGAGGGGGAGCACTAGCATCAGGGATAGCTCTCTGGGACCAGGCAAGTGGGGGCTGGTGCCACACTAAATTGCTTGGCTACCCATGCAAATGAGCCCATAATGGCAAGCAAATGGCCCCTTAGCACCTTGCATGCCCAATGAGCTCATTTGCATGGGTCAGTTTGAAAACCATAAATTTAGCATGGGTACAAACCATTGTGATGCCCTATTTTGGGAGCCAACATGGCCCTACATTTAGTCAAATAGCACTGGGGCGCTAGCCCACTAAAAACAGCATTTTGGGGCTCCTAGGTAAGTGCAAGGTCCAGTGCAAATTTTTGCGCTGCACATTGCACCTGTTTGAATATCAGGCACAGGTGTCAAATCTCATTTTTTTACCCTGCCCCCTATAAAAAAACATACTTATCATAGGATTTTATTGCACTTCCCAAGGGTCTAAGAACACTTGGCCTTTGGCTTCATGCCTAACTAATAGGCATGCATTAAAATCCCATAATGCACACCCGGCCATGGCTTATTACTTACTTATCCACCCCTGTGCAAGGAACTGATTAGATAATCCCTAGAGTTCTACACCCAGTTCTGGTCATGGTAGTACCAAAAGGACATGGTACCAATCGAGAGGGTCCAGCACAGGTCCACCATGCTGATTACTAGCTTTGGAGGTATGAGCTAAGAGGGGAGATTTGACATATTGAATTTATTCAGCCTTAAGAAAAGATGGCTGAGAGGGGAGATGATCATGGTTTTCTGATAACTAAGGGGCTAGAGTATATGCAGATGTTTGAGTAAATACTGCGCTGACTGAGCTGAGAAGTGCAACCAGAACTAGAGGGAAGGCAACTTTTACATTTTTTATAGTACCTCTTTCCTAAAACTCAGGCCCCTCGTCAGGAAAACCGGGACTGTGAAAACAATAAACAATACACCAATAAATAGTGGACATGCACATAAGCTGGGGGGGGGGCACGATTAAAGGAAATATTGGAGAGCATTACTTCGTGCAGAGAGAGGTTAGCACATGGAAAAGCTTAACTGGCAAGGTTGTGGAATCTAGCACAATTGATGTGTTCATAGCAGGACTACACTAGACTAGATTTCTGAGGGTGAATGGCATTAAGAGTTATACATCATGAGCAGAGGTAGCACTCCAGCTGTTAAGCTTGAATATGTGTCCATACAGTCACTTCTGTGCAGCAGTAAGGACAAAAGAGATGGACCCTCATCCCCTTCCGGCATCACAATACTATGTTACTGTTCTACTAAAAAGGCAGACTCGGGGGCCCAGCTTCAAAGTTCACTGGAGTCATTGATTCACATAATGATCCTGAGTGAGTCACTTGACCTCCCACTGCTTCAGTGCTAATTTAGGCAGACACGGGACATTAGATGTTTCATCTTAGTCAGTCATTCACTGGTAAATAATTAGTAAAATAAAATGTGTTGCATCTTTCTTCCCACCGCCTGAATTCTTCCCCTCCTGGATTGCAGTCCTTTCATTAATCTTTTGTTCTATAATAAAACCATGCATGCATTAGTAAAATGTCCTCTTTCCTCACAGCCTCATTGGTACTGTTTATGAACTGGTTGCCCTGGTCCTGCCCAACTACTGTCCTTCCCCCACTAGTTGCTGGACAGTCTGAAAATAAAGCACAGGAGAAGATGAACAGTGCACTGTCAGTTTTACTATATACTGTAGTATTGTTTGCTTCATGGTGTGTGCAGTTTGGAGCATTTTTAGTGCTTCATATTTAAGCCCTGCATTCACATTGAATATTAGTAGCAGCAATGATTCCACTGAGTTTCTGGAAATGAAAGTTACAGCTTAGTTCTCACTTTGATTGAAAAAAACAACATTCATGAGATAGTTTGATTCCAGTATGAACGTGTGAAATACTGAAAAGAGTATACCAAACAAGAAGTACTGTAAATTGAAGTAAACAACAGAAAAGTAGTCTTCCCTGCATTTCTCTTTTCCTGTGCGTCCATATCCTTGCCTGGACAGTAACAACTCTCAGAAACATTTCCCAGTGGCTCCTAAAGAGTGGTGTAACATTGCCTGGCTGTCTAAAATTGACTTGGGGACCTGTTCAGAATTGGGGCCAGCATATGTGTGATTTGCATATTGCTAGTCCACAGCAAGCCGCACAGTGGAGCTACTCAACATGCTTTGCATGTTGATAACATTGAGTGCCCCATCTACCCTTGTAAATGTGTAAAAGTTGTCCATGTCAGACAGTGAGAGAGAGAGAGAGAGAGAGAGAGAGCTCAGTCCCAGAGAAGAGCTTTGCCAGGCACTCCTTACTGTGGGAAAGATTTTTTTTAATAAACAAATGTTGCAAATACCCCACCCCCATGCTTGCCTTACTATAGGTAGTGTTTATGTATTTAAAATGTGGTGACAGGGATAGGCACACAGTTAGCCAGAACTCGTTTCCAGGTACTACCAGGGGCAGGGGCTACAGCAGGGAGTGACACGCAATAAAAAACATAGTTACAACAATGGGTGCATGTACACAAAAACCAAAAAGCAAGGGCCAAGTGATAAATTCCAGAAAGGGAAAAGAAAACCATACAAAAGTGAGCAAAGCACGTATGTTGCGAGGGTTGCTGAATGAGAACTAGGGCAGAGTACAGTCATCGAATAGCAAGATGCTTGTAACAGACTCATGGTGGTTTAAAAATGTGCAGTTACTGAATGGTTGTGGTACTCACAGCTCTAGAAAATGCTGTGTCAGGTGAGTACCATGTCAGGTGGGTACCATGTCAGGTGAGTACCATGTCAGGTGGGTACCACCAGCAAAAAGAGATCGGTGGTGTAAGCTCCATATCAGTCATTGATGAAACCCTTTCTGGAGTAGTGTGTCCCGTTCTGGAGACCACATGTTAAGAAGGACATGGACAGGGTAGAGGCTGTTCAGAGGAGGGCAATTAAATTAGTGCAGGGGTTGCATCATAAGCCCTATGAAAATAGACTGAGGATCTCAATGTGTGCACCCTGGAAGACAGGAGGGAGAAGGGGGACATGACTGAAACCTAAAATTACCTCACGGGGTGAACAAGGTGCCAGAGTGGAATATTTTTCTGAGCAGAAGGTGCACAAGGACAATAGGACATGTGATGAAGTTGGAAGGGGGGAAGATTAGGAGAGATGTGAGGAAGTAGTTCTTCACTGAAAGAGTGGTGGACTCATGGAATGGTCCACCAGTGGAGGTGGTGGGAGTGAAAACAGTGGTGGCCTTCAAGCATGCGTGGGATAGGCAATGGGGGTTAATGGTAGAAAGGTGGGGGATAGTAGCCAGAGATCAGATAGGGTCAACAGTGACAGTATAGGCAGTGACAAACTGGGGAGACTAGGTGGGTCAAGCAGTCCTTAACTGCTGAAAAATTCTATGTTTCAGTGTTATGATAATGGCAGGGTACCCACCTCCCAGCATACCACCCATACTCAGAGAAATTGCCATAGTTCATAGTTCTGCCCCTGGCATATCCTCCATTCTGTCATCTCTGTAGTTTCATGGAAGGAGCGAAACTAGGCCAAAAAAAAACATGAATGTTTAGCCAGCAGCTGGTGGTGGGGGTTATCAATGCCATAAGAGCCTACTCCCAGCTACATAGCAAGTTGTCATGAGGAAGCCCAAACACAGCGTAAGCATGCTATGTAAGCTATGTGCATTCCCGTTTTCCCTTTTCAGAACATGCCTGGCACTTTACTTTTGCAAGAGGGCACTCAAGCCCATTTCATTCTGGGAAAGTATGCAGATTCTCCTTGGGGGCACTAACAACTCTGATAATATGAAACTTCAGCTTTTGGATTCACATAGCTCCTGTTTGTAACAAGGCGGTGACAAGCAAAGGTGTGAAAAACAATTCTGAAGCTCGGGAATCCATAGCATTATGCTTTGTCCTTTTTCTTGGGTCCAAGAGGGAACCTTTCGCCTTTTGTTTTCCCCAGATTTTGACAGAAGCAAATATCAGTCTTTGTGAGCAAACACCAAATTTTGCTTCATTAAACTACAAGAGGGCATATTCAACAAATTACTATTCATCTGTTTGCTGTCCTTCATGGAGTTTTTCTGATTTCTAGTTTTTGCACAGTTCTGAGTTTGCAAGTTGTGTTTGGGTTTCACTGTGACATGTTGATGGGAAAACTGTGAAGCAGATTCGGTTGCATTCCTTCCTGTTGCTGCTCCTAAAAGGATTGCCTTTAGTTAGGTAGTTAATAAAAGTGAGCAATTTACAACAGTCTATGAGGCTAGTAATGATCGGGGCACTCAGCTGAACCCAGAGCGCTGTGGTCTTATTGCCATGTAAACAGTAACAGAATGACAGTTTTTAATTAGCATTTCAATTCAAAATGGAAGTGCAGTTAATGAACTCTTTGTTCTCAGGAAGATCCAATGCCTAAGTAAATTAAAGCATTACATTTATAGTCGTAGGATGGGGGGTAGCAGTATGTGATGGCTTTTTAAAGTAATCTGTCCTGGACCCATCTGCCCATATTTTAACTGCAGACTCGCATCTGCCAGGAAATTCTAGACCAGTATTTAGATGGGCAAACATTTCTGGACAAATCTACATTAAAGTCAGTTGCAAACCTTCATGATTATTATTATTATTATTACTACCGCCTTTACAAACCTTTTATAGAAACACAGACTCTGATGGCAGGAAAGGACAGCTTAGCCCCCCAGTCTGCCCTTTTTTCTCTCTGCCTACATTGTTACTGCAGACTGTACCTGATCTACCACTCTTTCTCCCTCCCTCCCCATTCCTTTCATTTATGATTCCCTTGTGTCTATCCCATGCATTCTTGAACCCCGCCACTGTCTTCGCCCTCACCACCTCCGCTGGAAGATTGTTCCAGGAATCCACCACTCATTCTGTGAAGAAATACTTCCTAACATCTCTCCTACATCTACCCCCCTAATTTATCAAATTCTGTTTGTAATTGTTTTATTTGATTTGTATTAACTGGTTAGTGTGTATGTTTCTTATTATTAATTCTGTTATTTCTTATTTGGGCCCCTCTTCAAAATGGGCATTGTTGCTCTGGGATTCTTGCCAGTGATCACATTTTAAATACAAAATTAAAGTAATTCAAAAATACATATATTTGAATTTAAAAAATATTTTGTCTGGTGAGCAAGCGGAGTCTAGGAAGGGCTCATTTCCAGCTGCAACCTATGGGGAGGGGGGGTTAATGGGAGAAGCAGGAAGATCAGTTTATAAATACATGGGGCCTGACTGACAAAAGTCCTGAGAATGCCGCAAGTGCCTGCTGCACCGAGCATGTGGAACATGATCAGGATTCTCGATCCCATGTGTCAATTGCCACACATTAGACCAACTTTTTCTGCTCTAACTTGCGGCAATGTCTGGTACCATTTTACGAGGCTTGCTCCAAATATTTGGTGCAAGCTGCTGTAAATGGGGAAAAGTCTTACAAATGCGCCCGATCTTCTTGAATTGGGTGCAGTTTGTGGCAAAGTGTTTGCTATGGCTGTGCCAAAAAGTGGGCCTGGCGCAGGGCTTGATGTGAGCCCTGCATCGCCCTTTGCAAATTGGGACCATGGTATTCAAAACAGACACAGACGAATACATAACTAGGTTATACCATAGGGACAAATTAAACAGAAACCTGGAGAAGCAGGCAGAGCAATTTACAAAACACAGCATCATAGAAACATACAAACATAGACAATAAATCAAAAAAAGCCTGATGGTTCATCAAGTCCGCCCATGGTTCTAAATCTAACCATAGGATCTCTTGCCCATACATGGTATTACCCTTCCTAGCCATACCCACATTCCCCTCCTGTTACTGTCACCCTGAGCACTATACCCTTCACTCTGTCCCAACCATGCTTGAAACCATTAATGATTTTGGTGCATACCACTTCGGCTGGTAGACTGTTCCATCCTTCCACCACACATTCTCTAAAATAATATTTTCTCATATCTCTCTTGAATTCCCTCCTGTCAGTTTCCTACTTGTGCCCTTGTGAACTCATACTGTTAGTAATGCTGACTAGTTCCTCGTAGTTCACCTTGTTGATTCCTTTCAGGAGCTTGAAGGTCTCTATCATAAACTCCTCTCCCACCTGGTCTCCAATGAGCACATGTTCAGTGCCTTGAGGTAATCCTCATAAGACCTGCCCTGCTGGCCCAGAATCATCTTTGCCACCATTCATTGCACTGTCTCCAGCATGTCCTTATCTTTTCTGAGGTGAACACTCAATTAGGCACAGTACTCCAAGGGTGTGACCTCACTAAAGATCTAAAAAGAGTTAGTATTACCATTTTTTTTCTGCTGTCAACACCCCTCTCATTACATCCCAGTATCCTATTTGCCTTACTATAGACTTTGTTGCACTGGCTTGATTGCTTAGGGGAGTCACTAATGATGACTCCTAGGTCCAATTCCTCAGCCATAGTGCTAAGTCATACCCCACTCATCCAGTATTTTGTCCTGTGGTTCTTGTTTCCTAAGTGTATCACTTTGCATTTTTTGGCATTGAATTTCAACTGCCAAACCTTAGACCACCTCTCTAGTCTTTACAGGTCACCCAGCATTTCCCTGATTTTCTTGTTGCTATCCACCCTCCCACAGAGCATAGTGTCATCTGTGAAGAGACACAGCCTGCCCCTGACTCCACCTCCAATGTTGCTGATCAACATAATGAAGAGGACTGGTCCAGGACAGATCCCCATGGTACTCCGCTTGTGACCTCCCTTTTCTCTGATTTGACCCCTGTGGTACCCCACTCATGACTTCCCTTTCCTCTGATTTGACCCCATTAACCACAACCCTCTGCTGCCTCCCGTTTAGCTAGTTACCTACCCATCTAACTATGTCCCTAGCTAATGCCACCTTCACCTTCTTCAGCAATCATCTGTGAGGCAGTGAGTCAAAAGTCTTGCTGAAGTCAAAGTAGAGAAAATCCAAGGCATGGCCCCTATCCAATGCCCTCATCACCTAGTGAAAGAAAACAATCAAGTTAGTCTGACAAGACCTCCCTGCCACAAACTCATGCCGTTTATTATCCTGGAGACCATTGCTCTGCATCCGAAGGTAGTCCATGAGATCCTCTTTGAGTGACTCCCATCAGCTTTCCTGCTACTGAGGTAAGACTGACTTGTTTGTAGTTCCCTGCTTGTTCCTTGTCCCTCACTTGTGGATCAGAATTATGTCCGCCACCATCCAGTCCTTCTGAATTACCCGTGTCTCTAATAAGCTATTGAATAGTCCTACCATAGGTTCAGTCAGTTCTGCTGCCAATCCCCTAAGCATCCTTGGATGCATCCCATCTGGTCCCAGGGCCGTATCTATCTTTAGGGCAGCTAGCACTTTCTGGACCCTTTCACTTGTAAGTACCAGTTTTGTCATATCCTTCCTCATTTACTGTACCTGTACCTTACCTGTGTGTATACACAGACAAATCTGATGAAAATCACAAAAATGTTCATTGTTTTCTCACAAACTAACACATCCTTGGAAATGGGGGTACAATTTCAGACGCAAAATTTGAATTCAGACACAGAGACCAATACAAGCAGAGCATGCCTGTGCATCTGCACCTGGTTCTTCTGAAAACCTGCTTCTTCATCTTTAAACAGTACTGGCACACTGTTGTACAGGTATGGTAGTTTTGCACCTTGCACAGATATCATTGTTGTGCAACTCACCAGTTCAACAAATACCCAACCCTTTTCTCATGTGTCACAGACTGAGTTTGTAATGGCCACTAAAAGTCCAGATACACGTGGCTAGTTGTTGGCAGTGTACAGCACTTCTGCAGCTGCCATGATCCTGCTGCAGGCAGAGGATTTTCCATAAAATCAGGGGCCTGATATTTAAAGCCATATGTCTGCCAGTTGCCCAGGCATAATTTCAGAAATGGCTTCACTAGCCCCAGTATGCCCAAGTTAGATATATGTAAAGGCTAATGTGGGCCAACAGTCTCTTAAATTCATCAGAGGATGTGGAGAGGGCAAGGACAGGGCTGTCAGTGTCCCACCAAAGGCTTTGGCAGTCACCTAAGTGGTAATGTCTATGTTCCTTTGTCACCACATCGCCACTGTGCTGCTGTTGAGGGCCATGATAGACTCCACACTCTACCAAGAACAAGACTGCTCTCTGCTTAACCAGTCTTCCCCATGCCTCAACCAACATTGCCAATCATCCCCTACCATCACATCTTTTACTGTCTCTTCTCAGTCCCTGAACATGACTGTTACTGATAGCTGTACAGGGACTCCAGCAAGGATGCAATTTCCATCATCAGATCCAAACTCCAAAGTAAGAGCCATGAATCCTTGAAGTAGGTCAGTGTAGGTAAGGTGCAGCTAGTCCACAATACTCAGAATAGGAAAGGAACCTACACTTGAGAGCCTGAAAAAGACCACACTTACTGTAGCTGAACTGATTTCAATCAATCAATCAAAATCTTTATTTAACCAGGCGAACACAAGTGCTTTAGTGCAAACCAAAGTGTGGACATGGACATTCACCGCACACACCAATGAACTGCCCTGGCACTTCAAGTTGGAACTCTTCTTCAGAGGACGTAGTCTGTCATCAGAAACACTAATAGTGCCTTCTGGGTAGATTATGTGGCAGTCCATTTCCAGGTAGAACAGTGCATACCTTTTGATCCTGATCATCTGTGTACACATCTCCTATCAACACAGCACCACTAACTGTATGCCCAGTGCAAGTTAGCTAAACCTTTTAGTTAAAACATAGACACACAGAAAATACAGGCAGATAAAGACCATTGGACCATCCAGTTTGTCAGGTCCTTATCTCAGCCAGTAGTGTCAGTCTAGTACTGGCCTGACCATATCTGTTTAGTTAGCTCTCTTTGCCAATGGTCCCTCATTGCCCTTCATAGTCAGCTTCCACTAATCTTCCCCCTCTGTGCCCCCAGCCCAAAGATCTGTTCCATCTATGCCTGAACACATTCACCCTCTGCATGCTAGCATGCCTCTGTAGCAGGTGGTTTCATTTGTCCACCACCCTCTCAGTGAAGTTCTTCTTCATGTCCCTTCTGAGTGTATTCTTTTGCCTGAACAGCCCCTACCAGTCCACTCTTTGGTTACCTTTTAGACACTTGAAGGTTTCAGTCATGCCCCTGCCTTCTCTTCTATTTTCCAAGAGAGTACATGTTGAGGTCTTCTAGGTTCACTTTGTAGGATCTCACCTGCTGGCCATGGACCATCCTTGTTGCTCTTCTCTGAATGACCTCCAAGTAATCCCTGTCCTTTTTCAGATGTGGACCTCAGAAGTGAGCACAGTACTCCAGGTGGAGCCCGACTGGTACAATGATAGGATTACTTCCTTTCTTCTGCTCAGGAAGGCCCTGCTTATGCATCCAGGCATCCTGTTTGCTTTGTTGTTACCTTTTCACATTGGACAGAGTTCTTCAGGCTGTCACTGGTTATGACTTCTAAGTCTGTCTTCTGTTGTTTGCTTCAGACATACTCCCACCACCCAGTATTCAGTCTTAGATTTTTTTTCTTCCGAAGTGCATAACCTTACACTTTTTTGTACTGATTCTTAGTTGCCATACACCTGACCATTTCTCCAACTTGGCAAGATCCTTCTTCAGTTTTGTGATGCCTTCCTCATTGTCCACCCTGCCATATATTTTGGTGTCATCAGCATATCAGTGACATCATGCCCATTATACCTTACCCTATGTCACTCACAAACATATGGAAAAGCATAAGGCCCAGGACCAACCCCTGAGACATGGTGCTCATCACCTCCCTTGCTCTTGACTTAGTCACATTTATGACACCCTCTGAGTCCTCTATCCAAGACAGTTACCCACTCATCTACAGGTTAACCCCGGTTATCCAAACCCCAAATATATGAAAACTTCAGTTAGCTGAAACTAAGTCTTGTCACCCATTTTACTCTAAGTAGCTGTCAAACTATGATTAATGATATGACGCTTGCGGGGATTACAATGATTAGACAGTGATAGAAACTGCTCTTTACACTGCTGTTACAGGTTGACATTGACCAATGAGAACTCATTGACTTCCAAGACCCAGGGTATGAGCAGCTCAGTGATGCCAAAATCGTGGCATCGCCGTAGGCTGCTGACAATGAGGAGATTAAGGAGACCAAGGCAGCTAATGCCAAAGGCAATAACACACCAACAGCACTGATAGACAGACAGGCAGTAGAAAGCTTTAAAACCTGCAATGGATGTCTTGAAAATCAGACCAAAGCTGACCCACTATTGATCCTTCTGTTGTGGCAACTACAGTGTAAAGCCATGCAACTCTCAAATGTAAAACAAAAACAAAGAGCCATTATGGATTATTTTAAAACACTGTAGTTTAAATGAACTAGGCATAATGAACTAATCTGTTTCTATTTTACCTTCGTAGCTCAATAATGCGGTACTATCACAGTAAATCTCTTAGCATATTTGTGATTGACTTTTCTCACGGTACTGCAGTATTAAGTATGGGGCCCTCGTTTATTTGAAACCCCACTAATCAGAAAGTTTTTCATGTCTCCCAAGACACAGAAACATAGAAACATAGAATTTGACGGCAGATAAGGACCGCTTGGCCCACCCAGTCTGCCCATTTCCCTACCTAATGGATAAGCTGCAGATCCTAGTTAACCAGCAGCCTACTTCTTTCTACCCCCACCCCCTAGAATTGCCTTATGGCTGTCCCATGCATGCTTGAATTCAACCACTGTTTTTGACTCCACAACCTCCTCCGGAAGGCCGTTCCATGCATCCACAACCCTCTCTGTGAAAAAATAGTTCCTTACATTACCTCTGAGCTGCCCCCCATCTTCATGGGGTTTCACTATAATCAATTTGTCACCAATTCCTATGTCACTCACCTTCTTTACCAACTGGTTGTTGGGCACAGAGTCAAAAGATTTGCTGAAGCCAAGAACATCCAGGGCCCTTCCTTTGTCAAGATCTTGTGAAACCTCATTGAAGGATTCAATAATGTTTCTCTGACTGGATCTACCCATTACAAAACCATTCTGCCTTGTATCTTGAAACCATTATGCCTCCAAAAAAAATCCAACAGCTGCTGTTTCACTATGGACTCCAGTAGTTTTCCCAGTATGGATGTCAGGCTTACTGGCCTATAGTTTCCCAAGTCTCCTCTTGGGGATGACATCTGCTACTCTCCAGTCCATGGGACCGCTCATATATCCATGTAACAGTTGAATAGGTCTACCACTGCCTCTGTCAGTGCTCAAGCCAACTCCTTTAACACCCTTGAGTATAATCCATCCAGACCAGGTGACTTGTCTACCTTTAACTCCAATAGCCCCTTGAGCACTCTTTCCTCTGAAATAAACCCCTTGATCCATGTTAACTCCTCTCTGGCCTCCATGCAGCAGTTAGGGAGAGGCCACTTATTTCCACCTTAAAGACAAAGCAAAAGTATTCATTGAGGATTCTGAATTTCTGTGCATCCTCTTCTACCACAGATTCCATATTTTCAGTCTTTCTGTAATGTTTTTGCCCTTTCTTTTCTCATGTACGTGCAGTAGCTAAAAATGCCTTATAATTCGACTTATCCCCTCCTCTATCCTGAGTTAAAGGGAATGTCCCCTGAGCCTTTTATTCTGTTTCTCTGTATAGTTTGTAGGCATACACAATGATTGCCTCTATTACACTCTCCTAATTTCATCAGGATTTAAATACAAATGAAGGTAAAAGTGTGGTGTGAAAAGCTACTTGACTCCATTGCAAAAGTTATTATCTGACTCATGTAAGACATCCCAGGTGAATCAGTATATCATCAATCATGGTTTTTGATGGTCAGTCATGACTGATCATTGTTAATCATCAAATGTTACCATAAGGTCATCAAAGGAGATCATGATCTAGTATCATCATCTAGATCATGATTTAATCATCAGACATGAACTTTCAAATCAGCAGCTGATGATTATTTACTATGATTACTTTGTAAGCTTAAATCAGCGTGATGCTTGTTGATGATCGGTGGATGGTCAAGTGATGATCATTGATGATTAAATTATTTCAGTATTATAAGATTGCAAGTCACAGAAGTAATACTTAAAGTTTTAGTTACAATTATGAAAATATGAATGTCACATATCAGCAAAGACAAATTGATTTTAATTTATAATGTAAATCATGTGAAGTCAAGTTTTAATCCCATTAGGAAGAATACATGCAATCTCTGGAATAGTATATACTGTACATTTGCATACCCAATTTGCATATTTCAAAAGTGCAGTTTATGGACCAAAACAAAGGTAATTTCTATTTTTAAATTGTGCAGTGACAGTATTAGTTTGCAGACTATGAAGAAAGGTTTTGAGCACAAACCAGGTACTTTTAGAAATGAACCACAACTATAAAAGGAAGCACTTAATGGGGCGTAGAGATGTAATGAAATAAAATTTCTCCAGCAAAATTGCCATGAAATTGGGAATTTCACTGTGTGAAATATTTCGCAAAATTTGTAAAATATATTGCAGGTGCAAAATGTGAAATTTCACCCAAAAATTGCAAAATGTCACCCATTCGCGACGAAATTTCACCATTTCTGGGTGAAATTTTGCAATTTTGGGGCTAAATTTTGCAATTCACACCCACAAAATATTTTGCAAAATGAGCAGATTTTGTGAAATATTTTGCGTAGTGAAATTACCTCATTTCACACACTAATGGGGCTATATAAATCAATATTAACTCCAGTAAGATGTGAGGTATCAGAGTAAGTATAACTGAAAGTAGTGGACTTCTAGAGAAGAGGTATCAAAAATGACTATGCTAATAAAGATGTCTAAATACAAAATAAACTCTGAAAGTATAGAGAAAAAAAATTAAATTTATTATTGTAATCTTGACCATGGGGAATCAGCTGTCTGTACAGAGGGATAACAACTTCTTGTTTTCTACTGGTGATGCCTCTCCCTATGCATCCCAGTATCCCCCCAGCCCTCCTTACTGCCCTCTCACATTGGTTGCCCACCTTTAGGTCATCTGATATGACTACCCCCAGGTCCCTTTCCATTTTTGTTGTTGCTAGTATTTCACCCCCATTGTGTACTCTTCCCCTGGGTTTTTGTTTCCGAGGTACATTACCTTGCACTTCTAAGCATTGAATCTAAACTGCCATACATTTGACCATTCCCCTAACCTTGCCAAGTCCCTTTTCATCCTTTCCACCCCACCTGGTGCATCAACTCTGTTGCAGATCTTTGTGTCATCTGCAAAGAGACCTATTTTTCCTTCCAGTCCCTCTGCAATGTCACTTATAAAGACATTGAAGAGGACAGGTCCTAATACTGAACCCTGCGGTATCCCACTAGTAACCCCCCTTTCTTCAGAGTGGACTCCATTTACTATTACCCTCTGTGTCCTATTCTCCAGCCAATTCTTTACCCAGGCTGCCACCCTGGGACCCACTCCCAGGCTGGCTAGCTTGTATATTAATATTTTGTGCTGGACTCTGTCAAATGCCTTGCTAAAGTCTAGGTAGGCCATGTCAACAGCCCCTCCCTGATTTACTATTTTGGTCACCCAGTCAAAGAAATCTATTAGATTCATCTGACATGACCTTCCTGCTGTGAATCCATGTTGCCTTGGGTCGTGTGCCCCTCTGGGTACTCAAGTACTCTAGGTACTCAACAATTCTTTCCTTCAGAAGTGATTCCATCATTTTCCCTATCACTGAGGTTAAACTAACAGGTCTGTAGTTTCCTGCTTCTGCCCTGCTCCCACTTTTGTGAAGTGAAATCACATCTGCCCTCCTCCAGTCCTCAGGTACCACCCCATCCTCCCATGATTTGTTAAAGAGGGTAGTCAGTGGTGTCACTAGTTCTATCTTTAGTTCTTTTAGAATTCTGGGATGAATCCCATCAGGCCCCATTACTTTTTCCACCTTCAGTTTTGAGAGCTTAAGAGTTTAAGAGCATTATAAAATCATCATTTTTTCAGCTGGGATCCTGAAATTTTATGATGATTTGGTGCTAAAGCCTGCAGTAGTTACATTGTATCATAAGTCTAATTAATTACTCAGGAGCTAAACTTGTTCACTGATTGGCTGCCGTACTGGTATGAAATCTCTAAGAAATACCCGGCATGGCAACAACACTTGGCTCCTTGTGCACTCTATGCTGACAGTAGTGGCACCAAAACAAGAACTGATTTCAGTGCTGCTTTCAATAAAAAGCTAAATTATTGTGATTAGACTTATAGTTGCAATAATAACATCACAATCGGTCATTTCCTGGTGATTAATGAATGGCTGGGTGGGGTTGGCCTTCAGCTGTGCCTTGGACCAACATTCCCCCAAGCCAGTCATTAATTGCCAGGAAATGATTGACTGTGTGTTCATTATTGCATAATTAGTCAGTACTGTTGCTGTCCTCTGCAGTTTCTGTGCTCTTGTCTTATGTTGCCATGAAACTTTTCAAGGCATAGTAATTGCCCTGCTGTTTTCTGTAGTTTAATATGCATATAGTTTAGAAAAAAAACTGGGACTTCACAAGACATGTAACAGAATGGAATGAGAGTATAACTTCTGTTGGCTTGTGTATGTACGCATCATCAACTCCCATGATGTCTTGCATGAGTGGGATCATGATCTTTGAAATGGAGACAAACAGGTTTTCACACCAGGGCAAAACAGAGTAAAGCAGCCTTATTATTTTTTAAATTAGGATGGCATGGGAGGTGCAAGAGAGGGAATCTCTGTTCATATCTACAAACCACACATGTATACAGAAAATAAGCTGAGGGGACTTTCTGTTTAAGTAGTCACTTTAGTGTTTCTTGCTGACTTATTTATTTAGTTAGTTATTTACTTAATTTGTGTACCGGGTAAGTACACTGAACCAAAGACCCTTTTTCAGGAACAACCAACTTGCTCATCTCTTTGGAGGAAATTAAATACCTTTTTTTGCCGGCCTCCAATGGAAATTCTTATATTCCCTGAATGCAAGCCTGTTTGCTGTAACCACTTCCCTTACCTATACAAGAACCAAGACATTCTTTTTCTCTCTTTGTTTTTCCCTGATGTGCTTGAGGCAAACTTTGCTTTACCCATGACCCTAGTAATAAATTCCCACTTTTCCCCCACCCACTCTATCTGTTGAAACCTGACCAGATTGGCCCTGAGTTTTTCCTTCATCTTCCTGAAGTCCACTTTGGTCCTAGTGGGCTGCCTTTGTGCCCTCAGTGTGAGGTCAAACTCCACTGTAAAATGGTCACTTATTGTGAGCGGCTTC
Source organism: Neoceratodus forsteri (assembly GCA_016271365.2). Classification (NCBI taxonomy): domain Eukaryota; kingdom Metazoa; phylum Chordata; order Ceratodontiformes; family Ceratodontidae; genus Neoceratodus; species Neoceratodus forsteri. Next base: position 43,988,046 of record CM057456.1, on the reverse strand, counting down.
TCCAGTGATAGTTCCCGAACATCATCACCATTGGTCAGGGCCAGGTCCAACATGTTCCCTTCCCTACTCCAATCCCGTACATGTTGGATCAGGAAGCAGTTCTGTAGGAGAACCACCATCACCTCCCTGCAACTCTGTGTTACCAGGATGCTCTAGTCGAGATCAGGTACTTTGAAATCCCCCACCAATCTCAGTTCCCTCACAGTAGCCCTCATTATTTCTGCTGTATGTTGTCATTTACCTTCTCAGTCTGGGTAGGGGCCTCATAGAACCTGTTCATGCAGATCACATTCCCTTTCTCCAGGACCAGTTGAACACATAGTGTTTCTGCTTGACTTCCCACTTCTATGTCTCTGTAGTCCTGATCATTTCCCCTAACATGCTAGATAAACCCCCTTGCCCTTGACCATATCCCTTCTGAACAAGACTTAACCTGGAACCATGAGGTCCCATTCATTGTTGGACGTGGCCCCCAAATTTCCATGACTACCACAATATCAGGTTTGCCCTCCCCTATTACAGCCTGGAGGGTGACCTTCTTATTTTCAAGACTTCTGGCATTCAGGCTTACTACACTCCAGAACTCAGTCTTTACCCTTTCACTTCCATTCCTGTTTTCTTCAGCCCTCATTTCTGATTATTCCTAATCCCTCTGCTATACCCCTTATGACTGCTGCATCCACCCCTCGCTGACTATCCCTCCCTTTTGTTGTTCTGTGCAGTGGCTTGTATGAGTTGTTCCCCTTCTCTCTACCCCCCCTTCTCCCTGTGGAGTACCTATCAGATCTCCTATTTGTGTGCTGGCCTCTAGGTTTTATTTTGCCCCAAGCCTCCATGCTATCAGTTTAAATGGTGTACAAGGTATGCATCAAATGTTTGCCTCAGTGCTCTTTCACCTTCCCTTTTGTGGTTCATTTCATCTACCTTAAACTGCCTTCTGTACCTCCAGAAGATTTCATATTCCTTCAGGTAGTTAAACCCATCTACTACCCACCTGCCTTGTAACAACTCATTAAATATGGCGATTTTGAGCTTCCCCTCTTCAACTTTCCCATGTACTGTGAGTATTTGTGAGAAGGTCATTAACTTCCCCAGCCTCCTGATTTTCTCCCCAAGGCCACGGAAACTATTCTTTACCTCCCCAAGGTTCTTGTCAGATCAGTCATTTGTCCCCATGCGGAATATAATGTTTGGCTTCCCATTTACCTCTTCAACTACTCCCCCTATTCTATTCTGTTCTGCATTCTTTCAGCTGCCATCTCTGGGAGACAGGAGACCACTCTCCACTTGTTGTCAATGACATAGACTATGAGTTCTGTTTATATCACAATGAAGTTTCTTACAATGAACACCTTTCTCTCATCTGACTTTCCCTGCCAGTCCCCATTCCCCACTGATTTGCCCTTTTTCCCCTATCCCTGGGTCAGTCCTCCCTTCTGCACATATCCCCTCAGTGTCCTTTGCCTGGCTTGCTCTCCCTCCCCTACCGCATCCCCCTCTTGTGTCTCTCTCCCCTCTCTTTTGTTTTTCATCTACTGCTAGTGCTCTAGTAGTGCAGATATGATGCCCCAAGGGGGGTTCTCCTTGACTAGCTGTCCCTGAGGGGGGGAGAAAAAACTGCATAACATTATGCCAGGGACATCAGTCCCCCTTTGGGCAATCCCTTCCTTGGCCCCTCCCTTATCCACCAACTACCCCCCACTGCCCTATCACTCAGTGGTCATTTAGGGATAATGGTGGATACTGTACCATTGTTAGCTCAGCCCTTTCATGCCCCTAACATTTGACAAACTGGGCAGCCCACCGCCTCTAGAGTGAACCCCTCTGGTTTGTGACCCCAACAGTCTAAGCAGCATGTTAGGTCCCACCTATTTGTCCTTCCTTCAGTCCCTCATCCCTGCTTCTCTAACCATTCCAGATCCAAATAGGGTGTGAGGACTTTAGTGGTTCTCTTCCCACAAAGATTTCCCTAATAGGGCAAGATATCCTGCATGGGCTCTTCCTGAAAACTATTTTCCCCCCAACAGGCTTACCCAGAAAGGGTGCAGCATCCCTTATAATGTGCACTCCTTCAAGACACCCCCCCTTAGAGGTCAACCCAAGTAGGATGCAATGCCCTTTGTAGATTCCCCTGTTACTTACCCTTTGATAGGCCAACTCCAGTTAGGGTAGAGCACCTTATTGATTTTCTCCCAGCTCCTGTTATACACCTACCCCAGTTAGGGTGTAGTGTCCTTAGTGTTTTTTCTACCAGCTATCTTTCCTGGAAGGCCTAATTATATTATCCTATGGCCCCAGTACTGTGCAGCAGATCAGACATTGGCCTACCCGCTTACCTTGATGACTGTGGTGTCTCCAGCATCCCCAGTTTCTTTGGTTGCTTTCCCCTGTGGACCTGCAGCTTTCCTGTGATGCCCTGCAGACACCCCTTATCAAATGCCACACTCCTGCTTAATGGCACTCATGTGAGGAGTTGTTCGCATAAGGAGTCACTTGGCCCTGCAGGAGATTTAAGGAGAATTGTAGCCATACTAGTGTCTGGCTGCAGCCACATAGTCATGCCCTTTGGCAAATGGCACTGGAGCCAGTTGTTGCCCTTTCTCAACCTGCGCTCTGCCAAGACCTCCCTCTTCCCCATCCCTTCTACCATGAAGCACCCTCAACAGTACATCACAATAGCAAACAGCATCAAAAAAATACCCTCAGCTATTTAATTGAAAATTAAATGCTGCTTCACTGCAGCTCTTATGCTCCCCTCCTTGCTTCTTTGCTCAGCAGTGGTTGCTGGACCTAAAAGGAGGAAAAACACACTTTGGGCTGTATTTTATTATGAGGACTGCTGCTATACTAGCGGCAGGCTATAGTCATGTGGTCATTCCTCTTGGCCAATGGTGCTTGAGCCAGCTGTTGTTTATCCCTCCTTCAATCCGCCTTCTGCCAGGACCTCCCTTTTCCCCCCTCCCTTTGCTTATGCAGCACCCTCAACAGTACATCCCAATGGCAAACAACAATTATAGGCATGTCAGCCTGACTTTGGAGATGGGGAAATTGATGTTAACACTATTAAAGGAAAAGATTGTGGAATACCTGGAATCCAATGGACAGCAGAACCTGAGACAGCATGGTTTCACAGATGGAAGGTCATGCCAAACAAATAAAATAGATTTCTTTGACTGGGTTACCAAGGTGTTGGATCAGGGAGGGGTGGTGGATGTAGTCTACCTGAACTTCAGCAAGGCCTTCAACACCATTCCACATAGAAGACTGGTAAATAAGTTGAGTAGCATGAGGGTTGGCAATAAGGCGGTAACCTGGGTAAGAAACTGGTTAGGGGATAGGAGGCAGAGGATTGTTGCAAATTATATCTGCTCTGAGGAGGGGAGTGTGACTAGCGGGGTGCCTCAGGGATCACTACTGTGGCTGGTTCTCTTTAAAATCTTCATTAGAGACATAGCAGAGGAACTGGAAAGGAAAGTCTGTCTCTTTGCAGATGACACCAGGATCTGCAACAGAATGGACCCTCCAAAGGGTGTGCAAAGTTTGGTTAGAGATTTAAAACAGCTGGAGGAGTGGTCAAACATTTGGCAGGTAAGGTTTAATGCAAAAAAAGTGTAAAATAATGCACTTGGGTCACAGTAACCCAGGGGTGAAGAACAAAATGGGGGCAGAGATACTTGCAACAACCAAGCAGTAAAAAGGGACCTTGGGGTAATCATATTGGATGACTTGAAGGTGGCCAGACAATGTGACAAAGCAATCAGGAGAACTAGTGGGATGCCAGGGTGTATAGGTAGGGTATTCCCAGCAGGAAGTGGGAAGTGGTGTTGCCCCTATATAGGTCAGTAGTTAGACCCCACCTGGAGCACTGTGTCCAGTTTTGGAGACCATATCTCAAGAAAGACATTGATAGAGTGGAAGCGGTCCAAAGGAGGACTACCAAGATGGTACAGGGTCTGCATCAACAGCCGTGTGAGGAGAGGCTAAGGAAACTCAATATGTACACCCTAGAGGAGAGGAGGGAGGGGGAGGATATGATAGAGACCTTTAAATACCTCACAAAGGTGAATAAGGTACAGGTATGAGGTATTTTTTCTGAGGAAGGGTTACTCTAGAACAAGGGATCATGATATGAAGCTGGAGGGGGTAGGTTCAAGAGAGATGTGAGGAAATACTTCTTCACAGAAAGTGTAGTGGACGCCTGGAACAGTCTTCCATTGAAGACAGTGGGGGTAAAAACAGTGGTGAGATTTCAAAAAAGCCTGGGATAGGCCAAAGGGAATCATAAGGGAAAGGGAAGGGGTAGAAGAGACAGTGCTATAGGCCAAGGAGGGTCTGCAGCAAAAGCAATTACAATAAAAATGGGCACACTAGATGGGTCAAACGGCCCTTATCTGCCATCAGTTTTTATGTTTCTATGAAAAATTCCCCCAACAATTGTACTGAAAATAAATGTTGCTGCAGCATAGCTCTTATTCTACCCTCCTCACTTCTCTTCTTGGGAGCAACTGCTGAACTTAGGTTGAAAATAGCAGAAGCATCCAAAGTTAGATGCATGACACTGAAGACCATGTCTGAGTGTTGCAGTCTGACACAGTTTAGAAAATCATGTCACCATGTCCAAGTTGGAAATGGACACAGCAGAGCCAGCTGGAAGTGGATGCCAATTATAGATGTACCTGTGTCCAAATGTAATCCTAAGGACCCCCAAGGGTTCCTCGGTAGATTCCCTAGCACTACCAAAAGGTTCTTTTGAGCTGTCAGTTATGCCCTGGAGGCATAATTGACAGTTGGCAGAGATTAACAGGTGACTTGCATTTAAATGTATGCAGAGAAGGGTGAAGAAGAGAAAGGAAAAGAGCAAGGGAGAAGTCTCTTCTGAGCTACTACTGTCGAACCAGTTCTGTGATCATGATAGAGCACTGAACAACTGACTGATGGGGTAGAGGCCATCAATACTTGTTGCCCTTGCTGGGGACAAGGCAAGCATGGAGGATAAGTAGCTTGGAGATCAACTTCAGGCACCTAAGGGGGGGAAAGTGACCCAGTTCAAACTATTGTCATATGGCATGGATCCTTGTCACTGGATGTGGGTATCTAAAGACAACTCAGACCACTCAGGTAGGGTGCAACACATGCAAAGAATGTGAATTTTATTCACAAAGTCCAACAAGCGATAGTGCAGAAGGCAAGAAAACAATATTTACACTATTTACACAAGAAGACGAAGAAGGCTGGAGCATCATCTTGAGGATGGAGCTTTCAGCAAAATTACGTCCCCCATTCTTCCCAGCAATATATTCCAACACAGCACCCAAACTGCAGCACTTTTGGATCAAGAACTCTTCCGATCTCACAACCAGCCTGAAGGTAAAACAGTGAACCTTTCTCCTTAACATCAGGAGCTCAACAGGGGCTTGAACTGGGCTTTTATATGCTAAAGCTCCACCTGGCAGGTCCTATGCTCCTCCTTCATTTACAGTCAGAGCATGTAGTTGAATTTAACAAGCCATCTAACATTCTGATATATCGCACAGCATTCATTTGAGTCTGAGACATTTGTAATGACTTTTGTTATAAACGAACACTTTAATACATATTTTATTTAAAAGAGCAGACAAGGTGTGTGACATCGTAATTGCTAGCTCCTCCCCAACTGCATCACTACCTCACAGTCCATACTACTATAAATTGCTGCCACCATGGGCTACCGCCTCCCTATAGTGATCCTGCAGGAAATGCACAGCAGTTTGAAGGAAGAGGAGAAACAGAATGAGCAAAGCAGCACAGAAGATATGGCAAGGTGTGGCAGAGGGAAATTGAAAAAGCAGGGAAAGATAGAAATACATAGAAAACAGAATGAAATTGGGAGAGGTATAGGACAAACCCCAGTGGTGAGCAGTCATTCCTGCCAAGGGGTTAGAAAGGGAAGAAAAATAAAGAATAGGACAAGACAGAGATACTGCTGTGGCTCAACAGACATATAGCAGGCTTCTCAAACTGCAGAACTGTGTGTGTTTTACTAGCCCAATATCACAAATACCAGGGCCACATCACCATCCTGCTGGACCTACCACAGACCTTTTGGTCTAGAACAGTGTGTATACAGATGTCCTGGGAAGTTACACACAAAAAAAAACCTACTCTTAATCAACTGCCTAAGGATACTAGGGGTCTGAGATTCCGGGATCAGGATTTATGTTAATTATGAACTGCTCTGAATTGAACTGAATTGAACTAAACTGAGTGGAACAATGTGCCTGGCATGGTCTGTGACTGAAATTAATTCAGCATGTGTCTGAGCCACATGCACAGCATGGTCACTGTACGAGATTAGGACCTGAATGTATCAATGCCCTGCTGAGACTTAAGGCCTCGACCTGCCTGAGGGAGACAGGATGGAATGGTGAAGAAGGATAATACTGTTCATTGTAGTGGTTGTGGGGATATACTGAGATGTCATGAAGTGAATAAATGTAATCTGTGAATCTTGAATAAATGCCCTGATTGAGAACTCTACATGTGGGAGTGGACATTGCAATTGTTAACTCTGAGTTATGAAACCAACCTAACTCTGCTGGGAGCTACACACAGGGTGCCCACATTTAGGGTCTCCGTGGCATGGAGGAATCCTGACCAGCCTCCTCCTCAGGTTGGGAGGATCCTGTACATAACCCAATGGCTTGGGGGTAGCTCACACAGGGCTTTGAAAATTGGGCCCACGATTTTTGGAATAGTTCTCACCACTGTACAACCACTTGCAAAGAAAGCCTTTTCATAAGTGGGAAAATCAGCTGGCATCAATGGGTTCTTGAAAAAAGCATCAATGACTATCTGCAAGGGTTGCAAAACATTTGAAAATTGCATTGATGCTGCTGTTTCACTCCACTCCAGACCTCTTTTTTGGGCACTCAGTCCCCATAACTGGAAAGACCTATATTTCTCATTGCTACCATCAGTCCTCACAACCCTTCAGCATTAAAATGTGAAGCATTGCCTTTAAAATATGGATCAAATAGTCAAAATGTAGGGCTCGTTTTCAATTTAAAATATGAAACAACTTAAAGTTGTAGGCAGCACATTTTAATGTTTAGAAATGTTTCTGTAGATGACATTTAATCTTTCCATTGCTTGTGCATCCTGAAATCTTCAAGACAATATGGAATATATGATTTTGTAGAGCAAAAGAAAATAAAGCTGTAAAATGTGTAGCACAATGCTTTATGTGTAAAACTTTGGAGGTATGGAATGGCTATGGTATTCAATATGGTAGATCAAGGATCCATTCTTGGTGTGTTTGATAGATTTGCAACTGCTAGACTCAAAAATCTGGTTTGTAAATTATTCTTTTTTATTTCACCTTTTTTTTCAGCCATTTGACTGCCCATGTCTGCTGAGATCATGGGGGTAACATCTCAGCCCTTCCACATTGATTCCATGGCTTGCTCCAGTGTGGTAGGCTGTTTGGGTGTAGCCCAACAAAGGCCTTGCATAATGGACCCCAACCTGCAGCACTGAAGGGCGCTTGATTACCCTTTATGCTGCTCTCCTAGAAGGCTTCCTTTACTTTCTGGTTATGCCTTGTATAGGACATCTTCCACCCTGACATTTCTGTGCCAGTATGCAATGCACCTGTGGTACACCAGACAGCAGTATCACAGCAGCATCAGCAGGTCACACTCCTTAGTGAAAGAGAGTGTCCTCTGGGACACCTGACTCCCCCCCCAGCCCACTGATGCCCCAGGATCATTCCTGACAGCTGGCCAAGTTACTTTACTTCTGTAGTATGACGTGGGACCCCAGAATCATAGGCTAAACTGTCTAGTGGGGCTACTAGTTTGGGAAAGAAGGTCTATCCCACTGTGGTGATTTTTTTTTTTATTATTATTTAATGGTGAACCTTTTGTGGTTCGGCCAGTTTTAGCACCACTGAGTTTTTTTTATACAAGGTGGCACAGCCAGGATCATCTGAGGATCACTAAACTACACCCAGTCCAAGTACTGTCTGGGCTCTGGAACTAGCTGCCACTTGACCTGTTAGCATTTCAGTCTGCAGCTCATTTCAAATACTTAGTTAGATATTTTATTTATTTATTTATTTATTTATTTAAATGTTTCACCAGGAGGGCACACTGAACAACAAGTTGCTCATCTCATGGTGCGACCTGGGGGGAGGGGTTACATAGGGTTGTGAAGGATGATCAGTTACAATAGTATGTGGGTAGTACAAACAATACAACATTGTAAGATTGTGCAACAGTTGGAACACAAGGTATTGTACAATAAACAGTAGTGGAACATTGGGTAAATTACAATGCATGTCCAAAATCATACAAAAGAACATATAAACGTACAAAACAGTAATAATGTGAAAGAACCATTTATAGTGCATGAGCGTATCAGGAGCAGGCTCAAGGTAGTATGCAAGTGCTATTGGAGTAAAAAGGATGGAGTTAGGTTGTGCACACTGGTGACCCAGAAGGGCAGGTGGAGAAGAGAGGGGGAGAGGCAAGAACTGAATATGAGTAGAAGGGGTAGCCATTTCCTGATTTCCCCTTTCAGAATGTAGAGAACCCTGCCGGGGGGGGGGGTCATGATGGGAAGGCAGAAACTGGGAATAGGTATTAAGGTGGGTTAAAGCAGCAACAGCTGAGGGAAAGGTAATTGTGTAGGGCAGAGGTAAGGGAGTAGTTGGAGGAAGACTGTCATATTTCAGGAGGGAGGGAATTCCAGATTTTAGGGAAATGATGGGCAAATCCAATCTGACTGATGAGGGTGGAGTGGCGAGGCACCATCAAGGTGCAGGCGTCATTTGATCTGAAAGAGTGGGTGGGGGGAGGTGGAGTGGAGAGAGAAGATGAGAGATAGAAGGGAAGCCCCTCCCAAATCAGAATTTGGAGGTTAGTTTGGCAAAGTGAGAGATGCATCTGTGAGACAGTGGAAGGAAGGTTAGAGAACGATAGAGTTCACAGTGGTGGAAGCAGGAAGGGGTGTCGATAGCAAAGCAGCAGAAGGAGTTAAAGAGAGTGTCCAACTTGGCCAGGGAAGATTTGGCAGCAGCACCAGAGACTAAGTCACAGTAGTCAAAGATGGGGAGTATCATCTTCTGGACAATTTCGCTCCACGCAGTCAATGGGATGCAACTATGATTCCTGTACAGAGCACCAAGCTTGGGGCGCAGTTTCTTCAGGATAGCATCGATATGCACAGAGAAGTTGAGGTGCTTGTCCAGCCAAACCCCAGATATCTAAATGAGGAGGTGTCCTCCAAGATGGTCCCATCAAGGGTGTGGAAAGTAAGTAGGGCCGGGAGCCTAGAGAGTCTCTGCCTGGTGCCAAAGGTCATTGACAGTGTCTTCTTGGCATTTAGAAAAATCTGGTGAGAAGCAAACCAGAGCTGAACTTGGTTGAAGTTATGCTGTAAGCTGATTTGCACAGCAGCAGGGTTTTTGCCGGAACTATACAAAACAGTATCGTCAGAGTACTGAATAGAGGAGGATGAGCAGGTTGTGGGAAGATCATTAAGGAAAATGGAGAAGCGTAGGGGACCAAACACTGAGCCCGGAGGGACACCAGTGTTGATGGGGAGTGGAAGGGAGATGGAATCAAGGATTTTACTTAAACCAGTCGGTGGCTAACAGAGCAAGGCCAGCTGAGGAGAGTGATTCAAGAAGCAGGGGATGGGAAACAGTGTCGAAAGCTTTGGCTAGGTTGACAAAGATGACCAAGGTGATCAGACCATCATCCATCCCTGAAAGGATGGAGTCAGTAAGCCTGAGGAGGGAGGTATTTGTTGAGTGGTTCTTCCAAAAACCAGATTGGAGGGGGGTGAAGAAGGAGGAATCAGAGAGGAAGGGTAATAGTTGAGAGAGAACTAAATGTTCTTGAAGTTTGGCAAGGGTAGAAAGGAGAGAAATGGGGGTGATAGTTGCCAGGAGTGGATGTGTCACCACTCTTGAGGAGAGGAAGGACTACAGTGTGTTTCCAGGATGAGGGTACTTGGGCAGAAATAAAGGATGGGTTAAGGATTAAGGAGATAGGATAAGCAATTGCAGGAGCATAATGGTAGAGAAGTTTAGGATCAAGCTAATCTGGTGAGGAGCCTTTAGGGGGTTGAGGGATAGGAGAGCATTAAGAGCTTCATCAGTGGAGACAGTAGAAAAGGAAAATGGGGAAGGGGTAGGCACTGGCTGAGGCAAAGGGCTGAAGTTAGTAGGTGGCAATGGGGAGATGGAATTTAGAAGAGATGTGGCGAATGAGGTGTAGTAGGCATTAAATTCACTGGCCATGGAGCCAGGGTCAGAAACTATGAAGTTATTTATTTTGAGAACTGGAGGAGGGGAGGGGGGAGAGAATAGGGCTTGAACTGCCCTCCAGAATTTAGATGGAGAGTTAATGTTAGTCAGGAATGAGGAGTTGAAACAATCAGACTTAGCCAGTCTAGTAGCTTTAGTACATGAATTGCATAACGTTCTGTACTTGGCATAGTCATTTGGATGTTTAGTCGATTTGTGTTTTCTCTGGGCCCGGTCACGCTCCCTGCAGCAGGCCAGTAGTTCGGGGGTGATCCAGGGGAGGTGAAGCCCATGGACTCTGGTCCTTCTGAAGGGAGCAAAGGCATTCTAGGTGGCAATTAATTTATCCTTAAAATAGTCAAGTGCTTGGTCAACAGAAATGGCAGTGGAGAGGGGGGTCCAGTCAGTGGAAGTAAGTGCAGAGCTGATTGGTTTACAGTCTAAGGATTTAAAGGACCGGAGCTGTATGATTTTAGGGGGAGGTTTGGGGCCATGAACCTTACGTACAATGAAAATGGGGTTGTGGTCACTAAGGGCATCGAGGAGGAGACCAGATTTAAAGATGTGGTGCAGGTGGGTTGTGAGTGCCCAGTCAAGCAGGGTGTGGTTTTGTGTCTTGGGGTTAGGGTGTATGGGCTGCAGTATAAGCTGTGTGAGGTTTAGAGCAGTGACGTCATTGCATAGCTTGTTTAACTAGGGAGACAACTAATTTAGAGTCACGTCACCCATTATGAAAAGTTCACTAGATTGCGAGAGGGAGGTGATATTGGCTAAGAGTTCAGTCATGACCAAGGGTTGAGGGTAGGAAGCTCCTACCAATAGGGCTACCAAACATTACCTATTAATAATGCCTCCTTTGGCTGCACTCACAAGATATCTGTTTAATTCTCTACTTTGCTGTAAATGTCAAACCTGTTACTCCCTCCCTCTATCAGCAAACTTATTGTTCTCTTGAAAACTGTAAAATACAGCTCTCGGTAACACATGCAATGCAATGTATAGCTGATCTTGATTCTGCAATTTTGTATAACTGAAAAAATTGTAACCTTTAGCTGCCATTCTATGTCTATATGTATTAAGTGTTTGAATTTGTTTTTTCTGACGGGGAGCCTTTGTAAATGAGTCCCCGACTCAAAGGTTGTAATCCTAAAGTCTGTTAAATAAATAAATGCTTGAGCAGCAAAAGATGCCAGCCACAAAGATTAGAACTGAGAAAGGAAGTGTTTAGTAATTCTTTCAGCAGTGAGAGACTTACTTTACCCTTTCTCCATATATGTCTCTTAAATGCACTTTTCAACTCAGTTGCAAGTGTTTTAACTATGGTACCTTAATATATTACATGGTATGTACTTTATAGCATACTATGCATCATAAATCACACATAATCATGTTGCAATATACATATAATGTCACCGTTGAAAAGGGGCAGCTGCTGCTCATTGATTCCCCAGTGATTAAATATTCAATCAATCAATCAGTTAATCAATAAATAAACAGTGTGCTGGGCAGGCCCCATTCAGAATGACTCTAGCTTCAGCATACACAGACAACACAAATGATGTCACTGAGCAACCAGTATATAGGGCACATGGCATGAATCATGAAACACAGCCATACTGATTATTGCACCGGTGTATAATTGGGATCCAGAGAAAAGATTAATAAAGTTTAAAATAAGAATGCAGAGTAAGGCTACCCTTCTGAATAAGTGCTAAGTGTACTTCCTAAACCCTGTGTGCAGCAATTACAAAGTTAAGCATTTAAGAGACGTATGTGGAGAAAGGGTAAAGTGAGTCTCTCGCTGCTGAAAGAATTACTAAACTTGTAAATGAGGGCATGAATTACTAAGAGCCACTTACAAATCTTTCAATTATGAATCTCTGTGGGCTGTAGAGCGCTTGCACAGAGCTTGTGACTGAAGAGCCCAGTAATAAAAAAAAATCATTTCAGCACCAATGAATGCAAATGAAACTAAATCCTTTAAGCACAAAATTGAGATCTGCCAAACATAAGATCCTTGAGGTAATTCGATTTCCAATGGAAAAATCTCATCAGTCTCTTAAATGAAGCTGTCGGTCATGGCCTCTGGGTTAACTTCCCACTGGGCTTTTCCTTTCCTTCCTCACCCTGCTTTGTCCACTTAAGGTTTATGACATCATTGCTTTATATTGTTGCTGTTTAATTTTATGGTATATATCCAGTGTAAAAATGGTGAACTGAAAGAACTCGTAATTCAATGGATCAAACACAGCTTGAAATATCAATTTCCCCCTTCATAAAATGTTGTTACCATGGTAATAAACCAAGGCAGTGGGGTTACTAAACTTTGACAGGAATACCAATGCACCTATAGTATTAACTGCATTGTTGGTTTTTAATGTAAGATCAAACTCCTTCCTCTCAAGAGAAGGAAAATTGAATTCATTATTTTATTAAACTCCTTCATGTGTGTTTGTGCCCTGGGAGAACAAATCAAGTTTAACAAAATCTCTCACACTGGACAACAAGTAGTGAAGCAAGTTAAAATCCCATGCTGCACCATTTCTTTGCAGCAGCACCTGCTTTTATGAACTTTTGTTCTAAGAAAAGGAGCTTCAGCATTTTGCATTTGATCTAACTGAAAGACAACTAAAAACTGATTTTTGTCAGAAATACTACACACACACACACACACACAACACACATACACATACACATACACATACACACATGCGCTATGTTGGGTACAAGCAAACCAACAGCTGCTTGGGGCACCAACACAGAAGGGATACACTTAAAAAACTATAAGCAGAGATCTGCTTCAAATGTAAAACTAGTCAATGTGAAAAATAATATTTTTGTTGTTACTTGCGTAGTTTTTGGATGTGGGTTGCCGCAAAAGGGAAGAGAGGATGTGGTTGGAGTGGTGAAGGAGGCACCTCAAGTATTTCTAACTGGGGTGCTATTAGATCTAAAACCAAACACACACACACATACGCATACACACACGCACACGCACACAGCCACATACCCCCCACCCCCCATACACACACACACTGACCTTTTTCAAGGATTTACCAGTGCAATTTGGTTGCATGTGCACTTTTTGGGATAGTGTAGTTTGGATGGTTAAAAGCCATTTGTTTTGGAAACATTATACCACTTAAAAGAAGCCAAAATAGAAACAAATGCTTCAGCATTGGGCTTGTGGCATTTTTAACTGGTAAAACTGAAAAAAAAATACCATGTCAAAAAACCCTGTTAGGGTTTTAATTCAAATAGCTTTTAGTTAAACATAAGCCTGACCTGTGCCAACAGTTCATTCAGGTACCCTATATGGTTTTCCACTGGCAAATACCATATAGGTGAAGCACCTAATTAAAGGGATTGGTGTGACAACAAATGTCTGCATAACGCCAATGCTGGTACAACAAAAGGTATCAGTGTCCAAGGCATTTACTGAAAAACAGCAAAGTATTATTACACAAGCCAACGTCAGGCCCCATTCACACAGCAGAGTTCCCTTGAAATGCAGTCACCCCCAGTAGTCACACACAGTGGGACACCTGATGCAAATTTGTGGATGCAGTCTCTGTGAACTGAAGCCTCAGATGAAAGCATATAAGCCCTGCATTTATCCTCACCACTTGCCAGCAGCTGGGTTTAAGCATTTCCAGCCTCCCGTATACCCCAGCACATGGTTCCTATCATGGAGAGTAAGTCTCAGATGTTTCCTGCTTATGGGGGTACTCCAAAGGCAACTGCAGCAGAAAGGAGCCAGGCAAAAGAGAGGCTGCAGCAGGGGAGAAACATGTCAAGGAAGAGTGAGGGGGAAATGGAGTCTAAGTCCATAAAGAATTGATTAAGATAAAAAGGACTGGGGCAGGATTTTCAGACACAAGCATTAAAATGACCATGCAGTTGCTCACATTTGCAGCGTACGCTTGGATGCTCATAGACTACTTAGCTGTATACAAACTGCTGCTGCAATTGTTTGCAGTTGCAGCAAATATGGTGGCCCTTGTGTCAAGAAAAAGATGTGTGCATCATTTTGTTACACCATAAATCATGGAACCTTGAGCTAGAAACATAGAAGCATAGACTTTGACAGCAGATAAGGACCACTTGGCCCACCCAGTCTGCCCATTTCCCTACCTATTGGATAAGCTGCAGATTCTAGTTAAACAACAGACTACTTCTTCCTATCCCCCCCACTATAATTGCCTTATGTCTGTCCTATGCATTTTTGAATTTCCCCACTGTTTTTGACTCCACAACCTCCTCAGGAATGCGGTTCCTTGCATCCACCACCCTGTCTGTGAAAAAATACTTCCTCACGTTGCCCCTGAGCCATCCCCCCTCTGTCTTCAAATTGTGTCCTCTTGTTCTTCCACATCTCTTTTTCTGAAAGATGCTCCCCTTTTGGACTTTTTTGATTCCCTAGAGGTACTTTAAAGTTTCTATCATGTCCCTCCTCATGCTCCTTTCCTTAAGGGAATACATATTAAGCTTTTCTAGTCTCTCTTCATATGGCTTCTGGTGCAGACTCTGCACCATTTTAGTTGTCCTCCCCTGGACTGCCTCCATCCTGCTGATGTCCTTGTGGAGATGAGGTCTCCAGAACTTCACACAGTACTCCAGATGGGGTCTCACTAACTGTCTGTACAGAGGGAAAACAACTTCCTGTTTTCTACTGGTGATGCCTCTCCCTATGCATTCCAGTATCCCCCCAGCCCTCCTTACTGCCTTCTCACATTGCTTGCCTACCTTAAGGTCATCTGATATGACTACCCCCAGGTCCCTTTCCATTCTTGTTGTTGTTAGTACCTCCCCCCAATTGTGTACTTTTCCCCTGGGTTTTTATTTCTCAGATGCATTACTGTGCACTTTTTTGCATTGAATCTAAGCTGCCATACTTTTGACCATTCCTCCAACCTTGCCAAGTTTCTTTTCATCCTTTCCACCCCCCCTTGTGTATCAACCCTGTTGCAGATCTTTGTGTTGTCTGCAAAAAGGTATATTTTTCCTTCCAGCCACTCCAAAATGTTTCCTATAAAAGGCATTAAAGAGGACTGGTCCCAGCACTGTACCCTGCGGTACCCCACTAGTAAACCCCCTTTCTTTAGAATGTACTCCATTTACTATTACCCTCTGATGTGTCAGCATCCACGCACTTAGAAAATCCTACCCCTGGACCATAACAAGGTTTTAAGTTCTACCAGTAGAGAGTATGAAAGGAACTTTTTTACCATTCAGAAAGTCAAGGGGAGTTGGGATCTTCTACGAGAATGGTAACTTTTGAGATTTACATTTAATTCAGTTGAAAATAAGGAGTAGAGATGAAGAGGGAGTACCCAAGGGCATTCTTGAGGTCAACTTTCCATGCATGAAGTTTTGACCTCAGCTCAGCATGGATTGTTGTACTCTGTGATCTGCAGACCTCTGGCTCAGACAGCATAAGCCTTTGAAGATGCATCTCTCTACAGAGTGTGAGCATTCATAAAAAGTGTTTTTTAAACTTGGGATACTTTGAAGCCTACGGGGGTGTGTCCCTTTAAAGAATAAATACAATCATAGTTATTGCCAGAACAAATTTCATTATGTAGTTAATAACCAACTGTGTTACATTGTCCACAGTCCTAAAACTGATCACAGTGTATTGTTCTCTGTTTAGAGTTCACAGAATGCCCTGCTGTCATGTATCTATCAAATCGATGTATTGCATGCAGCTCTATTTTCTGGATCATGGCTGAAGTAGGGATTCAGGTCTCGGTCTACTTTGCTAGGTTACCAATAATAAAATAATCATACATATATATTAAAAGAAATAAACCAGGGGCTTCGGAGCAATACAAAAAAAACAAACAAATAAAATGCATGTGATAGCTGTGGGGAGAAGAAAACAACCTCTACCTCAACACACTTTAGGAACACTGATCCTTGGAATATACTGTAGTCTGACAGGAAAAAAAAAGACTGGGCGATATTCTGATCACTGTTATTAGCACTACAGATCTATCAAGTTGGGTGACGGAATTCAAAAAGCCTGAAAAACATAACCCAAAGTTTATCGGCAGCTGGTATCTGAAAGTTTATAGCAGTGTTTTTTATACTGATGCATAATGAGTAGCACTGACTGGTACAGAACCAGATACAACCGTAACACAAATAGAAGATGTATCAGCCATGTGTTGACTGCTAATCCTACAGACAGAATGTTAAACAAACCTTTTATCAGTAGTAGTTCCCTGCCTCTTGTAAGTCAGTTGATATATAACAGCATCAAAAATGTGATACAGTTCATGGACTGCCTGGATTTAGCTAAACAAAGCTCATCTGAAACCCCAGACAAACGAAAAGCAGAGTCCACACAGTCTCACAAGCCCACACACTATATCAGGAGGCTATAACCTTAGTAGGAAACCATCAGGAAGTCAAAGGGCAGCTGCTTTTATTGTCTGCCTTTAGGTTTGCTGTGCAAGAGTTAATTCTTGAAAACTGGCAGAAAGAAGGTGTCTCTATGCTCATTCATAACATATGACCCTCATTACCACTGGTTGGTGCCAGCAGCACTGAAAGTATTTGCACAAGGTCAACAACCCTGACTGCTCGCTCTACTCCAGAGTCTTCCTATAAGGAACTATTCTTCCTGGTACCAAAGTGAGTAGAATTTCTTGCCTATGTCATGCTCCAGAAACCACTTTGGGGCTGGATTTTCAGAACTCATGATGCAGGCACAAGTCCCTACTTCGGACATCGTTTGCATCAGTATACCGACCCCGCATCATCTCCCCAATCATGAAGACCATCACAGCGACAGGATTTAGGCAAAATCTGCACATTGCTGTGATGGTCTCTGCAGTCCCTGAGACTGCCTCACAGGGTGTATCGCTCCCCACCCCTGCCCCCAGTCCAACTCCGACTAGGAGTTAGAATCTTAGAGATGGGGGTGGGGGTGGAGCCCCACATGGGGGTTCAGGAGCAGCCCCAGATAGAAACAAGGGGCATCCCTGACACTGTAATGCCAACACTTGGCACTGCGGTTGTTGTTGGGGATGTCTCTGTGTTAGATCTCGCGGCAGCATAGTAAAACCACCTGCATCATGGCAAATGCAACAAAATGCTTGCATCCTGTTTTCAAACATTCTGACTCATTTGTGGCATGTAACTCACTTTAGTTGTATTTATTTATATATTTATTTATTTGAAAACTGGTAAGTAGGAGAGGCCCACTGTGCCAATGCTCATTTACAGGTGCGAGCCGGGGAAAAGGGAGAAAACAGTTAACAAACCAGCTGACTGTGAAGGTACAAGAACAATGACACCAAATGCATAAGTGGAGTGCAGTACAAATAATAATGCCAAACCTTGTAACTGGGTGCCAAATAAATAGGACACTAAAATAAAAAAAACATTATGCAAATTGGGTACATTCAACAAGCATTTGTCAATGCCAAATGTTGATTGCGTTGGTGTGTTGAGCTCGCTCACTGCCCCTCTGTCACTTGCTCAGGTCTGTGTCTCCCCATGCTGCAGGCTGCTGTTTTGTACTGGGCTTCTGCCTGCATTGGCACCTTGTTCTGCCCACTAAGAAATCTGCAGCTATCCCAACAGAACTCCGTTGAGGTGGCTCACTCCCCCTCTCTCACTCGCTCATTCTGGTTCTCCTGGCACTGCAGGCTGCCCTTTTGTACTGGGCACCTGTCTCTGTTGGTGTTTTTTTCTGCCCACAAAGAAATCTGCAGCAGTCCCGACACAGGTCTGTTGAGCCTGCTGACTGCCTCTCTCACGCGCTCATTCCATTTCTGCTGGCGCTGCAGGCTGCCCTTTTCTATTGGGCTCCTGCCTGCATTGCCGCCTTCGCTCGCCCACAAAGAAATTTGTAGCAGTTACAATAGAGCTCCGTTGAGCTTGCTCACTCCCCCTCTCTCACTCACTCATTCTGGTTTTCCCACCACTGCAGGCTTCCCTTTTGTACTGGGCCCCTGTGTGCATTGTTGCCTTTTTCTGCCACACAAACAAACCTGCAGCAGTCCCAACAGAGCTCCGTTGAGCTCACACACTCCCCCTCCCTCACTCACTCATTCTGTGTCTCCTGCTGCTGCAGGCTGCCCTTTTGTACTGGGCTTCTGCCTACATTGGCATCTTGTTCTGGCCAGAAATAAATCTGAAGCAGTCCCGACACAGCTCCATTGAGCTCGCTCACTCCCCCTCTCTCACTCACTCATTCCGTTTCTGCCAGTGCTGCAAGCTGGCCTTTTGTACTGGGCTCCTGCCTGCGTTGCTGCATATTCTGCCAACAAAGAAATCTGCAGCATGCACAATCCAGCTCTGCTGAGCTCACTCACTACCGTGCTGTCACTCACTCATTTTGTTTCTCTTGGTGCTGCAGGCTGCGCTTGTGTACGGGGCTCCTGGTTGCGTTGGCACCTTTTTCTGTCCATAAAGAAATCTGCAGCTGTCCCGACAGAGTTCCGTTGAGGTCACTCAGTCTCCCTCTGTCACCCGCTCATTCTGTTTGTCCTGGCGCTGCAAGTGGCCCTTTTGTACGGAGCTCCTGCCTGCATTGGCACCTTTTTCTGTCCACAAAGAAATCCGCAGCATTCCTGATAGAGCTCCGTTGAGCTCACTTAGTCACCCTGTCTCACTCACTCATACTGTTTCTCCCACCACTGCAGGCTGGCCTTTTTGACTGAGCCCCTGCCTGCTTTGATGCCTTTTTCTGCCCACAAAGAAATCCGAAGCAGTCCTGACAGCGCTCCGGTGAGTTCACTCACTCCCCCTCCCTCACTCATTCTCTTGTTCTGTTTATCCCAGTGCTGCAGGCTGCCCTTTTGTACTGGGCTCTTGCGTTGGGGCCTTTTTCTGCCCACAAACAAATCTGCAGCAGTCCCAACAGAGCTCAGTTGAGCTCAGTCACTCCCCCCCTCACTCGTTCGATCTTAATCTGTCCCAAACACTGATTTCCCATGGCGACCATGCTATTCTTCAGCAGGAGTGCAAAAACATAGTTTAGCCAGGATGTGAAAATGATAGCTGTACTGTTCATAAGAAGGTGTGAAAAAGTGCCACTGTTGAAAATGTGGTGTGAAAATATTACAAATTTGCTAAGTTACAAGGGTGCGTGGAAACAGTTCAATGCACGCTTGTAACACAGTCAAGTTATGGAGTTTCAACACCAAATTTTCAACATAGGGCTCTTAGGACCTTTGCTCATTAACTGTGCCACTGTCATTTTTAAGTTTGCTTGCACGCATGTGCAAGAAACATAGTGCCATCATACGAGTTTTCCAGAGGTGTGTCAGCCTCTTGCAATTCAGTCAGTGTGTTTGCAGGCGCGGTTGCAGAGCGCCAATCACTGCTCCAGCTGTCTATGACAGCTGAAAATGCAGTGACATACAGTTGAAAGGAGAGCTCGCTTGAGTGAGCAGAGCCTCACCCCACACACACACAAACGGCACGACGCACACCGCATGCTCATGCGTCTCACCTCCCTCCACACACTGTACCGGCTGACGGGGGTGCCCAACTCCCGGTCGGTTCCATGCCCCCCAAAGCATCCAGGTGTCATGCAGGGAGCCCACCCCAGCATGGCAAAATGTTTTATGGCCGACGGGGGTGCCCAATCCCCAGTCGGCTGCACGCCCCAAAGCATCCAGGTGCCACGCCTGGGAGCCCACCCAGCATGGCAAAATGATGCTATGGACAACAGGGGAGCCCAATCCCCATTGGCTCCACTTTCTCCCCCATGCTGTCACCGTAGGGTGCCCAACCCCTGTCGGCTCCACTGTCCTCCCTCCGAGTACAGGGTGCCACGCTGGGAGCCCACCCCAGCATGGCAAAGATGACATGGCCGACGGGGTACCCAATCCCCATTGGCTCCATTCCCCCTGTCGTTTTTCTGCCATGCTGGGAGCCCACCCCAGCATGGCAAACGCCCTGTGTCGTCTTTAAAAACAAAAACCTGAAAAGCAAAACGGTCCCTCGCAGTGTCTGCACTCCCCACACCACCCACTGGCGCACTCCTGCCTCCCCACACCCCTGTACCCCATACTTATCTCCGTAGTCCGTGCGACGATCTTCGGTGGACCGGGAACACGTCTGCACTCTTCAAAGCCGACCGCAAACTAAGAAAATGCCGGTATGCTGTATAATGGGATAGATGTTTTTTTTTTTTTAACTTTGTTGCATATCTCAGGCATTTTTTGGCATATCTCAGGCATTTTTTGGAATTTTTGCACCAAATTTTCAACATGGGGTTTTTGGGACCCATCCTCATGAATTCTTGCACTGTCATGGCATTACTTGGGCCCGAAGGGTGATTTCGTAGCCACTGCACGAAATCACCTTTCCAGAATGATTAACAAAACGACACTGCCAGTGTTCATAAGGTGGGCTCTCAAAAAGCCTAAAGAAATTTGGTGGAACAATTCCTAAAAATGACTGTTTTACGAGTGTGCATTGCACAGTTCCTACGCATGCTCGTAAGTTCGCGAATTTTCAATATTTTCACTCCAGATTTTCAACATTGCCATTTTACCACACCTTCTTATGAGCAGTACAGCTGTCATTTTTCACCTCACCCAAAATGTGTTTCACCCATGAAGTTTATTAATGGCACAGTTGGTGTGCGTAAATCAATGTACGGGACACATTAAGAAAATCACAGTGACACTGTTCATGATCAGAGGTCTTAAAATGGCTATTTTGAAAATTTGGTGAAAAAATTCCTTAAAATGACTGTTTTACGAGTGTGCGTTGCAGAGTTCCTATGCACGCTCGTAAGTTCACAAATTTTCAATATTTTCACTCCAGATTTTCAGCATTGCCATTTTACCACACTTCCTTATGAGCAGTACAGTTGTCATTTTTCACATCTCGCCCACAACATGTTTCTTCCATGTAGCGCACAATGGTGCAGTCGGTGTGCGAAATCGATGTATGGGACACGTTAAGAAAATCACAGCAACACTGATCATGAGTAGAGGTGTTAAAGGGCTATGTTGAAAATTTGGTGAAAAAATTCCCAAAAATGACTTTTAGGAGCTCACGTTGCGCAGTTCCTACGCATGCTGGCAAGTTTGCGAATTTGTAATATTTGCAAACCAGATTTTCAACAGTGCCATTTTACCACACTTCCTTATTAGCAGTGCAGCTACCATTTTTCAAATCTCGCCCAAAATGTGTTTCCGCACATGTAGCGCACAATGGTACAGTCGATGTGCGAAAACAATGTTTGGGACAGATTAAGAAAATCACAGTGACACTGGTCATGAGCAGAGGTCTTAAAATGGCTATGTTGAAAATTTGGTGACAAAACTCCATAAATGACTGTGTTATGTTGCGATTATGAGTTTCCATGCACCATCGTAGGTTCATGAATTTGTAATATTTTCAGTCCAGATTTTCACCAGTGGCATTTTTCCATGCCTCCTTATGAACAGTACAGCTGACATTTTCCACAACATGGCCGAAATGTGTTTTCACACTTTCAGTGCAGAGATGCGTGATCGCTGTGGGAAATCATTGTTCGGGACAGATAAAGAAAATCACACTGACACTGTTCATGACCAGTGGTCCCAAAATACCTGTGTTAACAATCTGCTGTAAAAAAATCCCCAAACTAGTTACATTACGGGTGTGCGTTGCACAGTTTCTATGTACGCTCGTGACTTCACCAGTTTTTTTTAAGATTTTCACAGCAGATTTTCAAAATTGCCATTTTTTACACCTCCCCATGAACAGTACCACTGTCATTTTTCACATCCTGTTCAGAATGTGTTTTTGCACCTGTGGTGCAAAATGTCATAGTTGCTGTGCAAAAGCAGTTTTCGGCTAACAAACTGATATTGCCACTGTTCATGAGGTGGGGGTCACAAAAAAACCATGTTGAAATTTGGAGTGAAAATACCAACGAATGCCTGAGACGTTAGGGTTTCCGACCATAACGCCCCACCCTGTAGAGTATGACAGGCGTCAGGGGTGTGACTTGGGATTCTTGCCTGTCATGCTCATACCATTCCAGCCCCACCCACACCCTGCAGCCAGTGAGAGGCATCAAGGTGTGCCTTGGACTCTTCGGGCCCAAACTTCACCCCATTCTCCTATACCGCACCCATCTCACCATATTTCCTGATGAAATGGGGTGCGCATAAGGGCCAAAGACCCCAAGGCACACCGTGACACTTGTCAGTGTCTGCAGGGTAGGGGTGTGGTGAAATGGCGTGGTCATTATGCCTGATGACCCAAAGGCACACCCCAATGCCTGCCACTCTCTGCACGGTGCTGGTGGGGTTAGCTTCAGTTCAATACTTCACTGCCATTCCTATTATGCAGCTCTGTAACTCCTACACTACCAATGCCAGTGCCAGCTAGCAAACATTCAGCATTGACAAATGCTCGTCTTAATCTGTCCTGAACACTGATTTCCCACAGTGACCGCATTATTTTGTGCCATAACTGTTAAACCACATTTTAGTCAGGATGTGAAAAATGACAGCTGTACTGCTCATAAGGAGGTGTGAAAAAAATGCCACTGTTGAAAATCTGGCATGACAATATTACAAATCTGCGAAGTTACAAGGGTGTATGGAAAGTGTGCAATGCACACTTGTAACACAGTCATTTGATGGGCTATCATCACCAAATTTTCAACAAAGGCATTTTAGGACCTCTGCTCAGGAACAGTATCACTGTCATTTTCTTAATCTGTCCCAGACAGTGATTTCCCACAGCGACCGCTCTATTCTGCGCTGGAACTGTGAAAACACATTTCGGCCAGGATGGGTGTGGGAAAATGGCAATGTTGAAAATCTGGAGTGAAAATATTATAAATTCGCGAAGTTATGAGCGTGCATGCAATCTGCACAACGCACGCTCGTAACATAGTCATTTTATGGAGTATCATTACCAAATTTTCAACACAGCCTTTTCAGGACCTCTACTATGAACAGTGTCACTGTCATTTTCTTAATCTTTCCCAAACACTGATTTCCCACAGTGACCGAGCTATTCTGCGCTGGAAGTGCAAAAACACATTTCCGCCAGGATGTGAACAATGACAGCTGTACTGTTCACAAGGAGGTATGGAAAAATGTCAATGTTGAAAATCTGGCATGAAAATATTGCAAATTCACGAAGTTTACGAGCATGTGTAACAACTGCGCAGAGCACGCTCGTAAAACAGTCATTTTGGGGATTTTTTCCACCAAATTTGCAACATAGCCTTTTTGAGAGCCCACCTCATGAATACTGGCACTGTCTTTTCATTAATCAGCCCTGAAAGGTGATTCTGCAAAGTGACCGTGAAATCACCTTTTGGGGCAGATTAACATCATGACAGTTCAAGAATTCACGAGGAGGGGTCCCAAAAACCCCATGTTGAAAATTTGGTGAAAAAATTCCCAAAAATGCCTGAGATATGCACTAAAATTGAAAAAACCCTATTTATTACATTATACAGCTTACCAGCATTTCCTCAGTTCATGGTCGGCTTTGAAGAGTGCAGACGTGTTCCTGGTCCACCAAAGATTGTCGCGCTGAGTCTGGAGGTAAGTATGGGAATGGGGGTGGAGAGGCAGGGTGCACAGCGGGTGGGTGCGGGTTGGGTGGGGCCAGGAGACTACAAGGGACTGTTTCTTTTTGCAGGTAAAAAAAGATTTCTCAGGACCGCTTTTTCCCTTTACAGGGGCATGTGGCACGCTGGGTGGCCCCATCGTGCCACTAATGACTTCTTTGGGGGCAGCTGTAGCCGATGGGGATTGGGCACCTGTTTGCACACAAGGGGGATTCATTATGCCAATGGGGATTGGGCACCCTGTCAGCAGGAATAAAAGTGGGGGGCGGGTGTTACAGAATGCCGATGGGGAGTGGGCTCCCTGGCCGGCACCAGAAACACAGGGCACCAAGGCCGATGGGAATTGGGGGCCCTGCAACAAACATGGTGGGAGTTATATTGTTTCAGAACACGGGCGGCAACCCGCTGCCATGTTCACAAACATTATCAGGGTTTTTACATCTCGCCCTGCAATGACAGGTCGCTCCCTCATTGCAGCAGATGGCTGACGCTGCAATGACGAGGCGGCCCCTGATTGCAGCGGCTAATTTGTCTAAAGTTGGTGCAAATGTTCCAAACTACTGTCACCAGCAGCCTGCAGCAGCATTGGGGGAAGCGGGACAAGCCTTTGCAGGCTGTGAGAGCATTGGCCACAGCAATGCTGCGCCTCCACAGCCTGTTTCTGAGAAAGTTGCCGCAATATGTTTGTTGCGCTGCATGCAATCAACATAAAAAGTGCAGAGCCAGCTACTCTCATCATTATCCAAGAATTTGGGGACCTCTCTAACTACAAGCTAAATGTAGCCAAAACAGAAGTAATGCCATTAAATAGCTATACTCTAAAAGCGGACATTGTTCAGCTTGGGCTCACCTGGGTGAAGGAAAAAATAAAATACTTAGGCATATATTTGTCTCAATCCAATATTAAAATGAAGCAATATAATTTGGATCAGCTACTCGCAAGTATCAGGACAGACCTAAACAGCTGGGTATTACTCCCAATCTCTCTCTGGGGATGTATCAACATTATTAAAATTAATGTTCTGCCCCATTTGTTATACCCCCTTCAAATGTTAAATCTTTTTCTCCCTCAATCTTGGTTCCTCCAAGTGCACAGTACTATCTCTAAATTTATCTGGAAAAATAAGTCTTCTCGAAGAGCAATTTTTAAACTACAGAGACCCAAAGAGCGGGGTGGACAACAGGTTCCCAATGTCTACCACTATTATCTTGACATTAATTGTGCCATAGTTTCACAATGGTTAAAACCCACAGAAGACTCCACACTGTGGCTGCAAATAGAAAAGTCAATTTGTGACACAGCAGGAGTAGACATTGAGTCTTCCTTATCTGACCACTACAAAAGCCCCCAAACAGTGTAAATACATGCCTATCATGGCTTCCATTCGAGTACATATGCAGATGAACCAAACGTTTGGGTATTTACTAATAAAGGACTCGTCTCAGCCTCTCCTTAAAAACCCCAACTTCAAAATAGGGAGCAAAGTTATTACTAAGTCTTTCTGGCCGGCTGGTTGCGGGGAAGCGGTGGCAGATCTAATAGAAAATCACAAACTACTTGCCTTCTCAGCTATCAGGATAAAATACAGCTTGCCAGTTTCCTTTTGTTTTAAATATCTTCAAATCTCCCATGTTCTAATACAGCACTTCGGCAGTGGCCTCTGGGACCAGCACATGCTTGGCCCTATCCTCGGCTCACTCTCCAGGAGACCCTCGTCCCACTATGTTGCTTTTTATTATAGGGAGCTCCAAACACGAGGTAGTGAACTAGAGGGCACCCCTTACTATACATGGGACAGATCTCTTCCTTCTACCTCCCCCATACCCCATCAATGGCAACAAATCTGGAAAAGATTGTATAAAGATGTTAGGTGGGACCGGTATAGATTGCTTCAATTTTATGTACTGCATGATTTATACTATACACCTGTGAAACTCAATAAAATGGGACACTACCCAATGGAATTGTGCACCAGATGTGGATCCCAGAGAGGTACACTCCTTCACATTCTCTGGGAATGTGACAAAGTAACCCCATTCTGGGAGGCCATCCAATCCAAATTGGACCCCTCAGATGAGGCTACAGAATGCCTTTCACCCAGAAATTTGTATTTTGGGGGACTCAGGAGAAACTCTAATAGGGAACCAAAGGAAACATATGTCCCTGATATCTCTATGTGCTAAGAAAATCATATTACGTCACTGGTTGGATCAACAAATTCCCACGTACACAGAGTGGCACAAAGAAATCCTATTTGCTCTGCAAGCAGAATATTTCATTGCAAATATGTCCAAACACAGCAACAAATACCAGAAGATATGGGCACCTCTACACACTTTACTATCCACTTAGGAGAGGCCTGGCCGTGACATGGACCTGAAATAGTGCTGAATAGATTAAAGACCAAGCTTTTGTTACTTTCTTTTTCTCTTGTTTGACTATCTTTTCCCTTCTCTTGGAAAGGAAATACTCCCAGTATTCATATCGTAGTGGTGATGGGGGAGGGAGGATGGGTGGAGGGTAAATGATGTCATTAACTAACTGCATCACAATTATGTCTTAGTGTTTAGTTAGTCTTGTTGATAAGTCTGATACTATTCTACTTAGTTTGTTCAGGTCTCTATTGTTGGAATTTGTCAAAATCCGCAACTCTATGTATTAAGGGTGATAGACAATGACCTGCCACGTACCACGGTTGTTTGCTTAACTGTCTCTACAAGATGAGTTGTATACCATACTATATATGTAATCGTAATACTAAAATCACAATAAAGTATATTCATTTTAAAAACAT
This sequence comes from Neoceratodus forsteri, assembly GCA_016271365.2. Classification (NCBI taxonomy): domain Eukaryota; kingdom Metazoa; phylum Chordata; order Ceratodontiformes; family Ceratodontidae; genus Neoceratodus; species Neoceratodus forsteri. The sequence continues at coordinate 43,961,405 of CM057456.1, read as the reverse complement.
AAAAAGTGCAGGGAGTTCAGCTGAAGGGATGCTGAACCAGTGCTGAGAGGTAGAGTCAGGAAAGGAAGTGTTCAGGAAGAGGGTTGGCAGGGGCAGCAGGGAGGAGAGCAACATTTTAGTTGGCATCTGAGGGAAGGACGGTAGTTGATTCCAGAGGGAGGAGAGATGATGCAAGAAAGCAGATTTTCCAGCTAAGGAGTGTTAGTTGGGGAAAGTGCGTGCATCCCCGGACTGCAAGGGTAGGAGGAGGAGGGGATGCAGAAGATCAGATGGTAAAAGTAGGAGGGGAGGGATCCACACCAATATTTAGAGATGAGAGAAGCACAGTGGAACTCCTGACATGTGGGGTGCGGGAGAATGGATAGAGAAATATAAAGAACAGTGGTGAAATATTTAACTAATGGCAACCCTCCCCCCCCCGCAGAGGCTGAAAGGCATTGGATGTGTGCCTCTGGGTCGTCAGCTGTAACACTTATGCCATTCCACCTCACCCCACCCTGCAGACAGCAACAGGTGTTGTGGTGTACCTTGGAGTCTTCGGCCCTTAGACTCACTCCATTCCATAAGGAAATAAGCTGAGATGCATGCAGTATAGGAGAATGGGGTCAACATTAGGGCCAAAGACCCCAAGGCACACCTTGATGCCTGTCAATGGCTGCTGGGTGGGGGTGGGGATGGAATGCCATAAGCATTATGGCCAATGAACCCAAGTCACACCCCCGCCACCTGTCAGTCTGTACAGGGTGGGGCATTACTGTTGGAAACCCTAATGCCCTGGATGTTTGTTGGTATTTTCACTCCAAATTTTCAGCATGGGCTTTTTGAGACCCCACCTCATGAACAGTGTCACTATAATTTCATTACTCAATCCTGAAAGGTGATTTCATACAACGACTGCACCATTTGATGCCACAGGTGCACAAACACATTTCAGGCAGGATCTGAAAAATGACAGCTGTAATGTTCATTGAGAGGTGTGAAAAAATGGCAATGTTGAGAATTTGGAGTGAAAATATTAAAAACTGGTGAAGTTATGAACGTGCATAGAAACTGTGCAATGCACGCTCGTAGCGATTGTTTGGAATTGTTTTTGCAAAACTGGCTTTTTGGGACTTCCCCTCATAAAAAGTGGCACTGTCATTTTGTTAATCAGTCCCAAAAGGTGGTTTTGTGCAGTGACCACAAAATCACTTTTCTGGACTGAGAAACAAAATGACAGTGTCAGTGTTCATGAGGTGGGGTCCTAAGAATGCATGTTGAAATTTGGGGCCAAAATTCTAAAAAAGGGCTGAGATATCAGCCTAAGTTGAACACCCACACCCCCAGTGACTCCCATTATACGGCTTACCTTCGAGTCTTCATTTTGTGGTTCAGGTTTGTAGAGTGCAGCCGTGTCCCAGTCCACAGAAGATGACAGTGCCTGACCTCCGCAGGTAAGTATGGGGTGAGGTAGGGTTTGGGGAGGTGGGTATGCAGAGAGATGGTTAGGATGGGGGAGGAGGCAGCGACACAATGATGCACCGTTTCCTTTTTTACATGTACAAAAAAAAAAACTGCGAAGGACGGTTTTCTTCTTTCACAGAGAAAATGTTTTTTATTAATGTGAGCACACTGGAGTGGGCTTCCAGTGTGCCACAATAGTGGGGAGGCATGCGGAAATGGGAATTGGTCACTCTGATGTTGGCAAATCATGTAGGGGGTCCATCTGACACTGGAAGTGGGCATCCTGGTGTTGGATGAAAATAAAAAAAATGTTGTCACACTGTGGTGGGCTCCCAGTGTTCCACCTCAATGGGGGGAGGGGGGATACATGCCGACATGGGGATTAGGCACCCCAACGTTGGCTTTTCTTCAGTGTGTGGCCATGTTCAACACATTGGGTGAGCTCTCAGTGTGCCACATTTAATGGGGGGAGAAATGCATGCTGACACGGGGATTGGGCACCCTCATGTCAGCTTTTTGGGAGTGTGTGGTGGGCGGCAGAAGCCGTTATGTTTCAGCACACTGGGATGGGCTCCCAGTGTGCCACACTTAATGGGGGGGGGAATACATGATGACACGGGGATTGGGCACCCCTGATGTTGGCTTTGCAGGATTGTGTGGTGGGTGGTAGGAGCCACCATTGTGGAATGCCACTCTGCTGCTACATTATTTATCGAAATTTCACCAGGAAAGGCACACTGAGCAAACATGTTGCTCGTGACTCTGGCCATGCAGGTTACTGTGCACTATAATGTGCATGGTCGGAGTCTTGTCATCTGTCGCCACAATGATGGAACTGCACCTGACTGCAGTGGCATATTTCTTTCAACTTTTTGGCTGTCTTTGAACTTTTCTGTCACCGCCACCATGCTAACTGATTGGCGGCTGAGGGACTCACCCATTAAAGTGTCTCCTGCATTTGCCACAACACTGACACACCTCTGAAATGTGCTACTATCACAAGATGTTGCTTGTGCATGCGCGCAATCCGACTTAAAAATTCATTCTATGTGCAAGGTTTATGATTTTCCCAAACTTATTTAATTTATTTTAATAAAATTTAGGTCTATCCAGGCAGTCTCAGTGAGATGTAAAAACATCTTATTTCAACTGATTTCCCAACAGCAGCAGCAGAACATACTTTAGACTACACAAAACACACACACACAGCAATATAACCAAGTTAAGTCACATCATAGATCCTACTGATATATAAGTGGTTATATCAGAGGATGTGATAAATCTGTAATCTGGAAAGCTCTGGATATTAGTCCTGTCATACTAAAGTTTCATGTTAACGCTACATAGCTCCAGTCCTACTAATGAAACTAGTGAGTACAATGAATATAGCCGGTTTGCTTACATACATTTCCAGATATTTCAGGAAGCAATTGGTGTGGCCCTCGAGTGCGTACCTCTCAACTGTCCCTGAGTGGCAGGGATATCCTTCATTTTACCTCAGAATTTTACTCTGTCCCTAGTAAAATTTTTGTTTTTGTAAGTGGACAATGGGAATTGTAAGCCCAAAATAATGCCAAAGATTATAGTTACAGACTTGTTCTTCTTCAGAAAATGCACCTTACATTAATCTTCCTATTCTATTGAGGCAGTATAGTGTAGTGGTTAAAAGTACTAAGCTGCAAACCTTGAGAACTGGGTTTGAATCCCACAGCTCCCACTTGCATACTGTGTGAGCATAAGCAAGTCACTTAACTTCACTCTACTCCCAGGATGCACCTGGAAACAAGCTTCAGCTTAATGTGTCTTTTCTGGCCAAAAATTGTGAACAACGGGCTATTAGCTTTCTGAGTGATTATTACCAAGTTTTAAGATATGTTGTAATTTCAGGTCTTTGTCCCAGGTATTTTTAAGCCTTGTCCCTGATCTATGAAGCAAGAAGTTGAGAGGTATGTACTCAAGTGAAGAAACTGTAACCACATTTTAGTTTTTGACTCAGAGCAAACAAGCAAGTCCAGCAAAGCAGAGATTTTGCCACACTCAAAAACATAAATCGGTTCCCTTTACAACTGCAGAAATAGCCTCATATTCTAATAAGCTTGCCTTTCAAAGCATGCTTCAGTCTCAAAACCTAATGGCTGCATTCTTTGATATTCAAAGCTTCAGAACCCCTTCTGTCAGTGACTCAGCAGCAGATTTGTCACTAGTCTCCTGGGGCTCAGCCAGAGCCTTCTGGGACAATATTAAAGAACTGAATGGCAAAACCCGCTCCCCCCCTCCGTCTCAGATTGTCATAAATGGGGCAGTCTCGACCGACCAAACATGTATTGCAGACTGCCTTAATAAAACTTTCACGGACTTAAGAGCAGTTCTCCCTGCCCAATTCTTTGACCCTGTCCCCACACCCACCCACATTCATACCTCCCGGCCGCAATTCTGCTTCCGGATTATCTCACTCCATGATGCCAAACCTTTTCTACTAAAATCTCTCGCCTCTCAAAACCCAAGTAATGACCCTCTTGACTCCAGGATACTCCGCCTCACACTGGATGTCATGCTAATCCCCCTCACGATTGCCATAAATAGATCCCTATGCCTAGGCCAATTCCCGGAAGCATGGAAACAGGCCAAAGTCACCCCCATCCATAAGTCTGGGGACCGAACACTACCAAATATCTACAGGCCCATCTCCACCCTCCCCCCCAAAGCCTTGGAAAAAATAGTATCCACACAGCTCATAGAATACCTATCTAAATACAACGTCCTATGTCCCGAGCAGCATGGGTTTCGTCCGGGCCACAGCACATCCACTGCCCTTCTGGAATTCTCTCACCATATACATCCTGCGCTTGCTAATGGTCAACTTGCAGGGGCAGTTTTCATCGACCTATCCAAGGCCTTTGACACCGTGTGCCACCCCCTGCTGTTAAACTCCCTAAGCCAACTGGAATTCTCATCTGGCCCCCTGAATTGGTTCTCAAGCTACCTGCACAACAGATCCCAAAGAGTTAAGCTAAATAGGACCCTCTCCACCAACCTACCAGTACTCTCAGGGGTCCCGCAAGGCTCCATCCTTGGACCCACCCTTTTCAGTCTCTTCCTAAACACCCTCCCAAGCTCCTGTTCCAACAAAATACTGCTTTATGCAGATGATCCAGTGATCTTAGCATCACACTCAGACCCACTCCTACTCCAATGCATGCTGCAAATCACTTTCCTCCAAGCTGAAAAATGGTTCAGTAACCATTGGCTAGTCCTGAACCTGAAAAAAACAAAGTCAATGCTGTTCGCACATCGGCAAAACAGTGCCAAGGATACTCCCCTTCTCATCACCCCCAGCATGCTCCTTCCACTTGAACAGGTAACAACATATAAGTATCTGGGCATCACTTTTGACGCAGGCTTTACATTCCATGCCCATCTAAAAGCCCTGTCGTCAGTCATGAACTCCAGGACTGGGCTTCTCTACCGCCATAAAGACTGCCTCCCAGAATCTGCCTTAAAATTAGCCATCACCTCATCTGTGTTGTCTCTGGCTGACTACAGACTTCCAATATATGCAGCGGCTGACCCCTCTGCCCTGTCTAAAGTCCAGACCTCTATTAACAAAGCCTGTAAGCTCCTGACTGGTGCCCATAGCAGAACTCACACTTGCCTGCTATACTCTGCCACTAACATACTCACTCTTGAGGAACGGCTGAAATACCACACCTGCCTACTGGCTAAAAAGTCCCTGTCTGGGTTATGCCCACCAGGGGTCTCTGCATCCCTGCAACCAGCCGTCCGGCCTGCGCTAACCCATAACACCACCAAAGCCACCTTCCTAGTACCCAGGGCAGGGACCTCTCTCTGCCAAAGATCCTTTCATCATAAAGCTCCGGCCTGGTTTAACTCCCTTCCTGAGGGAATCACAAAGATCCCCGGGATTGGCTGGTTCAAAATAGCCCTCCGTCAACACATTATTGACAGCCGGTGCTGTAAATGCCTGTAGTGGAACATAACCCTGTCTCGAATAGCCCCTAAGTCCTCTGGGTTCCATGGACGACTGGGCAATGGTACAACTGAATAACTGTAACAACTGTGTTTATATAATGATGCATATAACTCAACGTATGTATGTATTTATATAATGATGCATGTAACTCAACGTATGTATGTATCTCACCTGTATGTAACCTCTGTCCAAAACCTCACTTAATTGTTGTCTCCCCCCACCCTGAGACGAGGTACCTTTGTAAACGAGTCTCTGACTCAAAGGTTGTAAAACTGATTAGCTCAATAAATAAATAAATAAATAGTCTGTAATTCTGTAACGTGTTCAGTTGTCATATTTACCCACTTTTCCCTCTTAGAGACCCTTACATTAATGGCACAGCCCCTTTTCCCAGTTGCCCATCCCATTTCAGTAGCCTGTGATGTGGGCAACTGAATGTTGTCGACTGGTCATAAGGGCTACTGCACAATGGTGCCGACAATGTGGGCGACCTTGGATTTCACCTATTTCCCTGAGTTGCCCTCCCCCGGAGTAGGAATCCTAATTAAGGGGGTGTGGGGGGCAAAGCCCCCCATGAGAGGGGTTCGGGGGCAAAGCCCCCCACATTAAATAACATACTGTTTTTCAGTCTCCCTTGTGGTTGTGTGCCGATATGACCAGTCGCTGACATTCAGTCGCCCTTGTCACATAGAACCCCGGTTTCCAAGCTTGCACTCCAGTGAGTGTATCATGTTTAACACAGAATCAGGTTTTCGGAGATTATTGGAGGCTGTGCGCTGATTATAAGCTAGTTAATAAATCTTCAAGAACTTCAGTTGTCCCAGTTGTAAAACTGAGCAGAAGCAGGGCCCCACTGAAAATAAGTAGCTTTAAAATTAAGCACAAAATAAACAAGTTTATGCTTCGTGTCCCACACAGACAGTCCAATCCAATAGCTTGTGGTTTGTTATGTTTGCTTGCATGCATGTGCAAAAAACATAGTGCCATCATCCGAGTTTTCGGAGGTGTGTCAGCCCTCTTCCAATTCAGTCAGTGTGTTGGCAGGCGCGGCTGCAGTTTTCCAATGCCTGCTGGAGCTGTCTATGACAAGCTCCACGATGCAGTGGAGTACAGTTGAAAGGGGGAGCTACGCTTCAGTGAGCAGCGATAAGATATCGCCTGCTCATGCGGGCTCCCCTACACACACACACACACACACACACGCATACTGCGTGCTGCCCCCAACACACACACACTGTACAGCGGGTGCCCAATCCCCGTCGGCTGTGTTCGCCCAGTTTCCACATGCCACACTGGGTGCCCACCCAGCATGGCAATTCATCGATAGCCGACAGGGTGCCCAATCCTCGCCTGCTCCACTGCCCCCGAGAGTACAGGGTGCCATGCTGGGAGCCCACCCCAGCGTGGCAACTGATGCTATGGCCAACTGGGGTGCCCAATCCTGTCAGCTCCATGCCCCCAACCAGCTGTCCTTGTACCATGCTGGGAGCCCACCCCAGTGTGGCAATGTCCCAAGGCCGTCATTTTTGAAAAAAAACCCTGCATATTAAAACTGCCTCGGCGCTCTCCTGCCCCTCCCACAACCCGCACCCTCCCACTGCGCACCCTGCCTCCCCACACCCCTCACCCCATACTTACCTCGGACCACCGCACGACGCTCTTCGGTGGACCGGGAACGCGTCTGCACTCTTCAAAACCGACCGCGAACTGAGGAAATGACGGTAAGCTGTATAATGAGATAGATAGGGTTTTTTCAACTTTGTTGCATATCTCAGGCATTTTTGGGAATTTTTTGCACCAAATTTTTAACATGGGGTTTTTGGGACCCCTTCTCATGAACGCTGTCACTGTCATGGCATTATTCAGGCCCAAAGGGTGATTTCGCAGTCACTGTGCGAAATCACCTCTCGGGACCGATTAATGAAACAACACTGCCAGCGTTCATAACAACAAGCTCTCAACAAGCTCTCAACAAGCCTATTTTGAAAATTTGGTGGAAAAATTCCAAAAAATGACTGTTTTACAAGTGTGCACTGCGCAGTTCCTACGCACGCTCGTAAGTTCATGAATTTTCAATATTTTCACTCCAGATTTTCAACATTGCCATTTTACCACACTTTCTTATGAGTAGTACAGCTGTCATTTTTCACAACTCACCCAAAACGTGTTTCCGCCCATGTAGCGCACAATGGTGTGCAGTCAGTGTGCAAAATCAATGTACAGAACAAATTAAGAAACTAACAGTGACACTGTTCAAGAGCAGAGGTCTTAAAATGGCTATGTTGAAAATTTGGTGAAAAAATTCCTAAAATTGACTGTTTTATGAGCGTGCGTTGCGCAGTTCCTACGCACGCTCGTAAGTTTGTGAATTTTCAATATTTTCACTCCAGATTTTCAACATTGCCATTTTAACACACCTCCTTATGAGCAGTACAGCTGTCATTTTTCACATCTCACCCAAAATGTTTTTCTGCCCATGTACCGCACAGTGGCGCAGTCGGTGTGTGAAATCAATGTATGGGACACATTAAGAAAATCACAGTGACACTGTTCATGAGCAGAGGTCTTAAAATGACTATGTTGAAAATTTGGTGAAAAAATCCCTAAAATGACTGTTTCTGGCGTGCGTTAGCGCGTTCCTACACCGCCTCGTGCGTTTTGCAATTTTCAATATTTTCATTCAGATTTCAACATTGCCATTTATCACACTCCTTATGAGGCAGTACAGTTGTCATTTTTCACATCTCACCCAAAACGTGTTTCTGCCCATGTAGCGCACAATGGCGCAGTTGGTGTGCGAAATCAATGTATGGGACACATTAAGAAAATCACAGTGACACTGTTCATGAGCAGAGGTCTTAAAATGGCTATGTTGAAAATTTGGTGAAAAAATCCCTAAAAATGACTGTTTTATGAGCGTGCGTTGCGCAGTTCCTACACACGCTCGTACGTTTGCGGAATTTTCAATATTTTCACTCCAGATTTTCAACATTGCTATTTTACCACACCTTCTTATGAGTAGTACAGCTGTCATTTTTCACAACTCACCCAAAACGTGTTTCTGCCCATGTAGCGCACAATGGCGCAGTCGGTGTGCAAAATCAATGTAGGGAACAAATTAAGAAAATAACAGTGACACTGTTCATGAGCAGAGGTCTTAAAATGGCTATGTTGAAAATTTGGTGAAAACATTCCTAAAATTGACTGTTTTATAAGCATGCGTTGCGCAGTTCCTACGCACGCTCGTAAGTTTGCAAATTTTCAATATTTTCACTCCAGATTTTCAACATTGCCATTTTACCACACCTCCTTATGAGCAGTATAGCTGTCATTTTCACATCTCACCCAAAATGTTTTCTGCCATGTACTGCACAGTGGACGAGTCGGTGTGTGAAATCAATGTATGGGACACATTAAGAAAATCACAGTGACACTGTTCATGAGCAGAGGTCTTAAAATGGCTATGTTGAAAATTTGGTGAAAAATTCCTAAAAATGACTGTTTTATGAGCGTGCGCTGCGCGGTTCCTACACACGCTCATACGTTTGCGAATTTTCAATATTTTCACTCCAGATTTTCAACATTGCCATTTTATTGCACTTCCTTATGAACAGTACAGCTGCCATTTTTCACATGTCGCCCAAAATGTGTTTTCGCACATGTAACGCACAATGGTGCAGTCAGTGTGCGAAAGCTATGTTTGGGACAGATTAAGAAAATCACAGGTACACTGTTCATGAGCAGAAGTCTAAAAATGGCTATGTTGAAAATTTGGTGACAAAAGTCCATAAAATGACCGTGTTATGAGTGAGCATTGCGCTGTTTCCACGCACCCTCGTAAGTTCATGACTTTGTAATATTTTCAGTCCAGATTTTTACCAGTGGCATTTTTCCACACTTCCTTATGAACAGTACAGTTGTCATTTTTCATAACATGGCCGAAATGTGTTTTCACACTTACAGCGCAGAGATGCGTGGTCGCTGTGGGAAATCATTTTCGGACAGATAAAATCACAGTGACACTGTTCATGATCAGAGGTCCCAAAATGCCTGTGTTGACAATCTGCTGTAAAAAATCCCCAAACTAATTACATTACGGGTGTGCATTGCACAGTTTCTATGCAAGCTCGTGACTTCACCAGTTTTTGTAATATTTTTACTGCAGATTTGCAACATTGCCATTTTTTACACCTCCCCATGAACAGTACAGCTGTCATTTTTTACATCCTGTTCGGAATGTTTTTGCACCTGTGGTGCTAAATGCCATAGTCACTATGCATAAGCAGCTTTTGGCTAACAAACTGATATTGCCACTGTTCATGAGGTGGGGTCACAAAAAAAACATGTTGAACATTTGGAGTGAAAATACTAACGAATGCCTGAGGTATTAGGGTTTCCAACCATAATGCCCAACCCGTGAAAATGACAGGCATCAGGGATGTGACTTGGGATTCTTGCCTGCAATGCTCATACCATTTCACACCCTGCAGCCAGTGAGAGGCAATGAGGTATGCCTCGGACTCTTTGGCCCCAAAGTTCACCCCATTCTCCTATACCGCACCCATCTCACCATATTTCCTGATGGAATGGGGTGCGCATAAGGGCCAAAGACCCCAAGGCACACCGTGACACTTGTCAGTGTCTGCAGGGTGGGGTATGGTGAAATAGCGTGGTCGTTATGCCTGACGACCCAAAGGCACACCCCAATGCCTGTCACTCTCTGCAGGGTGGTGGTGGGGTTGGCTTCAGTTCAATACTTCACTGCCATTCCTATTACGCAGCTCTGTAACTTCTACACTACCACTGCCAATGCCAGCAAGCAAACATTTGGCATTGACAAATGCTTGTTTATTTAATCACAAAACATTATTCAGGAGAAATTATGTCCACAGGTGTCCTGGGAAGTCAGTGGCTGCTGTAGCACTAAAAAATGACCGGGATCTGGTAAGGTTGCCAGTTGCAAGAAATCCCACATTGGTTCATTCTTACTGCCCTGCATGAAATACTGCAGTGATCCCTTCAGGTGTTTCATCACTGTCTGAAGCACAAAATATTCTCTGGTGAAAACATTTTTCTTTTCCTTTTTAGTTGTGGTTTTTTATAACCATAGAACTTGGGTAAATATAAACTTGAAATAAATGCTGCTGAAGTTACCAGAGGCCTTATGTACAGTTGGTACTGTGTTATTGCCACTAAGTGGCTGCTACAATCACACTACTGACTGCATTCACACACACACACACACACACACACACACACACACACACACACACACCCTTCAAATACCCCCTTGCAAATCTGGAGTTAAATGACTACATCTCTACCTTTATTGATGACTTCTTCAGCAGATACATTCAGGCATGATGTGTACAGATACAGACTCTCTAGCCTGCTTGCCCAGTCAGAAAATTTGGGCCACAGCAACTGTACCCTTCCTCAAGCAGCAGGAGGATGGGAATCAATGCCCCACCTCACCCTAGGAAAAGAAGCATCCTCCCTGGCAAATGGGACAGGGATTTAGGACAGCCCTCATCTGGCTGTTCCCCTTCCCTTACTCCCCCCCCAGCCAAGCCCTGCAACAGCAGGAGGACTAGCCACACCAAAAGAGGGTCCAGATTATCAATAGTGGAGAGCAGGATATACCTGCAAGGCAAAGCTCTCAGAGATGAAGAGAGAAAGAGGGCTGCTCAAGACTGCAGCTGTCTTAAAGTCCTCTTCTCTGTCCCTCCTCAGTCACGTTCCCACCCCTGGGCATTCCCTACTGACCACCCCCACATATACCTCTCAACCTCCTGCCTCATAAATCAGGGACATGGCTTAAAAAAATCAGGGACAAAGGACCAAAATCAGGGACACATCTTCAAAATTAGAGATATCCACCCAGAAAGCTGGTAAAATATGGGGCTTAGTGCAAAATGCATTTTCTAAAGAAGAACAAGTCTGTAACTTTTATGCTTGACATTGTTTTGTGTTTACAGTCCCCATTGTTTAGCCACAAAAACACAAATTTTAGGAGGGACAGAGTGAAATTTTGAGGCAAAATCAGGGATGTCCCTGAAAATCAGGGACACTTGAGAGGTATGCAGCCAACAGCACTCATCCCCTTCCTTGCTGAGGGGGTTACAGGCTGTGCTGCTAGTACCATTGTGGGAATGATCATCCCTGCCTGTGCAGGGGGGCTGAGGGAGGAGAGCCAACCATCAAAGCTGGTTCTTGCAGCAATTTTTGGCAGATCTAGCATAGTGCCTTAGTGACTCTATGACTCTTTCAGTATTTCAGAGTCTTTGGGAAGGGGGGGGGTTCAATGCAGGGCAGGCCCCTCAGAGCTTATCACAGCCTCCTGTGAACTCACCCACCATCATCAGTATAGAAGAGGAGGAGACACCATGCTGCAACCACAAATAGAGAGCCAGTACAGGATGCACATTTGAGGGCGTGAACTACCACTGAAGAGCAGCTTGCTGAAAAAAGGGCTGGAGCTATTGAGGGGGGTACCACTGGACTACCAAGGTATATGTCTGCTGGGGGAGTGGGGGGGGCACTGGACCAAATGGTGCTGAGGTCAGCAGGCTATAAAGGGATGAAACCACAGGTCCACTGGGACATTAAAGTAAGGGTTATTTTGAGGGGAAGACTTCTGTGTGACATACCCATTTACAGTGGGATCACGACATGGAGTAGCACCATGTGACTGGGGCTATGCTATACTGTAACTGTACAATAGGTGTTAACCAGCATGTTAGAGGGTGAAAACGAGTGGTGCCCGGATCTTGCTCTGCAGGATCCAAGTATCCTCTGTCAGATAGCCATGCTATCTGTCCACTGAATTAGATCCAATCTGACTGAGCCTCTAAGATCCCTGGTCACAGTTTGGGGATCTGAGGTAAGATGATGTTGGATGTCTTGATCCGAGGGTCATATCTTTGGATCCAAACCTTGGATAGCTGTGATCTGACCATCAGAGTCCTAATCTTGCCATCTGATCCATTAAATTGGATCAGATCCTATGCCTCCAATCAGATCTATTCTTGAGATCCAAGGACATTGCATGCATGGTCAGATGCCATCCAAATCTGATTGCATCAGACATCTGGTAAAAACAGTGGTATCCACTGGTATCTAGTCCCAGCAGATTGTATCCAAGCATCACTAGCGAAAACCCAATTTTTTCCCTCTAATATCAGGAAAACTAATTTGTATGACAAAATGTATCATATTTATCACAATGGGGCAAAGGAAAGCTTTGGGACCGAGAATGGGGTTCCAGAAGTTTAATCAGTCTGAGCACAGTGATCAGCAGTTATTCAGTTCAAGACTCCCAAAATCTACAGCAGAGGAGTTACACGCATGTTCATTTATAGGTTGATAGGGGAACTGAATCTGTCTCTGATGACTATATGAGTGTTCTCCATGTGCAGTCTGAAAGTGAGAGAATTGCAGATCAAAGGTGAGCAGGTCTGCTGCTCTAGTAATTCAAGTGGTGACACTCGTAAAGCCATAAGAGATAGCCCACAGGCTCAGCCCTATACGTTTAAAAGAGATGAATGCCCCTATTTGAAAAGTGGAACATTCCAGTTTTTGAAATGCTGTGCTTGATGCATTATTTAGGGATAGATGGCGCAGCAAGCCAAGATGCAATGCAGAACCTTGCGGTGTTACTGCAAAGTGCTGCAGTATGCTGCAGGGAACAGTGTAATTTAATGGTAATTAAACCCGTTTGTCATGCAGTAGTTTGTGACCTGTTATTCACAGCAAGGTACTATATTGCATCCTGGCTGGCTCCACTCTAAGAAAGTCCTCGCCTGCAGGCAAATCCTCAGTACTGATAGGGTGAACCAGTGCAGATGATGTAGTAAGCAGTAAGTAATGACAGGGATTATAATAAGTGGAGATCTTTTTTATTCCCGTTGACAAAGCCAGTTATAATTCACCATTATTTTTTAACAGCAGGTTATAACTGCAAACATGTGCAGCTTTGTCAAGAGGACCACTAGGCACTGAACAACTAGTGCTATACTATTTACCTAACATAGTGACACTTACTGAGGTGAAAAAATGTTCCCCACCAAGTATACAAAGCAAGGCATGGGTTGATGTGTAAAATTCAAATTTTACACACACTCTTGGTGTGAGATGATCAGATAACCCCATGAGCTTTGCTCTTGGGGATTATGTAGAATCCCACAACTCAAGTACATGTAACACTTTTATTATACACACCATCGCATGCACTATTCTATATTTAATGCATGCCACAGTGGAGTGAGGAATGAGGCTGAAGACTGAGTGTCCTTACACTCCTGGGAAGTGCATTCAAATAATTTAATGTACACTCTGGAATGGTTTCTTTCACTTATAAAGTGTCAAGCTGCTCTTATGTAGTCTATAGAAAGTGAAACATTTTAAATGTGTTTTTTTTTTTGGCATTATTTGTTTATCCACCTCTTTGCCTTGACCAACCTCTCCTTCAGGCCACCAGGGACACTCTTGCCTCCCCCAAGAACCCCCATCGCCAACTCCTGCCTCACATTTGCAGCCACTCTACAGGGTAACCCAACATATCCCTTTGTCGGATGGGTCCTCTCTTTCCAGAGAGAATGTGCCTTGTGACTTACATTTCTTGGCCCCAGGTGATCCTGAGGCCAGTCCAGCTGCTTGGGGGGTCCGTGGCAGTGAGGGTTTGGGCGGCCATCGTCTGGTCAGTTGAGACGCCATTTTTCCCTGATTTTCTTAGCCCCTGTGTAGCATCACTTCCACAGTGCTCCCTGTCTCCACTGGGGGCTGCTGCAGAGAGACAAGCTCTCCAACCCTCCCCAGGAGAGAAGAACAGTCCTCTGAACACTCAATTCTCTCCTTCCCCTGCTGACCCTTGACATCCCAAGTCTGTTCCCAAACCCAGGTCGCTGGCATGGTGTGAGGTGTGGAGTCCAGCACTTCAGCCCTCTGCATCACTGGGCTGGCAAATATTGTTCTTTAGAGAAAATTATTTGCTTAAATACATTTTAAAAATGAACTAATCCCTGATTTTGTGGGTCATGAAGCTTTTTTGTCTTGGTAAGGAGATATGACACCGACCTGACCATGTATTACTAGCTTTTTCGTGCATGGTCAGATGATGTCTCTCAGCCAATGTGGTTTCAGGATTTTCCTTGCCATTTTATAATGTAAATTAAATACTTTGGCACCTACCGATTAGCAGGCAGCGTTAGGCACCAGTGCAGCAAATGCAAATGTCTGGGATCCCTTGTTTATGGGGGCCCGAAGCCTGAGCCTTTGTACCTCATTGGTTTTTAAATTCTATTTTTTTTATTTGCTGTCTTAAAGAGCAACCTTTCCTGGTAGAAAATAAAAATGGCACCAAGGACACTTACCTGCTCTGGAGTCCAGTGATGCATAAAAATAATAATTTTATTATAAGGTTTTCAGGAGGGAAGGAATAGTATTTAGGCTCCATGGAGCCAGGCAGCTGCTCCTTCCACTTCCTTATTTGGATCTCTTCCCTGCACTCTCACATTTTGTGATGCAGTAGTCAGGAAGGGGGGGTGATGCAATAGTCAGGAAAGCGGGGGGGCATATGTCATAGACTTCTATGGGGCTGGTTTTTAAAATACTTTTTTAAATTCTTTAGAGGGCCCATTCCAACAGATCCTAGCCAGTGCTGAACTAACAAGGCCCTTGTTAGTAGAGCGATGCCTTGGTTTGTTGGAATCGGCCCTCAAAAGTATTAAAAAAAGTAGTTTAAACGGTGCTGGCCCAGTGGCATGGAGGGCTGAGGCGCTGAATGCCTTACCTCCTGCCACGCTGGTGACCCAGGTTCAGGAATGAGCCTGAGTCACTGGGGGTCAGCTGGTGGGGGGGACGAGGAGCTGGATTGAGCTGCCACAAGGCAGCTGTCCTCTCCCAAGGAGGGAAGTGGGCTACACCGGCTCTTGACTGCCACTTGGTGGAGGCTAGGTGGCAGCACCAAGCTGATCAGGGAACCAGGCATTAGGCCCGGTGGGAGAAAGGGACCATCATCAGACCCACACAGTGTATGCGTGCCTCCACAGGCATGCACAACCATGTTCTGGGGTCCCATGATAACAGAGGGGAGAAAATGGAAAATGGGCCACCAGGACAGACTCAATGAAGCCCTGTGAGCAGGGCAGATTGAGATCCACCGCAGGAGAACTGCAGCTTGCCTGCTCAGGAACCCCCCAACGGTAAAAAGCTATATAGAAAAAAAAAGTAGTTTAAAAGATGGCCCCATAGAAGTTTATGGAGCGTGTCACCATGCTTTCCTGACTATTGCATAACAAATGTGAGAGTGTGTCAGCAGGGCTGCAAATTAGAAAGAGAAAGGGATTGGACTCTTGGCTCCACAGAGCCTAAATATGGTCTCTTCCCTCCTGAAAACCCTACAATAAAATTCTTTTTTAAGCATCACTGGACTCTAGGGTAGGTAAGGTTCCTTTGTGCCTTTTGGGGGGGGGGAGTGGATTTTGTAATACAGCACGAAAGATGCTTTGGAGGGAATATAGCACAGTGGTTTAGGGCTCTGAGCTGCAAACCCGGAGACCTGGGTTTGAATCTCACAGCCCCCCACTTGCATACTGTGTGACCCTGAGCAAGTTATGCAACTTCCTTGTGCTCCCAGATCGCACCTGGAAACACACTTTTGCTTAGTGTACCTTTCCTGGTTAAACAATCCCCCCCCCCCAAAGTAGCAATAAAGGGTATAACTGTACCGTGAAGGCCTCCTGATGAGGCGCAATCATTTCACACAATTACTGGTCAAGGAACAGCCTGACCAGTTACAGGAAGATGAGCAGAAATGGGTAGGTGGGAGACAGGGGACTCAAGGACTAACATTGCTGCTAAACCATAATGAGAAAAGCAATGTTGTTAAACAGAGTTTTGAAAATACGGTGGTACAAATATGGATCAATGGAAAAAATGTGGCTGAGGTCAGATGATTAGGGACCACCCACAACTAATCTTGCTGAGGGGGCACCCAAATCTTAACATAGGCCCTGAGCTACCTTTACAGACGTTCCCTACAATTAGAGACAATGATTTACGTTGACCAATAATGTCAGATTATGGGAACGTTACCAGAGTTTGCTAATGATCAATTTTATTTCCAATGACCTAGATTTTCCCATGTTAGGTATTTTTTACCACTAAGCACAGGTAAAATCCACAGATCTGTGCCCGTGCCTTTAATTCTTTTTTAAATGCAACTTCCTTGCAGCATTGCTTTATGCTATCAGGAGAAAACCTTGTAAATGAACTGCAGCAGGGCACAAGTTTTTGTTTAAAGCCCTATGTCCTTCAGACTTGGATAGACTCCACAGAACTCATTTAGTGCTATTTTTGAATTGAAAATGTTCAAATCTAACCTGGGGAAATAAACTGGACTAGTCTCTGGAATTCTGCATTGTGTATTAGTGCAGTAGCCTGACTCAGGATCTCTGGGAGTCACTTCCAGGACTCAGCCATATCTTTCTCCTATTTTCTGTGACCGGATGCTTTACATTCTTTTCTGCTCAACATTCCTGTTAACTGTTATGTGGGAAGAAATAGTGGCATATCTACATTTTGAAAGCCTGTTTCTGAAGACAGAACAGATTGAAGAAGATGAATTCCATCAACGCTTTGAGGGGGATCATTGTAAATATATCACTTAGCAGCGAAATGCCTACAGTTGGCCTCGTTTTGAAATCTGCATCTCTTGCTCACACTGCTGAGTCTCGCTTTGTTCAGTCACAGGGCAGGCAGCTTGTATTCGCTGATAAAGAGGACTGTTGAAGATGGACGCAGACTAAAGTGACCTGCAAAAGGCCAGTAGGGGATGATGACTGCTTGAAACAGGCACGTAGTAATACCTATTATCACATGAGTTTTGGTATTAGAAAAAGACATGTGAACTACATCGGCCATTACCTGAGTACAGTGTTGTAATTTCTGTTCAGGAGATGTTCATATTATGGGGCCCTAGCTTTAAACTACGTCTCCTCCCCTGATATAAAAACAGCAGTCTTGCATCAACTAAAGTGGCTCACTTTAGAGTGAGACCAAACTCCAGTGCACCCCAGTCCACAGTTTCAACACTGCTTGGGAGTCCTTCTGAGCTGCAAATGCCTAGAAACTGTTAACCATGAAGTATAAGATAGAGTGTGGATATCTGTTGTATTCCCTTTGTCATTCTCTCTCTCTCTCTCTCTCTCTCACTCACTCTCTCCCTCTCTCTTTCTCCCTCCCCCTTTATCCTTCTTCTCATTCTATGGACCATTCTGGAAAACAGAGAGGCACAGCCCCCAAGTTACAAATCAAAAATGTATTCTCTGTTCCCTTATACAGTATATGGTGTTTTGAAATGCTGTCCCTGCTTAAAGTGTTGGACTGCAGGGTGGTGAAATGGACTTTTCCCATATTGCTCTGTAAATTTTAGGCTGTTTTATAGTTATCCTATAGTGTGTGCACACTGTGAAAGCTGTCTAAGGACCCAATTTACTAAGATTTAATTTCACGCTACCGCTCCTCTTTTTAATATTAATGGGGCATAACAGCAGCAAAAAACAAGGCTGTTCATTTACTTGGAAAGATGCAAAATAGCTTCCCTTTTCTCTTAAAGAGGTATTATCGTTTTGCATAGACATAATAACAGAAATTATGTTAAAAGTACTGTAATGTTCCACAGGTAAATCCCCAGTCCCCATGTCTCAATAAATACAATTCACTTGCTGGTATGGACGCATTCTTTAGAATAGCCTTTTTGTTAATATGGCACAGAGTTCAACAGCTGCACCAGGCTATGTAGTGTGTCAAACATGCAAGATGAAATAATGCTTTGACTTGTACCCCCACCCAATTTTATCTAGCAAGTTAGCTTCTTGACGAGTCAGCCCTGAGACACTCTGGGCTGAGGTGCTGACAAGCGCCTTAACTCACATCATGCTGGTGACCCGAGTTCAAATACGAGCTCAGGTGGCTGGAGGCAGGAGGGCTGGAAGTAAGACTGAGCAGCTGTCAGTCAGTTCTCATCTTCTTGATAGGTGTGGCTTGGTTATCCACACCTAGGCCACTACCTAGTGGAGGTTGTGTCTTAGAGCAGGTGTGGGAGGCTGATGTACCTGTAACATGTTGGGATGGTAGACGAGGAAGTGGGCCGGGAGCACATGTGCAGCTCCATGATCATGCACTCACCGCACACTATGACTCCAGGCCCAGGGATGGAAAACAGCAGAAAACAAGGTATGGCTGAGGGCATATGATGTCTGCACACCACAGCTCCTCCTGCCTCATCACCGGGAGCCTGTGGCAATAACTGGATTCAGGCATCAGGGAGGAAGATGGCCCTCTCTCTCTGACCCCACCAAGGGGAGGGGAACTCTGTGGTGGTACTGCTCCACTACGGTAAGCCCGGGAAAATTGTGGATGGTGTGAGCCGTGGCAGAGTCCAGCAGAGGGGAGCCTCACCTTCCATGGATCCAGGATGAAAAATAAAATATAGAAAAGAAAAAAGAAAAAGAAAAAAGTTAGTTTCTTGACAACCTATGAAACACAAGGGGCAGTGTTTTCACTAAAGGATCCTTCTAAGATGCATCTGCCACTATTTTAAAAAGAAAATGCATCCAAGCTTGCTGGAGCATCTGTCAAATAGCCTAACAGTGTCCAAACCTTGCATCCATAAACAGATGCAAGTGCATCCAAACTGGAGGCAACTAGCAACCTACATTAATTTTTTGCCACAGACTGTGAATTTTTGCCACAAACGGACATAACGTCTGAAAATAGCAGCAGGACTGCCTGGAAGCAAGCCGATGGATATGGATACAGACATGAACACAGCCTGCATTTGAATCTATATCCATCCCTTTTACAAAACCCACCCAAAGTGTTGCTATATGAACCTAACTTTTGCTCACATCTTCTGACATCATTGCAGACAGTTTTAAGGTAACTGTCATGACATGCAGGTCTGCCACCACACAATCTGTATTAAGATGAATGACACAAATTGTGGAAACCTGCCATTTGGGAAAGGGCATTAGCCCATCCTTGTCATTTTGGTAACAGTTGCAAACAGTAAAACAAACTTTAAATCCAGTTGCAGTGTGCAAATGAACTCTTAGCATTAGTTAGGCCAATGAAACTTGCAAGCTCATTTATTTTTTAAACCAAAGTTCTCTTGTTCTTACTACTTGTGGTAACAGCTGCTCATCTATATTCTGCCCAAGCTGGAGCTCTCTTGGCAGCAGTAGTTCAAATGGCCTGAACCTCCAGCACAAATGCTTAGTAAATCAATACCGCAGATTAAGTATTATAGAAGAGGTCAATACAAAAAGTCAAATACCTTTGCCAGTATGGAGTCTTAGAGCTCTGTGACTTAAGCGCAGCTCCCCTTCATGTTGCCATCTGCATGCTGTCTGCCCCTCCTACCTGTCCCCAAGCATGCTGTTTGCTCCTGCTGGGAGACAGGGGAAGGATATTGATGTAAAACAATAGAACAAATTCTTGCTCAACTCTCCAGTGCCCAAGGGGCCATAGGGATTGTATTGAACATCCCAAATTAAGCAGTCTCTTTTTTCTTGTCGGAGCCTTGGCATTTGCTTCCAACTGAATGTAAACAGTTGCACAAATCCCTCATATGCTTTATGTCACAAGTGCAATGAAGGGGGTCTTTAGCATTTTTGATATAATTGGACCCTTTTAAATTTCTAATTATTTCCAAGTCTATTTTTGTGGCGCTCCTGAGGAGATTCATCATTGTAAATGGACTTATTATTGTCTGTTGGTATGTTGTATAACTGCGTGCAACTTTTGTTTTTCTGTATTTTGCCATCCTGTGCATGACATCATTAAAAATGTGCTTGGGTTCAGGGGCCGGTCCAGCACATAAGCAGCTGTGTTTCCGCTCATTTGGTGAGCCGGCTTCAGGAATGGACTAAGGTTGCTTGGTGGCCTGCCTGGGTGAAGAGGATCAGGTGCCTGACAGCAGTTCTCCTTCCTCAGGGAGGAGGGCATTAGGCATCACTGTGGAGACAGCCACATATGGAGGCCAGGCAGCACCCCCCCATAGGCTCTTGCATGACTGACGTGGAAGGCCACCACCCATCATGGTTCTCAGCAAGTGGTGGATATCCGGTAAGCCCGTGATAAGGTTGGTAATGGGGCTGTGTAAGGTGCCATCAAACAGACTGGAAGGGAAAAAAAATATTGACTGGAAAATGTGCTCGGGCTCAATGGCCACGTCCTGAATAAACGTATTTTACTATTATTACAAGTGCTACTAATACTACCACGTAAAATACTGCCACATAATCTGGCAGTTTGTGTTTCCTTCTATGCTCACTCCCTTTGCTTTCAAGCAATAGGAATGAGCATAAAAGGAAATATTGTATGTGGTGCCAGTTGAAAGGACAATAGTGCCTACCTCTATATTTTCTCCTTGTGAAAAAAGCTGAAAATCACTTTCAGAGCCTGGCAAATATAGCCACTGATGGACCTGGACCAGAATAGTGAAAATGGTAAGGGGGTAAAACCCCCGCTATCGCAATAGCACTTTAAGAGTTGCTGTAAAATGTCACAAGACTATAATTTGTGTGCATCTTTATGCTTGCTACAATTCATTAAAGGCGACCTTAGTTTTTACTTAGCATGATTTCTTTTAGAGTCTATATTCCATTAGTCAAATTAAGGCTATAGACATAGGTGCTCCCTGGGGTTTTAACAGATTTAAGATTCAAAATGGGTAGCAGTAGTAAAAGCACTCTTTGTTTAAGATGTTACATTCTTGAAACTGACATCTGATGAACAAAGGTGACCTGGTATAGTCACTGTGGAGTTACAGCAAATGCTATACATATTATTATAAATTATGACATAATTTTCAGCCAACCAAGATTGTTTATTTCTAAACATTTCAGACACTATGAAAACCAAGGGACTCTCATGCAAATCATTCTAAAACTCAGAACATTGAAGTTCCATTGGAATAGTCAGTTTTCTCCTAAAGGGTTTCTCTTAATTTATGAACACATGAAACCTGCCAGCAGAAACAGGCCTTACAGTCTACAAAGTCTGCTCGTGTGCACAGTTAGCACCCTTATATTGCAGCTGCCCCTTCCCCAACCCCATTCTCCTCCTTAAACTGTTCAGAGTCCTTTACACAGCCCCCCTCCCTTTGCCCTGTCCCCTGTCCTTTTTAAACTCCCCACTGTCCTACATGCCACCACCTCCTCTGGTACAGCATTCCATTGTGACACCACCCTCTCAGTGAAATAATGCCTCCTCATCTCATCTCCCTCCTGACCTGCCTTTGAAAGATTTTGCTAGTAGCTTGGCAGAAGACACCAGGAGAAAGGACTGCTGTGTGACTGGACTTCTCTGCTGGGACTATATTGCCCTCCTTCCCTCCCACCGAAAGCTAGTTCTACTTTTATAGGCACAGAATTTGACTGACAACAGGAACTTCCTGTTTGGGAGCAGGAAGTGAGTGATCACAGAGCCATCAAAGACCCACCATTCTAGAAGGGCAAGAGTAGCTCTCCGGCCCCCTCTAGCTGCTGGAGGTCTGCCTCTGAGCAAGTAAGGGGTCTACTGAGAAATATAGGATATTCTTGTCTCAGAACAGGACAGTCAGGAGCTTAAAGGGCACACAGGCAGAAAGTAAGGGGAGAGAGAGAAAAAAAGAGGAAAGAATAAGGATTGCAAACAGTTAAGGGGCCAGAAATAAGACATGATGGGAGTGGTGCAGTGCAGTGGCTGTGGAGCAGCAGTCTTCTGGGAGACATTCTGGGGGATGCGGTGTTGTCCCATCTGCAGGCACCTCTCTGGGCTGAGGGAGGAGGCTGCTCATCTCCAGGCTGAGTTGGACAGGATTTGTGGGACCTCCTCTTCCATCCAGGGACCACCAATGCCACTGCCATTGCCTCAGAGGTTGCCAAGAAGAGGAGCAGTTGGACCACAGTGGACTCAGGGGGTGAGGTGGTGGAACAGAGGTGCATCCCTCCAGCTGTACCTCTCCACAATTCCTATGCCATTCTGGCAAAGTGTGGTTCCTCTATGGAGGCACCCACAGTGGAGACCAAGGAGGATGCTGGGAACCTCCACAAAGGAGACCCACAGGAGGGTGACAGGGGACCCTGCAGGGGAAGGAAACAGCTCCTGGTGGGGGACTCCATTGTTAGAAAGGTAGAACTGGGGGAGGAAGGGGAGAGGGAGGTAAGGTGCCATGGCTTGGAGGGACAGGGAGTGAAACCTCAGGATTGCCGGAGCAGCTGCACAGGGGAAGGAGCTGGATGTCAATGTCCACCTAGGGACAAATGACCTGGCTAAGAAAGGGATTAGAGAAGTGCAGGAAGAGTTTGTGGAATTGGGGAGGGGCTTTAGACAAGTAGCACGCACGGTAACCTTCTCGGAGGTGCTGCCCATCTATGGCGTATGCGAGGCTAGGGTGTTCCATACCATGGGATTCAATCAGTGGTTGAGAAACTGGTGTGGAGCTCAGGGATTTGGCTTCACTGGGGACTGGGGGTCCACCTGGAGTGATGCAAGCCTATACTGGCATGATGGGTTGCATCTGTCCAGGAGGGGAACCAGGATCCTAGGTGATAGGTTTAAATGCTTCATTGGCAAGCATTTAAACTAACCAATGGGGAGGTACTGGAAAGGCAGGAAATCCTAGCCCCCCCAAAAAATCATGGTAGTAAGTGCGGTAAACACCAAAATAGAGGTGTCGATAGGGAGAAGGGCAGGGGTAAATGGAGAAAGTGACAAAGGCAAGAAGGCCAGGGATGGGGCAAAAAGGAGTAAGGCCATCAGGAAATGGAGGGTAATGAGTACCACTGCCCATAGTCTGGGCAACAAGCTCCCTGAGCTTGTGGCCTTGATGGAAGAGGGATGCCTGGATATCGTTGCAGTCACAGAAACATGGTACACAGAGAACCATGACTGGGATGTTAACATACCTGAGTACATAACCTACAGGAGAGGCAGGCAGGGAGAAGAGGGGGAGGGCTCTCTACATAAGGAAGGGATAAAAGCAACTGAACAAAAGAGTAAACAGGGAGAGGCGGAGGCACTGTGGGTCACCTTGGAGACTGGAAAGGGCACCACAATCCGCACAGGGGTTGTGTACAGACCCCCATGTCAGGGGAGGGAATGGACAAGGATATGATAGAAGGCATTCTTAGAATGGCAGAGAAAGGGGAGATACTGTTGATGGGAGACATGAATATGCTAGATGTTAAATGGAGCACATTTGCTGCAGCCACATCCAAGAGCAGGGCCATTCTTGATGCCCTACAAGTGGCAGGCCTCAGACAGCTAGTTTCAGAACCCACTCGTGAGGGAGCAATCTTAGACCTCGTACTCACAAATGGGGGCAGTGAGAGGATCTCAGATCTAGAAGTGGGTTGCCATCTGGGAACAAATGACCATCAAACAGTGTGGTTCACATTAAACTGAGCTACAGAGTCAAGCCATACAAAAGTGAGGTTACTGGACTTCAGGAGGGCTGACTTTGGCAAGATGGGAGAGTGCCTCAGAAAAGCACTAGCAAACAGGCTAAAAGGAGGTGTGGAGCAATAATGGGGAATCATCAAAACTGCCATCACGGAGGCAACAAGCCTTTGTGTGACTCAAATAAACAAATCAAAATGAAAGAAAAAGCCACTATGGTTCTCAAAAGAGGTGGCTGTGAAAGTCAGGAAGAAAAAGATAGCATTCCAGAAGTATAAGGAAACACAGAAAGAGCAGGACAGAGAGCTGTACCAGTTAAGGCAGAAGGAAGCAGGGAGGGAAATCAGAATAGCAAGGGCCAAACTGAGGAAAAGATAGCCAACTCAGTTAAGAAGGGATAAAACCTTTATAGGTACATCAGTGGCGTGAAAGACAAAGGGAGGGATAGTGAGGCTGAATAGAATGAACAGTGGGTGGGAAGAGGGGACAGTGAAAAGCAGGGATACCGAACGAATATTTCTGCTCAGTATTCACAAAAGAGGAGGGAAGTGTCTAATCCAATTAACAGAAGCACTCTTGATAGGGGTGATCCAGTCCTTTCACGGAAGAAAGGGTTCTGCAAGAACTCCTAAAACTGAAGGTGGACAAAGTAATGGGGCCTGATGGAATTCACCCCAGAATTCTAAAAAAATAAGGGGAACTAGTGAAACCACTGGCACTCTTTTAATAAATCATGGGAGGATGGTGTGGTACCTGAGGACTGGAGGAAGGCGGATGTGATTCCCCTTCACAAAAGTGGGACCAAGACAGAGGCAGGAAACTACAGACCTGTCAGTCTGACCTCTGTGGTAGGGAAAGTAATGGAGTCGCTTCTGAAGGAAAGAATAGTTGAGTACCTAGAGGCCAGAGGGGCCCAGGACCCAAGGCAGCATGGGTTCATAGTGGGAAGGTCATGTCAGATGAATCTAATAGATTTCTTTGACTGGGTGACCAAAGTAGTAGACCAGGGAGGGGCTGTGGACATGGCCTACCTAGACTTTAGCAAGGCATTTGACACAGTCCCACACAAAAGATTAATAGTCAAATTAACCAACCTGGGAGTGGGTCCAAGGGTGGTAGCCTGGGTAAAACATTGGCTGGACAACAGGACACAGAAGGTAATTGTAAACGGAGTCCATTGTAAATGGGTTACTGCTTGGGACTACCGCTCCCCTGCTCGCGGGTGAACTGCCCGGTTGCCCTCCGGTGGCAGGACTTGCACAGCGTGAGAGGCTGTGCTGCAGGCTGTCTTGCCTTTCTGTTATCTGGCTGGAGGTGTGAGCGAGGGGGAACTCTGACTGTTTGCCGAAGGGGCGGGGACATTGTCCTGTATAAAGTGAAGTGCCACTCGCCAAGTCTGCGGCGTTGTAAAGTGGTGGCCTCACTACGTATTGGAAATTCTGTCTGTTAACAAAGAAGAGAAACGGGTTGGTCTATGACACATTTTAATGAGTGTTAAGTTAAGACATTTTTATTCTTATTTTATTTCTGGTAAGAAATGCTAAGTTAGAATTTGTTTTAATATTAGTTTTACTGGATTAAGTAGGTTAGGCAGTTATTTTGTCATCACTTAATTGTGTTTAAATAGTAGTTTGTGTTCGCTGCTTGAAATGCTTAGGGATTATGTGGGAGGATCTATGGGGGCCAGGATTACCTATAGCCATTCACTGCTATATGATTTACGTCCCTCCGTTCTCTTCCTGTGTCTGATACTACTGTTAGACGCTGTCGGGAAGTGGGGATTGTAGGAGGTCGTGCTGATTATTGGCAGTGCGGTGATCTGGCTATGGGTGATGGTCAGATAGAGGTCGTTAGGTCCAGGAGGTGCCCTGGGTTACGACGGGCTTCTGGGAGAGGCCAGACGTGGTTGGTGCCCGTCCCCAGGGAGTCCACCAGATCGAGTGGCCAGGTAACCCGAGGGGTTGCACCACCCTCCAATCCTCTGAGGGCAGTGCTGCTCAATGCCAGATCAATCAGAAACAAGATGACGATTATTGCCGCCTTGATTTCATCAGTCGATCTGGCTTGCATCACGGAGACCTGGGTGGGTGACAATGCAGGCCCTATTTTTGAGGCTGCAGTCCCTTCCGGGTATACCGTGGTGCACTGCCCCAGAGTGAATCGCAGGGGTGGCGGTGTAGCTATCTGTTTTAGATCCAGCCTGACCTTCGCCGTGCACCCAGTGGAAACTCTGGGTTCTTTTGAGTGTGTGTCTATCCGCGGTGGTCTCGGCGTGAGCAGCAGGATATTCCTCATCTATCGTCCTTCTGGCCCGATGGGGGGTTTCCTACAGGAGTTTTCCGAGTTCACCACTGGTGAAACATTGGGATCCCCCCAGATGTGTTTTTCTGGGGGATTTCAATGTTTGGGTGGACGATAGAGATCAAAGATGCAGCAGCGATTTCTTGCAGAGTATGTCCTCTTTAGAACTAACGCAGATCGTTGCTGCACCCACCCATCAGGATGGCCACATACTGGACCTGGTGTTCTCACTGGGGCTAGAGTTCACCGATCTCGGGATTGATCGGGTTTCTTGGTCCGATCATTGCACAGTGAAGTTCACGCTTGGGGCTCCTGCCATGAGCCCTTCCCCTGCTGAGATGATTAGCTGTCACCCTTTGCAGGGTCTTACCCCTGAGGGCTTTCTGGTGGCAGCTAAATTATCTAGTGTGGGTGCTGCATGCGTCAGAGGTGTTGGTGCCGGAGTTGACACCTATAATAGGGTGCTGTCTGACACCATCAACTCCCTTGCACCTGTCCGTGTATGACCCAGAACTTCTTACCTGAGGTCCCCATGGTTTGATGGGGACTTCAGGGAGATGAAGAAGACCGGTCGGAGATTAGAACACTGCTGGAGAAAGTCCCGCCTGGAGGCGGACAAACTGGTCCTTCGTATGCACTATTGTGCATATCAGGAGGCAATCAACTGTAAGAAGGCAGTGTTCCTGTCCTGGGAGATTGCTACCGGGAAGAATCGACCAGCTTCACTCTTCCAGACTGTAAGCAGACTTCTTCATCCTGTCTGTTTGCAGTCCGGGAGAGTTTTTTCTACTGAAGATTGTGAGGAGCTTGCTCGGTTTTTCTTGGACAGGGTGTCCGTGATCCAGCAGGAGGCTTCTTCAGTTAGCAATATTATAGCTGACAGTGGTTGCCAAATGTGCTCTGAGTGCACTCCGCCGAGTTGGGGTGAGTTTAGACCAGTGGAGGTGAGTGAGGTTATCGAGGTGGCAATCAATTTGAAGCATACCTTCTGTGAGCCGGACCCAGTGCCAACGCGTTTCTTAATGAGATGCGTTGACTCTATCGGCCCGGTGTTTGCCATGATTGTACGGTGTTCCTTATTTGAGGGAGTCTTTCCGGATGCCTTGAAGGAGGCTCTGGTGAGACCCCTTTTAAAGAAACCTTCTTTGGACCCGGAGATCATGACAAATTACCATCCTATCTCCAACCTCCCATTTTTGGGGAAAGTGGTGGAGAAGGTGGCAGCGCTTCAATTGGAAGCGCACCTCATGACTCACGAGTTGCACGATCCCTTCCAGTCAGCTTTTCGGGCCAGACATAGCACAGAAACTGTGCTTGTTCGGGTGCAGAATGATCTCCTCAGGGCTAGAGATCGGGGAGACAGGACAATTCTTGTTCTCCTTGATCTCTCTTCAGCATTTAACACCGTGGACCATTGTATGTTGCTTGTCCGCCTCAGGAAGCTATGTGAACTCACCGGTACTGTCATCAACTGGTTTGAGTCCTTTCTTACAAACAGGTGGCAATGGGTTATGATAGGTAATTTCTCATCTACACCCGTCTCCTTCCCTGCGGAGTCCCTCAGGGTTCAGTACTGGCTCCAATGCTGTTCGCAGTGCACATGCTGCCCCTGGGGGAGATCATTAGGAAGTATGGCTTGAGTTTTCATTGTTATGCCTATGATACTCAGCTATATTTGTCCTTTGCCCCAGGAACATCCAACGCAGTGGATGTGCTAAACATCTGTCTGACCAAGATAAATGACTAGATGGCTTCCAGCTGGTTGCGACTGAACCCCAACAAGACTGAGGTATTGGTAGTGGAGTCAAACAGAGTTCATGATAGGATGGCCTCTGACTCAGCAACTGAACTTGTTCTTGGGGCTGTGTCATTGAAGGCCTCCTCTTGGGTACATAATCTTGGAGTGATTCTGGACAGGAACCTGACCATGGAGGCTCAAGTATCTTTCGTGGTTCATACCTGTTTTTTCCATCTCAGAAACATTGCCAGGATTAGGCCCCTTGTTCCACCTCTGGACCTCCCTACCTTGATACATGCCTTAGTCACATCTAGGCTGGACTACTGTAATGTGCTCTGTCTTGGGGTCACAGAGGGACTTCTCTGCAGACTGCAGCTGGTGCAAAACGCAGCTGCCCGGTTATTGACTGGGCAGCAAAAATTATGTCATATTACACCGGTACTGTGCGAATTGCACTGGCTGCCAGTCAGGTGGAGAATCCTCTTTAAGGTGGGTCTTATCACCTTTAAGGCCCTACATGGACAGGGCCCTGGTTACCTGTCAGTCCTTCTGAGACCTACCCCCTCTGTCAGCCCTCTTCGATCCTCCAGTGGTGGTCTCCTGACCATTCCTAGAGCGAGGTTGAAATCAGCCGGCGACAGAGCTTTTAGTATTGCAGCTCCCACTGTATGGAACTCTTTACCAGCTGTGGTCAGAGAGGCCCCAACTATAGATGTTTTTAAGGCCTGCTTGAAGACACTACTATTTTCTCAAGCATTTGATGTTTAGACTATGACTTATTTTATAGTTTGTGATTTTATTTATTCTGTTCATGTCTGTGCATTATGTTTTAAAAATTTGTACAGCGCCCAGAGCCTCCGGGATTGGGCGTCTTTTAAATAAACTTGCCTTGCCTTGCCACACTGAAGAAAGAGGGTTTACTAGTGGGGTACCGCAGGGTTCAGTATTGGGTCCAGTCCTTTTTAATATCTTCATAAGTGACATTGCAGAGGGACTGGAAGGAAAAGTATGCCTCTTTGCAGATGACACAAAGATCTTCAACAGGGTTGATACACAAGGAGGCGTGGATAGGATGAGAAGGGACTTGGCAAGGTTGGAGGAATGGTCAGAAGTATGGCAGCTAGGATTCAATGCAAAGAAGTGTAAAATAATGCACCTGGGAAACAAGAACCCAGGGGAAGATTACACAATGGGGGGGTGGTAGTAACAACAACAAAAAAGGAAAGGTAATCATATCAGATGACCTTAAGGTTAGCAAGCAATGTGAGAAGGCAGTAGGAAGGGCTGGGGGTATACTGGGATGCATAGGGAGAGGCATCAGCAGCAGAAAATAAGAAATTGTTATCCCTCTGTACAGACAGTTGGTGAGACCCCATCTGGAGTACTGTGTCCAGTTCTGGAGACCCCATCTTCACAAGGACATAGACAGGATAGAGGCAGTCCAGAGGAGGTCAACTAAAATGGTGCAGGGTCTGCAAGAGAAGCCGTATGAGGAGAGACTAAAGGACCTTAATATGTATACCCTTGAGGAAAGAAGGGACGGGGGGACATGACAGAAACTTTTAAGTACCTCAGTGGAATCAACAAAGTCCAAGAGGGTAGCATCTTTCAAAAAAGAGACGTGCAAGAACAAGGGACACAATTTAAAGATGGGGGTTCAGGTGCAATGTGAGAGTATTATTTCTCAGAGAGGGTAGTGGATGCATGGAACAGCCTTCCTGAGGAGGTTGCATGATCTAAAACTGTGGGAGAATTCAAGAATGCATGGGACAGACATAAAGCAATTCTTGTGGGGGTAGGAAGAAGCAGGCTGTTGGTTAACTAGGATCTTCAGCCTATCCTGTAGGTAGAGAAATGGGCAGACTAGATGGGCCAAGCAGTACTTATCTGCCATCAAAGTCTATGTTTCTATGTTTCTATGTACCTGCCTCCCTCCAGTCTTAGCCCATGCCCCCTCATGTCCCTTCCCTTTCTCAGCTTAAGCAGCCCCTCTGTATCCAATTTACTGATCGCCGCAAGTATTTGAAAGTTTCAGTCATATCCCTGATCCCTTCTTTCCTCCAGGGTGAATAGACTCAACTGACTCATCCTTTCCTCATAGGTTCTGCCCTCCATCCCATGTAACATTTTCATCACCCTCAGCTGCACACCCTCAAGCAGCTTTATATCCTTCCTCAGATATGGATGCCAATGTTGCATACATTGCTCCAACTGCAAACTGACCAAGGACCTGTACGGGGCATGATCACCTCCTTGTTCCTGGCCGAGAATCCCCGTGCAATGCACCCCAGCATTCTATTGGCCCTAACCACAGCCCTACTACATTGAGCAGAGTTGTTCATGCTTCCCTTACTATGACCTGCAAATCCTTCTCCTCCTCAGTGTCCCCCACCCAACCAGTATTCCCTCCTCTGGTTCCTTGTCCTGAACTGCATGACCTTGCACTGCTTCATGTTAAATCCCAATTGCCATTGCACTGACCACTCCTCAAGTCTGGTTAGATCCCTCTGCAGCTTCAGCCATCCCTCTATGTCATCCACCACAGCTCCTATTTTAGTTTTGTCTGCAAACCAGCTGATCCTGCTCCCAACCCCCTGTGTTATATCTCATATGAATAGCCCAAACAACACTGGCCCCAGCACAGAGCCCTGTGGCACACCACTGGTCACTGGGTTGGGAGATGAGAGTTCCCCCACACACACACACACACACACACACACACACACACACACAACCACCTGCTGCAGTCTATCTACTTGCCAATTCCTGATCCAGTTCTCCATTTTGGCTCCCAACCCTACTTGTTTCACCTTTGCCCCCAGTCACCCATGAGGGACTAAATCAAAGGCCTTGCTGAAGTCCAAATACAGGACATCTGCCACATGGCCCTTGTCCAACTCCCTTGTGACCCAGTTGTAGTATTCTATTAGGTTGGTCTGACATGATTTCCCTGTAATGAACCCATGCTGCTGCCCATCCTGGAGGTCATTGATCTCTAGGAAGGTTATCAGTCTCTCCTTCAGGATTGTTTCCATGAGTTTACCCGCTATAGAAGTGAGACTGACAGGTCTGTAGTTACCAGGTTCGTCCTTTGGGCTGCTCTTGTGGATAGGCACCACGTGAGCCAATCTCCTGTCCAACAGTATGCATCCCGTGTCCATGGAGGTGTTGCATAGGTCTGTCCATGAGTTACAAGCACTGCATTATGGGTATGTAAATATTATGGGTTATGGAATAGCTCTGTCATTCCTGAGAAGTAAACTTCTAAACAGGAGCTCATATGAAAAAGTGAGAAACAGTAGTTATTTGGGGAGATCTCTTTGTAATTAATATTCATATTCTTTGTGCTCAATCAATCCTCCAGTACTTTTACAGTCCATGCTGTACTTTTTGGCATGTTTTTCTCATACTTGGCTTTACTGTGTTGTGATACTGTATGCGTGGTTAATGTGGAGTACTTCATTTGTGGGTTGGAATATGCTTTTTTAGGATAATCACAACACTTGGTTTGCTGGAGGAAGTCTAGGTCACCTAACTATGGATTAAAAAGGAAATGTAATCCATGGTCACCTGATGGTGTTTGACCAATCAGCTGCTCACCTTCATGCAACCCATGTTATAAAGAATGTTAATGCACTTCTCATGGCATGAGGATACTCGGCCTTCGGCCTGATACCTTACGAGACCCCTAGGTCGTGCATTAAAATCCTATAATGGACACCCTATCATAGCTTATTACTTACATATAAACTTAGTCTAGCATTTAGCTCCAAAAAGTTACTATAGCAAAGTTTGACTGAGAAGAATTTTCTTAAGTACAACAGGTACGACAGCTCTTTGAAATGAAAAGGAGAAAACCAGGATCATGTTTATTGCAAAAACTGTATTCATATAACATCAGGGTTGCAACAAAAAGTCAGGAAAGCCAAAGTTAATGGGTCCTTAAGTTGATCTGCACCTATCCTTTGCAAGAAATTACATTAGCTAAATTTCATAGAACAGTTACTTGGACAATGTACAGTTCGATACAGCAACCCTACCTATAGTATTTGGGAGCACAGGTGTAGTTAGGGTTATTGATTTGAGAACCTTGACTGTGATTGTCCTGACTGTTTGCACTTCATCTGTGATTCTAACTTTATCTTAATATAATTTTTGCAATAAATTTCCATACTTGTTTCAAAAAGCCTCACACCCCTAAAGCTGCTGGGTTCTGCACTGGGAACTCATTCCTGGTGCTGGTGTAAAACTCTACTGCCTGCAGTCCACACAGGATTTCTTGATTGTTGGAGGTAGGTTGACTTTTCATCATGGGTGGATGGGATCCCTGTGCCAGATGTCTTGACTGGAGGTGGAAGGATTTTACCAGCCATGGGGGATGGTCTCTCAGTGTCAGTATTCATAATCTGGGTGGGTTACCTTGCAGTTCCAGTTTTTACATTCATGAGTGGGAGATCTATGTGTTGGTCAGTATGCACAGCACTACATTCTCAGTGAATGTGCTATTAGGAATATTGACACACACAATAACAGGAGTCATTCCATTCATGCAGTATGTTAACTATTTTTATAATTTTTGTCATACTGCACATGCCCAGATTATTTTTCTAAAACAGAAGGGCTTGGACAATAGTTCACTGGGGCAGTGGGTGACACTGACCATGCTCCCATGATGTGGTACTTAAACCGCAGATGTCCAAGCATCCTTTGGATGCTTCATTTGTTGTTGACGCTGTACAGCTGCTGGTTTGCCCTCCAGACCCACCCACTGCCCTTACCTTCCCCCCAGCTCTGTGTGGCTGCTGCTGCCATGTTCTGGGACAACCTGTCTACCCTCCAGCATTTCCATAATACAGTCCTCTGGGTTAGCATGCCATTGCACACTGTGGCAATTCTCCAGTATGGTATCTACAGCAGTTTTCATTCCTTGATCTGCTCTGGTCTGGCATGCCTTCCATTTGGCCTCTGCACAGGACTATACCTCATTCTATTCTGTGGATCTGTGGTTCTCTGCCTGGCTTCATTCAGCATTCTCTGCTCCTCGCTGCCACCCCTGTCCATGTGCTGCCTGCTGGTTTCC
Organism: Neoceratodus forsteri; assembly: GCA_016271365.2. Classification (NCBI taxonomy): domain Eukaryota; kingdom Metazoa; phylum Chordata; order Ceratodontiformes; family Ceratodontidae; genus Neoceratodus; species Neoceratodus forsteri. The sequence goes on along the minus strand of CM057456.1, from coordinate 43,928,405 downwards.
TGTTTGATATATGTGTTCTGTTGCTCCCTGAGTTGGCTCTGCTTTATCCTCTCCCCTTCCTGTTGCTCCCACCTCTGTTCTAGGTCATTTCAGGCATTATCCCCTTGGGTTCCAAAGGATTTTTGTTTCCCTGTACCTTTTCCACCTGCCTCAGTACCTTCCTCTCCAATCATCACATCTCTCTGTGCTCTGTGTCCTGTTGCAATCTTGTGGCACTTCAGTGTCCCACTATAGCTGTGCTTGCCCCTCCCTCGCTTGCTGGCCTTCCTCTGACTCTGCCTTGCTGATTCCCCAGTAGCTCCCCTGCTGTTTCCTTAGCCCTGCCTGCTTAGCTGTTGAGCTGCATCTTCATTGTTCTTTTGGGTGTACCACTAATTCTCAGCAATCCATACAGGGCTATGCCCTGCTTACCATATTGTCTCCTTTACCCTCATATTACCTACCCTGGCATTTACCACCTTGACTTACCCAGGCTTTACTCTCCTTATCATGCTTCCAACATAAACATTCACCTTCTTTATCATGCTTCTTACTTTCTACCCTGGCTTAAACCCTCCTTATCATTCAATTTACTAGGGCTTTGCCCATCATGATCTTTGATAAGCATTCCCTATTTCTCTCCTGCCCCTCAAGGGCTATCTTGTGAGGAATGCTGAGCTTCACCCCAGGAGGCTGACATGCTTTCCTGCTTCTCTGAAGCCTGAATCTCGTTGGTGGGACCATTACTGAGTAGGAGTCCTTTCAGACATACAGAGTGACTTGGCATCACTTCTTGGTATTCCCATTGCTCCTTTATCTGCCTTCAAGGTAGGGTTTTGAGCCATGCAAATCGATTCAGTGGCACCTTGATATGCAGTATATATGACTTCCTCCTTCTTGAGGGTTCCTGTGTGTGAGGCCTTGTATGTTCTGCAGATTGTCTTATTGGCATCTCTCTGTATGTGTGCTTTGTTGTCTTCTATGCCTTGAGGGTAGGGGCATAGGGCCCTTGCCATGGGGGATTTCTTCAGCTGTGCAGACTGACTTGGCAGCACTGCTCAGTACAATCCTCCTAGCATCTACCCATGGCCCACCTGGTCTCACTCCATATTCCCCTTCCTTTAGTCCCTGTCATCATCATCAGTCATCAAACCTCCTCTCAGATCTGAGGTCAGGCAAAAGTCTGACAGCAGTCGCTATGATCATCATCTCTGTACCTTGATGATGGGGCACTCTTTGCAGGGGGAGGTGGCCCCAGTGACTGTGCATATTGAGTCAGCTGTACCTCGTGGTATTATCTAGTTAGTGGGATAGCGTGAGAGCTTTCCCTTCCAAACTCCTCTTGTGGCCAAAGAAAGCATTGTACCAGATACAGAGGTGCTCATGTAAGACAGTAAGCAATATACTAATAACAAAAGACACACTAAGCACAAGAATTATGCTGAGTGATAATGTTATTGTCAGGTAAAAATGACCAGACTACAACTCCTCAGGTGCTTCGAGGCTCCCTGTCTCTTCTTCAGGGAGGGTAGGGGTTGTAGTCTGTGATATCATTTTATACTGCCTTGCCAGAGGCAAGTGGCTTGAATTAAATATAATACATGCAGTGAGTGACAAAAAGATAAATAATACCTGATGACATAAAACCAGTTCTATGACTACAAGATACACTAAAACATGTAACAAGGCAGTATGTTGGAAAATTACTATAGAAAGAGAGCTCATGTTAACTCCCAAGAGGCAGCATATAGCACCCATTTTAGCTGCATCAAACAGAGCATTCACGGAATGCTAATTAATCCATTTATAAAGTTAATTTCCACAGTTGTTGAGAAAAAAAGATTCTCACAAACTAAACATAGTTGAATACAGCATTCTGATGTTCCTGCAAGGAATTCACAGAAACATAAAACATCTACTAAACTGCCCTCAGAAGGTGTATTAAAATGAGCTTAAAATAATACACCATGATAGTATTCACAAAATAGTAAAGAGGAGCTAACTAGGCCTCAAATAATCAAATGTGATCAAATTACATTGTCAAGATTAATAACACATTTAATAATTCCTAACAAAACTGTAATACCCCAATATCAATAAACTGCATTTTGACATTTTACTTTTAAACAAAACAAGTAGTATGATTCATCACATGGACAATTAGATGCTTTTGGTGCAGTATTACTCACTGCTAAGCAATTTAAATCACAAATTGTGGTAAGAAACGCATTATTCACATTAAAAGTATTATTTCTTTCTCACCACAATTTGTAATTTAAATTGCTTAGCAGTGGCTAATGTTACACCAAAAACATTGAATTGTCATCTTGATTATTCCTAGTTGTAGGATATGCAATACCAGAGAAAGCAAGTGTGTCTGGGAACCCCAGGTCCAACCATGCGGGCCTGTAACTCAGTGGTTTCAGCACTGGTATGGTATATGAGGGCCTGGGTTCGGTTACCAGTAGGTTACATTATTTCTTTTGCAATACAATTCATGATTTACATTGATTAGCAGTAACTAAAACTATACCAATAAACATATAAGTTTCTTCTTGATTTTCCTAGTTGCAGAAGATGCAATACCAGAGAAGGGAAGTGTGTCCAAGGAACCCGGAGACCAACCATGTGAGCCTGCAGCTCAGTGGTTAGAGCAGCAGGATGGTATTCTGGGGACCTAGGTTCAATTCCCAATAGGTCACCTTATTTCTTTCTCACTACAGTTTATGATTCATCAAATACAACTTCTTAATGGACATTGTGATGCACAGAAAACAAAAGAAAATGATAAAAAAACAGGAAAGGGGAAACAATATAGAACACTAAAAGAAAGAACAAGGAGGGAAAATAAAACAAAGGATGAAAATGGGGAGGGTTAGTGTGGTCTCTTGTACATGACAATAAAATTACCTCCCAGCATAGTTCCTGTGCTCTCATGTTTCTTTGATTTTTCATATATTGCTTTCCAAACTCCTTCCTCGAATTAGAGTACAAAGTCTGAAGTGATAAGAGCCATTATAACTAATAGGCCACACCAGGAAAGATGGCAACCAAGGCATTGGTTCTCCAAAGGTTTCCTCTGTAAGGCTTATTCCTCTCCTGTGCACCAAATCTGTATGAACAACCCTGAGTACTGTGAGGAGGAGGATGTCATCTGCAGGGACATCAACAGGGAGTCCACACGGCTGGAGAAAGACAGGGGACGGCAATGCTCAGAGACAGTGTAGGTACAAGTAGTCATAGATGAGGGAAGATATATAGGCCACCCACTTAGAAAGAGGTGATGGAGAGGGAACTTGGAGATGAGATTAGAAGGGTAGCAAAACGATATGAGGTGCTATTAATAGGTTACTTTAACATGCCAGATGTGGACTGGAGGATCTCTGTAGCAGAATATGCAACATATAAACTGCTTGTGGAGGCATTCCAAGAAGCATTATTGATTAGAGATGTGCCGAAGTTTTAATTTGCCGGTGAAGTTGCCAAAATTTGCATTTGCAGAGTTTTGAGAAGTTTTCCTTGCCCTCAGCAACTTCAATTACACCCGAATCGCAAAATGTTCAACGCAAAGTGTGGAATTTTGACTGTGAGGTGTGGAATTTCACCCACAAAATGCAGAATTTCACCAGTGAACAGCGAAATTTCACCTGCAAATGACGGTTCCGCACTTTGCAGGAAAAATTCTGCATTTCGCGGATCAATCTGCACTCCCAAACTGCGCTAAATTCACAGATTAATTTGCAGAGTGAATTTTAACAACTTTGCCTATATCCATTCCTGATAAATAGGGTTGGGGTACCCACAAGGGAGACAGCCGTCCTTGGCATCATCCTCACAAACAGGGACAGTATTAGATATTGCAAGCCCTATTGAGAACCAAAGATTGCCAGACCATGCAGTTTAATATCAAATAAGAATCTGATAGGAAAGAGTTGTAGACAAAAGTCCTAGGGCCAGATATTCAATGGAAGACACAAGCGAGGTTCAAAAGCTTGTGACACGCTTATGCCTGTGCCCATGATGGAGCTGCCATATTCGGTTGGATGGCGGACTGGTGCTATCTGATTGAATATCAGCCCATGTTGGTACAGTGCTAAGTCAAACTGCACTGTCCTGACATTGACCTGGGTGTGTAATCAGCCCAGAGGGATTAGTGCTCCTGGAACACGTAGCACCGGGATCCATGTTGGCTATATTCAGCCACAACATGCAGATGAGTCCATTGGGCATGCAAGGCTCTAAGATGCCATTTGCATGCCCGTTATGAGCTCATTTGCATGGTGTGTGGCAGTCATCAATGCCTATTCTGTATGCGCCTGACATCATCCCTGGTGTCTAGTGTCACCCCCCCAAACGCCTGTCCCATAATATGAATAGGTATCCCTGGTGTCTTGTGGCACCCCCCACACCTTCCATTCACCCGTCCTGTAAATGTAGTCAATATCTCAGGTGCCTAGTGGCACCCTGCACCCCCCAAATGCCCATCCCATGTAATGGAAATATCCCTGGTGTCTAGTGACACCCCCACCCCAGAACACCCATCCCATATCATGCATAAGTATCCTTGGTGCTCAGTGGCACATCTCCACCCCTGAGCACCCATGTATAATGGTACAGACTGCACTGGTGTCCAGTGGTACCCCTGCCCTCCCAAATGCCCATGGACATCAGCACTGGTAAGCATTGGTGGTTCAGTGGCCCCACACTTCACCCCACTCATCATCTCCCAGCACACCACCTATCAACCCCCCCTTTATCAGGTTCTCCCAGGATGTTCATGAAACCCAATACAGTGACTGGCACAGACTTCCTCTCACCTCCTGGGTGGGCTGCCATATGAACTGACAGTAAGCGCATGTACAGTATACTGCACACTGTGCAGTATACTGTACATGCATTCACTTGTCAGCTCATGTTGTTCAGTGGGGGGTGGAGGTGCCATATGACACCAGGGATACCTATTCACATTATGTGACAGTATACTATACACTGCATGTGCATTCACTGTCAGCTCATATGGCAGCTGGCTGAAGAGGTGGACGGAGGGCTGTTCTGGTTGCCATATCAGGATTCCATGAACATCCCCAGAGACCCTTGCAAGGGGGAGGTTGGATTGGTGGTGTACTGGGACTGGGTGGGGCAGGTGGGGGCTGCTGGACTGCTAAAGCTTAACGGTGCCCATGCTGACAGGCATTTGGGGGGGTGGGATACCAGTGACTAACAAGTTACTCTGTACAGTTGTACACTGGTGCTCAGGACGGTGCCACTGGACACCAGAGACAGGTATCAGTGACATGGGATGGGTGCTCAGGCGATAAGGGTGCCACTAGACACCAGAGATAGATATGGGTGACACAGGATGGGTGCTCGGGGGGTGGGGGTGCCACAAGACACCAGAGATAGCTATTGGTGACATTGGATGGGTGATCTGGAGGTGGAGAGTGCTACTAGATACCAGCAATATGGACTGCATTCACAAGACAGGTGAAAGGGGGATAGGAACGACACTAGACACCAGGGATATGGACTGCATTCATGGGATGGGAGAATTGGGGGGGGTGCCACTAGACATCAGGAATATGTTTCAGTGACATGGCATAGGTGATCGGGGGTAGTGGGCATCACTAGACACAAGGGATATGGACTGCATTCATGGGATGGGTGAACAGGGGGTTGGGGTGCTACTACATAAAAGGGATATGTTTCACTGATACATGATGGGTGATCATGGAGTGGAGGTTGCCACTAGTCACCCGGGTTATTTTACACTACATGGGATGTGTGTTCAGTGGTGGGGTGTGCCACTTGATCCCAAGTCCTGCAACCCCACTGACATGATGGGTGATCGGGGGCTAGTGGCTTCAGTACAGTCATCCCACTATGGGTCGGGTGGGGACACGGGCTTAGTACCTGGATAAGAGATGGTTGTTGGTGGCAGTAGATAGCACCATTTTGGGTGCAGTTTACCACCTTTGCAAACCTTTGAATATGCTGCTGCATCCATATGCAGGTGGGGACCTCCTCATTTTCATGGGTGCACTATTATGTTAGCGCCTGGGTGCTGACAGGTTTAGTGCATGCTACAGGGGCCTCTGAGTATGGCCTACCCTAGTGCAAGCCACAAACCCAGATAGCACGGATGCAAATCCTGTTCGCGTCAGTGCTAACATTTGAATATCAGGCCCCTGGACTTTAGAAGGACAGATTTGGGCATAATATGAGAGTTGGAGAAAGTGCAATGGATAAAGGTGGTAGAAGAGATGGAAATGAAGTGGGAATTGATTAACAATGGAATATTGGAAGCCACATGGTTCTGTGTAAGGGTGGTAGGACAAATAGGAGGGGGAGGATACCACTATGGTTCACAAGGAAGGTGGAGGGGGTTGTGAGTGAGAAAAAAGGTATTCAGAAAGTACAATACCACTAGGCAGAGGTGGATAGCAGATAGGGTAGTGTTTTTAAACAGATGAGGGAGGCCAACAAAGTTGTGAGGAGGGAAGAGTGTGACACTGAGCTAAGGATTGCTGAGGGAAGGAAGAAGGGAGAAAAAATGTTCTTTAATATAGGGATGGTCCAAAGCCTTTCCCTGAAACTGAGCCACTTCGAATGCAAGTGGCTCAGTTTTTGCGAGACCAGAACCAAACACAGCCAGTTCATCTTGGATCTCGCGCTCCCCTTCCCTTCATTTGACAGGTTTATGATGCTGGGGAAGAGGTAAGAGGGTGCCCAAGCAGAGTGTGCCTTACCTATATACCGAGTTTGCACATGTGCACAATTTCGGTATGTAGCAGACAGCGTGGCTGCTCAGCATGCCATTCTAAATAGGAATGCTTGGGAGGGAGAGACTGTGTCTCTTGGCTATCACAGAGGTGCTGAGACACAGCCTAATTTTTTTATTTTTGGCCACCAGGTTGCTCAAGCCCAGTGACCACACAGAAGATGCCCCCCAATGCCCTCGGCCCGCTCATCTCATTTTTGGCCATTGGGTTACCCAAGCCCAGTGGCCACACACACAAACCTACCTTGTATCAACTTTCTTTTCACTGAATGGACACGGACACTCAGAATGAGGGACAATGAAGGCCATTGATACTCATGAAAGAGATATCCTCAAACTTAGAGATAAACAAGCTCAGAACACTGTAAACCATTGTTTTCACTTATACAAGTTTTGTTAGATTTAGCATCTTAAAATATTAAAGTCTTAATTTACAGTACATTCTCTGTGTGGGCAGCACCTTTTCCATGAGGAACAAATATGGGACAGAGCAATTCTGAGGGGTAAAATGAGGGATGCTTCCCATAATCAGGGACAGTTGAGAGGTATGCACACAGATCCCCCCCCCCCCCAATTTTCTTTTTGGCCATTGGGTTGCCCAAGCCCAATGGCCACACAAACCCCCCCCTTTTTTTTGGGCCACTGGATTGCCCAAGTTCCATGGTCACACAGACACCTCTCACCTCTTTTTCGGTCACTGGGTTGCCCAAGCCCATTAACCACACAAACAGCTCCCAATCTCTTTCAGCCACCAGGATGACCAATCCCAATAGCCAATAAAACAAACACCAAAAAAAACACAGAAAATTGAGTTGCACTCCAGAAGTGTAGAGAACCAATAATGAACAAATAGTCCAGAACAGGAAAAGTAAATTCTAAGATATTTACGCATTATGTAGCAGTAAATTGCTTACACCAACAGGTCCTCTGTAGGAAACATTCACCAACCTGGTACAGCTATTACCAAGCAGCCTCGGCGCTTCATATATACAGTATAAGCTCCATCAGTTGGCCTCTGGTCTATTTCATTCATCACTGGTTCTCTACACTTCTGGAGTGCAACTAAATTTTCCGTGTTTTTGTTGATTAAAGTGAGGGCTTGCCTAGTCTTGAGTTTGCACCCTGCCTGCACCGGTGAGTGCTGTGATTCCCTTGTCTTTCAAAAAAACAAACACCCTTATCCTCTTAGCACCCATGTCACCCACCTCCCCTGACACAAGTTAAATCCTGTAAAAGAGAAAATGGTCCAACACTATCCTCATTCATCCACCCCCCCCACTAACCTGTAAAAGAAAACAGTCCACCAACGCATTCTTCCCCCACTAACGTTACTGCCCACCCCAAGCCCCCATGCACCCCACACACACACCCTAGTCACCCACTTACCTCGATAAGATTCCTCATGGTAATCCTCTCTTATTGCAGTGTGCAACTTCTCCAAACCACATCCAGCCCTGAACAGAGATACAAACTAAGCCTAAAATGATTTTCGTACTTAGGTATTGTATTCCAATTCATTTTAACATACCCTCATAACTTTGTGATTTTTAAAGATTTTGACTCCACATTTTCAAAATAGGCTTTTTGTTTTACTCCCACCTCATGATCTAGACAGGTGTTATTTTTGAAATCCCACTAGAAATGCCACTTTGCCACCATTCTGCAAAAATGACGTTTCCACTGGGATTTAAACAACGACACCTGTCTAGTTCATGAGGTGTGGACAAAAAAAGCCCATGTTGAAAATCTGGGGTCAAAACATGCAGGTTCATAGGTTCAAAGGTTCATAGGTTGTAAGAGTTTGAGGGCTGACCCATACTGAACTCGCCGAACACCTAATGGCGGAGAAGAAACTTTTTGTCTCCCATATACAGATCAAGTCTACTTTTGAATTGTTCAATATTTTCACTTGTCACAGTCTCCACTGGTAGTGTGTTCCATATACTTTAGGTTGAAATCTTTGTGTTATAAAACTTTTCCTACGTGTGGTCTTATACATTTCAGCATGTAACCTCAATTTATGTGATCCTGTACATTCTAGGGGTGTTTGCCTAATCATACAGTTTAGTTCAAATAGAGTTTGGTTCCTAAAGGCTTTATAGGCCCAACAGAGTTCTCTTATAATTCTATAATCTAGGGAATATAGCCCTAGATTTTTCAGTCTGCCTTCGTATCCTACAGATTGTTGATTTTGGACATTTTTGGTTAATTTACGTTGGACAGATTCATGTGCTGTTTTGTCTCTGATTGATGTAAGGGAGCAAAAAGGGGCACAGTACTCCAAGTTGGTTTGCACTAAACTAGTATATAATGGGATTATGACATCTGGATTATGGCTTTTAATATGTTTAAAAATACATCTGAGAATCCCATGACATTTTTTTGCTGTTTGATTTGTATGTGTACTAAATTTCAAATTATTTGTAATGGTGATAACCCTGAGATCTCGTTCCGATGTTGTAACCTGCAATTTTGTGTTGTTTATAGTATAACTTGCCTGTTTATTATTTTTTCCAAAATGCATTATGTTATATTTTGTTATATTAAAGATCATTTTGTTTTCTACTGCCAGGTGTAAAGATTATCAAGATTTTTCTGCAGGGCATTAATAACTGAAACGTTATTTACAATGCAAACCTAACTTGGTGTCATCTGCATATTTCGGTATCCATACTTCCTTGTTTGTTTGCATGCTAGCAATCATAATGTTGAAAAATGTTGGTCCCAGTACAGATCCCTGAGGTACTCCACTGGTCACATTTCCCAACTCTGACTCATACCCTTTAAGAATAATCCTCTGTTGGTTAGGTTGGTCAGAAATTAACACTTTAAATAGCAGGATGTACTATATCTCAGGTAGTGGACCTCCTTTTAATATTACTGACACTCCATTGACATTTTCTGGTGCTTTTCTCTTGATAACCCCCTTTTTACAGCTGCAGTGAGCATAGCCCAGCAGATGTCTTGGGATCTCTTTAGAATAAAGGGAGCCCACCGGATACCGAACTGATATTTTAAATAGTGGAGGTGAATGGAAATCACTGCGTGTTCACCACACTATTTTGTCCATTGGTATGAACAGAGCACGACAATTTCTGCCATGTTCAAGATGGTGGCATGGAGTTTTCCTCTCATGCGCAATGACTCGTGCATGCGCAGAGAACTCTGATGGCCATTTTGGATATGGTGGACTGTACCACCATGCTGCTGGAGTCCATTGCACATGTGTGAGTCATTGCACATACGTGGAAAACTCTGCATCACCATCTTAAACATGTCGGCATAGTCCTCTGTGTTCTGCTGGACCTCAGCTGCCCCAGGGGGAGGAGGATTTCATAGGAATGATCACCCATTGGAGGAGTGAGGAGTCACAACCTTAGCTGCCCCAACATCAGCTGCAGCTGTAGTGGCTCTTGCTAGATTTTGTTCCTTCAGTTATACACATGGGATGAATCTGGCAAATCCAAATCACTTGCAAATCCAAACTTTGCCTGGCTTTGGCAAAGTGAAAAACAAGTCTAAATCCACCCCAGCTTTTCCCATCCCTACTTTAATTACATACCAGAGAAATGCAAAACAAAACAAGGGATAGTATGGTCAAAGAAAAGGAAAGAGTGGGGGTGGGGGGTCAAAGGGAAGATGGACATACTGAACCAGTTTTTCTGTTTGGTATTTACAGTGGAGGATAAAGGTGTATTTCCTGACTGTATCATCAAAGCAAGATGGGAGGATATCAGTGAGGATCTGATTTCAGATGCAGGCGTGGTAAAGGGATGAAATGCTCTGAAGCTGGCCAAATCAAAAGGGCCAAACTGGCTTCATCCTAGAGTGTTAATGGAAATGGGACTGGTTCTAGCTGCACCTTTGTCTGAGCATATCAACAGTTCACTGTTGACAGGAATATTACCAAGGGACTTAAAGACAGTGGATGCAGTTCCCCTGCACAAGAGCAAAAGTACAGATAGGAATGAACCTGAGAACCACAGACCTGTCAATGTGATGTCAATTGTGGGGAAGTTACTAGAGATATTAATAAAGAACACAGGCTAGTGGGTTTCCTGGCAGCAGAAGGACTGCAGGATATCAGAATGCTTGGGTTCACAGGAGGAAGGTTGTGCCAGTGCACTTGATTCACTTCTTTGATTTGGTGACAAAGGTCTGGACAAGGGTCTGGTGGTAGACATACTGTACCTTGGCTTTAGCAAAGCCTTTGAATTGTTCCACGTGGACAGTTGGTCAAAACATTGGGTCACCTGGGTGTTGGTGGAAACATCACAAGATGGATAGAAAACTGGGAAACTAGCTATGTGATAAGAACCCAGAAGGCTGTCCTTAATGAGAAACACTTAGAGGTTGGGTAGGTCACCAGTGGTGTGCCACAAGGATCAGTCTTGGGTTTGGTCTTCTTCATCTTCATCTGTGATACTGGTGTAAGGATCAGGGGATTGTCTACCACTTTGCAGAGGATGAGGAAAGACTAGACAATAGGTCAATGGTCTGGTAGTTGAAATAGAATGTTGCTTTGACAACCCCCCCCCCATCTGTCTTACACTGTACCTCTGAGAGGGGGCATTGGCCATAGCACAGGGCAACTTCCATGTTTAGGGTTATAGTAATGATATCTCTTGCTGGGAGCCACCACTTACAAAACATTCTGATTCTGGCTGCCTCCTTTTCTAGTCATATGACTGCCCTTGCACCTCCTAAAAAAGTCCCTGTGCCACACCAGCAGGGCCACTCTCCACTTTCTTTGCCAAGCCCTGACATGGGGAAAACTTACCCTCATTGAGCACAGCTCGCTCTTTTCCCTGATTCATCTTTGTTCCTCCCTCATTCTCAGGGCCCAATAGCAACCAACATGGGGATGCAGGGCACTACAGTACATGGGATGCAGAAGAATTGTTTAAAAACTGAAAATTTATTTACCCTGACCATAGACAGTTCAGAATGAGTGGGGAATTACACAGCCAGTGCCTCAACTGCTACCCTTGTCAAGGGAAAAAATATCACTATTTACATGTCTTGAGCCTAAGAGCAGTGGGAGACAACTTCAGAAGCAGTACAACACATTTACAATTTATACTGTCCTTATTACAGTGTGACAGAGTCAGTAGGTGACCTATCACAGGTAAGGATCAGGTTAGAGGCTATATTCCCCCTCCCCAGGACAACCAACAACCATGGGAGCACAGCTGTTGCTAATGCTGGTTGTGATGTCATACTAATTGTTACACCATGCTGTCTGCATAATCTGATGTGCTGAACTGAATTAGTCAGTCTGTGTCTGTGTCTGTGTCTGTGTGGAGACTCACCTGCAGTCAGTGTGGAGAAAGACAGGACAAGTCAGTCAGATTATTTTTTGTGTACAATAAATCCCCACTTGTGGTTTTTCTACAACTTCTCCTAGACTGCCCATGCTTCCTGACCTAAGCCTCCAAAATATTTGGTGATAGAGGTATCTGGTTTAATTACAAATGGTGTCATTCTGTGCCAGAAGCCACAGCACATACATAAGCCTCTCCACATATGGTGTCAGAAGTTATTGGATTTAAGCTGTGCCTACCCTAACTCCAAGAGTTTGTTTGAGGGTTCCAGACCTGGAACCAGAGAAGCATAGCAGAACAGCATATATCCAGTAAATGAAAGAGCTGGAGTAACCACCAGGAGTATGACAATGAAGCCACCAAAGATTGAAGAAGATTATAAAGCAGCAGCAGCAGAACCAAAAAGTCTGTCTGAGTTTTCTAAATGGTGTGTGATACAGCAAACAGAGCCAAGAGACAGAGAGAAAAAGACCTCCAATGATTAGAGGTGCAAAGAAAAGTAGAGGCAGAGCAGAGAAAGAGAAAGAGAGAAAAGAAAACAGATAGCTATGGCTGGCACCTTGCAAGCTATTATAGGTGGAGGAACTAGTACAGCTCCCACAGATCAGCAAAACACAGATTGTTTGAAAGACATTAAAGTGACAAAGCTATGCCCCTTAGGAGGCTTGGAGGAAGAATCAGAAAATGACAGTTCCCAGACACAGCTGGAGGAGGTGTCTATGGTGGAGCAGGACCTTCCAGTATTGCCTGAGTTCCCAGGTTGCTATTTGCTGGAGGACAGAGATGCCAGCATAGATGTGAGCAACACCCCAGATGAGACTGTGACTAAAGATACTTTATTTGGGGTAATGACTCCAATCAAGAAATAAGAGGCATATATAAAGGCTGAAGGGACTTTTGCTTGTTGTATGCCATCTGTATCTAGTCACAGTAATGTTATTCAAGATAGTACTCAGTGGGGAGGCTTCAAGCTGGGGATGCTGCTATTGGGAAATTAATGCAATATGTAAAAGTTAAAGAAAGTGTACCTGTTAATGGAGGGGTGGGCATGATATAGTCCTCATGGTATGAAGTGCAAAAGTGTGTTCTTTACCATATGAGGCCCAGTCCCCATACCCAGAGAGTAGATGCCCGGGCAATTGTGCCACAGACCTACCAGCAGCAGGTGATGGAGGTTATGCACTCCAATACCTGTGGAAGGCACTTAGGAAGATGAGGGACACTGGCTAATTTGTTGCCCCACTTTTACTGGCCAGGCATGTACAGACAGGTTGCAGCCTACTGCAAGGCCTGTTCTGTCTGCCAGTCTGTGTTGGTGACTACCAGGCTGGCCCAGGAGAAAGTTCCCCAGAGTAGAAAAGGTGCCTGTACACTCACTAGGAAGGTGGTGGTGGCATACTGAGGGGATAAAGCCAACTGGGGAAAAGAATGGATGCCCTGGAAAATGAAAGGTAACCTTCCTCCTGGGCTGGGTGGTACATAAAGGTAAAAACACTTCTTAACTGAAGTTGAGAGGCTGTAATTAAAATGGAATGGCAAAGGTTTATGAAACTGGTTTATGGTTAATGGAAAAGAGTCCAAGGTAAATTTTATTAAGTGTGTGTTCGTATTTATAAGGAAAGACCTGCATAGGAATAAGTAGGTGGGAATGTTAATGGACACTGCGTTGGGGTAACCGACTGTTTACCCTCAGGTGTCTGAAACTGTACAGGAGATAAAATAATTTGTGGGTTTAAGTAGTGGGTGGAACCTAAGGAAAGGGCCCATACTTAGTACCAACATGTCTGGTGGGGATGGATAGAGCAATTAGCCACCGCTGGTAAAGGCGCTACATGTTGTAGGTAAATGTAGATTGTGCAGGGCGAGACCTTGCGTATATGTTTCTTTAGAAGGTTAAGGTTAGGGGTTAGAGAAAGGAAAACCAACACTTTCCTTATGGTTTTCCTCTTAGGGGGGTATGTGATAGAGTCAGTAGGTGACCTATGACAGGTAAAGGTCAGGTTAAAGGCTATAGCCCCCCCTCCAGGACAACCAACAACCATGGGAGCACAGCTGTTGCTAAGCTGCTGTGTCTGTAATAATGCTGGTTGTGATGCCATACTCATTGTGACATCATGTTGTTTGAATAATCTGATGTCCTGAACTGAATTAGTCTGTGTCTGTGTCTGTGTGGAGACTCACCTGCAGTCAGTGTGGAGAGAGACAGGACAAGTCAATCAGAGGAGAGATTGATTTGAACAGAGCCAGGACAGGCTGCTTTATTTCCTGCTGGAGAGATTGATTTGAAGAGACTAGATGAGAGATGCTGATGTTTTCCAATTAGTTTATTTTTTGTGTACAATAAATGACCACTTGTGGTTTTTCTACAACTTCTACAACTTCTCCTGGACTGCCCATGCTTCCTGACCTAAGCCTCCAAAAATATTTGGTGAAAGAGGTACCTGATTTAGTTACAGCTGACCAGATGCTGATCCAACATGGCATGCTGAAGATGCTTCGGTGAGCGGCTCCTGAACTGACCACGTTTGTTTCATTGACTTTCGCTGCTTCCCTAGAATAAGATGAAGGACTGCAAGGAAATTTTAAACTAGAAGATCGATGGCTCAGATTTAGAGTGGCAAAAAGAAGAAAAGCCAAATAAATGGAGAGTCACTTGGCCGCTTGGCCGTGGAAATGGATCTAATGGCTGCCTACCTGGTTCAGTCGCAGTGAGTAGGAAAACAAAAAGAAATAAACCGCTAGCTCCCATTTCCATATTCATTTGCTTAAAACCACACTATCTGAACTTAGTGTGTTGGATTTGTAGAAACTAAGGGTCTCGCCATGAGGGCATATTGAACTGCATGTGTTTATCCTTTGGACGAAGATTGACTGTTTCAGACATAGGGCAGTGAAAAGAGCAAGTCAAATTAAGGGCAAGATGTTTGATTTTAGCTGTGAAAACTAATTTAAGGGTTTGTCTACCTGGCTTGTTTGTGGCGAGTAGTAAAAAACAAATAGCTGGTTCACATGCTTTTACTTACTCACCTAATTGCACTCTCTGGAGTTAACGATAGTGTGCTAAACTCTTTGTAGCTGAGGGGCTTTTTTCTTTCTCTTTTTGAGGGGGTATTGGTTTCCATGCATTCCTTTTTGATGAGCCGAGAATTTGGTAGAACTATTTGCTGTGGTTAGCTCCCCCCCCCCCCACTCTGTACTGATGTTTTGACTAGAAAAGCCAGAGAGGTCAGGGATAAGCTCAATTAACAAGTAGATTGCTTGCAGTGATAATCTTGTTGCTTCCTGCATGAAGTGTGTGTGCAATTTTTTTTTTTGTTGTTTGTTTTTTATATTCTTTCTTTGCTCACCTGGCCTGATGTCCAAGAAGTTTAGACACCTCAGAGAAATCGAGCCAGAACAGAGTCTCAGGCAGTCTCATCGTTGAGCAGGCCAATCTGCTATGAAAACAGCAAACATGCCCAACGGTAACTTTAATGATTCAGGCCCAAGTAACCCTCCTTCCACTCAAACTGTTTCTAATACCCCCAGCACCTCTGCTAATGGGATTAAAGGATCAGTAAATGTAAAAAAAAAATACACAGCTCAGTATCTGGAGTTTTGAAAACACATAAACTGGTTGCTGATGGCCCCGTGGACCAATTTCTTACCATATCAGGGGTGGCTACCATGAGTAATAATGAAGATCAAAGCCCAGTTGCTTTAAAGACCAGGTGTTCATTAGAAGGAGCTGCTGAGCCTGTCATTGAGACTGTTAAACCTGTTCAGTTGGAGGTAAACCATCCTTTGGATCCTTTAAGTGAACAAGAGGAGGTGGTACAGAATTTTCAGAAGGAAGTTTTAAGTGGCTCGACTCCCACCACCTTGTGTAATAATTCATTGCATGTAGTTCAATGGCTCCTACAGATGACTCATTGGATCCTATTTCTGTTGGTTCAACTACAGATAGAGTGATATCAGATAATGACCCTATAATAAATCCTGAAGCTCAAATACAGCAAGAGGATTGTGGTGTAGGCATCTCTCTGAAAATCCAACGCATGCAACATGCAATGTTACAAGAAATGAGCACAGGCTTTCAAACCATATCCCTGGCTTTTGATTCCTTAGAGGGTTCTATTACTTCCTTGGATAATAAGATGGAAACCCTTACTAAGAGGGTCTCAGAACTAGAGACCAGAGTAGGGTCCACAGAAGACCAACTAAATCTGCTTCATAATAAAGTAACTTCCTGTTAAAAGGATTTACATGACCTGCAGCTTAAGGTGCTGGATCTTGAAACTCATTCAAAAGAGACAATTTAAAAATAGGAGGGCTACCAGAGGGCGCAGGGGGGCTGGAGACACTACAGTTCATGGAAGAACTATTAACTGAAGCTATGGGCAAAAAGTGGCCCGAAGAACAGGTGGTCCTAGATCGAGCCCACAGAAGTTTCTCTACTGGAAGAGATGTACCTAGATTTGTTTTTGTGAAACCCCACCACTTCCAGGTGAAAGTGCAACTACTACAGAAGACAAGAACAAATAGAGGCTTACATGTGAGGGGATATCAGCTCCAAGTTTGCCCGATTTACCTCCATCAGTTATGGCAAAATGAAAATCTTTTGACGGGATTAGAAAACTATTAAGGGATAAAGGCATCCCACATAATCTAATCCATTCAGGCCATTTGAAATTGTTTCTTAATGGCAGGCAGCATATTTCTGACACCCCTTTTGAAGCCGACCAATATCTAAAAACATATTTCTTCCATACTGAAGGAAATGGCTAAATGAAGCTTCATGTGACTGCCTCTATGACATGGTCTCCCAGTCAGTTTGGACTGGGGGAGGAGAGAGGGGGAAAAACACATAACAAAAGATTATGATATACACACAATATTTGAAAACTTCTTTTTCTCCTTGCTTGTTTAATTAAAAGTAAAAACGGAGATCTGTATGATTATTACATATTATTATACCAGTTTTTCGAAGGGGAAAGCAGTCAAAAATAATGTAGACAGAATGCATCTGTGGCCGGTTTCAGACCCTGACTCACACGACGCCCACCACAAGCTATGACCATCTTTGAAGACTGTCTTTTGGGGTGGGGGGGCAGCAACAAGTCTGGGTATGGGGTTTCTAGCAATAAGCTATTTGTTATTATGGGGGAAGGGAAAATAGGTATAGCATATGTATTCAGGTACAGTGTCTTTTATGTCTCTTTCCTAAACAAAAGCTGAGATGTAAGGCAGCAGTTTTTCATAAAATGTATGATAAAGAGGAAATAAAATGGCTGAAAACTTGAAGTGCTTGGATTGGAATTTGAAAGGAGCTAGAGACTGATTGAAAATACACAAAATCATACATTACGCAAATCAAATTCAAGCTAATTGTCTACTTTTATGAGACCCATTTTGCATCTAATGATTTTCAATATATATGTAACCTATTTAGAGGCCATGGGATTCAATCTTGTTTTTCAAACAATTCAAGAGGGGTGGCCGTCATATTCAAAAATAGTTTGAACATTACTATCAAACAAAATGAAGTTGATAAATATGGCAGATATGACATTGCCACAGTTCAAAGATTTAATTAATCAGCGACCATTGGCTTGGTATATGGCCCGAATGAGGATGACCCAGACATCTACATTCATTTTTTAATCACACTATCTAATCTGTCAGATCTCAGACTTATAGATATTTTTAGGGAAATATACCCTACGTGGAAAAAGGTTTCTTTCCTCTCCAGTGTACATAAAACTGCCTCTAGGATTGATTATTTCCTTCTCTCTAAAGAAATAGCCAATAATGCTATGCTGCCACAGATGCAACAGCTATTGGTAAAATAAAAGTGGTCATTAACAAAGCCTGCAGGCTCTTAACTGCTGCAGACCACATGACACACACATGCACACTCTATTCCATTGCCCAGATCCTGAACTTTGACGAGAGGGTCCACTACTGGTCCTGGCTCTTGACCAAAAAATCTCTCCTTGGCTTGACCTCCCCCAGGCCTATCTGCTTCCCTAATCTCCTCTTCCCCGACAGTGTACACATGCAGCTCGACCAAAGCTACACTGGCCATTCCCAGAGTCAGAAGCATACTCGACCAGAAGTCTTTTCTGGTCAGGGCTCCCTCCTACTTCAACACCCTCCTGCCATCAGTCTCTAACCATCAAAAACTTGGTCCCTTTGAAAAGGCACTCAAGACCCATTTCCTTGCCACCCGCAGCAACACATGCACACTCTAAATCCACCACCAGTGCCTTCGCCAGTCGCTCAGAATGGCCACATGACCTTTTTCACAGTCAGTGGCCTGGAATTCTTGCTCAGGCTCTCAGACAAAGTCTCCCGACAGACTGCTATAGAATTTGCACTACCTGCCTCCCCTAACTTACCCAGTTTACTCAGCTCCAGCCAAGCATAGTAGGCATGTGCACTGTCCCCCGATTCACTCTCTGGCCACTAACTGACCTCTTACTCTTAGGTTTATCCTATGCACTGTCAACAGCCACAACAATATATTAGACATCCTTGTAAACTGGTCATGACATCCTTATAAAATGATCATGCTGTAACTGGAAGTCAAAGTGCCCTGGCACTGTATCCTGTATTGTACTGTTTACTGTGTTGCTCATAGCCTACAGCCTCTACTCTATATTAGACATCTCAGTATACTGTTTCATGCTGTAACCTTGCCATCAAACTCCCCTGGCATTTTATATTGTATTGTACTGTCTATTGTATTTTACCTATGTCTGTATTGTGTATTGACGTGGAGCCTTTGGAAATGAGTCTCTTGACTCAAAGGTTGTAATTCCAAGATTTTAAATAAATAAATAAATAAAAATAATATTCTAAAAATCCATAATGAAGCAATTAAAATTTCTGATCATTCCCCTGTAATCTTAGTATCACACTACCTAAATAATGTTTATAATCATACAGTTTTGTTTTTTTTTATTAGAGAATGCTCTGTTGTGTGATGTTACTTTTAAACAGAAATTGAGGGCTGAGGTTGAAGTCTCCTTAATTAATAATGGATATGAAGAGGCCTCCCCGATAATAATTTGGGAATCTTTGAAGGCTTATATTAGAAGGTGGATTATATCGTACTCGTCCTTTAAGAGAAAATCCCATAGAGGAAAGTTGGATTCATTAGAACACCAATTCTTGTTATCTGAGGCTGTGTTTAGTGCATCACGATTGGAAGAGGATTTAATTTCAGTATTAAAAATTAGGGAACAACTTAATGGCCTGATTATATACAATGCAGAATGCTCTTTCCAAAATGTTAGATCTCATTATTTTGTATCTGAGAAACCTGATAGATTATTAGCTTACCAGCTACATTGTGAAAAGAACCAAAATGCAATATTTAAAATTCAACTTGATTCTGGTCAAACATCATCCTCTCTTTCAAAAATCAATAAAAGTGTTCATAAATTCTATACTAGATTATACACTTCTGATATCAGTCCCTCTCATCTGGACAGTGAAAACTTTTTTGCAGATCTTCCTATTACCCCCTTCATGAAATATCTAAAAATATAATTGACAATCCCATTACTATAGAGGAAATTCATACAGTAATCCATTCATTCCAAAACAGAAAAGCCCTGCGGCCGGATG
The DNA here is from genome assembly GCA_016271365.2 of Neoceratodus forsteri. Taxonomy (NCBI): domain Eukaryota; kingdom Metazoa; phylum Chordata; order Ceratodontiformes; family Ceratodontidae; genus Neoceratodus; species Neoceratodus forsteri. The sequence continues at coordinate 43,908,710 of CM057456.1, read as the reverse complement.
GGTTCTCAGCAGAGTATTATAAAGAATTTTCCGATATATTCTCTCCACTTTCATTATCTGCATACAGGGATATGGAAAAGGGTGAGGCCCTTTCGGAATTTCTAAATGACTCCATAATTACTCTCCTACTAAAGAAAGACAAAGACCCCTTAATGTTTGGATCATGTAGGCCTATTGCTTTGATGAATATGGACTATAAGATTATAATGAAAATATGGGCTAATAGATTAGCAGAATATGTTCAAACTATTATTCATCCTGACCAAACTGGGTTTATCCCTGGGAGATGATTAATGGCAAATGTCAGAAAGGTGCTTAATGTGTTAGAATTAACAGCTGAGTCTGAAATGGCAGTCATCTCGCTTGACGCTGAAAAAGCATTTGACAGGGTACACTGGCCTTTCTTAAAGACTAGCTTACCAAAATGTAATTTTGGAGAGAAATTTATGCACTGGATAAACATGATGTATAAAAGCCCCAACGTGAGGATTAAAATCAACTCCAATCTTTCTGATTATGTTTATTTACAGTGAGGAGTTCAACAAAGCTCCTCCTCCTGGGGCTGTGTGATGGCTGTTTGTGCTTCTCTGTGTCTGTAGGTTAGTTTTTGTTAATTTACATGTTTTTCTGCTTGGAATACCTTCGCCATTCTTGCACACAACATCTGTGAAAGTCTCCTGGACTGAATTTCTGCAAAACATCATTACCAGGTATCAGCTTTTTTTTTTTCTGTTTAACAATTTTTATTATTTAAGATAAGACACACACAAAGTATACAGTAGTACACATAAATCCAGGCCAAACCGCAACATTTGGTATGACCGGGAGTATGCAGTTATGCATAAAGATACAATATAGTGAGTCAAGACATTCAGTGATATCGGTTAAAGTGTACAGGCCAAGACAGAAACACACAGATAACTAACCATGAATAATAAGGGTCTGGCTAAACCCCAGATGCCTCTAAGGCCGCTGGACATAAATACAATGAATTAAGAATAAAAAGTATATAAGCCTGCCAGATCGATTCCAACACCAGATTATGAAACAAGTGTGTGCCTATCAAAAATCCATGTAACCATATCAACTATGTACAAGGAGGCAACCTTTCACTAGATAAGGAGCTATATAAGGAGACAGGCTAAAACCAAGAGGGGGAAGGGCACCATATCCAGTAGAGGGAAAATATCCAACCCAGGAGCAATAACGGACTGTGAAACAGTTCAGGTAGAGAGATTATGGCAATATTTAGACTGCAGAAAGGGTTGCCAGCATTTTTCAAATTGAGCCATAGAATCAGTCGCGAAGCTGGAAATTCTTTCAAATATAGCCCCCTGGGTTAATGCCAGGAGAAACTCTTGGAAGGATTGTGTCACTGGGGATTTACAATTTAATGAGTTGTTTGGCTACACCCCCCAACTGCAATAACCCACTTGGCCCCTGGGTTGAACTTGGGCACATTCGGCTGAGCGCATCCCAAAAGTAAAAGAGGTGGGTCTGGAACTACATCTGGAAAAATTTGTTGGCACATCCCCTGAATTGATACCCAAAAGAAATGCAGATTGGGGCCATCCCAGAGAACATGAAACAGATGTGCCCCTGAGTTACCACATCGCCAACAAGTGTCATTTGGAAAACGACCCATCTTCTTAAGCTTGGCCAGGTCCCTGTACCATCTGTGACTGGTCTTATACATAATAAGATGCGTGCGACCATTGCGGCAGGCAATATAAGCTCTGATCCAGCCGTGCTGCTACTGCTAGTCAGAAATTGAGACCTGAAAGTCCTTTTCCCATTGTGCTTTAGCCCTCTGGGTAGGGTCTACAGGAGCATCCCTAAGACCAGAGTAAATCCCACTAGCCCTGCTCCTGAGTTGCTTCCCCCATACAGTTACCGGGTGAGGTTGATGCTGCACATCCTCATCCAGAGGGGCATTTGGCAAATGGAGTATAGCATTCCTAATCTGAAGATATCTCCAGAAATGGGTGGGAGGGAGAGCATATCTATCTTTTAACGATGCAAAGGAATCCAGTATGACAGTGTTTGGGAGTAATAAATCCTGGATCGTGAAGATACCTTGGGTCTCCCAATATTTCCAGTATATTGAGGACTTCCCTATCTGTAGAGCTGGGTTATTCCACAGGGGCATATGTCTCCATGGGGTTGGGTCATGTCTCAAGAGAGAGAGGACTTGCTTCCAATACAGAATGGAAACATGTATGGGGGAGAGATATCCAATGATAGTTTTTAATTGCTATAGAGCACCACCGCTAGAGAAGGGGCATGAACCACTGATGCCTCCAAAGGGAGCCAAGTTGGGGAGGCCTGACCAGTCTTAGAGAACCATCTAATAGTCTGTGAAGTAATGAAGGCTATATGATATCTCTGAAGCCAAGGAAGACCCCACCCCCCTCTTCTTCAGTGTTGACGTAATTTGAGTTTACTATACCGAGGCAAAGCTCCTTCCTATAAGAAGCTACCCATTAGTGCATCAAATTTTTGAAACCATTTCTGAGGGATAACTATGGGTAGGTGGGCTAGCAAGTATAATATCCTTGGGGCAGCCATCATTTTGATGGAGTCAATCTTACCAGCAAGCGACAATCTCAAGGCCTTCCACCTTCCCATGTCCTGTCTGAGGGAATCTAATAAAGCTGTAAAATTAGCGGAGAGCATTTTCCCTGTATTTGAGTGAAGGATAATACCCAGATATTTTATACCACTAGGGGACCACTGTAGACCTCTAGTTATAAAGTAGGTTCCGGGATTCACTGAATTTAAGGGAAGCACCTCAGTTTTGGAGTGATTTATCTTAAGACCTGACACTTCGGCAAATGTAGCCAAAATGTCAAGGATATTACTAATCACCTCGGGGGAAGACTCCGTGGTGATGAGAAGGTCATCTGCATATAAAAACATTTTGAAGATAATATCTCCTACTTGTATACCAGGAATTTTTGAAGATTATCTAAGGGCACTAGCTAGGTGCTCTATAGCCAAGACAAATAAAAGGGGGGAGGTGGGCACCCCTGCCTAATACCTTTCTGTCAGGGAAAGAATGGAGAGATAATACCATTCATCAGTACAGAAGCCATAGGGGAGGCATATAGCAATTGTATCCAAGAAATAAAGCCAGGTCCTAAGCCCATTCTGTAAAGGGTATGGAACAAAAAAGGCCACTGAACAGAGTTGAATGCCTTTTCAAAGTCAATTGCTGGGGCTACAGAGGGCTTTTTAGATAGTTTGGTGTAATGCAAAAGCGAGAGCAGCGATCTATGATGGTCTGACCCCAATCGACCTTGAACAAAGCCCGCCTGTGCAGGGTGAATCAGATCTAACAGGAGACAGTCCAGCCTGTTTGCAAGGAGTTTGGCCAGAATTTCAGCATCAGCGTTAATGAGGGAAATGGGACAGCAACTGCCAGGGAAAAGAGGATCCTTCTCTTTTTTTGGAAGTACTGTAATAGCAGCCTCTCTCAGAGATGGGGGTAATAGACCTACCTGTAATGAGTGTTGAAACATACAGATCAGGTAAGGAGCCAGATTTGTTCCCCTGATTTTATATAAATCAATCGGGAGTCCATCCTTCCCTGGAGTTTTTTGAGGATTTAGGAAGGCAATAGCCTTCTCCACCTCAGCTACAGTGAAAGGTGCATCCAACAATTTGGTGTCAGAGACTGTTAAATGAGGGATAGGTAATTTATCCAGAAACTTTTGAATAATCAGTGGATCAGGAGGATGGGGGGATGCATACAGTGCCTCATAAAACTGGGCCATGATCCTATTCACCCCTTTGTGGGAGTGAGACAGGACCCCATGCTTGTCTTTCAATGCATGAATGGTACTAGATGCCTGTTGCTGCTTAAGCCAATAAGCCAGGAGTTTACTGACCTTTTCACCCCCTTCCCAATAGGAATGACACAGCCGTCTGAGATTCAACTCGGCTTGCCCGGTCAGGTGAGCATTCAAAGAGATTCTGGTACTAGCTAGTTGTGCCAATAAGGACTGGGAGGGGACAGAGGATTTATACTGAGATTCCAAAGAGGCTAGTTGTTTTTCTAGAACTCTTTGATCTGCCTCTTGACGCTTCCGCCTGGCAGAGGCATATGCAATGATTCTGCCTCGAAGGGTCGCCTTGAAGACCTCCCATAAAGTTGAATCATTCACTTCCCCATTGTCATTATTTTCCCAGTATTCCTGCACTACAGGTGCCAACCAGTGCAGGAAGTCAGCATCTTCCAGTAAGAGGGGGTCCAACCGCCATGTACGAATTGGAGGGGGGTCCAATCCCAGTTTGATCCCTAATTCTAAAGGGGCATGGTCCGAAACATATATTGAGTGCATATCAGACCTAGTTACTTTTTCATACTGAGCAGATTAAATAAGCCAAAAATCAATTCTGCTAGATGAGCCGTGAACCTGAGAGAAGCAGGAATAGCCATTTACACCTGGATGCATTGTTCTCCAGGCATCCAGCAAAATATGCTCTGACATTAATGTCTGGACCGCTTTGTGAGCTTGCCTATGAGGTTCAGGGGTTTTATTACTTCTGTCCATAGAGAAGTCCAAAACTAAGTTAAAATCTCCACCCACTAGAACTGGAGTGTTAGTTTCATTAAAGTCGGTAAGGGCCTGGTTGAAAGTATAAAAGAACTGAGGGCAGTCCTGATTAGGGGCATAAAGATTGGCTAGAATCAGAAAGCCCTCTGGGGTCTCCATGTCTGCCAAGATCCACCTTCCCTCCGGATCATGTTTGTGCCGCTTCACTTGCCACCCCAAATTTTTGTGAAATAAAATAGAAACTCCCCTTTTATGGGATGCTGCTGCACTATGTAGTTCATCAGCTACCCAATCCCATTTGAGCTTCTTGGCTTCAAAAGGGGACAGCTTTGTCTCTTGGAGAAACGCCACCATGGGTTGCAGCTTCTTTAAATGGAGCAAGACCTTTTTTCGCTTAATCGGTGAATTAAGCCCCCGGACATTCCAAGATACAAATCTAGTCCCCATATGACCATTGAAATAACATGGCTGAAGAGAGGTACGAGAGGAAGCACAGCTCAAGTAAATTATGCCCAGTGAGCCAAATCTCCCTACCTACATCCATGATACAGTATATAGCACTAGCTTCCAGATTGCCATAATAACAAACAGAACAACAGTTTCCAAAAGTATTTTCAGGGACAGAAATCATCCCTAACGAGAGGGGAAAACAAACCAATTATGTGTAACAAAGAACCAACGATAACATGAATCATCCCCCCAACCCTACCCTGACCCAAAAACAATCCCTTATCTGACCAGCAACCGCTGAGTGTATTGACCATTTAACGGCCCAGATACCAGCGGAGGTCGCTGGGGGGTAGTGTAATCAAGTACTACACTAAACAGAGAGGATTATTAGAAATCCGGGATCTACTGCTCATGATCCCATGTCAGCAAACGAGTCCTTCTACCCAGACATTCAACACAAAAAAAAAAAGAAAGAAAATTAGGAGTGCTTCACAAGGAACGGAGCTCACATTAGGTCCCAGGAAACCTATGAAAAATTGGATACTCAGTTGCCAGGAAGTTGAGGCTGCAAGTCCTCATTTATAGCCCCTGACTTCCAGATGGGAAGAATATGCAAAGTCAAAGCCAAGTGAATCCCCTCAAGATTAGTGAACTAAGGTGGGGGGCATTAAAACATTTTAAAGAGATAAACCCCCATTTACCCAACCTCCACTTAGCCCAGAAGGGGGGGGGGAGCAACTGAGAATACCTCGGTGAAAAACCTGTACATGGGGGAATATCACAAAAAGGCGACTCCAAAAACAATATCCATTATCTTAGGAAAAATGGAGAGATGAAGGGGCAGAGAGTGTCTGCACCTTGAGGGTGTACCAGCCTCAAGCCTCCTGCAAGAGAAGCCTGAGGCTATGGACCTTGCATCCCAACCTGTTAGGTTAAGGCCCCGAGAGAACATATAACAGCCCGAGAAAAGGACAAAAAGCAAAATGACATGGGGAAATCAGCCCACAGCTTCAGTGACTGAAGTTATATCCTTCGGTGGCTTCACTTCAGGCCGATTGTCTGACGAGCACAAGGCATCCCAGGGCAAATCTTTTACCTCCGCTCATGCAGAATTCTTGTCCGCTTTGGTCCCAGCATCTTTTGAAGGAGCAGATCAAGGAGGCAAAAGAGGGGCAACAGGGGAGCCATCAGCAGGTAAATCCATCAGTGCCTGAAACTTGTTGTTACTCATGTCAGGATGGAAAGAGTTCTGCGACACAGATGATTCAGAGCTTACACTCCGGCTTCTCGACCTGGGCCACGGAGTTTTGTCGACATGTGCCCCTTCGAGCCTTTGCCATCTTCTGTTCCATCTCTTGCTGTCACTTCCCAGGGGTTTTTGAGGAGATATTCAGCTGGGAGTGCTCTGATGTTTAGGGGGTATCAGAGAATGGTAACTAGGAACCTGCGAAGAGGTCTCCATCAGTGACGGCTTACTTGGGTAGGCCAGTGAGCCAGGAAGCTCATACAGAAAGCCCCTGGACAGTTTAGGATCTTGAGCAGATAGGAAATTCTCCGCAGCCGTAGGATTATCAAAGACTCTGGGGGCACCGTTATAGATGATCCTGAGTGAGGCTGGATACCGTAGGGAATACTCTAATGCCAGTTTGGTGCAGGCTCTGCGGGCTGTTGTGAAGGCCCTGTGTCTAGTAGTTACCTCCTGGGTGTAGTCCATGAAGATCTGTATTTTATGCCCTTTCCAGTACAGATCTTTCTTTGTATGTGCCAGCCTTGTAATCATTTCTCAATCTTGAAAACGAAGAAAGCGGGCCAAAATTGTACATGGGCGGGCACCGGTCTCGGGGCGGGGGGCTATAGTTCTGTGGGCCCTGTCTATCTCTAGCAGGGCCATGCAATGCCAGTCCAGAATGTCAGGCAGCTCTTTTTGTAAGAAGGAAATTGTATCAGTCCCCTCGCACCCCTCCGGGAATCCGACAAAATGCAACTGTTCTGGCGGCCCCGGTTCTCTAGATCTTCCACCCTATCCCAAAGTACGTGGATAAGCCGTTCTTGTTCTTGCAACTGAGCACTAGCTTTATGCCACCCATCTTAAGCTTTGGCCAGTCTGTGCTCAGTAACACATGCACATTGTGAAAGGTCAATAATATCAGCTGAATTTTGTTTAGCGGCTGAATCAAGTTTCTCCATGCGCTGTAGAATCTCCGCGAACATCTGCCAAAATCCGGGCATATCGCCTTGCAGCGGGCTGGGTCCTGAGGCAGAATCCATCTCGGTGAGTGATTAGGCCTGGTAGCTCAGACAAGGACCGCCTAAAACTAACGAAAACAAAGCAGCCAAGAACCAAACATTTAGTCGCTCGACGGGCAATAACTACACGAGCAATGAACACCATGTAGTTGTGCTGTATCGGTAGAAGAAAATGGATTTAACAAGGATTATTTAGGGTTTTTTTAGCAGCAGCTCAGTGTTCAGGTGTCCATTCAGCTCGGCTGCTAGCCACCCCCCCCACCCCAGCTATCAGCTTTTTAATTTTAAATCAACTCTTTCAAAGCCATCCCAAGGAAACATATGTCTTGCAACTAGTCTGACAAACATGGTGATGCTGGGTCCTGCAACTGAATCAACATTTTCTTCTGACCACTCCTAAAGCAGCTGTACTTGTGGACTTTAAAGAACAAAGGAAACATACAGACAAAAGGATTTCACATCTTGCATATACCCAGGCCACAGTTTATCACCTTTCATAAATTTTAACACATTCTGTGGCTGAAGCAATATTTTTCTCTGACCTGCTCCTAAAGGAACTTTACTTGTCTCTGAGGACTTTCAAGATCAAAGGAAACATACTGATAAAAGGATTTCACACTTTGCATATGCCCAGGCCACAGTTTATCACCTTTCAGGAATTTTAACATATTATGTGACCCTGGATCTTAACAGTTCGTCATTTCCTCTGGATGTAATTATCCATCAGCATTTTCCTTTTAAATCAACTTTACATGTACTTTGTCATTTTCTCCACTCTCTAATCCTGCTGCTCCTGCTACTGTCAGGGAATATTCACCCAAAACCTGGACCCCCTCACTTTAAATGACTAAGCTTCAAGGTCAACTTATTATAATATCATTAAATATTAACAGTCTCCTTGCCAAGTTTGCACAATTCCAGGCATGGGTGCAGGTGATCAACCCAGACATTACAGCACTCACTGAAACCTGGCTTTCCCCCAAGACACAGGATACATCTATCTCCCTTGATGGCTATAACTCGTTCTGACAAGATAGAATTGCTAAACGTGGGGGTGGGTGCCTAGTATATGTCAGGTCTGGAATAAAGGTGCAGGCCTTTGATAACAGTCTTAATACAAAAGAGGCCCACATTCTGAACCTCAAATTAAACATAGGGACACAGAATAAAGTCCTGCTGGTCTCTACAATATACATACCTCCAGGGCACCAACTGCTGGGCTAAACCATGTCATCACAAGCCAAGAGCAACTAGACAACAACTGGGAGAAGATCATTGTAGGTGACTTCAACATAAACTGGCACTCACAGAAAGAAACAAAAGCCAAGGATCTAATTACTAGCCTTTTCCTAAAACAGATGGTCACTGCTGACAACCGGCTTAACTACAAAACAGGGAGCAGCTCTCTCAGAGACTGACTCCTGACCACACACCCTGAGCATATATCTGATGTCACTGTCCTGCCTGAAAGCCTCATTGACCAATCCCCTGTGAAGTGTACCTGGTCTAACAATTTCCCCAAGAGTTCACCCAAGGTGTGCAAAAACTGCTGCCTGAGGCCTGGACTACTTGAACATTTCAAGCTGTACATGTCACAACTGAATTGGTCCCCGCTGGCTGGGGATATAGATGGTATTGGGGTACTTAACTACTTCATAATGGTTTTCAGCCATGCTTGTGATATTTTTGCACCACACAAAATTAAAACAATTAAGGGAACCTCCAATCCCTGGCTGTCCAACTCCCTTATTGGACTTATGAAGAATAGAGACAATCTTTGGCATATAGCAAAAGCAGTTGGTACACCTGCTGCATTTAATACCTACAAGGCAGCTAGAAATGCCTGCACCAGACTCATCCGACAGGCTAAAGCCTCCTACTATAAGGATCTACTAAGCAAAACCTGGGGTTCTGGAAGAGACTTTTGGTGCTCTCTTAAATCCTTAATGGGCAAAGCCCTTCAGGACCCCCCCCCGATCTATTATTGACTGTGAAGGGGCCCCTACAGGAACCCATTGAAATTGCCAATGAGCTCAACAACGAGTTCACTGACCTTTCAAGTGTACTCCCGGGTGACCACTTCAAAGATACGCATGCTCAGCAATGCCCAACTGCCCCTCAAGATTCCCCAAGGAAAGATATACCACTCTTTTACTTTAGACGTGTCACCAAAGCTGAAACCATCAAGCATATTAAAAGGGAGCTTGGGAAGACCAGGATGGGGGTGGATCTGCTTGACATGAAGCTGATTGGTCTACTATTTCATGAACTTGCTGGTCCTCTTAAGGTGCTTAATGCCTCTCTAAAATCAGGAGTATTTTCAAATGTATGGAAGTCAGCTAACATAACGCCTGTCTTTAAAGCGGGGAATAAAACCCAAACAACCAACTATAGACCTATATCCATCCTTCCTCCCCTTTTGAAAGTACTCAAAAGAATGGTCTCAGAGCAGCTTACTGAATACCTTGATAACCATAACCTACTCTGCCCGCAACAGCACAGCTTCCGTAAGAAGCACTCCACACTCACCGCTCTAGTTGATTATACATCCCAACTATATAATGCCATGGATAGTAGTCAGGCAGTTGGATCAGTCTTCATCGACCTTACGAAGGCTTTTGATTCTGTTAATCACAACCTCCTACTAAGTTGTCTTCTGTCTACAGGTCTATCCCCAGATATGGTATTATGGTTTGGCAGCTACCTCTCAAACAGATCACAATGAGTCAAAATTGGTGATACCCTATCCGCAGCTAAGGAGGTGCACCTCGGGGTTCCACAGGGGTCAATCCTCAGTCCTCTACTCTTTAGCCTTTTCATCAACTCTGCTCCAATGGCTTGCTCAGCAAGCACAGTTCTCTTTGCTGATGATGCAGTGATCTCAGCCGCTGGCAAAGACCAACAATCCAGCACAACTGAACTCCAAAGCAGCTTCCATAAACTTGAATCTTGATTTTCAGAAAACAAGCTACTATTAAACATATGAGTATGCTCTTCATCACCTCCCAAAGCAAAAAGAAATACCTGCCCTTGCGTATTCATAACCAAAAGGGTGAGATCCTAGACCAAGTATCTAACTTCAAATATCTCGGCATTGCCTTTGATGGCATGCTCACCTTCTCAAACCAAATTGACTCTGTTATCAGACTGCAAATATAAAACTTGGTGTACTTTATCATCACAGACATTCAATGACACCAGATGCACTCAGACTAGCCACCAGTAGTTCAATACTTTCTACCATTAACTATGGGTTGACTATATATGGGGCGGGCACAAAAACTGCTCCTAACAGGATCAACACACTCCTCAATAAGGCCTGTCATCTTACTTTGGGGTCTACTCTTGACACCCACACCTGCTTGCTGTACGCTGAAACTGGGTGGCTCCCACTCCATCTTAGAAGGCAATACCAAACCTGCCTACTTCTAAAAAAAGTACTACTTGGACTGACATCCCCCACACTGGGTGGGTAGTTTAAGCTGGCTGTCCCAATGAAATCTACCCATAGTGCAGTCGCTGACAAGATGGTGATTCCCATCAAAAGGATGAAACTTGCCCAGAACTCTATCCTGTATCAAGGACCAAAATGGTACAATGAACTACCTGCTGACCTCACTGATACTACCAAGATTAGTACCTTCAAAGCTGGGCTCAAATCTCTCCTTGGCTCTAAAATGAATTGTACCTGCCTGCACTAATGTGATAATACCTTGCCACCAGTTTTCCATTTACCTACCCCCCTACATCTTTCTGCTATATACCACTTTTTTCTTAACCTGCTCCCCTACCCCCAATTACCTGATGATAGCCTCACTTGTTTGAAAGTTCCACCTCTCTCCCACCTCAGACAATGCCACCTCCAGCTGACCCCACCCCAACCCCCTCTTATCTAATTAGTCTATCTGTTAATATGTACTAATTTGATGTGTATAAGTTAAAATTTTACTATTACTGTCTGTGTACACGCTTCAATGTTTTTCTTTTTTTTCTCTGTAACCCCTGTAGTTTTGTAATGTTTGTTCAACACTGATGTGGAACCTTTGAAAATGAGTCATTGACTCAAAAGTATTAATCCCAAACTGAAATAAATAAATAAATAAAGCTGTCTACTATTCCCTCTGTTATTTACAATATTTTTTGAGTCTCTTGCTGTATCAATTAGAAATAATAAACAAATTAAAGGCCTGTGTATTAATGGTGTGTCTTGTAAAATATCCCTGTACGCGGATGATATTTTGATTTATCCAGATAACCCAAAAGCAAATGAGATGGAACTTCAGAGGGGAAATAGAAAGTTTTAGTAAAATATCGGGCTACAGAGTTAACTGGGAATAATCAGAAACCATGTATAATGGGTTGAATATTAATAATTTGGATACCTTTCTTTACTCTCCAATTTAAACAGAAATGAAATATATGGGCGTCATTCTGACAAAGGAAATAAAAAATCTATATAAGTACTATATAAGTAGGATCTCACCCTTTTGGTTATGAATACACAAGGGCAGGTATTTCTTTTTGCTTTGCTTTGAATCCTTTCTGGATAAAATGACGATGGATCTGGGAAAATGGGTTAACCTACCACTAACTACTATAGGTAGGGTTAATATCATTAAGATGACCATCTTGCCACGCTTTCTCTTTTTATTCCAGGTGCTACCTATAAATTTGACTAAAGGTTTTTTTATTTACAATAGATAAATTGTTTAGAAAATTAATTTGGAAAAATAAATGCCCTAGGGCAAGTCTGATGAAATTGTATCCTCCTTTGAATCAAGGAGGTTTAGTTCTCCCAAACCTGAGACTATATTATTTAGCAGCACAGATCGAACTGACTCTGTCTTGGTTTCAGGATCAAGATTTAAACAGATCTACAAAGACCTATGAAGCCTTAGAGCATTTTTGTTTGCCATTTCAAAAATTATACCAAGCTCTTTATGTAAACTGTGAAAATCATATATATATAGAAATAAGGTATTAAATTCTACTAAGACTACTTCTTGAGCATGGCGAGATGCACATTTAATTTTGAGCTCAAATTGCTCCCTTTCCCTTTTTTCACCTTTATGTATGAATTCTCATCTTAAATGTATGCAAGTAAACAAAACTTTTTTGAGCTGGAAAACCTGTGGTCTAACTCAACTGGATCAGTGCTTAGTAAATTGTCAACAGATATCATTTAAAATTTTAAAGTATAAATTTAATTTACTGAATGTAATCTAGCTTGCTTTCCTCCAATTAAGAGACTATTTTTTGAAAAACAAGGTTGGAATATTGAGTCTGACTCCTCTGGAATCTGTTGTGGAAAACCTGCAAAATGCAGTTACGCTGATCTCAAAAGTCTATATCCTTCTACTGTAAGCTAGCAAATGGGATAAGGATCATTGGATGCAGAGCTGGTCCAGGGAACTGGGGCCTCAGAGTCATAACATGGACTGGTCAGAAGTCCTTGCTATGCCCAAGAAAGTATCTAAAAATTCTAAGTTGACACAACTACAATTCAATGTTATTCATAACTTATACTACACTCCAAATAGACTAAGTAAGTTTTACCCTGTGCTATCCAATCTATGTACCTGCTGTAAAGGTGAGAAAGGGACTTTAAGTCACATCTTGCTTTTCTGTCCAAATCTAGCAGCATACTGGAATAAAATAAGAGATACAATATCAAAGGTGCTAGACAAGAATATCACATTTGATCCCAGGATTCTACTATTTGGCTTAACGTCAGGCCTAGAACTCTCTGAAGAAGCTAGTTTGTTTTTAGCCTCATCAATTGTCCTAGCAAAAGAGGTTATTCTTTTACATTAGAGAGATGAGCTACCTCCAAACTTCAGTGAGTGGCTTAATTTATTAACTGATAGTGGGAATTTAGAAAGAATTTTATTACATTAAGGAAAACAAACTATAAAAGTTTCTTAAAATCTGGCACCCATTTCTTAACTTTCTAAATAGTTGAACATCAATCAAGTAATATTTTCAGCCTAATTATATATCAAAAAAGACACTATAAATAGGATTAGCCACAGATACTGCTTTCCCCTTGTACTATGAGGTCAATAGGATACCACAATTAGCTCATGCCTGAAAAGAGGGTATCGGACTGAGTACAAAAAAAAAGGAAGCCACACCACATTCAGAAGCCTCTCCACATGCAGCTGCAAGAAAACCGGGAACAATGCCGGATGCCCCTGCACTCCAGAAAATACAACAATTCACAGTAAATTCACAGTAAATCAGTCTCTCTAAAAGCAGGATGAGGGATACACCCTCTTAGTTACATAATACAGCACTTAGGCATGGGCACTAAGCAAAGATGAGATAGAACTGCTCATTGCATTTTACTCTACCCTCAGGCCTCGATGTTGCAACAGCACTCCTCGGGACCTCAGCATTCAGATGTAACTTATTCTCCACCTGAAAGCCTAGTTGATGACAGAGAAACTGCAAGTTAACTTCTGGACCCTGAGACATTTTTTCAATAGCCATCAGGCATCCTTCTTTGAGGACGAGCTACTAACAGGTCCCTTATGGTCACTTGTCTAGACCTTTGCCAGGATCTGAGGCTCCAGAGACTGAAACAGTGGGAACTAGTACCACCATTCTGAGCCTGCAGGCACCCTCCATCAGATTGCATTCAGAGACACTTTGCACCACACAAGTGCCCAAACTCTCAAACATGAGACCACAGAAACTCTACTTGCAAGTCCAGAGCCCTATACATATACCCCAGTGGGGCGGTCAGCAAGAAGATCTGGGAAGGAACAGGAGCCAACGTGTACAAGCTGTACTCAAAAATTGACAGTTCCTTGTTGATGGGGCTGAAAAACAGTAAATGTAAGAATACAGTTACATTTCTGACAGGGGCTAGAAACATTAATACTTGATGCATGAACAGACTGCATAGTAACCACCACCACTTTTTATGGAGGGGGGGTGCTACACTAATAAATGCAAAGTAATTCGCATGGGGCAAAAAGTGTGAAAATAGAATACAGAATGTGGGTAAGAATGGAAAGTACAATGGAGGACAGGGATCTGGCATAATAATATTGGACTATTCATAAATATCAGCTCAGTTCAACAGGGCAGTGGGAGGATGAATTGGATGTCGGGATGCATAGGAAAGGGAATTAGTAACCAGTCTAGTGAAGTGATTGTGCCATTGCTCAGTCCCTGATTCATACTCACCTGGAGCTCCATGTGTAATTATGGGGCCCTCACTTGAAGAAAGACAAGGACAGAGAGGAGGCTGTGCAGAGAAGGGTAACCAAAATGATCCAGGGTCAGAAAGAAAAGACTTATACGAAGGGGTTTAAAGATCTCATGTACCCACTGTGAGCAAGTGGAGAGAGGCAGAAATGACCAAGTTCTACAAATAACTCTGCAGTCACACTGAGTGGGAACACAAGTACCAGAAGAAACTCATTGACACTGGTGGGTGGGAGATTTAAGAGGGATGTCAAAAGCATTTTTTCATGGACAGGGCAGTAGAGAGGTGAAACAGACTACCAATGGAGATAGTTTGTGCAAAATCAGTAGGGGCTCAGACATGGGTGGGACAGACCTACAGGGCTGGTGCCATTAGTGGCAAAGGGAGTGGGCAGGAGTGATGGGCCACTGGGGCCCTCACAATCAACATTAGATAGAAAGGGCTGGGCAGATTTAATGGGCTGTAATGCCTCTTTCTGCTGGCACAGTTCTATATTTCTATGCCATACTTTTAATTCTGATCAATTTGTTTTTTTCTGCCTAGGATTAGAGCTGGATGGTGGTCCTACGGTTGAATCCTGGTGTTCTCCAAATCAATACTTGTATCCCCTTTCCAGGTTGCACCTACCCTCTCCTTTTGAGAGTACATGCTCATCTGTTCATTTGTTTGCTCTTTAGTGCCTTCTTCTCTAAGGTACCTTTGACCTTTGGGGACCTCATCCCTGTTACACCTCTAGGAGTTGACCCTCCTCAAGAGGGTTACTGTGTCTTTCAATCCAAAATGGTACTATTCCCTTTAGCTGGAGCAGAGATAGTGTGATCCCAAATTACAAACACAGTCATGTTGCAAAAAATAGTCTACATACTATTTACAGTAGCAGAGGTGTTCTGGTATGATCCAACAAAACTGGATACAGTGAAATCTGACCATTTTCTTGGATTTCAGATTAGTGGAATTTTTTACTTTCTGATGTGATAATCTGATTCAGAGTTGGATCTCGGATCGTGCAAATTGACTGATCCGCTCTGACACGAGTTCAAGTGCCCCCCCATTATGCTATCTTCCGAAAGCAAAGGCTCATGGGGTTTGTCTATCCTGAGCCATGCTCTGCAGGTCCTCCTGTGCTCCCTAAACCTGCTGGCATGTCTAGACTCTGTAGAGGTTAGGTGAGCATTTCATGTTAGACATT
The DNA here is from genome assembly GCA_016271365.2 of Neoceratodus forsteri. NCBI lineage: Eukaryota > Metazoa > Chordata > Ceratodontiformes > Ceratodontidae > Neoceratodus > Neoceratodus forsteri. Next base: position 43,893,049 of record CM057456.1, on the reverse strand, counting down.
TTTTTTTATTATTTTTTTATTAATCTCTCTAGATTCTGTGCAGTATGCCTCCTGGCCCCAACTGTTGTGTCTGCATGACTGGGAGGAAGGGTGTCAAGGCAGCTCTCTGCTCCCCAGTGCAGACTCATAGCTTGTGGGGGCCAGCTGAGTGAAAATGCAGTGCAGTGTCAATTTGGCCTTTAAACCACCATGAGAAGAAAAACATCCTGACTATCTCTTCTGCTAGATTGTGTGCTTGATGGGGGCCAGGTGAGCTAGAGGAAGGCAACATGACTGAGCCTGAAATAGGTGCTTGAGGGGAGAGGACAGAGTAGTCAAGGTAAACTAGAGCCCCCTTTTGGGAGGTGGGTAAGGAGATGAGGAGCAAGGGGGAGGAAAGGGGTCTGAGCTGATATCTGAGTGATCTAGGAGAGGTGGTGAAGTGGGAGAAGAGGGAGCTGGTTCCAGAGTGAGGAAAGATAATAGGCAAAAGCTGCTTGGCCAACAGAGGTACAGGGATGTGATATATCAAAGATGCGAGGGTCCCTGGAGCAGAGGGAGCAGGAGACAGAGGAAACAGGGGAGAGAAGTGATGAGAGATAGAAGGGGAGGGATCCATAACCCATATTTAGATATAAAGGAGGCACAGTGCATCTTGTGACATGAAGGTACATGGAGACTGGATAGTGTTGAGTAAAGTAAGAAATGGTGAGTTTGAGGCAGAGAGTTGGTAGTGAAGTGACTTAAGAAGTTACAGATGGTATCCAGCCGGCCAGAGTTATAGACCAGGGACATGATTTTAGAAAGGTGCCCAAGATTGGCGCATCATGCGCCGAACCACCACCTGTGGCAAACCTGGGTGTGCCAAAGACCCTGTGCTGAATTTTAGAAAAAGAGGGGTCCCAGTGCCAATGTCCCCAGGTTTGCTGCAAGCTGACCCGCTATGAAGAAATGGTGCAAGGGAGGGGAATACTGCAAGCTGTGGGACAGGCTTGCAGCAACAGCAGTCAGTGATGGCAACCCAGCAGCTGGTCGCCCTGGTGGCTGGTGGATCATCTTGGGCATGCCATGACTCGTGGGGGGGGGCATGTGACAGGTCAGGCTGGGGGGGAAGGGGTGGACACTGTCCCCAATGGGGCAAGTGCATGGTTGGTGCAGATCTGTGTGTGTCTGTGGTGGGGGAGCAGACGCACCAGTGCCACCAAGGAGCAGATATGGAGGATTTTAGGATCAAGACCATCAGGGCTAGACTTGCACAGGTTCAGGGAGTAAAGAGCAGTCTGAGTCTCCTGGGTAGTAACAGGGCAGAAGAGAAAACCCTGCGGGGAGACAGAACATGGTATAAAGAAATGGTGGCTAGAAGGGCTGAGGAAGGGAGAGCACAATGGTAAAGAACTCACCAAAATGAGACGCAACAGAGGAAGGGTCAAACACCAGTGAACCATTTATCAGAAGGATGATCCTTAAGCATTACTCCATGAGAAGCCTGATGGTTCATTGAATTCAAGGGTTTTGCCCGTGGTTTAGTAAGGCAGTGTGTGACATTGGCCATGCCCCCACTAAATGGCATTGTACTTAACCTATGCAGACCAAGCATCAGTTTGTTGATATCAATTACCACCACCCACCTCCTCTGGCAGCATCTCTTCTGTTAGGGTTGGACCTTATTCTCTAAGGTAAACTTGGTCTAATGGGGCCATGTCCCTGAGGCACATCTTGGAGTGGTACCATCTGCAAGAGGGATCTTGTATCTCTGCAGAATCAATCATTTATTCCCAACATCGCACCCATCATTTCAAATCCTTCCAGTCCTTCCCTGTGTTCCTAAAGCATTCCTACATAAGGAGCTTGATGTTCCATTGAAGCAAAATCAATGAAAAACTACAATTGTTTGAACTGACATCTAATGCTCTCTGAGAAAGGAAAGTACTATCCCCCTGCCTTTTTTTCAGGCAAGGTAAGGCAATTTCACTTATGAAGCACCCTTTCCCAAGGGCTCAGGGTGCTGTATATATTAAAAAATACAACAATAATGCATGACAAAATTATTTAAAACATAACAGGTACAGTGTTGATTAAAACTAACTATAACTAACTAGGGAAGGCTTTCATAAGTAAGCATGTTTTCAGTAGCCTTTAAAAAATCTCCACTGAGCCTTCTGAGCAAATATCTCCTGGAAGAGAATTCCATAAAATAGGGGCTGCAACCCCAAAATCTCTGTCCCCTAGATTGTTTTAGATGGGGTGAGGGAACAACCAGTAGGTCAGTGTCAGCAGAGTGGAGGGATCTGGTTGGGAGGTATGAAACAAGAAGATTTTTCAAGAAGTCAGGTCCCAAGCCACGCAGGGCCTTGTATGTTAACAAGCATGTCTTGAAGATTATGCCACACCTCAAAGATAAGCAGTGCAGTGTACACAACATTGGCATGATATGGTTCCTCCAAGATGTTCCTAACACCAACTAAGCTGCAGCATTCTAGACCAGTTGCAGGCATTGCAATAAACCTGCAGACAACCCCAAATATAGAGCGTTACAGTAGTACAACCTAGAGGTAATGAAAGCATGAATGATCATTCTCACATCAGCAGGAGCTTGATGTGGTTTGATCCTGGCAATATTTCAGAGATAGTGAAAGCCAGATCAGACCACTGCCAACACCTGCTGGTCCAGTGACAGCCCATGGTCCAAAATGAACACAAGATTCTTCACTATATCAACAGTGATAAGAGGACAGCCATCTAATGCAAGGAGGGCTATCACATCACCTGTGACTGTTGAGCCCTGTCGACTTGGCCTCTGTTTTCCCTGGGATGAGACGCAACCAGTTTGAGGCCATCCAGCCATTTATCTCAGTCAGACATTTCCCCAGCACCGAGGCCACATAATCCTCACTCAGAGGACAAGACAGGTACCATTGTATATCATCTGCATAGTAGTAAAACTCAACCCTATACCATCTAATGATCCCCCCAGAGGCAACACATACACAGAAAACAACACAGGGGCAAGGATCAAGCCTCAAGGAACCCCACAGGAGAGCACAGAGGCTCCAGGGATGAAATATGATTTAATGTTTGTAACTTTGGCCATAGAGCTAGGCAAAAAAAGGTAGAAATCCCAAATTATTTTTTGAAAAGAGCATTTTTCTAAAAATTTTAATTTGTACACTCTCATGGCTGGGTTAGATTGTATTTTCAGGATTTGTAGATTCTGACACCATCTATAAGCCCTGAGCATTGCATCCCAATCTATCTGCAAATGTTTGTGTTAGAAGTGAGCATAGTTTGAGATATAACATTGTATGTTGCCAGTGAGCATAACTATAGTGGAGCAACTGCACTCCAGTGCTGTATGATGTGGGTGAGTAGAAAGAAGACGCAGGTAAAAAGGGTGCAGGAACAAGACTGCCCATCAACAAGGCAATGGTACAAAAGGGTGACGTGCCCAATGTTGCCAGAAAGCCGACCCCGTAAAGTATGGCACAGTACACAACTCGGTGCCATAATGACCCCCTGGAGTTATTATAACAAACTCCATGGCAGGGCACATTGGGGAGTGGGAGGCAGAGAGGTGCCCTCACTGCACAACACCCACAAGTCCTGTGCACCCACTTGAGGTGCATCCACATTACGGCACCCTTGTTACTGCACCTTCTTAATGATATACCCTGCTCTACTATAATAAACAGGAGTTCCCTATATTAGGTATCAGTACATTAGGGTACATTGGAGTGTGGCAGCAAACTGGTTTGCTCTGGGTTTGTGGTGCTCTTGGTACGCCATCTCAATTCAGAAATACGAAACTGGGCACTCATAAACATAGAATCAATGTCCATACATTGGTTGCTATCAAAATTGCAAAGTATACAGGTATTTACTGTACAAAACAGCAATGTAAATGCCACCAGCTGGGTGGATGTCCAACATTTTGTGACAAACGAGTGCTTTGTCTATGAGAGCCCAGTTTTGTGTTTCTGTACATTAGAGTATAGCTTTCCTTTCCAGGACTTATTGCTTTAACACTACGGATGGATACATATTGGATTATTTTCTCGGACTGCCATCCACTGGGTTGCTGTATTTTTTGATACCTGTCTTTATTCACTCTCTTTTCAATCTGCTTTGAAAGAACCAGATAGGATAGGATAACTTATGTGGTTATCCATTTAATCTAACTGATGTCAGATACTGTATATGCTATCTGGTTAAAAATGCATTTCTTCCAGATCAGAAGATCCACTCCATTCTAATAAAAGTACAGTGGCATATGTGAAAAGCTATACAGGATACATTTCTGGTTTGTCCTTAGCCAGCTAGAAATGTGTTTGTGTTTTCAGTCACTACTGTACCACAAAAGTCATGAACTGAACCTAAACAATTCAAAGACATACAGAAAAAAGAACATCAGATGCTGGTGTATTGAAATAGCTATAGCATATATCTTTAAAATGATAGTTTTAAGATCAATAGAGCCTGTATATAATGGGTTTACGCTGGCATGGAATGCCCTCTGTATAATAAACAAATAGTTTATTGCTTTTATAAATGGATGTAATATCATCTACAAAAAAATACAGAGCTGATTTGCTAAGAGAAGGTTTATGCTACATACTGAGCTGAAATAAGAAAGGAGTGGGAATCATGAGATTTGTATTTAGAGTCCATAAGTCACGAGGGTACAAATTAACAACCCAGCTCATGTGCTTCATGATTAAATCACCAGAGTTGGATTCTGTTACTGAATCCTTATTTTCTGATGTTATTTGTATTCCTTGAGTTTATCTAGGGGGCAAGTCATTTTCTGAGCCCAGTTTTAGGAGTTAGAACAAGTCAAAAAAGCTTTGGATTAGATAAAACCAAGAAGAACTTTGGCTGGGCTTCCCATGAGTCATGTACCTGCTTTATTCTGTAAAATAGCAGTGTGTTACTGCAGATAACAGTCCCCTGCTTGTTTGGCATGCAAAGTACCCACACAGAGTGTTGAATCTGGATACTGCAGCTTACTGGAAAATGTCCCGTGCCTGTGGTTGTTGCCAGTCTCGTAGATCTCATAGGTCACATTCGAGCATTTATCCAGCAATATCGTCCTTCGATACCTCACCTTTTCTCAAAGGTTATACCCACTCAATTTACTGCTTAAGCAATAATCATCTAGTTTTAACTTAAACTCTGCCATGCTTCAGCTACCAACCACTTCACAAGGTAGGATGTTCCAAATCTTCGCCACCCTTTGATTGAACCACACCCCTCTTTTTTTAGTGTAGTTTACATTCCTGCTTAGTTGTAACGAATGGGATCTTGTACCATATGGTAATACAATACCTTCATTTCTAATCTTGCACAATCCCATAAATCATGACTATTATATGCCCCATACACTAAACATAAGTCCCCCCTCATCCTCCTATACTCCAGTGGATGAAGCTCCAGTCTATCTAATCTGTCTTTGTAGCTAGTAGTCTGCATTCTTTCCATTGTTTTCATTGCTTTCCTCTGCACTCCCTCCAGAGTCTTTACATCCTCCCTTAAATATGGTGCCCAAAACTCACTTCAGTAGTCGGGGTGAGGTCTGACCGGTGATGTATATAACGGCAGTATTGCTTTGCTATCCCTACTAGTTATGTGTCTTCTAATGCAGCCCAGTGCACTATTACATGTTTTGCAGTTAAATTACAATGTTTCTTAAAACTGAAGTTGTCAGTGATAGTAATTCCCAAATCCTTTGCCTCCTGTGTCGCTTGTCTTTTCTTCCCATTTAGTTTGTATGTAGCTTTTATGTTATTTTATCCCAAGTGCATTACTGAGCACTTACCTACACTGAATTTCATTTGTGTAAATCTGCTCATTTCTCTGATTTAGCAAGGTCTCACTTTAAGTTTTCTATTTCTGCATTTTAACTGACTACTGCCCCTATTTTAGTGTCATCAGCAAATTTAGCAAGCCACACTGGCTCATTGCTCGTCATTGAAGACACATAGATGTTAAACATGGACCTAACACTGATCCCTATGGCACCCCACTTGTCACAGCCCACCACTCCACATTTTCACGCATCAGCAAAACCCTTTGTTCTCTCTTCATCAACCAGGATTGTATTCTGTCCACTAATATTCCATTCACTCCCATATTTACCAGCTCAGTTAAAACCTGATGTGACACAGTATCAGATTCCTTACTGTAGGCAAGAAAAATCACATCCACTTGAAACCCCTCATCTAGTGCTCTGCTCACATTTTCAGAAAAGCTCACGAGATTTGTCCGACATGACCTGCCTCTCATAAAACCATGCTGAGCATGGTCTGTCAGGTTGTTAACTTGTATAGGTTTTTCAGTTTCCTCCTTCACAGTCTTTTCTAGTTTTTTTCCCTGTACTGAAGTCAGACTTACTGGTCTGTAATTGCTACAGCATAACTTACTCCCTTTTTGAGTTTGTCATGGCATGCAGGCACAGATGAACTCATTGTTATAAGGTGCTCTACAGGGGTGTGCCCAATGGAGAGCTCCATTTCTACAGGTAGGTCAGCGGCAGGTGAATCAGTTGGCAGGCTGGCAATGATTCACTTTCAGCTGTTTGGGCTGAGCAGGACAACTTTTCAAAGGAGGGAGTCACACCAATAGTGGCACAGCTCGGTCCTTTGAAGTTGCATTCCTGCATTGCATTCCTGGCTGCGCGTTCACACTGCTGTAGCTTACGGCAGTGTGAACGTGCTGAGCCCAGACCTTCCGCATGCCCCCATGCAGTTAAAAAAAAATGACGGGGTGTCCAACCTCTGTCAGCATACCCTCCCAGTTCATTTGCCAACAGGGGAGCCCTCCCCATTGGCATAATGCCCCAATTTGTTGTGTGCTGAGGGGTGCCCAATCCCCTTGGCTCTTGTCCCCAAACACTTGGTATGTGCCGATGGGGTGTCCAATCTCCCATTGGCTACAGCACCTCCCCCACAAACACTCAGGTGGCATCCTTGTAAAAAAAAAACCTTCCCGTGAGGTTTTAAAATTTTTAAACCATAAACTAGAAAACAGTCCCTCGTTGAGTCAGTGGTCCCTCCCCAACCCGCGCCCACCCTCTGAGCACCCACCTCCCCACACCCCTCACCCATTACATTACCTCCGAGCCCAGCGATGATCTTTGGTGGACCAGGAACACGTCTGCACTCTTCAAAACTGACTGCGAACTGAAGAAATGCCGGTAAGCTGTATAATGGCATAAATATGTTTTTTTTTTCAACTTTGGTGCATATCTCAGCCATTTTTGTGACTTTTGGCACCAAATTTTCAATATGGGGTTCTTGGGACTCCACCTCATGAATTCAGTCACTGTCATGTGGTTATTTGGTCCTGAAAGGTGATTTCATGGTCACTGCACAGAATCACCTTTTGGGACTGATTAATGAAATTACAGTGTCACTGTTCATGAAGTGGGCTCCTAAAAAGTCTATGTTGAAAATCTGGTGACAAAATTCCAAAAAATGACTGTTTTATGACCATGCATTGCGCAGTTTCAACGCACACTTGTAACATCGCGAAAATGTAATATTTTCACTCCAGGTTTTCAACACTGGTATTTTTTTACACCTCTTCATGAACAGTACAGCTGTCATTTTCAACATCCTGGCCAAAGTACATGTTCGCACTTCCGGTGCAGAATAGCATGGTCGCTGCAGGAAATCAGTGTTTGGGACAGATTATGAAAATCACAGTGACACCGTTCATGAGCGGAGGTCTCAAAATACCTATGTTGAAAATTTAGTGACAAAAGTCCATACAATGACTATGTTATGAGCGTGCCTTGCACAGTTTCCATGCACACATGTAACTTCATGAATTTGTAATATTTTCACTCCAGATTTTCAACATTGGCATTTTTTTATACCTCCTTATAAACAGTACAGCTGTCATTTTTCACATCCTGGCCAAAATGTGTTTTTGCACTTCCAATGCAGAATAGCTCTGTCACTGTGGGAAATCAGTGTTTGGGACAGATTAAGAAAATTACACTGATACTGTTCATGAGTGGAGGTCCCAAAATGCCTATGTTGAAAATTTGGCAACAAAAGTCCATAAAATGACTATTTTATTAGCGTGCATTGCGCAGTTTCCACGCACACTCATAACGTTGAGGATTTGTAATGTTTTCACTCAAGAGTTCCAACATTGTCAGTTTTGCACACCTCCTTATGAATAGTACAGCTGTCATTGTTCACATCTTGCCTGAAATGTGTTTTCACACATCTGGCGCACAATGGCGCAGTCGCTGTGGGAAATCAATGTTCAGGACAGAGTAAGAAAATCATAGTGACAGTGTTCATGAGTAGAGGTCGCAAAATGCCTATGTTGAAATTTTGGTGAAATTATTCCACTAAATGACTGCTACAAGCATGTGTTGTGCAGTTTCCATGTATGCTCGTATGTTCAAGCATTTCTTATATTTTCACTCCAGTTGTTCAACACTACCTTCTCTTCACACCTCTCTATGAATGGTACAGCTGTAATTTTTCACATCCTGCCCGAACTGTGTTTTCGCACATCTGGTGCAGAATGGTGCGGTCGCTGTGAGAAATCAACGTTCGGGACAGATTAGCAAAAATCACAGTGCCACTGTTCATGAGCAGAGGTCCCAAATGCTTTCATGAGGTGGGGGGGTCGCAAAAGGCCATGTTGAAAATTTGTAGTGCAAATACCAACAAACGCCCAGGGCATTAGGGTTTCTAACCATAACCCCCCCCCCCCCCCAACCCATGGTGGGGCTCCAGTGCCCTTATCTTCTCTGAACGGCAGACATATCATCACTCTTCAAAGCCAGATCACAAATTGAGGAAACAGGTATGCACTTCATTGTATTTCAACAGGAATATGAACTTGATGGAATAACTTGTTCTTTCTGCTGGGAACTATAGTACTGCCAACTATTGCGTACCAACAGCAGTCCCAACGATGAACTCTGGCATTGACAAATGCTTGTTTATATAAAAGAATTACTGTTGCTTTCCTCCAGCTGGAGACCACTTCTCCCTCATCCAGGGAAGCCTGAAATATTTTTGTTACTGATCCTGCCATCTCCTCTGCCAATTCCTTTATTATTCTTGAGTCTAGATCATCAGGGCCTGGTGACTTATTAGAATTTATTTGTTTTAAACGTTCTCTAATATCTTGCTCTTTTATTTTTATCCTCTGATAATTTTCCAACTGATTTTTCTGTATAGGTTTTGTATCCGTAGGTCAAAATACTGTACAGAAGTAGTTGTTTAGTAGCTGTGTGATCTGCTTTCCATTCTCAACTCTATTACCCATTTCATCAGCTAGTGGCTCCACCTGCTGTGTAAACTTTCTCTTTTGGTTAACATAGTTATACGAAGATTAACGATTATTTTTAGCTCTTCTTGCAATGTGGATTTCAAAATCCTTTTTAGCCTTCCTTATACATTTTTTACATTCCTTTGTTTTTGCCCTATAGTTCTCCCACACCTTTGCAGTATCAACCTTCTTAGCCTTTCTGTAAGCATTCCTCCTCCTCATCTTATTTGACTTAATTTTATTTTTTTCAAATTTAATATGCTTTATTCAAAAGCAATGAATTACAAAAAATGTGGAGAACAATAAACAAAGGATAGAATTCCTTACAGATGGATACAAACTATAGTATTCCAGTTTTCTCTGTAACCGATACATAACACCCCACCAGTAAACAGTAAAGGAATATACACAAGAACACTCCCCTTCCCTGTCCCCCCACCACCTGGTGCACCACATAGGATAATATACACCATATAGACAATAGAAAAGAAAAGGAGAAAAAAAAAATTCCATAATTATAGTGCAAGCAGCATTAACTGTTTATTTAAAGAGTAAGCAGCATATACAGGGGAGCCCAGACCTCTTGATAATATTCTAGTCTCTTTGATAGACTGGCCAGAAGGTTTTCTGCTTGTAATGCAAAGAGTATCTCATGGAGCCATTCCGTGAGTGTGGAGACTGATTGATTGAGCCAATGGTGAACTAGTACCTTTTTAGCGCACAGGGAAACCAAGGCCGTATATTTACGCTGGTTGCCAATTAGGGAATCACCATAGTCTCCCAATATACATATTTCCAGTTGGAAAGCATCGGTGAGGCCTAAAAGTGGGTCTAACTTGGCTCCGATGGCTGACCAGAATGGGGAAGCTTTGCTGCTGTTCCACAAAATGTGAAGAAGAGTGCCAGGATGCTCCCTATATAGGGAACAAGTGTCATTAGAAAGCTTCCCCATCTTGTGGAGTTTAACCTGAGTGTAGTATAAATTATGTAATATTTGGAATTGCAGGAGACGATATCGGTCCCATTTTATATCCTTGTATAATTGGGTCCATATCTGGCTCCAGGAACAAGGGGGGTAGACAAAGCAGAGGGCAAAACCTGGTCCCATATGTAATGAGGGTGTTCTTCATTTTCAGCCAGGAAATCCTGCAGGTGACAATAAAAGAATGAGATACTGTGAGAGGGAGGAAATGTTGAGATGACAGAGAGAACAGGTCCAGACAGAGTTTGGTCCCAAAGGCCTAATCCAAAGTTAATGTAAAAGCATGTGGGACAGCTGGATATATCTGAAGCAAAACGAAGGACGCAAGCCGAATTTGTGTTGGGCTTCCTGGAAAGATAGCAGTTTATGGTGTTTTAAGAAATCACTGACATTCAGTTTTTTTTGGTACACAAGAAAGAGGGATTGAGTGGGCATCCCCCAATCTTACAATTGAGGTTATGACATATAGGTTTTGAGAGGTGCAAAGCTGGGCGTGTGCCCTGAGTGTTGCCATAATTGGAGAATGTCGTAGTGGTTCAGGAATGTGTTTGAGAGGAGTATATATAAGGGATACTAGATCCAGTTTATATGAGGCACAAAGCAAAGTCACTGTCTGGGTCCATAATGGGACATATGTATATGACTGTTCCGGAGCAAGTGGAGCTAACCATTGACGAATTACCGAACAGTTGATGGCTAAATAGTAAAGGAAAAAATGAGGTCGCTGTAGGCCCCCTCTGGATTTAGTGTGTTGTAATTTGGAGAGTGCTATTCGGGGGCGGGAGGCTTACCTCACCAAATGAAGTTGGAAATTAGGCCATGTATCTGTGAGAACCAGGCCTTTGGCAGAAAATAGTTTTACATCTGGAGGGGATACAGAAGACAGGGAAGAACATTCATCTTCACCACGCTTATCCTGCCCCAAAGAGAAAGAGAAAGTAAAGCCCAGCGGTTGAGGTCCATCATAATGTGGGTGAGGACCCCATCCAGATTAAACTGTTTCATTTTAGTTCCAGAACAAGACAGGTAAATGCCCAAGTATTTCATTTTATCTCTTACCGATGTAAGGCCGAGATGCTGAATGTCTTTTTACACAGTGAAGACATTGAGGGGCATTACCTCCATTTTAGAGAGGCTCAATTTTTAATTGGAGATCTGGCCAAATTCTTCAATTATGTTAATAGTTGCTGTGAGCGAGACGGAAGGGTGTGTAATGTGGAGGAGTATGTCATCCACGTATACGGATAATTTGTATTGGTAAGGTCCAATAGAAATCCCTGTGACTAATGGTGAGGCCTTAATACGTCGGATAAGGTGTTCTAGGTACAAACTGAACAGAAAAGGAGATAGTGGGCAGCCTTGTTGGAGAGGGATGGGTTGAGAAAGCACCCCATTACGGAGTATACGAGCTGTGGGGTGTGCGTATAAGATCTTGATCCATTGGACGAACTGGGAGGGAAATTTATACTTAGGTAGTAAGTGATTGACTTTTTTATTTAACCATCCTGGTTTCCTACCTTCATTGCTATATTTTGTTTTTTCCTAGGACATGTTTAGTTATACACTCATTTATTTTGAGCAGTAACTCTTTCCACATCTCTTCTAGGTTTTTATCCTTAAACAGCACCTCCCATTCCCATAATCGTAACTCCTCCCTCATCATATCAAAAGCTGCTGAGTTAAAACGTTTACTTGTTGTCCTACCATTTTCGTTACAGTTCATCCCCAGGATTTTGAACCTTATAACATTGTGATCACTACTTCCTAGTGGTTCAAGAGTCCTATAATCTATTATCTGTTCATCCAGGTTGCTCACAATTGCTCTCAGTTGTGAATGGTAAAGTATAGAAGATAACTTTTAGAGAGGCAGGTTGGCATAGTGGTTATAGCACAAGACTGTAAACCTAGTGACCTGACTTTGAATCCCAGAATTGCCTTGTACTTACTGTGTGGCCATAAGCAAGTTATTTCACACCCCTGTACTCAACTGCTCTTTGTTTTCTCTCAAGCTATTATCTCAGCTCCTTAAACATCCCTTTGCACTGAAAACAGCTGCAACTTGTAACTTTTTAAACTTAGGGGATGATCCCTTTTGGACATGTTAGTATTGATTTTGGGGGGCACACATCTTTTCTTTCCTTCTGCTCTAACCTCTTCACACCATCCATTTCCACTTTTTGCCAATTAAGGCATGCACCACTTCTTTCCATCTGCTCTAACCCCTTAACCCCCATCCCTGTTTCCACTTTTTGTGAGTTAATGCTTCATTTCTTTTCCATAACCCCTTGCTTCTTCCAACATTATCCCACCCTCCAGCATATCTCTCTATGTGTCTCACCACACTTTGCACTGATTTCTGAGTAACCCACATGTATCCATTCTGAGTTCTAATTATGAACATGATTCTAACTAATTGCATCAGATCCAGGCTCACACCTGGAATACAAAAGGGGCTTATTCACTGTAGGAACCCAGCCCCTGATGTAGACACAACTGGTTGAAGCACCAGGGCACCTTTTCAGTGTGTGGTTTAGCATTGGTTTCTTGCTGTTTGCTATTTTTATGTTTGCTTGCACATGTGCACAAAGTGAACCTATTTGTGCTGATTAAGTATTGTAGGGGACTACGTAGGTCTGTGCTCTATAAGCCAGTGGATATAAAAATGCAGGAGTCTTGCTTCTCAAAAGTCAATGCTCAGAAGGCTGATGACGACAGTGTTCAGCTGGCCGGTAGGCATAAACTGGTAGGCATAAACTTTGTGAAGTTCAAAGGATGCAGCCCCACCAATCACACTGGTTTTCTGTCCATCAGCCAGCTAACAGACATCATCAGGCTTTTAAGATAAATATCAAGATTCACACTCGGTGGTGTGTGTGTGTGTGTGTGTGTGTGTGTCTATGTGTGTGTGTTTATCCCACTTTTAGTGATTTTCCCTAGTTACAGACAGCAGTCTGATGCATATCTCTTTGAAAGCACTAAACAGAGTGGAGGAAAACTACTCAGCTTGTGCAATGAAAATATAATAGCATCAGATATGTTAACAGCATGTCAGTTATGATCAGAAAACTATATTGTTTATGCCCCCTTTAAAGAAGCCCTGATAGCAGTTGGGTAACTTTGAAAAAAGTGACATTTAAACATAATTTAGTTTATAGTTCATATATGTTTTAAATTCTTTGTGCTTCAAATGGACTTTATCCTCCTGCCACCTCCCTATCGGCCCCCTTTTGCTGTTGACCCTGTCATCCCACCACAAAGACTTACCTGATCTACTCCTGAATCTTACCGCATTGTGTTTTGTGAGGCCCATGGATGGTGATACAGTGCCTGCAGGGTCACGGCATCATCCTGCTGACTGGAGTTCTTCTCTACCCAATCATTCCCTTGAGTCAAAGTGAAAAGTGTGCAATTGCATGCATCTAGACTGTGAAGACAGTGTATGCACTCAACACCCACCTCCAGCTTTCAATTCTAGTGACTGCTACTGTGCCAACTAGCCTATACTAGGTGGCAGCCAAGTAGTGATACACACTGTCACCCCACCCCAAAGGAGGAGACCCATTGATGGACACTCAATACTCTTTCCCCTACCAGCTCCCAAGCAACCCCAGTCCATTCCTGGACCCAGATCATGGTGTGACAGGAAGAGAGGCATCCAGTACTGTACCCCCCTCCATGCCAATAGCTGCTACAAGTTTACTGTAGCTCAGATTTCCTTGGAAAATATTGTTTATGGACATAAAGGGGACTAAGTGTGCAATCTATTGTTTTACTGTTTTGTTCTTTTACCCTCTGTACCATTCAGCCAGAGTTCTATTTTTTGTAGTTCTTTCAAATTTTTATGTTTGCATGCATGCATGTGCAGGAAACATATGGTTACAACAATAGCTTCCAGAGGTACATACCAACATATGAATGTACAAAATTGCCAGCAGATACGGGCCATTTGATCTATCTAGTCTTCTCAAGTGTGCAGCACTTCAGTCCATTAGACTGCAGCTGCCCCCCTTCCTCACATGCTCTCCCCCATCTCCTGCCCCCCTCCTGGTTTGTACCCTTCCCGTGAATCTGTCCCACCCCCTGTTGAAGTCCCCAAACACTCTGCAGTGATACGATCTCTCTGGCAGAGCGTTACACCCTGCTACCACCCTTTCTGTGAAATAGTGCCTCCTCAGTTCCCTCTTGAACCTGCCCTCTTCCAACTTCATAGAGTGTCTCCTGGTTTCCCTTCTGCCCTTCAGATTGAACATACACCTGGTGTCTACTCTGATGAAACCCTTCAGGTACTTGAAGGTCTCATTTGTATCCCTCTCTCCCATCTTTCCTCTAGGGTATACATATTGAGCTCTCTCAGTCTCTCCTCATAAGGTCTGTCCCCCAACCCCAGGATCATTTTTGTTGCCCTGCGCTGTACCCCCTCTAGTAGTTTGATATCCCTTTTCAAGTAGGGACACCAGAATTGCATGCAGTACTCTAGGTGTGGTCTCACCAGGGACCTGTACAGGGGCAAGATTACCTCCCCACTCCTAGAAGTAATCCCCCTTGCCATACACCCTAGCATCCCGTTTGCCTTCACTGATGCCTTCTTGCACTGAGCAGAGTGATTCATCTCCCCAGTTACCAGCACTCTCAGATCCTTCTCCTCCTTGGATTTTATTAACAGGAACCCCTCCAGCCAGTAACTGTGTCCTCAGTTCTTGCCTCCTAAATGCATCACTTTGCACTTCTTGGCATTGAAACCAAGCTGCCAAGAGTGAGACCATTCCTATGTGTTACTGTTGGGTCCAATGCAGCTCAGGTTGCAGTGGGCTTGACAGTGACAGCCCAATGATCAGAGAGGCTGATCATGACATTGTTCTCTATCTGTGGGGTGGATACTTTGTGTAGTTGAAAGAAGCCAGCTGCTTTATAGCTGCTTTTTAGCTGCACATAGCATCTGGTTCATTTCATCTACAAACACCTAGCTAAGCAGCATCATCAGTCTGCTTTTTTTTTTTTTTTATAAATTCCACCCACTCCTTCCCTCTGTGAGCACTCCCACCCACCAAGCCTCTGTTCACAGCCTGTACAGGCTACAATTCCACCCCTGTGTTCAGTTTGCCCACTGTACCACCTCCCCCTGAGTCCTGACCCCTACTCTGACTGGACAGTTCTTCTTTTTCTTGTCACGTCATCTTTCTCACTCTATAACTCTACAGTCACTCTACTTACCCACAGTTTGGAATGTTCCTCTGCTGAGCCCTCTGTGTCTCAGTTCCAACAGCAGTGAGGATAGCAAGCTAGCTTATCCTGTTTTTTATGCCTACAGCTGTTTCCCAGTGCATCTTCCAGCCCTGCAGTGTTTTCCACTACTGAAAGAAGCCTTTTCCTTTTTTCTGAAGCTCTCAAGCTGCTCAAAGGCTACCATATCATCTGGTTGTGTAAAAAAGGGCAGTAGCCAAAAGTGCACAAGGGCAAGGAACACTTGTATCATCAGTCTATTAATTCATGCCATTATCACCCACTACACTACTACCCAGTCTACTCTGACAGCTTCCATCAGGAAAGGGATCATAGATGGTCATCTTTTTTGCAAAGGTAAGAAGAAGAAGAAGAAATACATTCTCTGGCTAAAAAAAGCTAGATACGCTGCTGTTTTATTATAGCAAACATGCAAGCTCCCAGTTGGTCTTAGCAAAACAGATATCCAGTTAGGAGTGCCCCTGAGAAGCAGAGTTATTTGTCCACCCTCTAAAATTGCTATAATGGCTGATTTGAAGGTTCTATGACTTTAAACATGTGGCTTTGCTCATATTCTGTGGTTTGTTGTACTGTACAAAGATGCAAACACACAAATCCATGCACAGCTCTGCTGACAAAGGTGCTACCTTTATCACTAGAGAATTCTGTAAAACAAAAAAGGGTGCACACAACCCCATGGAACACTCAGGGCCAGTATAAATTACATGTATTTATTTGTGTGCTAACATACGGGTGCCCAGCACCCCTACACAGTGATGAAAAAGCTTCATCAGGGGACCCCCTGAAAAAGCATTTTTGTCACTACATAGGGGTGTTGGGAACCCATATGTTAGCACGCAAATAAATACATGTAATTTATATTGACCCTGAGTGGTCTGTGGGTTGTGTGCACCCTTTTTTTGTTTTACAGAATTGTACTATACACAGGCATGACATAAAGGCACTGATTTTGACTCTACTGGGAGCCTAACTGCATGACCTACTGAGACCCCCCCACATCTGATGTGCCATCTTCCCACTGTGACACTGGCTGCCCAATCCCCAATGTCACAATGGTCCTTCTGTCTTTCTTTTTTTTTTATTAAAACCTGAAAAGCAGAAAAGGATTCATCAATGTCTTTTGTGTCCTCCCCCCTCTCCACTCCACCCCAACCCCCCACTCCACACCTACCATTCCACACCTCCCCATACCCCTCATTCCCCTAAAAAAATCCCATTATAGAAAATCCACTGTGTAAGAAAAATACATCCTTCTGCTTCCACGCCAACTGGGAACTCAAGAAATGAAATGTGTGGTCAAATTTCAATGTTTTTTCCAACTGTCTTGAAATTGTTACTCATAACTTTGTGATTTTTATGTTGGCTCACGCATGCACAGCCTACATATTGTGGTAGTACTAGATTTGGAGGTGCGGTCACTGATGGGCGAATGCAGGGCATGCATCAGTAGGTGCGTCCCTCAGTCCCCAATCAGCCAGTAGCAGGCACTGACATCACGCATCCCTAATGTGGCCACCAGATCAAAGAAAAGGTTCGCTGCAATGGTGGCAGTGACTGCCACCACCTCCTGTCACAATGCTGACGGGACAGCCCACTCCCTGTTGGCATAATGACCCCCTTCCCATTTAAAATGTGTGCTGCGGGGGTGTCCAATCCCCTTCAGCATCATGCACCCCCCCAATGTTTTTTCTTTGCCAATGGGGCCCTAATCACCGTTGGCATTTATCCCCGTCTCTATTTATTTTGATGACGGGGGAGCCCCTTCCCCATCGGCATAATGTCTCTCCCCCCCGCTTTTGTCGTGTGCCGAGGGGGGTGCCCAATCCCCCTTGACTCGTGTCTCCCCCGACTTCAGTATGTGCCGATGGGGTGCCCAATCCCTCATTACTACAGCACCCCCAAAAAAAAACACTTAGGTGGCATGACTGGGAGCCCACCAGCATGCCAAATCCCTTGCCTAAAAAAAAAAAAAAAAAAAAACAGTCCAGTGATTTTTTTTTTGTTTTATTTTTAAAACCTGTAAAAAGAAAACGGTCCCTCGTGGGTCTCCTGCCCCCCCACAACCCGTATTCCACCCTCTGCGCACCCTGCCTCCCACACACACACCCTCTCCCATATTTACCTCCAGAGTCCGTCGCAACGATCTTCGGTGGGCCAGGAACACGTATGCACTCTTCAAAGCCAACATCAAACTGAAGAAATGCTGGTAAGCTGTATAATGGCATAAATAGGGTTTTTTCAACTTTGGTGCATATCTCAGCCATTTTTGGGAATTTTGGCACCAAATTTTCAACATGGGGTTATTCAGACTCATCCTCATGAATTCAGGCACTGTCATGGCATTATTTGGTCCCAAAAGGTGATTTTTCAGTCACTGCATAGAGTCACCTTTTGTGGCTGATTAACAAAACAACAGTGCCGCTGTTCATGAGGGGGGCTCTCAAAAAGCCTATGTTGTAAATTTCGTGGGAAAAATTTAAAAAAAATCTCTGTTTTATGAGTGTGCATTGTGCAGTTTCCAAGCACACTCGTAACTTCATGAATTTGTAATATTTTTCACTCCAGATTTTCAAAATTGGCATTTTTACACACCTCCTTAAGAACAGTATAGCTGTCAATTTACATATCTTGGCCAAAATGTGTTTTCACACATCCAGCACAGAATAGCACGGTCGCTGTGTGAAATCAGTTTTTGGGACAGTTTGAGGAAATGACAGTGACATTTTCATGAGCAGAAGCCCTAAAATGCCTATGTTGAAAATTTGGTGATGAAATTCCAAAAAATGACTGTGTTACAAGTGTGTGTTGTGCAATTTCCATGCACCCTTGTAACCTCGCAAATTTGCAATATTTTCATGCCAGATTTTCAACACCGGCATTTTTCACACCTCCTTATGAAGAGTACAGCTGTCATTTTTCACATCCTGCCCTAAAGGTGTTTTCACCCCTGTGGCGCACAATGGCGTGGTCACTGTGCGAAATCAATGTTTCGGACAAATTAACAAAATCACAATGCCACTGTTCATGAAGGGAGGTCACAAAATGCCTATGTTAAACTTGTGGTTAAAAAAATCCCCAAAATAATTAGGTTACAGACTTGTGTTGCACAGTTTCTATGCATGCTCATAACTTCACCAATTTTTCATATTTTCACTCCAGATTTTCAACGTTGCCATTTTTTTACATCTCCTCATGAACAATACAGTTGTCATTTTCCAAATACTACCAAAAATGTGTTTTCATCCCTGTGTCACCAAATGGCATAGCCGCTGTGCAAAACCACCTTTTAGCTAACAAACTGATAGAGCCGCTTTTCATGAGGTGGGCTCACAAACAGCCCATGCTGAAAATTTGGAGTGAAAATACCAACACATGCCTATGGTGTTAGGGTTTCCAACTGTAACACCCCACCCTGTAGAAACTGACAGGCATCAGGGGTGTGACTTGGAATCATCGGCTGTAATGCTCACGCCATTCCGCCCCCACCCTGCAGCCAGTGACAAGCATCGTGGTGTGCCTTGCACTGTTCAGCCACAAAGTTCACCCCATTCTCCTATACTGCACCCACCTCAGAGTATTTCTTTATGGAATGGGATAAGTATAATACCCAAAGACCCCAAATCACACCATGACACTTGTCAGTGTCTACAGGGTAGGGTGAGGTACAATGGTATGAGCATTATAGCTGACTACCGAAAGGCACACCCCAATGTTTGTTAGTCTCTACAGGGTGGGGGTGGGTTTGGCATCATTTCAATACTTCACTGCCATTCCTATTATGTGCCTCTAACTCTGGCACTACCAATGCCAATGCCAGCGTGACAACATTCGGCATTGACAAATGCTTGTTTATTACTTTTTCCACCAAATTTTCAACATGGCCTTTTTGGGATCTCACCACATGAACAAGGTGGGTGACATTTTTCAAATCCAGACCAAAAGGTGATTTCACAGTCACTCCACAAAATCACATTTTGGGCAGGATTAGAAAACTTTCACCTACCAGGTTCAAGATGTAGGATCATAAAAATTTGGGGTCAACATTTGTATTTATTGAAATATTTCACCAAAAAGACACACTGAGCAATAAGTCACTTGTCTCCTGGTGTGGCATGGGGAATGGGGTACAATAGGGATGAGACATTAAACATTCAAGTTACAAGAACAACATTAACATACAGTTGTAAGGCAGGTGTTACAAACAGTGTTACAACAGTGTTGTGCATAATAGGTAGAAAGAGTGGACAATAATAAGTGCCTGGTTAATAAGTAAAGAAGTGCTTATGTGAAAGAAAAGGGGGAAGGAGAGGGAGGGTTGATGTGGGGTGAGGGGAAGAGTCGTGTCCCTGGAGACCCCTTCAGGATGTGAAGAACCCTGCAAGGGGGCTGGGTTTACCAGAGAGAGGGGGATAAAGCAGTGTCCCAGAGAGACCCCTTCAGGATGTGGGGAACCATGTGGGGGGAGCCTGTGAGGCTAGATAGAAAGGGGGATAAGGCTGTAGGGATATAAAGAGGGAGGAGAGAGAAGGAGGAGGTGTGGCTTAAATGCTAGGAAGAGGAATAGGACCTAACCCAAGAGAGGACCCTTCAGGATGTGGGGTACCCTGCCAGGGGGCTAGGGAAGGTCAGTAGATAGGGATTAAGAGAATGATAGAAGAGGGAGAGGGAGACGGTGAGAATTGAACCCTTGAAGGGAAGAGAATTCTCATCTTTGGAGGGGATGGGGCCTAAACAATAGTCCATCAGGATGCACTGGACCCTGCTAATAGTCATGGAAAGCCAAGATAGTGGCTAGATAGAATAGGGGAGATATGCTAAGGCTCAGTTGAACCCCTACAGGATGCTGAGAATCCTACAAGGGGACTATGATGACCAGGGAGAAAGGTAGATAGGAGAGGAGAAGGCAAGGAGACAAGACTAGGCACAGTAGGACCCCTTCAGGATAGTGAGAACCCTGCAAGGGGACTGTGAAGGCTAGGCAGAAAAGGTAGAATGTGGACAGGGAAGGAGAGGATACATGCCTAGGCACAGTATGGCACCTTCAAGATGTTGAGAACCCTGCAAGAGGACTGCAAAGGCTAGGGGGACAGGTAGATAGGGGTGTGGGAAGGAGAAAAGACAAGCCTAGATGCAGTAGGACCCCTTCAGGATGTTAAGAACCCTGCAAGAGGACTGCAAGTCTAAGGAGCTAGGCAGGATGGTGGGGGAAGCAAGTAGATGAGAGATACAAGTCCCTTGGGGGGTAGGAGAGGGACCCATGGAGAGCATTTGGGACCCTTACATTCTGTGAGAGATCAAGGGAGGCCAGTAAAGTGGAGCAATTGGGGGAAGGGGAGGAGATTTGGGGGTGGGGGTGCACATGGTAAAATCACCAAAACACCAAAGTATAAAGGTACATTGAATTTGTTTTCAGCATTCACTCATAACTTTAGTAATTTTCAATATTTTGACCCCAAGTTTTCAACATAGCTATTTTCTCACATCACCTCTTAAACATGATAGGTGCCATTTTTCAAATACTACCTGAGATGTGATTTCACAATCACTCTGCGAAATCACCTTTCAGGCAGGATTTGAAAAGTTTCATGTACCTGGTTCATGAAGTGGGGTCATAAAAAGACTATGCAGAAAATTTGGTTTCAAAATCTAAAAACAAAACAAAAAAAAAACCAAGTTATAAAGGTACATTGACATTTTTTTTAATGCTCACTCCTAACTTTAGTCATTTTCAATATTTTGATCCCACATTTTCAACATCATTGTTTTTCACACTGCTTCATGAATGGAACAGGTGTCTTTTTAAAAATATTGGCAAAAACATGTTTTCACACTTGTGGTACAAAGTGACATTTAAGGCAGTAGTTTATAAAATTATTTTATTTATTTAGTTTTTGTTTACTGGCTAGGTACCGTAGCCAAAAAATGACTATTTTCAGGCATGACCTGGACACCTGTCATGTTTAAAAGGGGGACACAAAAAGACTGTTGAAAATGTAAGGTCAAAATGTCAAAAAGAAAGTTATGAAGAAATATTGTGTGCAGGACTGGCCATTGGGCCAATAGACAGAGGGTTGTGTTTCTGTGCCAATGAGTCTAGTTCAGGGATGAGCTCAGACAGCCATCTGGGCAGCACAAGAATGAATTCAGCACTGTAATATGCCACTGCTCTGAGCCTGGGAAGGTACTGCTTTGTGTTGTGTCAAACAGGTGAAACCTAGTGACATGGGCAGTAGAAAAGCAATTTGACTGTTTTCAAGGCCTCGCACAATTTATAAAACTGGCAAACAAACCAAAGAAATTTGGCAGGGTAAAGGGAGGTAAGGTTATATTTGTTACATCTCATTTAAATCTAATCTGTAATGTTCTGGACTTCAACATCTCAAATATACACATAATTAATGACAATATAAAAAAAATGCCCCTGTTTATGTGTAATAAATATAAATTGTCCACCTATCCCAACAACTCTGGGGCACTAGATTTCATCCATCAGCTTGAACATTGTATACATTTTCTATCTTCAAATTTTCTGAGAAGTCACTGTTTTGTTTGCTGGTAATGGAATGCAAGAGTAGGTATGTAACTTGAATTCAAAACAAATCATTGGACAGTTGATGACTGTTATAATTCATATAAGAGCATCAACAGATAAGAAAATAAATACTGTATTATAGTGAAGAAACTATTAGAATTTCTGTGTAAGAAAACAAATGTTATTGGGAAGAAACTACTGGAATTTCTGTGTAATAATGGCAGCTGAATTTTAAATACCAGAATTAATGCAGACTTTAAAGGATACCTAAACAAGCAGTTTTTTTAAAACTGCAAACTCCAAAATCTGGCTTCATAGCGAGGTAAAGTAAAGGCTACTGTTTACATTTATGCTAAAACTGCATTTATGTAAATAACATAAATGCAGTTTCATAGCTTTTGAAAAATGTAAACATCAGCCTTTCACTTACAAAAAACAGCGTCCGCCTTCTCCCTAAGATGTCTGCCAACTGTGTTAAGTGATGAGTCATGATGATATCATCGGAGCCAGAGCCAGAGACCAATACAGATTCCTACAGGCTAACTAGTTCTTCTTTCCCTCTTTGTTTTGAATTGTTTTACCAGATTGATCAACACCATCTGTTAACATATGGATTATTTTGATCAGTACACATGTTAGGCTATGATTTTGTTCATTTTATTTACTTTAACTTACTGAACATGTTTTGCAATCTAGCTGACTTTCTGTTTGGCAAACTGCAGAACAGTACAACACTTAAAATACCTGATGATCTAGTGGTTATGTGATGCCCTAAAATGTTTTTGTTAACCATGAGAGACACACTATGCTGAAACCTTGTTTACAGATGTGACCTGGCAGCACATGGAAGTTAAGTGACTTGTTTATTGTCACACAGTGAAATACCAGTCTGGTCCAATTCCAAAGCTCGTGCATTCTTGTTAATCTACAAAAAAGTTTCTCTTGTATTCTTTTTCCAAGTGAACCCCCTGCATGTAGCCTGGCTTCTGTTGAACACCCCACCATCCATACCGTGTCCTTAGTACTACCTGGGGCTGCATATGAGCTTGCGGTCTCATGAAGAGAATTATCAAACCTCAGACTGTAATCGTATATCTCAGAGAGTTGTGCATAGAGATGCAGTGAATTTAAAATCTCTCAGCGAAGTGAACGTGAAGTGGCCACTTCGCACAGGCACTTCGCTACACAGAGTGCCCCATAGGAAAGGCTCACTTCGCCTTATTATTACTTTGCATTGTCATTCCACTTTAAATGTGAAGTAAGGCAGAGTGACAACAATATTGGCAGCATCCCACCCACACAGTCACCAGAATGAATGTGCATCCCTAAAGTGCTACTGTCTTGTGTCCAGAAAACTCTCCAGTGCTGATGAAGTGAAATGAGAGTTTAACAAGAAATGCAAAGTCTCCCAGAATTAATGGTGCACTCAGTCATGCACACAGTGGTCCCGTCACACACAGAGTCACCAGAGTTAATATGCATCCCCAAAACACTACTATCTCGTGTCCAGAAAATTCCCCAGTGCTGACGAAGTGAAATGACAGCATAACAAGAAATGCAGACTCCCAGAATTAATGGTGCCATGCAAACACACAGACAGATTAAGATTGCGCTGCACACTCAAGGGATGCATACGGAAAGGCACAACACCTAACCAGTTCTTATAAGTAACAAATCCAAATCTGGAAAGAAATACATTTTGCAAGTTGGGGGATTAGTGCATGGCAGTAACAAGCCACTACCAGTAAAGATACCACAAAGTAGTATAAAAAAAATCATGCAGGTGAGGTGGATAGCAGGTTCACACTGCTGCAATTATTCTGTAACACAATAAAATGTGTCTGATTTAACGGCACACATCGCACACACACTCTCACACATGCTCAAGTAATGCGTAGCAAATTGAAAACTTTTAGTAATATAACCAAATGTTTTAAACAGACAAATTGTACACTGCTGCATCACAACAATCAGCAAAAAAAGTCAAGAATTACTGAAAATATTACTGTGTGTACATTAACACAGTTATACAAGAAAAATATAACCAAAACAGAAAGACTGCCTTTTTCTCCCAGTTAATCTACCTACACCACAAATACGCCCATCCCCCAAGGAACACTTCACAGTACACAGACTGACTGTTCTAAATTAACATTCAAAATCCACACACAGCAATAAACACTCGATGATAAGAACACAGAAGGATTTCCTACAATCGATGTACTAAATTTTGAGCAAAAAAATATTACTCAAAAAGTCATTTTAAACAGCTTTTAGAGGTTTTAAATCGCAGAGCTCTGAGAGCAAACTGTCTCCAGCTACCACTGCACACACACACAACCCAGGCCAGAACTGAGGCTGTGCTGAACAATCTAGAGCCCATGTGACCTGCAATCCCATGAATAACTGCAGAATTTCATTTGGAGCTCAATTACAGGAAGAACTGAGGTGAATTACATTGATTTCAATGTACTTCGCCTTAAAATTGGTAGAGAAGTGGTTTGGGGAAGGTGGAATAATGCAAAGTCATTGGTTTCAATGGACTTTGCATTCCTCATTATGAAGAGAAGTACTAAGCTTCACATTGTGGAGTTCTCTATGTATTCCATGTTACTCAGTGAATCACTTCACAGAGCAAATTGGAGCCACTTCACCCACCACTACTTACATTACTGTAACTCACATGCTGTACAGGAATGAACACGAATGCCTATGGCTGCACTTCCCCGATGGGCTGTAGCACAAAACTCCCAGACTTAAAAACGCTTATTAATGAGTACAATGGTGGAGTGGTGAAGCCTGGAGAGATACTACAAAACATGCTTACAATACATCCAAGTAACTAGTAAAAAAATTTATGTTGTGATTCGTGACGTGGTCGTGAATCATGATTTGTGACTGCATTTGTGACCGTGGTGATGAAGAATGTGATTCAGTGTCGACGGTGTGAGATAAACAATATGGAACTGTATTGGGAACGCAAATGTCTGCGGCTATACTTTCCTGACGAGCTGTAGCACAAAACTCCCCAACTTAAAAACACGTATTAATGAGTACAATGGTGGGGTGGTGAAGTCTGGAGAGATACTACAAGCAGGCCTACAATACATCCAAGTAACTAGTAAAACAAGCATTTGTCAATGCCGAATGTTGCTTGCTTCTATGTGCTGTTTAGTTATTTGGAAGTCATTGGAGTGCAAATATTGAAAATTCACGACCTTACGAGCGTGCGTAGGAACTGCGCAACACACGCTCGAAAAACAGTCATTTTTAGGAATGTTTTCACCAAATTTTCAACATAGCCATTTTAAGACCTCTGCTCATGAACAGTGTCACTGTGATTTTCTTAATGTGTCCCATACATTGAGTTCGCACACCGACTGCACCATTGTGCGCTATGTGGGCAGAAACACGTTTTGGGCAAGATGTGAAAAATGTCAGCTGTACTGCTCATAAGGAGGTGTGGTAAAATGGCAATGTTGAAAATCTGGAGTGAAAATATTGAAAATTCGCAAACTTACGAGCGTGCGTAGGAACTGCGCAACGCACGCTCATAAAACAGTCATTTTTTGGAATGTTTTCATCAAATTTTCTACATAGCCATTTTAAGACCTCTGCTAATGAACAGTGTCACTGTGATTTTCTTAATGTGTCACATACAGTGATTTTGCACGCTTGTAAAACAGTCATTTTTAGGAATTTTTTCACCAAATTTTCAACATAGGCTTTTTGAGAGCCCACCTTATGAACATTGGCAATGTCGTTTCATTAATCAGTGCAGAAAGGTGATTTCATGCAGTGACTGCGAAATCACCCTTCGGGCCCGAGTAACGCCATGACAGTGCAAGAATTCATGAGGAGGGGTCCCAAAACCCTGTTGAAAATTGGGAATAAAATTCAAAAATGCCTGAGATATACAACAAAGTTGAAAAACCCTATCTATCCCATTATACAGCTTACCGCATTTCCTCAGTTCGCGGTCGGCTTTGAAGAGTGCAGACGTGTTCCTGGTCCACCGAAGATCGTCACTCCAAGCTCCGGAGGTAAGTATGGGATGAGGGGGTGTGGGGAGGCAGGGTGCACAGTGGGTGGGTGCAGGTTGCCGAGGGGCAGGAGACTACGAGGGACAGTTTTTTATCACAGGTTTTGTTTTTTTAAGAAGACGACGTTGGACGCTTGCCACGCTGGGTGGGTCCCAGCGGCAGCAGGAAAAGCTGTTTGGGGAACGTGGAGCCAATGGGGATTGGGCACCCCTTAGCCAAAAAAAGATTTGCCACGCTGGGGTGGCCCCAGCGTGGCACCGGAAAGCTTTTGAAGGCGAGCCTGAGCCAACGGGGATTGGGCACCCACATCGGCTATAACAGTTATTGCCACTGGGTGGGTCTCAGTATGGCACCTGGACAGCTGTTGGGGACATGGAGCCGACGGGGATTGGGCACCCCTCGCCATACAGATGTGCGTGGGGAGCACATCAGCACGCAATATGCATGCGATGCGTGATGGGGGAGCTCTGCTCACTGAAGTGGAGCTCTCCCTTTCAACTGTATGCCACTGCATTTTGGAGCTGTCATAGACAGCTGCAGCACTCATTGGGGAACTGGGGCCGCACCTGCAAACACACTGACTGCATTAGAAGAGGGGCTGACGCACCTCCGAAAACTCGGATGATGGCACTATGTTTCTTGCACATGCGTGCAAGCAACATAAAAATGAATGTTGTGATTCGTGACGTGATCGTGAATAGTGATTTGTGACTGCATTTGTGACCGTGATGATGAAGAACGTGATTTGTATAACAAGCGACTCATGATGATGGTCCTGACTTAAAAATGCATATTAATGAGTACAATGTTCATGCAGAATTATGCACCACACCTGTCCAGTACTCTGAAGGGAAGCCAAAGAAACAACTGTGACTTAAGTTACAGATGGAGATTGGACCCTAAAGAGATGCAAATGCACAGACAGATTAAGATTGTGCTGTGCACTGAAGAGATGCAGATGCAAAGGCACAACACCTAACCAGTGCTCACCATCAGAAATTCAAATCTGGAAAAGAATACCTTTGCCAGTTGGGGCGGGCCATGGGGGGGGCAGTGTACTGCACAGCTGCAGTATCAATCACTACTACTAGTACCAGTAAAGATACCGCAAAGAAGTATAAAAATCACACAGCTGCAGTTGATAGCAGGTTCACATTGCTGAAATTATTATGTGGCATTATAAAAGGTGTCTGATTTGATGACACGCATCACACACATACACTCACACACACTAAGTAATGTGCAGCAAATTGAAAACTTCAGTAATATAACCACATATTTTAAACAAACTAAAATTATGCACTGCTGCACCACAACAATCAGCAAAAAATGGCAAGAATTATTGAAAATATCACTGTGTGTACATTAACACAGTTATACAAGAAAAATATAACCAAAACAGAAAGCACTGTCTTTTTCTTCAAGTTAATCTACCTACACCACAGATACGCCCCTTCCCCAAAGCACACTGCCACTGTCTCTCAGTACACAGACTGAATGTTGTACATTAACATTCAAAATCCACACGCAAACAATAAATGCTCGATGATATGAGCACAGGAGGGTTTCCTATAATCGATGAACTAAAGTTTCAGCAAAGAAAATGACTCAAAAAGTTTTTTTTAACAGCTTTTAGAAGGTTTGAATCGCTGAGAGCTCTCAGAGCAAATTGTCTCCTACAGCTTCCTACACACACTACCCCAAACTGAGGCTGTGCAGGACAATCTAAAGCCCATGTGACCTGAAATCCCATGAATCACTGCAAAATTCTCCTTTGGAGCTTAAAAACAGACGAAGTGAGGCAAAGTACATTGTTTTCAATGTACTTCACCTTAAGAATTGTGGAGTAGTGGTTTAGGAAGGCAGAGTAATGCAAAGTCATTGTTTTCATTGGACTTCGCATTACCCATTATAATGCTAAGTACTCTGCTTCATGTTGCGGAGAACTCCGCAAATTCACCTTCACTCCGTGAATCACTTCGCAGAGCGAATTGTGGCTACTTGGCCCATCTCTAGTTGTGCATACCTACAGATACAGATCATCAGCTGGCACTGTTAAAAAATACCTCCCAAATCACACTTAAGTCCACTTTTTCAACGTTTGACTTCTGCTCCCACAGTAAACATTGAGTGGATCACTACCTTTGTGCACAGTGAAGGCAGTATGTACAGTTCCCCTGTTTTGTTTTTGTCCCGCCTCATTAACCAACAATTGGGTTTTCGTGGAGGGCCAAGCAATAAGCCTCAGGACTCACCAGAAAAACTGCTGTTCATGCCCTCATAAGGGCTGCACTTACTATGGATAATAATATTATTAGCAGGAGAGGCATACTAATGCCTTGAGTGAATCCACCAGACTTCCTGTGTCAGTCTACTCCTTTATCTGTGATCTGCAGAACCCCACAGGACAGTTTCCTACAAATCTCCTCCAGTACTTTTTAGTGCCCTACTCCACAGTGCGAGCTGGTTGGCTACCACCGTTCTAAATCCTGAATGATCTATACACAGCTCACTCAATACTGTCCAAACAAATGTCAACCCCCCCCCACCTGAGGGTAATCTCCCTACACTGAATTCAAGTGACACTTTAAGTGCAACTCTGTCATTGAGTATTTGTCATTGTTGGCTGCTCTCATTCACAGTCAGGTAGTGATCATGGTGCTGGCAGCCCTACATTTCAGATCTCACAATGATCTGCTAAACATCCCCCTTCCTGTCTTCCTCTAACCTGAATGTAGCTGTACCCTGCTGGAATGGCCTCTTCAGTCCCTCTCTGTCATTCATTCTTCTCTTCTGGTCCCCACACCAAAAGCTAGTAAGCTCACTACCCTTCTGCATCATATATGCGGTTAGTACAGTCGCTCATGTCATTTTTACATATTAATAATAAACATG
This sequence comes from Neoceratodus forsteri, assembly GCA_016271365.2. Classification (NCBI taxonomy): domain Eukaryota; kingdom Metazoa; phylum Chordata; order Ceratodontiformes; family Ceratodontidae; genus Neoceratodus; species Neoceratodus forsteri. Next base: position 43,864,083 of record CM057456.1, on the reverse strand, counting down.
ATCTTCTGGTAAGCCAGGCTGATAGCAGCATGGCACAAGGGGAAACATATGCATTCTTACCCATATAAGATCTAATCCACCTATAATTAGGCACAATTAAATGACATGCATAATGATGTGCACATCCATCATTTAATAGTGCTTAATCAAAGGTTGCCTAGATCTTTTAAGGATAGGAAAGCCTATAATTCCCCTTGTTCCATGTTGCTATCAGCCTAACTTAGTGGAAAAATTTGTTTATTTTTGATATGTCAAAAAACCTGGGGACTGTACTACTTACATTCATGATGCACAAGGGTGATGAGCTCACCAGTTTTTGGTGTGGGGAGAAGTAGTGAGAATGAATACCAGAGGGGGACTGAGAAGACCACTCCTACAAGGTACTGCTGTATTCCGGGAAGGGGGAAGACAGAAGGGGAGAAATATGAGCAGATCACTGTGAGAAATAAGATGTGGGGATGCCAGCACCATGATCACTACCTGACCCTATTGTCCTGGCCAAAATGCAGTGCTGGGTAAGTTGCTTTTTCTATTACTTTCTATTTCTTTTAGAAACTTGATCCAGGAATCTCTGTGCAGTTACTAGCAAGGATGAAGACGTACTAGAAAAAGTAATACACCTGACAGTTACAGTTGCTTATTTCTTTTAATACAAAAATAATACAAAAATAATAAATAACTATAACAGATTACATTTATTTGAATGTAGCAGGTTAGTTACTAGTTACTTTCAAATAAATGTGATCAGTTACAGTTACGTACTACTTTTGCATAAAAAGACATAAGTAATTGTAACTGTAAGGTGTCTTACTTTTTCCAGTACTTCTCCATCCTTGCTAGTGACTGCACAGAGCTTTCTGGAACAAGTTTTCCAAAAGTAATAGAAAAAGTAACTTACCCAACACTGTCAACATGCCCCTTCCCATAAAACCAGTTCATGCAATTGCCCAAGGTTGTGTGTGGGTACTGATGTGTGAATTGGCTGCCACCACACGTTCAGTCACTTCATGAAAGCACTATATAAATACTGATTCTTATTATTATTATTTCCCATGGATAATGAAGAGAAGCTAGACAAGCATATTTCTAATTTCCAAGAAAGTATGAACTCTGGCATTGGACTACAGAAGAACTTTGCTACAAACAAGTGGTGAAGCTATGGGTGGTGAAGGGTGTGGCTATAACCCCCCCCCCATTGTAAAGAACTTGCTTGTTGCTGATGCATTTCACTTTGTTGAAGAAGTCTGATTTATTGATTGTACAAATGTTTACATTCAAAAATATGGATTACATTTGTAGTTTCAGGCAAAAACATACTAGAAAAGCATAATAGCAGAAAAGGCTTCATAAAAATGTTAAAAATGCATATCAAGTATGCACACACTCCCAGCACCATCTCACCCTTCCCCATTGTAGCATCCTCTATCTGCCATAACCACTAGACCAACAGGTTATTCAAGATTTGTACTGCACTGTGGTTTGCCAAACAGAAAGTCGGTTGCATTAAAACACAATTTCAGCATGTTAAAGTAAACAAAATCAACAGAACCATAGCCTAACATGCGTAATGATCTAAATAATGCACATGGTTTTGATAATTTTGGTGAAACAATTCTATACAAAGGGAAAAAAGAACTAGTTAGCACTATAGAGTGCCATCCAGCTCTCTGACTTTGGCTCCGATGATGTCATCACTTAACACATTTGGCGGCCATTTTAAGAAGCAGGTAAGGCAGTTTTTTTTAAATTGGAAAGTTGATTTTACATTTTTAAAATGCTTTGGAACCACATTTAGGTAACATATGTAAATGTAGTTTTAGCATTAACAAATTCAGCAGCCTTTCCTTTAGTCCTGTTTGAGGACAGATTTCTGAATAGTTTGTTGTCAAAATGTAGTTTAGGTATCCTTTAATGGTAATTTCATGTTTCCTAGTGTTCATGAAGGTAGTTTACTGGACTTGGTGATGATCAATATTGTTCATTTGAACAAGATAAACATGTTAAGGGTATTACCTCATGATGAAAGCAATATTTTCCCAGTATTAAGTGGCCTTTCCAGGACAATTTTCCTTTCCTCCTATTCCAAAGTTTGGATGCCATTGATAACATAAACCAACATATGACTGTTTGTGCTGCCAACAGAATTGTATGGTGTCCACATATAACAGAAGTATTGTCATGGATTCTGGATTCTGGAATTGTTAATTCCTTTATTTTGGATAGTTATCCTGCCCGAAGGAGAAATCTAACAATAGACCTTTATGATAACTTTTTGAAAACTATTACTAAGTTAGCAAAGGCCCAAAGAGAGAAATCTGATGTGAAACCCTCTAATAAGAATTGGTTTGATTAGAAATGTTTTTTATAAAAAGAAATTATTAGGAAAAGTTACATGTCTAGTTCACAAGAATCCATGTAAAACTAATTCGATTACATTACACAACCTTAGAAGAGACTATACATCACTTATCATTATGTATACATTCTAAAAAGGAAAAATTCAATGATAGGATCTGTGTAAAGCTTATTGAAGCAGCAGCTAATGCAGACACTAAACATTTTGGAGCCTAGATGCCTTTGGGTAAAAATCAGATTCTTCAAATATTGAAGCGGCCACATCTCAGGATGTTTGGATTAATAATTTTGAGAAAGTCTGTAGTGCTAGAGAGGTTAATCCAGAACTAGGGGACCTGTAAGCATGCACTCTAAATGAATATATTCAATCTTGGTTAGTTGTCCTTCCTAACATTCTCAGAAAATTCATGTTAGAGCAAAAGGAAAAAAATCCTTCGGGGGCTGACATGATTCCGCTGAAATATTACATCATAATCTGGGTGAATGGGCATTAATTCTAGCACACCTATTTACTGTAGCAATTTCCATGTTAATAATGCCAGATTCTTGGAATACTAATATGATTGTACCACTTTTTAAAAATGGAATGACGTCAGGCCCCTTTTGTTATAGACCGTTTCACTATTAATTATACCAATGAAAATATACACACGGTATATTTTATCTCTTCTTAGGGCTTGAGAGGAAGACATTTCTTTCTTCTCAGATTTGCAGGCAGGTTACCAAAAAAACGCTTTTCACAAATGATAAGGAGCCTGATATTCAGTAAAGCGCAAACTGGAACGCAAAGGTTCGCACTGAGCTTTGTAATTGCTCAGGGGTCCAAGGATGCTATATTCAGTTGCATAGGGCACCGGCACTATCCAACTGAATATAGGGCCATGTCAGCCCAGCACTAAGTCGAGTAGCGCTGCCCGGACATATTTCCCAAAGTGGGCCTCAAGAGTGGATAGCGCCAGAGCGCTATCTGCAGTTTTCAAAGGGACCCATGCAAATGAATTCATTGGGTATGCAAGGTGCTAAGGGACCATTTACATTCCCATTATGATCCCATTTGCATGGGTAGCAGAGGCAGGTAAGTTGCATGGTGCCAGCCCCTGTTTTCACAGTCTAACACATTTGTAAATATCCATGGTGCCTAGTGGTCCCACCTCCCTCTGACTGCCAGCACTTAGGTCAAAATACCCGTCCCTAGTGCCTAGTTGTCCCCCCTCCCTCTGATTGCCAGCCCATAGGTAAAAATACCCATTCCTGGTGCTAGTGCTCCCCCCTCTAATCACCAGTCCATAGGTAAAAATATCCCAGCCATTAGCAGCAGCATCCCCCATGGCATCCCCCGTGTTTTTCATAACAGTCCACAAGCCCTTCCCACTGTGGCAATTTCCACCATGAACATGACAATGGATCTGAGGGAACAGAATCAACCAAGGACTCTAAACAGCAACTTTGTAGAATCACTTTTCATCCAGGAAGGTGACATAAATCCACTACTTGGAGGTCAGGACTTGGCTTTTACTAACATAAATGTAGCTTTACATGTTCAGAGAAAGCCAAATAATATTAAATAAGCATTTGTACAATTGGAACATGCTGCTCTAAAAGTTTGCAGGTTTTATTGGCAAAAGGTGACCATAACTGCATATCAGGAAGTAAAAAGAGACCCAAGAGGTCTCTGGGTAACCTTGCAACCTGCTTTTGGAACAGACAAGCCCAATGTTTTAACAAAGTGGCAAACACTCTGTTTAGAGTCCAGTGTGGGCTTCATACAGCTTATTCTAGATGACACAGGAGAAACTGAAACATATATTAAAACTTTACTGATGGAGAAGGAAAGGCAGGCACAGTTATTCACTACACATGCTGAATATAATCAATACAGACAGCAATTGGAATGGACTATTCAGATGAATGACATCAAAATTAAGAAGGCCAAGAGCAAGAAATTTGAAAGGGACAGAAGAGACTATATGGAGGGCCGCATTTTTTATTGGAGCAAAAATGCTAATAAGCAAAACACAACACCAAGATCAATCAAGAAAAATGGAGCATCAACAAACAGAGATGTATATACGAGTGGATCAGATTCCGATACTAATGAGAATGAGCCTTTTTTAGTGCACAGAGGGTAGGAGATTCCATCTACCCTCCCCAAGCAGAATCAAGCAGTAGTGGGAGTAGAACTAATGAACCAACAGAACCCTGTGCAACAGAACTCCATGCAGCTGGGACAACTCACAGGACTAGTGCACCCACAGTGGGCAAGCCCGAAGAACACAATGAGGCAAGAGATGAAGCAGGAGACAACAGAAGTAATGTATCCAGGACTGCAAAAAATATAGCTCAAACCAGTGAGATGAGCCCTCGAATACTCAGGTTCGAAGACGAATGAGATGGGGCACCCGTGGTAAGGGGACGAGGAGAAATAAACAATTTTTACTGACCATGGGGGAGGATCCAATGCGGCAGGAGACGGAGGAGATAAATAACCCCCTTGTAAACATTTTACAGTACAAGCGGACAGAGACTGAACAAAGAGTGCAAGAAAAAGGCTTAAATTTTATTCCCACTAATCAGATTGATGAATTTAAAACCATAGTGGGCTTACACTGGTTCACCAGAAAACTAGATCAAAAGGTATGTTTTTCTGCTACAAAGCATGATGAGACTACACAAAGATAATTGAGCCACACAGTTTGTCCCTTAAGAAAACCATTGACATACATTACAACCCAGAATGAGACAGTAGCAGACTTTGAAAAACTTTGCGAAATAGATATACAGGAGTATATATCACAAAAGGAACTGCCTAGATTCTTCAACTGCACCCAACAAGAAAAACAAGCACCTAAAGATTTGTCCTGTAATGAACTGATATAAATTAAACCAGTAGACAAAGGTGGAGCTTTTGCTGTACTTGATAAAGATAAATATTTTAAAGAGATGTATAACCAGCTTTCTAACAAAGATTTCTGTGTAAAATTGTCAACTGACTATACTGTTACTTACAAAAAGACATTGATGAGTATCTGTATGAGGCACTGTGTAATGGGATTATAAACAGGCAGACTTATGATTTTTTTAACTGTGGAAAATACCATTAGGGTAACCATTTATGGTTTGCCTAAAATTCATAAAAGACGATAATAACCCCCTAGCCAGACCCATCGTGGCAAGTACTGGTGCCCTTACAGAACCATTAGCCCAATATGTTGATGAGCACATCAAAGCACTTGTCCCCTTGTGGCCAGTACACATTAAGGATACTACACACTATCTAAATATCCTCGAGAATGTAACATTGGAGGAGACAGATATTTTGGTTACTATGGACATCGCTAGCTTATACGGCAACATTCCCCACATTTATGGGTTGGAAGCATTTGTCAACTGGAAAAGAGGAAATGTGCTATCAGGAAAAAAATCATTTTTTGTGTACTCTGATCCAATACCATCGTTTTATTGATGATAATATTTTCTTCTGGCGGGGATCATTGGAATCACTTCTTGGGTTTAAATCCTATCTTGAATCAACAAATGAACATCTCAGGTTTACCATGACATCAGATCATAATGCAGTGGATTTTCTAGATTTACACATAGAGGGGAGAAGCAGGGAGAGTGGTCACTGGGTTACACGGCCCCCGCCTGTAACCACCTCACCCCTTGCCTGCCCCTTAGCCTTAGCTGGTGTTATTAGTATTTGTTTCCCACCTGTTCTTTCTGTTGTGAAGTATCCATAATTAAGTTATCCCTATTATTATTTGTCTGTGTTAATCCTTATTTGAATACTTGTATACTCCTCATTGTAAATAATCTGAACCTTGTACTCTGTTCTAATGTTTAGTTACGCCTGTCTGTACCTTTTTTCTGTGAAATGGATCCTTTGTAAATGAGTCTTTGACTCAAAGGTGCTCCAAATTGCTAATAAATAAATAAATAAAATAAATAAATACAGGAAAGTGTGGAAAGAAATGCACTATTGGCATATGGAATTTGCCATCCTAGACATCTAGTGAGTAATATCCCCAAATGCCAATTTATGCGCCTATGCAGAACTATCACTGAGATCAGTCGATATACAGAAAAGGCAGATGATCTGACTGAGAGGCTGGCTGCTGGAGGATATAATCCAGTATGTATCAGTGAAGCTAGAAATGATGCTGAGAGTGCAGAAAGAAGAGATTTGCTGGTTATGAGGCAGAAACCAAAAAACAACAACCAGATTCATTTTATCTCTGATTTTGCCCTCCAGAGTTACAGAGTGTGAGAAGTCTGCTGAAACACTGGCATGTACTAGCCACAGAACCTAAACTACAGAAAATTGTGGATAACCCCCTTCCCCTGGATGGTTTTTCAATATGGCAGGAACATTTCTGATAGTGTGACCAGTAGCCTATATAAGGCACCCGGACAGAAACAGATGAGTCGATTTCCACAGGACACTTTCACATGTGACAACTGTACCTTTTGTACATTCATTTCAAGAGGTAAGACTTTTCAGTATCTGCTTACAGGCCAGCAATATGTGAACAGAGACTTCATAAACTGTAACACCACTCATGTGGTATACTTAGCCAAATGCACATGTGAAAAGATTTATGTGGGAAAAAACAAACGTAGTTTTAAATCTCGCATTGGAGAACATTTGAGAAGCATCACACATAAGGACAAGACAAATGCTGTACTTGTGATGGGAAATAATGCTGGACACACCTTTAAATTTCAAGGCTTTCAGAAGGTCATACTAGGCATCCAGGGGGTGGGGTAACATTTTATTTATTTATTAGTTTTCGAAAATACCTTTGAGCCAGAGGCTCATTTACAAAGGTTCCATGTCATGAAACAAAATATAGTGCATAAGAAATAGTACATTTAACAACTAGTACAGAAAACAATTATTCTATTATACAGACTATTTACAGGTCTAGTACATTCAAGAGTCAGGAGTTACATTTTCCTGGAAACAAAAAAAGGGAGAGGTAGGAGAAATTTACAACAGTTAAAAGACACAGCAGGGTATGGAAGGGTAACATTTGTTCCAGGTGACCTATGCAATGGTTAGGAACCAGAAACCTGATGGGAGATGCAGTTGCATCAGACTAGAGCAGAACAGAAGGTGTAAAAATGGTAGATAGGGGAACATGGTATTAGGTAGAAAATGGTGAAAGGGGGAGAGGTGACAGTTCAAAGGTAGAAGGGTGTGGAGAGGGAGAATAAGGCAGAAGGTAGTCAGGGTAGACAAGGCAGGTAAGTTACCGAAAACTAGAACAGAGGCAGAGGAGGGGAGGGGGTGGTGAGAGGAAGGGGCATAGGAGAGGTGGGCAGGGGAAGGGGGATTGAGGGGGGGATACCGGCAGGTGGAGATGTCATAGGGGAGGATGGGAGGGAGTGAAACTCGTGGAAAGTGAGGTATCATAGGGTGATTAGGTAAGAGGGTGGACAAGAGAAGCGGGAGGTGGAGGGGCAGGAGGAAAAAATGAGGGAGGGGTGTGCTGAGCAAGTAGTTGCCTGAGAACGAAAGGGCGGTAAGCAGGGGGTGAAAGGGAAAGAAGGTGCCTGGGTCTGGCAATTGCATCCACTAGGAGGGTAGGAGAGAGCCTAGATCCAACAGTCACATCCACTAGTAGATCCAAGTAGTGTGTGAAGTTTAGCCTTAAACTGACTAAGCCTAATTTCCTTTTGTAGGTCTACACTAAGAGAGTTTAGCCAGGAAGGTACCTGTTATTCAAAAGATCGCTGGCTTTGCACCACACGGCAGAAGGGGGACTTTGAAGGAGTGGTTATGGGTGTTCCTGGTGCTTCTTGTAGAGTCAGGGAGGCTAAGGAGGTTCCTGATACCCATAGGGGTAAGTCCGAGGGTAGCTTTTTTTGCCAGCAGACAGACATGATACTGTATCCTGTAATCCAGGTTAAGCCAATCAGTCTATGCATAAAGGTCACACGTGTGGGTCCTCTGGGTAGCTCCCAAAATGAGCCTACAGGCCTTGTTTAGGGAAGTTTTCACCTGTTTGAGGGCCGTAGGGGTTGCTGATCCATAAACTACAAGACCATAGTCAATGATCGATAGAACTGTGCTAGTGACTGCCATTTTCAGGGCTTCATAGGTTAAGCAGTGTTTATTTTTATAGAGAAGTCCGAGCCTTGAGTTTGCTGTCTTAGCAACTAGGTCGATATGTTGTGAGTACGAAAGAGCACTGTCCAGAGTTACTCCCAAATATTTAACGCAGTTTACTGTCTCCAGCGGGGAGGCGAGTTTGTTGTAAATTTGTATTTGGAAGGACTTGTGTTTACTATTGCTGGATGCAAATATCATGGTTTTTGTCTTTTTGTAGTTTAACAATAGTCTCGATTTGAGGAACCATAGCTCAGCAGCGGCGAAATTGACTTGCATTTGACTTTCCAGAACAGTAGGGTCTCGGTAGCTTGAAAAAAGTACCGCATCATCTGTGTACAAAAGGATATTGTCTTTAAATGCTGCTGGGAGTTGGTTAAGAAATAAACTGAAAAGAAGAGGGCCAAGGATGGACATTGATAATAGACTGTTACAAGCAGAGAGTAAGTGGCAGTACATTTTAAGTGCCAGTGGAGATGGTGGATTGAATGAATGTTTTAGCCTTGTACCCTTTTGGAGAGATAAGAAATAATGTAAAGAGATATTGATATAGTATAGAAACCAGTATCCCTGCTGAATTATGATGCAGACATTGTTTAATGTTAAATGTGGAGTTTTTAACACACACACACTTTAAAATGTTCTTTGCACCTTGAGATCACTTAGCACTTTGTAGTATGGTTAATGTTTAGGTTTTTTATAAAATGGATTGTTATATGGTTACTGGATATGGTGTATAAATAGATATTTATGTATTTAGTTACTGTCTCTTTAAAAGTGAGCCCAATATAAGAGCTACCCATGATCTAGTAACTCCACCTTGAAAAAGCGTGAAGGATTACATGAAACATTAGCATTTGAATGGGAAGCTTTTGCTGCTGCTATACTTCATATTTTTTATATTGAAATAAAATTGTAAGTGAATCCTTGCCCTGGTCTGGTTTGGACTGTGTAGCCATACTTTCTCTTTTTTGGTAAAAATATCCATCCCTGGTGCTAGTGGTCCCCCCTCCTGCTGATCACCAGCTTGTAGTAAAACATACTACCCTCTCCTGCATCCAGTGGTCCCCCAGGGCACCAATCCATGGTACCGCTGCTCGAAATTCCATAATCCCTGGTATCTAGCGGCCTCCACCACCATGGCACCGAGCACCCACACCTCTATTACCTTACCAGTACCCTTGGTGCTGTGGGTGTATACAGCGACTAGGGCAGCCTCACTCTTCCACGGCCAACTGCCATATGTCAAGGCATGGAGCGCACCTCTTATTTATAGGCTAGGGTCACAAGGGAATCATAGTGGAAAGGAGCGGGGGGAGGGAGAACGATCTGTACATCAAGTACAGTCTATGGTAATAATGCAGGCAGCGGAAAAATAGGTGGGCTGCTGGAGCCAGGCAGTCCTCATCTGCCAGCAGATTCTATGTTTTATGATGAATCTGGTACGGCTTGTAAACAAATGATTATATTGATATAGATATGCAAGCTGACATGGCAAGAATAGGCTCATCAGAAATTCTTAGGGAGTACAAATGTCTAAAACAAGTAGAGAAAAATACCTTGATATATGTACCAATAATGAACATAGAAAATCAATTGCATGAATTCGATTCAAAATAACTTCTATAGCATCCATTAGTCTGTACCTCAGAGATGTAGTTTCCTGTTTTTGTGGTGAAAACATTGAATTCAATAGTTATTTACTGCATTATGTGTTCCATTAACAATACTTTGATTCTCTATGAAATAAGTGGATTTCACCTCTTGTCAGCAAATATGATACAGCTATGAACCAATGCTCATTGTATAAGCTTTGAACCCTTGCATTACTGTGGGAGTATATATATGTCCTGAATGTATATATTTTCAAACAGACTCAGCAATCAACATAAACTGTTAATATGGATTTTGCTATATTTGCAAAGGCATCTTTTTTATCCATAGCATGGAGGAAATCCTTATACATTGTAAATCATTGATGTACTTGTGTCCATGTTTTTACTTAGTTTTTAATGCCAATACTTTCTGTACAACCATACCGCTCAACCTCTCAGTATTAAAATTCATAACACTGGGCTTCAAAATTCAGAGCAAATGGCCGGAATGTGTAGCACTTTCTTATTTTAAAGAATGATATGCCTACAAATAGTGAGTCCCATATCTTTAGTGTTAAGGAATGTTTCTATCAAGTTAGTTTAATGATTTAATAGCTTGTGTGTCCAGAAATAGCTCTAATATTATTACGAACATTGTTTAACCTTTGCAGAGCAAGGGTAAATTTCAGTGCAAAAACCATAGTGCTATGCCAAATTCATAGCAGTTGAGAGGTATCTGTATGACAATAAACCTTACCTACCTTCCTACCTTCCACAGGTGACACCTTGTGATGAGCTGGGGAGCTTTCCCTCACAGTGGGTTGATGTGTGTGTCATGGCCTGACGGGATCACCTGCTGCATCAGGAGAAGTGGGTTGACATGAAAAATGGGCTTGAAATATCTTCACTATTCTGTTTGTCCCATTTCTAAATGAACTTGCATGAATGAGAATACAATTTCACAATAACAAAAAGGGAAGTTTAATTACAAAAAAAACTAGGGTAATGGAGACAATTTCACTATTATAACTCTTGTAATTAGTTAATTTTTGCCTTTTTGCTATCGATGCCCAACAACTGCACAGAAACACAAAAACACAAACATTTGACATTGGCAAATGCTTGTTCTTCATTTCAGAGGGAAGTGACATAAAAACAAGATTACTCTTCCTTGGACTTTATTTGATTTGACTGTTTGTCTACTCAAGACATCATAATGCTCTGTTTAAGACATCATCATTATTTCCACAGCAACAGATTGGGATGCCATAAACAGAACTGGGACTGCAGAAGAAGACAAGCAGACATAGCAAATAAGGCAGAGATCCAGTTTCCATGTAAATGTCCTTAGCAGTAAAGAAAAAAGGGTGACAATTACAGAAAAATGGAGAAATATAAGTGTAACCAGCCTCTCTCTTCTACCAGTCTGAGGCAAGTTACTACAGAGCACTCAAAGGGTTAAGCCAGACCCGGAAAGCTGTTCTCTAGGAGGTTTTGTCTGGAGATATGATATCTGAATATTTGTGTTGTGAGTGGCCCAACTCAGCAAGAGTGGCAAACTAGAGCATGAGTATTCATGGTTATGCCTTCCCCTGAAGAGCTATAAAAGGGGAAAGCAGATGGGCAGTGGGAGCTGGATCCAGAGAAGGAAGGAAGCAAGAAAGAGAACAGTTATCCAGCCTCTCTGGCTGTGACTAGACTGAAGGGTCCTACAGTCCCAGGGACAGTGGTAGGGTCCCTGGGATATGGTGGCACTGGTCCTCTTATGCCTGGTCTCCAGAGAAGAACACCAGGAGCAGCTAAGAGGTGTGGAGACCCAAATAGCTTGCCTCAAGAGGGAATATACCATCAGCACCAGACAGGCATAATTGGGAGAACTGGTTGTCCACCCCTCAAGGGAGGTTGCCAGAACCCTTGCAGGTTCACTTCCCGTAGGAAGAGAGGAGGGAAATCGAGTGTACAGAGCAACCTGTAAGTTAACCTTGTTTAAGAAAATGTGTGTGTGTGTGTATGTGTGCGTGTGTGTGTGCGTGTGTGTGTGTGTGTGTGTGTGTGACACTCATGAAGATCCTTGCAGTATAGCTGAAGTTTGGGCATCAGGTGAGGGGGGCCAGGCAAGGGTTGGGGTCAGTATGTCCCCATATGAGGTGCCAGGCATGGGAGCCTGTTCTGTGGGCCATTAGGGCTATCACTGTAATGTCAGAAGGTAGAACAGCCAACTGGGCCAACTATAGCTTTTAAGCAGTAGTAATGCTTTAAGCTGATGTACTTTCATATTTATTGCCCTTGATGAGCATTTAGAGACACATGATGGTACAGTTTGCCCCCTGGGTAATGTGATTGCCCTGCCTGGGAGAGTGCCACTGCACAACTAGCCTTGGAAGCAGCAGGGCTCCAGGGACCCCAAAGTGAGGATTAAGATCTGTAAGGTTAAAAAAGGCCTATTTTTGATATCATCATGTGTTGCCCCTTTAGTTTCAGAGGGAGAACCTGGTAATATGCATGGTAGTGAGGTGGGCAGTAGGTCCCACAGAAACACTGGAGACCACCAGTCCAGTGACAGAAGAGAGCAGTCAAAAGGAATGCCACACTAGAGGTGGGGGCTTAGGTAACAGCCCAGGGAGTATATTTGGAGGAGCAATAATTTAGGGTATGGCCCAGTAAAGTAAATGGTGGTAGTGTGAGCAATGGAACATCATGAATTTATGTAGCCAGAGAGATGCCCTGAGAGCTTTTTACCACCTAGGCAGCTAATAAAATACACCATGCTCGATCCCAGCTCCTGTACTGATGGTATAGTTTGTGCATGGTCTCATGTTACTGATGCCCAGTGTCTGGAAAGGTGCCCCTGGCCCCATCGCTCCTGAGATGGCAAGGTAGCGGAAGTGGTGCAGAACCAATGTTCATGGTTTAAGGCATGCAGTCTCTTGGATGAGATGTCATCTTATATCCCTAGAAACAGAAGGGTGACCCTGCCCTTACATATGCTAAATTGTGTCTAAATATTATATTTTTCAAAGTTGCCCCAACAACAGCGGGGGCTCTGCAAGCAATCATTTGGCACTGACAAATGTTTGTGAAACCTATGGAGTAAACGATATTTTAAGTAGCAGCTCCACCCTCTGTGAGTGTTATTTAACTGTGTGTGCCACTTTTTTGCAGTTTTTACATATTCCTGGGGGGTAGCTTATCCCAAGGCAGCACCAGGGATCCTACACTCTTGTGTGCAACCCTTCAATTGTTCGGAGATAAAAAGAGGGAAGGGAAAATAGAGGCAAATAAAAGAATGGAAGGCTGGTAGAAAAGAGTGGCTAGTTAATGGAACAGGTATGAATGGAAGGAAGCACCAAGATATCTTGGCGGCAAGAATGCCGACCTCCCCCACAGCGATGGCACAATACCAACGCAGGTATTGTGCCACCTCATCTATCGTTGTTTTTTGTGGGGGAGCTGTACTACACCCCCATGTGGGGGCTCTGCCCTGCACTCCTGACTCCAGGATTCCAACTCCAGGTCGGAGTTGGTCCAGGGAGGGGCAGAACACTGAAGAACGAAACACAGAAAAAGGACCATTACTGTGAATGTCACCGTAATGGTCTTTTTCTGTGTTTCACTGTTGGGGTGTTGACCACAAGGGGTACTATGGAATGGAAAGGTCATGGCGGTGAAGGTGAGAGATGGAGGCAGAGAAAGAATGGAAAGAAGGAGGTAAGGTATTTCAGATTGTGTGAAAATGATCAGGGCTATGGAAGGTTAAAGCTAGGAGAAGAGGCCGATGACCCTTAACATCCTCATATTGGAGAAAAGGAGGCTGAGAGAAGACATGATCTCAGTTTTCTGAATACTCAAGGGTAGCAGACACACATGTAATCTGATGCTCTTAAGCAGGACACAGTGACATGCCTTGCAGCTCAGAGGTGGTAAATATGGGGTAACCTTAGGAAGCACTTTTCCTTGGAGGGTTGGAACCTATGGAGCAGCTTACCAGTGGAGACAGTAGACAGGAAAACAGTACAGGCCTTCAATAAGCCTGGACAGGTTCATCCTTATCAAAGGAATCAAGGGATACCAGGGTGGGTTGTTGAGTGAATAGGGAACTCCTCAAAATTATTTATTTATTGATTTATTTAATAAGCTGTTTATTTGACCGGGAAAGGAGGACTAGCCAGTACTACCTATGTTCAGCCTGATCCCAGGGATGGAGAGAGATAAAGATGGAAACCAATTAAAACTGAACTAAACTGAGCTGTTGGTGGTATTTCAGTGAATGGGAGAAATTTGAGGAAGACGTCCAGGAAATTCCCCAACTCTTCCAGTTGGGGAAACCTCTGGCCATCTGGCTGTATGCCAAGATAGCTGACCAGGAGGAAGGTGGGGGTGTTGCTGGAGGTATGGGGAGCTGGCCTTTTCCCCTATTACCTGTTCTTCAGAGGTCATAAGCAGTATGTTTTCTGTGCAGGAACAACAGCAAATGGACATGGGTATGAGTGTGGCTTGTACTGACAATACTGCTGAACCAGAGGCGAAGAAGAGTATGCAGAACATGGCATTGACTGAAAGTCATTTAGCAGCAGAAAAGCATTTAGGAACAGCCTTGGAAATTAGGAAGAATCAACTGCTGGCTTTGGTAGCTGAAGAGGAAGCTACGTTTTTTCATTCAAAAAAAAAAGAAACATTGACCTCAAGGATGTTACAATCTACAGGAAAAATGGCCCCACTTGGAACTGCTGCCATTTCTGACAGTTAGCTGGAATGTGTCTCTCCAACTGATATAGTATCATCAAAGGAGCTGACGAATTGTGCAGTGGTTAAAGGGGCAGAGGCTATGCTGGCAGAAAACAGTGCTCCCAAGACTAATAAGCAAACTGATAAGGCTGTCCCTACCAGCGATTGTGTGAAAATGCCTGTAATAACTGCTACTGATGGTCAGATGTCTGCACAAGAGCAGAGGAGACGCAGTGATGCCAATCCATGAATAAAGCCACAATGGGAGAGTTCCCACCCTGTGTTTAAAACAAAAGTGCAGCACAGTACTTGGTCTTCTGCAACAGACTCAGAGCAATCAAGCACATCAAATGGAAAAGGGATGGCTGCTCCTGGCAAACAAAAAAAACCCTCCGGAGGTTGGGTGCTATGACAAGGCACCTGAATAAGAGTCCCCAGACTGAAGGAGCCTCTGCAGGGTGGCCTGTGGAGTTGGATCTCGATGCAGCAGGCTGTGTCAGATCTGCAAATGAGAAATCCTGGCTACCAGATAACTCGATTCCTTTGGATGTCAGAAAAACTCAGGACACTGTGAGTATGAATTACAAGACTCCAAGTATGGGCGGGGGGGGGGCGCTGCTGAGGATTCTAAGACTATGAACTATGAGACTGAAAATAATAGTATACAGGGCAGGGGGCTTCTGAGATTGTAGCTCAGGAACAGTCTAGGGAGAATACTGTAATGGGAGATAGGCATACAATGCATAATGAAATGTCAGGGGATGTAATTAACCTTTTATTGCAGGGAACAGACATTTCTCCCCCCAACTGAACCAAGGGATGACCAGGAGTTTTCAAGATCGAACAATACACAGGACTCTGACTCAGGGACTGAGCCTCAAACTGAGCAACAGTAGGCCCGTAGGCAATGCTAGTTGTCGGTCATATTTGCGGCTCAGAGGGAAATGGGTAAAAGGAGGAACACTGCCAATTTGAAGTATGTCGGACATTTAGAGTTCCTCTCCAGACAGAATTTTTATCATTAGAAATTTATTAAAGGAGTCTTTTTTTTTTTGCTGCAGAACTGTACACTGTGATACATGTGCCTGGAGAGACTATTTATGACATTAGCTTTAAAACTTTGAAATCTTTAGAAATATTTTGATTAAAATATGATCAATTGAAAAATTCGGATGTATGGGCCCCATGTCAGGTTATTCCCCTTTTGAAACCTGTCATACAGACCATAATAATGTTGTTCAGGAATGAGGGAGTTCCTGTTACAGATATTATGCATTGGCTTAGGCAACGTTGTGAAGTTTTAGAACAGCCAATGCTAATCATAGACTCAGAGCAAGTGTGGACGGGGGGATCAAATTTAAGGTTAGGCCACATCACATTATCACTGGTATTTGTCATCTTCCAAGCCACTTCTAGCTGGGTAAGGATAGAGGCATGTGTTTTTATCCTCGGCAGCTCTGAACCTATTATTTATTTATTTAGCTTTTGTTTACCGGGTGAGGTACACTAGGCAAACATATGCCAATTTTAGGTACGATCCGGGAGAAATACAACACATGATGTACAATGAGCACAATTACAATAATTATAGGATAATAAGAGAAACACATAACCATACAATGGTAATATAGGACAGTACGATACAAGCAATGAGACCTACCCCAAATTTGGGGCCTGAAGCCATTTGAGTGTGGTCTGTGCTGTGGAAAGGTGTAATCTTTGTTTTGAGTATAGATACATTAGTACGAGGTGCCCAAATTCATTTAAATGTAACTTGTGTGAGGAGTAGGGGTAGGCAGTGCCCCTGGACCTCTCATAATATGTCAAGGGGAGTTAATCAAGAATCTCTGACCATGAAGGGCCAGGCTCAGGAGTCAGCAAGGACCTCAGAACAGAGGTTTGTTGATAAGGGAAATAATTCTTTAAATACAGTTCAGGAGGGTCAAGATGGTTCCAAAACAGGAGAACATAAAGCTCGGTACTGGGCCCAAGGGAACATGGCAAAGCAAGCCCAGACTGACACTGTTCCTAGGCAACCATCAGTAGATGATAAAAAGTAAACAGTGACACTAGGAATGCTTCTGTTTCAGTACCAGATGAAACTGGGGTACAGTAAGTGGTGCATATGAAATACCTTTAAGTCATGTGGGAGCTCACTCAGAAATTCGATCCCCCTCCACCTGAATAAGAGATGGAAGTGGTATCCTATAGGAAAAGAGACAGAAAGTACAATCATGGGGAACAACATGTGGCACCACCAGGGGTCACCACATGGAATAAGTTTGCAGTTCTTTCTTTCCTTAAGAACTGAGGGGAAACCGAGGAGGAAGGGGATTCTGAGGCATCGTCAATCTCCTCCCCTGTTAGATATGTCTTCCGACTTGGATGATAATGTATCTATCAAGTCTGCTGCAAAAAAAGTTGTAGAAGAATAAGGTCTCAGACTACAGCAAGCATATGTGACTCTCCTCCTAATTAGTGCCCATGTGTTTTAGTAACACTGTATCCCCAGTTACACTAAATGTTAATAGCATTAAGACCTATGCTAAAACAGTGACCAAAGTAGCTAGAAACCATACCATGGAATATAATTTATTTGCAGGATACATATTTTACAACTGTATTTGAAGTATTTGCCATAAAACAATTGTGGAACCGGGGTCTGTGCTTTGGTCTCAAGGAGTGGAGAGATGTGACAGGGTGGGAATTTTATTTAATGGTAGTTTGGTGTCAGTTATTAAATTGGTGGAAATGGAACAGGGAAGGGCATTTTTACTGGATGTGGAATTAGGTGGAAGGTCCTTATGTCTTATAAATGTGTGTAACCCACAGACTAAGGCAGGTAAAATAGTCTTATTTAATGCAGTTAGACCCTATCTACATACCAGGAGATTAGTGATCCTAGTGGGAGATTTTAACTGTGGTTTATCATTACAAGACAGGGAAGTAAACTCAAAAATTGTTTTGTGAGTCAGTAGTCTTAAAGACAATGGTTGTAACTGCTGGTTTAAAAGACAGTTTCTATCAATGTTCAGGTACCCAGTTACACACTTTCTCTAAGGACTCATTGTCCTCTAGAATATTTTTTTTTTTTGTCCCCAAACCTTAAGGTATACTCTGCTAGAACCATTGCAATGGAAACATCAGAACATGTGACAGTGATATGTCATTGTCAAACAAGGCCAAGACCTCCTAGGGAAGCTAGGCCAGGGAGGTTGAATGTTAGAATGTATGTTAGAAAATGCTGGCATGCGAAAACAATGGAGATACCTGTTTTAAGCCAAATGCACATTAATAGATGCTTATGATAGCCCTGCACAATGGTGGGAGGTGACTAAGGAATATTTTAAAAAGTTATTCTTAAAATTAGGACATGATAATACAAATAAATATTGGACCTATTTACATATGTGTTCACATCTGCATATGTTAATTTCCAGGACGCATGAAGATAATGTAGATATTTCAGAACAATTTCAAGTCCTCAAGGAGGAAATTAAACATTTTCAGTATGATAGGTTGAGGTCTTTGGTCCTAGAATTACAATGTGGGATGCAAGGGAGGTTTCAACATCTGGACTAGTTTGCAGGGTGCAGGGATAGAGTGACAAACAGGATAATGGCTAGTTTCTATAATCCAGGTACAGCCCAAGAAGTTATATCAGAAGGTGAAACAAGGCAGGTGGTAACAGAGCATGTTACCAATACCTTTGGAACTCAGATTCTGACAGAATGGGATGACTATTTTATGTCTACTCTACAGATTCCATCTGTTGATCAGGTAACAAAAAAACACAGTTGACTTGGCACATATCTGAGTCTGAGATAGAATCAACTATTAAAAAATTACTAATAAAAGAGCTCCAGGCAGTGATGGCCTATCAGTAGAATTTTATTAGGTCTTTCTTCCAGCTTTCAGCCCAGTTTCGAAAATTATATTAAATTATATTTTCAAGACAGAAAAGTTACCTTCATCTATGCAGACTGCTTTACTAATGCATATTTTTAAGTCAGGAGACAGATCGGATATTAAACATTGGAGGCCCCTAAGTTTATTTGAATACAGATGTGAAAATCTTAGCTAAAATATTGGCTAATAGGCTATCCCAGGTGGCCCTAATAGTTATAGCAGAATCTCAGACATGTGTCATGAGAAATCAAAACATGATAGGCAATCTAATAAGGTTCAGAGAAATAGTAGGCAGAGGAGAAAGAGATATGGTAAATGGATTTTTACTGACAGTAGATCAGGGAAAGGCTTTTGATAGGGCTCTGCATGAATATCTCTGGAAGGTACTGCGTAGATATGGCATCCCTGAGGAATTTATTAAGTGGGTTGTACAGTAAGTAAGTAATAATACCCAACAGGGTGGGCAGAATTGGGGAATACCAGACTGCTCAGGGGTGTACTAAGGCCTAACACTGCAGACAGAGGGCCTTATAGCCCCTGGAAGGTCTAGTATTCCCCAATACTGCCCACCTTGGAGGGTATTATTGTGCTTATAAAATGGCACTGTAAAAAAAATTCAATAAAAATTTAATAAAAAAGTTTAATATAAGTTTTGTAATCAAATAGTTCCTCCACCTTGATTAGAATGATGGGTTTTTTTTCGTAATATGGGGCTCGATTCTCAAAGGGCAGTTCAAGCTGCGCCAATGGCAGCTTGTGCTGACCCCCAGTGTACCAGGCACCCTGTGCCGTGTTCTCTACTGGGTAGGGTCCTGGTGGCAATTTTCAAAAGCTTGCGGTAAAGGTGGTCATGCTTCACAGAAAGGACACACACCCAAGAGGTGTGCCGCAAGCCACTGGCTCGTTCGGGCAGCACTTAGACCAGTGAAAGGTGGTCTAGCAGTCCCCCCCATCCCCAACCCCTTATGCATGAAACAAGCCATGCCCGGTCAGTGACGTAAGTCCCTGTCCATGCGTACCCACATTCCCGATTCACGTATTATTAATCAATACAAGTGCAATCTGAGAAATGATGCCCCTTCCCTGTGGTCCACCCATCTGCAATCCACTTATTAATACATTAAGTTGTGATCGATCTGAGAAATGCATGTCCCAGCCCTGTGGACCCCCATCCCCAATCCACATTAATAAATTAAGACATGCCCGATCCCTGAAATGAAGCCCTGTTGCTGTGATCCCCCCTCTCTGATCCCCAATGTGATGCTGTTTTATGATATATAATACTTACCCCCTCCCTGGTGGTTTAGTGGCCCCCAAACCCCACCCCAACAGGTAGTGCCCACCACCCCACTCCCTTCTATCCTGAAACAGAAAAACTGTCACCGGCACAACCCTCCTCTCACCTCTGCAGCTGGTGCTGATGCAACGGTCACTGAGCGGTAATATAAAGTGTACACATAAAGCACATACACTTTACATTACGGCTCAGTGATAGTTGAGTCGGCACTGGCTGTGGAGGTGAGAAGAGGGTTGTACCGGTGCCAGCTCTTCTATTTCGGGATGGGGGAGAGCGAGGTGGTGGGCACTACTTGCTGGAGTGGGTGTGGGGGGCCACTAAACCACCAGGGATGGGGTTATTATTATTATATATTATACAACGGGGACACATGGGTGATTGGGGGTGGGGACAAAAATGTTACCAAGGATGGGAGTGGAATTAATATAGTTTAAAATGGGTGCACATCGGGGATTGAGGAGAGGGGGGCACTACACCACCAGGGATGAAGGATATATTTCTCTATTTCATGAGAGGCAACATCAGGGTTGGGGAGGGGGACAGTGGCACATTGCTGCAATGGTCAGCTCTCCTATGGGAGACGTTTCTAAGTACTCTGAGGCTGGTCTCAGGATACTTAGAATTTCTCCCTCTGGGAGTGTTCTGAGAATCGCATTTAGGGGGCTGTGGCAGCTTGCATCTGCCACATGCCCCCAGTGCCTTGTCGCAGCCAAGTTCTTGGTGCAGGGCTGGTGCAAGCCCCATTTGGGCAGGCAGCCTATGGTTGATGCAGGCTGCCTTTGAGAATCATTCATGATGCATCTTTCGGTACAAGGGGCACTTTGTGCCATTCTTTGTGGTGCAAGCCCCTTGTGCCCAGCCGGGAGCTTTGAGAACTGGACACATGGACTTTTGTCCTATTGGAGGCTTGGGGTCTGATTCTCAAAAGGGGCTTAGATCACGCAACCTGCATAAGATAGCAGCTTGCACCAAAGCCCCTTGTGCCAGGGACCCTGCACCAGATTCTGGTACAGGAGGGGTCCTGGCACCTAAGTCAACACACTTGCTGCAATCCCTCCCATGTGGCAAACACCTGGCACATAGGAAGGGTCTGCTGCAGGCTTCATGCACCAAATGCAAGTGACCTCCCCCTTCATCACTGAAGTCGCCCATTTTAATGTAATAAAATATACATCCCCATCCCACATATTTCACTCCCCCATCCCTGATGTCACCATTGTTTCCATACTACAAAGCCCCCGATCCCCAAATTCACCAGTATATTGAAGTTTTAATAAGCCCCCAGCCCGATCCCAGAAGTCTCCCATTTATTGATGTTTTAATAAGCCCCCAGCCCAATCCCCGAAGTTGCCCTTGTAATACCATATCATAAGACCTCTTTCCCTGGTGATCTAGTGGCCCCCACCGCTCCACCCCAGCAGGTAGTGCCCACCACCCAACTCATCCCATAACAGACCCAGCACTGTCACAGCCCTCCTCTCACCTCTCTGGCCAGCACCAATTGAACTGTCATTGAGTGCATTACTGTATATATGCATACAGTAAGCACTCAATAACAGTACAGTCGGCACCAGCCGCAGAGGTGAGAGGAGGGCTGTGCCAGTGCCAGCTCTGTTATAGGATGGGGGGATTACCTGCTAAGTGGGAGGGGCCACTAGATAACCAGGGAACGGGGGTCTTATGTTATGGTATTACAAGGGCGACTTCGGGAACTGGGCTGAGAAGCTTTTTAAAACTGCACTAAAAGAGCGACTTCAAGGATCAGGGTGTGAAGGCCACTTGACCACCAGGGGAGGGAACATTTATGTATTATACTTAAGGGTAGCCATTGGTATTGAGGAGGGGGGACTGTGGCACAATGCCACAAGGTGTGTCACAAGCACCAAGAGGGATGTGTCTAAGTACTCTTAGACCAGCCCTGGTTGGTCTAAGGGTACTTAGAAATGCTCCCTTTGGTGATCTTTGAGAATTGGGTGTGTGGGGCTGTGGCAGCTTGCATCTGCCTTTTGCCTCCTTTTTTTTTATTTATTTAGTTTTTGTTGACCGGGTAAGTGCACTAGACAAATCTGCATCTTGCCACAGCCTGTTTTGGGGCACATGGGCAGCGCAGGCATGGTTTGGGGCAGACAGCCTGCGGCTGACACAGGCTGCCTTTGTGAATTGCTCCCAGCGCATATTTTTGTGCAAGGGGTGTTTTGTGCCTTTCTTTGTGGTGCAAGCCCCTTGTGCCTAGCTGGGAGCTTTAAGAATCAGGCCCTCTGTAGTTAAGCAAACAAGGAGCTGGTTGAATGCAGTTACCCCCATAGCGGGAAAGCCAGAGAAAGAGTGTGAGTACAGTCAGCAGCTGAGTGTAATTTATGACAGAACTGAGACAGTGAATTTTTTAATTTTGTCGGCCTTTGTTTTGACACTGGTGCTGCACTGGAGAAGAAAGTGTGGTCTGTAATTATGTGCGTGGTTGGAAGATGGAGCATGGTGGGGGGAAACCAGGAAAGTTATACGGCATGGGGGAAAAAAGGAGGTACGGTAATGTTATGCAAAGATGTCCAGGAAAATTGGGTTACCTGATGTTGTTAGGGTGATTTGTGTGTGGACAGAAGAGAACTGGGCATGAGAGGAGTGTGGACTGATGAGCAGAGGCATGTGTCACTACAAAAGGGGCACTCCGTTAACTTTGGTTGCCCACACATGCACACTTATTGGCTGCTTCCTCTGGGTACTACAACATCTGGCTTTTGATGGATGAGGAGCGCAAGTAACTGTGTTAATTAATGAAAGTGTGCTGTGTTTTAAAACATTTATTTTATTTTAATAACATTTTTTTTAATTTGATTATTTGGCAATATGGGGTTGTGAGGGAGGTGAATTCTTTTGATTGGGGGGGGAAGAGCCTTCCTTGCTCACTCATCTGCTTAGTAAGTGGAACAAAATGGTGGCTAGTTCATATTGCACTTTTCCCTGGCACAAGGATACCAGTTTGCCTTTCTGGTATGCAGTTGGCATTTGTTTATAACAGGGCTCTATTGAAAAATAGATGCATGGCAATGGAATCTTGTTAGCCAGTCAGGTTACTAGGATTTCCATTGCCATTTCTGGATGCTATATAAAGGGGTAGTGGTGTCTTCCCATGGTTAGTCCAGCTTTAGGGACTTCAATATTGGTTCAAAGAGGGGTAAGACAGGGTTGTCCCCTAAGCCCATTACTATATACTTTTTCTCTAGACCCTTTGTTAGATTTATTAATCAAAATGATAATAATGTAAGCATTCAGATTGTGCCTGACATTTCAGGGATAAAGACATTAGCCTATGCAGATGACTTGTACATTCTTGTACAAGACACAGAGTCTGGTAGATTCATGGAGCTGATATTAGAGGTGTTCTCAAAGTTGGCAGGGGCAAAAATAAATGATAGCAAGTGTACAGGAATGCCTGTAGGATACCATATGCAGGATGCTATTTATTTTATTTATTTATTCTTTTTGATAACCTGGTAATGCCCACTTGGCACAAGTGCCTGTTTTCAGGGGCAACCCAGGAGCTTTGGGCTGGTTAAGTGACTTGCTCAGAATCACACAGTATGCAAGTGGAGGCTGTAGGAATCAAACTCAGGTTTGCAGGGACCAAGTTCATTCACAGCTTGTTACTCTAACCTCTAGGCTATACTGCCAGTCCAATATCACATATGGGGGTAATAAGAAAGGAGGAATTAATATGGTAAGTCCTGTGGTGTTTTTCATTACAATGTTCTCATACTACAATATATCTCCTGTGTTAACAGACTCAAGGAAAATGTGTGTTACCTGCTATACTATATGCTGTGTTACCTACTAAAGCAGGGATCCAAGTAAAAGATGAACTGGCTAAGAAATTAGGGATTTTTTTGGGGGGACTGGGAATATAGTCAAGAGAACATTGGTTACAATGTATTGGGAAAGCAAAAAGGAAATTGGCCTACTGGAAAAACAGAATTATTTCCAAAAGAAGAGTGTTTTTAATTCAGACTTTGTTGCTGCCAGGCTTTCTATACATAACTGTAGTTTCTCCTCCTCTGGTGAAATTGGATGTCCGATTATAAAACCTTTTTTTCCAAGGTTTATGGAGAAGTAGATTGAACCCTATTAAGTGAGATATCACATATGGGGGTAATAAGAAAGGAGGAATTAATATGGTAAGACCTGTGGTGTTTTTATTACAATTTTCTCATACTACAATATATCTCCTGTGTTAACAGACTCAAGGAAAATGTGTGCCCTGTTGGTAATGGATTGGATACTAGCAAGGTTCTAAGAATGGCAAAAGAACAATAGGTGCACCAAGCGCAGACGTTGTGTTTATGTAGTCCCAAAATATATACATGTGTTTATACAAAAGCTTAAAACATGGAAATTAACACAGACCATTCTTATGTCTCTTTCTAGATGTCAGATTTATAATTGGGTTATAATAACTGTATCGCATTTTTTCCCATAGGAAAAGCTGGTTGTAATCTGCCAGTATTACCAGCTGGTTATAATGGCAAACATGTGCCACTTTTCCTATGAGAAAAGCACGAGCCACACAGCAGCTCACGCTACACTGTGTCTCAAAACAGCTTAGTAGGAACAAAATCACATTTCAGCTCACGTCAGACACCGCTTTACAGAGGAGCACAGTCTGCCAAAAATTGCCAGGCATACCTAAGCCTCTCACATTCTTTCTCTCATCCCCTCCCTCTGCAGGTTACATGAGCAGCATCACCATGGAAACCAGTGGTTCCAAAGGAACAGAGACCTTTTCTTAAATGTTTCATGTTTAACAGTACAGCAGTTTCTTCCAATTATTTCTTTACTAGTTGCAGGTTCCTTGTTGCAATACTTTAAAAGTGTTTGCCTCCTGTTTCGATTTTCAGTGTTACTTTATGAGAGTTTTGAAAATAAATTACTTTTTTCTTGACAAAAAAGAGCCTACCATTCTGATTCCAGCACCAACAAAGTACTACACATATTTTATAAAATTGCTGTGGTGAAAAAACGTGACCCCAGCAGTCACATGAAATAAAACATGGTGTAGTATGGAAACCCGAATTTTACACACACCCTCGGTGTTGGATGCTTAGATACACATAGCATCCAACACCTTGGGTGTATATAAAATTCTCATTACGCACACCACCCCATGTAATACACTATATATTGACACTTGCTATTCCCAACCATTAAGCTTTAAAATGTGTCTGGATGGGAGGGAAGCAATGGTGTTATGGCAGCTTTTAAATAACAGAATTCCATGTCAAATGTGGGATATTACCTGGTTGGAGGTACATGGTAAAAAAGCTGCTAAGGGATCACTTAAACATATAAAAATGGAGGAACGGTATTGCCCAAGGGACGGTATGATGGAGTTATAAAGACTCAAGAAAATTGTTTTGTTAGAATGTCCATTTCCCAAGTCAATTTGGGAACATCTGAGTCGAGTGTGGAAAGAACCTCTTTTTAGATTAGTAGATTATTCCTCGGTCATTTGAGGACTATGTCATATAAGACGGTTTGGGTATCAGCAGTCTACACCGCAGTTATGCTGTTCTTGTTGCAGATTCTGTCTCTGGCTAGCCAGATGTCCCTTGCAGATACAGAAAAAATATCTAGAAAATAAAGTAGTGGTTGATATAGTGCAAAAAGGCCATGATAAGGGTATATAAGCATGAAAGAGGGAGATGCTTAATAAAAAATCCTGGAAGGAAAAAGGGATTAAAAAATGTCAAGATATTTATGATAAAAGGTATTTTTGCTGAGTTGGGAAACATTTAAAACCTCATTCAACTTATATAAACATCAGGTGCTCTATTTCAATCAGATTTGCAGCCTGTATTAAAAAAAAAAAAAAAGATTACAAATGCTGGGAGGGAGCTCCGAATAGTAAAAGGCTAGAAGAGGAATTGCAGATTATTTTCAACAATAAAACAAAAAAAAACTTTTTGCATGTATAATTAATCTGTTGCATAGACCAGTTGTTATGATCTATAAGGAGATTATTCAGAAATGGGAAGAGGACCTAAACTGTTCATTTACATAACAATGATTACTGGCCTATACCTTGATTCAGAAGTTTAAACATTCTAGAAATGGAACTATTCAGTATAAGATCTTTAATAGAGCATATCTTTCCCCGTGTAGGCTAAATAAAATGAATGTGGCTGTATCAGCTGCATGTTGACACTGGTGGTTCTCCATGGCAGACATATTCCATGTATTCTGGGAATGCCTATTATGTATCAGTTGGTGGTCCCAGTCCTTTGAGATTATAAAACAAATAGGATATAGTTTCCCTCATTGGCAGGATCTGAAAATTATAATTTTGGAGCTGTATAATAAATCAAATATGTAACCAAAGCACAGAGTAGTTATGAAAGCCAATATTATGGTGGCTAAAAGGTTGATTCTTAAATATTGGAAACATCCAATAGACTCATTACTTCTCCCAAAGTTAGAATGGAAACAACTATTCTTGAGGTTTGTTTTGCACATTCATAACCTTTTTAGGAGTTATGAATCACTGGGGAAGATTTATAAAAAAAAACTGAGGGCTAGAAACAAGATTTTATTTAATATCATAAATTTATGCATTACAAGAAAGCTAGCTATGGGTTATTTATGATATATTTATACTCTGTCTAATAGCTCTGACTGTTGAATATGAATTTGTACAACCCAGGCCAGAGATAACTTTGTAATGCTGATGGACTGATTAATAAAATATTATTGGGGGGAAAAGGGAGGAAAGAGGGAAACTACCTCAGATGGTATGGAGTGCACTACGGCAACACTGTAAATGGCTCCTTGCTTGATCTTTAAAGAGAATAAAAAATATGGTGATGGCATATGCCTAACTCGAAGGTACAGGAATAAATATCCAAATGCCATAGGATAAATTGTCTAAGATGAATATAGTATTTCAGAGTTTTTTCCTTTTCTTTGTAATTTGATGTTATACTTTTGATCATTATGGATTGTTTGCTAATTATGAGAATCTTCCATGTTTACATGAATGTATGATTGTTTTCATTTAATAAAATTCCCCTACTCTTCCAGTTTTCAGTGGGGAGGATGGTAGAGCCTGATGTAGTCGACAGTGCTGGTGGGAGAGAGGTTGGGAGAGGGCAGTTGACCTCGTCCTCTATCCTGAATCCATCTGAGGTTGCCGTATAATTGAAAATCTCTAAGACACCTGAAGAAAATGGTGAGGCTGACTCATTTGTTGATGAAGAACATTTAACCCTTGAATTACAAGAGAAGAAGTGCTATTTGATGGAAATGATGGAGGAAGAGGAAATTAAATTCCTAAAGGAAAAGACAGAAGCAGAGAAAAAACATAAAAGACTGTCCAAAAGTCCTCAGTACCAACCTGGCAATAAATTCCAGCAAGATGGCTTGAATCTTGGATCCAGTTCCCTTGTTTGCATTTTACCTGCACACAGTCTGAAAGGACACAAATATATTAATACTATACTTGAATGGTCAAAAAGATTGGGGAATGATGCTAATAATGAAAAATGCTGTGCCATACATATGTATAAGAGAAATCAAAAACATCAATATTTCCTGGATGGTATCCCAATGACACAGAAGGCTAATGAAAAAAATCTTGAGATACAAATAGATAATGATTTATTGTTCAAAGAGTAATGTAGCTCAGTTATTACCAAAGCAAACAGAAAAATCATTGCAATAAAAAAGAAATATTTAAAGTAGACATGTAGATGTTCTTTTACCTCTATATATACCATATGTCAGAGCAATTCTGGATTTTGGTAGTCAGCTATGGAGCCCATATTTAAAAACAAGTATAAATAAACTTGAGAGAGTCCAAGGAAGATATACAAAGTCAATCCAGTCTTTTGAACATTTAATATATCAGGAAAGACTAGATAAACTAGGTTTACATAATCTGGAAATAAGACGACATGCAGTGATATGCTGCTCTACTATGATATTCTTAATGACCCATATTTAATGGCAGAACTGAAAATGGAATACAAAAGTGATCAAATAGAAACTAGGGGTCACCAAATACAAGTAAAAATAGATAGATTTAGAACAAACAGAAGAAAGCATTTCTCTACAGTGAGAGCTGCTAATCACTGGAATAAGCTTCCCTTATCAATAATTTCTAGCACAAACAAAGATAATTTCAAAATTAATCTAGACAATTATATAAATACAAAAGGCAATATGGAGTTCTTTACTCTGATGGACTAGGAACAATTATATGGGCCTTGGCCTTTTTAGTTCCTCATCTACCTAGTGATACGTAGTGACTCTCTACTCCTACTGAACAGTCTCCATCAGATGAACATCCATGGTCCTCAGATGCTGCCCTGACACACGCTGGTTGGATCCAAGATTTGAGTGCACAGTGGATTCCTCACCTGGACATCCCCCTCCTTGTTCGCACTCACCCTGATAACAGCAGAATAGACATGGCTGACAGATCAGCAGAGCTGCAGGAACATCAGAGGATGCTGCCCGCTGCTGCAGCTGCACCAAGCACAATGGAAAAGGGTAACTCACTGAAACAAGATATGTGTGGTTCTGTTCTTAAACCACTACATGAAAGAATGTCTAGCAGTACTGGCAAACCAGTAAATCAGCAGCAGGGAGGGAAGGCTCTCGGTATAAGGGTGGCTTTCTGGATAGTGCCTCAGCTGCAGTGGGAGCAAGTGCAGAAGGCAGTGCAGGTGAAGATAATCAGATTGAACCTAATGGTAATGAATAGGGGTGTGCTGGGGCTGAATACTACTTTCTGAAAACCATAACTAGTAGAGCTTCTGAATATTCGGGAACCCTTTCTGAATAGGTGACTCTTGGGGTCTTCAGTATTTGGGTAACATGTAAAACAAAAAATGAAAAAGAAAAACCAGCTCGTCTGCCTCCACCAAAAGCCAGAATCCAATAAAGTGCAACCCCCGTCCCCGACTTTCTATCAGCAGCCCAATCCCACCCTCCTGCTCCCAGTACCCATAATTAGTTAAATATAATTTAGTATTTAAAATAAAGTCCCCCAATGGGCAACTATCAAAACCTACCGCCCCAAAGGCTGTCCAGTCTTTTAAAGGAATATTACACTTGTTTGCACTTCAAAATGTATTCAATATATTCCTCCCACCCCCAGCAGCACTTTACACCCACCCCTTCTCCCAGCAGCACCCAATTCTCATTATGAGAATATGACCACCACAAGCTGTCTTCTCTATGGCTGGCTCCTTTCTCATTAATGAAAGTTTTTGTGTGCTTGAATAATATCCCAGCTGATTACACGATCATCTGGTTTTACTATTCAAGCACACAAACACTCCCATTCATAAGAAAGCGTCTGGACATGGAGGAGGGTGGATTGTGGCAGTCGCCTTCTCATAATGAGAATTGAGTGCTGCTGGGGGAATGAAGGTGGGAGTAGGGTACTGCCAGGATGGGTGCGGGTAGGAACATATTGACTAAATTTTTAAATAATATCTTACATATAACAAAATTGTGTGTGCTGGGGGAAGGGGGATTGGGCTGCTGATAGAGGGTAGGGGATGGGAATTACATTTTACTGGGTTTTGGGCTGGGGAGGAGGGTGAGGGGCTGTTTTTCTTTTTTCTTTTTTTCTTTTTGTAAGGCTCCCAAATACAGAATACCCAACCATCCAAATATTTGGCTGTCGAATACCAAAAATGCATCCAGTTATTCGGAAAAAGGCATTCACAGACCCCTAGTAATGAACTACCACAACCTGAGCTTCAGTTGGTTGAGACCCATATTTCCTGTTAGGAAAGACACCAGTCTGTGGATCACACAATGTTATTCCAGATGAAAGTGACCTGCATTTGAAGAGGGTTTTTTTTTCTGAATCTAGGGATGGCTCTGTGATGGCCGTAACTAATGTTTGCAATACACCTACAGATACTTCGATGCCTGCAGCTAATTTCAGTACTGTCCAGGCATGCTCCACTCCCAGCCAGATATCTGCTCCAAAGAATACTCCTTCTCTTCTTTTCAACTCCACTGAGAGGTCTAGGATGACTGTACCACATATTGGGCGCTATGCATGAACACTGCACATGGTGCGGAAGAGCCCACACCATGGAATATGACAGCAGGGGGCGCATGCATGCACAGTAAGGTATGCACAACAGGTGTGCAGAGGGCAACTGCACAGCCAACCACAAGGTGCACACATAGCAGAACCATGGGGGCATGACTGTGGAAATGGGTGCACACAGTGGACCTGTGCGCATGCACGAAAACAAGTATGTCATGCACTTGTGCAGGACCAGGGGTGCAGAACTATGCCAGGGTAGGGGCTGCTATAAAGAGAGATGGACAGCAGGGCATGAACCTGGATGGATCCTGCACATCCACCGGTAGTGCAATGCCCACCCCGTACCACCGGCCTGCCATCTGATGTGGACACAGCAGACACCCTGAGCATGCACGGGCAGGGACGGTGGCAGTGCCAGGGTGAGAGGCGTCACTCATACAGGCACAACCATTGTCCGTGCACTCAGTGGACATGGTGGCATAGCCCCCCAGCATGGAACAATGCAGCCCTGGGCAAGCCGCAGTGCAGGGTAGACACTATGACCCCACTGTACAGTACACAACAGAGGCATGGCACCACCATACGGTGTGGCACCATGATGAGCCAGCATGAACGGCCACACACGGCCACTGGGGAAGCCATACAGCATGTCCCCATACAGTATGGTGGCCACATGGCACTGGGGAAGCCACACAGCATGTTCCTGTACAGCATGTAAGCCACATGGCCCCAGGGGAAGCCATACAGAATTTTCCCATACAGGATGGCGGCCACGTGACACCAGGGGAAGCTGTATGGCAAGTTCCCATACAACATGGTGGCCACATGGTACCAGGGGAGGCCATACAGCAGTCCCCTGAGCTGGCAGGCCTGCCATACAGATGTGTACCATCCACATGATGGCTGTGTGGCACATCCCCCTGTGCAAGTGATGTCATGCAGCACATGGGCATGGCCATGTGTGCTGCAGGGCACAGGCCATGGCGCATGTGGTGCCGTATAGAATGGGCACTGCCACCAGACACACCAGGTGGGCATGACATGTGGGGACACCATCCTGCACTGCCATGTACAGGGGCCGTGCACCACCGTATGGGCCATGCACATGCCCACCCCCCACCCCTGGTTCACAAGCCATGAACGGCAACACTGTACTGAGGGTACCCATGCCCCCCCCGTAGTCAAGAACCACACACGTGAAAGGTAGTAACATTTTACTAGCACACTGACTAAGGCACAGGAACTGCAGGCCCCCCACCGCCCCAGCACAACAGCCACCCAACCCCAGAGGATTAATGCCCACCCCTCCACACAGCATGTCCAATAGAGTCCAAATGGCCATAATACAGACCTGCCCCACTGGGCACACGGCCCCCCTGTCCGGTACATGTCATAGTCATGGGCAGTCACTGCTGCTGCTGCCTTCATCTTCCTCAACATCCAGTGCTGGCTGACCCAGGTTACGCAGCATCATGTGCCGTATTGGACCCCTGTAATGCTGCAAGGAAATGGCACAGATCAATGTCAGACCACAACAACCAGCACCCAGTCCACTGGGCCCAGATAGGGACATGCCCACCCAGCCATGACAACTGTACTTACTGGGGACCGGACATACACCTCTCAGCACCAGTATTGCCTATCTTCATAGCACAGCATGCTCCCATCACTCATGAGCATGATGTAGTCCGGGAATACCATCCTGTACCTCTGCTGCCCTGGTGCCCATACATGACAGAGGGCATCATCAGGCTGCTCCAGCAGCCGCAGCTCCAGTCTTTCCGGCATGCTGCCTCTGGCCCGTGTGGACAAAAAGAAGAGAGGTGTTCAGTCACATGGCCTGCACAGGGCAATGCCATGAAGCGACACACCGTCGATGGCTGCTGAACCTACCTGGCCATAGCCGTGGGCCCACCACAGAGCCCCAGTGTCCCAGTTGTCAGTGAAATTGTCCTCCAACACACAGAAGAGGTGCCAGAAGAAGAGAGCCATCCTATCCAGGACCACATATGCCATCTCTGCACCACCTCACATACACTGCACAGGCATGTCAGTGTATCTGGGTACATAGTACGTGGATACACCTGTGCTATGTCCATACCATTAGCATGCTGTGCCACGCCTTCCTAAAGAGTGACCTGCACCTGTTGGGCTGCATATAGAAGACCAGAATCAGTGCTGCACCATGGCTGAGGAAGATGCACTGGTAGTACAGGATGTGTCCAGACTTGTCCATGCATGTCCACCTACTGGAGGTGATGGCCCTCAGGTGCAGGGACAGGCTACCATGTCCCAGAGTGTTTTGGGAGAGGGTTGATGCCACAGAATGGCAGGACACACACTGCCTTGAATGCCTACGCTTCCCATGGCCGACTGTTGCACGGCTGTGTGACACGGTCCGAGCTGACATGGCACCATGTACCCAACGCTCGATGGTGATGACTGTGGAGACCAACGTCATGAGTGCCTTCTCCAATTATGCCAGCAGGTCATTCCATCATGTGACTGGTGACACCCTTGGTGTCTGCCAGTCCTCAGTGTCACATGCCATGACCCAGGTAACCGATGCCTTGCTGGCACATCTTGAGGACCATATATACATGCCCAGTACAGAGCAGGAGATGCACATCATTAAGCAGGCATTTTATGGTATGCATGGCATGCCCAACATTGTCAGGGCAATTGATGGTATGCACATCACCATCCTGTCACCCTCAATAAATGAGGAAGTGTATCGGAACTGAAAAGGCTTTCACAGTATTAACTGTCAGATCATCTGTGACAACAATGGCATCTTCCTGAATGTGTGTGTGAGGTGTCCCAGATCAACCCAAAACTCATTCATCCTGGATGCCTCAGGGCTCAGGGCAGTGCTCTGTGACAGGTCCAACGAGGGGTGGCTACTGGGTGAGTACATGGTCTGGCCATGCCATGTCCACATTGTTGTTGCACTGTGGTATGCCACTCACATTGTTGTCTATTTCCCTGCAGGTGACAGTGGTTACTCACTCAGGACATACCTCATGACATCTATACTGTCTCCTGGGTCGCAGGCAGAGAAGGCATGCAATACAGCACACAGGAGGACCAGGAGCATCGTCAAAAGAACAATTGGGCAGCTCAAGATGTAATTCTGGTGCCTGTATCACTCAGGGAGCTCTGTCATGCTGTCACCCACCAAGACGTGCAGGGTGTTCACAGTATGCTGCATTTTGCACAACAAAGCCACAGGATGATGATGGTGGTGGTGATGTCATACCCTTCAGGGAGCAGGGGATGGCAAGAGGCCGTGCAGCATGGCCTGCACTTGCAGCGGGAACCTTCACACGGAGACAGGCCCATGGGTTGTGCTGTGTGTGGTGCCCTGGGGGGTTACATCTGCAGGGCACCAGGACCACTACGATGTCATGGTGAGTGCTGCATGGATTGCCCAGTTGTACTGGGGTGGTGGGCCACGATAATGATGCTCTATGCTGAGTTGCCCTGTGTCTGGGGGTGGAGGGGTTGGGGCATGTGTGTTGGGACTGTGTGTGCGGCCATGTGGATGGTGTGGGTGCCCTCACTGCCTGGTACCATCAGGTTATGACTGCAGCCATGCCAAGGCTTGTGTGCCCAGCCACCTGGATGCTGTGTGTGCACAAGTCGCACCACAACCACTGCGATCGTCTCAACCCAGTGTGTCATCGTTGCACAGCAGAATGCCAGTTGCTGTGCTGTTCTGGCTCATGCTGATGGCTGTCTCCCCTGTCATGCCCCACACAGGTAGCACCATCTGGGCATGGTGGTGTACCTTATGCACCTCCGCAGGTGTCAGGCTCTGGCGCCTCGGCCCCATGCACGGCCTGCTTAAGGCCATGATCTGTGCCCGTGGACCATGTGTCCATGGTGCAGGTGCATGGACACTGCTTTGGGGGGGCTACAGCAGGGTGTACGGCAGGCTTGTTATGGAGGTGTTGCAGGATCTGATCCTGTGCTATGGTGCCCTGTATAATGCTGGCACTGATGTCCCTTGACACAGCGGTGAGCGCCGCTATTTCCACATTTGTGTTTCACTGTTCCACAAGCCTGTCCCTCTCCAGCTGCTGCAGCACATGGTACTGCTCTGGGACATATGGGTTGTGCCATGGTGCCCGTCCGCATCTTGCGGGTCCTGTGGATGGGCTGTCATCACTGCTGTCATTAGGGGCTGTGGGTTGGTTGGCACCCAGTGGTGCTGTTTGTTGCGATGCAACCGGTTTGGTGCCAGTGCCCATGCTCGAACAAGTGGTTGCAGTACCACAGGGCTGTTGCTGTCCGGTCACTTGGGCATCCATTGCTCCTTCGTCCAGTGGCCCGTTGCTCCTGGTGTTGCTGTCCACATCCTCCATCAAGGCGGCCATGTGGTCCCCCTTGCTCTTGCTGTCCTGCTGGGTCTCTGTGTCTGTCAGTCAGAAAAAAGGGTGCTCTCACTCAATCCAAAAATGATGTAAAAAGACCAGTGGTGTAAATAATGACAGTGGTTCTTTATTAAATCCACTTCCTTAGTAAAGGTAAATCTTCTAGATTATCCAAAAGATGTTTTATTTCACAGTGTAACGTTTCAGAACAAAAAGTTCATTCTTCAGACAGGAAGCTTTAATAATAGGAACACCACTTAATATTAGATGGCCAATTAATATCTGCAAGGCAAAAAGATAGAAATATTTTAAACCATATTTTTCTTGTTGTAATTCTAATACTTGAAGAAATACACAACAATTACTACTGCTAAAACTATATGTAACCCCTCCTACAAATGGGGGTTCCCAAAAAGTCTTCCTTGAGCTTGTCTAAATGCTCACTGCCAGGCTGGTGTCCTGCGTTTTAGCAGTTTAAATGTGATTACCAGAGCTTGTATAGCCTCTGTGTACTGTCTCTTTAAGAGCTGCCTAATTGCAGCTTAAGTAATCTGAGAGGGAGCTCTGTTGAAAGATGTAACTAATTACTGAAAATCATTTAGAGTGATAATGATAATGTAGTTTGTCTAACCTGCTTTCTTTCTAGCAAGGACTGTTTTGTTTGTCTCCACTATCTTGGTCCTGGACTGCAAATTGGACCAAACAGTACTGGTGGTACCTAAAATGTAGCCGGACTACAGGAGCTGTCTGAATTCAAAATCTGTAGGAACTTTAGTTTGGAGCTTTTTTGCGCCTTTTTTGCAACTGAAGGGGGAGCTCTTGCTTTGACTGACAGCCAAATGAGCCAACCAAATCTTTTGGATCTTGGGGAAGTCCCGGGCTGCTTGCAGTTTTCAGTTAGAACTCAGCTAGAAGCTGAGCAAGAAGGGGCTGAAGTGTTTCTGAGCAGCAATTCTAAGTGGATTCATATGGGAGAACTCTGAAATGGCTAAGTTTTCAGCCTGCATGCCAGTGTGCTGCTCCTGAGAGGGAGAGAAGAAAATTATTTTGGACCAAATCCAAATTTGTGTGACTAAAGTAAGCTACTGAAGTGGGCCAGGCTCAACCTGAAGACCGAATATTTTTGCTGAATGCAATTGGCCTGTCAGGAGTTCCAGCTACCCCTAAGCTCCCGGTGTGTGCAGAGACTTTGCGATTGTGCCCGGGGAGTGCTTTGCCTGGTACAGTAAAATTCTCGTCTATGTAAATGTGCTATGAGCTGCCAGTGGGTTGTGAGTGAGTTCCCCACTGTGTAAACTGTGTTCTGCTTGCTGGAAGCTGTATCCAGCCCAAAACAGACTGCTTCCGAACTTGTCTCCATGCGGTCTGGACTTTGCCAAACTGGCCCAGCCAGACTACCCACTGCACAGAGAAGCCATCAACGAGAGACCTGCCTGGGGATCAGCCCCCTGCTCCACGCTTGAACAGGAACGATGCCTCTGTGACTTCTGTGGGCCCTGCTTCTCCTGGCATTCCAGGTCAACCACCTGAAGTCTCAATTTTCGTCCAGCCTGTGTCCAGTCTTGGGTATTGTGAGTAAAT
The DNA here is from genome assembly GCA_016271365.2 of Neoceratodus forsteri. Lineage (NCBI taxonomy): Eukaryota > Metazoa > Chordata > Ceratodontiformes > Ceratodontidae > Neoceratodus > Neoceratodus forsteri. Next base: position 43,828,073 of record CM057456.1, on the reverse strand, counting down.
ACCAGGGTAGCTCCCTAGAACAACAGCTTAATCTGAGTGTGTCATCTGATTGTCTTGTTGTTTCGTTTCCTTTACAAACTGAGCCCTCTGGCTCCGGATTACAGATATTGTGTACTGTGCATATTGTGTTTTCCATCACAGGGCCCCAACCAGCTGCTACCCCGGGCAACTGTCATGGCTAGCCAATCTCTTCTCTACCTGGGTACCCAGAGGTGGACTGTGTGGGGGGACTCAAAGTGCACGCATAACTGCTTGATTGATATAACCCTTAAGCTAATTAACTTGATTTTGCTCCTCCCTTGTTCAAGTCCCCTGAATAAATCAGATCTAACTTTTTCTGCGTGTAATCTGACTGTGGTTCCAGTCTGTGCTCAAAGTACTGTACTGCTGTTATTTGCTGTTCTTAACCTTGTTTTACAGGGGGTCCCCAGGGTCGAGCCAGAGGAACCAGCCCCGGTGGTAAGTGCAAACAGTGTGGGTACTTGCGTGGTGTACCAGGGGTATTGTGAAAGTGATTATTGTACAGTGTTCAGGCCACTAGAGGGGAAAGAGGAGGGTTACAGTGTCCCGGAGGGCTGTGCCAAGGTTAGCTTGACCACTACCAACCCTGACCTCTGGGTAGAGGCACCCGTTTTAGAACTCAGGCCCCATAACCTGCTACTAGCCAAGCAGGCAGGGGTCATAGCCCTTGGGATAGCGCCACCTAGGGGTTACATATACAATATGTAACAGAAAACAGGAGGAACACCCCTGTATCAAAATAATTCACAAGGGTCCCTGTCCATTCAGGCAAAATTAATCTTTAACTTTTTCCACAGTAAAGGGACCAAAATGTAAACATTGGTGGGGGTGCTGCTTAAACATCAAAGAAACAACCTAATTTAGAAAAAAGAGGGTTTTACTGGCATTATTAACCTAAAAAGGTATTCATTTTATGTTAATTTGATTGTCTTATCACTGAATCACAAAAAAATCTAACCTGTATCAAAACAGGCACCTCGCTCTGCGAGAAGGAGAGGCTTCAAAGGACATTCATTTATCAGGGGCCGGCAAGGAGAAAGTAGATACTTGAAGCCTGATAGGCACAACATCCTGACATTGTTTTTTACTTAAAAAACAAAAAAACCAAAAATAAAGATACAGTCTAGTACCTTGACTTTTTATCGTCCCTCTATGTATAAATATAAGCCAGTAAGATCCAAAACCAAATAGTAGGGATAGCACGCACACCAAACAAACGCCACCAACGAGCAGAACAAACAGATAAAATAACGCTGGAGGCATTTGAATTACTCTTGCGCTCTTAAATGCTCTTTGAAACAGAGAAAGGGGCCAGGCCAAGGGTAAGCATGCCAAAGCATGCAAACGTCATGCGTGACCCTGGGCGGCCCAGTCTGAAAGAAATCAATCCCAACAGCAGAAGTGCATGGGAAGATCCCCCTAACTTAAAATAGGAGCCTAACTTGGCTCAAAAATGACTAAATAGTGGCAATAACATAGAAACACAGAAGTTGATGGCAGATAAGAACCGCAAGACCCATCCAGTCTGCCCATTTCTTTTTCTACCTTATGAATGTGCCATTGGCCTTTGCTCTGTCAATGGCCTATCTATTCATACTCATCTGTATTGCTCCCTTATGCCTGACCCATGCTTGTTTGAAGCCCTGCACTGTATTCATAGCCACCACTTCCTGAGGTAGGCCGTTCCATGCATCCACCACCCTTTCTGTGAAAAAGAACTTCCTCACATTACCCCTTAATCAGCCTCCCTCTAATCTCATGCTGTGTCCTCTTGTCCTGCTAATTTTCTTATATTGAAACATGTTAGCCTCTTTCATCTTGTTAATGCCCTTAAGGTGTTTGAATGTTTCAATCATATCACCTCTCTCCCTCCTTTGCTCTAGGGTATACATATTGAGCTCAGTTAATCTGTCCTCATATGTTTTCTGATGCAGTCCCTGCACCATTTTGGTTGCCTTCTCTGGACTGCCTCAGTCTGGTTAATGTCCTTGTGAAGGTGTGGCCTCCAGTACTGCATGCAGTACTCCAGATGGGGCCTAACCAGTGTCTTGTAAAGAGGGATTATTACCTCCCTCTTCTGACTTGTGATACCCCTACTAATACACCCCAACATCCCTCTAGCCTTACTTAATCCTTCAGTGGTCTGCTTGGATAATTTCAGGTCATTGGTGATGATGACGCCCAAGTCTCTTTCTTCAATTGTGACTGCCAGCAACTCCCCTCCCAGCCTATACGTGGCTTCAGGGTTTCTCTTCCTTATGTGCATGATCTTGCACTTCTTTGCGTTAAACCTCAGTTGCCACTCTTCCGACCATTTTGCTAGTTTATCCAGATCTCTTCTCATTCTGCCCACCCCATCTGGATCATCTACTCTGTTGAAGATCTTGGTGTCACATGCAAACAGACAAATCTTACCCTCCAGTCCATCTGCAATGTCACTGATGAAGATATTGAAGAGGACTGACCCTAGGACTGATCCCTGAGGTACCCCACTTGTGACTTGCATCTCTTCTGACTGTATACCGTTTACCACCACTCTCTGTTTGCTGCCCATCAACCAGTTTGCCACCCAGTTGACCAATGTCTGACCCACCCCGAGCCTACCCAGCTTATTAATCAACCTTCTATGTGGAACAGTATCGAAAGCTTTGCTGAAGTCAAGGTAGGCGACATCAACTGCTCCCCCTTGGTCCACCTCTCTGGTTACCAAAGTCAAAGAAATCTATGAGATTAGTTTGACAGGACATTCCTTTTGTAAACCCATGCTGTCTTGGATCCTGTGCTCCTATGGATTCCAGGTGTTCCACTATTCTTTCCTTAAGGAGTGTCTCCATAATCTTGCCCACTACTGAGGTAAGACTGACTGGTCTGTAGTTCCCTGCCTCCTCCCTGCTACCACTCTTGTGCAGCGGGATCACACAAACCCTTCTCCAGTCTTCTAGGACTTCTCCTGTGCTCAGAGACTCACGAAACAGTTCTGATAATGGCTCTGTTAGTTCCACCCTTAGCTCCTTTAGTATCCTGGGATGTATGCCATCAGGTCTCATTGCCTTGTCCACCCTGAGCTTATCGAGCTCTTGTAGGACCCTTTCTTTTGTGAAGGGACTAGTGTACACCTCCCTCACCCCTGTGTCCATGGTGCTGAGCTGTGGGCCCTGCCTTACCTTCTCTTCAGTAAATACTGAGCAGAAGTATCTATTTAGGATAGATGCTTTTACATGGTCCTCCTACTCACACGCCCCCCTTATCCCCTTTGATCTTAGCAATACCCCCTCTGGACTTTCATCTTTCACTAATGTATCCATAGAAAATCTTGTCACCTTCTTTTACTGTTCGTGCTAGTGTTTCCACGGTTTGGGCCTTTGCCTGCCGTACTGCCTTCCCTGCTTCCCTTAGGGAAGTTTGGTATGGCTCCCTAACTTCATCCTGCTGCGTTCCCTTGTATTTCCTGAAGGCCCGCCTTTTGGCTCTGACCTTTTCTGCTTCTATGTTTGAGAGCCAAAGTGGTTTCCTTCTTCTTTTGTGCTTCCTTTTCTCACTAACACAATAGGATGTTGCTTCAAATATTGCATCTTTAATGCTTGCCCACTTTGCCTGTACCCCCTCATCTGTATTTCTTTTTTGCCAGGGCTAGCTTAACTCTGTTGGCCATCTTATCAAAGTCAGCTCCTCTGAAGTCCCATATTTTTGTCTTGGAATGGGATGATTTTGTTCTAGTGGCCAAATTGAACCATACCATGTGATGGTCACTGGCACCCAGGTGACCTTCTACCTGGAGATCTGTGATCCTTTCCCTGTTAGTCAGTACCAGATCTAGGATAGCCCTGTCTCTTGTGGGTTGTTGTACCAGTTGTTTGAGCCCCTTCCTCTGCAGGGAATCCACCATGTGTCTAGTTCTGGCAGATGTCCCTGCTGGTATTGACCACTCTGTATCTGGCATGTTGAAGTCTCCCATTATCAGAACCTCCCCTTTAGCTGTCATGTTTTGTATATCTTCTAACAGTAACGTGTCTGTGTCCTCCCCCTGGTCTGGAGGCCTGTACACAACCCCAGTTTGTATATCTGTCCCATTTCCTGTTTCCAGGGTGACCCACAGTTCTTCTGGCTCCTAATGTGTATTCTGAATTTCTGTAGCTTTGATATTTTCATTGTCATAAAGGGCCACTCCACTCCACTCCCATTTTTGCACCTCTCTTCTGAACAGTACATAGCCAGGTACTGAAGTCTCCCAAGTGTGGTTATCGGTAAAACATGTCTCGCTAATGGCTACCATGTCCAGTTTAGCCTCTGTCATTATTGCCTGCAGGTCTGGGACCTTGTTTCCCAGACTGCGAGCATTTGTGTACATGATTTTCCATTGGCCAGATTTTGGTGTGTTAGTTGTTGGGCAAGGTCTGGCATTTCCCCTGTGCATCGTATGGGGAGCCAGACCTTTTTCTTTACTTGGTAATGCAAATGAACTATAAACATGCTGAACTCCTGTTTGACCACTAACTGGGGGGGGGAGGGTGTTCTTCCCATTCGACATATGGGGTGCTGCACCCCTCTCCCTGTTTGCTAGTTTAAATGAATATTCTGCAAAGACGTCAAACTTCTGCCCCAATGCACTGACTCACTCCTTAGTCAGATGCAGTCCATCAAATTTAAAGAACTTTCGCTCCCAAAAGTGTTGCCAGTTCCCTGCAAATCTGTGTCCTTTTTCCTGGCACCTGCCCTTGAGCCACATGTTTAGCTCCCTTATCTCCCCTTCTCTGACCTTCCATCCATCTGTCCCCATCTCCCAGACTTGCAGGATCTCAGGGCAGGAGATGCCGGACAAAATGGATGATAGTTTGTCACCTAGCCTGGTCAGGTGCTCCTTGGTCTCCACAACTGACTGGCTGGCAAGATCATTAGTCCCTATGTGTACCAGGATGTCAATGTTTTCTCCTGCTTCCTGAAAAATTTTAGCAATGCGGTCAGTGTCTCTCCACGCTGATGTACCTGGGAGACATCTGACCATTACCCCTGGCTGGAGATACGTATCAACTCCCCGAATCATGTAGTCTCCTATGATCAGAAGTTTTTTGGATTTCCGTTTTGTTTTTTTTGTTTTGGTTCCTGTTTTGGATGAATTTTGTTGTGCTAGCTCCTGTGCTGCAGTGTCCTGCTCTGCAGTGTCCTCTGCCCCTTTGTTTGATTTCCGGGATAGAGGCAGGTACCTGTTTGTAGTTTTTATATGGTTTGTGGAGGTAATATGTTGGAAAGCACCACATGATGGGGCACCCGATTTGCCCCTCCTAACCACCTGCCAACTTCCTGGACCAACTACCCTCTGCGGTCGAGATGCTTCTGTTGAATGTTGGGGAAATGGCGGGCTGTTCTTATAATATATTTCCTCTTGAATATGCAATTTGAGGTGCGCAATCTCTGCCCATGCTGCCTGAAGCTGAGCCCTTAGATCTCCGATGGCCCAGCATGTAGGACAGTGTCCTAAATCCTGTAAAACTGCCCTTTTGTAAAGTGTTCTGCAGTACCTGCAGTTATGTTAGGCAGTATAGTGCAGTGGTCTAAGGCTCTGAGCTGCAAATCTGGTGACATCCAGCAGACCAGACCTGGGTTTGAATCCCACAGCTTCCACTTGCATACTATGTGACCCTCAGCAAGTCACTTAATCTCCTTGTGCTCTCAGGTCGCTCCTGTAAAAAAGCTTTCAGCTTAGTGTGCTATACCTGGTTAAACAACTAAATAAAAAAAAAAAATGATATCTATTCCAGATAAGTTGCTGGGTTTATAACCTGGTCAGAGTAATTAGAAGGAAGAAAATGAAAGCAAAAGTTTGATTTTGTTTTTTTTTTTTTTTTTTGTATAACTTGTTATAACAAGTAAAATTACTAGTGTCCCTGTAAATGAGGTCACTGTGTGGCTACCCCTCTGATCCGCCCCTTCCTGCTTTGCTACAGGAAATGTCACGACTGTGCTACCCTACAAAAGGAGTGTAGTGTGGGGTGGTTGGGGATGGGGGTGGGTGGCTGGGCCCTTCCCCTGCCAAAAAAGAACCGCGGACGAAAGAAACAAGGAGGTAATAGCAGTAACAATCAGCCAGCAAAAAATGCAGTAGCCCTGAAAGCTTATCCTAATGATAAATAAAACTGTAAAACCTGTAAAGTACCACCTGTAATAATTTCACAGAAGATATACCCTGTAAGAACCACTTTGCTACAGAGAAAAATAAAGCAGTAACAGAAGATATACCTTGCAAAAGACAATTTGAATCAGAAGATTACAGTAGTAATCTGTAAGCACACACCTGTAGGCACACCCTGTAATAATGCAGCAGAAGGTATAATCAACAACAATAATTTGAATCAGAGAAAAATAAAGCAATAAAATGTTAGCAACAAACAGCAACAATCCCTGTGAGTACAAAATAAAAATAACAACACACAGTAAATCTACCTAGCCAAAAGAAGCCTTAATCCTTACCCTTGCTCTGGTAAGGCTCTTTGCTCTGTCCTTTCAAGCAACCTAGAAGAAAAGAGCTCAGGTGAAGCTAGGTGTATTGGCCAACAAACCTAGTCTTCCACCTCTATGAACTATGAACATAAACAGGCTGAATAATGGCAAGTACAAAATGTATGGAGTACTGCTGATACTAAAAAGGAAAAAAGAGGAAAAGAGGAATGAAAGAGAAAGGGAGGTCAGGAGATGTACACAAGGTCACAAAGGTTATATACTGAAAATATAAAAAAACAAAAAAGAAGGAGAAATGAGCACCATGAGGGAAATATAAAGATAAGAAAGAGAGGACAAAGGGGGACCATAGAGACAAACAGTGATGGGGGGGTGCACTATTGTTTTTTAAAATTAAAAGGAACCTTGGGACTCACTATGTGGAGATAGATCTCCATGTCTGTCTCCATCTCTGTTGAGACAGAGGCCGTTATTGTCAGTATACCACTCTTACACACCTGCCACAATACCCACTGTTGGGTGTTGACCCCCCCTATTTACCAGACAGGTCTTCCGGCTGCACGGTGCAGCTCCTGGCTTAGTGTGCCCCGGTGGGTCACATGGGCTGCATCCTTCATGCTGCTGCATTCTGTGGCATTGGGGCCATGCCTGTGGGGAGAGGACGATAGTGTTATGCCAGCGGTCCATTGCCCATCATACCACCCCACTTGTCCCCAATGCATGGCCATGCCTACCTGCCAGGCTGTCCACCCCTCCTTCCTCATCATGGATGGCCACCTCAGAGAGGGTGTCCACCACCATGTGCTCTACGGGCATCAGTTGGGTTTCATGGAATGGGGACCCTCTGCCCATTTTGTGCTGCTCCCGTCCACCGGCTGCCAGCTTCTTCTTCACAGCCACGCAAAGGTCACGCCACTTATGTTTGATGGCCATGAGTGTTCTTGCCTCAGACCCAGCAGTGTTGATGCTGGTCTGTATGTCCAGCCATATCCTGGCCTTCACCTCTGGGGCCGTGGTCAGTTCCAGGGCCCCTTGGAGTCTGGCATAGTTGTTGCTGATGCCTGTTACCATCACCACCACCTGTTCACTGCTGAAGTTGGAGGACTGGGAATGTGTGCCACCTCTAGCATGACTGCCTCTCATGCCCCTGCCTTCGCATTCCCCATCTCCGTCCACCACTACTGGTCTCTCCACAGCTGCCTGCTTTTCCACCATGTTGCTTCTCACTGTGCAGTTTGTGGAATTCACGTCCGTGTTGCCGCATAGTGCAGTACGCAACACCATATACGGTGGGGTCAAGGGGCAGTGCTGCATGTCCTAGCCATGCCCCTTTGCACTCCATGTCTTGCTCTACATGTCCCGTGCCTCCACCCCCTTTGTGTGTGTGCCATGCACACATGGTCGTGTATGACATGTCTCTGCTGTGCTGTGTGCGCCGCGAAGTGGTGCGCAGCGTGTACTACCATTCAGTGCATTTTCTGGGGCCCTTTGTGCATGGCACCCATTGTCCCTAGTGACTTATCTGAGCCTTTCACTTCAGAGTCCTCTACTTCTAGTTTTACCACTTTTCAACAAAGCACCAGTCCCTCCAGCCGGAGAAGAGACCTACTACGCACACAGAAACCTACCATTTATGCCTGGTTATTTTACCACCCGCTGTAGAATTGGCTAAATGGAAAAAATATTTATTAAACAATCTACACATTTTTTGCATCTGAAGTATATGCCATGATTCATGCTCCTGGAGAGAGCACGTTTGACATCAGCTTTAAGACAATTAAATCCCTTGGGATGTTTTGGAACCTATAGCACACTTTAAAAACACCCCTATCTGGACGCCTTTCATTGCTATATCACTTACCAAGCTAGCTTTCAGTACATCATAATCCTGTTTAAAATGAAGGGATGAATATTGCAGGCATTGTGTATTGGCTCAAGAAATGGTGTGAGATTCAGAAGGCTTCAGAACCAATTATGGACACAGAAAATTTCTGGACGGTGGCTGGCAGTTTAGAGTCAAACTTCGGTACATGGACACTGACACTCAACAACTTCCTAGCAACTTAGGAACATAGACTTTGATGGCAGACAAACCTCTCAACTGTCACACATTACGAGGTAATTCCATTATTTTCCCCACCACCAAACTCATTTTCCCTTTAAGAAATTCTTTGTCCCACGTGGGGAAAGAGATATTCCACATTTCCCATTGAGATTTTAAAGCAGAAATCCATAATACTCTATTATGTTCAGTTATCTGCAACACTAAGAACATTACTGCACTGATAGCCACAGTATTCTGAGCTTGCAGTGCCTAGTTTGGAGATACGTCACACATTTTGGTCATTTTTCACACACCTCGTCACACATTTCGGTGAAGAGAGGTTGAGAGGTATGATGGCAGATAAGGACCACTTGGCCCACCCAGTCTGCCCATTTTCCCTAACTACTGTAATACCGAAGACCCTACTTGATCTGCAACATAGCAATCCCTTCCCTAACCACTAAGTTTGCCTTATGCCTATTCCATGTATTCATGAATCCTGTTACAGTTTTTCCCCCACCACCTGTGCTGGGAGGCTGTTCCAAACATCCACTAATCTTTCTGTGAAGAAGTACTTCCTCACATTCCCCCTGAGTCTAGCCCTCTCCAGCTTCATATGTGCCCCCTTGTTCTTGAGCACCTTTTTTTCTGAAAAATGCTTCTCTCCTGTACCTTATTTTTACTGGACCTGTGAGGTATTTGAAGGTCTCTATCATATCCACTCTTTTTCTCTTTTCTTCCTGGGTGAACATGTTGAGGTCCCTTAGTCTCGCCTCATTGGGTTGCTGGTGCAGACCCTGCACCATATTAGTTGCCCTCCTCTATACCGCCTCTACCCTGTCTATGTCCTTCCATAGATGTGGTCTCCAGAGCCGGACACAGTACTCCAGATGAGGTCTCACCAATGATTAATACAGCAGTATCACCACCTCCCTCTTTCTGCTGGTTGTACCACTTCCTATGCATCCTAGCATCCCACTGGCTCTTCCCACTGCCTTGTCATACTGTTTGACCACTTTTAAGTCATCAGATATGATTATCCCCAGGTTTCTTTCCTGTTTGGTGGTACCTAGTACCACTCCCCCCATCTTGTACTCCACCCTTGGTTTCTGTGCCCCAAGTGCATGACTTTGCACTTCTTAGCATTGAAACTTAGTTGCCACACTCCGGACCATTCTTCTTAGATCCCTATTAATTTTTCCCACCTCCACCCCCACAATGTCAACCTTATTGCAGATTTTAGTATCATCTGCAAAAAGGCATACCTTCCCTTCTTGCCCCTCTGCAATGTCACTTATAAAGAAAGACATTAAAGAGGATCGATCCCAGTACTGATCCTTGTGGCACTCCCCTGGTCACCCTTCCTTCCTCAGAGAGAACTCTGTTTACCATCACCCTCTGTCACCTATACCCCAACCAATTCTTTACCCAATTTACCACTTTTGGAGCTGCTCCCAGGTTGCCTAGCTTGTTTACGAGTCTCCTATGTGGAACGGTGTAGAAGGCCTTACTGAAATCTAGGTAGGCCACATCCACCACTCCACCCTGATCCACTTCCCTGCTCACCCAGTCAAAGAAATCAATCAGATTTGTTTGACATGACACCCCACCAGTGAATCCATGCTGCCTTGGATCCTGTAAGCTACTGGTTACAGGATATTCCACAATTCTTTCCTTCAACAGTGATTCCATTATTTTCCCCACCACCAAAGTCAAGCTGACTGCTCTGTAATTGCCAGCTTCCTCCCTGCTAACACTTTTATGAAGTGGGACTACATCTGCTCTTGTCCAGTCCTCTGGAACCACTCCCGTCTCCAATGAGTGTTTGACCAGGATTGTCAGCCAGCACTTCTCTGAGCTCCTTCAAAATCCTTGAATGTATCCTGTATGGCTCCATTTTCTTGTCCACCTTCAGATTTGCGAGTTCCTTCAGGACTCTCTACTCTTTAAATGGACCAGTGTCCACCTCCATTTCATTTCTTCAATGCTCCTGTCTCTTAACTGTGTCCCCTCACCTTCCCCAGCTTCCTCTGTGAATACTGAACAAAAATATTTGTTCAGGATGTTTGCTTTTTCCTTGTCCTCCTCCACACACTCCCCCCTTTCCCTTGTTACCCTTACAATCCCTCCTCTGGTCTTTCTTCTTTCACTTACATACCTGTAGAATATCTTGTACTCTTTCTTTACTGCATGGGCTATTTTCTCCTCTGTTTGTGTCTTTGTGCTCCTGACTGCTTTTCTGGCTTCTTTCTGCTTCTTGTACATCTCTCTATACTCCTCACTCTGTATCTCCTTATACCTTCTGAATGCTAACCTTTTTGCCCTTACCTTCCCCGCCACCTCTTTTGAGAACCATAGCGGTCTCTTTTTTCTCTTGCTTTGGCTTACTTGCCTAATGCAATGGTTTGTTGCCTTTCCTATGGCCTCTTTCAGTTTCACCCACTGTTCCTCCACTCCACCCATGTCCTCCCTCCCAGACATCCCTGAGGCATTCCCCCATCTTTGTAAACTCGGACCTCCTGAAGCCCAGTACCCTTGCCTTTGTGTGGTTCAATTCTGGCTCAGTAGTTTTATTGAACCACACTGTGCAGTGATCACTGGACCCCAGGTGTCCCCATTGGTGAGTACCAAGTCCAACACTGCTCCCTTATGAGTGGATTCTCTCACTAGTTGCCTGAGGAATGCCCCCTGCAGGGAGTCCAGGAGGTCCCTGCTCCTAGCTGAAGCCACAGCTGGGTTCTATGTGATAAAGGTGAGTCTTAAAGACTGCCTATCACATAGACAGAATAAACTTGAGCCCGTTGTCAAAAGGGTGATAGATATTGTCCTGACTGTCACAAATAGTGACGGTCACTACAATACTTAACCAAAGCACAAAGAAATCCCGCACCCACCAAACTTAAAACAACTCTGAGGGGGGTGCAGACCATGGGGCAAGTTATTGGGTTTCAAAATAAAAAAAAAATTGTTCTGCCTCTAGCGGGAACCAAACCCGGGGCTGCTTGCATTACAAGCTGTAGTGTACACCACTACACTATGCTAGCAGCTTGGTGGGAATTGGCCTCAAACGATACTATATCCTGCAATAGTGAGTACAGCTCCTAGCTGTACTCGCTATACAGGATATAGCATCGTATTTCACCACTCACTTTCTTGTATAGCGCTATTATTGAGTCGCTCAAAAGTGTAGCGCTCAATAATCAGTGCTCTACATGGGTGCTACCAACAGTTGGGATACTCCAATCCACATCCGGCAGATTGAAGTCTCCCACCAGCAGTACCTCCCCCTTATCTGCCATCTTTTGGATGGCTTCCACCCGTACCTTATCCATTCCCTCCCCCCCCTTGTGCTGGAGGTCTACAGATCATGCCGGTGCAAATAGCAGTTCCATTCACTGTCTCTAGGGTGACCCACAGTCCCTCCACCCCTCACTGTATTCCCTGTGCCTCTGTTGCTTTTATGCTGTTCCTTATGTAAAGAGGCACTCCTGCCCCTTTGTTACCCTTCCTGAGCAGAGTATAGCCCGGTATGTCTATATCCCAGTCATGGTGCTAGTTGCACCATGACTTGGTAATGTAGACAATGTCCAGGTCAGCCTCTGCCATAATTGCCACAAGATCTGGGATGTTATATCCCAGACTATGAGCATTTGCACATACGGACTTCTAAATTTTTTTACCATTCTCCTTGTCAGTCATCCTTTTTCCCTTTTGCCTACTCTCCTTACCCATTCTGACTTCATTCACATCCTTCTTCATTTTTTCCATATTGCTTTTCCTGCTGTTAGGCACCCTTAGGGAATTCCCTCCCTTAGGGTTTTCTCCTATTAACTACTTCAGCTTGTGGAGGTAGACAGTTAATGTCTCTCTCTTTCCTTCCACCACCCCCATTGGCTAGTTTAAGTAGTAGAAGTTTTTTTGGGGGGGTCAGGACAGGGGTATACTTTTTTATCAAGGACAACCCAAATCATGTTACCATAGTGGCTCTTTACAACGGCTGAGTACTGCTTATGGACAGACAAAAGGTACACTTTGTGTAGAATTAGGCCATCCCAGTATGCCTTGTACCATCATCCCTCATTGTAATCTCTGTGAGGAGGAAGGCAACACATTCTGGCCATGTCCCTGGACTGCTCACAATAATTTGGATAATCTTAAACAGGACTATTACTTACTGCAGGCTCAGAAGAAAAAGCAAGCTGCAACTAGTGGTCCCCCTCTCTCACAGAGGTTGTACAGCCGACTTCCCTTTCTCTAGACGGTGTGGATCCACAAGTAATGGAGGAGGTATACTTTGTTTTGAGTACAGAGGCACCTATAGAACCTGACCCCACTTTACTTCCCACCCTTCCCCAAAGGAACCTGTGCAGGTGGCACCTCCTGAGACTGTCTTGATGGAAGAGATTCCTTCTGACCAATTGATATTGCCAGACCACACAGACACAGCCACAGCGGTTTCAGAGACACATTCTGAGATGCTGCCCCTCCTAATCACTCAACTGCCACTCTCCACACTGTTGTGGCAAAAAAGAGCCAGAAAACTAAAATTAAGAACCCTCGTGTTGAAGCTGTGCCTTTGGAAAACAAATTTGTTTCCCTACAACAGTGGGGGGATATGAAGGAGGATGATGCATCTTCCTTTGCTTCTTCCATGGCCTCATCACAGAAAGGTGTTTCTTCTGATATGGAGGAGGCTGTTTCTCCAGCTTAGAAATGAACAAAAACAAAACCATGGGGTACCAGATCAATCTCTAAGTTAAAAAAGACATGATGGGCCTGATTTCCAAAAGGCCAAATTCAGTGCAAGGTGCCTACATCACACAGCAGTGCTGCAAGGGGCACCTTGCATTACAGCTTGTGGATATTGTTATTCTCAGTGGCCCCCTGCACCACACCAGGACCCAGTGCACCAGACCAGCCCTGCACCAGGTCTGAACTGGGTGCGTCAGGGTGCTACAGGACTTGTGCCAGGGAAATGCTGCAACATCACCTTTTTTGGCATTCTCTAAAATGTACAGTGCCAACAAAATCAAACACCCTTTAGACCAGCTAGAGCTGGTCTAAAAATATGTGTGCCACCCCTGGAGCCCTCCCTGGGTGGGAGTCTACATGTGCCGCTACCCACCACAGTCACCCATGCCCCCCCAACAGCCTTGGCATAGTGTGTTTTACTGGCCATAAATCATAAGGTACCAAATAATAGCAGTGTAGGAAGCCTAACATGTGGGATCAATAGGGACACTAGGTAACAGCACTACATCCACATCCATGTCTTGGTTTATTATGTTCATTATCTACATTACCTACTCATGAACAGTTGGTATTTTAATAGGGAAGTAGGGTTAGGCACTATCTAGTGTATCCGTAAATGCTGTCTTGGTCATCATGTAGATTAGTTCTATTATTGTGTTACTGTTGGTTATATTTTAGATATATATTCTAGTGCATTGCTGGATGGAGGGCTGTACAATGCCAGGTTAAATCTACCCTCACTGAGTGCTGCCTGACCATGCCTAGAACTTGCAGCAGATCTCCCAGGTGCACTGTCTTCAGGTGCATGGTCGCAATTGCCACAAGCTGCGGGATTTTGCTGCTGGTATCCTACCCACAGGGCCGGACTTAAGGATAGGCAAACTAGGCATCTGCCTAGGGCATCATGCAATAGATGGGCACCGTAAAAGGCCTCAATTTATGATGGTGGTTTTTTTTTTGTTTTTTTTACATTAACCATGACAGCTAGTGTTGCCAAATATATTGTCTTTGGGAGGGTGAAGACTTGTCTACGAGCAGCAGCATGACATTCCAGCTCACAGCTGTATGCACAGAGCGAGCCCCTTCTACCTCCCATGTGCCTAACACTCATCATTCCCTTGGCTTTGGAGCTAGAATGGCCAATTAGTGCAGACAGTGCATGCAGAGATAGGTACAGGAGCCATTAATCACTTTGGGTGGGCAACAGCAAGAGATTGAGGCACAGCTAGCCAGCAGAACATCACCCAGGCAGGCATTTGAGGAGGAGTTTGGGAAACTGAAGCTGGACTGTTTTGCTGTGGTGCAGGTCAGGGCATGAGTCAGTAATGTAAAAGTTTCACAGTGATGTTTTTGAGTTTTGCTGGCTGGCTGCCTTGGTCACTCATAGCCACAGGTCAGGCCAGTGTGTTGCAGTTCGGAAGTCTGGACTTGTCTTGCCCCAGAGAGTGACCAGTGTTTGTCCATTCCAGACTCTCATGAAATAGTCAAAAAAGGAGAAGACCAGGACTGGAGAAAACACACACATGCACACAAACACACACACACATACACAGAGTGAGTTTATATGACTGACTGTATCTTGTTGCTTGTTTAGCACTGGCTATTATTTACTACTAGTTGGTTGGCAGTTGCTTTAAGTTAGTGTGTGTTGGGGGGGGGCTGCGGGCTGACATGGCAGTTAACACATGGGCTAAGTGTGGCAGCAAAGTTTGAGTATGGCGTCTGGCAGTGCAGGCACTTAGCAGACTCCGTGGATGTAACTGAAACTGCTTTACAGAACTTTTGACATCATAGGTAAAACTCTGTAAAAAATACAGTCAGCACACACAATGTTGTTTTTATTTAATATGCTTATTATCCTTTAATGCTTTATTACTTACAACATTTTCATGAAAACAAAACCTCTGCCACATGCTCTTTATCTGGTCTTGCTGCTTGTCTACAACTCACAAGTGACATGATAATGCTCTGTGTATGACAGAACAACTGGATGCTGTAGATAGCATCAGGATGCCCCAAGCTGCTGTGTAGACAAGTAGCCAGAGCAGATGAACAATACATGATCAGTGGTGGAAATGGAGGGGGCACCCTGGGAAACTCAGTTATAGGAGTGAAAGTAAAGTCAGACTCAGTTACAAAGGAGTCAAATGGGCAAGGACTGCTTCTGTGTACAGTGTAAATTGTATTTGTACCCCTAACTGTATAAAACTGACCATATGAAGTTAAGAATGCTATGTGTAATCAGGGCTTTGGTCCCCAGACCATGGCCAGGTATGTTCAAATCCTACATCAGAGTTGATGGGTTCCCTCAGACTGTAAGTGGCAGAGAACCCTGTTTTCAGACAAATGTTCTTATTAATGAATAAAGGAAATGGTTAATACAGGAAATATCTACATTATATGTTGAATGTGATAAAAATACCATATTTTTCAAAGTTTCTCCTGGGATGTTCACAGCTCCTTAGAGGTTCTAGTTCTGTGCTTTTGTAAATAGAACAAATAACATACCTTCTATCCACTATCATGGGTGGCTTGAGTGATAGTATTCATATTTGTATCCCTAAAGGTATAAAACTGACTATATGAAGCATAAGAATGCAATGTGTAATCAGGACTGGTGGTATAGCCTGTAGGTTAGAATAATAAATTGTGAATGAGCTTGATACATCCAGCAGACCTGGGTTTGATTACCACAACCTCCACTTGCATACTACGTGACTCTGAGTATGTCATTTAACCTCCCCAGTGCTCACAGGTCACCCCTAAAAACAGGCACTTGTGCCTAGTAGGCCTTACCTGGTTAACAAAGACTGAAAAAAAATGAAACGTATAGGTTCCTATCATATGCTCAAGCACAGCCTTCCAATTAGGCTACCAGTGGGGCCATTAAATGTTTACAAATAAATAGATATCAATTTGCAGTTTGGGTGTTTACAAAAATAGCATTCTTGTGTGTGTGTGTGTGTGTTTCTTTTTCTTTTGGCTGACATAAATAGTATGGTAACTTACCAAAAGTAGTTTTCAGCTGTTCAGCACTATTTTGTAACCCCCTCCAGAGGTAGGATTTCAGTTCACCATTCCTTCTTTCAACACTTGCTGAGCTGGGCTCCCTGATTACAAAGAGTGGGTGCACCAAGTGAAGATGATGACCCTGTAGTTTTTCACACGCTCTGAATGAAATGTTTTTACTGGGTATGGGGTGAGGGTGAGGGCCCTGGAATTAAATGCCGAACAGAGTAATCCATTCAAGGGTTAAAATGGGCAGGAGCCCACAGGAACTCAGTTCCCCCACCTCTTAAAACAATATATAAAATGGGCAAAGAAATCCCTGTGTGATTGGCTGAGACTTGGTTCTAACCATTGCCTTTAGCGAGCACTTCCAATGGCTAAAAACAAGTCCCTGCCAACCAGGTCACAATGCTAATGCTGTGGTGGTGATGGTGGTGGGGCACAGAGATAAATATGTCAGCTGTCAGGCAGAGAGCTGTCCCATACATCACACCTCCTAACATCAGGTAAACAATCTTCTAATTAAACAAAATGAAAAGAAAAAGTGCCTCAGAAATAACAAGTTAAGGTTGACTGCTTTCAAAACTATTACTTTTATGCAGTACACTACCTCTTTAAATATCTGTCTTGCCAAGCTGATGGGAGCTCCTTTTTAGCCCATGGGTAACACTGATTTATACTCATTCCACATGACCAATCTGTAAACCCCTGTACTACTAGGTCCTTTGTTTTAAAACAACCCCCCCCCCAAAAAAAAAAAATACTGTACATGCTACTGGCAGTGTATAAAGAAAAATGTTCACCACGCTAATAATGTTTTTATGGGTTCACTTATAATTAGCTTTTTAATATAAACTATGCAATGATATCCTTTACCATGATAGCTAAGATTCAGTTAGACATTCTTTGTAGAGATTGTGTAACTTGTTGCAGTTGCTTATCTCTGCAATGACACAGAGCAGAACCAGTCAGAGACTATCTGAAAATTATATTAATATCAGTCAAAATGCACATTCAGCACTAATGTCAGAAGTTCAAATCATGGAAAAAAGGTAAATTATTCAGTGTTTTGTATTCAAAGAAAATAAACTACCATTAGGAATGTTCTCTGTTTTGGGGGAGGGGTGAAGATTAAAAAAAAAAATTCAAGGGAGCGCCGTTGGCAAGTTCACCTGAAGCGCCACATACCCTAAGGCTGGCCCTACCTACCCGATAGAGAAATAGGTGCAGGATCCCTGGCGCACCAGCAATTGACACAAGGTTCCAGTGGTGCAACTTGTGCCACCCTTTGAAAATCTGGCCCGATGAATTCCACCTCCATTTTTTTTTGTAACAATGGCATCTCTTCCCTGTTTGACTTGTTCATCCCTTAATGTCAACAGTATTAGGACCGTGAAGAGGAGACTTACAATGTTTGCTATTTTGGGACAGTCAACCTACAACATCCTCTTTCTTCTAGTTTTTATAGGAAGTTAATATATTTGTAACATTTTAAATGCACAATGAAGTAATTTGCACTCTTATTAACATACACTAAAGGGAGCATTGCAAGGCTTTTTTTTTGGGTTGACTATTTAGTGCTCTAGCCCAATGCAACTGCAGCCGGTGGAGAACCTCTTTCTGCTGTAGATGCTTTTTATTATTAAGACTTAATTAATTCCCATGTTTTGTATCTAAGCTATGTCTCCCGAGCCCCAAAAAAATAAATAATTTGGAGGCCAGATTATATAGCTGTTGGTTTTTTTCAATGTCTGAGGCAGCGGACTGAACCCCACAAAAAGAGGGGGTGACATATCTGGAAGTCCAGTCTGAGGTTTAAATTAGAGGTGTGCTGAACCTGTGGGGGTAAAACTGAGTCATCCTGAACATGTACAGCAGGGTTTCCACAAGACCTGAGCTGAACCTTGTCAACTTGGCTAGGATCACCAAGCATTTTTTTGTTCGTTTTTTAGCTCCTCTCTGTCATGTGACAGGTGGGAAGGGATCTGGGGAGTGAGCAATCAGGATATTCCCAAACTGAAAAATAGAGGAATGCAGCTATGCCCTCTGTGCCATTTCAGTTGAGCCACCAAGGAGAGAGGAGCTCCGTTACTGAAGAGCAACCATCTGGGCAGGAAGAGAAAGGGAGAAGAGGTTTCCATGGACCAGTTAATTTTCTCCACTCACACCACCAGTGAAAAGAAAAGAAAAAAAGACAAAAAGAAAAAACGGAGAGGATCGAGACTCAGGAGGGACGTGGGCCAGGGGCTGACTGTGTGTGTGTGGGGGGGGGTGCAAGGGCACCTTGTGCCCGATGACAAACGTTGGCTGCCAAAAACAAAATTTAACTTAGTTATGGGTAAGACGCTAACTGGAGGGAGACTGTGTGTGGGGGAGGGGGCAGTGGGAGACTTGTTCCTGTTTTGACATCACACACTTCAGAATAGGTATCTAGGCTCCTGTATCACATTACATTTATTTACTGGATGTAGGGCAAAATGGAAACTTTAAATCAAAAGCTAAGAGACTTAGGACTTTGCCTACATATATGGATGCTTGTTTTGATAAATTAAACTGTAGGGGTATCTCATGAACAGATTTTAGGTTCTTCCCTGGAAGGCATTATATGTTGAAATTTTGTCCAAATGTTTTTGACCCGGCCTAATTTTGTCAGAGATTTGGCCCTGTAGATGACATGTATTGAGAAGACCTTGATGGAACCTCAAATACCTACAAACGTGTGGGGTACAATTTGGCTCTGCATTCATGGCAGATTGAACATAAAAGATAACCTTAAACACAAGGATAAATGGGAATATGATTGCCCTCAGCCCACTTGTTTAACATCTTTAGAAACAATGGACCATTTATATTTTGAATGTCCTTACATTCAGGACTTTTGGACTTTAGTAGCCACAAAATGGAATATGCCTTTATTTCTCAAACTGACATATGATGTATTGATTTTTGATATTTTTCCACCTGCTTGGATGAAACATAAAGCGAGTAGTTTCCAGGTTCTTTTTGCCTGTTTTAAATATTGAATAAGGCAGATTTGTTGTAGGTTGGTACTATATTACAACATCAGTATTTGTCTCAGTCTGATCTAGATAATAATATTTTCAATGAGATTAAATGTATTTAGTATTCTGAGTTCAGAAAAGTAAGTGCTGAATAGTTTCATACTTTGTAGGGGGCTATTTCCGGGATTTAGAGTAGCGAACAAGACTGGCTAGGGGCTTGAGATGGTGTTTTGGTTTATGCTCTTTTGTTTTCTTTCTGCCTTAGTTATTTGGGGATAATTCAGTGCTCTATGTTTGCATTACCCTTTGTATTTATGTATTTGTACTTCTTTCTTTATTTTGATTTATTTCAGTAACAAATTCCCCTACTCTTCTTGATGAAGATTAAGACATTGCAGCTCACTCCACAAGACGTTGCAATACAAAGAAGAAATATTTTATATTTCACCATACTAGAGAAATTTGTTTCTCCACCCCTGGAGTTAAAACAATGTCCAGCAGACAAAGTAGTAAAGCTGCGTCAGTTAGTTAACACTTATATCCCACTATGTATGTGGGACATCTCTGGCTGGGGATAGTGCACATGGTAAGATGGCAGTCAGGGACTCTTTAAGACATAAAAGATTGGAAGAAAGGGAGTGTCATGGTACTATATTCACTGTTACCCTGGAAATGCAACACCATTTCCTGCTGGGCTGCCTTTCTAACAATTAATTTCTGGAAATACTAAGCAAAACATGGAAAGAGACCTTATTTCAGGCTGTAAATTATCAAACTATAGTTTCAGGAATTTACCTAGGAGGCTGGAAAAAATCCCTAAAAGCACCCTGCAGTTGTGCTTTGCCACATGTACATATTACATGTGGCAAGCAAGCTGTGCCCTCGCTATTCAACTGAACCACATTTCTCCACTGATAACAATAAAGATGGTGGTTGACAGCCTTATAAATAACTATCATAAGGCACAATCTAAATGATGCAGTAAAACCATGCAGACATACTGGAAACATTGCCAGGAGGTCTTAAACACAGGAGATATGTCACAGTCATGATTACCCTTGTTCCTTTATGTTGTACATTGTGCAGAGCAGTGTATCTAACAATTTCATAATATATTAAGTTCCTTCAATTTAGGGGAAGCAGATAGTGGTAACAAGTGCTTTAACTAGAAATTCTCTGTTTCTTTTCCTTTTTATGTTGATTGCGCACATGCGCAAGAAACATATTGTAGTAGCTTGCCAGAAGCAGGATGTAAAGGTGCAGCACTGCTGTGGCCAATGCCCCCATAGCCTTTAAAGGCTTGGCCCACTTTCCCCAATGCCGTGGCACACTGCTGCTGACACCAGTTCAGCCAGCATGCCACCACCTTGAAACATTTCAGCCACTGCAGTCAGGGGCCGCCTCATCATTGCAGCATCAGCATTTCACTGCAATGAGGAAGTGACCCATCATTGCTGGGTGGAATGTTGCCAAGTGTAATATTGTTTGTGAACATGGCGGTGCCTTGCTGCCATGTTCACAACCAATATTAAGTGATCCCCACTGCCGAGGGGGTGCCCAATCCCCCTCGGCAGCATGCACCCCCCCAGAACAGTTTTTGCTTGTCGACGGGGACCTCAATCCTCGTCAGCTTCAGTGGCTGTGTATGTTCATGTTGTTGATGGGGGAGCCCACTCCCCATTGGCATTATGTCCCCCCCTTCCATTTTCATTTGCCGACAGGGTAGCCCACTCCTTGTTGGCATAATGCCTTCACCAAAGAAGCAGTACAGTTCTGCCGAGGGGGTGCCCAATTCCCCTGTCGGCTAGAGCTAACCCTCCCAAAAAACACTGTGTTGGCATGCTGAGCCCACCCCAGCATGCCAAATAACCTATAAAAAAAAAAAACATCCGCGATGTTTTTGTTTTATTAACCTGCAGAAAAAACGGTCCTTGCCATTTCCTGCCCTCCCACAACCCACACTCTACCCTTTATGCGACCCTGCCTCCTCACCCCGCCTCAATTCCCATACTTACCTGCAGAGTCTGGCACGACGAGACCGGTGGACCAGGAACACGTCTGCACTCTTCAAAATTGACCGCGAACTGAGGAAATGCCGGTAAGCTGTATAATGGCATAAATAGGGCTTTTTCAACTTTTTTGCATAACTCAGGCATTTTTTGAAAATTTGGCACCCAAATTTCAACATGGGGTTATTGGGCCCCCTCCTCATGAATTCAGGCACTGTCATGGCATTAATGGGTCCCAAAAGATGATTTTGTGGTCAGCACGCAGAATCACCTTTCGGGACCAGTTACCAAAACGACAGTGCCAATGTTCATGAGGTGGGCTGTCAAAAAGTCTATGTTGCAAATTTGGTGGGAAAAATCCAAAAAATGACTGTTTTGTGAGCATGCATTGTGCAGTTGCTACGCACGCTCACAACTTCACCAATTTGCAATATTTTCACTACAGATTTACAACATTGCCATTTTTACACACCTCCTTTTAAACAGTACAGCTGTCATTTTTCACATCCTGGCTGAAATATGTTTTCACAGTTCCGGTGCAGAATTGCACGGTCGCTGTGGGAAATCATTGTTCAGGACAGATTAAGAAAATGACAGTGACACTGTTCATGAGCAGAGGTCCTAAAATGCCTATGTTTAAAGTTTTGTGACGAAAGTCCATAAAATGAGTGTTTTACGAGTGTGTGTTGTGCAGGTTCCATGCACGCTCGTAACTTCGCAACTTTGCAATATTTTCACTCCAGATTTCCAACATTGCCATTTTTCTGCACCTCCTTATGGACAGTGCAGCTGTCATTTTTCATATCCTGGCCAAAATGTGTTTTTGCACTTCTGGCGCAGAATAGCAGGGCGCTGTGGGAAATCAGTGTTCAGGACACATTAAGAAAATCACAGTGATACTGTTCAGGAGCAGAGGTCCTAAAATGTCTATGTTGAAAATGTTATGATGAAACTCCATAAAATGACTGTGTTATGAGCGTGCATTGTGCAGTTTCCACGCACCCTTGTAACTTCGCAAATTAGTAATATTTTCAGGCCAGATTTTCAACACTGGCATTTTTCCCACCTCCTTATGAACAGTACAGCTGTCATTTTTCACATCCTGGCTGAAATGTGTTTTTGCACTTCTGGCACAGTCTACAGCAGTCGCTGTCGGAAATCAGTGTTTGTGACAGATTAGGATCAAGCGAGTGAGAGAGGGGGAGTAACCAAGCTCAACTGAGCTGTGTCAGGACTGCTGCAGATTTCTTTGTGGACAGGAAAAGATGCCAATGCAGGCAGGAGCCCAGTACAAAAGGTCAGCCTGCAGCGCTGGCAGAAACGGGACGAGCGAGTGTGAGAGGGGGAGTGAGCAAGGTCAATGGAGCTCAGTCAGGACTGCTGCAGATTTCTTTGTGGGCAGAAAAAGGTGCCAATGCAGGCAGGAGCCCAGTACAAAAGGGCAGCCTGCAGCACCGGAAGAAACACAATGAGCGAGTGAGAGGGGGGGAGTGAGTGAGCTCAACAGAGCTCTATCATGACTGCTGCAGGTTTCTTTGTGGGCATAAAAAGCTGCCAACAGAGGCAGGAGCCCTGTACAAAAGGGCAATCTGCAGCGCCAGGAGAAACAGAATGAGCGAGTGAGAGAGGGAGAGTGAGCCACCTCAACAGAGCTCTGTCAGGACAGCTGTGGATTTCTTTGTGGGCAGAAAAAGGTGCCAACATAGAAAGGAGCGCAGTACAAAAGAGCATCCTGCAGCACTGGGAGAAACAGAATGAGTGAGAGACAGAAGGGCAGTGAGCGAGCTCAAAGGACCAACACAATCAACATTCGGCATTGACAAATGCTTGTTCTCCTTCTGATTTGAAGAGGTCTATTGTTGTTTTTTTGTCATGCTTATATGAACATTATGCCAGATGGTCTGTATATTATTGTACTGTATTTTTATTTTTTTTTATTTATTGTGTACAAATTTTTTTTTTTACCGGTAAATAAAAAATTCATTTACTCTTCCTAGTCCTCCTATAGGAGGAGGTGCTGTCCATCTGTCCAATATGTCAGACCTTGGTGCTGCTGGTAGAGCAAGTGCATGACTGACTTACCTCCCTACCTGTGGCCAACAAACAGGAGGTAGATGGTATGGAAGTGGAAAGGATAGCCTATGGGGCAGCAAATGGGGGAAAAGACTATATTCATTTACGTAAGCAAGAAGAGGAAAGCAATAGGGAGGGATAGTGAGGATAAGGAGGATTGCAGATAGAGACTTCCCAGAAGGGGATCAAGAAAAGCAGACCATCTAGCTAGACCATTTCAGCATTGTTCAATTACTATAAACTAGTGGTGTGATCCTGTTTGAGGCAGAAGTCCATCTTCTTCCAAGTTGTGTAAAGGGTGTGCTTTTGAAACAACTGAGAAGCTGCGTGGGATATACTATTTTGTACTAAATATCTGTAACTAATCTCTCTCTCTTGCTTACATCTGAGAGAAGTTTTCCTCACTTTTAAAGTGGTATTGCTTTGTGTTTATTTTAGCTTTTAATTCAGGAAGGTTTTTTTTAAACTGCTTATCTTGTCAGCATCCTCAGAAGGGCTGAAATAACTGCATATTTGATTTTCCTTTGTGGCTAACAAACCACCAGGCTGTTTTGGGGCTAGAGAGGTTTACCTGTGTCTGACTTAGATGTCTGGGTTTTTTTCTGTTTGATTAGCAGGGTAGTTTCTCTATCAAATTGTTGTGTAGGGTATCTTGCTGATAGGAAGGCACTCATCGCAGCGGTGGGTGAGAGCTTTTAGCTGATTGTTTTTATGAGGGCACAGTTTAGGCCCAACCCCTTCCCACCCTCACCCCACACCTGGAAATAGTTCCTTTATACCTGAGGTTCTGACATCATTTCCTCTAGTGCAAGGTGCATTTCACTGTCATATCCTCTCTAGCACACTGCACTGACAATATAAGCATACACATTGTATAATATATATTTCTATATAACAAATCACACACGCACATGCACACACACACAAATACAAACAAACAAACAAAAAAAGGTATATAAACATGTGAGGAGTAGTGCAAAGTAATGGCTGTGGGGCAGCAGTCTTCCGGGAGTCTTTCTGGAGGCTGAGATGCTGCCCTGTTTGCAGACAACTATCTGCCCTGAGGGAGGGTGCCCATCTTCAGTCTGCCGGATAGTAGTGAGAAACCTTCCCCAGGCCACACTGGACAGTAGGAAGGGAACCTCCCCCATCCAGGGAGCACTAGCACCACCACCACTACCTCAGAGGTTGCAAAGAAAGCACAGCAGTTAGACTACAGTGGGCTCAGGGAGGGTGAGGATGGTGGAACAGAGGCACACCCAGTCAATTGTTCCACTCCACAATCCATATACCATTCTGGGGGAGCATAGCTCCCCTATGGATGCACCAGCAGAGGAGACTGATGACAACTGTCACAAGGGAGGTGCACAGGAAGGAGGCAGAGGGACACCACAGGAAAGGAAGCAGCTTCTAGTGGGGGACTCAATTATTAGGGTACAGAACTGGGAGGCTGGGAAAACTGAGTAAGGTGCCTGCCTGGTGCCATGGCTTGGAGGGACAGGAGCGCATCCTCAGGATCACGAGCAGCTGCAAGGATTCTGAGCTGGGCATAATTATCCACCTAGGGACAAATGACTTGGCTCATCATGAGATTAGAGCAGTGCAAGAGGACATTGCAGAGTTGGGGAGGGCCTAAGACAAATAGCACACACAGTATCCTTCTCAGAAGTGCTGCCTGTCAAAGGCATGGGAGGCGAGGGTAATTGGCACCATGCGTTTAATGATAGTTGAAAAAATGGTGCAGAGCACAAGGGTTTAGCTTCATTGGGGACTGGGGTTCCACCTGGAGGGACACTAGCCTATACTGGCAGGATGGTCTGCATCTGTCCAGGAAGGGAGCAAGTCTTTTGAGCAATTGGTTTAAATGCTTCATTGGCAAGCTTTTAAACTAGTCAAAGGAGAGCACTGACAAGCAGCAGGAAAATCCCAGCCTCTCCTACAAAACAGGGTACTAAATGAGAAAAAGACCAAGGTAGAAACGGTCAGTGGGGATGCTGCAACAGAAGGTTAAGCCATCAAAAATGGAAGCAATGAGTACCAATGCCCATAGTCTAGGTAACAAGCTTCCTGAATTAGTGGCCTTGATGGAGGAGGAACATCTGGATATCGTGGCAGTCACAGAAACATGGTACACAAAACCATGACTGGGACATAAACATACCAGGATACACTATCTACAGGAGGGACAGGGAGGGTAAAGAGGAGGAGGTAGTTCTTTACATAAGGGAAGGAATAAAAGCAACAGAACAAAAGGGTAAACAGGGAGGAGAAGAAGCACTGTGGGTAAATTTGGAGACAGGCAATGGCACCACAATCCGCTGAGGGTTGTATACAGACCCCCTTCTCAAGGGGAGGAAATGGACAAGGAAATGATGGAAAGTATACTTAGAATGGCAGAAAAAGGGGAGATATTGCTGATGGGTAATCTGAATATGCCAGATGTTAACTGGAGCGCAGTTGCAGCTGCCACTTCGAAGAGTGCAGTAATTCTAGATGCCATACAGGGGGCATGCCTTAGACAACTAGTACTGGAGCCCACTCGAGAGGGAGCAATATTAGACTTGATTCTCTCAAATGGAGATGGAGAGAGGATCACAGATATAGAAGTGGGTAGCCATCTGGGAACTAGCGACCATCGAACAGTATGGTTCACAATAAACACAGCAATACAAAGACAAAAGTACTGGACTTTAGGAGGGCTGACTTTGACAAAATGGGTGAGAGCCTAAGGAATGCACTAGCAAATGGGCAGGAAAGAGGTGTGGAAGAACAATGGGGAATAATAAAAACTGCCATCACAGAGGTAACGAGCCTTTGTGTGAAGCAAATATACAAAACAAGACGATGTAAGAAACCACTATGGTTCTCAAAGGAAGTGGCAGTGAAGGTTCAAGAGAAAAAGAAAGCATTCAGTAAATACAAGGAATCGCAGAAGGAGCAGGATAGAGAACTGTATCAGTTAAAGCAAAAGGAGGCTGGGAAGGCAGTCAGAACAGCAAAGGCCCAAACTGAGGAAAAGATAGCCAACTCAGTTAAGAAGGGGATAAAACCTTTTATAGGTATATCAGGGACAAAGGAAGACCAAGGGAGGATAGTGAGGCTTAATAAAGGGAGGGAGGGTGGGTAGAGAGAGACTGTGAAAAGGCAGAGATACTAAACCAATATTTTGCTCAGTATTTACAAATGAAGAGGGTAGGTACATAAAACAAACAGTAGTAACACTCTGGATACAGAAGTTGATACCAGCCCATTTACAGAAGAAAGGGTTCTGAAAGAACTCTTAAAACTGAAAGTGGACAAAGCAATGGGGCCTGATGGGATTCATCCCAGAATTCTAAAAAACTAAGGGTAGAACTAGTGACACCACTGACTACCCTTTTAACAAATCATGGGAGGATGGGGTGGTACCGAGGACTGGAGGAGGCAGATGTGATTCCCTTCACAAAAGTGGGAGCAAGGCAGAAGCAGAAACTACAGACCTGTTAGTTTAACCTCAGTGATAGGAAAATGATGGAATCACTTCTGAAGGAAAGAATTGTTGAGTATCTAGAGGCCAGAGGGCACAGGACCCTAGGCAGCATGGACTCACAGCAGGAAGGTCATGCCAGACAGATCTGATAGATTTCTTTGACTGGGTGACCAAAGTAGTAGATCAGGGAGGGGCTGTGGACATGGCCTACCTAGACTTTAGCAAGGCATTTGACACAGTCCCACACAAAATTAATATACAAGTTAGCCAGCCTGGGGTGGGTCCCAAGATGACAGCCTGGGTAAGGTTGGCTGCAGAATAGGACACAGAGGTAATAGTAAATGGAGTCCACTCAGAAGAAAGGAGGGTTACTAGTGGGTACCGCAGGGTTTAGTATTAGGACCGGTCCTCTTCAATGTCTTTATAAGTGACATTGCAGAAGGACTGGAAGGAAAAGTATGTCTCTTTGCAGATGACACTAAGATCTGCAACAGAGTTGATGCACAGGGTGGGGTGGAAAGGATGAGAAGGGACTTGGCAAGGTTAGAGGAATGGTCAAATGTATGGCAGCTTAGATTCAATGCTAAGAAGTGCAAGGTAATGCACCTGGAAACAAAACCAGGGAAGAGTACACAATGGGAGTGAGATACTAACAACAACAAAATGGAAAGGGACCTGGGGTAGTCATATCAGATGACCTAAAGGTGGGCAAGCAATATGAGAGAGCAGCAAGGAGGGCTGGGGATACTGGGATGCATAGGGGAGGCATCACCAGTAGAAAACAGGAAGTTATTATCCTCAGTACAGACAGCTGGTGAGACCCCATCTGAGTACTGTGTGCAGTTCTGGAGACCCAATCTCCATAAAAGACATAGACAGGATGGAAGCTGTCAGAGGAGGAAACTAAAATGGTGCAGGGTCTGCACGGAAGACACTATGAAGAGAGACTTAAGGAGCTTAATGTAGCCTCCCTAGAGGAAAGGAGGGCGAGGGGACATGATAGAAACTTTCAAGTACACCTCAAGGGAATCAACAAAGTCCAAGAGGTAGCATCTTTCAAAAAGAGGTGTGCAAGAACAGAGAGCACGATTTGAAGATAGAGGAGGCGGCTCAGAGGTAATTTAAGGAGTATTTTTCACAGAGAGGTTGTGGATGCATGGAGCGGCCTTCCGGAGGAAGGTTGTGGAGTCAAAATCAGTGGTGGAATTCAAGCATGCATGGGATAGTCATAAGGCAATTCTGGGGGGTGGGGGTAGGAAGAAGTAGGATGCTGGTTAACTAGGATCTGCAGCTTATCCAGTAGGTAGGGAACTGGGCAGACTGGGTGGGCCAAGCAGTCCTTATCTGCCATCAAATTCTATGTTTCTATGTTTCTAGACATCCTAAACAGGTATCCTGCTTAGTCTTCACAGCTGACAGAGGCAGGTGGTGGACCACCAGGAAGCAGCAGGAACAAAGAGGGGAGGCAGACTTAATTCCATTTTCAGGGGAAAGAGTCCTGAAGGAACTTGCATCTCTGAAAATGAACAAGCTATGGGATCAGATGAGATACATCCAAGGGTACTAAAATATTTAAGGGAGATGATGGCTATCCCACTGACACCTTACTCAACAGCTCACTAGAATTGGGCATGGTTCTGGAGGACTAGGTGAGAGCAGACATGGTCCCATACAAAACAGCTGTAGCAGGGAAGTGGCTAGCAACTATAGGCCAATAAGCCTCAGTGATGGGGAAATTAGTGGAAACACTGTTAAAGGAACGGTTGGTAAAAGTATCTTGAATCAAAGGGGCTGTATGACCAAATGCATCATGGAATCATGGCAGGGGGGGAAGTCATGCAAGATGAACCTGATTGATTACACTGACTGTGTGTTCAAGAAAATACATTGGGGAGGACAGTGGATATGGTCTTTCAAAACCTTAGAAAGTCCTTCATCATTGTGACGCACAGGAGACTGAATAAAAAATTGAGCAGCCTCAGGTTGGGATCATAAGGGGTGAATTGGGTTAGAAATTGATTAATGGATGGGTGAGAGAGGATGGTGGTTAATGACACTCACTCTAAGGATGGAAGAGTTACCAGTGGGGTCCTGCAGGACTTAGTACTGAAACCAGTCCTCTTCAATCTCTTGATATGTGACTTTGCAGAAGAACTGGAAAGGAAGGTATGCCTTTTTTGCAGATGATATTGAAATCTGTAAAAGGATGGACAATCAGGAGGGTGTGAAAAGAATGCATAGGGATCCTGGGAAACTCAAGGAGTGGTCAAAAACATGGCAATTTGGGTTCAATGCCAAAAAGTGCAAAATTATGAACCTAGGACATAGGAACCCACAAAATGAGTACTGAATGTGGGGAGGTACTGTCATCCACCATGCAGCAAAGGGATCTTGGAGTTATCATATCTGATAACCTTAAAGAGACAGGGCAGCGTGACAAAGCAGTGAGTAGTGCCAGTGCAATGCTGGGATGCAAGTAGCCTGGAGGGAGAATTGCAGTGCACCCAATAAATCCTGGTGCCTTCTCCAAGAATGTGTACAACAGATCACTAAGAGTCACAGATGAGAAGCACTTATGTATTAATTGATGGTGTATCAGTGTTTTATTGCAGCATCTTGCAACACTTGCATCAGAACTTAGTGAATACAAGACCAGGAGCAGAACCCCCAATTTTGTGAAGCATGGGGGGGGAATCCAGCAGGAGGCGGGAGGTGGTATTGCCACTTTATTGCTCATTGGTGACCACAGCTGGAGTATTGCATCCAGTTCTGGAGGCCACACCTCATAAAGGACACAGACAGGGTTGAGGCAGTCCAGAGGAAGGTAACTTAAATGGTGCAGGAGTTGCAAAAAAGCCCTATGAGGAAAGACTGAGGGAACTTAATATGTACAACCTGGAGGAGGAGAGCAAAAGAGACATGATAGAGACCAACAAGTATGTTATTGGGGTGAACAGGGTGTGGGGGGAGTCTCTTTCAAAGGAGGAAGAATACAAGGGCATGTGATGAAGCTGGTGGATGGAGTTAGGGAGGGATGTGAGGAAGTATTATTTCTCTGAAAGAGTGGTGGACATCTGGAATAGACTACCAGCAGAAGTGTTGGTGGCAAAAACAGTAGGGGTCATCAAGCATGTGTGCAATAGACACGCAGGAATATTAGTGAATAGGCAATGAGGAGGAAGGGTTGCTGGAGACCATCTAGGGTCTGTGGAGGCAGATTAGGTAGGAACCATCTAGGCATACTGGGCGGGCCAAGCAATCCTTTTCTGCTGAGAAATTCTATATTTCTGTGTTTCTATCTTGTTAAATTCAAAAGCTGTGAACAATGACATGTCTGGCCTGCCTGTTATGGAATTGCAGACAGAAGAACAAATATTGCAAGAGGCAATGATGGAGCACAAAACGTTATCTGATGGTCTCAATGGCTAAAGAAGAAGCTACAAACTTGCAGCTGAACAAAAGCACAGAAATGATGTAACACTACAGGTGATTCAGACATGCTGAATGAAGCACAGGACCCAGATGAACCTGCTACTATGACAGTATCAAAGACGCCAACTGACAGCACCCCAAAACTGTCAAAATTAGACAATGCAACACTTGCATAAAAAAAATAAACTAGAAAACAAGAGGCAGAAATTGTTCCTGTTCTGTTTATATCATCAAGCAAACAGATTATTGAGGAGGTAATGGGTGAAGTAACTTCTGAACTCCAAAACCCTCTGACCATGCTTGCTCACAAAGACTCTCCGGCCCTGTCTGTGAAAAAAATCTTACAATGGTACATGAAGCAGAATGTATGCTAGAATTTCCCTCAAAGCTGTCTAGGTTTGCAACATGAACTTAGATCTTTTTCCCAGCTCCCTGACCCATCACTTGTAGTAGACACTCTCTCAGTCTGGTAGAGAAAGCTGTCACTGGGGCAAGGTGGCACAAACTCTTGATGAAAGAATATAAAGCCTTTCCTGAAATGGTAGCACTTATTACAATAAAGCCTAATGAATATAGCAGCAATCCTTGACCACAGACTGTCAGTAATGACACTATCATGCCCCCGATACAACTAGGTAGTATAAAAACAGATAGTAAATTGTACGATGTACTGACATCACAAATGTTGGGCAAATGGGAAACAGCAAAAAGTAGAACAAGAGTTAAATGGCAACAATAATTAGTGGAGACAATAAATGCAAAAACTTGGGATAAATTATGGATTGAGGCCAGCAAAAACTTTTATTATGAAAAAATAAAATGATAGTGTATACATTTTTACCTAGAACATATCATAACACAAACAGGCTATTCAAAATGGGGATCAGAAATTCTCCAGACTGTTGGCATCTGTGTGATAAAAAAGGAAATATGCTGCATCAGATCTGGGATTGCCCTTTTGTATTGGAATGGTGGGTTCAGACAAGTTCCAGTCTGGGGAAAATTCTTAATGTTCCTATACCAGTTATTAAATGATTTCTCGAGTCTGACTGTCCAAAGAACAAAAACGTATTATAATAATAGCGCCTATGACAACAAAACATATGATCCTGAAAAATTGTAATAGCCCTAAGATTGCAACTTTTGATCACACAATGTGGCATATTAATTTGAAGAACGTGGAAAAACTATTTATGAATTTTTTAAGAATCTTTTTATCAGACAGTTACCGAATGGGAAACCATTAGAATATTGCTTCCTCCACCATTGAATATATAAGGCAACACCTCTGTAAAATAAATGTAAATAAAAATATATGCTATGTAGATGGGCTAATTGGGGGTAGGGTGGGTACGATGAAGAATTTGCAATTTCTCTAATAGAAATGTTTCCTTTGTTCCTTTATCATATATACATTTACTTTCAAGTATATGAATTGTATAAAGAAAAGTATTCAAATAATGGTTTTCTCCTTAAAATATAATAAAAAATACTTTGGAAACAAAAAGAAACTGACATGCCCCTAACACTTGAGGAGCTGCAGCATAGACCACAACAAATAACTGAGGGGTTTCCATTTGCTTCAGAACACATCAGCAGCATACATGTGATATGTCCAACTTGCTTAAGAGGGAGATTTGGGTCAAATTAGTAGGGAGATTGGCCTACTAGTAGGGAGATGCCATAACGTCATTAGCTTGTCATTATATGGTGTCAAAAAATAAGAATAAAAGCATTTAATATATTTCATTTTGTCAAGAATAAGCACTATAATGAATCAACAACAAGTTGTAAAACGTTATTACTTACATTGTTCATCACTAATTTACTTTTTATGTGTCTTTATCTGCCAAAAACAAACATGAATGGATATTTTGGATATAACTTTAGTTAAGCAGGAGATTTTGTTTCCAGGAGGGAGAGAGGGAGTTCAGTCAAAAAAACAGGAGTCTCCTGCGCAAAGAGGGAGATATCACATGTATGCAGCAGGACTGGCTACACTCAAGAGAACCTAGTTCCAAATATAATAATAGCGCCTATGACAACAAAACATATGATCCTGAAAAATTGGAATAGCCCTAAGATTGCAACTTTTGATCACACAATGTGGCATATTAATTTGAAGAACGTGGAAAAACTATTTATGAATTTTTTAAGAATCTTTTTATCAGACAGTTACCGAATGGGAAACCATTAGAATATTGCTTCCTCCACCATTGAATATATAAGGCAACACCTCTGTAAAATAAATGTAAATAAAAATATATGCTATGTAGATGGGCTAATTAGGGGTAGGGGAGGTGCGATGAAGAATTTGCAATTTCTCTAATAGAAATGTTTCCTTTGTTCCTTTATCATATATACATTTACTTTCAAGTATATGAATTGTATAAAGAAAAGTATTCAAATAATGGTTTTCTCCTTAAAATATAATAAAAATACTTTGGAAAAAAAAACTGACATGCCCCTAACATGAGGAGCTGCAGCATAGACCACAACAAATAATTGAGGGTTTGCATTTGCTTCAGAACACATCAAGCATACATGTGATATGTCCAACTTGCATAAGAGGAGATTTGGGTCAAATTAGTAGGGAGATTGGCCTACTAGTAGGGAGATGCCATAACGTCATTAGCTTGTCATTATATGGTGTCAAAAATAAGAATAAAGCATTTAATATATTTCATTTTGTCAAGAATAAGCACTATAATGAATCAACAACAAGTTGCAAAACGTTATTACTTACATTGTTCATCACTAATTTACTTTTTATGTGTCTTTATCTGCCAAAAACAAACATGAATGGATATTTTGGACATAACTTTAGTTAAGCAGGAGATTTTGTTTCCAGGAGGGAGAGAGGGAGTTCAGTCAGAAAAACAGGAGTCTCCTGCGCAAAGAGGGAGATATCACATGTATGCAGCAGGACTGGCTACACTCAAGAGAACCTAGTCCCAAAAAATACAGTAAACACCTCCAAGGGGAAAATGGCAAGGCACGAAGTACAATCAATGGACCCCAAGTATATGGGGACAGCAGAACGGCTCATCTAACTTACTCCCAAAAGCAGGTATGATATCACAGGGGGGCAGAGACCTGAATGGGATATAGGAGATAGTGGCAATGGTGGTAAAAAGGGGGGTCTTCCAATACTGAACAGTAGAGGGATCCATCAGTCCCTGCTGCTGCACTGAAGTACGCTAACCACAGACTAGCCATCCCTATGCCCCCCAGTCCCATAACTCTTATATAAATGAAACATGTACTGGCTCACCTATCAATGATTTTCCACCTTCATGCCCAGCACCTACAGTTGGGTTAAGCAATGCTCAGCAACAACCCCCTTTAAATCAAGAAACTGCACTGACACCTGAGGGACTGAGTAAAAGCAATATCAACTCAAATGCAGAATCTATGTGGAAACACAGAATGCCAATGGAAGAGTCTGTGGGATCTGCCAGGGGGACCAGGGGTAGCAGGACCCAGACAGCAGGCCTGGCTCCCTCACCAATGGAGCTCCCATCACAGAGTTGGGCCAGGTTGGTGGACGTCTTTGCTGATCAGGGAAAGCCTACACAGAGAAGGAATGCTGTAAGGCTTTGTTACAAAAGCAGACTAGAATTTTTGCTTAAAACATCAATGGGCTTTGTTGCAGTAGATCTGTATATATTAATACATGTACAGGGTAGTCAGTGTTTGATATGAGTTTTAAGAATATCATGGCACTTGAAAGACTTTGGGCTTGACATGAGGTTCTGAAAGATTCCCCTCTGTGGTTGCTCTTCATTGCAATTCACTGACAAAGCCCACAATAAAGACTGTAACTGTGTTATTCGGGAAAGCAGAAAAAAACATCAGTGATGTGTTATACTGGTTGAAGCAGAAATGTGACATACTCGACAGACCAGTGCCTATACTGGAAAAAGATATGGTGTGGACAGAAGGTGGAAAGTGAAGGTAAAGCTTCATGAGACAAACTCTGGGGTGTGTCATTTGCTCAGTAGCTTGTATATAGGGAGGGACAGAAGTCTGGGATTTTGTCCTGAACAACCTTGTGCCAGTTCTAAGTGTGAAGCTAAGACAATGCTCAGTTCTGCCTGGGATAAGCCGTGGTGTAATTTGTGCCTAAACTGTGGTCACATGACCGTGCAGTGCCCTAACAACCTTCCTTGTAATCTATGTGAGGAGGTGAGGTATCCCTACAAGCAATGTCCCTGGGCTACACATAACAGACTAGATAGGGCTTTTAGGGATCAATCTAAATCCAAAATAAATACCCTACTTTTTGACTGGATATGCAATTGGATTCAAAACAGATCACAATGGGTATTAATAAATGGCACCTTGTCAGACACTGGTTATGTTACAAGCAGTGTTCCACAGAGCTCGGTCTTGGGCCCTTGTTTATTTCAGTTATTTATTTCAGACATGACTTCAAATTGCATCACCCCCTCTGTTTAATATGCAGATGATATTAAAATTGGTGGCCCTTGTACCAACCCCCTATAAAACCTCCTGTATTCAACAAGATTTGGATACAATTACAAACTGAGTAAATTTATGGGGACTCAGACTAAACAACTCAAAATGTAAAGTCATCCATCTTGGAAACCATAACCCAAACAACTCTTATAAATTAGGTGGCCAATTACTGAATATTATAACCGATGAGAAAACCTTGGCATCATTATATCAAATAATTTTGCCAATTCTAAATATATACATGAAACCATCAATAAAACTAATCAAGTTATATGGTCTATCAAGAGAGAAAACACAAGCCATGATGCCCCTGTTCAGAGCATATGCCAGGCCCCACCTGGAATGTGCTTCTCAGCTCTGGTGTCCATACAAAAAAACTGATTGTGATAAACTAGAGAAGGTGCAATGGAAATTTGCCAATAATATTAGGGAGTTAAAAAATTAATTATGTAATACCAGACTAACATCCCTAAATCTCACATCCTTAACAACAAGACGTATAAGAGGGGATTTACTTTTTTCTCTATGACCTCATTCAAGACCCCAACTTAATCTCTGAACTTGGCCTTGAATTTAAAGGCAATAACTATAACATTAGAGGCCACCCGTTGCAACTGTCTGGCAAATCATTTAATCATATAAACAGAAAATTCTTTTTTACCCTTAGAACTATCAATCCATGGGCCCAGATATTCAAACTGCGCCATTCTGAGGCGCAAGCCCCAGCGCTGCTCAAAATAGTTGCGCAGGGGTGTGGCCGGGGCGATATTCAAAGGAGTTGCGCTATTGAGCAACTCCTTTGAATCTCACCCAACCACAGCCACTTGCGCATGGCGCTAGTGGAACTTGCATACACCACAATTTCCAGAGTTGAGCATTAAACTTGCGGTGGCGCCAGTACCATTGCGCCATCATGCGCAAATTTCCGATAGTCAAAGGTGACATGCAAATGGGGCCATAATTTATACAAGGTGCAGGGGCCATTTGCATCTATTTATAGCCCATTGCATGCCATTAGCATGTAGGTGCGCTGATACCGAGGACTTGCGCCTGGCAGCCCGCCAGAGCAACAGCCATCGGGGACCGGCGCTACCCTGCAGCCCGATCATGGGCAGTATCAGTATACATTCCCCCACACATCTCCGAAGCCCGATCAGGGCATACAGTAACATGATCCCCACATCTCCAGAAGCCCAATCGAGGGCAGAGCGTGTATCAACCCCCAGTGCCCGATCGTGGGCAGAATGTAAAAAGCCCCAACCCAATATCTCCTGGTGGTCCAGTGGACCGTAATGCTGTCGTGGGCAGAATGTCGAGATTACAACCCCCAAACATCTCTCTGGTGTCTAGTGTCCCCCACACCCACGAAGCCCCTCCACCCGCTCCCCTGGCAGCGGCGGGCGGCAGCATCCCACCGCCTGCCGCCCGCCCGCCCGCCGACTGACTGTCGGTGGGGCTGCCGCCCATTGGTGCAGAGCTACAGCCAATGGGTGTGCAGCCCATACCGTACATGACAGTCCAGATT
The DNA here is from genome assembly GCA_016271365.2 of Neoceratodus forsteri. Lineage (NCBI taxonomy): Eukaryota > Metazoa > Chordata > Ceratodontiformes > Ceratodontidae > Neoceratodus > Neoceratodus forsteri. The sequence goes on along the minus strand of CM057456.1, from coordinate 43,791,802 downwards.
TGTGAATGATGTTCATCATTGGCTGTAGCTCTGCACCGGGCGGCAGCCCCACCGACAGTCAGTCGGCGAGGCGGCGGGCGCAGGTGGTGGATGCTGCCGCCCGCCGCCGCCGGGGTAGCGGGTGAGGGGCTCGGTGGGTGGGGGGACACTAGACACCAGGGAGATGTTTGGGGTTGTAATTGACATTCTGCCCGCCGATCGGCATTACAGTCCACTGGACCACCAGGAGATATTCGGTTGGGGGCTTTTTACATTCTGCCCGCGATCGGGCACTGGGGGTTGATATATCGCCTGCCCACGATCGGCTTTGGGAGATGTGTGGGGGCATGTTACTGTATGCCCGATCGGGCTTTGGGAGATGTGTTGGGGGCATGTTACCATGCCCGATCGGGCTTTGGGAGACAGTGTGGCTGGGGACAGCAGCTATCATGCCCGGACCGGGCTTCAGGAGATGTGGGGGTCATGTTACTGTATGCCCGATCAGGCTTCGGAGATGTGTGGGCGGGGGTTGTTTTACGCTCTGCCCGCGATCGGGCTGGTGGGGGGGCACAGGGACTGAGTTGGGGGCCAGCCAGGGGTGGCAGCTGCTGTGTTGCGCCCTGCAATACAGCAGCTCACCTGTGGGTGGCCCTCAACTTGATCCTTTTTTTTTTGGCTCAAAGTTGTGCAGGCGCAGGTTGGGGGTTGCGCATGCACAACTCTGCACAACCCGACTGAATATCGGGTTGCGCAGTTTATGCATGGTTCCTCCCCCTCCTGCTGAGCATGCATTCATTTGCATTGTGCTGTTGAGCAACCTGTTGTCAGTGGCATAACTGCCTCCTGCTGAATATCGCAGAATGGTGCATTTTTGGACTTGCGCATGCGTAACCCTTTTGAATATCTGGGCCATGGAATATTTTGCCCATTGAAGTAGTTATTAGTGAAACAAAAAGCTTATTTCAATGTTGTCTGGACAACCTGATTTCCATAGGATATAATCTTTCATACTATAATAATTGATTAGCATAGGAGCACCTATGGGCCTTTTGGTCCCCTTGCTCCTCATACATCCTTAGTATGATCCTTAGTAGGAGCAAATAATCACTGATGATCAAGTTATGGAAACTGGGACCCATCAGGAGCACCACAAGAGTGAATGGCACCAATAAAGAACAAAGGCTCATCCCTGGAATGAGGATGATGAAGGGGCACAACCTTGCTCTCCCCATTCACCCACCTCATGTTAATCCAATGCCTGCACATCCTGCACATGAAGAAGCTGAACCTCCAACTACCATGATTGCCTTTGATAAAGTTGTTCCTACCCTCCTTCCTATGTGATTGGGGAGGAAAAGAATCCTGTAGAGATTGCACAGGAAACTATGGTTGTTGAGGTAGAGGCTCCTGCAAGACAGGATGAGATGTGAGGGACATGCCCTCCCCAACTCTGACCAAATAAGACATGTGGGTAGAGACACGTTGGAAAAGGGACAAACTATACAAACGAAAGGTTCAACATAGCCAACTCCCTCAGGTGGTGACCAGAAATAGGTTTGCAGCTCTCCACAAAAAAAGTTGTTGGCGGGGGGCAGAAATGAATGAAGGATTATGATGCCTCATCCATAGCCTCACCCTTTAAAGATTGTTCCTCAAAGCTTCAGGATTGTCAGCAATAGACCTCAGCAGCAAAATGAGGAAAGTCAAGATGAGGTCACTTAATGAGTAATAACCTTTTTCACCTTCCATCATGTGCTTTGGATTAACCATCCACATGGTAACACTCAGTACTACTGGTGTTAAAAGTTACCATAAGCGGTTTACTATTTTGGCTCTATTAGAATCAATGGTTGGTAACATTTTTTCCTGCAAGACACTCAAATAAAATCTCTGCATGATCATAAGTGAATTTTCCTGAGCCTTAGTCAAGGAGGAATAATGAAGTCCCCCCAAAAAAGATGCACCCCATCGTATCTCTGGAGAGGATGCAATTACAATATGGTCATGAATCATGATCATCCACAATTTTCCTGATGCCAGTATGAGTGTTTTGCATAGCTCCACCACCTGAGGGAAGTTCTGTTACAGTACAATGTATCTGGACATTCTGTCCCAACAACTTTTATAAATATCTAGCAACTGCCTACTTCTGAGTACCAAACAGAGGTTCTTACTGTAGGTAGGTACCCCTGTTGTATTGATAAGAAACATTTCTGCTTTTATATTTTTAATCTGATGCTTTTTAAATATGGAAAAATGTTACCTAGAGAATCAGATTTAAAATATAAAAGCAGAAAATAGTTTTCTAATAGTACAATAGGGGTCTCTCCCTACAGAAACTTAGTTGAGTATTCAGAGAACTAGGCAGCTGCTAGATATTCATAAAAGTTGTTGGGACAGAGGGTATGGATGCAGTTTACTGTAACAGAACTGTCTCCCTCAGATGGTGGAGCAGTGCAGAACACTCAAGCTGGCATCATGAAACTTGTGGACGATCATGTCCATACTGTATTTGTATCCTCTCCAGAGGTACAGTGGGATGCTTCTCTTTTTTTTTTTTTGGGGGGGGTGGGACTTTACCATTCCCTCCTTGACTATGGCTCAGAAAAATTCCCTTACTGCCCTCATACATATAGATGAACTAGTGGGGGCAATCAAAGGATTGAGCAGTTACACAGCCCCTGGAACACATGGTCTTTTCACCAGTTTTGTAAAACCTTTTTACTTCTTTTAGAACCTATTTTAGTATCCTTGTCTAATGAAATTCTATCCTCCCGACAGTTACCCAGGTCCTTGTCCACAGCTTTGCAATCTTTTTATATAAAAAAGGAGACAAAAGTAGGTTAGAGAATTGGAGTCATTTAAGCCTGCTGAATAATGATCCAAAGATCCTTTCTAGAATACTGGCCAAGAGGCTGTCAGAGGTAGATGCTGTTGTGATTTCTCCAGTTCAGGCGTGCTACTTCTAGTCACTATATTTTTGACAACTTTATAAACATTAGGGAGGTACTACAAAGAGGTGTATTGGGAAACAATAATGAGTTCCTACTGGCACTAGACCAGGAAAAAGCATATGACTGGGCTGTTCATGACCGTATATTTCATCTCCTAGTCCAGTATGGTATGCCAAAGTCTTTAGTTAATTGGATACATATGTTTCACAAGTTCGCAATAATGTTGCCTTTGTTTATTGGGTGGGTAAGTCCTTCTGTATTAGCTAAATGTGGGGTTCCATGAGAATATCTGCTGAGCCCACACTCACATGTGTTTGCCCTAGATCTGTTTTTTAGAAAGATTCAGATCTGCAGGAATCTTCTGGGAACTAAACTCCACCCCCCCCCCCACCACCACCACCACGACAAATGCATAAGCATATGATATCTGTGTGTTCCGGTATACTCCAGATTCAACACATTTAGTCTCTTATATTTTATTAATGCACGCACAATTGACAGGGGCAAAACTTAACCTGGGTAAAAATACTGGACTATGTGTGGGGACAGACTAAGACTTACAGCAATTATTAGAAGTGGGTGGAATTAAGATATCGAGAGAGACCATTAACTCATTCTATCTGATGATGCCATTTTGGGTCAGGTTAAGCAATGGATGGTTCTGATGTCATATGGCACTAATGAGTAAAATGGGTTGAGGTACTGGGAATACACTGGAAAGTGCTGATGCAACAATAGATAAATGGAATAAGATTCTGGATGTAGCAGCAAATAAAGTACCGCAGTGAAAAGGACAACAGATTTCAAAGAAAAAGATGGTGTTTCTTATTAAACTCTGTTACTTCCTTTGTTCCTATATTGATCCCATGTCCCCTCTCCCCGCATCACTTGCTGTAAACATTTGTAGGGCATTATTTAAAGGATTTGGGGGATAATAGACTAATCCCTGTGAAAAGGGATACAACTTACCAAAACTATAATAAACGGGGTACTCATATGATCAACCCTATTGCTTTTTTCACTCTATTTGTATAAAATATCATTTTAACCCTGAGTGGAATAATTAAGGCTGCATGGGCCTCTCTGGTACAAGAATAGGTGTCACCTATACAATCCAAAAGGAGCCAGGGAATATGACAATTGCCCAGTTCCCAGACAGACCCTCGTTTACCTGCTTATGCATGACCTGCCTGACAAAGCTACAACAGTGACACTTTTCACTACAACAAGTTGTGTCTCAGTCCTCCAGCCAATTGCATTTCTCCATAATATACACACTGTTTTCATTGTAACAAGCACTGTGCCCCAAAGGGTGCGAAACCGAGGTTTATGGTTGTTTGACCAATGCTAGACTTCTTCAGAAATTATGGGTTACTACTTGGCTGTGCATATATAGCAAAACTGGGGTATGGAATTCTTGAAGACACAAAGTATCAAAGAATACTTTTGTCCCAGATCCACTTGCCCCAAAAAATTAGAGACCCAAGAGCTTTTTTTATTCCATTGTCCATTTTTAAAGGCGTCTGTGGCTAGGGAGAGGAAGGTTTCAGAGTTTTTATCAGTATGTTATAGCATGGTAGTCTGGGGGGTTTTATATATAGCACCATAGGTTAAATATTCTGCTAACACCCTCAATGTTATTTTTTCACATGTGTTTATTACATATGGCAGGTTAGCTGTGCTTACACTATTCAAAATAAAGTGCTATGCAACAGCACCATGACTGGAACTGTAACAAGGAGCCTAAATGGTAAACGCTATTCAGGGCAAGCAGCACTAAGAGATATCAGTTTTTTGAAACTCTGGGTGCACTGCTCTTGGCTAACATCTGAATAAAAGGATCATGGCATATGTCATAACATTATTAGTTGAAATATACTTTCTGATGGAACTGATGATCATTACAACCGTTGAATGCCTTGTTTTTCTATAAAGTAGTTATGTTACTATTGGCAAACATGTTTTGTTGTTACAACCCTAATTATGACTTGGAGTCTTCCCCCTTTCATTTGTTTTCTCTTGGAGCTCTGGGGCTGGATTTTCAAACGTCCTGAACTGCCGAAAGCTCCGAGTGTGCCAAAGATATGGTGCACCAGGCTTGAGCAAATCTAAAGGAAGTTTACATGCCTTGCATCCAACTGATGCTCACCAGGCCATCTTTTTGCAGTCTAGTTTGCGTCCTTGTTTGGCACCTCTAACATGGCGCTTACAGCTAAACTTTGTGCAAGCTGCTGTAAAGTGGGTAAATTGTTGCAACTGTGACCAAGATTGTAAAATCGGGTGCCGTTGCAGCAATTGGGAATGCCACGGCTGCGGCAATACAAGGGTTTTTCGCAGGACTTGATGCTAGCCCTACGCCACCCTTTGAAAATCCAGCCCCTTTTCTTTCGACCATAAGTAGATGTTCTGTACTGCTGCATTGGTATGATGTACTGTTTATGATTTATTTTGTTCTGTTTTCTTTTAAGAAAAAAATTCCCCTACTCTTTTGTCGGAGTGCCATGGAATCTTTAACCTCCACCTCAACAACAAGCAGAATAGTCACACAGGACCTTGATTCATCACCTCATCCAAAGGAAAGCACCCGCTTCCCCAGTACAGCATCCCCTTCGTACTGCACCCAGGTGATGGTGTTTATGGTATGAGCCCAATCATGGTTTGGGACTAGAGCCCTATGAGACACTGTAATCCAGAGGCAGATGTGCTGCCAACTGAGCCATACTGAAACAATTACTGTAGTGCATGTTTGCACAGCATACTTATTCATACCTCCTTATGCTGGAGGGGCCAACATGATGGAACTAAAGTCCATTCTGACTCTATTTTCCTATAAGGGGGTTGCAGAAGGAGAAGACTGATTACCCAGCAGTGATTTTACTTAGGGGAAGGAAGTAGGGCCTGGAATCCAAGGCATAGATGAAGTAAGGATGAGAGAGAAAGTAAGAGGAGAGGAGTGAAAAAAAGTAACAAAAAATGCAGATGTATCAACATTTGGAAAGGACGGCGATGCAGTAATAAAAGATGCTAGGTTTTGAGAGCAGGGGGCAGAGGTTACAGAAGTGGCAGCAGTGGTAATAGGCCTGCAAAAAGACACACTAATACATACCTCTCAACCTTTTGTCACTGAAATGAGTAACACAGACACTCAAAATGGGGGACAATGAGGGACACTTACCCGCATAATGAGGTACACATCCTCAATCATGGAGATATAAGCACAGAACACTGTGGAAACCATTTTGCTTAGTAGTACAATGTTTATTTTTAAGAAACATCTTAGAATATTATGAATTTCTGCTTTAAAGTCTGAATGTAAGACACTTCTCTGTGTGGTCAGCACATTTTCCATTAGGGATGGATGAGGGACAGAGCCATTTTGAGGAGTAAAATGAGGGAGCACCCTCAAAATCAGGGACAGTTGAGAGGCACCCACAAATATATTATTACACAATGACACAGCACACACACACACACATACATACTCTGATTCAGACACACTAATGCACTCATCGTGACTTAAACAGACATAATAATTTACTCACAGTGACATGTATGAACATAGATGCAATAATTAATATACCCACCAACAGGGGGTGTGGCTTAACCCTAGTCAAGATGATTGCCTAGAATGCTTTCTTCTCACCTCTAGAGACTCCATCCACCACTAGCAGCAACATTTTCAACCATCTTGCTGATCCAGGTAGCAGTCTGTCAGCCCACATCAACTTGGCTTCTTTTTTCCTAAAGATTGAGTGCCCTGTTGACCATATCACTGACTGCTATTTCTCTCCCAGTTAGCCTTCCCCAGTACTAATGATGGCAGCAGGCTGGAAACAGAAATGTGAGCCATTAGTGGTTGCAGTAATGTTCACCTGCCTCCTACAACAAATGTCCAAAACGACCTCTGGCTCACAACTAACCAAGCAGGCAATCAAAAAAATAGAGACCCAGCTCTTTTGGACAGAATGGTAAATGGAAGCCTATGAGGCAGCCCTCCAAGACCTCATGGCAATGGTCAGGGAACAGGACCATATTATACACTCCCTACAGGATTAGGTCAATGATTTAGAGACTTGGAGCCACCACAGTTATTTGCACTTTGTGGGCTTTCTGGATGGTGTCAACCTTAAGGATAAAGTGGCATTCATCCAGCACACTATATCGACAATCCTGAACTTGAAGGAAGACCACCACTTTAGTATCAAGTAAGCACACCACTCCCTGGTTCCGCTACCTTGAAAGGGTAAGTGGCTGTGTCCAATGCTGGCTAAATTCCATAATTTTGCAATAAAAAGGTGATCCTACAATGGTCCAGGGAACTTGACAAGCTCATACGGCAAGATCCTGAAATACAGATATATCAGGACTTCTCTAGGGACTTGTTTAATAAGCACCAAGCCTACACAGAGGCTTGGCATGCCATGCACAGGATTGGGATGCAGTTCTCTCTGAGTTACCCTGCAGTGATGAGAGTCATCCACAATGGGGTCCCACTGACCTTTATGATCCCTGAAGCTCTTATGGACTTTTTACACAAGTTTTGGCCCAAAGAGATGTGAGCCCCATGCCAAGGTCCGTCTGGTCCCACCACTTAAGCTCCAGAAAGGCATGATTGTTGGAGCCTCTTTTACCCAGGGTGTGGAAGATAAGAGCTAACAGGGTGAAACTGAAGCCTCGGCCTTGATGCTGAGAAATCACAGATGCCAGGAATACTGCCAGCCCAACAAAAAGGACACTCCCTCTCAGCTATTACACTCCCATAGCAACAGCCATGATGAAGAATTGGACAGTTCCTCAGATGAGCTGGGAGCCCTCCTCAACAAAAACAAGTTTGCTCCTCTATGACTCACCACACTGGCAAAGGCTGTGACTGACCTTCTTCTGCCCATATGCCTGGCCACTCCTGCACCTGCTGCTGAAGAGTCATCAGTGAAATCAGGGGGTGCCATAGTTGCTACCTCCGGGCAGCTTCAAACTTCCAGCTCCTCGAGGCCTGACAATACTCTGCTGCTTCTGCAGCTGCTGACTCCTGAGCAACAGCCCATCCAGCCACTGCAAATACCTAGCCAAGACTGACTGCAAGTCACATCTGCATTATCTTGTGGTTTGTGTGGGGGAGTGGAAAGTGGAGGAGGGGGCTTGCTAGGTCACCACATGGAGTGTCAGGTCACCTTTCAGCTTAGTGAGGCTCAGGGGCAGTTCTATTGTGGCTTTGACACCCTTCTCCTCTCTGTACATTCCTGTCTCCCAGTCAGCTCTCCTCTCCAGGCCACCCTTTCCCATCACTCATCAAGGCCCTGAGACCTGCCCTTATTACAGGGCAAGACAGCAGCTGCCTGTAAGTATCCAACTATCTGACTAGAGCATCCTGCTTCAAGGCATCTGAACTGGGACTGTGCCTTCTGTCCACCATCTCTTTCTCACATCTGCAAGCCCCCTACACTGTACCAGCTCTCAGAACATTTGACTGTCTAATCTTTTGTGGCTGCTGATACAAGGATGGCATACAGTACCACAGTATATCCCTAAGGCTGCCATCACTCAGACCTTGGACATAATTACCTCAGGAACTACTTGACTTTATACTCCCACTGCATGCTATGCCACTTCTGTCTATAATATATATGGTTCAATTGTGCTTACACAACTGGATGACATGATGCTTGTGTGACTTGATTTGATTGTGGCTATTCACCTCTCTATCCATGGGATATACCACCCTGTAGGGGTACAATGCAAGGAACCCTAGAAGAGGGTTCCCCCCTTATAGGTGCTGCAGGAGTGATTCAGTTGGCTAAAGGTAGCTTAGGAAGATGCCAACAAGCAAGACAGACAAGCCGCTGGAGGAGGAGGAGGGGTGGATGGCAGGGCAAAGAGAGATAGATCATTAGAAGGCCTGGGATGATTGGCCATTTAAAGCCCGATGGGGGGGGGTGACATAGTCACTCATCCCATTGATCCTCAGGTTTAAAGCCCTCTCATTTAATTGTGCTTATGCAACTGGATAACATGATGCTTGTGTGACTTGATTTGATTGTGGCTATTCGCCTCTCTATCCATGGGATATACAACCCTGTAGGGGTATGACACAAGGAACCCTAGAAGAGGGTTCCCCCTATAGGTGCCACGGGACTGATTCCATTGGCTAAAGGTAGCTTAGGAAGAAGCCCCAAAAGAATACCCAATCAGGTGTCGAGCATCGAAGATGGGAGAAGTAGCAGATATCTAAATTGGAAATAAATAAACATACGTAGATAGGAATTACAGTAGAAGATGAGAAAAGGCAAGGATGAAGAATGAAAGTAAGCTGATAAGATGTCAAAGGGCAGACTTCCTAAGGAGAGAGGGAATGCTGGGGCCACCATCCAGCTCCATCCACCAGTGGAACCTAACTACGGAACCACAAGCCCTATCTAATATTATGACCATCGGCATGGAGGAGAGGAAAAAAACCCTTTAAGGAGGAAACCTCTGAGGATCCAAGGCCTAGGTCACCTTCCCTCCAGGCTGAAAGATGTTTGATTAAGGCTGGTTGTTGTTTAAGGATGTATGTTGCTAAAGATAAGGATATGAGTAGGGAAGATGATGACGGGATAGGAAAAAAAAAAACAAAAGAAAGCACAGATCAAAGAAGGAACAGGAGGCAGCATGGACCTGAGAGGGGTATGCTCAAGTAGTCAAAGGGAAGAAGTAGATCCATGTAGAGGTCAGATGAGCGAGGGGTATCCAGATGTGCTCATGAGAAGATTGAGGATGATGAAGACTGATGATGATCACTACAGGAGTGCAGCAGTTCAACGATGTAGCATAAGACCCAATGAGAGGTATGCTCAATTGAGCAATGTGACTAAATAGACTCTGAGGCCAAGAAGGCATGCCTGGAACCAGAGGGTATGCCTGGGTCAAGTGATCAATGGGAGCAAAATGGACGATGGATGATGATGGAGTGAAGCCATGACTGGAGTGAATCCTTGATGGCTAGTACAAAAAAAGGCATGCCTATGGTGATGTAGTGAAGCCTTGAGTGGAAGCATGGCATAGGATTCAATTATAGGAATGCTTGAGTAAGAGATGTAAATAGAGAAACCATGGGGTAAGGATGAGTGAATGATAACCAGAGTCGTGAACTTGATAGATGCGTCAGGAGGGCCGCTGGTCAATGAGGTGGCATATGATTTATGATAAGTATGCCCAAAAGAAATATCGATTGCAGGCCAGACAGGGTCGGCATGAGACAGCCAATGATGGGGATGGTGGGGCATCAGCAGGTAGAAGGTGAGAACTGCAATACGATAAGGAAGCATATTTGAAAGTACCAACAAATGGGAATACGTCAGGTTCCATGGCATCTCCTAAACCAGTAAAATAATAGGAAGCAGGCAAAAACGAGAGGCAGAAGAATAATGAAGGGAGCCCACATGGCGAGAACAGCAGTGCAGTGCCGCAAGTGGAGTAGGGCAGCTGACGAGTGAGACAAAGACTGGAGAGAACAGGGGCCCACAAGAAGGCAATAGGGAAGGATGTAAAGCAGGGCTGGAGGATAGTACACAGAAAATGAAATTTCTTATTTGTTTCAGCAGTTGAATTGTTTAAAGCATATGTGAGAGTGATAGATGACTGAAAAGGAGACAGCTTACTAATCTATTTCACACAGCTACTCATGTAGTTTATAATTATAGTGTGTCCAGAAATGTGTTAGAACCATGGGGTTACTTGAGGTCATGTTATACTGGGTAGTATCTGGCCTCTCTCAAGCAGGTCTGCTATTTGTCTGCCATGGGCTTGTTTAGCATGGGTAATCCTACTGAGTTTGAAAAGAGAACTGATGTAGATTGTAGTATTGGAGAGGCACAAAAACATTGGCACTCACTGCTTAATTAATGGGAAATATCTAGAGGTTTACAGTACTTGATAGCGGAGGAAACAAGGAAGTAAACAGGCTCAAATATGTACAGTGCTGAATAGAAGTGGCAGAGGTTGCTGTAACTAACTTGAAGACAGTCCTGTGGCAATTAACATTTTAAAGAGGTCTCCTGAACGGGAACAGAGTGTGAGAAAATGAAACTGTGAGGCGATGCAGAACGGCCGTGAGGGAGATGAATCGTAACCCCCAAGAGAGTGGACAGGGGATGCAAGAAACAAATGGGCACTTCGATGACAATGGAGTGGAACAATAGAGCAGGCCCCTCGAATGGCATCGAACACTCAGAACCCAGAAGTAATGCATAGCAGAGGGAGAGCCAAGGAACTGCCAGAGCAAGTGGAAATGCAGTCCAGGAGATGGGAAATGAGGGACGGGGGAGCGAAAGCACTGAGAAGTGGGACGGGCAGTAGCACCACTGGAGTGAACACAGAAGCATATTGGAGAGAAGGTGAAGCTGTGCCGATGAACAGAGAGAGTCCAAGGTAAAAGGAAAAGGGGGAGCATAGACGAAGAGACAGATGGGGCAGAGGCAGAATGAGGAAATGAGGAGAAAATGGAAGCAGGAGAAAGGAGCAGCCGACGTAGCCTTCAGCTGCAAAAAGAGACGGATTGTGAGAAGGCCTAGGATAATTGGCCATTTAAAGCCCAATGGGGGGAAGGGACATAGTTGCTCTGCCCACTGAACCTCGGGCTTAAAGCCCTCCCATTGTTTTCGTTCCACAGCACCTTTCTTGATAGCATGTCAAAGGCAACCATGACTATTAGGCTTACAAGGGACCTGGTTACCCCACTGCAGATCACAGCCACCTTTAGGAGGATCTGGTTAGGGTGCCTAGCACAATGATACCTGTCTACTCCCTTATGGCACTGTATGCACTGGATCAGGGGCTTACAGGGTGGTGGCGATGTGCAAGGTGAAAGAGATTTATACTTAGTCTTTGCCAAAGTCATCTGAATGACCCATAGGCAGGCCCTGTAGTGAATACACTGGCACTGGGTGGCTCCTAAGATGCTCACAGGAGCTCTATGATAGACAAAATTACTATCACTGACAGCCCATTCTGTCATTGGTGGTCTCCAGCTCTCATCTGTATGGTGCTCACGCCAGTCCTGGGTGGTTCCACTATGCTGTGGTGACAAATTTCTTGTCATCCAATGGCACTGTGACAGCACAACAGCGCCAATTGGTGTTGTGCTGTCACTCAGGAACAAGTGTTTTCTGTGGCCACAATTGACACCCCCCACACCACCCATACTTTAGATTGCTAACTCCAGTCGGAATTCATTTGCAGATGGGGCAAACACCCTGGCACCAGTGTCAGGTAGTGGAGTCCATCACAGTGACTGCCGTCAATGTCACTGTGATGGTCTTCGCGGTAGAACCAATGTTGTGCAGTCGGTATATAGTCCTAGATATATGGACTAAAGGCCCTGGGATTTACCACCTACCCCATTAACCTGGAACCTTCCACGCATCAGGTTTATACATGCTGCAGAACACCCTCATGGCCTCCGGGTGGGATTTGTATTGGCAGCATACACAAAACAAAATATTTACTACCGGATATCATAAGATGCTTTTCTACTTGTAATTTTTCAGTATGTATGCCATGTCCTCAGGTGTTGAGTGGCAGACCTTGGACAGCTGTATGCTTCCAGTCCTTAGCCTTCTTCACTCTATGTTGTATTTTCTTAATTTTGTTGTAAATAGTTCTACATGTTTTGATATAGATAGTTATCCAGTTTTAAAAAGTGGTATACCCGGTGGCCCTTCAAGGCTATGCAATCTAAATGTGGTGCTATGGACAAATTTTCCAGGCTGTCATTTACTTTCCAATGGGTGTGAATTGTTTATATGTGGAGGGTCGATTTTTGGGAACCCTAAGGTTTCTACCCTACCATCCACTGGTAATTCCACTGTATGGCACTTACGCACACCTCCCTTGTTAAACAATTGGTGATATAGCCTGCCACACTTGGAACATTAGGACCTCAATACACCTATAAAATGTAAGCAGGTATGATCACACCTGAAGAGAAAAAAATAAAATCTCTAATTTTCCTGCAGGAGACCAAATTGTCTATAGCTGATCATGTCAGGCTTGACAGGGACTGGGTGGGGCAGTAATTCCATGCCTCCGCACCCACACATAAATAAGGCACAGCCTTCTTTGTGCTCAAGTTCCTTAGTTGGACTCCTGTTATTACAGAAACTGACCCATAAAGATGCTGGGGTTTTTCATTAACGGATACTTCCATTGGTCCCATCCTCCTGTGTAATATACAGTATATGTGCCCAACGAGGATGACCTTGCCTTCCTCCACTGCATTGCACACAAGCTCTCCTCTCCTTGAACACTGGGAAAGCCCCTCGAGGGGATGGGCTCCCGGCAGATTTTTTACAGCCCTTGGCCCACATTATTTCTCCCATTCTCAACTAAGTCTATCAGAAAGCCAAATTGAAATTGAAAAAAGAAAGGCAAAGATAGTGAGACTGAAGGGGGAGGATGGAGGCCACGTGGAGGATGATGACAACAGTAAAGCTGACATATTGAACAGGTATTTCTGCTCAGTCTTTACTGAGGAAGAGGAGGGTAATGGGTCTGAAGGGAGTACAAGGGGTGAGAATGGTGCAGAAATGGACACAAGTTCCTTTACACAAGAAAGGGTCCTGAAGGAGCTGGAAGTAATAAGAATTGATAAAGCTATGGTGCCAGATGCGGTGCACCCCAGGGTCCTTAAAGAACTAAGAGAGGTGGTGGCTGAACCTCTGGCTATCCTGTTTAGCCGATCACTGGAAACAGGGGAGGTACCCAAAGACTGGAGGATAGCAGATGTGGTCCCCTTATACAAAAGTGGGAACAAAGAGGAAGCAGGAAATTACAGACCAGTCAGCCTCACCTAGGTAGTGGGGAAGATCATGGAAGCACTACTGAAGGAGAGATTGGTGGAACATCTGGCTGTCAATGGACTACAGGACCCAAGGCAGCATGGTTTCACCAGGGGAAGGTCATGTCAGACCAACCTCATTGAATTTTTGACTGGGTGACTAGGGAGGTGGATCAGGGAGGGCAGGGACATGGCCTATCTGGACTTCAGCAAGGCCTTTGACACTGTGCCACATAGAAGACTATTACACAAACTGGAGAATATGGGTGTGGGCAGGACAGTAGTGTGGTGGGTAGGTAACTGGCTGGGCGGCAGGACACAGAGGGTGGTGGAAATGGCTGTCACTCCACAGAGGGAAGAGTGACGAGGGGTACCACAGGGATCAGTGCTGGGACCGGTCCTATTCAACATCTTCATCAGTGACATTGCACAGGACCTAGAAGGCAGAATTTCACTGTTCGCTGATGACACAAAGCTCTGTAACAGAGTAGACACACCAGAGGGTGTAGACAGAATGAGAAGGACCTGCAGAAACTTGAAGAATGGTCAGGGTTTGGCAGTTGAAATTCAATGCAAAGAAGTGCAAGATAATGCATATGGGGCTAAAAAACCCTGGCACAATATATCAGTTGGGGGTGAGGATATAGCATGCACCAAGCAGGAAAGGGATCTTGGGGTTATTATCTCTGATGACCTCAAGGTAGGGAAACAGTGTGACAAGGCAGCCGGTAAAGCAAATAGGATGCTGGGATGCATAGGCAGGGGCATCACCAGCAGGAAAAGTGAGGTCATAATTCCACTATACAAGACACTAGTAGGCCCCACCTGGAGTACAGTGTACAGTTCTGGAGACCATACCTACGTAAGGACATAGACAGGGTAGAGAAGGCTCAGAGGAGGGCAACAAATATGGTGCATGGATTGCATCACAAGTCCTATGAGGACAGGTTGAAGGAACTGAACATGTACTCCCTGGAGGAGAGGTGGGAGAGAGGGGATATGATAGAGACATACAAGTATCTTACAGGGAGGAACAGGGTGCAGGAATACACTATTTTTAAGCAAAAAAGGTGTTCCAGGACTAGAGGGCACAGGATGAAGTTGGAGGGAGGACGATTCAGAGGAAACGTGAGGAAGAATTTCTTCACAGAACGGGTGGTGGACAAGTGGAACACCCTGCCAGAGGAAGTGGTGGGGGCTGAAACAATCATGGGATTTAAGAATGCATGGGATAGACATAAAGGAATTCTGGAGGTCAGGGGTAAGGGGCAACAGACTTCTAGAAAAACATAAACTGAACTTACAAGCTCAAATGGGCAGACTGGGTGGGCCATAGGCCCTTATCTGCCGACACTGTCTATGTATCTACGTATCTATGTCTATCATCTTCCCCACCCTCAGAGAAGCAAAGATCACTATTCTCCCCCCAAAAAGGGAAAGAAACAACTCTAGCAGCCAACTTCCATCCTATATCCCTAATCAATGTGGACAGCTAAATCTATTCTAAAGCCCTGGTTAACAGGCTCAATCCCCTCCTGCCTCTGCTTATCCACCCCTCCCAAGTGGGTTTCATTAAGGGTCACTTTAGCTCTGACCACATTCGCTCTCTAATCAGTCTCATGCACATTGCTAAAGTCCTCTCCACGCTTGCTGTGGTGGTGGTGCGTGATTTTAAAAAGGCCTTCCATTCCATTGAATGGGAGTATCAATACCTGGTACTAGCCCACATGGGACGCGGGGGCCCACTTGCAGTCCTGGGTCCATTTCCTCTATTACTCCTCCTCCTCTGGCAGAGTACTCGCAAACACTCTTCTTTCCAATCCTTTCCCCCCAGCTAGAGACATGAGTCAGGGTGCCCCTCCTCCTTGCCCCCTTTGTGCTGGCTGTAGAACCTCTGACTGCCACTATTCAGCAACACAAAGATATCCAAGGAATATAGGCAGGCTTACCCAATGCACCACACATGTATGCTGATGATCTTCTTATCCTTCTAGGGGATACAGCTACCTCTATCACACCTGTTCTGAATCTCCATAGCCATTTTACAGTTTTCTGGCCTAAAGATCAACCAATCCAAAACCAATTTCCTCCCCTTAAATCTGCACTGCTGAACCTCCATGGTGGAACCAAATGGGTTTTGATAGACCCCAGACAGGATTACCAATTTGGATATCAAAGTCACCCCTACAATCTCTAAAGTGTGGGACACCAATCTGCACTCCCTACTTACTGCAATTAATACAGAATGTGACAAGTGGAAATTGCTCTGACTTGATATAGCTGGGAAAATTGCAGCCCTCAAAATGGTGACTGCTCCAAAAGTGTTTAATCTCCTGTCTCACTTGCCACTGGAGATCCATCCTACCTATTTGACCTAACTAGACAAACTAATCAAGTCAATAATTTCATTTGGGATGGGGCTCAACCCAAATACAGCCGTAACAAACTCCAGTCACTCTGGTCTGATGGTGGCTGCTGCCTGCCTTGATTTATCAGATATCTGTGGGCCTTCTGGGCAGTTCAAATTAGGGATGGATGGACCAGCTTTGACACACTTTTGTACCTTCCTGGACTGGGCTGACTCAGCTCTGACCAGGAACACAGAGCATTTCATGGTTCGACCCAAGTTACTGAGTTGGCCCAGTTCGGAAGTGCAGTCCAGTTTGAAAATAACACTCTCACCACCACTACTGCATCAAGTCACTAAAAAAGGCAGGGCAGGATGCAGAAATAAAATAAAAAAGCATTTTTCCTGATCTCTAATAAATATACTCCCAAGTCCTTGGACTGTAACATGACCAACAAAGGCACACACTCAGGATACTGAGGCACTGAAGGAAGCCAACCAATGAGGGTTTCTGTTCTGTGATAAGACTCATGTTCTAGCCAATCCTGTGTGTCAGCCACCACAGGACATCCCTTGGAAACAGTGTATCGAGCACACTTGGGACTTTGCATTGAAAGGAGACAGTTGTGTGTGTATTTGTGAAGAGACTCCCCCCCCCCAAAAAAAGGGTGAAAATGAAACAATGTTTTTAATTTTCTTCTTTCCTTAGTCAGAAAGAGAGAAAGAGAAGGAGAGTAGAGATACCAACAAATTCATCAGTAGACACGAGCAGAGTGCAGAGGTTGAAGCAGAGTACTCTAAAAAAAACATTTTCATTAGAAAGAGTGAGAGTAGAGAGAGAGAGAGACCAGTGAATTCAACAGCAGAGTGCAGAGTAGACAAAAGTAGAGTGCAGACATTGTAGATGCCACAGTAAAAAAATGAAACACCCATTTTTGGTTAGTCAGAGAGACAGAGAGACAGAGAAAGACCAACAAATTCAATAGCAGACAACAGCAGAGTGCAGCCATTTTCTTAGTTTTATAAAAAGTACAGGAAACAGGAAAGGTAGTGAGGTACTACAGAAAGCAAGCCCTACAGTCTGCAGTGCCATGAGGCAGGCACAGTTCTCATAAAATCATCCAGGAACAAACAAATATAGTAGGTTAGGGTAGGGAGATAGTTTGTTGCTCTTGCGAAATCAACAAAAAAGTAAAAAAAAAGTTAGTGGACAGCATCCAATAACTTAATTTTTGTAAAAAAAAATAAAAAAAATTAAGTGGAGCAAAGTCAGACAGGATAGGAGAACTCTGTCTGAAGGTCATAGTGCCTCAGTAATTTTGAGGGGCGGGCTTATAGTGCTGTACATATTTTGAAGGGGGTGTCACCCACATCTTAGACTCTGTGTTGCCCATCTCTGTGACTGAACTACTACTAGGTCATATAATGCCTCATGTATTTTGAGAGGGGGTGTCATATCTCAGACTCTGCATCCAAACTAACACCGCTAAGTAAGAAGTTGGACCCCCAAAAAATAGATTAAGAATCAGAGTCTGTTATGGAAATGGAACATGTAGCCAGCACCAACAACATGGCTGAAATCAGTACATGTAGCAATAAAAATATTTCACAAAAATAAATCCAAAAAAAAAGGGAAGATGTTCACTGCTGAAGATATAATTAATGCAACTGATGAAAATGAAGCAACACAGCCAAAGAAAGAAAAGAATGTTGTGAGTCCCCTGATCAAAGTAATGCAGCACTGTTGGCACTGCCAGAAAAATCACATGAAAGTAAAACACAAAAACAGGTAGCCAAAACAGTTAGACCTAGAAAGTCAAAGATTAAGGAAACAGCTTTGTATAGTACCACTAGACGTGGCACTCCATGATATGCCACTCATGCATATCGGGATCCTTCATCAGAAAGCAGTAGCTATAGAAACATAGAAACACAGAATTTGACGGCAGATAAGGACCGCTTGGCCCACCCAGTCTGCCCATTTCCCTACCTGATGGATAAGCTGCAGATCCTAGTTAACCAGCAGCCTACTTCTTCCTACCCCCACCCCCTAGAATTGCCTTATGACTGTCCCATGCATGCTTGAATTCCACTACTGTTTTGACTCCACAACCTCCTCTGGAAGGCCGCTCCATACATCCACAACCTTTCTGTGAAAAATACTTCCTTAAATTACCTCTGAGCCGCCTCTCTTCAATCTTCAAATTGTGCCCCCTTATTCTTGCACACCTCTTTTTCTGAAAGATGCTACCCGCTTGGACTTTGTTGATTCTCTTGAAGTACTTGAAAGTTTCTATCATGTCTCCCCTCCCCCTCCTTTCCTCGAGGCTGTACATATTAAGCTCCTTAAGTCTCTCTTCATATGTCTTCGTGCAGACCCTGCACCATTTTAGTTGCCCTCCTCTGGACAGCTTCCATCCTGTCTATGTCTTTGCGAGATTGGGTCTCCAGAACTGCACGAGTACTCAGATGTGGTCTCACCAGCTGTCTACAGAGGGATAATAACTTTGTTTTCTACTGGTGATGCCTCTCCCTATGCATCCCAGTATTCCCCCGCCCTCCTTGCTGCTGTCTCATTGCTTGCCCACCTTTAGGTCATCTGATATGACTACCCCAGGTCCCTTTCCATTTTGTTGTTGTTAGTATCTCACCCCACTGTGTACTCTTCCCCTGGGTTTTGTTTCCCAGGTGCATTACCTTGCACTTCTTAGCATTGAATCTAAGCTGCATACATTTGACCATTCCTCTAACCTTGCCAAGTCCCTTCTCATCCTTTCCACCCCACCTTGTGCATCAACTCTGTTGCAGATCTTTGTGTCATCTGCAAAGAGACATACTTTTCTTCCAGTCCCTCTGCAATGTCACTTATAAAGACATTGAAGAGGACCGGTCCTAATACTGAACTCCCGCGGTACTCCCACTACTAACCCCCTTTTTTTTCAGAGTGGACTCCATTTACTATTACCTCTGTGTTCTATTCTGCAGCCAATTCTTTACCCAGGCTGTCATCTTGGGACCCACTCCCAGGCTGGCTAACTTGTATATTAATCTTTTGTGTGGGACTGTGTCAAATGCCTTGCTAATGTCTAGGTAGGCCATGTCCACAGCCCCTCCCTGATCAACTACTTTGGTCACCCAGTCAAAGAAATCTATCAGATTTGTCTGGCATGACCTTCCTGCTGTGAATCCATGCTGCCTTGGGTCCTGTGCCCCTCTGACCTCTAGATACTCAACAATTCTTAATGTTGAAACTGTAATTCTCCACCACAGAAAATGGTTGCAGGTCCTTGGCAAAAAATCCAGCTATTAAATGATTAATTGTTAATGCAACTTGATGTGACCTACTGTAGGCAGTTTTTGTTCAAGCATTGCAGTAATAATCTGCTGTTTAGTTCCTGCAAAGAGGCAAAAACCACAGGATTGCAGTGGCGAAGCCGAGGCTTGTCCAAATACTTTCGTTAGTGAGGTCGAACATGTGTTTTTTTCCGCCCTGTCTCTCAGTCTCTTCACCATCACTATTGTCTGTAGGATTATTTTCGTCACAGATATTTTTCACTTGTTCAGGACTGCTGCCCAGCCAAATGATTGGATGTGCTGTTTGCAAATGCCTTTTTAGTGATGTTGTCCCAAACTGGTCCCTCACTTTCCCTCTGCTAATTTCATAAACCTCTGATGAAGAAGAGGTTGGAAATGTACAAGAACAAGATCACGATGTATCACAGTTATGCTCTTCCAATGGTGATGAATCAGAATGTGATACCAATGAGGTAGAGGATGCCACCTGAGTTCCTACACCCAAAAAGAAAAAACACATACAGCAAGCACCACAACTAGTCACTGCCAATAGCTGAAAAAAATCAATAACCATGGTAGCTCTTCTGGGAACAGCCACAGTGTGCATGAATCAGGGTCAGAAACAACTGCCACCAAAATTGTTGCTGTTCCTGTCATGACAACAAAATGTTCCACCTCAGTTGTGTTGAGCTATTTTCATTTAAGTCCCCAAAATTAATATTTGCTGTCTATATCTTTTGTCATCAGGAAATTAGCAGAGGGAAAGTGAGGGACCAGTTTGGGACAACATCACTAAAAAGGCATTTGCAAACAGCACATCCAATCATTTGGCTGGGCAGCAGTCCTGAACAAGGGAAAAATATCTGTGATGAAAATAATCCTACAGACAATAGTGATGGTGAAGAGACTGAGAGACGGGGCAGAAAAAAACACATGTTCGACTTCACTGATGAAAGTATTTGGACAAGCCTCGGCTTCGCCACTGCAATCCTGTGGTTTTTGCCTCTTTGCAGGAACTAAACAGCAGATTATTACTGCAATGCTTGAACAAAAACTGCCTACAGTAGATCACATCAAGTTGCATTAACAATTAATCATTTAATAGCTGGATTTTTTGCCAAGGACCTGCAACCATTTTCTGTGGTGGAGAATTACAGTTTCAGAGCCCTTTTAAAATAGTTTGCTCCATGTTACAACAAAAATAAAACTGTCTCTTCAAGAGAGTGAATGTGGTTCTGTGCAACTGACCACTGACATGTAGACGAGTTCTCAAACCACTGATTATATGTGTATCATAGCACATTGGGTGTCACGATCATCTTCAAACACCACCACAAGTAGCAGTGTACAGGAAGGAAGACAAAGAATGGCAGCTCTTTGCATTACCATGATTGGTAAGCATCACACCACTGACAATATTTTTGAAGAGTTGCGTGACAAAATTTCTGAGTGGTTAGAGCCCCCGTGGGACTCACTACTGAATTTTTGGTTTCAGACTTTAGCACCAGTATTACTAATGCATTGAAACATGGTGGTTTTACTCACATTCCATGCTTTGCACACTCATTAAATCTGTTAGAATTAGTTTTTCTTTTCAGAGACAACAGTATAGTAACACTAGTGGGAGCTGCAAAGAAAATCTGAGGCCATTTTAGTCACTCTGTAAAGTCACATGGTATCTTGGCTGACCTCCAGGAAAAAAATGGCTTGCCAATACAGCAAGTAAAATAAGATGTTCTGATAAGATGGAACTCAGTGTTTTATGTGTGTGAGAGACTTCTCACACAAAAGAAGGCAGTCCATGAATAGACCATGGAGCACAACATAGCAGATGGTGTTGTGCTGAATTCATTCCAGTGGGGCCTCATGGAGCATCTTACATTGCTCTTGACTCCTTTTGAGGAAGCGACTCGACAGATTAGCAAAGAGAATACTATTTAAGCTACCTTATTCCCATCATCAATTTATTGAGCAAGGAACTCAAGAGGCTGTGTAGAGATTTTGACCAAAAAGGAGACAAATCTGGTGTATCCTTTATGGACCGACTGATTGCAGACAACTTCACAATATCACGACGGACAAAAAGTTTTCTTTTTTTCACTCTTTTTGAGCCTTGGTGTAAGTTGCAATAGTTGCTTCCTTCATATCTTGGTGACTCTTATATTGAATACAAAAACATGCTGATTTCAGTGATTGCACCGAAAAAGGAATGAACTGTATTTGACAATACAAGTGAATCGCGTGATGTGGATGCTGCATCTGATGATGCAACATCTATTGGTGATGACAGCAATAATTTCCACTTAGTGCCACCATGTACTCCTTCATCAGCATTGGGTAGTCCTTTACAAAGTCCTCTTTTATGGCTTTTAAAAAAGACATGTCATTCTGAAAAGCACACAGATGACTCTCACACATTTTGGTCAAAACTCATGGATACTGATAATTCAGATCTGTCTGTCATCGAGCTGCCTTCTTTGTCTTAGTCTGATACTATGGATGCCTGTTTATGAGAACCACTCATTAATATTACTGATTACCCCTTTGAGTACTGGAAAAGAAAAACATCCGGCCTGCACTGTCTGAGTTTGCTATTAAGCTTCTTCGTTGCCCTCCCACTAGTGTTTACTGTGAATATATCTCTAGCACAGCTGGAAACGCTGTCTCTGATGGCAGCACAAGGCTTACTCCTGAAAATGTACAGTGCCTTACCTTCCTAAAAGTCAGTCTCTGCAAATTTTCTTACCAGTCCAGTGAAGAGTGGCAGGAACATAAAAGCAACGATGATGAACAGCTGCAGCTGATGTCTCCTAATAAGGGTGTTTCCTTGGTAGTGTTTGAAGACGATGGTGATGAATGATATTACTTAATTTAATGGTTTATTTCTTTGAATTCAGAGGACAGAAGTCAGCAACTATAACAGAAAGATCAAGTGAAACAAATTCCTTCTTGTGAGGTCATGGTGTAAATTACATCATATGTGTTGTTGTTGTATGTGTTTTTCACATTCAATTTGAAAAAACAGGTGAAATGTAATTTGTTTATTCAACAAGTTCAAAATACAAACAGGCAGTGAATTGCTGGACATCTGGGGTGGAGGGCATGACCAAGGGGACAGCACAAGGAAAAAACCCTATGTGCACACATAGAGGCCATGAGTGCTGGCCCCACAGGTCCTCAGGTCCCGCATCATGCAGATCCCCACCAGCTTGACGATAGGGGGAGTGGTGATGGGGCTGGTGACTGGTAGGTTGGCTTCATGGCAGAAGTAGGTGGCAGCCTGGGCCAAACAGCTCTATCAAAAAAAAAAAAGTATTTTTATTTTTTATATCATAGTTGACTGCACACAGCTGCTGACGTTTCAATGCACAAGGATGTTTCAATGTCCCGCACAGTGTGGATCTCCACCAGCTTGATGTGCTTGATGGGGACGTGGCAATGGGGCTGGGGACTGGCAGGTGGGCCTCATGGAAGGAGTAGGTGGCAGTCAGAACCAAACAGCTCTATTAAAAAAAATACCATAGCTGACTGCAATTATTAGTTATGGAAGCTTGTAGGATATATCCATAAACTGCAATGCGGGTAGGAGTATGATGAAAAATAATTGGCCAATCAGGCAGGAGTGTGTGAGATGGTTTGGAGCTCATGATGCTTGCTATAACACCAAGTAGGCAAGCAAAATAATTACGAATAAAAACATAACATCTCAAATCAAAAGGATGAAAGGATGGGAGGGATGACTGGGGCCCCATCACATATCCTACTCATGCTGCTTGTCTCCCATCAAAAAACATGCCAGACTCAGTGAAGGTCTGCACTCTGCTGTTGTCTTTCTGCTGTTGAATTTGTTGATTTCTCTCTCTCTTTCTCTATGTTTGACACACTGCCTCCTTTCACTGCAAAGCCCCAAATGACCTGCATACACTGGACTGCATTCACAAGCATTTTGGGGTCTAAGTCCCACACCACAGCTCCAGTTTGCAGACCAAAATCGCCACAGCAGCGGAGATTGCTATCACATCCACAGCAGCTGTGGAAGATGTTACAGCTGGTCCCACTGGTCATAACATTTTTCCATACCTGTGGGGATTTCCATGGCAGCACCACCCACAAGCTGCCATAAATCATGGAGCCAGTCATAAACTGGCTCCACTTTTGAGAATACCATACCTGTGGGAGAAACTGTGGTTCTGCAAGTGGCAACCACTTGTGGCGAGTTTCTCCCACAGCTGTGGCATTTTCAAGAGTTTTGCGAATCCAGGTCACTGTTTCCTATGAATGTCATGTGATGGCTGACACACAGAACTGACAAGAACAACCGACAATTTATTTTGTATTGCTGTTGACTGCATGCTGACCTTGAAATGACACAAAAATACTGACACAATTTTTTTTTAAAGGTAAAATGTTAACAGATGTTTTTTTTTAACAGAGAAATCTAAAAGAATAATACTGATGCAGTTCTCATACTCAAATAGACAAAATAGGTATACAATACATCAGAGAAAATCAGAGTAAATCAGAACCTTTTGGAAAAAAATCAGAGTCAGAATCAGAACCAGGTCATAGCCACCTCACCCATCCCTAGTTCAAATGTTGCAGTGGTTCAGACCCAGAGGAAAGGAATCACCCCAGTGGGTAGCCATGGAGGTCAAGTAATGTAACACAGCCTCCTACCCATGCCTATCTGCTCTGCCCTCCCTAAGGATGTACAATCACACCACACTCTAGGTCCTGCAGTTAAATACTGGTTCCAGATGCATGGGTGCCAATCAGGTACAAGCCCACTTCACCCCCTTTTGGGGGTAATCATACCATCACCGTGGACTATAAACAGCTTAAATGACCATCATGGGAGAATAAGGGTATCCTCTTCCTTTTGTGACCTATTGGAAAAGGCAAAAATGACAGTGGGGGGCATTACAAGCATGATAGTGCCTACCACACATGGATTTCTGGAGGTTTCTCCAAATTTGAAGTGTGGTTCAGTCAACCCAGCACTCCTCGGCACATCACAACACTAAGCCTAGCAACCTCTTCCAGTGGCTGCTCCTACAGAAGGGTTTAATGGGGAAAATATATTTGCCATCAGAACCAATTTACCCAGTCAGTCATTAGTCTTCAAGGCCAAGTGGGACAAAGATCAGCAAATAACCTTATCTGAACAGGACTGGCAAAACTACTGGAAATTTGGATATACAGGACCTTTAAAGACACTAGAGGCAGACTGATACAAAAAAAAATCCTTCACTCCTGGTATAGGACACCAGCAGTGCTGCTCAAATTAAAGCTAATGACCACAGATCAGTGTTGGTGCTCTGGGGCTCAACAGAGTGACCTATGTCATATCTTCTGGACTTGTAGCCCTTCACAACCTTTCAGGCAACAGGTCTGCCAAACAAGGTCTAAAGCATGACACAGGCCGGTCCCTCACTCTGCTGCTTTGATGCTCCTGGGCCTCACCTCTGAGGCACCTCACCTCACCTCACTCTGGCTGCAGGTCAAGAGGCTCGTACTTAACAGATGGTGCCCAGTGGAGAGCAACTCCAAACAAGTACTCTTACCCTCCCTCACACAAAATTCCATGCTGGACCCCTCCCCCCACCGAGCTACCAGCACCCTCCCAGCATACTACACTTGTTGACAACCTTACTTAAACTATGTGTCACCTAGGACAGGAATTGGAAAAATTGAGTTTAGGACATTGTCTCTTTTTATGTTCAGTTCATTTAGGAGAATTGACCTACAGTTCTACCATTAGTTATCTCTGAATGATTCTGCTTGTTGTTTGTTTTAAGTCTAGGTTTTAGGTGAAAGGTATAATCTCTCGCTGTAATGCATACCCTTTCTCTGTGCTTCTTACCTGCCTCAACACCTAACTGTTTACATGCAGTCTGTTCCAAAGCATGCTCCTGTATTACACATTAGCATGATCATATGTATTCCAGTAGTAACTGTCTTATTGTCTGTAAAAAGAAATATGCCAATAAGAGGTTTAACTGCAAATCAAAAAAAATACCTACCCACTAACACACATATGCACTGATGCATTACCACACACACGCGCACACACAGAAATACATAAATACACACACACACAAATACACATGCACACTGACTTGCACACATTGCTCTGACTTGTACACACTACCACACTAACACACAGTGACATATACATACACACACACACACACACACACAATAATAAAACACTGACATGTATACACACATAAATACATGAACACTGACATGTGCAGACAGACACATTACAATGGATGTAGATTTTTTTTTTTTTTAACATGAAGACCAGTATCTACCTGAAACTTTAAACTGAACCCTCCCTCTTTATGTGGTCTCTGATCTCTTGTCTGGGGAAAAAAGAACAAAAAAAAGTAACTTTTTCCATTCCTGACACCACCAATAACATCCTGCACTGATAATGGGTGCTATGTACCAATGGGCGGGTAATACACACCAGAGGCACATTACCTGCCTGCGGAGCTTCACACCTGTGGACAGGTGCTCACTGGCGGCATTCACCACCCTGGCCACCTATCGCAGCTCCCCCCCGGCGTGCAGGACTCCACAGAGCAGCCGGGGTGGAGTCACGGGTCTAGCCGGGCATCCAATCGGATGCCCCGACCAGGTCCCGCACTGGATCCTTAAGAGGTGGGGCATGCATTGACACTGCACCCCGCAGATATCTGACAGTGGTGGCTATGGTGGTGAGAGTGGGTATGCCACCAACTCATCCGCAACAGGGCAACAAAGTGGTGTACCTGGAGGATTGGGGGAACTGTACCCCTCCATATGCCCCGAGGGTCTGGTGTTGGGATGGAATGGTGATGGGGGGGCACCATTCATGAGCCGATGCCCCTGCACCCCGAGTCACTGTGAGGGAGGCACCTCAGACATGGGGGGCAGGCTGCTGTGGTCCCGGGGAAGGGCAGCCACTCCACCAATGGGTGCAGAGGACATGCATCAGGCTTACGGCAGGGTTCTCCCTGGTGTAGCCTGTGCACCCAATTGCACCCCCATGGCTAGCACTATGTGGGGTTGTGCATACCGCGTAGTACTGGCATGGCCCCAGCCCACCCCCAGTGTGGTGCAGACTGCGTACCTGGAGGAATGAGCATGTAGTCCTGCACACCCCTTCCCTTTGTGCATCCTGCACAGGGGGCACGTAGGGTGTGGAGTGGCTACATACCCCAGATATGCGCACATAGCCACTCCACTTTTTCTGTGCATATGGCCTATTGTGCTGTATCGTCCTCTCACTGGCAACACCTAGCATACAGCAGCAGGCAACCCTGTGCTATAGCCTTAGTGGTCTAACCTGATGGCGTTTGCACCTTCTGCACTTGACACTCCTCACACCCCAACCATCATCTGTCAAGGTCTGGCAAAAGCTCTGAGTGAAGTAGGAGATCCAGTCCAACTTGAAGGGGAGAACTCACTACAACTGCTGTTTGTGGCCGACTCCCAATGGAAGCATTTCTCAGTTCCCTGCATATTTCTCACTCTGTCTCCTGTTCTTGGCTCACCAGCTCACCTCTCTCACTTATTGAGGTATACTGGTCAAGCACTTGATGGTACAAAAAAATAAGCATGTGTTCTTGTAAACACTGTTGTTTTTCCCTGGATTAAAACTTCATGAGGAGCCGACCTGGTGGCACTGAGGGTTGAGGTGCTGGACACCACACCTCATGCCACGCTGGTGACCCGGGTTCGGGAGTGGACTCAGGTCATCGGGGATCGACAGGGGAGAGGAAGGATCGAGCACCCTGTGACAGCTCTCCTCCCTCTGGGGTGGGTAAGGGGACTGCATTGCTCTGTAGCGGCAACTGGCGAAAGTTAGGGCACTGCAGGAAGCGACATACAGCAGAGGATTGGAGTGGGGGCAGGCATCAGCACATAGTTCACTGACACCATTGCAAATCCAGTTCCAATGGGGAGAAAATCCAGGCAGAAAAATTGCAAGGCGGTTGTGGTGGCTGATGGCCATGCATCGCATCCCCAGACATGAGAGGTGCGCCCCCCCCATGTAGTGGATCCAGGTCCCCATGGGGGGGATACTGCCTGCCAGCCTGCGTGGAGGAGAGCATGTCACTGACCAGACTAGGTCCAGGGGTGCAGGTGCCGGTGGATGGACAACCTGTCAGCCCACTCCACAGAGGTAGGAGATAAAGAATGTCAATATAAAGAAAAAACCTTCATGAGGTGCAACACTGAGAAATACTGATCATTTTTATATACCATTAAAAATGCTAGTGGGTGCTAAGGGCCTGCCAAATGAGCAGTAAAATCAAAGTAATTTATCACAGTAGTGCATCATAATTCATCCGCAGTATGTGGCACGATCTTCACAACTCTCTTTTTTTCCTGTGAGTTATGTGCTGTAGCAAACAATGCTATTTTCCATGAGAAACTGTTAAGACTTAAAAGATTCAACACTTTCAGCTTGTGCTGCTTCCTTTGAGGACTTGTTCCATAGGTCTATCACTCTGAATGGAAAAAAAAATCCAAGCATTTGTCAATGGCAAATGTTTGCCGCTGGTATTGCTGTTGTACCTGGTCTTGCTTGTACACATTTTTACTATATCGTTACCCAAGATAGAGCAGATAAGATGCATTGTCTCATTTTCAGTAGTGTGTCCTGCTTTTACACATTGTTAGATTGTAATTACCTAGGATAGGACAGCTGAGAGGCAACATTTAATTTTCAGTAGGCTCCCACATTTTGACTCCAAATTTCCAACAGTGTTTTTATAACCAGATGTTATGATCAAGACAGGAGGAATTTTTTAAATTCCATCTGAACAATGATTTTGCTGTGTGACTGTGGAAAGAAGTTTTGGAGGGGATTTGAAAAATTACATCTGGTATGTTCAACAGGTGGGGTAACAAGGGAATTGTTGAGCATTAGGAGACAAAATCTGCAAAAAAAATAAAATTATTACTAAATGTTGGAAATAGTACTATGCGGAATTTTCACATTCTGGTGGAACGAAATTCAGTGGAATATTCAGAATTCCACTGAAAATCTGCTGAAATTCTGTGAGAAACAGAATGGTGCAATTCCACAGCAGAAAATAGTTGCAGAATGATTTTCCATGGAAAAATGCTGTTCCGAAAAATATTATTCCGTGGATCTCAATATTTTCCATGGAAATTGTTGCAGAATAATTTTCTGCAGAATAGAATGCTGTTCCCCCAAATATTTTTCTGTGGATCACAGTAGGTAGAATTCTGCAAAAGAACCAGCGAAATTCTGGTGGAAATTCCGCCTGTGGAGTGGTCATTCTGCACTAATTCTGTGACAGAATTCCGCATTCCACACAGCACTAGTTGGAACAGTTCAACGTTTACTCATAACTTAGTTGCTTTTGTCATATTTTTATCCCAAATTTTCAACAGTCTTTTTATGACCACTCCTGGACATGACAGGTGGCATTTATAAATAATGGCCTAAGCAACATTTTGCACCACAAGTGTGAAAACATATTTTGTTTAGGATTTGAGAAATGACTGCTGTCATTTGAGAAATGACCATTTTAAAAATCTTGGGTCAAAATACTGAAAATTACCGCAGTTATGAGCATTCATTGAAAAATTTCAATGTACACTTATAACTTTCTTTTCCTTTAATATTTCTACCCAAAATTTTCAACATAGCCTTCTTATGGTCCCACATAGCCTTCTTATGACCCCATCTCATGAAACAGGTTGGAGAACATTTTCAAATCAGCCTGAAAGGTGATTTTGCACCACAAGTGCAAAAACACATTTTTGCCAGGATCTGAAAAATGACAGCTATCACATTCATGAGGTGGTGTGAAAGAAATGGCTATGTTGAGAAGTTGGGGTCAAAATATTGGAAATTATCACTCTTATGAGTGTGTAATGAAGAGTTCAGTGTAGGCTCATAGTTTCATTATTTCTCTTATATTTTTACCCCAGATTTTCAACATAGCCTTCCTATGGCCCCACATAGCCTTCTTATGACCCCACCTCATGAACAAGGGTGAAGAAAATGCCCAGATCCTGCCTGCAAGGTGATTTTGTGCCACAAGTGCAAAAACACATTTTGGCCAGGATTTGAAAAATGACAGCTTTCACATTCATGAGGTGGTGTAAAAAAATGGCAATGTTGAAAATTTGGAGTCAAAGTATTGAAAATTACCAAAGTTATGAGCGTGGATTCATAAATTTCAAAGTAGGTTTATAACTTTGTTGTTTTCCAATATTTGTACCCCAAACTGTAAACATACTCTTCTTATGACCCTACCACATGAACAAGGGTGGAGAAAATTGTTAAAAGTGTCAGTGGCTCAGCAGGTAGCACACTCACCTCTGAGGCCAGGAGATCAGAGGGCTGTGGGTTCAGTTCCCACATCTGGCACTTGGGTTAATATCCAGTCCTGACACTGTAGTGCAGCATGAGGGGGGTGCTGCACTTCTAAGGTGCCATCTTTCGGATGAGACATTAAACTGAAGTCCCATCTGCCTGGATTGGTGGTAGTTCAGGTGGATGTAAAAGATCCCATGGCACTTATCGAAAAAAGTAGGGGATTTCCCTGGTGTCCTGGCCAAATTTCCCCCATTCACTAAAAATACCACCAACAGCTTAATCTATTTCAATTTCAGTTACTTACCATCTGTATCCCCCCTCCCCCCGGTCGCCCCCTGAAAAAAGGACTTTTCTAGTCCCAGTGGGCCTACCGGGCCAACAAAATTCAATAATAATAATTCAATAATTAATCCTGCCTGAAAGGTGATTTCGTGCAGTGAGCATTACATAACCTTTCAGGAAGGATTTGAATAATTTCAATGTCATTGTTCATGAGGTGGGATCCCAAAAAAGCCATGTTGAAAATCTGGGGCACCTCTTTTCTTCTGCTAGTGATACCTCACCTTCTGCACCCCAGTATCCCAGTGGTTTTCCCCACAGCCTTGGCACATTGGCCAGCTTAAGGTCATCAGATATGATCACCCCAGGTCTTTTTCCTGTTTAGTTTCCAACGGCAATTCCCCACCCAACATGTACTTCTCCCTTGGATTTCTGCACCCCAAGTGCATGATTTTGCACTTCTTTGCATTGAATCTTCACTGCCACACTCTGGATCATTGTTCCAGTTTATCCAGGTCCTTTCTCATTTTTCCCACCCCTTCCGGTGTATCCATTTAACTGCAGATCTTTGTGTCATCTGCAAAGAGGCATACCTTCCCCTCCAGTCCCTCCACAATGTCACTGATGAAGGCATTTAGTTTTTGTTTACCGGGTAGGAGCGCTAGCCATAAGGATAACTATTTTCAGGCAAGACCCGGGAGAATTACAGAGCAATTACAGAGGTGACAAACAGCAGCAAATACAAAAAAAGATTCTAAACATAGTATCATACATCGGGGTTGCATCGTGAAACTAAGGTACAATGTACAAAGCAGTTACATAAAAACAAAGTTACATTATTTGGTACAGAGAGTTTATACAAACATGGTAAGATGTGTCAGGTTATGGCATTTTAGGGCAAGTTACAGTATAAGAAATTCAGTCAGCAGCAATTTATATAGAGCTATTTACAAGTAGAGCAAAAACCAGCTAATCCAGGGAGAGATAGCCAGTACAGGTCTAGGAAATGAGAGAAGGTGTATAAGTGCAAGTGGGAAAGGAGCAGGGACTTGAAGTTGAGATAGTTTGAATTTGGAGTAGAGGTAATGCTTAGAGAGAGGGATCTGATTTTAGAGAAAAGAGAGAAGTAGAAAAAGTTTGGGGAGGGGAGGGTAACAGGGTGAGTGAGGAAAAGTAGTAACCCTATAGTATCTAGGCATTTGGCAGGTTAAGAGAATAGCAGGGGGAGGACATAGTGCTAAGGTGGTTAAAGCAGTAGCACTGACTTGATGAGATGAGGTGACAGCAGAGTGCTTTTTTAAAGGCATCATGGGAGGATGCCAGGCGTACTTCAGGTGGGAGGGAGTTCCATTTTTTAGGGGTATAGAGGGCAAAAGCACAAGCACCTTTGGCTGTTTTACACTTTGTCATGCATGGAAGTGATTTATCAATCGAGCGCAAACCATAATTGGAGGACTGCGGAGTGAGCAGCCCCGCCAGCGTTAGGGGGGCCTGGGTTCTCACAATACTATCAGTTGTGGAGCAGAGGGCAAGGAGACTTGTAGTACTGTGAGATAGCCGATTCATATCTGAGTATAAGAGGCAGTGGTGCTTCAGCCTTTGGGAGGAGGAGGCAAACCTACATATGTTGTTGTATGTAATGTCCCACCTATGAAGGTTAGATTTAGGCAAGGCAGCATATGTAGCTGACCCATAGGTAAGGGTTGATAGAAGTATACCCCTGGCAATAACCAATCTAGCCAAAGGGATTAGTGCATAGCTGGTCTGGTACACAATGCCTAATTTAGAGTTAACAGAGTTGCAAGTGTTCTGCATGTGCAATTCAAAGATACGGGATTGATCTAGGGTCACCCCAAGGTATTTGAAAGAGGTTTCAGAACCGACAGGTGAACCATCAAGGCAGGAAACCCTGAAGTCATGCTGGCATGATTTTAGCCTTGAGGGCATTCCAGATAACAAGGACTGCATTTTGCCTTCATTAAGGACAAGTTTGTTGTCAGATAACCAGGTCTGCATGCTTTGGAAGTCCAAGGGGAAACACTGATTGATGTCATTTACAGTTTTTGCACTGGTGTATAAAACTATATCATCGGCATAAAGAAGGGAAGAGGTGGAGGAGAGGTTGGATAAGATATTATTAATAAATATTGAGAATAGAAGTGGTCCCAGGATGGAGCCCTGAGGGACTCCTATGTTAACAATCGCCTGATCAGAGTAGGTTGAATTGAACTTTACAACTTGGACCCTATTAGTCAGGTAACTACAGAACCAACTGACAACATTTGAGGCAAAGTCCATAGTCTTTAAGGTGGAGAGGAGAAGAGGGTGGTCGACCAGATCGAAAGCTTTTGTCATGTCGATAAATACAGCCCCGGTTAGGAGATCTGAGTCCATGGTGGTGAGAGTGTCAGAGTTAAATTTGAGCAGGGCAATGGTAGTGCTATGCCCTTTGTGAAAGCCATTCTGGGCATTAGATAGGAGGTCATGTCTAAGGAGAAAGTCTACAGTTTGCGAGGCTACCAATTTTTCTAAGATTTTGCTTAGGACTGATAGTATGGCTATAGGTCTGTAGTTGGATGGGTCTTTGTGATCACCTTTCTGGGTCTGTTCATGAAAAAGGGTTACCAATGCCCACCATACAGTGCATAGCACATTTTTAAAAATCAAGAACTGTCAGTCATATGTTTTTGACTAAATTTGAAAGCTGGCTATATGTGCAGATAAACAACATAACTATAGAATTCTAGGGTATCCATATTTTTTAATGGGGTGTCCCTCTCCATTTTGTTGCGTTTTTTACCTGAAAAAATGTCACATGCAGAAACAAATTTTTACTAATTGTTTTTGCAAGCTTTATTTACCGTTTTCCCTTAATAAAGTAAATCTGCATACTAATCTGGAGTTGTGTTTTTTATCTGTACTCTTTATCCCATTGTAATGCTCCATTTTTAATTTATTCAGCTTTGTATTTAGTGTGATGAATGTAACAGTTGGTGTCACAGCATGTTACATTCACACACATGGCCCCCAAATCTGTAATTGTGCTATTAGCACTTTAAATGATTTTCTGGCTGCTGTCCCAGTTTGCCTCCTTGTGATAATTGACTGTGTTACTGCCTTATCTAGCTCTCCCACAGAAGGGAGAGCAACCTTTGACCCTCACTGTATGTGGAGTCACGTCAGGCCCAATGTTTACCCGTCAGTCTGTGACCATAGCAAAGTCATAACCTGCCCCTCAGAACCAAGCAGCAGCCTTAGAGGGAGGAACTGAGTTGTGGTTCAAAACTCATCGTTTGCATGTGGCTCCTCCATTTTGTAGGGCTACATTCCATGAATATAAGCACTGCATGCAACAATGAGGACTGCAGTCACAATCATCACAGATAGGCTTCAGTTACCATCATTCACGGATTGTGGGGCAAATCTACAGTGAGCAAATTCCAGTGACAGCTGCATGTCTAGGGAAAGTGCTGGGCATCAGTTGTAAAAAGGATTATACTGTGTATATGGGGTGGAGGGTAAAAATAGATTTTCTTTGTGATGTCACTCGGTACATTCACCATGATATGTGGTGTTAAACATCACACCTGCCAGTACTATTATTATTGCCAAATTTCTCCAGGTTTTGTAGCACTATGTCAGTTATTAGTAGTAGCATGTTAGCCATGAGGCGTGTTCAGTAAACTTTTTAAAACTGAAACAAATGTGTGGTGTCACTCATTACATTCACCCCGGTATGTGGTGTTAAGCATCACACTTGCCAGTAATGTAATTGTTTAATTTTTTTCATGTTTTATAGCAGTATATCAGTCAGTAGTAGTATGTTAGTTGTTATGCAAGTTTAGTATAGTTTTAGTAAGTCAAACATAAGTGTGGTGTCACTTGTTACATTGACCATGGTATGTGCAGTCAAACATCACACCTGCCAGTAACATTATTATTGTCAAATTTCTCCAGGTTTTGTAACACTATGTCAGTCATTAGTGGAAGCATGATAGCCATTAGGCATGTTCACTAAACTTTTTTTCTACTGAAACAAATGTGTGATGTCACTTGTTACATTCACCACAGTATGTGGTGTCAAACATCACACCTGTCAGTACTGTTATTATTGTCAGATTTTTCCAGGTTTTTTAGCACTATGTCAGTTATTAGTAGTAGCATGTTAGCCATTAAGCATGTTCAGTAAACTTTGTAAAACTGAAACAAATGTGTGGTGTCACTTGTTATATTCACCACGACATGTTGTGTTAAGCAACACACTTGCCAGTAATGTAATTGTCAAATGTTTTCATATTTTATAGCAGTATGTCAGGCAGTAGCAGTAGTATGTTAGTTGTTAGGCATGTTTAGTACAGTTTTAGTAAGTGAAACATAAGTGTGGTGTCACTTGTTCCATTTACCATGGCACGTGGTGCAAAACATCAAATTTACAATTAATGTAATGCAATTCTTTTAAATATTTGTTTCTCATGTTTTAATATAACTCATTACATATGTTTATTAAAGTTTTTACTACTAAATCAAATGTTTTGTGTCAGGTGTTACATTCACTATGGTGTGTGGTGTCACTTGTTACACTCACGGCAGTACAGTTCTTTTATCTCAGAAAGCTGTGAGGCTTTTATCTCCCAATATGTTTCTTTTTTCATACTTAGATCATAATATCTTGATATGCATCACAAACATAATCTAGAAGTAATTTGAACATTTGATCCTCATGTCACACTTTGGTAACCCTTTTTCATGAATAGACCCATCTTGAAAACAGGTGTGACTCGCGCAATCTTCCAAATGTCAGGAACACAACTTTGACACATGGAGAGAGTAAAAATGCTGGCCATGGGGGAAGTACTTACCTCTATGGCTCAAGTTGCCAACTGGGCCAGAATATCACATATTGTGACCAATACCCTCTTTAAATATACTGCCCTCTGGACTCCCTTCCTTCTGTTTTTGAAACCTAGAGAGGGAATCGGCTGAATAGGCACAACCATGCTACTATAATGGTCTTCTCTCATAGTGCATTTAGGGGCAAGTGCTGGAGAGATTGTTACTGAGTTATAGGGAACCCTGCTCTACAGATGACATGGTATAATATCAGTAAAGGATAATATCTTCTCTGACAATGAAGACCTGTTTGCTTTGTGCATGTGATCTCTTGTATTTTGTAGGTGTAAAGTAGAGTACAGCAGCCCTGGATCTCTCATAATTTCTGATGCTTTGTCAAATACTGCAGAAACTAGCAGGATGGGGCCAGATGAGATATGTTTGTATGAGTTAGCCATAATGCAATGCACTAACTGCTAATACTTTCAAAGTTAATCTCCAGCTGGATAGGTGTTGTACATCCAGGCACAGAGTATTATCCTACTGCTTACCTGGCTAGTATATTCAGTTTGTTACTATTTGGCCAGCATGTTCCGTTCTCTGCTTCTACAGACATATGTAACAGTCTGTAAGATCTTTGCAATGTATCCAACTGTTTTAATGTTTATATCATCTTAATAAGTCAAATCAATAAAACTTATTAACCACAAAAATTCTGGCTAAAGGGGCTGCAATGAGCAGGTCAGCTAGTTTTAGTAGCCTGGGTTCGACACCATCAGAGCCTGTGGCAGTACTGTCCGAGATTGATCTGAGAAGTTGTATTACGTCCTTATTAGTAATGGCCTTAAAGTGAAAGGAGGGGGTCACTGACCCTTTGCAGGACCGAGCAGGGGTGTCCTTTACCTGAGTGGCAGGGAAGGTGGAAGTAAACCTGGCAAAGTCAGTGAATTGTTTGTTAAAGAAGTTGGCTATGGTTTGGGGATTGCTGCAGTGGGTACTGTTCAGGACCATATCATTAAGAGTGGAGGAGCGAGAAGAACCCAGGAATGTTTTGCTGTGGGACCAGAACTTTGGGGGGTCACTCGAGGCATTGGTTAGCAGGGTTTTACAGTAGGAGCTTTCTGCAGAACTTATTTCCTTTTTGCAAGCATTTCTTTTCTGCCTGTAAGTGTTGCAGTCACCTTGTTGACCAGTGGACCAGAAATGGCTATAGCACTTATCTTTCTCTCTTTCAGTTTAGTAAGCAAGCCCTTTTTTAACCACCTTGTATGTTTCCCCTTTACTTACCGAGTTATAAGGGGGGAGTGAAGGTCTTGTAAGGCAACGAAGTTTGTAATGAATATGTTAAGAGCAGTCTGCACATCACTGGCATTGTAAAGACTGGTCCAGTTTGTTTTTGAGACATTGAGAAGGAATTTTTGGTGGTCTAGGTTGGCATAGTTGTGGAAGGAGATGAAACATGATTTAGCGAGGGAGGGAGCTGCTGACCCCCAAATGCAAAAAACGGGAGTGGTCAGCAATAGCATCAGCAAGAGTGCTGGCAGTGAGGATATGCTCAGTGTGGTTTGTTAGCACCCAGTCAATAAGGGAGCTTGAATTTGAGCAAAGAATCCCTTGTGAGTTCAGTGACTAGTTGGTGAAAGTTATGACCCTGTAGCTTTGTGAGTGAGGTGGCCTGGTTCTTTCCTAGCCAATTTATGTTTAAGTCACCTAAGATGAGCCAGAGAGCAAGGATGCCTGGGTTAGCAGCTCCTCTAAACTAGAGAAGCCACTGTTTGGGGGGGTTGTAGGCACAAATGATGTGCAGTGTTTTAGCCCCAAGAGTAAGGAGGGCATGCAGTGATTTGCAGTGAGACATGGAACCCGTGTTTAGAGACGAGAGGTGCAGGTGATCCTTGAAGTAGATGGTGACACCACTTCCTCTTTTGGTGGATGGTCTGTCCTTCCTGATAAGGTTGTAGGAGAGAATAGCACGTCGCGAGTCAGAGATGGAGGGTTTAAGCCATGTTTCAGACAGGCACAGTATGTCCTGTTTGTAGAGTGAGATCCAAGCCTCAAGTTCGGCTAAGTTGTGCTCAAGACTTCTAATATTATGATGCGATGAGGAGTCCCTTGGCACTGCATAGGAGTGGATCCAAGTGCAACAGATAAAAGGCAGGGCCTGGATTTGTTTCAGTATCCCCCAATAGCAAGATAGTAAGGAGCATCAGGTACCATAGCTTCCAATGGATGAAAGTTGTTTGAACTGAGAAGTAGAGGAGGCATTTCTTTCTATCATAGGTAATTATGTAGATAACACCCTTTTTTATGACTAGTGGTGTTCGGTCATGTAAAGTGTCAGAGAGTCAGAGGAGACTGGAGAAGTAACAATCAGCTGGAGGTGGCATATGGTCATAGTGACCATAGCTAACTTTATAGCTGCATTTTGAGTCTAAAATGAGTAGCAGAGACACCACGGTTACATTAAACAGGACTGGCCCAAGAACTGATCCTTGTAGCACCCCGCTGGTCACCCTCTCCTCCCCGGATCTAGCCCCATTTACCACCACTCTCTGTGTTCTATCTCCCAACCAATTTGCAACCCACTTCACTACCTTGTGACCCAATCCTAGGCTGCCCAGCTTGTTTACAAGCATCCTATGTGGAATGGTGTTGAATGCCTTGCTAAAGTTCAGGTAGGCCACATCCACTGCTCCCCCTGTTCACTTCCCTGGACACCCAGTCAAAGAAATCTATCAGATTCATCTGACATGGCCTTCCTGATGTGAATTGGTGCTGCCTCGGACCCCGTGTTCCATTGGATTCAAGGTGCTCCACTTTCGTTTTTTTTAGCAGCGATTCCATAATTTTCCCCACCACCGAGGTAAGGCTGACAGGTCTATAATTTCCAGCCTCCTCCCTACTCCCACTTTTGTGGAGAGGGACTACATCTGCCCTCCTTCAGTCTCTGGAACCACTCCCATGTCCAGTGACTCATACAGAACAGCCAGTGGGGCTGCCAGTACCTCCCTTTACTCCTTCAATATTCAGGGTGTACCCTGTCTGCTCCCATTGCTTTGTCCACCTTTAGTTTTGTGAGTTCCTTTAGGACACTCTCATCTGTAAAAGGTCTTGTGTCCACCTCCCTTCCAGTTCTATTACTTAGCTGTGATCCCTCCCCTTCTCCTTTTGTGAAAACTCAGCAGAAATATCTATTCAGGATTGATGCTTTTTCCTGGTCTCCTTCCACACAATCTCCCTCCTCCCCTTTTAGCCTTACTATCCCCCAATCCCCAGTCTTTCTTCTCTCGCTAATGCACCTAAAGAAAGTCTTGTCCCCCTTTGTCATTTCTTTTAATATTTTTTCCTTTGTCTGCCTTTGCGCTTCTGACCACTTTTCCTGCCTCCCTTTGTTTCTCTAGATACGCTGCCCTGCCCTGTCCTCCTACTGTGTTTCCTCATATTTCCTGAAAGCCAACTTTTTTGCCCTTACTTTCCCAGCCACTTCCATTGAGAATCACAGTGGTTTTCTTTTTCTCTTGCCTTTGTTTATTTGCCAAATGCAAAAGTTTGTTGCTTCCTGTATGGCTCCTTTTAGGTGGGCCCACTGGTCTTCAACTCCCCCACATTTCTTTCCCTCTACTAGGGCTTCCCTGAGACATACTTCCATCTTGGTGAAGTCTGCCCTCCTGAAGTCCAGGACCCTCACTTTTGTGTGGCTCAACCCTGTTGCAGTACTCATTTTGAATCACACTGTGTGATGGTCACTGGTCCCCAGGTGTTCTTACACCCTGACATCTGCAATTCTGTCCCCATTTGTTAGTACCAGGTCCAAAATCGCTATCTCTCAAATTGGCTCAAGCACTAGCTGCTTGAGTCCTGCTCCTTGCAGGAGTTCAGGATGTCCCTGCCCCTGGCTGTGGCAGCTGCTGAGACGCTCTAATCAACATCTGGCAGATTAAAATTAACTACCAGCAACATCACCCCTTTAGCCACCATTTTATGTATGGTTTACAGTAGATCCCTGTTCAAATCCTCCCCTTGTGCTGGGGGTCTGTAGATCACTCCTATGTAAATGGCTGTGCCATTGCCTGTATCCAGGGTGACCCACAGTGCCTCTGCCTCCCCTGCATTCCTTGTGCCTCAGTTGCCTTTATCTCCCCTTTGACATAAAGAGCCACCCCCACCTTTTTTCCCCTCCATGTCTCTCATGAATAAAATATAACCTGGTATAGCTATGTCCCAATCATGATTACCATTACACCATGATTGGTAATAGCTACAAAATCCAGATCAGCATCTGCCATCAAGGCTGTCAGGTCTGGTGTTTTACTTCCCAGGCTGCAGGCATTCACACACATGGCCCTCCATTTTCTGCAAACCCCCCTCCTGACCTCACCTCTTTTCCCCTTGCGCTTCCTCTCCTCTCCTCCCTTGCCCCGACCAGTCTTCCCAGGCAATTTTGTAATGTTGTGGTCATCCCTGCTGGCTACATAATCCTTTGGGGGTGGGCAGTATGATTTACCCTGCTTCCTTCCTCCATCCCCCTTAGCTAGTTTAAATGCTTGCCAGTGAAGAATCTAAACCATTCACTGAGAACATTGGTCCACTTCCTGAAAGGATGCAAGCCATCCCCCTTGTACAGGTCTGCATTCCTCCAGGTGGGTCCACAGTCCCAAATGAAGCTGAAACCCTGATCTCTGCACCAGTTCTCAAACCAAGCATTGAAGTCCCTCATGCAGAGATCAATAGCCTCCCCCTTGCCATGGACAGGTAGCACCTCCGAGAAGGTTACAGAGCCTATCTGCCCCAGGCCCCTCCCCAACTCCCTGAACTCCTTCTGCACCCTTCCTATCTCTATACTGTCTTCAGCCAGGTCATTGGTCCCCAGACTGACAATGACATCCAGATCCCCCCCTTCTCGCTATCACACTGGTGATACTCTGGATCTGCTTTCCATCCCTCTGAGCTGTGCCTCCTGTTAGGCACTTTACCTCCATCTTGCCCTCACTACATGCCCCTATCTCCACTCCCCAGACTATGGAGTCCCCCACCAGGATGTTAGAATGTCTACTTGAACATTAGATTTATAATATTGTTCATTGTATTCTTTTTTCTTTTGTTTTTAGGTGTGTAAAATTATGTGTTATGCAAAGTTTTGTAACTGTTTTTTATAATGCCTTGGGTCACCATTTTAAATGAGCTTGTTCAATGGTCTAACCCTTCAAATAAAATAAAAAAAAGGAATAGCTTCCTCTTTCTGTGGGGTCCCATACCATTCACCCTTGGGGCTCCATTCTGGAGGTCCCTCACATACTCCCTGGATGCAACATTGGGTGAAACTGTAGGGCCTTCCCATTCTTCTAACATATCACAGTAGTACTTCAGTTGCACCGGCTGGGGGATGTGCCTCTGTCCCACCTCTCTTATCCTCCCTGATCCCACCATAGTTCAACCACTCCTCCTGTTGGGCTATCATTTAGGTAGTGAGTGCGGATTTGGTGGCCTCCTTGGTGGGGGGAGGATGCCCCCTGAATCCTGGTCAACTTGGCCCAGAGACTGGTAACCTCCGCCCTCAGACCAGAAGGGTTCCTGCAGAACTCCACACAGTGCAAGAAAGCAGCAGCAAAGGCAAAAAAGATGCTGGGATGCATATCTAGGGGGATCAGTAGCAGGAGGAGGAGGGTTACACTGCCCTTGTACAAGTCACTGGTAAGGCCACATCTAGATTATAGAGTTCATTACTGGTGCCCACACCTCCAAAAGGACATTAACCTGCTGGAGAAGGTCCAGAGGAGGACCACAAAGATGACAGCTGGTCAGCAGGATAAGGCATATTAGGAAAGGTTGAGGGCATTGAACATGTACTCCCTGGAAGACAGGAGAGAGAGAGGGGACATGATTGGGACCTTCAAGTACTTGAAAGGGATAAGGTTGATAAGGAGAGTCTCTTTAAGCGAAGTGGCAGCCATAACACGAGGGGTCACAGTCTTAAGCTGGAGGATGGGAGGTTTAGAAGGGAGGTCAGGAAGCAATTCTTCACAGAGAGGGTGGTGGGCACTTGGAATGTGCTGCCAGAAGAGGTCATCTCGTTGAAGACAGTGGGAAGCTTTAAGAGAGGCTGGGACAGTCATGGGGGAGGGTAAGGGTCATGGTTAGGGAGGATGGGAGGAGTGGGGAGGGAAGGCAGGGACATTAGCTCAAGCTATGGACCCTGCAATATGAGCAGACTTGATAGACCAAATGGTTTTCTTCTGCTGGCTTCTTCATATGTTTGTATGTATGTATGGGGCAGCACTGCAGTATCTAGAAGGAACTCCTGAAAACTGCCACCCCTCAGCCACTGCACTGCACTACTCCCAGCATCTTTCCCCTTCTCTGCTGCCTGATTGTTACACTGACTGCTCTAGGGGTACCCTCCTTCTGCAACTATTCTGTTCACTATCTATAGCACCTCCTGATGTAGTACTCACCTCCTAGCCCCTACTGCCAATCTTAGTCTAGACCCCTGTTTTTTGTTTGTTTTGTACTGTTGTCCTCTCCTCTCCTCTCCTCTCCTCTCCTTTCCTCTCCTCTCCTCTCCTCCAATGTTTCCCTCTCTTTAATGGGAGTACTTTACAGTTTAAGGGTTTTGAATAACTTCTGAGTATTTCTGCCTTTTCTGGTTACCGACCAGGAAATAGATTAGTGTCTTCTGGGTGCATAATTGAGGCTTGCAGCAATTGGGGGCTTTGGAAATCGAGACCACGTTGTCCGCCAGTAAGCATTTCACCTCTCAGACTGTGTTTATGAGCACAGGGGTGTTTACTGTTACATGCAATGGTTTACAGCCATCATTTATTTAGAATTCATAGTACAAGATCAACAAATCAGAACACAAAAGTTGTGAGGTTATCAAGAAACACTAGAACAACATACCTGTACCAAGAAAGGCTAGCAAATTTAACTATGCATAGCTCAGAAAGAAGAAAGGTGAGGGGGATATGTTACTTACATTCAATATTGTAAATGACATAATGATTTTGAGTAAATTAGGACTGGTACTCAGGAACAAGTCTCAAAAACAACAGGGGGCAAAAATGGCAGATGGAAGCAAAAGGTTTTAATACCAACTTACAAGGGGGTATACCTCACTATTAGAGCTATGAAATATTTGAATAGTTTACCAGCTGAAGTTGCTGAAGCAAGACCTTTCAATGGATTTAAATATAGGTTGAATGGATATACTGTATGGACAAAAAATGTAATTCTCGAACCTGCTGAAAGGAAGGAGATAGTCTCAATAGATCTAACAGTTTTTTGTCTCTAAATCCCAAGTGTGAACCAACATTTAAATAGTTACCAGGTGTTAAAAATAAGCCTACTATAAGTTCTTTATCTATTATCTTATTCAGCACATGACAGGCAAGCTTGCAGTATGCCTGACAATATTGCCCTTGGAGGGTCCACACAAGTACCATTCCAGCATATCATTAAAAAAGTTAAAGGCTTCAAACTTCAAGAAAGGATTGTGTTGAATGTCCATGCTAATCTCTCACTTATTCCTCAACTGTTAAACCTAGTCTGACAAACTGAGGATACTGTGTGGCAGGCAGGACATTTCCATCCTCCATTGAGCAACTTACATGACCTTTAGTGTGGTACTGAAGCTGGGTTACCCATTCATTAAGCTGACAAACCTGACAAAACCCTCTAGGACCATGTCAGTTATGTCAGAAATGCTTGCAGTATCTATATGAGATGTCAGCACTCAGCCCATTCCTGTCAACCCTGACCAAAATGACAAGATACACTGTAGGGACATGTGCTCACAGTGGGACATGGGTTAGCAATGCTAGCATTTTGCTGATGGTGCTCAACATTTCTGCATCACTCAAGACACACAAAGTAAAAATAAAATGATAAAACAATCTGAACTTTTAATTGTTATATTCCTGTTCTCATTTAAACAACAAATTAATCTTAATCTAAAACTTAATCTTAAGATATTTTAACAATTAAAGAGTCTTCTGTATCCCAAATGAAATACAAATGTTTATTGCATGCATTTAGATCATGATGCTAGTTTTAGAGATAAATTGTGGAATTAAACACAAGCCTTTTACCTCTGGAAACCTGTATCCAGCTCCGCAGTTTTCCTCTTCAGCAAAAGAGAATGGTCCTTGGTCAGCTTGAGAAGATCTCTGCATGACTGTCACTCTTTGCTTAAATGACTCCCTGTGCTGAATGGGGATGGAGTCAGAATTATTCCTTTCCCCAGACAGATTAATCCTTGCATGTAATGATGACATACTGTAGAAGTATTAGTGATGCAGTATTTGCAAATTTATAATGCAAATACAGACACACAGACATATACTACTGTAAGTATGAATATCAACAATAAATATACCACTATACATATGTGTACCTACAAACATATGTTATTGTATTTACTTTAAATCAAATCAAATCAGATTTTATTTATAATGCGCTTTTCAAAATTATCAAAGTGCAGATATAACACAAAAAACAGCCAACACAATAAATATGCATAGAAAAACAATTGAAAGACAATAGGGTGGCCTATTCAAAGGCATGCTCAAATACATAACTCTTTAAAGATGCCTTGAATAGCTCTGTGGACTGGCACTCTCAAATCCGATGAGGTACAGAGTTCCACAGAGTTGGGGCCACAAAAGAAAAAGCTCTGGCCCCTGATGATTAAAAACGAACCCTGGGAACCTCTAGCAATCCCTCGTCGGCGGAGCAGAGTGAGCGAAGAGAGCGGTAGGGTTGCAGGAGATCTTTCAAGTAGTCCGGTCCCTGACCATGTAGGGTCTTATAGGTCAGCAACGCGACCTTGAAGGTGATTCTCCATTGCACTGGCAGCCAGTGCAGTTCACGCAACACAGGTGTGATATGGCAAGTTCTTGGCAGACCCGTCAACAACCTGGCTGCAGCGTTCTGCACCAGTTGCAAGCGACAGAGATCCACCCCCAGCAACCCATCCATCTTCTTCCAAGTTGTGTACTGGGTGTGCTTTGAAACAACTGAGAAGCTGCGTGGGATATACTATATTGGACTAGATATCTGTAACTAATCTATCTCTCTTGCTTACATCTGAGAGAAGTTTTCCTAACTTTTACAGTGGTATTGCTTTGTGTTTAATTATTTTAGTTTTTAATTCAGGAAGGGGGTTTTCAAAACTGCTTATCTTGTCAGCATCTTCAGAAGGGCTGAAATAACTGAATATTTGATTTTCCTTTGTGGCTAACTGGACTGATTACTAGAATTCTGTGACAATCTGCATCAATATATTTTGCAATATTTGGTGGGGTTGTGTGATTTAAAATAGCAAAGGCTGCAGTTTGTAATTGGATGCCAGACATAGCCTGAGGTGGGGGAAATTGTCTTCACAAGTCAGAGGCCTGCATCACAGCCAATTGTCTAGCTTGATTATTTCAGCATTGATCAATTACTATAAACTACTGGTGTGATCCTGTTTCAGACAGAAGTCCATCTTCTTCCAAGTTGTGTACTGGGTGTGCTTTAAAACAACTGAGAAGCTGTATGGGATATACTATATTGGACTAGATATCTGTAACTAATCTATATCTCTTGCTTACATCTGAGAGAAGTTTTCCTAACTTTTACAGTGGTATTGCTTTGTGTTTAATTATTTTAGTTTTTAATTCAGGAAGGGGGGTTTCAAAACTGCTTATCTTGTCAGCATCTTCAGAAGGGCATAAATAACTGCATATTTGATTTTCCTTTGTGGCTAACAAACCACCAGGCTGTTTTGGGGCTGGAGTGGTTTACCTGTGTCTGACTTGGATGTCTGGATTTTTCTCTGTTTGATTAGCAGGGTATTTTCTCTGTCAAATTGTTGTGTAGGGTATCTTGCTGACAGGAAGGCACTCATCGCACCGGTGGGTGAGAGCTTTTAGCTGATTTTTTGTGAGGGCACAGTTTAGGTCCAACCCTCCCACCCCTCACCC
The DNA here is from genome assembly GCA_016271365.2 of Neoceratodus forsteri. NCBI lineage: Eukaryota > Metazoa > Chordata > Ceratodontiformes > Ceratodontidae > Neoceratodus > Neoceratodus forsteri. Next base: position 43,746,996 of record CM057456.1, on the reverse strand, counting down.
CACCCACCCTGGAAATAGTTCCTTTATACCTGAGGTTCTGACATCATTTCCTCAATAGTGCAAGATGCATATCACTGTCATATCCTTTCTAGCACACTGTACTGACAATATAAGCATACACATTGTATAATATAAATATTTCTATATAACCAATCACACACACGTGCACACACACACACACAAAAACAAACAAACAAAAGAAGTAGATAAACATGTGGGGAGTGGTGCAATGTAATGGCTGTGGGGCAGCAGTCTTCCGGGAGTCTTTCTGGAGGCTGAGATGCTGCACTATTTGCAGACAACTCTCTGCCCTGAGGGAGGAAGTTGTCCGTCTTCAGGCCGCACTGGACAGTAGTAAGGAAACCTTCCCCCAGGCCATGCTGGACAGTAGGAAGGGAACCTCCCCCATCCAGGGAGCACTAGCACCACCACCACTACCTCAGATGTTGCGAAGAAAGCACAGCAGTTGGACCACAGTGGGCTCAGGGAGGGTGAGGATGGTGGAACAGAGGCACACCCAGTCAATTGTTCCACTCCACAATCCATACACCATTCTGAGGGAGCATAGCTCCACTATGGATGCACCCACAGAGAAGACTGATGACAACTGTCACAAGGGAGGCCCACAGGAAGGAGGCAGAGGACACCACGAGGGAAAGAAAGCAGCTCCTGGTGGGGGACTCAATTATTAGGGGTATAGAACTGGGGAGAGCTGGAAAAACTGAAATAAGGTGCCTGCCTGGTGACATGGCTTGGAGGGACAGGAAGTGCATCCTCAGGATCATGAGAACAGCTGCAAGGGAGTCTGAGATGGACGTAATTGTCCACCTAGGGTCAAATGACTTGGCTCATCATGAGATTAGAGCAGTGCAGGAGGACATTGCAGAGTTGGGGAGGGGCCTAAGACAAGTAGCACACACAGTATCCTTCTCAGAGGTGCTGCCTGTCAAAGGCATGGGGGAGGTGAGGGTAATTAGCACCATGCAGTTTAATGAATGGTTGGAAAAAATGGTGTGGAGCACAGGGGTTTGGCTTCATTGGGGACTGGGGTTCCACCTGGAGGGACACCAGCCTATACTGGCAGGATGGTTTGCATCTGTCCAGGAAGGGAACAAGTCTTTTGAGCAATCGGTTTAAATGCTTCATTGGCAAGCTTTTAAACTAGTTAAAGGGGGAAGCACTGACAAGCAGCAGGAAAATCCCAGCCTCTCCCTACAAAACAGGGTACTAAATGAGAAAAAGACCAAGGTAGAATGGTCAGTGGGGGGATGCTGCAACAGAAGGTAACAGGAGGTAGAAGACTTGGTTTGCTGGCCAAGGCACCTAGCTTCACCTGAGCTCTTTCCTTCTAAGACTGCTTGAAAGGCAGAGTAGAGAAACTTACCAGAGCAAGGGAGAAGGATTAAGACTTAGTTTGGCTAAGCAGATTTACTGTGTGGTGGTGTTTTTAATTTTTACTCACAGGGATTGCTACTGTTTCTTGCTAACATTTCATTGCTTTATTTTTTCTCTGATTCAAATTGTTGTTGCTGGTATACCTTCTTCTGCATTATTACAAGGTGTGCCTACAGGTGTGTGCTAACAGATTACTGCTGTAATCTTCTGATTCAAATTGTCTTTTGCAAGGTATATCTTCTGTTACTGCTTTATTTTTCTCTGGAGCAAAGTGTTTCTTACAGGGTATATCTTCTCTGAAATTATTACAGGTGGTGCTTTACAGGTTTTACAGTTTTATCTAACATTAGGATAAGATTTCAGGGTTACTGCATTTGTTGTTGACTGATTGTTTCTGCTCTTACCTCCTTGTTCTTTCATCCGTGGTTCTTCTTTTTAGGCAGGGGAAGGGCCCAGCCACCCACCCCATCCCCAACCACCCCACGCTACACTCCTTTTATAGGGTACCACAGTTGTGACATTTTCTGTGGCAGAGCAGGAAGGGGCAGATCAGTGGGGCCTTACAAGGTGATCTCATTTTACAGGGCACTAGTAATTTAACTTGTTATAACAAGTTAAACAAAGCATAATTAAACCATTACTTGCATTTTTTCCTTTTTTGTCTTCAAATTACTCTGACTAGGTTACAAACCCAGCAACTTATTTGGAATGGATTTCATTAACTGCAGGTACTGTGGAACAATTTTCAGAAGGACAGTCTTACAGGATTTAGGACACTGTCCTACATGCTGGGCCTTTGAGATCTTAGGTCTCAGCTCCGGCAGCACGGGCAGAGATTGCACGCCTCAAATTTCATATTGAAGAGAAATACATTATAAGAACCACCCGCCATTTCCCCAGCATCCAACAGAAAAACCCGGACGCAGAGGGTAGTTGGTCCAGGAGGTTGGCAGGTGGTTAGGAGGAGCAAATCAGGTGCCCATCACCTCTGCTGTCCAACACATTACCTCCAAAACCATATAAACACTACAAACAGGTATCTGCCTCTGTCTCTGAAATCAAATAAAGAGGCAGAAGACACTGCAGAGCAGGACACTGCGGCACAGGAGCTAGCACAACAATACTCACCCAAATCAGGAACCAAAACTAAACAAGCACAAAGGAAATCCAAAAAACTTCTGATCATAGGAGACTCCATGATTCGGGGAGTTAATACCCATCTCCAGCCAGGGGTGATGGTCAGATGTCTCCCAGGTACATCAGCATGGAGAGACACTGACCGCATTGCTAAAATTGTTCACAAAGCAGGAGAAAACATTGATGTCCTAGCACACATAGGGACTAATGATCTCACCAGCTCGTCAGTTGTGGAGACCAAGGAACACCTGACTAAGCTAAGTGACAAACTATCATCTATTTCCTGTCCAGCATCTCCTCTCTGAGATCCTGCCAGTCTGGGAGAAGGGAGCAGATGGACGGAAGGTCAGAGAAGAGATAGGGGAGCTAAACATGTGGCTCAAGGACTGTGCCAGGAAAGGACACAGATTTGTAGGAACTGGCAACAGTTCTGGGAGAAAGTTTCAATTTGATGGACTGCATCTGACTAAAGAGGAGTCAGCATTGGGGCAGAAGTTTGATGTCTTTGCAGAATATTTAAACTAGCAATGGGGAGGGGTGCAGCACCCCATACGTCGAATGGGAAGAACACCCTCCCCCTCAGCTAGTGGTCAAACAGGAATTCAGCGTGTTTGCCATTCATTTGCATCACCAGGTAAGAAAAAGGTTTGTCTCCCATACGATGCACAGGGTAATGCCAAACTTCACCCAACAACTAACACACCAAAATCTGGCCAATGGAAAATCATGTACACAATGCTCACAGCCTGGGAAATAAGATCCCAGACCTGCAGGCAATAATGTCAGAGGCTAAACTGACATAGTAGCAATTAGTGAGACGTGGTTTACCAGTAACCACACTTGGGAGACTTCAGTACCTGGCTATGTATTGTTCAGAAGAGACCGAGGTGCAAAAAGGGGGAGGAGTGGCCTGTATGTTAATGAAAATATCAAAGCTACAGAAATTCAGAATACACATAATGAGCCAGAAGACCTGTGGGTCACCCTGGAAACAGGAAATGGACAGGCCATAAGAACTGGGGTTGTCTACAGGCCCCCAGACCAGAGGGAGGACATAGACACACATTACTGTTAGAAGATATACAAAACATGACAGCTAAAGGGAGGTTCTGATAATGGAGACTTCAACATGCCAGATACAGATTGGTCAATACCAGCAGGAACATCTGCCAGAACTAGACTCATAGTGGATTCCCTGCAGGGGAGGGCCTCAAACAACTGGTACAGCAACCCACAAGAGACAGGGCTATCCTAGATCTAGTACTGACTAACAAGAAGGGATCACAGGTCTCAGGTAGAAGGTCACGGGGCCAGTGACCATCACATGGTATGGTTCAATTTGGCTACTACATCTAAATCATCCCATTCCAAGGCAAAAATATGGGACTTCAGAGAGAGCTGACTTTGATAAGATGGCCAACAGAGTTAAGCTAGCCCTGGCAAAAAAGAAACACAGGTGAGGAGGTACAGGCAAGTGGGCAAGCATTAAGGATACAATACTTGAAGCAACATCCCATTGTGTTAGACAGAAAAGGAAGTGCAAAAGAAGAAGGAAACCACTTTGGTTCTCAAATACAGTAGCAGAAAAGGTCAGAGCCAAAAGGCTGGCCTTCAGGAAATATAAGGGAACACAGCGGATGAAGATAGGAGGCATACCAAACTGCCCTAAGGGAAGCAGGAAGGCAGTAAGGCAGGCAAAGTCCCAAACTGAGGAAACACTAGCACTAACAGTAAAAGAAGGTGACAAGACTTTCTATAGATACATTAGTGAAAGGAGAAAGTCCAGAGGGGATTGCTAAGCTTAATGGAGAAAAGGGAGCATGGGAGGAGGAGGACCCTGTAAAGGCATCTATCCTAAATAGATACTTTTGCTCAGTATTTACTGAAGAGAAGGTAGGGCAGGGCCCACAGCTCAGCATCATGGACACAGGGGGGAGGGAGGTGAGCACTACTCCCTTCACAAAAGAAAGGGTCCTACAAGAGCTTGCTAAGCTCAGGGTGGATAAGGCAATGGGACCTGATGGCATACATCCCAGGGTACTTAAGGAGCTAAAGTAGGAACTAGCAGAGCCATTAGCAGAATTGTTTAGTGAGTCTCTGAGCACAGGAGAGGTCCCAGAAGACTGGAGAAGGGCTCATGTGATCCCGCTCCACAAGAGTGGTAGCAGGGAGGAGGCTTGGAACTACAGACCAGTCAGTCTTACCTCAGTAGTGGGCAAGATTATGGAGGCACTCTTTAAGGAAAGGATAGTGCAACACCTGGAACCATAGGGGCACAGGATCCAAGACAGCATGGGTTTACAAAAGGAAGGTCCTGTCAAACTAATCTCATAGATTTCTTTGACTGGGTAACCAGAGTGGTGGACCAAGGGGAGCAGTTGATGTCGCCTATCTTGACTTCAGCAAAGCTTTTGACACTGTTCCACATAGAAGATTGATAAATAAGCTAGGTAGGCTCGGGTGGGTCAGAAGTTGGTCAACTGGGTGGCAAACTGGTTGACTGGCAGAAAACAGAGAGTGGTGGTAAATGGTATACAGTCAGAAGAGATGCAAGTCACAAGTGGGTACCTCAGGGATCAGTCCTGGGGCCAGTCCTATTCAACATCTTCATTAGTGACCTTGCAGATGGACTAGAGGGTAAGGTTTGTCTGTTTGCAGATGACACCAAGATCTGCAACAGAGTAGATGATCCAGATGGGGTGGGCAGAATGAGAAGAGATCTGGATAAACTAGCAAATGGTCAGAAGAGTGGCAACTGGGATTTAATGCAAAGAAGTGCAAAATCATGCACATAGGGAAGAGAAACCCTGAAGCCACTTATAGGCTGGGAGGAGTTGTTAGCAGTCACAAAGGAAGAAAGAGACTTGGGCATCATCATCACTGATGACCTAAATCATTCAAGCAGACCTCCCTAAAAGCAGTAAGGTAAGGCTAGGGGTGTTAGGGTGTATTAGTAGGGTATCACAAGTCGTAGAGGGAGGTAATAATCCCTCTGTACAAGACATTGGTTAGGCCCCATCTGAGTACTCGGCAGTATTGGAGGCCACACCTTCACAAGGACATTAACCAAATTGAGGCAGTCCAGAGAAGGGCAACCAAAATGGTGCAGGGACTGCATCAGAAGACATATGAGGACAGATTAACGGAGCTCAATATGTATACCCTTGAGCAAAAGAGGGAGAGGTGATATGATCAAACATTTAAACATCTTAAGGGCATAAACAAGGTGAAAGAGTCTAACATGTTTAAATATAAGAAAAATAGCAGGACAAGAGGACACAGCATGAGATTAGAGGAGGCCGATTAAGGGGAATGTGAGGAAATTCTTTTTCACAGAAAGGATGGTAGATGCATGGAATGGCTTACCACAAGAAGTGGCGGCTATGAATACAGTGCAGGGCTTCAAACAGGCATGGGATAGGCATAAGGGAGCAGAACAAATGACTATGAATAGATAGGTCACTGACAGAGCAAAGGCCGATGGCACATTTATAAGGTAGAAAAAGAAATGGGCAGACTGGATGGGCCTTGCGGTCCTTATCTGCCGTCAACTTCTATGTTTCTATGTTTCTGTGTTTCTATGTTTCTAAAGCCATCAAAAAATGGAGAGCAATGAGTACCAATGCCCGTAGTCTGGGTAACAAGCTTCCTGAATTAGTGGCCTTGATGGAGGAGGAACATCTAGATATCATGGCAGTCACAGAAACACGGTACACACAAAACCATGACTGGGACATAAACATACCAAGATACACTATCTACAGGAGGGACAGGGAGAGTAAAAGAGGAGGAGGAGGAGGAGTAGCTCTTTACATAAGAGAAGGAATAAAAGCAACAGAACAAAAGGGTAAACAGGGAGGAGGAGAAGAAGCACTGTGGGTAAATTTGGAGACAGGCAATGGCACCACAATCCGCACAGGGGTTGTATACAGACCCCCTTCTCAGGGGGAGGAAATGGACAAGGAAATGATAGAAAGTATACTTAGAATGGCAGAAAAAGGGGAGATATTGCTGATGGGTGATCTGAATATGCCAGATGTTAACTGGAGTACAGTTGCAGCTGCCACTTCGAAGAGTGGAGTTATTCTAGATGCCCTACAGGGGGCATGCCTTAGACAACTAGTATTGGAGCCCACTCGAGAGGGAGCAATATTAGACTTGATTCTCTCAAATGGAGATGGAGAGAGGATCACAGATGTAGAAGTGGGTAGCCATCTGGGAACTAGCGACCATCGAACAGTATGGTTCACAATAAACACAGCAATAGAGTCAAGCCATACAAAGACAAAGTACTGGACTTTAGGAGGCTGACTTTGCCAAAATGGGTGAGTGCCTAAGGAATGCTCTAGCAAATGTGCAGGAAGGAGGGTGGAAGAACAATGGGAATAATAAAACTGCCATCACAGAGGTAACCTTGTTGTGAAGAAAAAAAAACGATGTAAGAAACCACTATGGTTCTCAAAGGAAGTGGCAGTGAAGGTTCAAGAGAAAAAGAAAGCATTCAGGAAGTACAAGGAATCGCAGAAGGAGCAGAACAGGGAACTGTATCAGTTAAAGCAAAGGAGGCTGGGAAGGCAGTCAGAACAGCAAAGGCCCAAACCGAGGAAAAGGTAGCCAACTCAGTTAAGAAGGGGGATAAAACCTTTTATAGGTACATCAGGGAGCGAAGGAAGACCAAGGGAGGGATAGTGAGGCTTAATAAAGGGAGGGGTGGGCAGATGGAGACTGTGAAAAGGCAGAGATACTAAACAAATATTTTTGACAGTATTTACAAATGAAGAGGGGAGGTACATAAAACAAACAGTAGAAACACTCTGGATACAGAAGTTGATACCAGCCCATTTACAGAAGAAAGGGTTCTGAAAGAACTTTAAAACTGAAGGTGGACAAAGCAATGGGGCATGATGGGATTCATCCCAGAATTTAAAGAACTAAGGGTAGAACCAGTGACACCACTGACTACCCTTTTAACAAATCATGGGAGGATGGGGTGGTACCCGAGGACTGGAGGAGGGCAGATGTGATTCCTCTTCACAAAAGTGGGAGCAAGGAAGAAGCAGGAAACTACAGACCTGTTAGTTTAACACCTCAGTGATAGGGAAAATAATGGAATCACTTATGAAGGAAAGAATTGTCAGTATCTAGAGGTCAGAGGGCGCACAGGACCCTAGGCAGCATGGATTCACAGTGGGAAGGTCATGCCAGACGAATCTGATAGATTTCTTTGACTGGGTGACCAAAGTAGTAGATCAGGAGGGCTGTGGACATGGCCTACCTAGACTTTAGCAAGGCATTTGACACAGTCCCACACAAAAGATTAATATACAAGTTAGCCAGCCTGGGAGTGGGTTCCAAGATGACAGCCTGGGTAAAGAATTGGCTGCAGAATAGGACACAGAGTAATAGTAAATGGAGTCCACAGAAGAAAGGAGGGTTACTAGTGGGTACCGAGGGTTCAAGATAGGATCGGTCCTCTTCAATGTCTTTATAGCGACATTGCAGAAGGACTGGAAGGAAAAGTATGTCTCTTTGCAGATGACACAAAGATCTGCAACAGAGTTGATGCACAGGGTGGGGTGGAAAGGATGAGAAGGGACTTGGCAAGGTTAGAGGAATGGTCAAATGTATGGCAGCTTAGATTCAATGCTAAGTGCAAGGTAATGCACCTGGGAAACAAAAACCCAGGGGAAGAGTACACAATGGGTGGTGAGATACTAACAACAACAAAAATGGAAAGGGACCTGGGGGTAGTCATATCAATGACCTAAAGGTGGGCAAGCAATGTGAAAGGGCAGCAAGGAGGGCTGGGTGGATACTGGGATGCATAGGGAGAGGTATCACCTGTAGAAAACAGGAAGTTATTATCCCTCTGTACAGACAGCTGGTGAGACCCCATCTGGAGTACTGTGTGAAGTTCTGGAGACCCAATCTCCGTAAAGACATAGACAGGATGGAAGCTGTCCAGAGGAGGGAAACTAAAATGGTGCAGGGTCTGCACCAGAAGACATATGAAGAGAGACGAAAGGAGCTTAATATGTATAGCCTCGAGGAAAGGAGGGAGAGGGGGGACATGATAGAAACATTCAAGTACCTCAAGGGAATCAACAAAGTGAGGGTAGCATCTTTCAAAAAAAGAGGTGTGCAAGAACAAGATGGCACAATTTGAAGATGGGGGGGTGGCTCAGAGGTAATTTAAGGAAGTATTTTTTCACAGAGAGGGTTGTGGATGCATGGAACAGCTTTCCGGAGGAGGTTGTGGAGTCAAAATCCATGGTGGAATGTAAGCATGCATAGGACAGTCATAAGGCAATTCTAGGGGGTTGGGGTAGGAAGAAGTAGGCTGCTGGTTAACTAGAATCTGCAGCTTATCCAGTAGGTAGGAAAATGGGCAGACTGGGTGGGTCAAGCGGTCCTTATCTGCCATCAAATTCTATGTTTCTATGTTACTGACAGAGAACCCAGAGACCAGAGTGTAAGAAACACACCATGTCTCTCTCTCTCTCTCTCTCGGGCTCTCTCTCGCTCTCTCACACTCTTTCTCTCTCTCTCTCTTGCTCTTTCTCTCAAGCAATATAGAGAGAGGAGGCCTTAGCAGGACTAGTAGGATATTAAGAAAAAGGCACTGTTTTTGTGATGTGGGTGGATTTTTTTTTCTCTGATCAGCAAACAGCTAATGCATTTACAGCTACTTAGCTACACAGGCAGGAAGAAAGAACAAGTTACAAGTACAACTCAAGAAAGACTATTCGATTTCATCTGAGTGACAACAAGACAGATCATGGATGTAAAATAACCATGATGAGAGACCTGCAGTATTTCTGTATATGCATGCATCACTGTCTGCATGCTTCGCATCAGTTCACAAAAGTATTGGAAAGTCTTGAGACATTGAGTTGAGTGCACTTAAGTTTGGTCTTGTATTTTTTGTTTGGTGAGAGGGACTTACTGGAATCTGCCAGTAGATCCTTCACCTACTCAGGGTGACAGGGCAGTCCAATATCAGGTATGAGAACCAATCCGGATCATGATCCTGAAGAAGGCAAAAAACAAATGACTTCTATAGCTGCACTTGGTCAACTGCTGTTCAGACACCCTGCTGCTTCCCTCTTCATGCAACTTCAATGCCGGTTGCCAACTACTGTGCTTGTCTCTGTCTTCACCAACATGAATCTTCTGATTTCTGCACACAAGGATGATGCCCCAGAAGGTTGGACTGTCACTGTGTGTCTGGAATATTTAACAAAATCAAGAACGAAATGAATGAAAAAAACAACACAAGAAGCAGTCAGAACAGATTAATATCAGAACAAGATGAAGAATTATTTATTTATTTAAAATTGGCAACTGGGGGAGGCATGCAAAGGCAAGGAAGGTTCATGTGACCCCCACCCTGAGAGAATTACAATTACAGACAAATACATTTAGTCAGGTACTGTGGTTGAAATGAGTATAACATAGAAAGCATAAGTTGAATGATGTGCAACTGCAGACAGAAAGTCGAAACTCTGCATGGTGCATCTGCATGCATATGAGTTATGTATGACACAAAACTTAGCATAAAAGATACAAATCATGATCCTTTCAAACTGTGCAAACTCAAAATGCACAGTGCCACAGTGAGAAACCAAGCTGGCACATGCTGGAAGTATGAACAAAACAGGTTGATGATAGCCGGCCCAGTGGCACTGAGGGCTGAGGCACTGGTGCCTTACCTCGCGCTACGCCAGCAACCCGAGTTAGGGAATGTGCATGAACCGCCGGGGATTGGCAGGGATGGAGATGGATCAAGAGTCCGATGGATGGCTCTCCATCTCCAAGAAGGGGGTGAGCAGTGGTCGGTGCACACCTGAAACCTGGCGGAGCTTGGGGCTCAGTGACATGGAGCCACTACAGTGTGGGTGCAGAGCACGGCAGACACTTGATGTGGGTGTGCATGGGAGCATGCATGACCCCATTGCATGCTATGTGGTTGTGAGGGCAAAGAAAACACAGGAAAAAGCTCCCAGTGGATGATGGGGGAGCTTGCAGGCCCCACAACTGGCCAGCCACAGAGCAAATACTGGATCCAGTCTCAGTGGGGGAGGGCCCCCTCCGCTAACCCCACTCGGGGGCATAAGCCATGGGGGCATTAGCACCAGTTAGTGGAAGCCAGGGTGATGGGACTGGGGCTCCCCCAGAGTGAGAAGGCCGTTGGAGCAAAAGGAGCATAAACAATTACAAAAAAAATAAAAAAAGTTGATGAACTTCAACAAGGGTAACAAAGAACATGAAGTAGTGGTAGGGAGGTGGAGGTTAAGGGGTAGTCAAAAGTCAGGCAAGGGTAAGGAAAGGTTCAAGAAGAGTCAAGAGGGTTGGCAGAAATGGGGGCCAGGGGAGACTAGTTTTAGCTTGTGTGTTTAATGGAGGGAAGGGAATAGGGAGACACTGATGGAGGAGGGTACCTGGTGATTATAGTGCTACCTGAACAGCGTGACAATAACCACGCATCAAATAGCGCTAAACATTCTACAGAGACAGGGGTTTTACAGCGTTTGGTAATAACTGCTACCGCTGTCACTGAAGGGTGAGATGGTGTGTCGAGGAGACTGCTGGTGCAGTGCCTGGTTGAGTCACTCCTGTGGTGGAGTGGTTAGAGCACCAACACCCAACAGTGTCGGGGACCTGGGGCTTGCGGTTCTGTTCCCCCCAGGTCCCATTATGTTGTGGCTTTGTTTTAAAGAAAAATGATTTTCCCCGCTCCTGACTTTTGCCCCATCCTCTAAGTCCACATCCCCTTGAAGGTAGTTATGTTTAGTCTGAGGGGGGGTGGCAAAGCTCCCCACGTCGGGGGGTACGGGGCGGAGCCCCTCTTATAAATAACACACAGTTTCATTACTTTTAATGGTGTGCACTGTTTGTATTGTGGTCACTATGTTGTCCAACCATATTTCAGCGCACACCATTTTCACTGCAGCATTGTTTGGTGTGCTATTTCTTCTCCCTCAGGTTCCTCCACATGGCCACTGCCCCTAAACAGGGCTCCAGCCCCAATTCCTTCTGGCCGCAGCCACGGTCCCCCATGCTGACTGGAGCCACAGATTCAAGCAGGTGCATGGACTACAGCTTGGTGCTTGCCTCTGGACTACACTCTCTTTTGAATTTTGGTGCCTTTCTCTACTTGCGCTCTCACTCACTCTTGCTCCACAGCAACCAGATATTAGTTTGAATTTTGTGGAGAGTGTCCTGATTTGTAAAACTATCTACCTAATACTAAGGATTCCTGAATGCTTAACATTTTCAGAGCTTGTATTAATTTTATAAGTACATGCCCGAGATCAAGTATTGCTGCCTGTTTCCTAACTGTTCTGCCAGGATGAATTAATTGTGCCAGTATCTCTCCTTAGCGCACTATGGTAGCTGTTCATGGAATTTGTTTAACCAGCACTTCATTAATTGAACCTGTAGTGCTTATTCATGTAATTGGATAACTTCTCAGGGAATTTTAGTGCCTGAATGAAGTAATGTGCTCGAATTTCTCCTTAGTGCAGTACAGTAGCTATTAAGGGACCCCCCGCCATGATAAATTGTGATCTTTTGTTAATCCTTAGCCCTTACTCATTCTCAATTTCTGATTGCCCGCCCCTTCCCTGAAATTTTAACTGCCCTCCCAAGTTTAAAAATCTGTGCTAACCTCTTTTGTTCCTCTCCCCCCTCAGGCTCTCCCACATGGCCACTGCCCCTGCACAGGGCCGCTGCCCCCAACTCCTTCTCACTGTAGCCGCAGTCCCCCATGCTGACTGGAGCCACAGATTCAAGTAGGCTCATCTACATGGCCACTGCCCCTGAACAGGGCTCCTGCCCTGAATTCTTCTGACTGCAGCCACAGTTCCCCATGCTGACTGGAGCTGCAGATTCAAGCAGGATCATCCATACAGTCACTGCCCCTGAACAGGGCTCCTGCCCTGATTCCTTCTGACCGCAGTCGTGGTTCCCCACGCTGACTGGAGCTACAGATCCAAGCAGGTAAGTGGACCACAAATTGGCTCCTGCCTCTGGACTAGACTCTCTTCTGAATTTTGATGCCTTTCTCTGCTTGTGCACTCACCTGCTTTCACTCCACTGCAGCCAGCTATTAGCTCAAATTTTGTGGGGAGGGTCCCGATTTGTAAAACTATTTGCCTAATACTAAGGATTCCTGACTGCTTAACATTTTCAGAGCTTGTATTAATTTTTATAAGTACAAGCCCGATATCAAATATTGCTGCCTGTTTCCTAATTGTTCTGCCAGGATGAATTAATTGTGCCTGTATCTCTCCTTAGGGCATTACAGTAGCCCCAGGCCATGATAAATTGTGATCTTTTGTTAATCCTTAGCCCTTCCTCTATCGCTCTCTGAATTTATGACTGCCCTTCCCCTCCCTAAATTTCTAACTGACCTCCCAAGTTTAAAAATCTGTGTTAACCTCTTTTGTTCCCCTCTTCCCTCAGGCTCCTCCACACAGCCATTGCCCTTGAACAGGGCTCCTGCCCTGATGCCTTCTGACCACAGCCGGGGTCCCACACACTGATTGGAGCTTCAGATTCAAGCAGGTACATGACCGCGGCTCAGCTCCTGCCTCTGGACTAGACTCTCTTTTGAATTTTGGCGCCTTTCTCTACTTGAGCACTCACTCATTCTCGCTCCACAGCAGCCAGCTATTAGCTTGAATTTTTATCCTCCCACCAGCCCTGGCACTCTAACACATGGGCTTTCTACCCAGAAGGCTTCACCCCACCTGATCCAAAAAGCCAATTAGAGAAACAACTGACAGCCTGACCTTCTTAAAGGGTCTGATCCCAATAATCTCTTAGAAAGATAAAACTCTTAATTTATAACTATAATAAGGAGATTGCTGCTGTGTGTATAAATAGGGTGAGACCAGAAGTGGAAAACTGATTGGGAAGACTTTGTAGGGTCCCTCACTAATCTCTAAAATCAGGCGTAACTGGGTGGTCCAGAGAGCAAAACCATCAGGATAATAGCACTTGCAGAGTCATTATACACCAGGGGGACAATATATCTTTACCCACCCCAGGCAGAAACAGCAATACAATCTATTTAAAATGGTCTGGGTAGTAATCTTTGCTACCTTATATACCCCAACATCAGCACTTTACACAAGCCCTCTGTCACAAATTCACTCAGCAGGTCAGGCCCTCTACTCCCAAAGTGTCAACCTCTGAGCATAGTCTTGTGAACAGTGTAACAGACAAGGTACCCTCTTGTCTGTTTTTGTGAGTTCGGATCAACCTTTGGTCTCAGTTCTGGAGGGATTCAAACTGTTAACCTCTTGCTAGCATACCCAATGCACAGGCTCAGATATATCTGTCTTCGGGGCCAGATATCTTTGCCTACGGGCACCTAACCAGGTATTCAGAGATGAACCCTTTAAAACTTTTATAAAGACCTCAGATTTAAAACTCTTCTCCTTCCAGTTTGATACCACCATACAAGCTATATATCTGCTGAACCATAAATATTTCTTAGCAAAAGAAAGCAATTCAAAGACAGACCAAGTTTTCTCTAAAATTAGAGTTTTTAGTAAAATATATAATAATATGTCAAACATACAATACAGAACTCATATCACAAGACACACATATCTTTAAACAAAACAAGGTTTAAAACAGTGCAATTCCTACAACTATATTTAGATTTGTCTAGCTTTCTAAATACGTCTTTTCAGTGTTCAGATGTTATCTTGGTCAGTGTCAGATACAAATCCACCTCTATAGTGAAAGAGAATAATCTTTTCAAGCAGTATTGGCCAGCCCCTTTTGGATGAAGTCATCCAGACCCTACTCTGGTCAAATATCTAATAAAAATATATTTGGATACAACCACAGGATGTAATTTCAAAGTATTAATTCTGCAACCTTAGCATAACTCAAGTTTCAATGACACCTCTTTTGATCTCATGATGTACCCTCTTCACACAGGCTTCACATGGTCATTTACAACCTTACACCTCTATGTAACATCCTAGCTTCCCTTATTTTAACATCATAAACCTAGTTTATGATTTCTCTCTTAACAAAATTAACTTAACAACTCTGTAATTAGCTTAGAGAAACAGGATCCTTAATAAAAGTCTTCCAGTAACACATTGTCTGTAAAAAAACTGAGTGTGTGATACATACTGTCAGCAGTTCTCTTGGCCTGCATCTGTCAGCTAAAATCTGGGGGATGAGAGGTCATTCCTAGAGCATTTGATTTTCAGCAGAGACAGTCATAATACATTTTATATAAAGAAATATTATCCAGCACTCAGAACTGGCTGTCTACGTCACACGCTCCACCTCAGAAATCAACCTGCAGGGTTTTAGACAAAGAGGGAACCTATACAAATAATGTGCTTTATAACAGATCATAGACAAAGAATGGAAACATCAGACACTGCTTGGATCTGTAAATATGCAGACAATAGCAAAGTGGAATCTATTATTAATAATGAGAAGGTAACACTGAAGCTTCAAGAAGATATAACAGCTCTGGAAGTATGGGCATCAAGAAATAAGAACATATTTAATAAGGGAAAGTATAGAGTGATACAACGGGGAAACAGAAACCCTGAGTACAACTACTTGCTAAATAACATCATCATCCAAGAGACAATGAACTAAAACCTTGGTGTCACTTTAACAAACAGCCTTTCATTTGAGAAGAACACTAGAGAACTGGTTAAAAAGGATCAAAAGGTCCTTGGATGTATACCTAAAAACATTACAAGTAGGAAAGAGCAATGATTCTGCCACTTTATTCATCACTGGTTAGGTCTCACCTGGAATACTGCTCCCCCCTCTGTGTACACCACAAAGCATTGGAGAAAATAAAAAGTTAGTTGAGAGGGTGCAGAGGAGGGCAACCAAAAAAATCAGGGATATGTAACACAAGTCCTATAGAGAGAGACTGATGGAGTTAGGCCTCTTTTCTATGAAGTATAGGAGCTTCAGAGGAGACCTATGCTTTGTGTACAATGCTATGAAATCTGAAGCAGTGTTTGAGAGTGTGGGTCTGACTAAGTATAATACCAATAAAAATACCAGGATGCATAACTTTAAGTTAAAAGGTGAAATAGTAAGAACTAAGAAGAGAAAAAAAGTGGTTTATACAGTGGGTAATATTGGATTGGAATTCCTTACCAGAACATGCGGTAACTAACAAAACAATGGAGGCTTTCAAAAGTTTGTTGGATGCCCTTATGGGAACTGACAGACATGTGTTCTTCCTCTAACAAGTGGTGAGTTTCTTTAGGTTGACCGAACTTCTAACTTGTAGCAATCTATGAATCTATGTCCGTCGAGAGGCACAACATATTCATGGCTAGGTAACACGGGTTCAGGAAAAACCACGGAACAGACACAGCCTTAGCCTCACCTCTGACATTCACAGCTCTCGACAAAGGCCAGTTAACTGGTGTGATCTTCGTCGACCTCCTCAAGGCCTTCGACTTGGTAGATGATGTACTACTCATCGAGAATCTTAAACTAATAGGCCTAGACAGTCTAGCAGTGAAATGGTCCACAGGTTACCTCCAGGGAAGGACCGACTTGTAAGATGGCAAGGTACACAATCTAGTACATGACCGATACTTGACAGGGTTCCCCAGGGCTCCATCTTGGGGCCCCTACTATTCTCCTTATGATAGACCAATTTCTTTATTACCAGTTGTTGCTAAAACATTTGAAAGACTAATAGCTAAACAACTGCAAGAGTTTTTGGAAATGGGTAAGATCATAAATGAACACCAATCTGATTTTAGACCACAGCATGGTACTATCTTGGCCTTAGTAAAGGTAACAGGTGATCTCACCAAGGCTCTGGACAAGAGGATTTCGGTGGGGGCAATATTTATTGACTTGTCAAAGGCGTTAGTCACTTTGGACCATGACATCGTCTTGTCCAGACTAAAAATCTTGGGGATATCTATGTGGGTTGTAAAATTATTTCATGCATACTTGATTGGTAGAATACAACAGGTAGCTATAAATGACCGTGTATCAGAATTTAGAACTATTATGTCAGGAGTACCCCAAGGATCCATCTTGGGGCCTATTCTATTCAATCTATATATGAACATTCTTAATTTATTTCATCCAGGTGTAGGTTGGCACCTGTACGCGGATGATACTATCATCTATTCCAAGGGTACATCCATTCAGATGATTGAAACTACATTACAGGATGTGTTTATAGAGCTTCAAAACTTCTTTTTAGAATCTAAACTTATTTTAAACCCTCAAAAGACCCAGGTTATAGTATTCTCAAAGGGATAGTAAGGTTAGGACTTTGGAGGTTTCCCTAAAGAACAGTACTTTGGATAACCTTACCCTCTAGCAAACTCAAAATTATAAGTATTTGGTTTATATCTGGACAACGCCTTGAAATGGACCACAGAAGTGGATTATGTAATAAAAAAGGTGGTAAAATGCCTGGGGGCCTTATACAGAATTAGAGGGTGTATGTCTGTGAATATTAGGAAACATGGTTATAACATTAGTACACCCTCTTTTGGGCTATGGGGACATAGTCTATATGGGTGCAGCAACTACAGTATTATCTAGGACAGATGTAATGTTTAATAAATTGGCCCGATTCATTTTAGGTGCCCCGAGAATGTCACATAGATAGCAACTATATGAATCTTTGGGTTGGATTTATCCAAAAGACAGGAGGTTATCTCACGTATTAAATTACATGGTAAAGTGTAACAAGAGGGAGGTCCCTGAATATATATTGGATGAATTACATGTCTGAGACATTAAATCTGGATCACGCTCTGCGGATAGTATTGAATATATTCAACCAATAACGAGGACAGAATTTGACCAAACACATTTTTTCTGCAGGGGTCCCCAAATTTGGAACACTTTACCATTCGATCTTAGATCACTAATAACTGCCGTACACCCAGATGAAATTAAATCTGAGTTCCAATGACAGGCTATCAGGAACATTACAGAGGGAATATTCTGAAATAGATAAAACTAGAAAAGTTACCTGTCTGTCATTTATAACTATAGGTACTTGAAATTGAAGGTGCAATAATGTCTGTATACCTTGGTAGTCCTGTATGTTCTTATGTTATTGTGTATTAACATGTATGTTGTAGGTTGTATGGTTTATTGTAGTGTATTTGTAGTTTAATGTATTTGATGTTTTTCTTACTCTGTAATTATGTTGTATTTAATTTAATTTTGAATATAATCTAGGGCCTAGCTGGAAATGAGCTTGTCTCAGTCGAGTTGTACCTATTCACTGTTTTTCTTAGCTGAATAACATTGTTACTACTACTGCTATTAGCGGAATGCCAAATAACTGTGGTGAGGCAAATATAACCCTATCTGCTGATGATGCAGTACTATATAGGTCCGTCAAAGACATAGTGACATTGAACCGTGAGCTGGCACACAACCTATTCTTGAGGGCTGGTTGGAAAGAAAAAACCTTGTGCTGAATGGCAAAAAAATGAAAGCTGTGCTGTTCAGTCTAACAAGATTAGGACCCGATGGGATATTGATCCTGACACCTACTCTCATCAATGGATCAAAGGTTAAGGTTGTCGAATCCATCAAGTATTTAGGTACAACCTTAGATCAAAACTGCACCTTTAAAGCACACATCGAGCAACTGACCAAGGCTGTAAACCAGAAAATTGGTCTGCTTTATTGCCTCAGTCCCTTTCTTACACAAGAATCCTGGCTAAAGGTGGTTACAGGCACCATAATAGCCACTCTGTTCTATGGTGCACTGGTTCTACTAACTGTTAAATGGGCAGAAATGCAAACGCTCAGAACCCTATAGCATTGGGGAAGCTGATTCGCATCAGGAGTTCCACCCCGTGAGCATCACTGCCAGGTGCTGCAAGCCCTCTCATGGCCGTCACTTGAAGAGAGACTATAATACCCTTCGTTATGTCTGACCTTCAAACTGAGGCAGGAAACCCCCCAAGTTTGGCCAGAATACTATCGCATAAACAGAATAGAAGGCCCCTCAGATCCTCGTGCTAGAAACTCCTAAATGTGTCCAAGGTCAGAGCATCCCTTGGACAAAGGTAATTTATGGCTAGCATCCCACCCCTCTGGAATGCTGTCCTGGAAAATTTACAGTAATACACCTCCCTTGGAGGCTTTAAAAAGGGGCTCAAGGCGCACCTCTCAGAGCTCAACCAATGCAGCTGCTACCACTGACACTCCTTGCTCAGTCAACACTTAGCACTTGATGTAGTTTTTGTGATTATATGTAACCAAAACAGTCTTAAATGAATAAACAAATGTCAAGCAAACATGTAGTCATTGGTTTGTGAACAATTACTGTAAGAGAAGGTTGTAAAGTGAGAAAGAAACTCACTAAATGTGCTTCGGTTTACTATACTACTATGTGTAATTGCATCTGTACTCTCTGTAAATAACTCTGGGTTGCCCCTGAAAAAGGGACTGTTATGGTCTCAGTGAGCCTACCCAGCTGCCAAAATTAATTAAATAAATAAATAATTTCGGGGGCGACATTATGACCCCATGCTCTGGAGGATGAGGCTAGCTGCTTTCAGATGTAGGAGATGTGGTAATGAACCATATAAGAAAGCATGTTTCCCAGCTGAAGAATGTAGGTGGGGCCTGGTCTGGGGAGGGAGAATATTCATGGGTCTGTCATCTGAATGCAGGGAGTAGGATGTGGCAGCATTGCAGATGCATGCTAAATGTCAATCATATTGAAATGAAACAGCACGCAGAACCACAACGGGGATGGGAGGGTAAGACTAAGAGAGCAGAGAGGAGAGGACAATCAGTATTAAGAAATACACTGACTGATTTAATCAGCAAAAAAAAATAACTGCCAGAGGACACATGACAGCATATATGTGAGGTGAAATGTATAACAGCAGAAAACAATTACCGCTACCCATGTTGCTGATGTCCACATTCAGGAAGCAGTCAGGAAGCCTGAGCTGTGGTGCCTTGTCAAGCCGCTCCCATGGTGGAGTGGCTAGGGCACCAGGACACAGCAGCCATGGAGACCTGGGACTGTGGTTAGATTTTCTCCAATCATCATGTTTTTTTTGTGGTATTATATTTTTTATTAAAAAACAAATGTACCCTTCACAAGGTTCTCCCATCCCCAAAGTCCCCCCCTCCCCGCAGTTGATTATTTAAAGTCTGGGTGGTGTGGGGTGTGCACCGTTCTTGTGTTGCCACTCTTGTGCCCGACGTTATGTCACAGCACAACATTTTGTCTGTGGCATTGTTTGCTGCGCTGTTTTTGGGTACAGCAACATAACCTCGTGCCCACACCCAGCAACGCAAGGGGGGGAAAATTTTAATTAGTGTGTTATGGTGCTCTGTATTAGGGTAGTAACTGTTCTGTTGTCAGTCACCAGCAGAAGTACACCCCCCCACACACCTCACATTAAATTAATTAGTTACCTGATTATGGTGTGTAATACTGTTGTGTGATCATCATTACATGACTGCAGACATTCATCTCCACACAATAAACCTGACCTAATTTCTGTGGGGGGATATATGTGTCATGAAGTTCTGAACTATATAGAGGAGGGGGCATCGAGCAACAAAACACATGTTAAAATTCAGTCAAATCTGCAACAAAAATTCACTCAAAGCAAAAGTGGGGGGCATAACTACTGTCTCCAGTCTGTCTACCACATCATTAGTGGACTACACACTCACACAGACCAAGGCAGAATCCATGGGCCCTAACCAATAATCCCTATGCACAGCAGTAACCATGGGCACTGTTAAACACCACACATCAGTCCTTAAATTATTCACAGCAGTAGCAGACCTAGCTGCATTTTGTAAACAAAATGACATCCACATTCCACACGGCAATACTCAAACTTCAATTTATAGCCAGCCAGCACAGTTATCCAATCATGAAGCAACAACTCAACAATGACAAATGCCAGTGCCCTGCCAATAGTATGCATTTATTTGACACAGTCAGTGCTGCTAAGTGTGTTACTTTTCGCATGCATGGCAATTTCATATTTTTTTCATTTAAATTTTTGTTGTTTATGTTCTGTAATATTTCCATGATGATTATCATCCCACCCTAACTTGACCCTGGGGTGCTGAGTCTCTGGCTGCCTGCAATGCTGCTCCCTTATTTTTTTTTTTTTCATTTAAATCTAAATTCAATCGATCACACAGTCATCCCTGTGTGACTGATTGTCCCCTGGATAGCAATGCCCCAGCTAGCCTTACCACTTGAGAGACCTAGGCAGTGGCACCACCCCATTAAGCAGATCGTGGCATCCCACATATCCACACAATCCCCTGTATGCTTCCCTCTTGGTCTCATCTGATGATGGTTCAGCTCTGCAGCCACCTAACCCATATCGTGGCCTTCTGTATGCGAAACACAGTTTGAATCCAGCCGCCCCCCCCCCCACAAACTCAGGGCCCTAATGAACCTTTATTACCTGACTTTTAATCCAGCCCTGTCAGCCACTACCAGTCAAGATACAACACATGCTGTTCCCAAGCCTAGCAAGCAGCAGACCCCTCACAACATAGAACCATTTTCTCAGTCTCACTGCTGTCTCTCTTGCTGTCTCTCTTTTCGGAACTATAGGTAGTGGACCCCTCCCTATGTGTGACTCCAGTGCACCCCGCACCCACTGAATTCAGGGCCCTACCAAACAGGTTATCTTGTTTTAAATGGGACCAGCCCTATCAGCGGCTGCCAGTGAAGACACCCCAAGCCAAGCAAGCACAGCAGACTCCTCACTAGTCCCCAGCCATTCTCTCAGTCTCTGCACTGTACTCTCTGTCTGTCTCTTCTCTGGACTATGGGTAGTGGACCCTTTGATTCCAGATGCACCCCCTCACCGAAACCAGGGCCCTACTGAACATATTACTGCTTTGACTCTGTTTTCAGGACTATAGGGAGTGGACCCAGACACCCACTTACCTCTGTTTATGGTTACTGCAATGCCAGGGTTGCTGGCTACAGTGCTGCACTCTTGCTGCAGGCAGGGCAAGCTTCGGACCACAGACTGAGTTCACCAGGAGACAGATCCCTGTCATCTCTTCTTGCTGCTGCTCCTCACTTCGATTCATTCATTGTGCACTCAGTTTTCTTGCATTTCAATGTTACATTTCAATAATGCAGAATCAGGCTTACAGACCTTACTCAATACCCCCCTGTTTAGGTAAGTATTGTATACTTTTAACAACAAAGTAAATGGCACTGATGGGAACTGTGCAACACTAAAACATGTCTGTGTGATGGTGTGCTGTGTGGACAGACTGATTTAGGATTAATCCAGCAGCAGAACCTGGACTTAATGTACTTTATACATGCATTTGTCAATGCCAAATGTTTGCTTGCTGGTACTGGCATTGGTACTGCAGGAGTTAGAGAGATGCGCAATAGGAATGGCAGTGAAGTAATGAAGTAATGCCAACCCCCACCCCCACCCTGCAGAGAATGACAGGTGTAGGGGGGTGCCATTGGGTCATCAGCCATAACACTCATGCCATTCCACCTCGACCCACCCTGCAGACACCGACAGGTGTCGTAATGTACCTTGAGGTCTTCGGCCTTTATGCATACCCCATTCCATAAGGAAATAACTGAGATGGGGGCAGTATAGGAGAATGAGGTGAACGTTAAAGCCGAAGACCCAAAGGCACACCTCAATGCCTGTCAGTGGCTGCAGGGTGGGGTTGGGGTGGGGTGGAATGGCATGAGCATTACAGCCGATGACCCCAAGTCACACCCCCGACACCTGTCAGTCTGTACAGGGTGGGCGTTACAGTTAGAAACCCTAACACCCCAGATGATTGTTAGTATTTTTGCTCCAAATTCTCAACATGGACTTTTTGGAACCCCACCTCATGAACAGTGGCAGTATCATTTCGTTACTCAATCCCAAAAGGTGATTTCGCACAGCGAGTATGCCATTCGGCACCACAGGTGCAAAAACACATTTTGGGCAGGATGTGAAAAATGACAGCTGTACTGTTCATAAGGAGGTGTGAAGAAATGGCAATGTTGAAAATCTGGAGTGAAAATATGAAAAACTGGTGAAGTTATGAGTGTGCATAAAAACTGCAATGCAAGCTAGTAACAGTCATTTTTTGGAATGTTTTCACCAAATTTTCAACATGGCCTTTTTGTGACCTCATCTCATGAACAGTGGCACTGTAATTTTGCTAATCTGTCCTGAAAGTTGATTTCACACAGCGACCACACCATTCGGTGCCACAGGTGCAAAAACACATTTCGGGAAGGATGCGAAAAATGACAGCTGTACTGTTTATAAGCGGGTGTGAAGAAATGGCAATGTTGGAAATTTGGAGTAAAATATTAAAAATTAATGAAGTTATGAGCATGCATAGAAACTGCGCAATGGACATTCGTAATGCAGTTGGTTTTTGGAGTTTTTTCACCAAATTTGCAACAAGGGCTTTTTGGGACCCCACCTCATGAACAGTGGTACTGTCGTTTCATTAATTGGTCCTGAAAGGAGATTCCATGCAGTGACCAGGAAATCACCTTTTGGGACTGAGAAACAAACTGACAGTGCCAGTGTTCATGAGGTGGGGTCCCAAGAACCCCATGTTGAACATATAGGACCAAAAACTCCAAAAATTGGCTGAGATATCAATCTAAGCTGAATACTCCCATTGACTGCCATCATAAGGCTAACCGTCATTTCTTCAGTTCCCGGTTGGTCTTTGAAGAGTGCAGACATGTTCCCGGTCCACAGAAGATCTCTGCTCCCAACCTCCAGAGGTAAGTATGGGTGTGGAGGGTGCAGAGAGGTGGGGTGCACAGATGGAGAGTGTGGGTTGGGGGAGGGAGGCTGGTGGGAACGATGAGGGACCATTTTCTTTTTTTCTCAGGTTTAAAACAAAAGATATCATGGGGCTATTTTCTTTTTTGCAGGTGAAATATTAACAAAACGGATTTTGGCACACTGGGGTGGGCTCCCAGTATGCCACAGTACTGGGGATGGGATCAATACCGACCTGGGGATTGGGCACCGCGAGGTCGGCTGAGAATATAGGGCCATGGAGGGGCACATCCGACACTGGAAGTGGGAATCCCAGTGTCGGAAACGTCAAAGAAGTATTGTTTGGCACACTGGGGTGGACTCCCAGTGTGCCACATTAATGTGGGGATGGGGATACATGCTGACGTGGTGATTGAGTACCCTGATGTCAGCAAGGGAGGGAGAACAGTGGGTGTGGAGCAGGCAGCAGCAGTGGGAGGGAGCTAACGTCTTAATTTGTTGTCCTGCTGTGTGCCTGGTTGGGAGGGAGGAGGGGACTACTGCTGCAATGACGAAACTGCCCCTGATTGCAACAGCAGATTTTGTTCAAGTGGGGCACTCACTCTGAAACTGCCATCATCGGCAGCTCCAGCATTAATTGGTGACCGAGGGACGTGCCCATTGAATCGTCCGCTGCATTGGTCACAACACTGCCACAACTTTGCAATGCTGTACTATCTCAATATGTTTCTTGTGCACTGCATGTGCAAGCAAACATAAAAATGGCAAGGAAAAATCTAGAAATCTCATTGGCCATCAGCTGACTGTACATTAAATCTCTATAAACTCACGGTCATCCTGGTCCTAAACCACATCACACAACGAGCAAATCAGTCCTCCTACAACTAGAACTATCTTCCATCAGTACCCCTACAACCAGAACTGATCTTCTATCATGAACATGGCTGCTACCTTTACACTGTAGAAAAACAACCTTAAATAAAAAATAAAACCAATTAATTAAACGCTGTTTCCCTGATCATCGCACTCTCCTTACACACATAAATTAAATACATCAAGGATTGTTTATAGTTTTCATTACACCTGTTTCTTTGCTGACAGTAAAAAAAACCTTCTGTCTTTACCTACTCAACAGGAAAATCTCTTCTGCTTGCCCTGACAGTGAGATAATTGAGTCTCTGGTTATAGAAGGGGCCTTTGCTATGTGTGTGTGTGTGTGTGTGTGTGTGTGTGTGTGTGTACAGTATGTTAGGACAGGAATATTCTGCCAGTGGAACTGAGCAGAATTTTGAATTTCTGTATTCCGTGGTAAACATTCCATGATAAATATTCTATATCTTGAATGTGGGGAAAACAGATGTAACCACCCAGTCCCCTGGGGTTACTAGAATCCCATCAGTGTCAGTGCCAAGTAGGAAAGACAGCTGGTGAATAATGAGTTAAATGGGGTTTTCACTTACTCACTCTTTTGTTTACTTGGCCTCAGCAGAGATGAGAGAGATGAGGTCATTTAGAACTCTAGCAGCAGCATAAGCCTCAGAAGCTGGCTGTGAGTGGGGAGTTTTAGAATTCTGAGTTAGTGTGGTGACAGTAGTTGAAAGTCACCAGCCTGCTCAGAGAAATGGTGAAAACCATTGTCTACAGCAGGATATCCTGATTTTCATCCCTAGAGAGATGAAAAGAACTGCTAGAGAATGGATCCTAGGGGCAATCCCCTATTTGATCCAGGACAATTTGAAGCTGCCTGTACTGTTTTAACTGTGAGTAGATCTGATTTTGTGTTTTCTGAAGAAAGTACCTGTGCCTTGGTGTTTCTCTGGTTAAAAGGGAAGGGTACACCAGTTTCTGTTCTGAATCTGAGTCTTTTCTCAGTGTAAAGTTGGCTGACAGTTGTGGGGTCCAGAGGCAGATTGTTCACATTGTTCAGGACTTTAATTTCTTACACTCCCTGAGTAGTGTTTCCTAAATGCTGGATGTGAAAGTTCATTCAAACATGCATTTACCTAAGTGTTTCAAGACGTTTTAAGGTGTAACTCTGAAAGAATGGCGGGTTATGAATTTGGAAGTGAAGAGTGGACAGCCCCCCATCTGGAATAACCAGTTCAGCACTACGGGTTCTGCAAGGGCACCTGGTTATTTTGGACATGGTGGTCAATGTCTGAAGAGAAGTTACCCCCTGGAATGGGTTGTGCTAGTTATGAGCCCCAGTGTGCTCCGTTGAGGCCAGTTGCCACTTGAAGAAGTTTTAAAGTCCTATGCCATATGGGAAATGTGTGCTCAGTTGTGGCCAGTGCTACTAGAAGAAATGTTCAGGTTGAGGCCATTGCCACTGAAGAGAATTCAATGGCTTATGAAAAATGGGAATACGTAGAGTTTCTGTCAGATACAGTCATTTTGTTGTTCTGCAAATGCCTTGTGCCACAATGTGTAAACCGTGGGGGTCCACCCTTGCTTTAGAGAACATCTTTTGGAATAAAGTCAGACTTTAGAATCCCAACTCTGGTTTGGACATTTACGTTTTTGCTTCCTGCGTGTGGAGTTACCGGGTACCCCTCCAGAAGTATAGGTCTAGCATAGCCCTAGCAAAAAGTTCTCTGATTAGGACTTGGGTTTTGGTCATAACTAATTTACATTTGTACACCCCCACCCCTTTTTCTAACCTGTAGAAGTAATGAGCCTGGTATATATTCCCAAAGCTAGGCACGGTACCAATTTCTGAAGTAGTTTGTGCCCAGTCAATGGTACCAGGGGTAGCTAACTGTGTAAAGTAGTGGGGGTTACAAAAAAATGGGGATCATCCAAAGATGTTTAAATTGGGGAAGTGCCACAAAGAAAATGTGGGCTCATCTGATGTTGTTTAATTAGGGAGAGAACCAGATATTTTTTGCTGAGGTTATGTCTAGCATCTTTCTGTGTGGTAGTGGTGTAGCCCAAACAGAAAGGAAGCTTTGGAAAAGACCATTTGCCCAGAAAAGTGCCATCCGAATGAAACATAGAAACATAGACTTTGATGGCAGATAAGGACCGCTTGGCCCATCTAGTCTGCCCATTTCCCTACCTACAGGATAGGCCGCAGATCCTAGTTAACCAACAGCCTATTTCTTCCTACCCCCACAAGAATTGCCTTATGTCTGTCCCATGCATTCTTGATGCATTCTTGAATTCTCCCACAGTTTTAGACCCCACAACCTCCTCAGGAAGGCTGTTCCATGCATCCACTACCCTCTCTGTGAAATAATACTTCCTCACATTGCCCCTGAACTGCCCCCCCTCTATCTTTAAACTGTGTCCCCTTGTTCTTGCACTTCTCTTTTTTTGAAAGATGCTACCCTCTTGGACTTTGTTGATTCCACTGAGGTACTTGAAAGTTTCTATCATGTCCCCCTCCTTCTTTCCTCAAGGGTATACATATTAAGCTCCTTTAGTCTCTCCTCATGGCTTCTCTTGCAGACCCTGCACCATTTTAGTTGCCCTCCTCTAGACTGCCTCTATCCTGTCTATGTCTCCACGGAGATGGGGTCTCCAGAACTGGACACAGTACTCCAGATGGGGTCTCACCAACTGTCTGTACAGAGGGATAACAACTTCCCATTTTCTGCTGTTGATGCCTCTCCCTATGCATCCCAGTATACCCCAGCCCTCCCTACTGCCTTTTCACATTGCTTGCTAACCTTAAGGTCATCTGACATGATTACCCCCAGGTCCCTTTCCTTTTTTGTTGTTGTTACTACCTTCCCCCATTGTGTATTCTTCCCCTGGGTTCTTGTTTCCCAGGTGCATTATTTTGCACTTCTTTGCATTGAATCCTAGCTGCCATAATTCTGACCATTCCTCCAACCTTGCCAAGTCCCTTCTCATCCTTTCCACGCCTCCTTGTGTATCAACCGTGTTGCAGATCTTTGTGTCATCTGCAAAGAGGCATACTTTTCCTTCCAGTCCCTCTGCAATGTCACTTATGAAGACATTAAAAAGGACTAGACCCAATACTGAACCCTGTGGTACCCCACTAGTAACCCCTCTTTCTTCAGAGTGAACTCCATTTACAATTACCTTCTGTGTCCTGTTGTCCAGCCAACGTTTTACCCAGGCTACCACCCTGGGACCCACTCCCAGGCTAGTTAATTTGACTATTAATCTTTTGTGTGGGACTGTGTCAAATGCCTTGCTAAAGTCTAGTTAGGCCATGTCCACAGCCCCTCCCTGGTCTACTACTTTGGTCACCCAGTCAAAGAAATCTATTAGATTCATCTGACATGACCTTCCCACTGTGAACCCATGCTGCCTTGGGTCCTGTGCCCCACTGGCCTCTAGGTACTTAACTATTCTTTCCTTCAGAAGTGACTCCATCAATTTCCCTACCACAGAGGTCAGACTGACAGGTCTGTAGTTTCCTGCCTCTGTCTTGGTCCCACTTTTGTAAAGGGGAATCACATCCACCTCCCTCCAGTCCTTGGGTACCACACCATCCTCCCATGATTTATTAAAAAGAGTAGTCAGTGGTTTCACTAGTTCCCCCCTTAATTCTTTTAAAATTCTGGGGTGAATTCCATCAGGCCCCACTGCTTTGTCCAACCTCAGTTTTAGGAGTTCTTGCAGAACCCTTTCTTCTGGGAAAGGACTGGGATCGACCCCCCTATCAAGAGTGCTTCTGTTAATTGGATTAGGCACTTCCCCCTCCTCTTTTGTGAATACTGAGCAGAAATATTCATTCAGTATCCCTGCTTTTTCACTGTCCCCCTCTGCCCACCCACCGTTCATTCTATTCAGCCTCACTAATACTCCCTTTGTCTTTCTAGGCTTGCTGATGTACCTATAAAATGTTTTATGCCCCTTCTTAACCGAGTTGGCTATCTTTTCCTCAGTTTGGGCCTTTGCTATTCTGACTTCCCTCCCTGCTTCCTTCTGCCTTAACTGGTACAGCTCTCTGTCCTGCTCATTCAGTGTTTCCTTATACTTCCAGAATGCTATCTTTTTCTTCCTGACTTTCACAGCCACCTCTTTTGAGAACCATAGTGGCTTTTTCTTTCATTTTGATTTGTTTATTTGCTTCACACAAAGGCTTGTTGTCTCTGTGATGGCAGTTTGACGATTCCCATTGTTGCTCCACACCTCCTTCTAGCCTGTTTGCTAGTGCTTTTCTGAGGCACTATCCCATCTTGCCAAAGTCAGCCCTCCTGAAGTCTAGTACCCTCACTTTTGTATGGCTTGACTCTGTAGCTGAGTTTAATGTGAACCACACTGTTTGATGGTCACTTGTTCCCAGATGGCAACCCACTTCTAGATCTGAGATCCTCTCACTGCCCCAATTTGAGAGTATGAGGTCTAAGATTGCTCCCTCATGAGTCGGTTCCGAAACTAGCTGTCTGAGGCCTGCCACCTGTAGGGCATTGAGAATGGCCCTGCTCTTGGATGTGGCTGCAGCAAATGTGCTACAGTTAACATCTGGCATATTCAGGTCTCCCATCAACAGTATCTCCCCTTTCTCTGCCATTCTAAGAATGCCTTCTATCATATCCTTGTCCATTCCCTCCCCCTGACATGGGGGTCTGTACACAACTCCTGTGCGGATTGTAGTGCCCTTTCCAGTCTCCAAGGTGACCCACAGTGCCTCCTCTCCTCCTGTTTACTCTTTTGTTCAGTTGCTTTCATCCCTTCCTTTACATAGAGAGCTACTCCTCCCCCTCTTCTCCCCTGCCTGTCTCTCCTGTAGGTTATGTACCCTGGTATGTTAACATCCCAGTCATGGTTCTCTGTGTACCATGTTTCTGTGACTGCTACGATATCCAGGCAACCCAGCTTCCATCAAGGCCACCAGCTTAGGCAGCTTGTTGCCCGTACTACGGGCATTGGTACTCATTACCCTCCATTTCCTGATGGTCTTACTCCTTTTTGCCCCATCCCTGTCCTTCTTGCCTTTGTCACTTTCTCCATTTACCACTACCCTTCTCCCTATCGACACCTCTATGTTGGTGTTTACCGCACTTACTTCCATGATTTTTTTGGGGGGACTAGGATTTCCCTGCTCCTTTCCAGTGCCTCCCCCCTTGGCTAGTTTAAATGCTTGCCAATGAAGCATTTAAACCTATCACCTAGGATCCTGGTTCCCCCCGGACAGATGCAGCCCATCATGCCAGTATAGGCTTGCATCACTCCAGGTGGACCCCCAGTCCCCAATGAAGCCAAATCCCTGAGCTCCACACCAGTTTTTCAACCACTGATTGAATCCCATGGTGCGGAACACCCTAGCCTCTCCTACGCCATAGATGGGCAGCACCTCTGAGAAGGTCACCGTGTGTGCTACTTGTCTAAGGCCCCTTCCCAATTTCACAAACTCTTCCTGCACTTCTGTAATCCCTTTCTTAGCCAGGTCATTTGTCCCTAGGTGGACAATGACATCCAGCTCCCTCCCCTGTGCAGCTGCTCCGGCAATCCTGAGGATTTGCTCCCTGTCCCTCCAAGCCATGGCGCCAGGCAGGCACCTTACCTCCCTCTCCCCTTCCTCCCCCAGTTCTACTTTCCTAACAATGGAGTCCTCCACCAGGAGTTGTTTCCTTCCCCTGTGGGGTCCTCTGCCACCCTCCTGTGGGTCTCCTTTGTGGAGGTTCCCAGCATCCTCCTTGGTCTCCACTGCGGGTGCCTCCACAGAGGAACCACACTTTGCCAGAATGGCATAGGAATTGTGGAAAGGTACAACTGGAGGGATGCGCCTCTGTTCCACCACCCTCACCCTCCTGTGCTGCTTGTGTGCCTTCTAGAACAGTAAAGAACAGAGTGCTGCCTGTGTGTTGTCAACTTGAAATGGGCAGTAAATCTTTGAAGTGTGTGTCCTAGTCCCTGCGTCAAAAATGTTTACAGAACTTTTAACTTGCAATTTTCAAATGCCAAAAGTAGTGTGGACTTTAAGGAAACAGACTCAGATATGTGCCCTGAAAGTTTCATGTACTTTGTATGCAAATTGGAGGAGTTGCTAGAGAAATTGTCCAGAAACTGTGAGAAAATGGTCAAAACAGCACTCCCAACACTGAAATTGCAGCCAGGAAAAAAAGTTACAGTTTGAAGTTTAAATTTGCTCCTGCTTGATGACTGCCATGAAGGAAGAGAAAGCAAGGAGAGAGAGAGAGGCTCATTTGCATGGCATTGAGTGATTGGTGTGACTGCAATCAGTCCCACCCCCTGGCCAGAGTCTGTGCACTGAAGAGTGTTCGAGGAGGAGTGAGAGAGTGGCATATGAGCTGGTCAGACCAGAATTAACCATTAAGGGGCTTGTGAACATTGTAAACTGTACTAAACAGACTGTTACTGTGTAATTTTGGCCTTAAACCATTGTCCGACCGACTAATAAAAAGGACTTGGCAAGGTTGGAGGAATGACTAAATGTATGGCAGCTTAGAGTCAATGCAAAGAAGTGCAAAGTAATGTACCTGGGAAACAAAAACCCAGGGGAAGAGTACACAATGGAGGATGAGATACTGACAACAACAAAAATGGAAAGAGACCTGGGGTAATCATATCAGATGACCTAAAGGTGGGCCAGCAATGAGAGAAGGCAGTAAGGAGGGTTGGGGACATATTGAGATGCATAGGGACAGGCATCACCAGTAGAAAACAGGAAGTTGTTGGTCCTCTGTACAGACAGTTGGTAAGACCACATCTGGAGTACTATGTACAGTTCTGGAGACCCCATCTCCACAAAGACATAGACAGGGTGGAGGCTGTCCAGTGGAGGGCAACCAAAATAGTGCAGGGTCTGCACCAGAAGAATATGAAGAAAGACTAAAGGAGCTTAAGATTTATAGCTTCGAGTAAAGAAGGGAGAGGGAGAACATGATACAAACTTTCAAATATCTCAAGGGAATCTACAAAGTCAAAGAGGGTAGCATCTTTAAGAAAAAGAGATGTGCAAGAACAAAGGGGCACAATTTGAAGATAGAGGGGGGACAGCACAGAGGTAATGTGTGGAAGTATTTCTTCACAGAGAGGGTTGTAGATGCATGGAACAGCCTTCCTGAGGAGGTCATAGAGTCAAAAACAGTGGGGGAATTCAAGAATGCCTGGGACAGATATAAGGCAATTCTAGTTGTGGGTTGGAGGAAGTAGGCTGTTGGTTAACTAGGATCTGCAGCTTATCCGTTAGGTAGGGAAATGGGCAGACTAGGTGGGTAAAGCGGTCCTTATCTGCTATCAAATTCTATACAGTATTTCTATGTTTCTAAAGTGATTGAGGCATTTGTGGCGATGATCAGTGGGATCGCCAGCTCATTTCACCCCTTTGGCCTTCCCAGGATCGGCATCAGGCCGAAGATTTCCATCACAGAAGCCAGCTACTGAATTCAGTGAGTAAAATCAGTTATTTGTGAAAACAAACTGTGTGTGATTATTGAGCCAACTGAATTTGTATGCAAGCAGTGTGATATTTTTTGCAAAGAAAGACTGTAGGTTGTTAGAGCAAGTGCAACAAAGAAACATTTTGAGCATACACTGTGAGCAGCGATAGTGGTTTCAGCAACAGTAAATTTTTTTAAGCAAAAAGGAACTGTGAGTTGTATAGTTAGAATGCAGCAAACAGGCAATCCTGTGCAAAGACAGACTGTGGGGCTTATGTGACTTTGAGCATGTGTGAATAGTTTTCTGAACTGATGCTGATCGCAAAGTCAAGTTTAAAATCATATGAATGTAGATACCAGCCAAGCAATCAACTGCAGTTTTGAGTAAATTCAGTAGCCAGAAAAGGTTGGAAACACAGTTTTAGCAAGTGAACAAAGTTTGATGCATGAGGAAAGTTACCGCCACCATTACAAGGCGGAGTCAGCAATGTAAACACAGCAGCAGGGAGTCATTTTGTGAGACAGTAAAGAGGCTAGTGAGCATTTCAGTAACAACAAGTTTGTGTGTGTGTTTGTTTTCAGACATGGCTTCAGGAACTCTCCAATATCTGGATCATTCCCGAGCTACAATCGGAGAGGAGGTGGCAGCACTAAAAGAAATAGAGAGAACTTTCTATGGTAAAAGGTTACCAACAGATGTAGCAATCCCTAGCTATCCAGTGAGACTGTGCATTGTGTGCTTGAAGACTGGAAGAGATGTATTTGTCATACCCCATTGCTCGGACTGCCTCATGAATCACCATAAGCTCTTGCCTCAGAGGAGCCAGAGACAGTCGGAGAAGGCTCCAGTAACCTGCCCACAGAGATGGTAGGGGACAAGTTCTTTTGTTCTTTGAGTATGCAGCACTGGCTCAACCAGGACTGGCCACCCCCAAGCCAGGCCACAGGTCATACACTTGTAAAGAGTAGCAAGGAGGAGAGACTGGTATGTAGGAGGGCTGACATCATTTATGGGAAGTCCTTTCCTGCTTTTCCTTGCCGAGTCTGGGAGGAAATTGAACATAACAGACAATCCTGGTTGTTGGAAGAGGCAAGCAAGAATTTGTACCCTGATGCAGCAGAAAGTGTAGGGGCAAAGTCATAAGCGACCACTTTAAATTCTGGAGAATTGGCAGGACTCTGTTTATGGACACTGTGTGAATCATGGATGGGGCTGGTAACAAGACATTCCACAACATCAACTTTGAATGCTCAGATGGAGTCATAGTCCTCACCCCACACCCTGAGTGGTACTACCCTTAATGGTGCCACTCCCTGTGAATATTCCCAGCATGCCTAAAGGGAAGCAAGCAGTGGCAGCCCAGTGTCTGTCATCTGAAGCAGCAGTATCCGTGGAAGGAGATGTAGCTCTTCTGGTGTTCCAGGTTTCTTCAGTTGTATCCAGATTAGTCATCCCAGTCGTTTTCCTGTTTCATCGAATGGCTTTTCAGATAACATCAGTCCAGCTGTTTTTCCTGTTCTATCGTTTGGTTTCCAGATGACATCAAGCCAGCAATTTTCCTGTTTCATTGTTTGTTTTTCCAGAGGACATCAGTCCAGCAGCATCCGAAGATGCCACCTGGTCTGAAGGGAGAAGGTCCTCAACTCGTAGAAGTAAGGTGATCCTTTGTTTTTGGTCTTCAAGAAACTGGTAAGACCAAACTGTTTACTTTACTGACTTTGCACAACATAGCCTACATTTGAAGACTATCCATGGAACTGTAATGTTTGTCATCAAAGACTCTCCCCATGGATTGCAGTACTATACAGGCTCAGGCCTATCCAAGAACTGTTCTTCAGCAGGGTCTGGCCTAGGAGACTCTTTAATGGACCATGCTTTCAGGCAACAGCAATCTAGTCACTAGTTTTGAACTTTTGAGGGCCTTCCATCCCGAACTATGTTGTATAAATGTCTTCTTTCCATTTTTTTACTTTTGTACTTTTATAGAAAAATATTTTTGGGGTTCTCTAGTGTTCAGGTGGAGGTTTAGGCACAGTGTGGAATGCAGAATGTGTTTTTGTGTTTTCTTCTCTTGCAGCCTGCAGGTGCTCCTGAGGAAGAAAAGAAGAAAAGAAGAGAAGAAGAGGATGCTGGAGCTCAACTGAGTTCCCCTTTTCTTAGAGAGTTTTTTTAGGATTGTTTGTGGTTAACATGGTGTTAACATGTTTTTCTCTACAGGTGTGAGTTTGTGGGGAAATTTTGGGAAATGTAATGCAATGTAATGTATGTTTCCTTGCTTCTGTTCACAGGTACCCTGGGAAGTTGGGGGTAGGTTCCTTAGTAGGCAGCATAGTCCAATAGATTTTCCCCTGGAGGGCTAGGGGATAGACAGGCTGTGGTCCTGATCTGCAGTAGGGGCTTTCAGTTCTGGTCTATTACAGCAAGCTTCAAGCAGTTTTCTTGGAGCCACTGAACATCTGTTGATAGATCATAGGATAGGGGCTGAAGTTTCATCAGCCAGTCTCTGTTCCTTTAGTGTTTTCTGCCTATGCCTGGCACATGGCAGGGGAGGGCCTGATCACCCCTTCCCATAGGTAACACAGAGGATAGTATGGCCTGGTGCCAGGTGGAGATATGACTGCGAACAGTCATTTGCCTGGCAGAGGTGAGTGTAACCACCCAGTCCCGTGGTTACTAGAAGCCCATCAGTGCAGTACTATGTAGGAAAGGCAGCTGGTCAATAATGAGTTAAATGGGTTTTTCACCTACTCACTCTTTTGTTTACTTGGTCTCAGCTGAGATGAGAGAGATGAGGTCAGTTAGAACTTTTACAGCAGCATAAGCCATAGCAGCAGGTTGTGAGTGGGGAGTTTTAGAATCTTGAGTCAGTGTGGTGTCAGTAGTTGAAGTGTGAGGAGTGAGAGCTACTGTAGGCTCTGCAGAGGAGAGTCTATTTTCTCACCCTAGTCCTAAAAGTCACCAGCCTGCCAACAGAAGTGGTGGAAACCATTGTCTACAGCAGGATCTCCTGATTTTCATCCCTTGAGGGATGGAAATGACTGCTAGAAAATGGATCCTAGGGGCAATCCCCTATTTGATCCAGGGCAATTTGAAGCTGCCTGTACTTTTCTAACTATGAGTTGATATGACTTCGTGCTTTCTGAGAAAGTACCTGTACTTTGGTGTTTCTCTGGTTAAAAGGGAAGGGTACTTACGCTCTCAGATAACTTTCCTACAGGAATACCATTTATTAGAAACTGAAGCTTCACAGTTAAGGAGGCAACAGGTGGGCCTGGTTTATAATGCTGAGGGATCTACTAATAGTTGCGGGGTCATGCTTAGTATTAACAGGGGTGTTCCCTTTGTCTCTACACAGGTCATTAAAGACCCCGAGGGAAGGTTTATCCTAGTTAAAGGTACTCTCTGGTCAGTTCCACTTTTACTTGGTAGTATATATGGCCCTAATATAGATGATCCAGGGTTTTTTATGAGACTCATATCTGTTATTCTCCCAATACTTCCCATCAGGATTATTTTGGGGGGTGATTTTAATCAAGTTGTAGATTCTAATCTTGACAGGTCAGGTAGTGGACCGGGGGTGGTCATTCTGGGGCAGGGGGCTTTTAAAGACCTAGTAGACCAGTGCAGGCTCTGCGATGTCTGGCATGTCTTGCACTCTGATTCTAGGGAGTTTACCTTCAGGTCAATGGCGCACGGCTCGCAGTCCCGCATTGATTACATATTTATTTCTCAGGTTCTCCTACCTGGGGTTAAGACTTCCTTGATTCAACCTGGCCCTGTCTCTGACCATTCATTGGTGTTGTGCAAATTGGCATTCCTTAATTTACCTAACAGGGAAACCAGATGGAAACTGAATGAACAACTTCTTAAAGATGCTAAATATTGCAAGCTCATAAAGGAGCAAATTGAGTCCTTCTTTTTATCCAACCCTTTAGATAGTGCAAAGCCAGATATTTTGTGGAGGGCCTTTAAGGCTTACATGAGAGGGCTCCTTATTAGTATGGCGGTGGGTAGGAAAAGAGCACAGAAGAAGGAATTATTATCATTACTGTCCCAAATTAGGTCACTTGAAAATAATTTTTCTGCTAATGCCCCAGATAAAGACAAGAGGAAACTCCAAGTGTTGAAAGATAGCTATTTAGAGTTACTTCGGGAAAAAGCAGAATTAGCTATTGTTCGTACAAGAGCTAATTACACGGATCAAGGAGAGAAGGTGGGGCGCCTACTGGCATTGAGTATTAAGCAGCAAGAATTGGTGAGATTTATCCCTCCGATCAGGGCAATGGCAGACGGGTTCCTGTAAGTATCTCCTACTGAAATAATGCAAGAATTTGCCCTATATTATGCAAGATTGTACAGTGACATTCAGTATCCACCCTGTCCTGGGAGCACTGAGAGTTATCTGAGGGATTCCCATCTGCCCTCCCTCTCAGAGCAACACAAGGGTTTTCTGGTTACCCCTATATCACAGGAGGAAATTGCTTATGTTATTAGTGGATTACCTGCAGACAAAGTCCAAGGCCCCGATGGATTCTCCTCCCTATTTTACAAAGTTTTTCAGGATCTTTTATTACCAGTACTTTATCATTTATTTCAATATATTCTAACTGGGGCAGAGGCAGATCCTCACCTCTTTGAGGCTCTGATTGTTCTTCTCCCTAAACCAGATAAAGATCCTGAGCTTGTTCAGAGCTACAGACCTATTTCCCTTCTAAATCAGGATATTAAAATTTTCTCAAAGATACTAGCCAATAGGTTAACTGTAGTTCTCCTTGAGTTAATAGGTACAAACCAGGTGGGATTAATGAAAGGGCGCTCATCATCTGATCACTTGCGTATCCTATCTCATCTTTTCTCGGCTACTAGGGATGCCGAGTTCCCTGCAGGACTGGTTTCCCTGGACGCTGAGAAGGCATTTGATCGAGTGAGGAGAGAGAGACTCATTTGCATGACACTGAGTGATTGGTGTGACTGCAGTCAGTCCCGCTCCCTGGCCAGAGTCTGTGCACTGCAGAGTGCTCGAGGAGGAGAGAGAGAGCGAGAATGGCCTGTGAGCTGGTCAGACCAGGATTAACCATCAAGGGGCTTCTGAACATTCTAAACTGTAGTAAACAGACTATTACTGTGTCATTTTGGCCTCAAACCATTGTCTGACCGACTAATGAAAAGGGACTTGGCAAGGTTGGAGGAATGATCAAATGTATGGCAGCTTAGAGTCAATGCAAAGAAGTGCAAAGTAATGTACCTGGGAAACAAAAACCCAAGGGAAGAGTACACAATGGGGGTGAGATACTGACAACAACAAAAATGGAAAGAGACCTGGGGGTAATCATATCAGATGACCTAAAGGTGGGCCAGCAAAGTGAGAAGGCAGTAAGGATGGCTGGGGGGATACTGGGATGCATAGGGAGAGGCATCACCACTAGAAAACAGGAAGTTGTTGGCCCTCTGTACACTCAGTTGGTAAGACCACATCTGGAGTACTGTGTACAGTTCTGGAGACCCCATCTCCACAAAGACATAGACAGGGTGGAGGCTGTCCAGAGGAGGGCAACCAAAATGGTGCAGGGTCTGCACCAGAAGACATATGAAAAAAGACTAAAGGAACTTAAGATGTATAGCCTCAAGGAAAGGAGGGAGAGGGGGACATGATAGAAACTTTGAAATACCTCAAGGGAATCAACAAAGTCAAAGAGGGTAGCATCTTTCAGAGAAAGAGATGTGCAAGAACAAGGGGGCACAATTTGAAGATAGAGGGGGGATGGCTCAGAGGTAATGTGAGGAAGTATTTCTTCACAGAGAGGGTTGTAGATGCATGGAACAGCCTTCCTGAGGAGGTCATAGAGTCAAAAACAGTGGGGGAATTCAAGAATGCATAAGACAGACATAAGGCAATTCTTGTGGAGGGTAAGAGAAGTAGGCTGTTGATTAACTAGGATCTGCAGCTTATCCGTTAGGTAGGGAAATGGGCAGACTAGGTGGGCCAAGCGGTCCTTATCTGCCATCAAATCCTATGTTTCTAATTTTCTAAAGTGATTGCGGCATTTGTGGCTATGATCAGTGGGATCGCCAGCCGGTTTCACCCCAGAGGCTTTCCCAGGATCAGCACCAGGCTGAAGATTTCCATTGGAGGAAGCCAGCTCCTGAATTCAATGAGTAAAATCAGTTATCTGTGAAAACAATCTGTGTGTGACTATCAAGCCAGCTGAATCTGTATGCAAGCAGTGTGATTTTTTTTGCAAAGAAGTACTGTGGGTTGTTAGAGCAAGTGCAACAAACAAACATTTTGAGCATACACTGTGAGCAGCGATAATGGTTTCAGCAACAGTAAATTTTTTTAAGCGAAAAAGGAACTGTGAGTTGTATAGTTAGAATGCAGCAAACAGGCAATCCTGTGCAAAGACAGACTGTGGGGCTTATGTGACTTTGAGCATGTGTGAATAGTTCTCTGAACTGATGCTGATCGCAAAGTCAAGTTTAAAATCAAATGAATGTGCTGAAAGATACCAGCCAAGCAATCAACTGCAGTTTTGAGTAAATTCAGTAGCCAGAAAAGGTTGGAAACACAGTTTTAGCAAGTGAACAAAGTTTGATGCATGAGGAAAGTTACCGCCACCATTACAAGGCAGGGTCAGCAATGTAAACACAGCAGCAGGGAGTCATTTTGTGAGACAGTAAAGAGGCTAGTGAGCATTTCAGTAACAACAAGTTTGTGTGTGTGTTTGTTTTCAGACATGGCTTCAGGAACTCCCTGATATCTGGATCATTCCCGAGCTACAATCGGAGAGGAGGTGGCAGCACTAAAAGAAATAGAGAGAACTTTCTATGGTGAAAGGTTACCTCCAGATGTAGCAATCCCTAGCTATCCAGTGAGACTGTGCATTGTGTGCTTGAAGGCTGGAAGAGATGTGTTTGTCATACCCCATTGCTCGGACCATGAATCACCATAAGCTCTTGCCTCAGAGGAGCCAGAGACAGTCGGAGGAGGCTCCAGTAACCTGCCCACAGAGATGGTAGGGGACAAGTTCTTTTGTTCTTTGAGTATGCAGCACTGGCTCAACCAGGACTGGCCACCCCCAAGCCAGACCACAGGTCGTACACTTGTAAAGAGTAACAAGGAGGCCAGACTGGTATGTGGGAGGGCTGACATCATTTATGGGAAGTCCTTTCCTACCTTTCCTCACCAAGTCTGGGAGGAAATTGAACATAACAGACAATCCTGGTTGTTGGACAAGGCAAGCAATAATTTCTACACTGGTGCAGCAGAATGTGTAGTGACACAGTCATAAGTGACCACCTTGAATTCTGGAGAATGGGCAGGACTCTGTTTATGGACACTGTGTGAATCGTGGATGGGGCTGATAATGAGACATTCCACAACATCAACTTTGAATGCTCAGACGGAGTCATAGTCCTCATCCCACACTCTGAGTGGTACTACCCTTAATGGTGCCAGTCCCTGTGAATATTATCCCAGCATGCCTAAAGGGAAGCAAGCAGTGGCATCCCAGTGTCTGTCATCTGAAGCAGCAGTATCCATGGAAGAATATGCAGCTCTTCTGGTGTTCCAGAATTCTTCAGTTGTATCCAGATTCATCAGCTCAACAGTTTTCCTGTTTCATCGAATGGTTTTTCAGATAACATCAGTCCAGCTGTTTTTCCTGTTCTATCATTTG
Organism: Neoceratodus forsteri; assembly: GCA_016271365.2. Taxonomy (NCBI): domain Eukaryota; kingdom Metazoa; phylum Chordata; order Ceratodontiformes; family Ceratodontidae; genus Neoceratodus; species Neoceratodus forsteri. The sequence goes on along the minus strand of CM057456.1, from coordinate 43,707,680 downwards.
GTTTCCGGATGACATCAAGCCAGCAGTTTTCCTGTTTCATTGTTTGTTTTTCAGAGGACATCAGTCCAGCAGTATCTGAAGATGTCACCTGGTCTGAAGGGAGAAGGTCCTCAACTCGTAGAAGTAAGGTGATCCTTTGTTTTTGGTCTTCAAGAAACTGGTAAGACCAAACTGTTTGTTTACTTTACTGACTTTGCACAACACAGCCTACATTTGAAGACTATCCATGGAACTGTAATGTCTGTCATCAAAGACTCTCCCCATGGATTGCAGTGTTATACAGGCCCAGTCCTGTCCAAGAACTGTTCTTCAGCAGGCTCCGGCCTAGGAGACTCCTTAATTGGCCATGCCTTCAGGCAACAGCAATCTAGTCACTAGTTTTGAACTTCTGAGGGCCTTCCATCCCCAGATGTGTTGCATTAATGTATTCTTTCCATTTATTTCCTTTTGTACTTTTATAGAAAAGTATTTTTGGGTTTATCTAGTGTTCAGGTGAAGGTTTAGGCATTGTGTGGAATACAGAATGTGTTTTTGTGTTTTCTTCTCTTGCAGCCTGCAGGTGCCCCTGAGGAAGAAAAGAAGAGAAGAAGAGGATGCTGGAGCTCAACTGAGTTCCCCATTTCTTAGAGAGTTTTTTAGGATTGTTTGTGGTTAACATGGTGCTACCATGTTTTTCTTTACAGGTGTAAGGTTGTGGGGAAATTTTGGGAAATGTAATGTAAGTTTCTTTGCTTTTGTTCACAGATACACTGGGAAGTTGGGAGGTAGGTTCCCTATTAGGCAGCATAATCTGATAGATTTTCCCTGGAGGGCTAGGGGGATAGACAGGCTGAGGTCCTGATCTGCAGTAGAGGCTCTCAGTTCTGGTCTATTAGGGCATGTTTCAAGCAGTTTTCTTGGAGCCACTGAGCATCCATAGATAGATCATAGGATAGGGGCTGAAGTTTCATCAGCCAGCCTCTGTTCCTTTAGTGTTTCCTGCCTGTGCCTGGCACATGGCAGGGGAAAGCCTGATCACCCCTTCCCATAGATAACACGTAGGGTAGGATGGCCTGGTGCCAGGTGGAGATATGACTGTGGACAGTCATTTGCCTGGCAGGGGTGAGTGTAACCACCCAGTCCCTTGTGGTTACTAGAATCCCATCAGTGTCAGTACTAGATAGGAAAGGCAGCTGGTCAATAATGAGTTAAATGGGTTTTTCACCTACTCACTCTTTTGTTTACTTGGTCTCAGCTGAGATGAGAGAGATGAGGTTATTTAGAACTTTCACCGCAGGCATTAGCCACAGCAGCAGGCTATGAGTGGAGAGTTTAAGAATCTTGAGTTAGTGTGGTGTCAGTAGTTGAAGTGTGAGGAGTGAGAGCTACTGTGGGCTCTGCGGAGGAGAGTCTATTTTCTTACCCTAGTCCTAAAAGTCACCAGCCTGCCAAGAGAAGTGGTGGAAACCATTGTCTATAGCAGGATCTCCTGATTTTCATAGGACTGCTAGAAAATGGATCCTAGGGACAATTCCCTATTTGATCCTGAACAATTTGAAGCTGCCCATACTGTTCTAACTGTGAGTTGATATGACTTTGTGCTTTCTGAAGAAAGTACCTGTGCCTTGGTGTTTCTCTAGTTAAAAGGGAAGGGTGCACCAGTTTCTGTTCTGAATTTGAGACTTTTCTCAGTGTAAAGTTGGCTGACAATTGTGGGGTCCAGATGCAGACTGTTCACATTGTTCAGGACTTTAATTTCTTTCACTTCCAGAGTAGTGTTTCCTAAATGTTGGATGCAAAAGTTCATTCAAACATGCATTTGCCTTAGTGTTTCAAGAAGTTTTAAGGTGTAACTCTGAAAGAATGGCTGGTTATGAATTTGGATGTGAAGAGTGGGCAGCCCCCATCTGGAGTAACCAGTTCAGCACTATGGGTTCCATAAGGACGCTTGGTTATTTTGGACATGGTGGCCAATGTCTGAAGAGAAGTTTACCCCTGGAGTGGGTTGTGCTAGTTATGAGCCCCAGTGTGCTCCACTGTGGCCAGCTGCCACTTGAAGAAGTTTTAAAGTCCTATACCATATGGGAAATGTGTGCTCAGTTGTGGCCAGTGCCACTAGAAGAAATGTTCAGGTTGTGGCCATTGCCACTGAAGAGAATTCAATGGCCTATAAAAAATGGGAATACGTAGAGTTTCTGTCAGATACAGTCATTTTGTTGTTCTGCAAATGCCTTGTGCCACGATGTGTAAACCTTGGGGGTCCACCCTTGCTTTAGAGAACATCTTTTGGAATAAAGTCAGACTCTAGAACCCCAACTCTGGTTTTAACATTTACATTTTTGCTTCCATGTGTGGAGCTGCTGGGTACCCCTCCAGAAGTATAGGTCTAGCATAGCTCTAGCAAAAAGTTTTCTCCTCAGGACCTGGGTTTTGGTCATAAGTAATTTGCTTTTGTACACTCCCACCCCTTTTCTGACCTCTAGAAGTAATGAGCCTGGTATACATTCCCAAAGCTAGGGATGCTACCAACTTCCGAAGTAGTTTGTGCCCAGTCAAGGGTACCAGGTGTAGTTAACTGTGTAAAGTAGTGGGGAGAAGGGTGTTACACAGAGAAAAAACTGGATGAAGAAAGTAGACAATAATACTTTATAAACAAAGAGAAAAGGTGGGAAAACACAGTTACACAGGCAGAAGCAGACCCAAACTTCTCAAATACTATCAGACTATCACACTGGTACTCAAAAGTGGAGACAAGTCATTGCACACCAACTACAGGCCCATCTCCATCCTCCCCTCTTATTTAAAGCTCTGGAATGAATAGTCTCAGACCAGCTTGTTCAGTTCCTGGACAAATATGAAATCCAGTGCCCAGAACAGCATGGCTTCCAAAAAGGGCATAATACCACTACGGCACTGTTAGAATTTACCGGATTCATCCATGACACCCTCGACCAAGGAATCTAGGGGGTGAGCAGTATTCATTGACCTGACAAAGACATTTGCTACTGTTAACCACCCACTCCTACTCAGGCAACTGACCACTCTTGGGCACTCCAAGGATGCACTGCCCTGGTTTGCTAGCTACCTCGGGGGAAGGGTCCAACATGTTAGGATTGCTGGCGTCACCTCTGATGAAAAAACAGTCCTCTCAGGTGTCCTGCAGGGGTCTATACTGTGGCCATTACTCTTTTCTCTCATCCTGAACAGTCTTCCTAGTGTCTGCCAACAAAGAATATTCCTCTATGTGGACGATGCAGTACTGTTTACTAGCAACCAAGACTCTAAACAACTTGAGAGTCAATTGCAGTGTGATTTCAGGCATGTCGAAGAGTGTTTTAGCTCACATAAACTCATCCTGAACTACAGCAAAGCTAAGGTCATGACATTCTGCAATGCACGGAGCAAGTATAAACCTCTGTCCCTCACCATCAAGAACCACATAGGGACTTCACTTGAACATGTTCCGGAGTTTAAGTATCTCGGCATCACCTTGAACAGTTCCCTTTCTTACACACGGCACATTGGCAATGTAGCTAAGGCCACCAACATATGGATAGACCTGTTCCACAAGCACAAACACTGCATGACCACTGATGCCCTTAGACTGGCCATCTTCAGCACCAGCACCTCCATTGTTGACTATGGTCTAGTCATCTATTGCTCTGCTTCCTCTACTGCCCTCCGGAGGATATCAGTGACACTCAGCAAGGCCTGTAGGCTTCTAACAAGTGCTGCCTGCCTAACACACACCTGTGACCTGTACACCCAGGCCGGATGGCTACCACTCCTTAGTAGAATACAATACCAGACCTGCTTGTTAACCAACTCTCCTCGGGCTCATGCCATCAGAAGTGGCAAAGCTCCTTACTGTCAACAGCAGTACCCAACTTACACACAGTGCTCTATATCAAACCTTCTAGGTCCCCAGATGCCAGACCACAATGGGTCAGAGGTTATTCACACACAGGGCTCCTCAGTGGTACAATACCCTTAACAAAGAAACACTTACAACTGCGATGCTTGGTCCCTTTAAAAGGCACCTCCGACTATTCCTCACCTCTACCACTCAATGTGACTGCCTCTCCTAAGTAACTGCCTCCTCATTTTACCCTAGTTGAAGGTGACCTGTAACCTCCCTTAGAGCTCCACTTTTTTGGCACCAGTTTCCCCCACTCTCACCCCTTACCCTCCGCCCCCACACACCACACTGCCTCATGCACCCCCTCTCCTCTCTAATGGCACTTTCAGATGTGGGTCCCTCCAGCCCATCCACCTAGCAATTTTGCCTCCCACCTCTACCCACTGACAATGGCTCTTTAGCCTGCCTACTTTTTCCTGACTCCCTCCTACCCTATACTAACTATATACTGTTCACCCTGAAACTTGTCTGAAGCTGGCTTATGTTGTCTCTCTCCATTTTTGGCTGTATAATAAATGCTTAAACATCTCTGTGTTTTTAAGACTGTAACCATTGTTGACCTTTGTATGTATGTTACCCTACATCCTTTGACATGGAACCTTTGCAAATGAGCAGTTCCTGCTCAAGGGTATTTGTAATACTAGAGTTTAATAAAATAAAAATAAAAATAAAAAAAATACATTCCTGAAGTTTATAGAATCATGTGCATTTGACTCATATATAGGTGTTTTCAGGTCAAATCTCCCCCCAAAAAAAAAGGCAACCTGGCAAGTTCAAATTTTGAACACATTTCCTTTAAGAGACAGTACTTGTACTGATTTGAAATACAAGGTAACAGTTTCTTTTTTCTCACTAACCTTTTACCTGAATCCTACAGCAGTTTTCCTCTTAAGTACGAGACCATGATAGGTGGGTAAAAAACAAAAATTAAAAGAATATTGCATTCACTGAAACTATATTACTACAAAAGTTTTAAATACTGCTTATTTTTACAAATTTACTAATGTTACAGTGCATTTACAGTACATAATAATTTACATGTTACAGAGAAAATATATATTCTCAACTAACACTACTAATAAATACTTTTACTGCACAGTACTAGTTAATCTATTGCTGAAATATGTTATTTATGCATTCATAGGGACTACTTTTTAGTTTTTAAAAGTTTAGAGTTAATGTATTGTACACTTGTTTGAAAATAGTAAAGAAATTGTTATCGCAATCAGAGTGACTCAATCTAATTATTTTATGATGGTGGTCCATTTTATAAGTGTGATAAGCCACTATAGGGTGTGCATTAAAGGATTTTAATGCACTTCCAAGGGGTGTAAGGACACTCGTCCTTCAGCCTTGTGCCTTAGCATACCCATGGGTGTGTATTAAAATCCTTTAATGCACACCCTGTCATGGCTTATTACTTACTTGTGCCATGGGGGTGGGGGGTCAGTCTTTTACTTAATGTACATTTGTATGCAGAATCAGAATTTGATGGAACCATAAGCTGCCCCAGTTCTAGGCTTACAAGAATGCACAAATGTGGAAGACAAAATCAGATGCAATTTTTTATAAATAACTGATACAGATGCAAGCTTTCTCTGCTAGGAAACAGCCTGTTCTGATAATTTTTCTATTGACCACACAGTTTAAATGAAACTGCTGTACTTGTATGAATCAATTCAGCAATAAAATACTGCAGATTATAAATAGGATCTCAGAAATGCTGCAATCTGATTGGCAGTTAGAATTCCAACAGCCTTACATTAATCCCTGTTACACTGTCATGTACAGTACTGGATTAACAATGGATCCAGTGCTCCGTGGAGCCAGGCCCATGCTCGGAAGGGGACCCACTGGCCCGGGGTAGGCACCGCCCACATGCCTTGTGGAAGTTGTGGATTGTTCTTTGGTGTGGCATTATTTATTTATTAATTTATTTATTTAATTTTTGCACAATAAGTGCTCTGCCTGCCCTTGTGTGTGCTCACACTGTTGCCAAGTCTTCAGTGACATCACATGACATGGAGGAGCAGAGCGCACGAGTTGCATGACACACACTTTCCCGCCTCCATAGACAGGCTACAGCTCAGTTGGTGATGATGTGAGCTCTTTCTTGGTGGCATCAAAAGTAATTTTGGTCTCCTCAGTCTCATTCAGACTCTCGGTGGGTCTGGCTACAAGAAAGCACAGGACCGTTCGGGTCATAGACAGGAGTCAGGACTTCAGTTCCAGAAGGAGAAGAGAACTCAAGGAGGAGGTCTTAACTGGCGTGCTCACTGGGCTGGTGGGAAGTGGCAGGCTGCAGGTTCCTGCCAGATGTCCAGATAACTAAGTTATCACAATTGCTCGCCATCCACACTTGTAGCTTGTGTTTATTTACTTGAATCTTAACATGTCGTTCTGCACTGTGCACATGTTCTAGCAGCCGCCTGCAACCTCGAACATGTGAGCTGATCAGTACAGCAGAAGTTCTGCTGTACTGAATTAGCTTGCTCATTCGATCAGGCAGGCAGCTGCTCAAATGTGCGGACAGCAGTCAGTGAACAGTGCCTGTGTGCGAATGTGTGAGGGGCCTTACCGGCACCTGACCTCCATTGGTTGTTGCCCCATGTCCCCCCACCCTTTTGTAATCTGAAATGTCGCCCACCCCTGGTTACCACAGCTCTGAGCATGTTGGTTTCTCCCATGTAATGCTGATCCTAGCTAGGTAGGTCTTATGAACACCGCACTCCTCCCCCCCCCATGAAAATGGGAGTCCACAAAACATTTTGGCACTGGGCCCACAAAGGTTCATCCAATCCTGGTCATGTGCAGCCTAATTGCCATGGCACATAGATTCTTCCTGTCAGCATTCCATCCTCTAGCACTGCTGAATGACTGGAATGATGCACTCTGATTCTGAACTAGCATTCTTAAACTGTTGAAAGAATTATTTTATTGAAAATCTCCCTCTAAACGAGGAAAACATTCAAAAAGTATACTTTTAGCACTTTTCTTTTGGAACAATTTTTTAATAATAGCAATAAGGCACTCCCAGGAGTTAGATTAACAGTCAGTTAATTACCTCCTAGAGGCAAAATAGCATTCGGCTGCACCTCGTGCCACATTACACCTCTAGGGGGTGATTAACTGACTGTTAATCAAACCCCTGGTTATGCCTTATTGCTTAACAGTATTGCACTAACTGGTGGATTCAAACAAAGTCATGGAAAACCACAGGGGATTCATAAGGGATAGGTAAAGGGTGGAAGATAAAGTACTGTAGATCTGGAGGGATCTACTGCGTAATCAACGGAACAGAACAGGCAGACTGGATGGGCCACGTGGCGCTGCCATCAGTTTCTCTGTTTCCCTGTTTCTATGTCAGCTCTGAGAGCACCTTGTGATTCCCTTGGCAAGCAGACATTTGTCCAAGCTTACACTGAAGGCCTGTGCTGTTTATAGCTATAGCGTTTTATTCTAGTTTAGACAGCCCTTGATTTCCTGTTTTGTAAGATATAATTTTTTCCCCACACTTTGAGTCTGCTTAAGCATTTGCATTTGAAACAATTAAAGTGACATGCCTTTAAATATGGTAATATATAACCAGGTTTTCGTCAGTATTCTCAGCAGTCTTGGAACACCCCTTGTATAACTGCATTTTTGTTGGGAGTACGACAAACTAGCATGCAATAGATGCTTTTTTCTGAGACTATGGGATACTCAGTGTTCAAAATCAACTGGGAATACTGCTGAAAATCTTTATTTTAAATTGTTTTTTTAAACGTTAAAGCAGTCTCAATGTGAGTGAAAAGGGAGCATGTTACAGTACAGGAGAAAAGGGGCAATCTGAAATAGAAAAAAAAAGGAATGACTACAAAATGCTTTCTAGCTTGCACTGTTGCTTTAAAGCCATTAATCATGTTTATCATACTGATGCTATGACAAATCTCCATGTTAGCAATATCATCAGGATTTGCCTTGACTTGAGTGTTGTCTCTTTTTATGTTTGCTTGCATGCATGTGCAAGAAACATAGTGCCATCATTCGAGTTTTCGGAGGTGTGGCAGCCCTCTTCCAATTCAGTCAGTGTGTTTGCAGGCGGGGTCGCAGTTCTCCAGTGCCTGCTGGAGCTGTCTATGACAGCAGTCCAAAATGCAGTGGAGTACAGTTCAAAGGGGGAGCTATGCTTCAGTGAGCAGCGATAAGATATTGCCTGCTCAAGCGCGCTCCCCCTACACACACACACACACACGCCACGCATACTGCATGCTCGCCCCCCCCACGCACACACTGTGTAGCCAACGGAGGATGCCCAACCCCCGTCGGCTGTGCTGCGCTCCCCCAAAACAGAGTTCCATATGCCACACTGGGTGCTCACTCCATGTGGCTACACATCAGAGTAGCCGACGGGGTGCCCAATCTCCCGTCGGCTCCACTGGTCCCCTCCCAGAGTACAGGTGCCACGCTGGGAGCCCACCCCAGTGTGGCAAACATCCCGCGTCATTTAAAAAAAAAAACTGAAATTGAAAACAGTCCCTCGCTGTCTCTGCCCCACCCGCCCACCCACTGTGCACCCCGCCTCCCCACACCCCTCACCCTATACTTACCTCCGGACTCTGGCGCGACGATCTTCGTGGACCGGGAAAACGCCTGCAATTTCTTCAAAGCCGACCGCGAACTGAGGAAATGCCGGTAAGCTGAATAATGGGATAGAGAGGGTTTTTTCAACTTTGCTGCATATCTCAGGCATTTTTTGGAATTATTGCACCAAATTTTCAACATGGGGTTTTTGGGACCCCTTCCCATGAATGCTCTTACTGTCATGGCATTAATCGGGCCCGAAGGGTGATTTCGCAGTCACTGCATGAAATCACCTTTTGGGACCAAGTAATGAAATGACACTGCCACTGTTCATAAGGTGGGCTCTAAAAAGCCTATGTTGAAAATGGTGAAAAATTCTCAAAATGACTGTTTTAATGAAAGGCATGCTAAGCAGTTCCTACACACGCCGTAGTTCGCAAATTTTCAACATTTTCTTACTCCAGATTTTCAACATTGCCATTTTACTACACCTCCTTATGAACGGTATAGCTGTCACTTTTCACATCTTGCCCAAAACGTGTTTCTGCCCATGTAGCGCACAATGGCGCAGTTGGTGTGCGAAATCAATGTATGGGACACATTAAGAAAATCACAGTGACACTGTTAATGAGCAGAGGTCTTAAAATGGCTATGTTGAAAATTTGGTGAAAAAATTCCTAAAAATGACTGTTTTACGAGCGTGCGTTGCGCAGTTCCTACGCACACTCGTAAGTTTGCGAATTTTCAATATTTTCACTCCAGATTTTCAACATTGCCATTTTATTACACTTCCTTATGAGCAGTACAGTTATTTTTCACACGTCACTCCCCAATGTGTTTCCATTACGTAGTACAATGGTGCAGTCGGTGTGCGAAAGCAATGTTTGGGACAGGTTAAGAAAATCACAGTTACACTGTTCATGAGCAGAGGTCTTAAAATGGCTGTGTTGAAAATTTTGTGACAAAAGTCCATAAAATGACTGTGTTACGAGTGAGCATTACGCGGTTTCCATGCACCTCATAAGTTCATGACTTTGTAATATTTTCAGTCCAGATTTTCACCAGTGGCATTTTTCCACACTTCCTTATGAACAGTACAGCTGTAATTTTTCACAACATGGCCAAAATGTGTTTTCACATTTTCAGCGCAGAGATGCGTGGTCACTGTGAGAAATCATTGTTCGGGACAGATAAAGAAAATCACAGTGACACTGTTCATGATCGGAGGTCCCAAAATGCCTGTGTTGACAATCTGCTGTAAAAAATCCCCAAACTAATTACATTACGGGTGTGTGTTGCACAGTTTCTATGCATGCTCGTGACTTCACCAGTTTTTTTTATATTTTTACTGCAGATTTGCAACATTGCCATTTTTTACACCTCACCATGAACAGTACAGCTGTCATTTTTCACATCCTGTTCGGAATGTGTTTTTGCACCTGTGGTGCTAAATGCCATAGCCGCTGTGCATAAGCAGCTTTCGACTAACAAACTGATATTGCCACTGTTCATGAGGTGGGGGTCACAAAAAAACCATGTTGAAAATTTGGAGTGAACATACCAACGAATGCCTGAAGGGTTTCCAACCATAACGCCCCACCCTGTAGAGAATGACAGGCATCAGGGGTGTGACTTGGGATTCTTGCCTGTAATGCTCATACCATTCCACACCCTGCAGCCAGTGAGAGACATCGAGAGGTATGCCTTGGACTCTTCAGCCCCAAAGTTCACCCCATTCTCCTATACCGTACCCATCTCACTGTATTTCTTGATGGAATGGGGTGCGCATAAGGGCCAAAGACCCCAAGGCACACCGTGACACTTGGCAGTGTCTGCAGGGTAGGGTGTGGTGAAATGGCATGGCCGTTATGCCTGACGCCCAAAAGGCACACCCCAATGCCTGTCACTCTCTCTGCAGGGTGGTGGTGGGGTTGGCTTCAGTTCAATACTTCACTGCCATTTCTATTATGCAGCTCTGTAACTTCTACACTACCAATGCCAATGCCAGCAAGCAAACATTCAGCATTGACAAATGCTTGTTTAACAGTGTGTTTACTCAGGATAGCCAGCTATAATGAAGCACCTCAATTACAGTGGGGTCTTGCTTCTACCCATTTCTGCAGTTGCGTGAACTAGACCACTGAGAAGCTTCAGGACTTACCCAAGATCACACAGTGAGTGAATATTTGCCTCTAGTGGGGTTCTGAACCTGTAATTTCCCAGTTTCCTAGCTGGTGCTCTAATCACTCAACTGCAATCCCTCCTTCAATAAGTCTAAGACCCTGTTTCCCACATTTATTTCTACACTTATCAAGTGTTGCAGTTTCTTGTTCATTGATTTACCCAAGGCAGTATAGCGCAGTGGTTTAAGGCTCTGAGCTGAGAACCTAGAGACCTGGGTTTGAATCTTACAACCCCCACTTGCATACTGTGTGACCCTGAGTGAGTCGCTTAACTTCCTTGTGCTCCCAGGTAACACCAGTAAACAAATCTCAGTTTAGTGTGCCTCTCCTGGTTAAAAAAAAAAGTGCATTATCGGGAAATGGGTATAGCCTAGTGGTAAAAGTAACAAGCTGTGAATGAGCTTGGTACATCCAGTAGACCTGGGGTTGATTCCCACAACCTCCTCTTGCATACTGCGCGATTGTGAGCAAGTCACTTAACCTTCTCAGTGATCCCGCGTAACCCCTGAAAGCAGGCACTTGTACCTAGTGAGCCTTACTTGGTTACCAAGCTAGGTTATGTATGAATCCCATCATGCTACTTGTTTTGTGACCTTAACCTTCTTGGATGAAACATTGTATCTATCTTTCTGTCTTCTTAACCTCCATGAGTCTTTCCTAACCTTCTTTTGGGCGTCCCCCATGTATGCTGCAGCAGTTCATATTATATCATAGTCTGTTAACAATGATACACTGGTGGACTTCTCATGGACCCACAAGCCCTATTTTCAAAGTGGTCTCTGAAGTGGGACTGATTTGCAGAGTGTTAGTTAGAGACCATCTATTAAATGGTGTACTGCACCTGGCAGTCCGACATGAGATGTGTTACAGTTGCAGCCAGACAAATCGATTCAAACTTTTATTTTGTATTTTTATTTTTTTGGGAATTCAAGTTTTATTGACGTTTGTCTGCAGTGTGCAGCAAATATCTGACTACATTATATGACTGGCCAGAGATAAACCCATGGAAATACAGAATAATATTACTCATAATAGTACATAGCTTAACAATATAGATAGCTAAATTATATAGTTACTAAACTCACTTAAGATGAACCCTTATAAAGGACAAACATTACCGTGAAAAGAACAATAAACAGAATACAAATACACCTGCTTCTTGTCATTTGGTAAGATGCACTCATTCCAAGCATAGTGAGGACAGAAGAATGTTTTCTAAGCTCTCCTTATCCTCTCCTTATAGGTACAGGAAGGGGGAGGGATGGAGAGTGGTAACCAAGGTGGATGAATGAAGAAGTCCTCTAGCACTAGTCAGTGTGTGTAGGTAAGGTAGGGTCCCGACTCCCCAGGAATCCCCAGATTTGTCCAGAGTGCCCCTGATTGTGTGCTGGCTAGACCATACTGCCTCTCTTTATAGAGATCTTAATAACTCCCAGACACCCTGACTCCTCATGTTGGGACCTTTACAGACAAATTTGTTATCCTCAAAACAGTCTCACAAACAGCTCCACCAATGAAAACTGAGATTCTAGAATTTGGAACTGTGACCGCCTTGAAAAAAATCTTGTTGGCCAGCCCGGCGGCACTGAGGGCTGAGGCGCTGGATGCCTTACCTTGTGCTATGCCAGCAACTCAGGTTTTGAAATGACCTGTCATCAGGGTGCCGCATGGGAGGGAGGGTGGGAGCAAGATTTAGCACTGGCTCTCTCCTCTCCCGGGAGGGGGGATCACCCCCAGTAGTCCCACCATCACTGGATAGAAGTCCAGTGACAGATGCAGGTGATAATGGTACAACAGGTAGTGTGGGGTGTCCCATACTGCATGATGTGTGCATGCCTCCACATGCACGCGTGATGCCGGGATGCATGGGGTCGGGGAACAAATGCCGTAAAAAATGTACAAACTACTTATGGGGAAAAAAAATATTGTTCAAATGTTCCCCGTGAGACGCTGATGTGCTTCTGTCCTGGTTGGTTTTGGCAGTGACTGGAAACCTACTGACTTGAACACTACCATCTGACATGACATTTTGCCCATCTTCCCCTCTCCCACCAATGACCCTACTGCACCAACCTCCCCCACTCCTGGTTTCCTCTTTCCTCCTGTCACACCACTAGAAGTATACAATGCAATCACCACCTTAAACCAATACGAATCCTGCCCTGATGGTTTGCACTCCAGACTGCTCCACGTCTGCCACTGCCATAGTTGCCCCCTTGACACACATAATAAATCTCTCTCTCTCTCTCTCTCTCTCTCCACAGCCACTGTTCCTGCTGCCTGGAAATGGGCCAAGATCATCCCCCTGCACAAACGTGGAGATTGCTCATTGCCAGGAAACTACAGGCCCATTTCACTCCTCCCCTCCCTTGCAAAGGTCCAGGAATCCCTCATTCTGTCCAAACTGTTAGACTTTCTTTCCTCCAACAACTCCCTCTCACCTGTGCAGTCAGGATTCAGAAAACACCACTCCACCATTACCTCTCTGCTGCACATTACCGACTCCATTCTCTCGGCCATGGATCATAGCCAAATTTCTGTCACCATCTTTATCGACTTGGCAAAAGCCTTCGACTCCATCTCCCACCCACTGCCACTCCGTAAACTCAGCTCCTTTGGCTTCACCCAACCTGCTGTTGAGTGGTTCTGCTCTTAACTCCAAAATAGACTTCAGTCAGTTCAAATAGGTGACACCCTCTCTTCTCCTCTCCCAATCCTATCAGGTGTCCCCCCAGGCTCTATCCTCGGCCCCATCCTCTTCTCTCTCTTCATAAACGACCTTCCCTCTGCCTGCCTCTCCTCTAATGTGCACCTCTACGCAGATGACACTACCATCTTTGCCACTGGCCACTAATACGATAGCGTCTTTCACAATCTCCAGAGCGACTTCAACAGAGTCCAGTCCTGGCTTCTGGATAACCAGCTAAAACTAAATACAAACAAAACTGTCACCATGGTTTTTGGATCAAGACAGAAGCTTTCCTCCCCCCTCACCGTAATCTCCACCCTGGATGGCTCGGCCCTTGAATTGGTAGCAGCCTTCAAGTACCTGGGTGTCTGGCTAGACAGCCACCTCAGCTTCTCTACTCACATTGAGACTGTCTGCACCAAACTCTAGCCAAAACTGGCTGTCCTCTATTGGCACAAAGCCAGCCTACCCCTTCCCACCCTGTGTGAGCTCATGTGTAAAACAATCTTGCCAGTGTTGGACTATGCCAGCATTGTTTATGGAATGGCCCCACCCTTGTCTTTCTCCAAACTGGACATTCTACTCAATACTTTCTACCGCTTTGCCACTGCCCCCCCCCACACACTCACCACTGCACCCTCTACGCACCACTCTCCCTTGCCCCGCTCTCCCACAGAAGAACCATCCACAGCGCCTCCCTCAGAGCAAAATTTTGATTTGGTCCCCCCCACCTCACATTCTGCCAGGCTCCATCAAACTACCTTTATTACCCTCTCCAACACAGGGATTTGCGCAACTTTCACATCCCTCGCCCACAATATACTACCTGCCAAGCTGCCTTTTCATACCATCTCCCCCTTCTATGGAACAGCCTTCGCTCCGACCTGCACCTGGCCTCCTCCCTCCCATCCATAAAAAAATTCCTCAGACTTCTCCCAAGCTCCCTTTACCCCAAATGCCCCAACAGTCCTAGAATGCCCCCTTACGCCCCACCACCTGCTAATAAAAGTCTTGCAGCAGTCCAGTACACTTTTGTCCATGCACTGGCCTACTTTAGTGTGAATGTAAAAATTTTGTGTATGGTATGTAAAATGGTTATTTATACTGTGTCCTGGGAATTTCCTTGTGTATCTCTTCTCATTTCTGTGTACACTCTGTACCCGGGTCGCACCTGGAAATGAGCTATGGCTCAGTGTGCCTATCCCGGTTATCAATTTTTAATAAATAACTAAAATAAATGACATCCTGCTCAGGTAGTGACACAGTACTGCTTCTCTTGCAAGCCACAGTTTGGCACCCTCTTCTGCTGCAGTTTTGTGCACCATCAGTGGTACAAGGCTGCATGTAAACACAAGGGCGCACTCTCAGGGGAGTGATCCACTCCTGCCAGCAGCCATCTTATGCTAATCAGTTAGCAGAGCACATCCCCTTCCTTCCCTGCAACTGGTATTCCTGAATCAAACACAGGAATTTTCTGTCACTGTAAATAATAATCTCAGAGTTTCCGTCAACGTTTCCCACCATCAACCCCTCTAAACATTCCCTCCACTGGCCCCTTTAAAAACAGGTTATTTTGCCCATTTCTTTTAGCCATTCCTTTGCTCTGTGTGTGTTGGGGGGGGGGGACCGGGGATCAAACTTTAATTCTGCACAGCGTACAACACTGTGAATCCCAGATTTACTTACTTTGGTTGGTTCGATGATGTCCCAGTCACCAGTTCTGAATGAACAGGTGAACGGTCCAGCAGGCAGCAATCCTTCATGCTATGGACTAACGAAAACCACCAGAAGGCAAAGAACACATCCAACGATGGTCCAACCAACCATGACGCATGACCACGGACATACTGCTTACAACAGGGCAGCAGCAAGTGCAACAACAACACAGCCATAGCAATTAAACAAAAGTTACTCAGCCTAGCAAGGAGAAATAGGTTACTGTGGTGGACCCGGTCCTTTTATACCTACCTTGTTAGCATGGCTGCTTGTATTCCCTATTGTCTCCATCTGTAGCAGATGAGGCGCCAATGCTGGACACTTAAAATGCCTACAAAGTGCATCACAAGCAAAGAGGTGTGGAAAAGGCAGTTTGGGAATTGTTAGCATTGGGAGCCACTTAATGACCAGGCCGGCAGGCAGCTAACACTTCTGGAAATAGCTGTCTACCAGCCCTGCCCATAAGGAACCACCAACATTAACGATGCCAAAGCTGCCTAGTTCCCTTCACAGTTCTTTGCTTCTGGGGCACTTAATCCTACTCCTAGCTGTTTGAATTAGCCAGCAGCTGCTCTTTTGTATTGTGAGACAGGGCAGGGTATGATACTAGATTAAAAGGAGCACCAACACAGTTCCGCTGCCTATGCCAATCAGGGACAGGGGTTGGAGGAACAAACAGTAAGTAAAATTAAAAAATGATGCCCCTGCTAACCTCCACTCCTGACTGGAAGCCTCTGCCTGCAGGGGAGCTCACTTCATACTGAGCACACAAACAATAACCTCCCTCCCCCCCGACTGGAAGCCTCTGCCTACAAGAGATATTCAGTTCACTTAACACTGAACACAAAGCGTGTCTGTGTTGACATGCTGATACATCAGGTCTGAGCCTAAAAATAGATTTCTGCATCTTTTCCCCTTCTGATGCATGTTAGCACAGTCACTGACAAGCACATGTGTGGATCTGCATGCCCTACCTGTCTCATCTGATGATGAACTTCAGTGGTGAAGCATTCGTGAGTAAAAGATTGTCGGTCAATGTGGATTAAGTTATGAGTGAATATATGATACACCATCTTTTTCAGCATGGTGGGAGCATGTATGTGTTTACACAGATGTTTGTTCTTCAATAAATCCAGGTAATGTAATGTATAAGTAAGAAAAAAACACCTGAGATTTTTGTGAGTTGTGTGCTGATGAACTGTGCCCTACAGAATATAAACTTCCCTGGCAGCCATCCAGAGTCACGAAAACAGTGGTTTTGTGGAGCCTGATGAGTTACTGCTTGCTGCCAAAGGTCACCATGACCATTTTCTGACACTGATTGACAGTTGCTTTGAGTAGAACCAGCAGCACTGTAGATTGTCGAAACCCAGCAAAATGGTTGCTTCTAGCTCAGCAGAAAATGATGACTATTTTGTTTCAGGCAGGGCCTTGTGCAATGAAACTCATAAATGATTCTGAGGGCCCTATGTGAAGCAGCACATGTGTGTGGCAAAGCTCCAGCCTGTATCTTGAAACAATAGTCCTATAGGGGATAATCCCAGAACCTATAGCTTGACCTTGGGTCACAAGAATAGGGGATGAGGGAGTGGGAGGGCATTAGGTTTGATAATCTATATGCCCATAGTCTGGGCAACAAGCTCCCTGAACTTGTGGCCTTGATGGAAGAGGGATGCCTGGATAGCGTAGTAGTCACAGAAACATGGTACACAGAGAACCATGACTGGGATGTTAGCATACCAGGGTACACAATTTACAGGAGAGACAGGGAGAGTAGAGGAGGGAGAGGAGTAGCACTCTGTGTAAGGAAAGGGATAAAAGCAATGGAAAAAAAGAGCAAACAGGGAGGAGAGGAGGCACATTGGGTCACCTTAGAGACTGGAAATGGCAGCACAATCCGCACAGGGGTTGTATACAGACCCCCATGTCAGGAAGAGGAAATGGACAAGGATATGATAGCAGGCATCCTTAGGATGCAGAGAAAGGGGAGATACTGTTGATGGGGACCTGAATATGCCAGATGTTAACTGGAGCACCTTTGCTGCAGCCACATCCAAGAGCAGGGCCATTCTTGATGCCCTACAGGTGGCACGACTCAGACAGCTAGTTTTGGAACCAACTCATGAGGGGGCAATCTTAGACCTCATACTCTCAAATGGGGACAGTGAGAGGATCTCAGATCTAGAAGTGGGTAGCCATCTGGGAACAAGTGACCACCAAACAGTGTGGTTCACGATAAACTCAGCTACAGAATCAAGCCATACAAAAGTGAGGGTATTGGACTTCAGGAGGGCTGACTTTGGCAAGATGGGAGAGTGCCTTAGAAAAGCACTAGTAAACAGGCTAGAAGGAGGGATGGAGCAACAATGGGGAAACATCAAAACTGCTGTCACAGAAGCAACAAGCCTTTGTGTGAAGCAAATAAGCAAATCAAAACAAAAGAAAAAGCCACTATGGTTATCAAAAGAGGTGGCGGGGAAGGTTAGGGAGAAAAAGATAGCATTTAGGTAGCATAAGGAAACACAAAAGGAGCAGGACAGAGAACTGTACCAGTTAAGGCAGAAGGAGGCATGGAGGGAAGTCAGAATAGCAAAGGCCCAAACTGAGGAAAAGATAGCCAACTCGGTTAAGAAGGGGGATAAAACATTTTATAGCTACATCAGGGAGCATAGAAAGACAAAGGGAGGGATAGTGTGGCTGAACAGAAAGGATGGTGGGTGGGCAGAGAGGGACAGTGAAAAAGCAGGGATACTGAACAAATACTTCTGCTCAGTATTCACAAAAGAGGAGGAGGGGGAGGTGCCTAATCCATTTAACAGAAGCACTCTGGATAGGGGAGTCGATCCCAGTCCTTTCACAGAAGAAAAGGTTCTGAAACAACTCCTAAAACTGAAGGTGGACAAAGCAATGGGGCCTGATAGAATTCACCCCAGAATTCTAAAAGAATTAAGGGGAGAACTAGTGACACCACTGACTACCCTTTTTAACAAATCATGGGAGGATGGTGTGGTACCTGAGTACTGGAGGAAGGCTGATGTGATTCCCCTTCACAAAAGTGGGGGCAAGACAGAGGCAGGAAATCACAGACCTGTCAGTTTGACCTCTGTGGTAGGGAAAGTGATGGAATCATTTCTGAAGGAAAGAACTGTTGAATACCTAGAGGCCAGTGGGGCACAGGGCCCAAGGCAGTATGGGTTCACAGCAGGTAAAGGTTATGTCAGAAGAATCTAATTGATTTCTTTGACTGGGTGACCAACGTAGTAGACCAGGGAAGGGCTGTGGACATGGTCTACCTAGAATTTAGCAAGGCATTTGACACAGTCCCACACAAAAGATTAATAATCAAATTAACCAGCCTTGGAGTGGGTCCCAGGGTGGTAGCCTGGGTAAAATATTGGCTGGACAACAGGACACAGAAGGTAATTGTAAATGGAGTCCACTCTGAAGAAAGAAAAGTTACTAGTGGGGTACCGCAGGGTTCAGTACTGGGTCCAGTCTTTTTTAATGTCTTTATAAGTGACATTGCAGAGGGACTGGAAGGAAAAGTATACTTCTTTGCAGATGATACAAAAATGAAACAGGGTTGATATACAAGGAGGTGTGGAAAGGATGAGAAGGGACTTGGCAAGGTTGGAGGAATTATTTATTATTTATTTGTTTTTGTTAACCGGGTAAGGCACACTAGACAGCCAAGTGCCTATTTTCAGGTGCGACCCGGGAGGTTACAAAGGTAGAGGCATACATATAACAGTGAGGGGAGTCAGTTACATACAGATGGTGCAAAAAAGCATTAACAGGAGTAGTTTAGGCAGCTGAACAGTACAACTCATATTTAGCGTACACAGGAAAACAACAGACAATAACCTGGAAGGAAATAAGGAAGAAAGGCATTGTTAGAGTACTTTAGGACATGATACATACGAAAGTTGCAATAAGGGACAGTTGAGGGACATGTATTAGGTGGGCTAGGGAGATGGCAGCTGGATACTTAACTGGAATGAGTAAGTGCAGCAGGGGAGAGGGGCCGAGGACAGGAAGACAGGGGGGGGGACAGAGGGGTGAAGGGGGACAGATGGAAAAAAGAAACGGAAGAAACCAATTGAAGGATCGGGGTAGAGAAGGAGAATAGAATAAGGAGCAGGTGTCCACCACCAATTCTGGAGGGTAAAATGCAGTGGGTGCTAAAAGCCCTCAGTATACAGGGTGATCATGTATATTAGGAGGAACAGGGACATATGGAGGAAGAATTCAGGAAGTTCCAGAGAGAGGTTTTGAAATGACAATGGGAGGGGGAGGACTGGGTAGGGACTGGAAGCGAGTTCCAGATTTTAGGGGCATAGGTGGTAAAGATGCGGTCACCCGTGAGGGATCGAGTTCTGGGAACCAGACGATCTAGAGCCATCCTTGACCTGAGATGGTAGGATGGGGGGGCCGGGATTGAGGGGAGGGGCGAGGGCAGAGGGGTGGCTGATCTGATAATGTTATCAATGAAATTGCCAAGCACGAAGGTGCGGTGCTTTCCTGGAAGGAGCCACCCCAGACGAGTGTAGAGATCACAGCGGTGAGTGAGAGGAGGGGCAGAGAGGGCAAAGCGGCAGATGTTATTGTAGGCTGAGTCCCATTTGAGGAGACTGGATGTGGGTACAGGGGCAAAGGTAACCAGCCCATAGCAGACAGTAGGGAGGAGAACCCCTCTGGCAAGGGCCATGCGAGCTGCTGGAGTTAGGCAGTTTTTGGCTCTGTAGGCGAGGCCAGGTTTACAATTTGTAGAATGGTCAGAAGTATGGCAGCTTGGATTCAATGCAAAGAAGTGCAAAATAATGCACCTGGGAAACAAAAACCAAGGGGAAGCTTACACAATGGGGGGGGGTAGTAACAACAACAAAAATGGAAAGAGACCTGGGGGTAATCATATCAGATGACCTTTAGGTTAGCAAGCAATGTGAGAAGGCAGTAGGATTGGCTGTGGGGATACTGGATGTATAGGAGAGGCATCACCAGCAGAAAACAGGAAGTTGTTATCCCTCTGTACACACAGTTGGTGAGACCCCATCTGGAGTACTGCATTCAGTTCTGGAGACCCCATCTCTACAAGGACATAGACAGGATGGAGGCAGTCCAGAGGAGGACAACTAAAATGGTGCAGGATCTGCAAGAGAAGCCATACAAGGAGAGACTAAAGGAGCTTAAAATGTATACCTTTGAGGAAAGGAGGGAGAGGGGGGACATGATAGAAACTTTTAAGTACCTCAGTGGAATCAACAAAGTCCAAGACGGTAGCATCTTTCAGAAAAGAGATGTGCAAGAACAAGGGGACACAATTTTAAGATAGAGGTGGGACTGCTCAAGGGCAATGTGAGGAAGTATTTTTTCACAGATAGGGTGGTGGACGCATGGGACAGCCTTCCTGAGGAGGTTGTGGGGTCTAAAACTGTGGGAGAATTCAAGAATGCATGTGACAGACATAAGGCAATTCTTGTGGGGGGGTAGGAAGAAATAGGCTGTTGGTTAACTAGGATCTGCAGCTTATCCTGTAGGTGGAAATGGGCAGACTAGATGGGCCAAGCGGTCCTTATCTGTTGTCAAAGTCTATGTTTCTACGTTTCTATATGCCACATGTCCCTCTTTTTGAGGCTTTCTAACCCTGTTGTATGCATTAATGTATTCATTAATGTACTTTTATGCAATTAATATGCGCACACACACACACACACACACACACACACACACATATATATATATATATATATATATATATATATATACATATACATTCCTTGGGAAAAAAACTTTGTTAATGCAAGAGTTTGGGTTAAAGCAACAAAAGTAGGGAAACAAGAGGGTTCTTGGAAATATAATTAGTAACAACCTTATGCCCTTAAACCACTGTAGAATAACAACTCAGAAAGCAAACTGACTTTAGGGATGAATAAACAAGCATTTGTCAATGCCGAATGTTGTTACGCTGGCACTGGCTTTGGTAGTGCAGTACGGAAAAACATTTTGGGCAGGATGTGAAAAATGACAGCTGTACAGTTCATAAGGAGGTGTAAAAAATGCCAGTGTTGAAAATGTGGCATGTAAATATAGCAAATTTGCGAAGTTACAAGGGTGCGTGGGGAATGTGCAATGTGCGCTTGTAACACAGTCATTTTATGGGCATTCGGAACCAAATTTTCAACATAGGCATTTTAGGACATCTGCTCATGAACAGTGTCACTGACATTTTCATAATCTGGCCCGAACACTGATTTCCCACAGTGACCACGCTTCTGTGCACCGGAAATGCGGAAACACATTTCAGGCAGGATGTGGAAAATGACAACTGTACTGTTCACAAGGAGGTGTACAAAAATGACAATATTGAAAATATGGCACGAAAATAATGTGAATTCGCGAAGTTATGAGCCTGCGTAGCAACTGCGCAACGCATGCCGTAAAACAGTCATTTTTTGGATATTTTCCACCAAATTTGCAACATAGGCTTTTTGAGAAACCACCTCATGAACACTGGCACTGTCATTTCGTTAATCAGTCCCAAAAGGTGATTCCACACAGTGACTGTGAAATCACCTTTCGAGGCTGATTAACGCCATGACAGTGATAGAATTCATGAGGAGGGGTCCCAAAAACCCCATGTTGAAAATGTGGTGCCAAAATTCCAAAAAATGCCCGAGATATGCATTAAAGTTGGAAAAACCCTATTCATTCAATTATACAGCTTACCGGCATTTGCTCAGTTTGAGGTCGGCTTTGAGGAGTGCAGACGTGTTCACGGTCCACCAAAGATCATCACACCAGACTCCTGAGGTAAGTATGGGGTGAGGGGGTGGGGAGGCAGGGCACAGTGGGTGGGTGCAGGTTGTGAGGGGGGCCAGGGAGACCACCGAGGGACCTTGTAGTTTCCTTCTTTACAGGGAAAAAAAAAATAAAAGACATCGGGGAACCGTTTTCATTTTTAGTAGGTGCTGTGGCATGCTCGGGTGGGCTCCCAGCATGCCACCTGAGTGTGGGTGGGTGGGTGCTTTAGCCGATGGGCTATCGGGCACCCCCATCAGCAAACAAGGGAAGAGGGGGGCGCAGGAGCCGAGGGGGACAGGGCACCCCCTCAGCAAGCAAAAAACAGAAGGGGGACCATATTAGGCTGATGGGGATTGGGCACCCCCATCAGCAAAGAGAAACTGTTGGGGGGCACATGATGCTGAGGGGAATTGGGCACCACCTCGGCAATCAACAAAGGGGGGGACTACATGATGCCAATGGGGATTGGGCACCCCCATCGGCACACAATAAATGGGATGTTGCCAGGCAACAGCGGCAGTCACTGCCACCATATTGCCTGCACATAGGGGTAGGCGTGTTGAGGTCACACTGCATGAGAGCTTCGCTCTCATTGCAGTGGACCTTTTCTCAGATGTCATTGCCTCATTAGCTAGGCAGGGTGTCGGCCCCTGCTGCTGGCTGATTGGGGAATGTGGGATGCACCTACTGGTGCCTGCCATGCATTCGCCCAACAGCGACCACGCCTCCAAATATCCACTGCCGCAAGATGTTGGCTGCGCAAGCACGCCAACATAAAAAAGGATTCATCTCAAGGACAGAACAGTGCCTCCTTCCACTTTATAGTTCATATGTATGACCCTACTTGGACTATGCATTCCCCTTTTGGGCCCCACATCTTAAAAAGGACATTAAGACACTAGAAGTAATACATCACAGACTGACAAAAACGATTCCAAGGTTGGCAAACCAAATTAAGGAACTGAACTTATTTAGTCTCGAAAAACGATGACTAAGGGGAGACATCTTGTTACTTCACAAAATATTAAAAGATGCAGAACTAAGTATAAAATGTGGTTTTGTAAACAATTTCAGAACAGTGAATCTTAAATCTCACAACCTCCAACTGGTTATTCCTAAGGCCAACACTAACAGAAGGGATCATTTTTTCATTGTAAAAACAACAAAGATCTGGAACCTGCTGCCACAAAATCTCATCAAGATTGAGGACTCAAACCTCTTTAAAAAGGAAATGGACAAGTACCTCAAACAGTCCAGTTAACAAATACGCCCGCTCAGAGTGAGATACAGTCCATATGGGCTAAGTGCTTCTTCTGTCTTGGACAGTAATGTGGCATTAGGGTTTCCAACTTTGCACCTTTATAACTTGGCCCTGTTCAACCGATTTGCATGCAGCTAGACAGGAACTAAGTTGATGCCAAGATCTCTGGATCCTGTAAAATGCAAAGTTACAGAGGTGCAGAAACAATAAGATTCTCCATTTACAACAGTTTTGTTTTGCTCACCTGTAACTCAGAAGGACTTTGATTTGAGACTTGAAACATTTAAGTTTGATAGAGATTAGCCCAAGGCTGTTCCTTTGCTATTTTTTTGTTTCCTAGGCAGAACCGTGTTGAGAATATTTAAAAGAACGGGTTCATTAAACTGGGCATGCTCATTACGTTTTTGGGATAACTGTATTTTGACAAAAACATGTTGTTATATTTTTGTTAGGTGAGATCATCACAAAATGTTTTAATTCAATCTGGTAGCATGGTGCACTAACGCTTTCATGATACACACCATGCTGCCATTCTCAGGGGGCCGGACCATGTCAGAATATCTGTGCATGCTCCGCTTACATGCCTATTGCTGAAGCAGCTACTATGGACTGCTCACAGACAGGCAAAACAGAAAAGAGTAAAATAAGTTAAAACTGGCAGTGGCAGGTCCTCAGTGTCCACTAGCGGTATGAATTGCCTCCATGTTACGTATTTATACTAATATTTATGATCAGAACCACCCGTGGGTGCTCAGTCCCACAGCTGGTATCCTCTTCCCATAGCACGGATTGCCCATTTGTGTTACCAGTAGCTGGTGTACTCAATTCTACTACTGGTTTCATTATGCCAACACTGGGGTGCCCTGTCCCCCCGGTGCCAGTTTCAGTGTCAGAATCCCGGCCTCGCTGAGTATTTGCTACAACAGGGTGCCCACTCTGGTGCTGCTACATTTCTTCACATCCCCCATTTGGTTTCCAACCCCCCCTCCTCCTCCATACCATGCAACACCATGGTGCCCACCCCTGGTGTTGTCGAAGACTTCACAGACACTGGGTTCCTGTAACAGAGAAAACAGCCCCTCATTGTTTGTTTTTCTTTCTTTAAGTACAGGACACCTAAAACAAAGTTAACAGTCCATTGATGTCTTTTCTGCCATGTCCCTACTCCCCTCACCCTTATTGCCACATACTCAGAACCCACACCCCACAGCCCACGCTCCACACCTCTCACTCACCTAAGATAGTCCACCAAAATAAATCATCTGTTCATTGCTGAATGTGCAGCTGCTCTGGAGCCCAAATACTAAGTGACTGAATATAAGAAAAGTGCAGGTCATGTATTTTCAATTCATTTTGAACTTTTAATCATAACTTTGTCTTTTTTTGATATTTATAACCCAAATGCTCAACATGGCCTTTTTTTGTCCCCACCTCGTGAACAAGGGAGGTAACATTTTTCAAATTTGTCCCAAAAGATGATTTTGCAGTTGCTATGCAAAACCAGCTTTTGAACCAGATCTGAAAACTTTCACCTACCAGGTGCATTAGGTGAGGTCATAAAAAGACTATGTTGAAAATGTGGGGTACAAATATTAAAAAAACAACAAAGTTATGAAGGAATGTTGACATTTTTTTAATGCTCACTTACAAGTCTGCTATTATTTTTTCAACATTTTAACCCCAAATTTGCAACCTAGCCATGTTTGATCCCACTTGATGGATATGTTAGGTGCCATTTTTCAAATCCTGCCCAAAACGTGTTTTTGTGCTCGTGCTACAAAATGATGTTTTGGCCAGTATTTTATAAATGACACCAGTCGTGTTCAGAAGGGGGATCATATAAAGACAATGTTGAAAATTTTGGGTTAAAATGTCCCCCAAAAATTATGAAAAATGATGTGCAAAGGCCTGTCTTTGGCCCAGTGGGTATTGCATTATTGACCCATGCCAGTGAACCGAGTTCAGGGGCGTGCTCAGTAAACCTGCTGGATGGGCTGTGACTGGGGGATGGTGCTGCCACGCGGCACTGCTCCCAGCCTGAGGAGGGATGCCACAGTGTTGTCCCACATGGGTAACTAGTAACCATATGGTGAAGAGGACTGCAGTTGACAACCCCAAGGAACACCACACCAGTGATTCGCCAAGGGTCCCAAGACACCAAATCCAAATGTTTTTTTCATTTCCTTACTTTATCCACCTTGCATTCTTCAACCCTAATCGGACATCCTCTGATATTTCTAAGAAACTTCTAGAAGGGAATTCTTTTATAGTACAGCTGTGAGTGCCCCTTTGAGTGCCACCCCTGACATTTTCCACATGGGGTGTGTTGCTGAGATAACTTTTCCCAACCATGATCTCCTTAGTTTGGCATGTTCTGCCTCAGATGGGTGGCTTTCTTGAAGGAGACCAATGTCACATTTTCATTTACCCAGTTGCCCTAGAGTTGTGTGCAAAAACAGTTCTTTTTTAACTTTTTGTGTTTTATGTTATTTATTTTAGTTTGTGTTTACCAGGTAAGGTGCAATAGACAAACATTTGCCTATTTCCCAGCACAATCCGAGAGATTACAACTAGTTTAGACCACAACAGTGCAGACAATGTATACAACATAGAAGCAACATAGTAACCAGAGGAGTACATTTCTGTGTACAACCATAACACTTGTGAAAGAGCCCAAGGGTACAATTATATATATGACAATGCATTTAACAAAAATGTGATAAGAGGGTGATGAGAATAGCAATATGACACATGTCTAATAGCAAAGGAGCATTGGAGAAGGGTAATTGGTAGAAACACGAAGGTACTGGCAATAAATTTACTGCAGTAAATTGTATCAGGCTGATTTTGTTGACCACTGGAGAATTGCAAGAGCTTCTTCATTAAAACTGAAATATTTAATTCAGCTGTACTACTAGAATGGGAATAGGGAAGGTAAGCTCTTAGCCTTTCACTTATGTAAAGTGGTGACATCTCACTGCATCACTAAAATTCAGATGATGGATCAGCCTGACCGAAGATATTTAAAACTTCTATGAACATAGCTAAGGAGTTTAGGAAATATACTATCACAAACTGCACAAAGAGGGGAGGCTGATGGGGAGGGCAGGATGATAGCAATAATTTTTTAGACACATTGAAACTACCCAAATTATCAGAAGAGGAACAGCAAAGCTTAGACATGTCTATTTCCACTGAGGACATTAATCAGGCAATTAAGGAACTTAAGTCAGGAAAAGCACGAGGCCCTGACAGGTATAGCACAGATTTTTTATAAAACATTCACTGAGGAATTGATCCCAGTATTGAAAAAAGTTTTTAATGTGGGGGAGGGAGAGGGGGCCTTCCGGATTCCTTGTCCACACCACATATGTTATTCATAAACGTGGCGAAGAGAAACATAGAAACATGGAAGTTGTCAGCAGAAAAGGACCACTTGGCCCTCCCTTTCTGCCCAGATGGTCCATGCCTAGTCTGTCTCTGCAGACCCTAACAGGTCTCCAGCAACCCGCCCTCCTCTCTGCCTATTTAATAATATTTCCCTATGTCTATCCCATGCATGCTTGAAGCCGTTCTTCTCCAGCACTTCTGCTGACAGACTGTTCTGGCCATCACCAACTCTTTCAGTGAAGTAGTACTTCCTCCCATTCCTCTTAAACTTCCCCCCTACAGCTCCATCACATACCCTTGTGTCCTTGTTCTCTTTCTTATTTGAAAGAGACTCCCTTCCTGTATCCTGTATACTCCTGTGAGGTACTTGTACTGTAGGTCTGTAAATTGTTCCGTCTCACTCTCCTCTCTTGTTGGGTGTACATGTTTAGACCCTTTACTCTCCCCTCATATGGTTTTTGATACAACGCCTACACCATTTTAGTTGCCCTCCTCTTGACTGCCTCCACCCTGTCTATGTCCTTTCTGAGGTACAGTCTCCAGAACAAGATGCAATACTCCAGGTGGGTCTCACCAGTGAGCAATATAGAGGCTACACTACCTCAATTCTCCTACTGGAGATACCTCTTACTATGCAGCCAAGCATCCCACTATTTCCTATCCATTGGCCCATTTCTAATCCAATTCACCACTTTGGATCCCACTGCTAGACTGCTCAATTTCTTTATCAGTCTCCTGTGCAGTACAGTGAGGAAGGCCTTACTAAAGTCCAGATGGACCATGCCCACTGCCCTCCCCCTGGTCTATTTCCCTAGTCACCCAGTCGAAGAAATAAATTAGATTTGTCTAGCATGACTCCCCACCGTGACTCCATGCTGCCTGTGGTCTTGCAGCCCACTTGATTCACGAATACGCTGTTAACCTTCACTTTAAAAGGGTTTCTGTTGATTTCCCCACCACTGAGGTAAGACTGACCGACCAGTAGTTACTACTATCTCCTCCCTGCTGCTGCTCTTCTGGAGAGGGACCATGTCTGCTCTCTTCCAGTCCTCTGGAACGGTGCCTGTTTCCAGTGAGCTGTTGAGTAAGGCAGTCAGTGAGGCAGCTAGCACCTCCTGAGTTCCTCTAGTACCCTTGTGTGTATCCTGCCTGGTCCCATAGCCTTGTCCCCTTTCAGAGCTGCAAGTCCCTTCAGGACTCTTTCCTCTAAGAATGGACTTGTGCCCTCCATTTCCCCCTTTGTTCCTGCTGCTAGCTGGTGGTCCAGTCCCCCATCCTCAGCTTTGGAGACTGAGCAGAAGTACATGTTCAGGGTGTCTGCTTTTTCTTGGTCCTCTTCTGCTCAGTCTCCTCCTGCCACCCTCCTTTTCCTCACTGACCCTCTCCTTGCCTTCCTCTTCTCACTTATGAGGTCTTCAGGCCTTATGCTCACCCCATTTCATAACAAAATACACTGAGATGGGTGCAGTATATGAGGAATGGGATGTACTTTGGGGCTGAAGAGTCCAAGACACACCTCAGTGCCTGTCACTGGCTGGAGGGTGGGGGTGGGGGTGGGGGTGGAATGGTCTGAGCATTACAACTGATAATTCCAAGTCACACCCCTGACGCCTGTCAGTCTCTACAGGGTGGGACATTACGGTTGGAAACCAGGTGTTTGTTGGCATTTTCACTCCAGATTTTAAACATGGGCTTTTTGTGATCCCACCTCATGAACAGTGGCACTATCAGTTCATTAGCCAAAAGGTGATTTTGCACAGCGACTGCACCATTTGGCATCACAGGTGCAAAAATACATTTTGGGAAGGATGTGAAAAATGGCAGCTCTACTGTTTATGAGGAGGTGTAAAAAAATGGCAATGCTGAAAAGCTGGAGTGAAAATATGAAAAATTTGTGAAGTCACGAGCATGTGTAGAAAGTGTGCAATGCACGCCGTCACGCAATCATTTGAGGGATTTTTTTTAACCAAATTTTCAACATAGGCATTTTGGGACCTATGCTCATGAACAATGTCACTGTGATTTTGTTAATCTGTTCTGAATGTTGATTTTCCACAGTGACCGCGCCATTGTGCACCACATGTGCGAAGACACATTACGGGGAGGATATGAAAAATGACAGCTGTACTGCTCATAAGGAGGTGTAAAAAATGCAATGTTGAAAATCTGGAGTGAAAATGTGAAAAATTGATGGTCACGAGCATGCGTAGAAACTGCACAATGCACGCCCATAATGCAATTGTTTGGGGGATGTTTTAAACCAAATTTTTAACATAGACATTTTGAAACCCCTGCTCATGAACAGTGTCACTGTGATTTTGTTACTCTGTCCTGGACATTGATTTCACACAGCGACCACACCATTGTGCGCCACATGTGTGAAAACACATTTCGGGCAGGATGTGAAAAATTACAGCTGTACTGTTCATAAGGAGGTGTGAAAAAATGGCAATGTTGAAAATTTGGAGTGATAATATTAAAAGCTGTTGAAGTTACAAGTGTGCATGGACACTGCGTAACACATGCTTTTAACATGACATTTTTTGGAATTTTTTCACCAAATGTTCAACATAGGCTTTTTGGGACCGCACCTCGTGAACAGTGGCACTGTCATTTCATTACTTGGTCCCAAAAGGTGATTCTGCACAGTGACCTCAAAACAACCTTTTGGGACCGAATAACAAGATGTGTTCATGAGGTGGGGTCCCAAGAACCCCATGTTGAAAATTTGGAGCCAAAACTCAAAAAAATGACTGCGATATCCACCTAAGTTGAAACCCCCCATTTATGCCATTATACAGCTTACCGGCATTTCTTCATTTTGCAGTTCAGTTTTGAAGAGTGCAGACGTGTTCCTGCTCCACTAAAGATCGTAGTGCTGGACCTCTGGAGGTAAGCATGGGGTGAGGTGGTGTGTGGAGGTGGGATGCAGAGGGTGGGTGTGGTTGGGGAGGAGGCGCCGAGATAACAGACCATTTTCTTTTTTTCAGGTACACTAAAAAAGAATTAGACCTCTGGACTATTTTCCTTTTTTACAGATGAATCAAAACAAATGTTAGGCACACTGGGGTGGGCTCCCAGTGTGCCATGCAATGGGGGTGGGCAGGGGGGAGAAACATGCCGATGTTGTCATCTTTCTATCGTGACTGCACACTGGGGTGGGCTCCCAGTGTGCCACACAATGTGGGGGTC
This sequence comes from Neoceratodus forsteri, assembly GCA_016271365.2. Lineage (NCBI taxonomy): Eukaryota > Metazoa > Chordata > Ceratodontiformes > Ceratodontidae > Neoceratodus > Neoceratodus forsteri. The sequence goes on along the minus strand of CM057456.1, from coordinate 43,677,987 downwards.
TGGACATGCCAACACGGGGATTGCACCCCCGCTGTCAGCCTTCTTTTGGGTTGTGTGGTGGTGGCAGGAGATGCTGCCATGTTTATTGAAATGCTTCACCAGCAAAGACACATAGGGAGGAAGGTATGTCATCAGTGCCGCTGTATGATGAGCTTGTCTCCAACTGCAGTGGCACATTTCTCTTAAGTTTTTGACACTTTGCATACTATTTGCATCAGCGCTAGCATGCTGACTAATTGGTGAATGAGGGATGCACCTACTAAAGCGTGCTCTGCATTCGCAAACACTGACACACCTCTTCATTTCTCCTACGACAAAATGTTGCCTGCGCGTGCGCAAGACAACATAAAAAGGAAGTCTGCCAGCTGATATTGCAGTGACAGTGTGGCCCTGCCTTGGTTTACACTTAGTACCTGCCTTGTAAAGGCCTTTTTTTGTGTGTTTGCTCACATCATTCTGTAGCCCTACTTAAAGCTGTATGGAAGCAAGGTACACAAGTATGTTTAATTCCTTTGCAATTCATGAATTTTTGAAATTCTGCTGAGGTAAAGTGTGGTCCATTTTTGGACACCACCACCTCAGGCAGGCCATGATGCAAACAGAATCTGTAGTGCCTCTGTGGTCATAGCATTTGTTATTGTGGGCACTGAAATCACTCCAGCCATTTAGAATGACTATCCACAATGACAAAGAAGTACTGCTTGTCTTTTTTCAGTGAAATCAATATAGAAGATAATGTATGGGCATCAGTTAACAACTACACTGTATTCACTTCGAGAGGTTACCATGGCAACTCTGTAAACCTCGAGAGCGAAGCTCGAGAAGTTTACTGTTGCCCTAGTAACCTCGAGAAGTTAATTCAGCAAGGTTGTTAATTGATGCCCATACATTATCTTGCATAGTGTATGGGCAACAGTAACTTAAAAGCTGGCCACTTATACAGCATATCCATTCATGCTGCAATTTTGAACTTTGTACCCCTCCCCCCCACAAAACACAAGGAACAAGCCCCTCTCCATCCCTGGTCATCCGCTCTCACAGATAAAGTTTCTCATTTTGTTTTTTTAAATCTACAGCACCCTCTGTGTTAATAAAGAAATATGCCCTTACTTTGCCTGTATTGCTGGGTGCTGTTTAACTTCTCAGTTTCACTCACCACCGCAGCTGTTTCTTAGCATCTGGTATATTTTCGAAACGCGCATGCGCAAACACGTTCTACCTTGTTGTACCATCAATGTGAAGTACCCACGATGGTATAACAGCATCGTGACATCACATCGAGGTTACAAAAATCCTGTAAACTGATAGATTACTGGTGGTAACAACGTTCTACTGTACATTCTGTGGCTTCTCTACCAGACTGAAGTTGGCCACTTCCAGGGATGAAGGGGTGCCACTGGTAACATGTTCCAACCCATCATGTACACTCCACTGCACTGCACTGCACCTTCTGTTCAAAGTCTTTGTCTAGCCCTGGTCACCAGAAGTAGTTCCTTGCTGGGGCCTTCATTGTACATATCCCTAGGTGTTCACTGCGCAAGTCCTCCAACAATCTAGTCCTATAGCCAGGGAATACAATAACATGCATTCCCCACAGTATGCAGCCCTGCTCTGTTGACAGCTGATCTCTTTGAGTAAAATAAGGACATAGTGCCTCATCAGCCACATAACCAGGTAAGCCATTTAGGGTGAATTCCCATACCTGTGAAAGAATAGGATCCTTATGGGTCACATCTGAGATATCCCTTGATGACACAGGTAATTCCCCAATACAAGAAAAAAAGAAAACATCTGCCTCTTCAGTTGGGGTTGCCTGTCCTTGACATGGCATCCTGGATAGTGAATCCATGTTACCATGTTCCCCCAATTTCCAGTGTTCAATATTGTACTGCTAAGCTTGCAAAATGAATGCCCATCTTTGCATTCTTATACCTGCTAGTGTAGGTATTGCTGACTTTGGGTTCAAATGGCCATCAGAGGCTTATGGTGAATATCAAGTGTGAATTTTCAACCATGAAGATATCTGTGAAATTTACATACTCCAAAAACTAACTAAAGTGCCTCTTTTTTCAGTTTGGCATAGTTCCTTCCCCTACTGGATAAGGCCTATGATACAAATGCATTAGGCTTTTCTTTACCATCTTCTGTCACCATGGGATATCCTAACCTCAGTGGCTTCTTCATAGCATAATGCTTTAAGATTTGACTGTTTAAAAGTTGCTGCTTGCATTTATTGAAGGCCAATTCACATTAACCTGATCACTTCCAAGGTTTATCCCTCTATAGTAGCTCATGTGAAGATTTCAGGGCAGTTGCAGGCATTCCAAAAACTGAACATAATAGTTCAGCAATCCAAGGAAAGATCAAAATTCCATGGCATTTGTAGGTCTGGGCACTTTCTCTATGGCTGTAACTTTTTCTGTAGTGGGGTGCAGTCCTTCTGCATCCACTACATGTCCCAGATATTCCACACTGGGCTGTAAAAACTTACATTTCTCCAGCTTTACCCAAACCCCATATGACTCAAGCTGAGTAAGCACTTCATCCAGTACCTTTAAATGTTCCTCTTTTGATCAGCCTGTGATCAAAATGTCATCTAGGAAATACACCACATGATCATGACCTCACAAAATTTAGTCCATTACTAACAGGAGACTAGTAGGAGCACTAGAAATGCCATATGGTAATCTGTGGTATCTGTACAATCCCTAACGTGTGGTTATTGTCAGATACACTAAGTAATCTGAGTCCAGTTCAAGTTGCTGAGATGCATTTGATAAGTGCAGTTTTGGGAAACAGACCCCACCTGCCAGAGTGGCAAACAAATCTTCAGCATTTGGAAGCAGATAGGTCTCATCATCAATACAATGATTTATAATAATTTATATTCACCCCATATGCCTAGGGGCTTGTGTGATTAAAATATCATAACAACTGGTGCTGCCAATCTACTTCATGCCACCTTAGAAATTATGCTGCTGGCCTTTAACCTTACTAACTCTTTTTCTACAGCCTCATGAAGAGCACAAGACATGGGTTGTGGCTTGTGAAGCAAAGGCTCTGCTCTGAGTCACAACTTTATTTTTGCTTTAAAGTTCCTCAAAGACTGCTTTATGGTAAATCAAAATTTCTTTAACTGTGTTACTCTGTGTAGATCAGTTTCTATTTTGGAATTAAAATGTATGCCTTGAATGAAGCTGAATTTGCTCATGAACAAATTTACTGTGGCTCCAGTTGCGCAGGAAGAGCAGACTGCTTGAGTTAAGGTCGGGATGCTCAATATTCACATTTTGCTAAAAAAATACTGTTTTGCTATTATTATCAAGTCACTCATTCACCACATATGCCATCAATGTACATTTAGATGGCAGGAGACACTGGGTTCTCGAATTTTTAAAAAACATCAAAACCTAACAGTGTCTCTTTAATTATGTCCACCCTTATTTTTCGCCACTGTGCTGTTTGATTGTTTGTTTATTACATTTCTTCAAAGTGTCCCTCCAGTGCTCAGAGCACCTGCACAGTACAAATAATAAATTGATCATAATTAACATTAAACTAACAATGCATCTCATACAACCAAACAAATATCTGTACCTCTACCCCTCCCTGGCAATACCCTCCATGAGTCAGTTTCTGAGGCAGTCTCCCATCTACTCTCCTAATGTCCTGGACCCTCGTCCTCATGTGGTTTGCCTTTGTTTTTGCATTAATGTTCAACCACACTGTACAGTGATCATTGGTACCTAGGGGACCACCCATTGTGATGTCTGCAATGTCACCCTTGCTTGTGTAAGCACCAGGCCCAGCAATGCACCATCCCTAATGGGTTTTTTGACTAGCTTCCTGAGAAAAGCCCCTTGAACAGAGTCAGAGATGGCCCTGCTCCTTGCCAAAGCTGCAGGTGCAAGGCTCCAATCCACATCTGAAAGCTTGCAGTCATCAGCTAGCAGCACCTCCCCCATACTTGCCATCCTGATGATGGCTTCTCGACGTGCCTTGTCCAACTCCTGTCCCTGTGCTGGAGGTCGGTATACCACCCCTGTACAGATAGCGGCTGCAACTCCAGTCTTCAGGATGATCCACAGCTCCTCCAGCCCTTCCTTTCCCTCCAGGTGTCCCTGCACTTCAGTAACTTTGCCCCTCCCTTGCTTATATTACAACCGCCTCCTGCTCTTCTGCCTTCCCTCGCTCTCCTGAATAAAGAGTAGACCATGATGGTTATCTCCAAGTGATGGCTGTCAGTGCACCATGATGGTTATCTCCAAGTGATGGCTGTCAGTGCACCATGACTCAGTTATGTCCAAGTGATGTCTGTCAGCACACCATGATGGTTATCTCCAAGTGATGGCTGTCAGTGCACCATGACTCGGTTATGTCCAAGTGATGGCTGTCAGTGCACCATGATGGTTATCTCCAAGTGATGGCTGTCAGTGCACCATGACTCGGTTATGGTCATGAAATCCAGGCTTGTCTCCACCATGATGACACCTAGGTCCAGGATATTATTTCTCTGACTCCTTGCATGAGTACACGGCTCTCTGTACTTTACTCCCTCCCTCTCTAGTTCCCTGTACTGCCTGTGCTCTTCCCTGATGCTGCCCCAACCCACCTCATCCCTTGTTACCTTCTCTTTTACTTGTCTCCTTTACGCTTTCCTTCTTGCTTCCCTGATTTATACCCCCTCTTGTCCTCTGCCTTGTCCCCACCTCTGCCTCCTTGTGCCCCATGGGAGTTTACTTCCCTCAAGCCCACTCTCTCTGCTGCTTCATCTTCTGGGGAGGGGGGGCAATTGTTTCCTCCCTTAGCTCTACAGCCTTCCTCTGCCAGCTAGTTTAAATGCTCATCCATCTCCCAATAAGCAATATGGATAATACACTTTGCATAATGATCTGGAATGTGAATGGGTTAAAAAATATGGTAAAGCATAAGAGAGTAACGGGTACAGTTAAAAAGCTGAAAACAGATATATTATTAATGCAAGAGACTCACATATCAGAGGGGGAGGCTAGCCATACTTGCTCAGGATGGGAAGATACTTGACTCACGTCTTACTTCAGTTCTAGAGAAAGAGGGGTGTCAGTATGGCTAAAGTTTGCTTTCCCTGGAACCATAACTAAATCTTCTGTGGATCCACAAGGCCGGTATATACTAGCTTAAATCTAACTCAGTAGTGGTTCTAGCACATCAGCTGGGGTAGCATATATACCTAATATGGAGGATGGCGCCTTCTTTTCCATTCTAGCCCTGCAAATGACTCAGTACACAGGGCCATGGATTTGGGAGGGGAGGTAAACTGTGCCTTAAATATGGTTCTGGATAAATCTAACCCTTCACCCGTGCAACAATCTAAAAATGTCAAAAGCCTTGAGGAGCTGATGAGGGCATTCTCATTAACAGCCATCCAGAGACACCAAAATCTGTCTGGATGAGATTACAGTTTCTACTCTCACTGCCACAAGTCATACACACATTGACTTAATTATGGTGTCTTCGTGTCTACTCCCTTATGTGGGGCAGTCAACCTACTACCGACTACCGGAGTCTGACCACTCCCTGCCATGTATCGGCATCGTGATGGGCAGAGCAGACATTCCCAGCAGACCCTAGAAGCTAAACCCACTACTTCTAATGGATCCTGACTACAGGTCATTGATGATTTCTATGATACAGGAATATCTAGAACACAAAAATCAAGTATTTGTCAATGCCAAATGTTTGCTGCATGTATTGCTGTTGTACTGGGTCTTGCATGTACACATTTTTACTATATATTTACCAAGGATAGACCAGATGATATGCAATATCTCATTTTAAGTGGTGTCCTGCTTTTACACATTTTTAGACTGTATTTACCCAGGACAGGCTAGCTGAGAGGCAATATCCAATTTTCAGTGGGCTCCCACATTTTGACCCCAACTTTCCAACAGTCTTTTTAGGACCTGACATTATGATCAAGACGGGTGTCATTTTTTAAAATCCCATCCAAAAGGTGAGTTTGCCAGGTGACTGTGAAAACAAGCTTTGGAGGGGATTTGAAAAATGACACCTGCCTTGTTCAAGAGGTGTGGTAATGCAAGTTACATATGCAACATAAGAGGCCCAAATCTAGAAAGATAAAGTTGCGATAAAACAGAATAATTCAATGTTTTTTCATACCCTAATTGAATTTTCACATTTTGATCCCAAATTTTCAACATAGTCTTTTTATGATCACTCCCTCTGAACATGACAGATGTCATTTATAGAACAGTGGCCAAAATATCATTTCATGTCACAAGTGTGAAAACACATTTTGGCCAGGTTTTGAAAAATGATAGCTGTCACATTCATGAGGTGGTGTGAAAAATGCCCATGTTGGAAATTTGGGGTCAAAATATTGAAAAATTACAAAAGTTATGAGCATGCATTAAGAAATGTCAGTGTACACTCATAACTTTTTTGTTTTCTAATATTTTTACCCCTAATGTTCAACATAGCCTTCTTATGACCCCCACCTCACGAACAAAGGCAGAGAAAGTTTTCAAATCCTGCCCAAAAGGTGATTTAGTGCCACAACTATGAAAACACATTTTGGCCAGGATGTGAAAAATGACAGCTGTCACATTTCTGAGGTGGTGTGAAAAATGGCTAGCTTGAAAATTTGAGGTCAAAATATTGAAAATTACCAAAGTTATGAGCCTTTGTTGAAAAATGTCATCATAACTTTGTTGTTATATATACAGTATATATATATATATGGCAAAAAACTCCATTTAATGCATCAGTTAGGGTTGCTCCACAGTGACAAAAGTGAGGAAATTCAATGTTGGGGTTGAAACCCCCCTTGGACCCCTCAGCCCCACCCCAACTGACATCGGGGTGCGCATTGGGGTTTTCAGACCTAACTCTCACCCCACCACATGTGTAAAGAAGCTGAGGAATAGGAGAATGGGGTGAGAGTTAGGACCGACGACCCCAACGTGCACCCTGATGCCGGTTGTGGGGGTGGGCTGGAAGGGTCCAAGAGGGGTTTGAACCCTAACACCAAATTTCCTCACTTTTGTCACTGTGGAACAACTGTAAGTGATGCATTAAACAGAGTTTTTTGCTTCTAATTTCCCTTCTTTTTGAGAATGATGATGAGAAATAGTGAATGTAATGCAGCAGAGGGCCCCGCATTCCTGACACATGATGTCTTGTGACATAGTAACAGGAACAGCAATGCAAACAGAAGTGCGAACAGTGGCGCACATGGCAACACAAACATAAATGGTAAAGGAAGCGGTAATAGAAACGCAAGCGCAAAGTGACGTCGAAGCGAACAGTGATGCAAACGGACATTGAAGTGCATACAAAAACGCAACCGGTAATGCGAACAGTGATGGCAGCCATATTTTGAATGTAAATGTTAAGTGTCACAGCATAAAGAACGAGAAAGGGAACAGAAACGGAAACGCGAACACAAGCGCACACGTAAACACAAACCATAACAAGCACAGGCACAGTACCGCAATTGTAAATGCAAATGGTAAAGTTAGCATGAAGAACAATGCCAAAGGAAAGAGAAACAGAAATGGGAACAGAAGGTCGTGCGGAAGCGCAAACTGAAACGAGCACGGGCACAGTACCACAATTGTAAACGCAAATGGTAATGGTAACAGCAACAATAACAGCAAAGAAAACAGAAACGCAAAAGGAAATGCAAGCACATATGGAAACGCAAACCATAATGCACACAGGCACAGTAACGCAATTGCAAATGCAAATGGTAACAGTAACAGCAAGGAAGACGCAAAACAAAAGAGAAACGGAAACACAAATGAAAGGGCTTCCAGAAACGCAAATGGCAATTCACATGGTGACGCAAACAGAAACAGTAGTGGAAATGCAAATGGTAACAGTAATGAAAATGCAAGTGTGAATGACAACGCAAAGGGTAACGCATACGGTGGCGTACACGGTAACGGTAACGCAAACGGGGACATAAACACAACTGGAAACAGTAACTGTAACAGTAATGGAAGCGCATATCCTGTTTTTGCCAAACAGCTGCATGCAGAAATACAGTGTGTACAAAGAATGTGTGCACTGTAATGGGGATCGAAGCTTAAAACGAGCATTGGAAGTACTTAATTACTAATATCTCAGCAACCGCACAACATAGAAAAAACATTTAAATTTCACAAAAATCTTGATTTTCCTGGCTAGGTTTTTGCTATTACATAGCCCATGGGCTATGTAGCTCACAACAAAAAATCTGTATCTCGTATCGTTTTCAAGATATGAGCCCACGAAAGGCGCGGCGTACGCCACCATGTTAGTCTATGGGAAAAAAGTCAACTTTGGAGTACCGTAACTTGCCATCCATGCAATAATTTTTCACCAAACCACCAAAAGGCACACCTGTGAGATGTTGGCTGCCTTCCCTCCAAATTTGAGCCCAAAAGACCAAACTGTTCTTTTGCAGCAGGGTGGCAAAGAACTCCTGTCATTTTGGCCAAGGTCTGGAAAAGTAGTGTTGCATTTGCAAAAGCTTTCACAAAATTTTGTGAAAGTGTTGCAAGTGCGACTCAACTTTGTGACACTGCCTTTTCCAGAAACTTCAAAAACATATTTCTAGGGTATTTAACCCCAAAATAAAGACATGGCTAGCATCCTGAGGGTCCGACTAGGTGAACACAAAAATAATTGTGGCCCTAGAGGGTCCCAAATTTAAATGCCAAGCATTTTTCTGATCACCAACTGAAAACAAAATGGTGGATTTGCGACACTACTAGAGCCATTTGCGACACTAAAAAGTGCATTTGTGAAAGTGTTGCACTTTTTGTTAGCTTTTCCAATTGACTTATAATGGGAATTTGTTTTTTGAATAACTTTTGAACCATTTAATATTTTTTTATGAAATCTTCAAAAGGCACATCAGGGACCCTGCTGGGCAGTTTATGCAGATCAAAGGAAAGAGCCACCCTATTACAGTATTTAGGTGGCTCTTTTCTTTGAACTATATGAACCTTCCACCCAGCAAGACCAGAAGAGTGTCATGATCAGCCTGGCTGATGATTGGTCTGACACTGTCAAACCCCTTGCAGACTGCCCTGCATTGGACCTACAGTGACACACCTCTCAAAACCCACTATCATACCAATATGTTTACTTTGCACAAGCACACGTTCCCTGTAGTTTTCAGATCAGTCGCGCAAACCGCGTGACCTGTAGGCGAGAGCAAAGAAATCACAAAAAAGGGTAATTGCACAATTGTGTAATTGGTTGTCACTTAATAACTCCACAGCTGTATATCCAACTGGTATAAAACAAGATCTACCATGCCCAATCATGCATGCCAAATGTCAGGCAAATCCGTTGAACGATGGCAAAGTTATTAAGGTGCAAAATTGACCCTTTAACCTTAAAAGTGCTACTCTACCATAATATATACAGTATACAGTATATATATATATATATATATATATATTACCCCAAATTTTCAACATAGCCTTCTTATGAGATGGGGTCCCAAAAAGGCAATGTTAGAAATTTGGGGAAAAATATAAAAAATGAGCAGGTTATGAGGACAAGTTCAAAACACACTGAAATACATTGAATTGCATACCTGATTTCTTAGTTCCCACTCCAGCATTGAAGTGTAAAGACAAGTTTCCAGTCCAGAGGGGATTATGGCATTGGACCCCAGTAGATAAATAAGGGGTGGGAGGTGGGGTGGGGTGGTGGAAAGATCAAGTGGATAAGATAACAGTGGTGGTGGTGGTGGTGAATAGCGCGGCGGCAACAGGCATCAATGGATGATTTTCTTTTTTACAGGATATATAAAAAAAACTATGAGGGATGGTTTTCTTTATTTCGGGTGCAGACACTGGGGATCGGGCACCCCAGGGTTAGGTGTTATGTTTGGCAGAACAGGGGGTGGGCTTCCCAATGTCATACAGTGAAAACAGGCAGGCTGGGGGTACTAGCCAGCACTGGGTATTGTGCACCCCGATATGGGAAAATTAAAATTGAGGGGTGTGGAGGTGTGGGATGGTAAGTCCTGAGTGGGAGGGTCAGGTAGGTGGATGGTACTAGCAGCAGTGTGCTGGTGGCAGCAACAGACATCAGTGAATGTTTTTTTTTTTCTTTATAGGGTGTATAAAAATAGAAAAAAGACCATGAAGGGCAGTTTTCTTTATTTCAGGTGCTGACACTGGGGATCAGGCACACCAGTGTCGGTGTTATGTTTGGCAGCACAAGGGGTGTGTTCCCCCATTGTCGCCAGTGAAAATGGGAAGGGTGGAGGATACTAGCCAGCACCAGGAATTGGGCACCGCAGTGTCAGAAAATTAAGAAGAAAAGGGGTAGCAATGTGAGGTAGGAGGGATACTTGGCAGAGGGTGGGAGGGATTGCTTTTACATTGGAGGGGAGGACCACAGTAGACTGATCAAGATGTTGATCAGCTCTGCTTGCTGGGCAGTTTATGCAGATCAAAGGAAAGAGCCACCCTGTTACAGTATTTAGGTGGCTCTTTTCTTTGAACTATATGAACCTTCCACCCAGCAAGACCAGAAGAGTGTCATGATCAGCCTGGCTGATGATTGGTCTGACACTGTCAAACTCCTTGCAGACTGCCCTGCATTGTACCTACAGTGACACACCTCTCAAAACCCACTACTATACCAATATGTTTACTTTGCACAAGCACAAGGGCAAACATAACAAGCATTTGTCAATGCCGAATGTTGTCTCGCTGGCATTGGCATTGGTAGTGCAGGAGTTAGAGATGCATAATAGGAATGGCAGTGAAGTATTGAACTGATGCCAACCTCACCCCCACCCTGAAGAGACACATTTTCAACATGGGCATTTTGGGACCTCCCCTCATGAACAGTGGCACTGTGATTTTGTTAATCTGTCCCAAAAATTGATTTCCCACAGCGACCATGCCATTACACCAATGATAGTCAGCTCTACCTGTCTTTTGCACCCAACCAGAATGGAGCACTCTAGGTGTTTAATAACTTTCTTGATGAAATCCAAGGATGGATGAGGTCCTGCTGGCTGAAGCTGAATTCTGGAAAGACGGAGGTGATGGTCGTGGATCCAGGTCACCAGATAGGGAGGTCGGGGATAGACCATCCCTTAGGTTTATTCCTGGGGGCGGTTGAGCTTCCTATCTCTGAACAGATACGTGACCTAGGGGTAATTCTTGATGATCGGCTGACACTGTGTGCACAAGTGTCGGCAGTCATTAAGCTATCCTTTTACCATCTTAGGAATAGCGCTAGGATCAAGCACCTTGTTCTGTCTGGAGACCTACCCACGTTGATCCACGCCTTTGTGACCTCCCGCTTGGACTACTGCAATTCCCTTTACTTTGGGCTTCCAGGGGTTGATATCCACCGCATGCAGCTGGTGCAGAACTCCGCAGCCCGGTTGTTAACTGGGACGCCTTGTTCCTCCCATATTACCCCGGTGCTGCGGGGTCTGCACTGGCTGCCGGTTCAGTGGTGGATTTCCTTTAAAGTCGGCTTGCTGACTTATAAAGCCCTGCACGGTCTGGGCCCTGACTACCTGAAACAGCTTCTGGTGCCTCACATCCCGGAGTGACTGCTTCGCTCAGCCAACGAGGGGTTGCTAGAGATTCCAAGGGTAGTTTTGAAATCTTCCGGTGCTTGGGCTTTTGTATTTGCAGCACCGACCCTTTGGAATTCTCTACCCCGTTGTATTAGAGAGTGCAAGACAGTGGGAGGCTTTAAAAAAGCTTTGAAATCTTTTTTGTGGAGAAAAGCATTTGGGGAGGATATTGAGTCGATCTGATTTTATTATTTATTATGTGGATGTCATTACTTATTTTATTGAATCTTATGATATGTTATTTGGATGTATTTTAAAGCCTGTTCTGCGCCTTGATTTTTTGAAAGGCGCAATAAAAAAAAAGATTATTATTATTATTATTATGCACCACAGATGCGAAAACACATTTTGGGCAGGATGTGAAAAATGACAGCTGTACTATTCATAAGGAGGTGAGAAAAGATGCCAGTGTTGAAAATCGGGCATAAAAATATTGCAAATTTGCTAAGTTACAAGGGTGTGTCGAAACTGCGTAAGGCATGATTGTAACACAGTCATTTTATGGACTTTCATCACCAAATTTTCAACATATGCATTGTAAGACCTCTGCTCATGAACAGTGTCACTGTCATTTTCTCAAACTGTCCCAAAAACTGATTTTGCACAGCGACCGCGCTATTCTGCTCCAGAAGTGCGAAAACACATTTTGGCCAGGATATGTAAAATGATAGCTGTACTGTTCATAAGGAGGTGTGGTAAAATGCCAATGTTGAAAATCTGGAGTGAAAATATTACAGATTCATGAAATTACAATCATGTGTGGAAACTGTGCAACGTTAGCTCATAAAACAGTCATTTTTTTTTTCACCAAATTTGCAACATAGGCTTTTTGAGAGCCCACCTCATGAACAGTGGCACTGTCATTTTGTTAATCAGTCCAAAAAGATGATTCTATGCAGTGACCGTGAAATCACCTTTTGGGACTGAATAATGCCATGACAGTGACTGAATTCATGAGGAGGGTCCCCAATAACCTCATGTTGAAAATTTGGTGCAAAAATTCCAAAAAATGCCTGAGATATGCTCCAAAGTTGAAAAAACCCTATTTATGCATTTATACAGCTTGCCGGCATTTCTTCAGTTCGCGGTCGGCTTTGAAGAGTGCAGATGTGTTCCTGGTCCACCGAAGATCATCGCACCAGACTCCGGAGGTAAGTATTGGGTGAGGGGGTGGGAGGCAGGTGCGAGAAGGTGGGTGCAGGTTGGGGAGGGAGCAGGACATACCTGAGGGACCGCTTTCCTTCTTTACAGGGTAAGAAAAACCATTGAGGGACTTTTTTTTTTACTTGGGCATTTGGCATGCTAGGGTTGGCTCCCAGCTAGCCACCTGAGTGTTTGGGGGGCTAGCTGGTGGGGGATTGAGCACCCCCATTGGCATATACCAAAGGGAAGGGGCTAGAGCAGAGGAGGATTGGGAAACCCCCTTCCTCGGCACACAACAAATGGGGGGGTGCATTATGGCGATGGGGAGTGGGCTCCCCTGTCGGCACATGAAATAATTTAGGGCATGCTGACAGGGGGATTGGGCCCCCCCGAAGTCGGCATTGTTGCAGACGGTGGTGGCAGCCACTACCGCCATGTTTACTAGCATGCTTCACCAGGAAAGGCACATTGAGAGGTGCCGCTGTGCAGGGCTGCAGCTATGAATTTTGGGGCCCCAGACAAGTCACTTGAAATGGGCCCCTGTTTCCCAAACCAGCTAATGCAGGGGTAATGCCAGCTTTTGAGGTGGGCCCCTCCTGAGCTCGGGGCCCCAGACAACATCCCCACTTTTCCCCCATTACTGCAGCCCTGCCGCTGTATGATGAACTTGGCTCTCATTGCAGCGATCCTTTCCTTAGATGTGCTTGCCACATTATGTATTCCTGGTGAGGTGCCTGCATGCTGCCTTATTGGGGAATAAGGGACACACCTACTAATGCATGCCCTGCATTCGCCCACAGTGACCGCGCCTCCAAATTTGCTACTAGTACAATATGTTGGCCCCGCAAGCGTGAGCCAACATAAAAAGGGGATACATCCCACTCTGTCAGGTGGGAGGCACACAAAGCATATGTCGGGGGCAGTCAATTGCTTATGCCAGATTCAAGGGCAAGGGGTAGAGGGAGCAGTGGGGAAAAACAGAAATAAAAATTATAGAGATAGAAAGGATTCATATGCCAGAACCCTCAACTTCCTTTTATCACATTTTACAAAAGTTAAAAAGGAAATATAATGCCTTATCTTTGTAGCGTCTGAAAGGATGATCCTGCTCACAAGGGCGGAGCAATGTTTTTATGGAGATAGAGAAGGAAAGTTGCTGGCATCGACAGCTCAAATGTAGCGAGGGAGAGAAAAACATTACACAGGTTATACATCCACTGTATGGCCTAGTCTCTGATAATCTCAAGGTGGGGATGCTTCTACTAAATTTTATGTGTCTTTCTATGCTTCTGAGGCAACTCCTTTGGATACACAGTTCCAGGCATTTTTTCAGAAGTCACATATTACTCCTCTGACCTCACAGGCTGAGGCATTGGAAGCTCCACTGAACAGACAGAAGGCCCTTCAACCAGTTAGATCATCGCAGAGGGGAGGTCCCTGGTCTAGATTGGCTCCCAGTGGATTTCATGAAGGTTTTACTGGATATCTTAGAGGATCCCCTTTATGACATAGTTCAGAAAGTTTTACCAAAGGTGATCTACCCCCCCCCACCACCACCACCACCTAGTGCCCTTTCAAAACTGGACAAGGACCCTACACAGTGTACATCCTATAGTCCAATCTCCTTATTAACATCTGACTACAAAATTGCAGTGAGAATTATTGCTGTTAGGTTGGAGATAGCACCACGCTATTGTGTCCACCCTGATCTAGCAGGATTCATCAAGGACAGGCAAGAGGAACATAATATTAGATATACCCTGAAAAGTATTCACAAGTGGTCTAAAAATACTGGTAAACACTCTGCTGTGGTCCTTGCCCTGGATGTAGTAAAAGGGTTTGACAGGGTGGAGTGGGGGTATATGTTTGAAATGCTGTCGTTTTATTCCCTGATGGACGGATTGGCACTGGATCTGTCAAGTTGTTGGGGGATGGGGACAGATTTGTTTTATTCCCTGATTGTGTTAGGTACTGGACCCTTCAGGTAGTTAGGTGAAAGGGGCAGATTATTTTATCCCCTGATATGCTGGGCTGATCACTGGACCCAGCAGGAAATTGGGAGAGGGGGCAGGTTTTTTCCGTATTCTGTCAGGCCAGGTTGAGCACCAGAAAGTCCATTCTATTCTGATCTGTTCTACAGGCAATATAGCATAAAGGGTAGAGTAATGAGCTTGGTACATCCAGATGATCTGGGTGTGATTCCCACAGCATCCACTTGCATACTGTGTGACTCTCAATGAGTCACTTAACCACCCCAGTGCTCCTGGGTAGCCCCTGAAAACAGGCACGTCTGCCTAGTGGGACTTAGCCGGTTATCAAAAGAATAAAAAATTCCCTGCCCCACAAGTATGGAACTCATGTGCCTCGTTTAACACTTTGGGATTCAGTGTGTATGAAAGTCATTATATAAAACCAAATTCTGTTATATTCTGCAGTCCCAGCACTATCAGAATCTAACTCCTATGCTTTGTAAAGCACTGAACCTATCATAGTTAAGGGGAGGGAGACATACTTTTTTATCCCTGACAGGCTGGGCAGTAAATCCATCATGCTACGAAGGGGGAGATTTTTCATTCCCTGGGAGGTAGGGATGGTAAATTAGTGATGCCCACACCGGCCACTTTTTCCGGAAGACTCTGCTTCTGATAGGAGCTGTTAGTTAAGGGGACTCACACCGGGGCAGGTGCTACACTGCTCAACGTGCTGGTTTGGAGCCTGCATGTCAATAAGAACCCTGTGTGTGTGTTGGGGAGAGAGAGAAAGAGAGAGTGCAGAACTGAGACTGAGTACTGAGAGAAGGAAAGACAGTGAGAGGGGGAGAGTCAAGGGGTGAAGTGAGAATTATGTGCATTTAGGATTACAGCTTCAGAAGTGCATGCTGTCAGTCCTCTCCCTATCTTCCACACCAGTGCACTGCAGGCTAGAAGTGACGGAGAGGCCTGAACTCACTGATAGTAGCAGCAGTGTAGCAGTGAGGAGGACATCATTTTTTTTATTCCCTGACAGGCTGGGTTGGGTGCCGGACCCATAAAGCAGTTTGAAGGAGAGGGACAACAGATTTTGTTTTATTCCCTGATGGGTCATGCACTGTATCTGGCAGGTTGTTGTGGGGTAGGGGGCAGATTTTTTGTTATTACCTAAAGGGCTGGGTTGGGCCCTGTATACATCAGGTAACTTTTCACTGTTCTTTTTTTTCTGATAAGAAAATAAATATATCTACTGTACCTGAGGCCTGCTCCCAACTTCTTTCACTGGCAGTTTTCAGTGTACTAGCAGTGTGAGCATGCTTGCATCAGTTAGGCAAAAACTAATATCTCCTTGTAAGTAAGCATTTTTATGTTGGCTAAGTGTTTTTTTGCAGATTCCCTTTTCCTGGCCCCTCTTGCTCCAGGAAGTGATCCGACCCCCTGCCTTTATGTAACCCCCAGGGGCGCTACCCTTAAGGCTATTACCCCTGCCTGCCCCCACAGAGACAGGAGGGCCTGGATCCTTGACGGGTGCCTCCACTCAGAGGTCGGGGTCGAGCTTGTCGAGATTGCTTCGGTTACAGCCCTCTGGGTTACCGCAACCCCCGTTCGTCCCACTAGTGGCTCACACTGGGTACAAATAACACTTTTCACCAATTCGCTCACCCACCGGCTAATACCTCTCCACTCCCTCTGAAGACCCCCTGTAAAATAAGGCACAGTTATATTGTAGTCACCAGACAGCAGTTCACCAGTAATGTACACAATAGCCAGGGTGTAGTTGCACAAAAACAATCTGATTTATTCAGTGGAGAAATAACAAGGACAGGGGGAATCAAGTTGATTAGCTTATCACTATAATTATCTACCTAGGGCTCTGTGCACAGGCCTAACCCTAATATTTACTGTCCATGGGTACCCAAGCCCTAATGGCTAGTCCACCGTGGCAGCTGGTTGGGGCCCTATCACAGATAGCCTTACAAATCCTGCCCAGGTCAGATAGGAAGAAAATTCAGTGAGGCAGTCAGCAGTGTAATTTAACAACTTAAGACCACTGTTGCAAACTTAACAGGGCGCTACCCTGATTTAGCACTCACGAATCCAGCCAGCAATGATTCCTTCACCACTGGCAGGGCTGAGCCTGAATTCCACCAACCTCCTCACACATTTATATGGCAAACCACAGAGGGGTACCACACCAGGCAGCTGCTTCCAAGGCTCACACAAACACACGGCCGCTGAAATGCTGCAATGGCAGCTTCAACTCTCCCTTGGAACGAGCGTGATTCAGCAAATTCTCCAGTATTCCAACAGGTTGAGCCTGGTGGGTAGCTGTGCTGACCACAGCCTCCTCCGACCGCCCGCCGACGGATTTTAGTCCGCTTTGGATTTACTGACAAATGGCCGCCTCCAGCCTTCACGCGCTTCCCTGCGAACACTCTCCAGCGCAGAAGCACAGAGCTCCTCACTCCTCACCAACCACAACGCATCTGTCTTTGGCAGCATTGAGCACTCCACCTCATACGGGTGCTACCCATTCTTATTGGCTGGCTGAGCATGTCAGTCACTTCTTCCGGCTCTCAGTGGTGCGATAAAGCGCCATGGCCCATAATATCTCTTTCAAGGGCAAACAGTTTCCTATTGGTCAGACGACTCTGTAGGGTCCCGAGGTATTGATTGACCCAATTTAACAGTTCTGGACCAAAATGACGGAGACAACCGAACAGTCCTCACTGCAAAAGGAAGGTGGGTTAGAACAACCACATTATCATTGTTATTTTACATCATTCTCACAAACAATCACATCCTCCAACAGAACGCTCTCTGCACCACTAGCGATGGCAGACGGGAGTTATTTTTTCAGCGTCCCAGGCGGGACTCGGGCATACAAACACACAGTCCCCCTCCATTTTAGTTACTTACGGCTGCAACAGGCAGCCTTTAAAGGGACAGTTCACGGAGGCTTTTAGGAGCGCTCAACTGTTCCCCATTTAAGCGGCATTTAGGCCGATTACTAACCAGGCATGGAGCATAAAATGAGCTCCAAGAAAACGTCCCCGCAACCCCATTTACAAGGGGGTTACACCCTCCCTGGCCTGGAAAAACTTGCCGTCCGCGTCAAGCAGTTACCCTTGAATCACTGTAAGGCAAATATCTTGGTTAACACTATATCACACTTTGTATTACATACATGAATATTACCTTTTACAAAGTACTATGGTTTATACAACCTTATAGACACAAACCCTTGCTCCCTTTCTTGACTCAGGTTATTAATTCCTGCTCATAACCCCGGACTGGGGGGAACCCCTTCCTTGCAGTTACGGGTAGGTTACCTAAAGCAGGGGCATCACACTCAAAAGGTAATACCAACAGTCTGGAGTCATCCCCCAAGGCTAGCTTAGGCAAGGAACTCGGGGACACATACACCCCTTTATGGACCACATTCAAGGGCAAGTCCACTGGCTGACCCAGAGATTCATAGCTCAACTTTATTACTGGCCGTATTTGTCAGCCAGATCGCCTAGGGGTCTCGAGAGATCCTGAACTAGGCCCTGACTCCAATTCAGTTTCAGTGACATTAGCAACAGGAATTTCTATGGGAAAAAAAGCTCAGTGCTCATAGTACTACTGGGGGCCTGACCTTCTATCCCCGGACCCACCCCACTGGGCTCAGCTGGGGGCTGTCTAGGCACCAGTGAGGAACCATCAGGGCATTCAAAATACTCTTCTGGGTCTGGCATATCACTTGTTTGCTCCCCCATTTCACTCTCTTTCTCTGAAAAATCAGATAATGCAGCCAGACCAGACAGTTCAATCATGCTCAAGGATCCCACCCCCTGGGCGTTGCTGTTACTCAATTCAAGCTCTGAAGACATGGGTTCTGGAGACAAAGCTGGGGGCTCAGACAGTCCAACAGGCCCAGCCTCATCTCCAGAGTTAACAAGGGGATTGCTCCGAAATAACTGACTTAGTTCATAAGAGGGATAGTATTCATTATCATCTTCGTCGTCTTCTGACACTAATGGTTGAACATTTCCTTCTGCAGACAGTGGGCGAGGCCCTCTGGATGGGCCTGTTGAAGAATCAACGGGTTTGATGCTTTTCCGGGCAGCAGATCTAGTCATAGGTCTGGAGGGGGGCATTGGGAGATTCAGCTTCAATTAGGATCTGCCCGATTAGCAGCAGATGGTTTCTATGTATAGTTTTTACATCTTTGGAATTGTTTTTAGGCCGCACTTTATACACAGGTAAATCTGTCAATTTTCCTACAACAATGTGGGGGAGGTGATGCCATCTATCAGCAATTTTGTGTTTCCCATGCAGTCCCAGATTTCTCAGTAACACTCTGTCCCCTTCTTTTAGCTCCATTGCTTTCACTTTCTTATCATATCTTTCTTTGTTGGCCAGGTTTCGTTTAGCAGCCAGGGTCTGGGCCAGTTGATAGGCATGGTTCAATTGGGCCTTCAACCTCTGCATGTACTGTAAATGGTTCTCGGCTTGCACCCCATCAGGGGGAACTCCAAAACACACATCCACTGGCAGTCTAGCCTCTCTCCCGAACATCAGTCAGTATGGGGAAAATCCTCTGGCATCACTTTTCGTACAGTTGTAGGCGTGAACTAGGGTGCTAATCTGCTGGCTCCATCTCGGCTTGTCTTTTGGTTGCAATGTGCCCAACATGTCAAGCAATGTACAGTTAAACCTTTCAGGCTGAGGGTCTCCCTGAGGATGGTAGGGGATGGTTCGTGACTTTCGCACCCCCCACAAAGACAACATCTCTTTAATCAAACGGCTCTCAAAGTCCCTTCCCTGGTCAGAATGGATCCTCTACGGGCCCCACAGTGGACGAAAAAGGTTTCAACAAGTATCTTAGCCACCGTGGTTGCTTTCTGATCTTTGGTCAAGAAAGCCTGTGCATACCGGGTAAAATGATCAGTGACCACCAATATGTTACTGACACTTTTCAGATTGGGTTCTAAACTCAGGAAATCAATACAGACCAGCTCCATGGGGCACTAGTGGTAATGTTGACCAGGGGAGCAGCTCTCTGGGGTAGAGCCTTCCATTGCAAACAGCGGCTACAGGTCTTGACATATTGCTCTACATCCGCACTCATTTTCGGCCAATAGAATCAAGCCCGCACCAGATCAAGTGTTCATCTATGCCGAGATGCCCCATTTGATTATGCAAGGACCTTAGGACTAGTTCTCTAAAAACTGATGGCAGCACTAGTTGTTGTTTGTTTACCCGGCCCTCCTTATTCAAAGTCTCTCTATATAGTAGTTGGTTGATCAGCTTCAATTTGGGCCCTTCTTTATACAACAAGGTAGTCCTTAGATCAGTGGAACGTAACTTGGATACATCCCTCCCGGTCCGCAAAGCCTCCACGGCCATTCTTATCATAGGATCACAGGATTGAGCCTGTTGGAGACTATCATTGTTGAGTTGTGGCAGGGAGCTAGTGTCTAATGCAGAGAAATGACAGTAGGCAGCAGGTATGCAGTTTTCAGATGGCCCCAAACAATCCACTACACAATCCACCATGTCAGGAGACACCTGTTCCTCTTTGTCAAATTTCTGGCAGAGAGCTCTTATGTCAGGTTCAAACAACCTGACCCAATCAGTCTGTGGCACAGGCCTCCGAGAGAGAGCGTCTCAGATCTATATGGTTCATGCCCGCCCGGTACTCCACAGCATAGTCGTGAGGGCCAAGGCAGAAAGCCACCTATGGCCAGTGGCATCCAACTTGGCAGAGGTCTGTACATAAGTCAGAGGGTTGTTATCAGTCTTTACCAATATTTTGGCACCATACAAATAATCATGAAACTGCTCAATGATGGCCCACTTCAAGGCTAGGAATTCTAGTCTGTTCACTGGATAATTTTTTTCTGAAGGCGTCAGACTTTTGCTGGCAAACGCTACAGGTCTCAAACCATTCGAGTGCTCCTGGTATAACACAGCCCCCAATCCTTGTAGACTGGCATCGGTATAAAGAATGTATGGCTTGGTCGGATCAGCATAGGCCAGCACTGGGGCATGGGTAAGTTGATATATGATATCGTAGAAAGCTTCCTCACACTCAGCAGTCCAACGATCCCCAAACATCTACTTCCGCCAGAAATACTTCTTTTCGGTCTCAGGGCGCACCACCTTCTTATACCTTTTGTGCGTAGGTGGATGCCCCTGAGTGAGGTTAAGGAAGGGGCGAATCACCCAAGAATAGTCCTTAACAAACCACCTATAGTATCCACAAAACCCCAAGAATCATGCAGCTCCTTCAAATTCCTGGGTTGCGGCCAAGTGGTCAACGCCTCCACTTTGCTAAGATCAGTCTCTATGCCTTCAGTGGACACTATGTGGCCCACATATTTCACAGCAGTCTGGAAGAATTGACACGTGTCGATAGACAACTTAAGGCTGAACTCCTCCAATCGATCCAAGACTTTGAATAATCGTTGCTCGTGTTCTTCCAACGATCAGCCAAACACTATAACATCATCTAAATAGACCAGACACTTGAGTAGATTCATACCCCCACAGCCCGTTCCATCAAACGCTGAAAAGTGGCTGGGGCACCCGAAATTCCTTGGGGCACCCAAACAAACTCATAGAAGCCTAGGGGGAAAATGAAGGCAGTCTTCTCCCGGTCATCTGGGGCCATCGGGATCTGGTAGTATCCACTGCAAAGATCCCACACAGAGAACCACTTGCTGCCATTTAGACAATCCAATGCATCCTGTATGCGTGGCATGGTATACTGGTCCAGAATGGTCCGGCGATTCAAAGTGCGATAGTCTACACACATCTGAACTGCCCCATTCTTTTTCCTTACTACTACAATGGGGGAGGCATAGGGGCTCCTGGACTCTTGTATTACACCAGCGGCCAACATCTCTTGTAAGTGCCGCCTTACATCATCTATATCAGCGGGGGCCAGGCGCTGGGATCTCTCTCGGAAAGGCCTTTCGTCATGCAGCCGAATGTGATGCTCAGCCCCTTGTACACATCCCACATCCCACTCTCTCAGGGAGAAAACCTGGTCTTTCTTTGCAAGCCTCTCACTGACCCTTCATTTCCATTCAGCTGGCAGCGGGGAGTCACCAAAGTCAAACAAATCAGGAGTAACTCTATCATCTGTCTTGGGACCCTTTCTGTTTGGTAGTACTGCAGTATCTGCACAATGTACGCTGGCCAAGGTGCACCCCCTTCTTATTCGAATCTCTCTGTCGGACACATTATGCACTTGAACCATCACCCTCTTAACATAAGCATGAGCTCTAGCCGGCAAGATGCTGGGTTTGACCAATAGTCCCTCAGGTAGTTTTCCCTCCATAGGCGCATCCAACATCAACAACTTATTCTTAACATCCATTTTAGTCGTACTTCTCCATGCAGAACACATTGGACATTCGGGGCCAGTATCACCGGGGCCGGATCCTTTTTCCTCACCACCCCATGGGGCCTTCAGGTTCCTCTGGACTACCCTTCTTCTGAGTGGCCCTGGCCTGTTTAATCACAGCAGGTACGCTCAAAGCTCACCCGGTCTGGAATGCTCATTTCTCTGAGCACAATTGGGCCAATCGTCCGAACATGTGCGCATTCGTCCCAATCAACAAAGGCACCCCATCATACAGTCCAGTGGGTGGGCAAACTAAAACTAGGGTTTCCACCTCCCTAATTTCCTTCATTAATTGACAATATTCAGGCGGGGTGGCCCGCCGATCATGTAACTGAAGTTTAAGCAGTATTACACTAGAAAATCTGGCAGATTTTAAAACATGTTCTAACCGAACCTGATTCAGGGCTGCAGCAGTGATTCCCCCTTTCCTATAGGCTTTCTGCAAGGCTCGCTCCACTCTAGTGACAAAAGCGGACAGTTTTTCATTTCTCCACTGCTTAGCAGACCTGAATTTCCATAATAAGTCTTCACCAGTCTCTGTGCTCCCGGAAATCCCTTCTAAAGCAGAGAGATACTCTGCAGCAGTGGCTTCCGGACTGGTGGCCCGGAAGAATCTAATGGCTTCTAAAGCAGGACCCCGGAAGCTCTCCATCAGCTGCTTCCTTTTCTCCCCCTCAGAGCGTTGCCATTCCTGAATTAAAGGGGTGGCATAGTCCATCCAAGCCTCCAGGTCATCCTCCCCTGGAGGTACTGGCACCACACCAGAGAAAAGTTTTAACTTGAGGTAAGAATCAAGCTGTATGGATGGGACCACTAGGGGCAGGGAAGCCAGCACAGAACTCTTGGGTGGGCAAGGGGAGGTGCCAGGGGAGCCCTGAGGGGTAGCATCACTGGATAAATCTAAGGCTTGTAACAGCTCCTGGGTAGTCCTCCCCTCCACAGCCAACAATTTAAGCAGTTTGTCTTTAAAACTGTTCATTTGAAGAGACTCCCCAGGAGTGACTGACCCACTTCGAATATGGATTAGCCTCCATCCCTGTGAAGCACCCTCCAGATAAATCACAGGAGGTACCTTCTCAGGGTCAATAGCCACACTGCATAGAAGTAACACCTGCAGCGTCTGGTCAAGCAAATCAGCCACACGCCCTTTTACTTCCACTTTACCCAAACATTTTACTTGCTCTGCAGCAGAAATGATATCAGCCGTTGGGGTTCCCAAAGGCACATCTAACAATAACACAATCTTCTGATAGTCTACCTCTTCGGTTTCACCCCAACCCATCAGTCTGTGTACCATGGTCTTGATGGGCCCCAGTTTAATCTTTCCCAACATGTCCCCTTCCATTTTTTCCATTTCTTATGTGCTTCTCCACTTGGCCACTAGGGGACAGAGATCCCAGCGGTGCCTCCAATTTGTAACCCCCAGGGGCGCTACCCTTAAGGCTACTACCCCTGCCTGCCCCCACAGAGACAGGGTAAGGGGCCCGGATCCGTGGACGGGTGCCTCCACTCAGAGGTTGGGGTCGATCTTGTCAAGATTGCTTTGGTTACAGCCCTCTGGGTTACCGCAACCCCCCATTTGTCCCACTAGTGGCTCACACTGGGTACAAATAACACTTTTCACCATTCGCCTCACCTGCCAACATCTCCACTCCTCCAAGACCCCTGTAAAATAAGGCACAGTTATATTGTAGTCACCAGGCAGCAGTTCACCAGTAATGTACACAATAGCCAGGGTGTAGTTGCACAAAAACAATCTGATTTATTCGGGGAGAAATAACAAGGACAGGGGGAATCAAGTTGATTAGCTTATCACTATAATTATCTACCTAGGACTCTGTGCACAGGCCTAACCCTAAGATTTACTGTCCATGGGTACCCAAGCCCTAATGGCTAGTCCACCGTGGCAGCTGGTTGGGGCCCTATCACAGATAGCCTTACAAATCCTGCCCAGGTCAGATAGGAAGAAAATTCAGTGAGGCAGTCAGCAGTGTAATTTAACAACTTAAGACCACTGTTGCAAACTTAACAGGGAGCTACCCTGATTTAGCACTCACGAATCCAGCCAGCAACGACTCCTTCACCACTGGCAGGGCTGAGCCTGAATTCCACCAACCTCCTCACACATTTATATGGCAAACCACAGAGGGGTACCACACCGGGCAGCTGCTTCCAAGGCTCACACAAACTCATGGCCGCTGAAATGCTGCAACGGCAGCTTCAACTCTCCCTCAGAATGAGCATGATTCAGCAAATTCTCCAGTACTCCAACAGGTTGAGCCTGGTGGGTAGCTGTGCTGACCACAGCCTCCTCCGACCGCCCGCTGACGGATTTTAGTCCGCTTTGGATTTACTGACAAACGGCCGCCTCCGGCCTTCACGTGCTTCCCGCGTGAACACTCTCCAGCGCAGAAGCACAGAGCTCCTCACTCCTCACCAACCACAACGCATCTGTCCTTGGCAGTATTGAGCACTCCACCTCATACAGGCGCTACCCATTCTTATTGGCTGGCTGAGCATGTCAGTCACTTCTTCCGGCTTACAGTGGTGCGAAAAAGCGCCATGGCCCATAATACATCTCTCAAGGGCAAACAGTTTCCTATTGGTCAGCCGACTCTGTAGGGTTCTGGGGTATTGATTGACCCAATTTAACAGTTCTGGACCAAAATGGTGGAGACAACCAAACAGTCCTCACTGCAAAAGGGAGGCAGGTTAGAACAACCACATTATCATTGTTATTTTACATCATTCCCACAAACAATCACATCCTCCAACAGAACTCCCTCTGCACCACTAGCGATGGCAAACGGGAGTTATTTTTTCAGCGTCCCGGGTGGGACTCGGGCATACAAACACACAGTCCCCCTCCATTTTAGTTACTTACGGCGGCAACAGGCAGCCCTTAAAGGGACAGCTCACGGAGGCTTTTAGGAGTGCTCAACTGTTCCCCATTTAAGTGGCATTTAGGCCGATTACTAACCAGGCATGGAGCATAAAACGAGCTCTGAGAAAGCATTCCCGCAACCCCATTTACAAGGGGGTTACATTTATTTTCCCAGGTTACTCAGATTGACTGGAAACTCACTTGTCTTTTCATTATGTGTGTGCTCAAGTGGCGCACTTGATGTGTCTTGGTATGACAAGCAAAGGATTGGAGGTTTAAATCCACTCAAGAACAGATTCACAACATTGAGGCACTACAGCATAGTGGTTAAGGACACTGAGCTGGAACCTGAGTTTGAATCTTCTCAGCCCCCACTTGCAATACTGTCTTACCCTAAGTTTAACTTCCTCGTGCTCCCAGGTTGCACCTAGAAATAAACTCTGGCTTAATGTGTCTTTCCTGATTAAACAACTTCACCTTTCCTATACAACAGGCTGAGAGAAATAATTCCTATTTTTACAACTTACAAGCATCAAATGGTCATATAGACTAACAGTTTGTTAGAACTTCCTCTGTGAGCTCTTTCATTATGTTGTCTTGCGTGTGTGCAAGCAACATCTTCTGGTAGTTGGAGAAATGCAGAGGTGTGTCAGTGTTGGCAAATACTTTAGTAGGTGCGTCCCTCATTCCCCAATGAGCCAGCATGTTAGCGCTGACACAAGTATATGTAAAGTGCCACCAACTTGAAAGAAAAGCGCCACTGCATTCGGACAGAAGCTTGTCATGCAGCAGTACAGATGACACTCCTCTGGTACATGCCTTTCTTGGTGAAACATTTCAATAAACATGGCGGTGGCTCCTATCTTCTGCCACACAATCCCTAGAAATCCAAATTCGGGGGTGCCCAATCCCCCTGTTGGCATGCCCCCTCCCCACAGTTCAATTTGTTTGCCAACAGCAGTGCCCAATCCCCGTCAGCATAATGCTCCCCCCAGTTTAATTTGTTTGCCCCCCAGTTTAATTTGCTTGCCGACGGAGGTGCCCAGTCCCCGTTGGCATCATGCCCCCCCCACACACACACACACACATGCACACACGCACGCTTTCTTTGCCAACAGAGATTCCCAATCCCCATTGACTTCAGTCCTCCCCCCAAAAAAACACATGTGGCACACTGGGAGCCCACCCCAGTGTTCCCAAATGTATTTTTTTGTAAAACTTGTAAAAAAAAAACAACTTCCCCGACATTTTTTTTTTTGTCCCTGTAAACGAGAAAACAGCCCCTTGTTGCCAGGACACCCCTCCTTCCCCAACCCGCACCCACCCTCTGCACAATCCACCTCCCCGCACCCCCCGCACCTCATACTTACCTCCAGAGGTCCAGGGCAGCGATCTTCAGTGCAGCGGGAACATGTCTGGACTGTTCAAAAGCTGACTGCGAACTGAAGGCATCAATGGGAGCGGAGTTCAACTTAGGTGGTAACTCATCCATTTTTTTTTTATTTTGGCTCCATTTTCAACATGGGGTTCTTGGGACCCCACCTCATGAACACATGCACTGTCATTTCGTTATTTGGTCCCGAAAGATCATTTCCTGGTCACTGCGTAGAATCATCTTTTGGGACTGATTAATGAAAAAACAGTGCCGCTGTTCATAAGGTGGGGTCCCCAAAAGCCTATGTTACAAATTTGGTGAAAAAATTTCCCAAAAATGACTGTGTTACATGCATGAGTGGTGCAGTTTCCACACACACTTGTAACATCGGCAATTTTTAATATTTTCACTCCAGATTTTCAACATTGCAATTTTTTCATACCTCCTTATGAACCGTACAGCTTTCATTTTTCAAATCCTGCCCAAAATGTGTTTTTGCACATGTGATGCACAATGGCGCAGTCGCTGTGGGAAATCAATGTTTGGGACAGATTAACAAAATCACAGTGACACTGTTCATGAGCGGAGGTCCCAAAATGCCTATGTTGAAAATTTGGTTAAAAAAATCCCCAAAATAATTGTGTTACGGGCGTGCATTGGGCAGTTTCTATGCACGCTCGTGACTTCACCAATTTTTCATATTTTCACTCCAGATTTTCAACATTGCCATTTGTTTACACCTCCTTATGAACAGTACAGCTGTCATTTTTTACACCCTGCCCAAAATGTGTTTTCGCACATGCGGCACACGATGGGTCGGTCACTGTGGGAAATCAATATTCATGACACTGTTCATGAGCAGAGGTCCCAAAATGCCTATGTTGAAAATCTGGTTAAAAAAATTCCCCAAAATGTGTCATGGGCGCGAGTTGTGCAGTTTCTACTCACGCCCGTGAATTCACCAGTTTTTCATATTTTCACTCCAGATTTTCAACATTGTCATTTTTTTACATCTCTTCATGAATAGTACAGCTGCATTTTTCACATCCTGCCCAAAATGTGTTTTCACACCTGTGGCGCCAACTAGTGCAGTCATTGTGCAAAATCACCTTTTGGCTAACAAACTGATAGTGCCACTGTTTATAAGTTGAGGTCACAAAAAGCCTGTGTTGAAAATTTGGAGTAAAAATACCAACGAACACCTGGGGTGTTAGGGTTTCCAACCATAACGCCCCACCCTGTAGAGACTGACAGGCATCAGGGGTGTGACTGTAATGCTCGTACCATTCCACCCCCACCTTGCAGCCAATAACAGGCATCAAGGTGTGCCTTGGATTCCTCGGCCCCAAAGCTCACCCCATTCTGCTATACTGCACCCATCTCAGCATATTTCCTTATGGAATGGGGCGAGCGTAAGGCCCAAAGTCCCCAAGGCACACCGAAACAGTTGTCAGTGTCTGCAGGGTGAGGGTGGCATTGGTGTCAGTTCACTACTTCACTGCCATTCCTATTATGCATCTCTCTAACTCCTTCACTACCAATGCCAGCAAGACAACATCTGGCCTTGGCGAATGCTCGTTTTCATTCTTGTCATCACCGGGGTGGGAGGCTAAGCTAGACCACCTGAAAGCTTCCTCAGTGTATCACCTACAGTAGGTCAGTTGCATGTTCTTGAGGGTTCCTCCTACACAAAGCAAGCTATGACTCAGCTGTAAGCCCTGCACAAAGCAAGTCACAACTTTACAACTATTCTGTGCAAACTCTGAGTGACGCAAGCTACTACTGACCTGCTACTTTAGGTAGAGCCCATATGGCCCTCTGAGAAACAAGTTCTACACCTGGCACTATACTTTATCAAAAAGTTAGGAAATCTTTACAACAAAACTACATTACTGCATACATTAGAGTTATAAAGACATAAAACTCAGAAAAGGTAGTATTCGTGTTTTCGATCTTCATACCCAGCTCTGGGACAGTGCCCCACGAGTTTGCTGCTTCAAGCTACAACTCTGGGGATGCGCCCCACTGGTCTGCTTCTTCACAATGGGTGCTCAAAGCCCAGCCCGGAGCAAGATATAGGTCCCAGGCTCTGCCCCCACAGGTCTTCTGCTTCACATAAGACCTCTTGACTCCTGCATAAAGCACGTGACAGGTCTGGGGCCATGCCCCATGGTGTGCTGCCTCACATAGGGCCCACAGGGTCCTGTTTGAACCAAGCTACATATTCAGGCTTTGTCCTTCAGGTCTGTTACTTCACTTAGGGGCTGCAGGGTAAGACAGAGAGGCACAGTATGGTTCCACTGCATGCTCATAAGGAGTAAATGTGGAAAACTTTTCATCCTCAAAAAGAGTAACTTTTGCTTGGCATCACTTGACTGCACCAATGGTACTGCTACAGTAACTTGAATAACCCTTCACACCTATAACGTATGTCAGCACAGGATGCTACAGTACCTGCATGAGTAGTGAGCCTGATTTCCTGAGGCTGAGTCTCTGCAAGTATGCCATGGAAGTACTGCATATTCTTTGGAGGGATCCTATTTTTGCTAGTCATAATTCTGTTCTGACTTTTTTATCTCCCAATGTTTCTCCATACTGTATTCATCCTGTCCCTCCTGGCATCTGCTACATAACAACCAGTGGTATCGCCCAAACTATGATATAGCTCCCTGTCAACTGTGTCTGCAATTATAATGATATATGTCACCTCAACATGTTGTCTTTTCCTCAGGAGTTAAACAATCTTCAATGTGTCCCTCTATCCCTCGACCTAATGCATCATCTCCTGGAACTGAGTGATTTTGTGCAGTTTCAAAAGCCTCATTCAGCCAATGATGCCAGGCATTGAACTTGTGGCCTTTGACTTTAATTGAATCATTTCAATAGTTCATTGCCAGTATGTTAAGGCATCACACAGACTCTGTCATTTGTATTACTTTGTCACAAATTCTAACAGCATCCATGTCTAATATTTTGTCTGAAATATATGTTAACGTGTATTGATGATACCATCAGAGTTTGCACCACTACTTCATGCAGAATAAGTAATGACTGCCATCCAGTTGACCCTCATACTTTTTCATGATCTGTTTGGATTTATAGCTGGAGTAATCTGCCTTTATGCTGTTGCACACTGTTTGGAAGGTTCAGGCTTCATTTTTTTTTTTTTTATTGCGTAACAAGCAGCTTACACTTGCACAAAAAAGATTCATATTCTGCAGGCTGAGTGGTCAGCTTTAAAGTTTCCAAACAGAATTTTTCCCATTCATTAAGGACAAGTTATCAGTGACAAATGGAAGGGAATACTTCTGAAAAATATTAACAACCGGACTTATTGTGAACAGTCTTGCTCCCATCACCATCTATGTATTTTATCCAAATATAGGATGAGAAAAAAGTGGGTAAAAATTAATTCTAGTTGGCACTCTTTTTGTTACATCAATAACAGCGCTCAAGCTATATAAAATAGAGTACAGACTAACACGATATTGGGTAGATGAAATTACAAAAGAGGC
The DNA here is from genome assembly GCA_016271365.2 of Neoceratodus forsteri. Taxonomy (NCBI): domain Eukaryota; kingdom Metazoa; phylum Chordata; order Ceratodontiformes; family Ceratodontidae; genus Neoceratodus; species Neoceratodus forsteri. The sequence continues at coordinate 43,648,093 of CM057456.1, read as the reverse complement.
CAATCAGGTTCCACATTCCATTTGAAAGTAGACAGCATAGCTGCTACAAAATCATAAACAAGTTTGGAAACAGGACATTCTAAAACAGTTTGGGGAATTCACAGTGTTACAGTTAAAGGGACCTTTACTGCATCATAAAAGCCTTAATTTTAGTATTGTTTTCCTCCACTAAACTTCATTGCTGTTACTGGTTGTTTTATCTGCCTCCTTTCTTAGTAGAACTGAAATGCATACTAGTGGCGTAATTATGCCCAATCTTGTTTTGTTCCCAATCCTTGATGTACTCTTCTTTCATACTTCCTGATCATTAGGAACATCACAGAACAGTGTAGCCACGCATGCTGCAATAATCTCTTCTCCTCTCATGCATAATGAGTGGCTAGACTGCGTTGGCAGGTTCCCCAGTCCAGGAATAATGCAATGGGAGTTCATCAAGGAATGTAAACAAACATGTTTTTGTGTGGTAACGCCAGTATGGTGAGCAGTCTGTTTTTTAATTTTTAAAAGGAAACAGAATCAAACTACCAGCTATATCAGTGGCCTCTACAGAATGTGAACAGTCATAACACTGATTTTTTTAAACTAGGGACAGTTTGAGGCCTAAGGGGGTTGACAGTGTCCTTTTAACATGACTATTCAGTATAAGAAATGTATAGTGCACAACCACTGCATGTCACAGTTCTACAGGGTCAAACTTTTCTTCCTTCAACTGACCGATGGCAGTATATTTTTATCAAAGAACTGTAAAGCATTTCAGTAAATTCTAGTGAAACACAGGGTCAGACTGGGGTACAGGGTGCTCACCTGGAAAGTGGATACAGGGGCCCACCTGGAAAATCAGTAGGAGAGGGCCCAGGGTGACACACTCATATCAGTATTCCACTTACATTTGATATACTAGCTTTGTGCGTGCAGCTTACATTTACCTACAGTGCCCCCAGATACATCATTTAATTAGAACAAGATATGACAAATGCAAAGATTTTTGGAGTTCAGAAAAAGGGCATGTACCCCACCGGAGTGGGCCCACCCAGAAATTTCCAGGTATCCTGGTGGGCCAGACCAACCCTTGTGAAATGTAAGTTAACACCAGCAGCATCTCATTTCAACCAGTAGAGACCACTTCGAAGAGACTCTGGTCATGTGTTCATTGGTGGACATGGCTGGTATGTGAAGGAATGCAGTTTGGGCAGTGGCACTGAATATTTGACTCAGTCACCTGCAAAAAGTGAACAGGGGTTTCTGCTGCCGGGCAGGAGGGGTTATTACTCTAAAGGGTAAGAATTTAAGGATATGATGCATCTAAAGGTGAGAAAAGTGGACTAGAGCCAACTTTGGTTTGGTTTCGAGTTGGGACCTGAAAATTGGTTTGGCTTCATTGATTTTGCTGAACCACTTCTGCTCCCAATGCAGTAATACGGTAAAGAGACTTCAAATAGGGAGTAAGAAAAGCCTTGAAGTTAGCAATGAATAACAAGCATTTGTCAATGCTGAATGTTCGGCTTGCATGCTGTTGTAGTGGTCCTGCTTGTACGCATGCTTACTATATATTTGCCCAGGATAAAGCATATTTTTTCAAGACTGTATTTCCCCAGGATAGGCCAGCGGAGAGGCAATATCTAATTTTCAGTGAGTTACCACATTTTGAACCCAAATGCTCAACATAGTCTGATGTTATGATCAAGATAGGTGGACTTTTTAAATCCCATCCGAAAGCTGATTTTGCAGTGTGACTGCATAAACATGTTTAGGACAGGATTTAAAAAACAATTACACCTGTCATGTTCATAAGATGGGGTATTACAAGGGAACATTAGGGGCCCAAATCTGCAAAAATAACATTGTGAGTAAATGTTAAAACAATTCAATATTTCTTCAAAACTTTGTTGTTTTTTTCACATTTTGACCTCAAATTTTCAACATAGTCTTTTTAGGACCCCATGTTATGATCAAGACAGGTGGATTTTTTTTAAATGCTGTCTGAATGGTGGTTTTACAGAGGAACTGTAAAAACATGTTCCTAAGGGGACTTGAAAAATGACACCTGTCTTGTTCATCAGCAAGGGTAACAAAAGAGCTGTGTGCAGACCAGGGCCAAAATCTGCAAAAATTGCAAACTTATGAAGAAACATTGAAACATTTCAATGTTTCCTCATAACTTTGATGTTTTTTTTGACATTTTGAACTCAAATTTTTACACTGTCTTTTTATGACCCCGCCTTATGATCATGGCTGGGGGGGTTAAATCCCATTTGAAAGGTGACTTCATGGAGAAAATGTGAAAACATGATTTGGAGGTTATTTAAAAAAATGACACCTGTCATGTTCTTGATGTGGGGGTAACAAGATGGCTATGTTAAAAATTGGGGGCCAGAATCTGCATACATCACAGTGTCATGAGTAAACAATGAAAAAATCCAATGTTTCTTCGTAACTCTGTTTTGTGATAACCTTACCTCAAATTTTCAACATAGTTTTGCTATGATCTCTCCTTTTGATCGTGACAGGTGTCATACTAAATACTTGCCAAAATGTTTTTTTCACACCACAATGCAAAAACACCTTTTGGCCAGGATTTTAAAAACTACACCTGCCGTGAAAAAATGGCTATCTTGAAAATTTGGGTTCAAAACATTGAAAATTACCAAAGTTATGAGTGAGTATTGAAAAATGTCACTGTACCTTTACAACTTTGATGTTTTTTAATATTTTGACCCCAATTTTTTAGCACTGTCTTCTAATGACCCCACCTCATGAACCTGGTAGGTGAACATGTTTAAATTGTGCCCAAAAGTTGATTTAGCCGAGTGACTGCAAAATCACCCTTTGAGATGGATTTTAAATATTTCACCTTACTTATTCCTGAGGCTTTGCCCAAGAAGGCCATGTTGAAAATTTGGGGGAAAATATAAAAAATGACCAAGTTATGAGTACAAGTTCAAAACACATTGAAATGCTTTGACCACATCTTATCTGATTTCCTCAGTTTGGTGTTGAAGAGTGAAGATGTGTCTCCGGTCCAGAGAGGATTATGGTGTTGGACACCTAGTAACTAAGTAAGGCGTGGGGGGGGGCGTAATGGCTACAGGTGGTGGTGGCAACAGACACTGAGCAACCATTTCTGTTTTTTACACTGAGGGATGGCTTTCTTTAGTTCAAGCACTTACAGTGGGGATTGGGCACTCCAGTACTGGTTTAATATTTACAGGGCATATAAAGCAATGGTGAGGTGGGAGGGATACTTGGCAGAGGTTGGGATCTGTTTGAAAAGGGTACAGGGCATGAGAAATGAATGGGAGGTGGGAGGGATGTTTGGCAGAGAGTGCGATCTGTTTGAAAAGGGCACAAGAATGATGGGGAAGTGGGGGGATACTTGGCAGAGGATAGGATTGTTTAAAAGGGGTAAATGGAAGATGAGCAAGGGTTATATGTAGTCAGTTGCAATATGGGGGAAGGACAAGGAAAAGGCTGATCATGATGCTGATCACCTGCAGTGTCATGCAGATCAGAGCAAAGAACTGCCTTGTGATACGGGTAGCTCTTTTCTTTGAACTTCACAAAGTTTCTGCCCAGCAAGCCCAGAAGAGTGTCATGATCAGCTTGGTTGATGATTGGTCTGACATTGTTGAGTTCATTGCAGACTGCCCTGGCTTGGACCAACAGTGACACACCTCTCAAATCCATTATCATAGCAATATGTTTGCTTTGCGCAAGTGTGAACATAAAAATTAATGTTGCTTACTTTCTACAGGTGTTTTTGGTATTCATCTGCTGTGGATTACTCTTCATGGTACTGTGACAGATATACAAAACCCACTAAGACTACCTCGGCCCAGCGTGAGGGATAGTAATAGTTACAATTAATTGCTGACCTTAAGGCATGTATCCCCCATAGGCTCTGTCTCTCTGCTTTCCCTCATGCCAGTTATTATTTTTTCCCTTGTAGTGCCATAGATTTTACAATAATTTTATATTATAATTAATATTTTATATTATCCATTTTATTTGTGTGTTATGTTTTATATATTAGATAATATAAGTAGTAATGTAATGGAGATATTAATACAATATAAAAATATTTTTTGTATGTAGTATTTGTTTATATGACAAGATAACTTGACTTTGGATAATGCATATTTTGTAGTTTGAAAAACAAATTAACTTCTGTGTTTTTTTTATTTTAATGTAAGTCTATCATTATTTGTTTTTTATGTATATACCAAGAAAAATGGTTGTATTATGTAATAGTATGCTTCATTAGGTCACTGTAGAAGTATGCAAATAACAGCTGGGATGGCATTCAGTTTGACACATATCATGGGAAGGACTATGGTAAGGGTTACTTATTGTGCTTGTACTGACAGACGAGTGCAGCAGAGACTGACCCCCTGAATGCATGTATTGGTGTAGATTATAGTAATACAAACATACATACATACAAACATACAAAAATGTCAGCAGATACAGGCCATACAGTCTAACGAGTCTGCTTGAGTGCACAGCTCCCAATCTAATCTACTGCAGCTGCCCCCCACCCCTTGCCTGTCCATCTGATTTATCGCACCCTTCTGCAGACTCCTCCCCAGCTCCCCCAGTTTTGACATTACCTTTGACAATGCCCCACTCCCTCTTAAAACTGCCCACAGATTTCAATGATATCACCACCTCTGGCAATGCATTCCACCTCACTACCACCATTTCCGTGAAGTAGTGCCTCCTCATTTCCCTCCTGAATCTTCCACCCTTCAGTTTCAGACTGTGTCCCCCCTTTAATCTAAACATGCCCTCAGTACTAACTCTGTTCATGCCTTTCAAGTATTTGAATGTCACAATCATATCCTCTCTCTCTCCCTTCTATCCTTCAGGGAATACATGTTGAGCTCCGACAGTCTTTCCACATATGGTTTGTCCCCCAGCCCAAGGATCATCTTTGTCGCCCTGTGCTAGACCCCCTCCAGTAGTTTGATGTCCTTCTTTAACTAGGGGCACCAGAACTGCACACAGTACTCCAAGTGAGATCTCACCAGTGACCTGTACAGCGGCAGAATGACTTCCTCTCTCCTAGAGGTGATTCCCCTGGCAATGCACCCCAGCATCTTATTAGTCTTATTAGCCTTGGCTGCCATCTTTCTACACAACACTGAGTGATTCATGTGCTCTGTGACTAGTACTCCCAGATCCTTCTCCTCCTCTAAAGTGGATAACTGCACTCCCCCTAGCCAGTAGCAATTCAGGTTCCTGGCTCCCAAGTGCATGACTTTGCACTTCTTAGCATTGAACCCCAGCTGCCATGTGTCTGACCAGTGCTCAAGTCTTGTCAAATCCTCTTAGAGTACTTACCCCCTTCCACATTATCCACCTCTGCACCGATCTTTGTGTCATCTGCAAAAAGGCTAATCTTACTCCTAATCCCATCCCATATGTCGGCAATAACAATGAAGATGTTAAATTGCACTGGTCCTAGTACCGAGCCTTGTGGGATCCCACTGGTTACAGCTCTGGGAGTCAAGAGTTCTCCCCCTACAATGAGAAGGCTTTAAGCCCGAGGTTCAATGGGCAGAGCAACTACGTCACTCCCCATCAGGCTATAAAAGCTCAGTCATCCTGGGCCTTCACAGGATTCATTTCTCATTGCCACCGAAGGCTCTGTCAGCTGTTTCTCCCTGTTGCAGACCCTCTTTCCATTTCCCCTATGGCTGCCTTCGCTCCCTCTGCCTTTGACTACTCCCTGCTCCATCTTCCTTCTGTGTGCCCCAGTACCTTGTTTTTCCACCATTCCTTCCTCTCCCCTCCTTTTGTGTTTTCTCTCCCTGGCCACTACCACAATTCCTCCTTGGAACTTCCTGGTGTCACAGCTTTCACTGTGCTCTGCTTTTGGCGGCTGTCTCTCCCAGAGCTTCTCCATTTCTGGCTCCTTTCTCTTACTCGGTGCATAGCTGCCTGGTTGCTCTGTCCTCTCTCGCAGTCTCCAACCCCTCCTGTTTAGTGGCCTCAGTGCCTGTTGTTCCTCTCACTGCCCTGCTAGGCCGCTTGCCTTGTGGCTCTCTATCCGTCCCTCACTCCCTCCCTCCCTCGGTGCTTCCCTTCCTCCTCTCTGCCACTTCTGCTGCCCGTCCTTCATCTTGCCATCTCCATCCTGGTTCCATTCCTGTTTTCTGTTCCCTCCCACCCAGGGTGCCGCTCCCTTCTCCATCGGCACTTCCGGGGACTCCTCACCCTTTGCTCGCATCACATTTTCACTCCCTACCCTCACTCTCCCATCTCCTTGGTGCCCTCAGCCTTCTGAGCTTACCCCACTGCAACTGCATGTCTCTGCCTTGGATTTTCTTCCTCCTCATTCTTTGTTTCACATCACATTTCTCTCTCAGGACTCAGGGTCTCACCCCTCTCCTTCTCAGATTCATCCCTATAGTTCTGGCTCCACATTCTTTGCCCGTAGTCGAGTTCTTCTTCTCTAATTTAGATTTTCTTCCTTCATTGATTCTTCCTTCGGGGTCATGGCTTCTTGATCTCGGGGACACATACCCTACCTCAGTGACTTCTCTTCTTGGTTGGTGATAGTCGCTCAGTCTGCTAATCAATTATGGGGATTTGTGTAGGATGCATTTTCTGCTGCAGAGCATTTCTGTACATTTCCTGTTTGTCCTTACTTGCGCTCCCTCATTTGGTCATATTACCTCGCATTGTATGAGGGTCTCTGCATTCTTTCGTGGCACTGTCGGTACGTCTCTGCTAATCTGGGATGGTTGAGTGGTCTATTCCTCCTGTTTTGCTGATTGCATGCAGCTCTGGCCTGGGATTTCAATTCTGTTCATCTCTGCCATTCATTGTCATTCATGGTTCTTTAGTTGTAGTCCATTTCTCCACTTTTGTTCTGCCGGTGTTTGGTTGCCACTGGCATTTTTCCCATTGTTCTCTTATTTTGCTTGCTTGCCTGCCCTACCCAGCACCATGGTGCTGGCCCTGGTTCAGTTCTTTCCATCGCTGCTTTCCTCTGATTCGCTTTTCGTGCCAGTATGTGCTTGGCCTCTGCATTCCACTGCCCTCCATTCTGCTCCTCCTCTGACCTTTGTTTTCTTTTGGGGTTTTTCCCTATTCTGCCATCACCTTCCTTATTCCCACCATCATCTTACTTAGACTACTTTGCTCATTTTGACCTCTGAGTCTACTTCTTCTCTTCAATTAAGCAAGCTTCCCTCTCATTGGGTCCTATATTACCTCATCACCTATGCCGTGCCATCCAGCCTCTACATGGGTCTTCTCCTTCACATCGAATACTCGAGCATACCCCTCTTGGGTTCATGCTACCTCAACTCAATGTACTCCCTCAACTTCTCATGCCCACCTCTGGGTATCCCTCGCTCATCTAACCCCTTGCTCATCCAGCCTCTAGGTATGTCTTTTCATTCACATCAACGCTCCTCCCTCTATTATACTCATTCTCTGATCTGTGCTTTCTTTTGGGGTTTTCTCTATCCTTCCATCATCTTCCCTACTTGTATTCTTCTCTTTAGCAACATATGTCCTTAAATCAAACATCTTTCTGCCTGGAGGGAAGGCGACCTAGGCCTTGGATCCCCAGAGGTTTCCTCCTGAAAGGGGGGTTTTCCTCTCCTCCATGCCGATGGTCATAATATTAGTTAGGGTTAGTGCTTTCATAGGTTCCTTAGTTAGGTTCTGCTGTTGGATGGAGTCGGATGGTGGCCCCGGCTGTTCCCTCTCTCCTTAGGAAGTCCGCCCTTATTCATCTTCTCAGATTTCCTTTCATTCATCATCCTCACCTTTCATCATCTTCTCCTGTCATTCCTACCTATGTCTGTCACATTTATTTCCAGTCTAGGTATCTTTTACTTCTCCCTTCTTCAATGCTCAACACCCGATAGGGTATTCTTCTTGGGCTTCTTCCTAAGCTACCTTTAGCCAACAGAATTATTTCTGTGGCACCTATAGGGGAGAACCCTCCTCTAGTGTTCCTTGCGCCATACCCCTACGGGGTGGTATATCCCACGGAAAGAGAGGCGAATAGCCACAATGTAATCAAGTCACACAAGCATCATCTCATCCAGTTGCGTAAGCACAATTGAACTACCCTCTGCTGTCTGTCCTGCAGTCAGCTCCTAACCCATCCAACCAGTTTTTTCCCCTGCTCCCAGGTTTCTCAGCTTACTAGTCAAACTTCCATGTGGCACTGAGTTGAAGGGTTTGCTGAAGTCCAGATACAGGACATCCACTGCATGGCCCCTATCGAGTGCCCTTGTCATCCAGTCAAAAAAGTCAACCAGGTTTGTCTGGCAGGATCTGCCCGAGACAAACTCATGTTGCCTATTATCCTAATATGATATACACATATATGTAATATGATATACATTTATTTTTAATACTTTAAATGTATTTTTATATGAAAGAAAACATGATTTCTGGATGAACACAGGATGAGTCATAAAGATGATGATAAATAGCAAAATGTAGCGTGCCTCAAGATGGACAGGCGATCGTTTATGCCCACAGTGCACAGGTGGCTGTGGTGGTACCGGTCAGTAATATTGTATTATATGTTGTGCAGAATGCAGGTTGGGACAGGGTGATGGTGTTAATGTAACCTATGCACCACAGTGATGCATAATGAGGAAAATGTAACTCATAATGGAGGGAGGAGGAGAATGAAGACAAGAAAATATGATTTCTGAAAGAACACGTGATGAGCCATGAAGATGACAATAAAAAGCATTACAGTATTAATAGTGTGACAAGACAAACAGGTAATTGCCAATACCCATGGTACACAGGTGGCTGTGTTAGCACTGGCAAATCATATTGTATAATTTGCTGTGCAGTGCACAGCTTGGGAAAAAGATGGCATCACCCACATGCCGCAGTGATGCATCACAAGGAAAATGTGATTCATAATGGAAGAAGGAGGAGGATACTGAAGAGGATGTGTTGTTTTCTGAAGTCAGAGATCATCTATAGTTATTGTTTTAGTGTGATTATAATTAGTAATCATTACGCTTCTTGATTTGGCTTTATTTAAATGCTGGCAAAGCATGATTTAAGTGGATTTGTGGTGTCATCTTTAAACTACTCCCACATTGCAGAGGATCCATTTGTTGTATCAGGTACAGTGGCCTGGTGGTGGTGGTGGTGGGGGTGAGAGTGGTTACTTCCAGAGAGGAATTGGGCACCAAGGCAGCAACTGTAAGATAATTTGTTTTTCAGCCACTGTTGAACAACATGCTTTCAAATGGTGTTGGATAGAACAGTAGATTTGAGATACAGTATGAGCAGATAATATAATATGATAAAATAATATAATCATATATGCTAGAGAAGATACTGTTAATATTATATTATGTATGACAAAATAATATAATCTGATACATTGATTTATTCATTGTAAAAGATTTACCAGAAAGACATATTGAGCTGGTATCAGCTAATTTCCAGATGTGTTATGTAAGGTGGGGGGAGAGCGAAACATTTTATAGAAATAATGAGGCACAGAAGTACAAATAATACTAATAATACAAATAAAGATAATGAGCATAAAAATTATGAGAGCATGTAATCTGATATGACATAAGATAAATATAGAATAATGCATATGTAATTGTGCAATCTGAGGTTTTTTATGCTCCCGAGGTGTGTGATGACCCATAAACCTCAAGAGTGAAGCCTGAGAGGTTTATACAGCCATCACACACCAAGGGAGTGTAAAAAAATCATAAGCACACAGTTATTTAGGCATTATTTTTTATAATGACTGCTGCTAGAACATGTTAATCTTAAGGCAAAATGTGGGCGGGCATGGCACTAGCCACCTATGCTACTTGCAAAGGACCCCTATGCACTTGGAGGGTTGGTTTTTTTTTGTGTTTGTTTGTTTTTTGTTGAGTACAGAACATGATCGGCATTGGTAACAACATTGTTCTGTTATTCTGGTCAATCCAGTGAGTAAACTGTATTTGCTCCTTTGTGTGACAGCTGCCAGTTTGAAAATGGCATGTTGTGTGTTTTGTGCTATCAGAGGCAGTTGAGCGCGAGCATGAAAAAGCTGTATTAACTCGGTGTGATGTCGTATTAACTCAATGTGACATCACACTGGGCTAATACGGCTCTTGAAAGCTGGATCAAGTGAGTCAATATCAAAGGTCACTATTTATTATAATAATATAATAACTGGGTATAATTTTTTACCAAAGGGAAAACGGGTTTTAATTCATGATTATAACCCGCGGGTTGTAATGGCGAACATGTGCTGGTTTTCCCTTGTGCACATGTGCCAAATGCCGCTCAGCTCTTCTTTGACGCCAGCGGACATTCCCCAGTGCTCCTCACACCTCCACTCAGTGTCAGAGGTAAGTTTACTTTTTAAAAACCAAAAAAATATAACTGGGCAATTTTAAATGGTGCTGTGAAAAAAAGAAAAACAAGCAATTGTCAATGACGAATGTTGTCTCGCTGGCATTGGCATTGGTAATACCGGAGCTAGAGATGCATAATAGGAATGGCAGTGAAGTACTGAAGTGACGCCAACTCCACCCCCACCCTGTAGAGAGTGACAGACATTGGGGTGTGCGTTTCGGTCGTCAGCTATAACGCTGATGCCATTGTACCTCACCCTACCCTATAGACACTGACAAGTGTCGTGGTGTGCATTGGGGTCTTTGGGCGTTATACTTACCCCATTCCAAAAGGAAATACGCTGAGGTGGGTGCAGTATAGGAGAATGGGGTGACCTTTGTGGCCGAACAGTGCAAGGCACACCACGATGCCTGTCTCTAGCTGCAGGGTGGGGGTGGAATGGCATGAGCATTACTGCCAATGATCCCAAGTCACACCCCTGACGCCCGTCAGTCTCTACAGGGTGGGGTGCTACAGTTGGAAACCCTAACATCGTAGGCATTGGTATTTTCACTTCAAATTTTCAACATGGGCTGTTTGTGAGGCCACCACATGAAAAGCGGCACAATCAGTTTGTTAGCTGAAAGGTGGTTTTGCACAGTGGCTATGCCATTTAGTGACACAGGGATGAAAACACATTTTGGGCAGGAAAATGACAACTGTATTTTTCATGAGGAGGCGTAAAAAAATGGCAACATTGAAAATCTGGAGTGAAAATATGAAAAATTGGTGAAGTTATGAGCATGCATAGAAACTGTGCAACACATGTCCGTAACCCAATTATTTTTGGAAGTTTGTTAGCCACATTTTCAACATAGGCATTTTGGGACCTCCTCTCATGAACAGTGGTGCTGTGATTTTGTTACTCTGTCCCAAAAGTTGATTTCCCACAGCGTCGACGCCATTGTGCACCACACGTGCAGAAACACATTTTGGGCAGGATGTGAAAAATGACAGCTATACTGTTCATAAGGAGGTGTGAAAAAAATGCCAGTGTTGAAAATTTGGCATTAAAATATTGCTAATTTGCGAAGTTACAAAGGTACGTGTAAACTGAGCAACACATGCTTGTAACACAGTCATTTTATGGACGTTTGGCACCAAATTTTCAACATAGGCATTTTAGGACCTCTGCTCATGAACAGTGTCACTGTCATTTCCTCAAACTGTCCCAAAAACTGATTTTGCATAGCGACCGCACTATTCTGCGCCGGATGTGCCAAAACACATTTTGGTCAGGATATGTAAAATGACAGCTGTACTGTTCATAAAGAGGTGTGGAAAAATACCAATTTTGAAAATCTGGAGTGAAAATATTACAAATTCATGAAGTTATGCGCATGCGTGGAAACTGCGCAATGTGCGTTCGTAAAACAGCCATTTTTGGGATTTTTCTCACCAAATTTGCAACATAGACTTTTTGAGAGCCCCCCTCATGAACAGTAGCACTGTCATTTCATTAATCAGTCCCAAAGGAGGTGATTCCGCACAGTGACCGCGATATCACCTTTCGGGGCCGATTAAAGCCATGACAGTACTAGAATTCATGAGGAGGGGTCCCAAAAACCCCATGTTGAAAATTTGTTGCCAAAATTCCAAAAACTGCCCGAGATATGCATCAAAGATGAAAAAACCTATTTATTCCATTATACAGCTTACCGGCATTTCCTCAGTTCGCCGTCAGCTGGGAAGAGTACAGACATGCTCCCGGTCTACCGAAGATCGTCGCGCCAGACTCCAGAGGTAAGTATGGGGTGAGGGGGTGTGGGGAGGCAAGGTGCTCAGAGGGTGGGCGCGGGTTGTGAGAGGGGGTAGGGAGGCCACGAGGGACCATTTTTTCTTTATACGTTTACACAAAAAAACACATTGTTGGACAGGTTTTTTTTTGCACGGGATTTGACACACTGGGGAGGGCTCCCAGCATGCCACCTAAGTGTTTTGGGGAGGATTCTGTAGCCATCGGGGGATTGGGCACTCCCGTTGGCACATGCTGCGTGGGTGGAGACACGAGCCGAGGGGGATTGGGCACCCCTTCTGCATGCAACAAAAGCGCAGAGGAGGAGACATTATGCCGATAGGGAGTGGGCTCCCCTGTCAGCACAATCAATGGGGATGGGGATAAATGCCGATGGGGATTGGGCCCCAGTCAGCAAAGGAAAACTGTTGGGGGGGGCCGCATGATGCCGACGGGGAGTGGGCTCCCCCATCAGCATAGTGACAGGTGGTTTGCCTGCATGTTGGGAGGTGTGTTGTGGTCACACTGCATGAGAGCTTTGCTCTCATTGCAGAGGACCTTTTCTTTGTTCTCATGGTCACATTAGGGATGCAAGAGGTCAGCGTCTGCTGCTGGCAGATTGGGGAATAAGGGAATCGCCTTCTGATGCATGCCTTACATTCACTCAACAGTGACCACGCCTCCAAATCTGCTACTACTGCAAGATGTTAGCTGTGCAACCGCGAGCCAACATGAAAAAGAAGGAAAATTATAATTTCTCCAGCAGTGGCTTCCAACCACAGACAGCGCTGAATCAACAGCAGACAGCCGCTGAAGAGAGATGAGTTTTTATTTTATACAATTGCTGGTTAAAAAGATTATACCCAGCAATTATATAAAATAAAACATGAGGTGGTATGTTTTACTCGAGATTTTACGCATACCCCTCAGTGTTGGATGCTTAAATAAACCCCTCAGGCTTTGCACTCGGGGTTTATGTGGCACCCAACACTTTGGGGTGTGTGTAAAATCTCATTAAACACACCACCCCATGCATTATTCTATATATAATCTGATATATCTGATAAGTAATACATGAGCAGAAAATATATCTGCTATATTACAGTATATGATATATGACAGAATAATATACTCTGATATACAATAATATGATATGCTGTGCTATATGAGAAAATAACATTTTACATATAATATGATATGATCTAAAACATAAAATACATTTAGTAGACGAACATGTTTTATTTTGTGTTTACTATTATATATTATTTTTATTTATGTGCCAAAAAATGAATTGTGAAACAAAATTTATGATTTGGGCTTACTGCTAGACTGCATTCCCTTATGCTGTTTGCAGAAGCCACTTGTGACAATGGGTGGGTGGGGGGTTGCTTTGAGGAACTGGACAGTGAATGCAAAGATAATTTTTGAGGTGTGACTAGAATTTTAATTTCTGGATGAATCACTTCTTTCTCAAGTAGGGGAACTGGAAGAACTTGAAAGAGGAAGAGGGGAACATAGTGTGCTCCTGATCTGCTCAGGATAGCTTCATCATCAGATGAACTGGACGAGTGGCACGGTGGGCTGCTCGGATAGCAGTGGGTGTGGAACTGGTGAGCCTCTGGGGACTGTTGAAACATGGTTTCTTTGGCTGTTCTATTATGTGCCAATCAGCCTTTGTTGTTACAGCCTTATGACAATGACTCCCAGTTCCTGAGCCACCATGGGCAGCCCCATTCTCCACTACCACTGCTTGCAGAACTTGCACTTGGTGGAACTGGCACGGTGGATCATTTATCTGTTCCTTTCCTCAGCCTGCATCCCTTTCCTTTCCTAGTCTTCTCTTCATGTCTTCACTTGCTTCAACAACATCCACACAATAGATGATGGCATGACACGGTCAAGGTTGGGCACTAACAATGACTCACATAGAAACATACTGACTAACAGCAGTCACTGATTACTCTTAGGTGCTCACATTATACACGCATGCTGTAAACAAGGCAGGTAGGCAAGCAGCAGTGCTGTATGACTCAGGAGTTGATATGGAATAGTGACACCATTATACCCCCCAGCAGTCCACACACCACCCCAGTGAGAGACCCTGTGACCTTGTATTTCACATGGCAGTCTACTTTTCTTTTCACTGACTGACTGGCAAGCTAACACACACAGGCAAAACATAAAAATATGGATTGTATGCACTGCTGCACCAGCAGTAATCAAAAAACAATTATACCTAATTAATCTTTCAAAATTACTCATATAATTCCCAGCCTGTTACATTTAATCTGCCCTGCTGCTGCTATGGGGTGGGGTGGGGATAAAAACAAATAAATGTAGCTTTCTGTGCCTTCTACTACACTACCAGCACATGGTAAAAAAAAAAAAACTTTTGCCAAATAAATGTTTTAAAAATTCCCCTTGTACCTTTTCCCATTCTACTAAATTCCCTCACACTGCAACAGCCGTAGGGCCTGCAACAGTTAGTGCAGGCTTACATTGCACCTCTTCGGCACGATTTCACTAGCCTGCCTACCTGAAACTACAATTAAATGAAGTGAAGGATGCTGCATGATTCTGTGAGGATTTCAAAGGTTTTCTTTTCAAAAGTCACTCTTTTTCACATAAAAAGGGGAAAAGGTGGCCACTTGGGGTAGGTGCACTATGTTTGTGATCCCAAGATCATCTTATTAAAAATGTAAATTTCAGCCTTGTAATACATTGCTGCCACAATGGGACATCCATTTTGAAATGTCAGAGAAGCACAAATACAGAATAAGTACCTCCTGTGAAGACTACTAACCCTCAAAGATCTGTACTTTGGTGAAATAATTTCGGCCATCTTCAAGCCCTGGCAGTCGAGGGAGAGTTGGAGGCTTTACCGGCACCCCAGTTTGGAATGCTTCAGTATCTCCCTCCTCCTGTCTACATGAGTTCCCCAGTGGCAGAGTCACCAGTAAAAAAAATTATTCACCATTAACCAGCCACAACCAACGAACCAAGTTAAAATACCCAAACAAGCTACATTACCTACAATCTGTGTGACTAACATTCCTTTGATCATGGCTGGCAGCCTGCGTAGCATGATGGAGTTACCTGTGCAAACAGCTGTCAGACCAATGCTAGCAACTGTGGAGGGACCAGCTAAGTACAAAGAAGAAACTTTGCTGGATAAGAACATGACACAACAGCAGCAATCAATACAAATCCTAGCAATTGACTCCCTTGCCCACTCTAAGGATCGAATTGTGGACTGGATACAAAGAGCCCTTCACTTCAAGGATGATCTTCTCCAACAAGATGCAAAGGTTGAAGGGGCACCTTTGTAGTGACTGCAGTGTTATAGTGGCTAAGTAGCTGACCAGGCAATGAAGGAAGGACAGGGACTGGCTGTATGTAGTCAGTGTCATACAGATTGTACCCTCTAGTACCTAATGGCCCAGAAAGGGTGGCCTAGAAGCCTAAGTGAGCAGCAGAGATCAGTTGCAATTGAAAAGGGACTAGGTCAGTGGACATCCAGGGGGAGACAGGCTGCAAGCAACAACTAGGGATGGGGATCCAAACAGAATGGTAGCAGCCCAACTCAAAGAGATCACTGAAGGAAGCCAAACAACCAGGCCCATTGTTGTTGATGTGGAGACTTTATAGTGGCTTGGTGACTCATGGCCTCTGCCAACATGGGCTGATTAGTCAATGGACCTCCCCTTGAAATGTTGCAATCCTGCCCCCAACCCTCTCCCTCCTCTCCCTCCTCTCCTCTCCTCTCCTCTCCTCTCCTTCTCCTCTCCTCTCCTCTCCTCTCCTCTCCCTCCCCTCTTCTGACAGATCACTTCTCTCTTCTCTTCTCTTCTCTTCTCTTCTCTTCTCTTCTCTTCTCTTCTCTTCTCTTTTCTTCTCTTCTCTCTCTCCTCTCCTCTCCTCTCATCTCTCCAGGGTTTGATCTTGGTCCCAGTCCTGTTTAATATGTTTACCAGTGACATTGGGGTAGGTATTAAGGACAAGACTGAACTCTTTGTGGATGACATGAAACTAGGTGGCAGAGTTGACAGCAGGGAGGCAGTCAGGGACCTGCAAGAAGACCTACAGAGACTAGAAAGATGGTCCAATATTTGGCAGCTCAGATTCAATGCAGAAAAAGTGCAAGATGTTGCACCTAGGTAATAGAAATCCCAGAACAGAATACAGGTTCTTTGGGGTCCAAATGGCCACCTCAAAGGAGGAGAGAGACCTGGGGCCATCATAAATGACACCCTGAAATAGTCAAGCTGATTGCTATAAAGCTTGCAGCAAGGCAAGCAGAATGATGGGGTGCATCAGGAAAGGAACTGACAATAATAACAAGGAGGTGATCCTACCACTCTACAGGTCCTTGATGAGGCCCCACCTGGAATACTGTGTGCAGTTCTGGCAACCACATCTTGGGAAGGACAGGGACAATTTGGAGACTGTACAAAGAAGAGCAGTAAAAATGGTACAGGGATTCCAAGGATTCTCATATGAGGAATGCCTGCAAGCACTGAACATGTACTCACTGGAGACAAGAAGAGAGGGCGGAATATGATAGAGATGTTCAAATTCTTAAAAGGCATCAATAAAGTTCCCTACTCAGAATTATTCAACAGGGTAGCTGGCTCAACCACTATGGGGCCATGAGTGGAAGCTAAGGGAAGGGAGCTTCAGGAGGCATATAAGGAAGTATAACTTTACAGAGGGAGTTGTGGAATAGCCTGCAGTCCGAAGTGGTAGGGGCACAGAGAATTGGAGCATTTAAAAGGGATGGGATATGGCAAGGGCTCAGATAGAAATGCACCGGGAAGAAACAAGCAAAAGTCAGGTGGGGGGGCTAGATCACAAGATCAGCAGTGGAGCTCGAAAACTTTGGCAGACTAGCTGGACCATCGGTCTCCTTCTGCCATCACCTTCTATGTTTCTATGTTTCTGACAGATAGTCCAGTACAGAAAGATGTAAGGGTTAGTAGTAGTCAGGGTGGGCTTGCAGTATCTCAGTCTGTACACCACACTAAGTAAGATAGCTAGAGACCACCCAGTATAGTCAGGGCATGCACTGCTCAAAAAGAGAGGCCAGAAAGCAAGAAGCTGAGGATCAGACAAATTGAACAGATGATGGGGAGCTGAGGAGCAGGCAGTCAATGAGGAGCAGAGAGCTAGGTGGAGTGACCAGAACATGATGCAGTACAATGGCAGGGAGCAAAACAGTAGCATACCAGACCTCATCCACACTGGAAACCAGGTACCAGGCCTCTTTGGAGACAGTGGGGTTAATTTCCCTGAAGGTCTGCTAGACCATTGCAGCCACTTTTGTTAAAGTTAGTTGAACAGTGTCTTGTCGGGATTGTTTTGGTAGGTGTTGTCCTATGGTACTCTGGACATAGTCTGACTTACTGAAGATTTGTAAAGGCAATGTGGGACAATTTTTTGCTTACTAACTGCTTTCATTATTGCCATTTGAACTGAGTGTTTGTGATCTGCATTTATACAATGGCAAGAACATTTCCTGGACTTTGATTGGTCAATGTGTGCCTGAGACAGTGATATTATTACACAATAACATCACTGTATTGATTTTCTGGATGATTGTTATGAGCTACTTTTTTTTTTTCAGAAACAAAGATACACTGCCTCACTAAAAATCTACTAAAAACATTTTATTTTATTTTTTCTATAACATCAAGTCATTAGAGACTCAGTGTAGATGTCAGACAAGTCACTCCTGGTGAGAAAGCACTCGCTTCGCCTCAAGCTTCAACTCCACCCCAGGAGTGACGTTATTACACGATAACACACACCTTGTCATGCCTTATTGCTTAAATAAGTTGCTCTGCTCGTGGAGTGCTTATTTCCTGACTTGATTAACCAGTGCCTTTTCATATCTATGTACATTTTAATGAAAGAACATGTATTTTCTTACAGCAAATTGGTTTAGATGTGTTTAATATTCTGCTCTGTGAAGGGTGAATGGGGCATCCGGGGGCCACAACTATCAGATGCAGTTAGAGGTCCCTGTTGCCTACTTATACATGGGGCAACTTATTAATTTAAATTCTGGTCTATTAAACTCCCTTTCTTCTATTGTTCTGTCACTGGCCACCCTGTTTGCTTTTGCTCTTAAAAACCTGCCCCAGCAGTCCTTCCTTATCCCTAAATGCATGAAGACCATTGGCCAATAATGTTTTGTCAGCAGATTTCCTAATTTCTGTAATAACCTCCCTGCAAATATACATTTAAGTACTTCACACAACACACCTAAAGCTTAGTCTTGGGACCTTGTTAGTCTAACCTGCTGCTGTGTCTAGTTTTCTTGACCTGTTTACTACTATACCCTGCCTCTGCATATCAGTGTTTGCATAGTCATTGTTACTGGATTTTGTTTCCCACACCCAGTGGTTATTTTTCTCTTATTTGCACTTTTTTCCCCAGTATGTTAATCACACAAATTTATTATATGGAATCCCTTGTACACATCCCAGAATGCATCTAAAAGCAACCTAGTTTTCAGCTTGGCATGCTTTTTTCTATTGGAAAACAAATTTAGATACAGGTAATAAAATTTAAATGAAATAATACACAATTTTATAGTACATTTGCCCCCAAAAATACACAAAAGTGCATCACTTCATCAGTAACAAAACACACAAAAGCTTGTAAGAGGGTTATTGCTTGCACCTTTTCCACCACTGCATTGGATCAACTGCATCACTCCTCCCTGTAGGCAAAACATGTTGCGATAGTATTCCAAAGATATATTAGGGAAGTATATATAATATGTTAAAATGCCAACCACTAACAAGAAGGCAAGTTCACCTAATTCTGTTGTGTTGATGAGGCTTTTCACAGACTACTCCACTGTGAACTACATTACCTGATAAGGCAAACAGAAAGGGAATATAGCTTTGATATGAACAAACCAGACTGTCAGTAGTTGTTTCTTGAGCAGGTAAATTATTTCTGTCTAGGACAAGCACTAATCCCTCGACTAATCCCCCACATTCTTTGCTCAGGACAATCTTTCTGCTGACAAGTGTTACCATGGAGATTGTGGTATCCGTCTCTACATTCCTGTACCTCCTCCATCCATTTCATCACTTTGATCACAGGACTGTTTTTGAGTAATGTCAGACAAAGTTCTGCCTCTTTGTATCCTTGGCAACCACTCAGCCCTGTTAGATCAATATAATGAACTGGAAGAGTAACTAAATGAACACAAATTTCTTCCTTTAACAATTATGACAGAATGCCAAAAGAATTAATTCTTCAGGCTAATAATACTTAAGAAATAGAAACTAGTCTTTTTTTTTTTGTTATAACATGAATATTTGCTCTAATCTTCAGGCTAATAATACCTAAGAAATTGAAACTATTTTTTGTTATAAAATTAATATTGGATTTAGTTGACTGACAGGAGGATTTTGGCAGGATTCAAGCTTAATTTTAAAAAGTAGTATTTTAATGACTACTAAAACAAAAATACAGAAACAGTATTCTGGGGATGAAATAAACTAAAAAAGAATGGAAAATAAAATAAATTCCACATTAAAATAGAAAATGGTTGGTAATATGAAAAAAGTTTTTTTTATGTTTGGGAATGTAGCACTTGCCATAAGAGAATAATTACAGTGCCAACCACAGATTGCTGCCAGCCTCTCAATACAGTGGTAATACTACTAGAGTACCTCTTCTGGCCCACATTCCAAGTGTCCACCACCTTCTCTGTGAAGAAGTGCTTCCTGACCTCCCTCCTAAACCTCCTACCCTCCAGTTTAAGACTGTGCCTCCTCATGTTATGGTTGCCACTCAGCTTAAAGAGACTCTCCTTATCAACCTTATTTATCCCTTTCAAGTACTTGAAAGTCCCAATCATGTCCTCTCTCTCTCTCTCTCTCTCTCTCTCTCTCTCTCTCTCGTCTTCCAGGAGTCTCTCTCTCTCTCTCTCTCTCTCTCTCTCTCTCTCTCCTGTCTTCCAGGGAGTACATGTTCAATGCCCTCAACCTCTCCTCATATGCCTTACCCTGCTGACTGGCTATCATCTTTGTTGCCCTCCTCTAGACCTTCTCCAGGTTAATGACCTTTTTGAGGTGTGGGCACCAGTACTGAACTCCATACTCTAGATGCGGCCTTATCAGTGACCTGTACAAGGGCAGTATAACCTCCTCTCTCCTACTACTGATCCCCTAGATATGCATCCCAGCATCTTGTTTGCCTTTGCTGCTGCTTTCTTACACTGCATGGAGTGCTTCAGGTCACTAGTGATCATCATTCCCAGGTCCTTCTCCTCCTCCTCCGCCTCTGATGTAGATACTCGGACTCCATCCAGGTAGTACTCTGTCCTAGGATTCTTGGCTCCAATATGCATAACTTTGCATTTCTTAGCATTGAAGCCAAGCTGCCAGATCCTTGACCACCTCCCTAGCTTTTCCAGATCTTCCTGTAGGTCCTGTATCCCTTCAGTTGTGCCCACTCTCCTACAGAGCTTGGTGTCATCCACGAATAGGCACTTGGGTGACCATAAGTGACAGTGAAGATGGGAGGCCTAGGGGAAGGTGGGACTCTGCTGATATCTGTGTAACAAAATGCTGAGTGTGCACACAGCCCCTTGACATCCACATATTGGGACTGCTGATATCTGTGTAACAAAATGCTGAGTGTGCCCACCGCGCATTGATGTCTGCATATGTGAAGTCCCAAGGGGCAGGGAAGAAACAACAACAACAACAAAAAAACGTGGTCAGTCCATAGATAAATGATTTACGTGCATCCAGGTCTGGTCCCTGCTTGCCAGGAAGCCACCTCCTGATGAAATGTTAGTGAGGTCAGAGTATATATATCCCCCCACTCCCATCCATATCCAGGGTGAAATCCAAGGCTACATTTTTAATAAATCTGCATTTTATCTATTTTGTTTATCAGTTATATATTTTATGTTTGTTGTTATGTTTTGTTTGTTTTATGTATTTTATTTGATTGAAATTGTGTACAGTGCATTGAGCCTTAAGGATAGGGTGCTTTATAAATAAACCTTACCTTACCTACATGGAAGAGTTTGGGCTTCGGTAAGGTAAGGGTACCGCCAGCTAAGAGTGCCATGAAGTCTGGAGGGAGTCGAGGGACCAGGGAATTGGTAGAAAAACAGAATGCAGAAAACATTGATCATCATTTTGTAATGTACCAAGGACAGGCTTTTCAAATAAATCTTTACCATATCAAACTACACCTATTTTAAAACATTGACTTCCCTCCACACTGGAAGAACATCAAATAGTTGGCCTACCAAATTCAAAAATGGGGATGCATCACACAGTCATCATGATTAAATGTGCAATTGCATCAGACGACACAAACCTTTATTTGCTTGATTTGTTTCTTACACAGATTGCCACAAATTGTGTTCATCTATTGTAAATGTCTGGGACCTTCTCAAAATCATGCAGAAGGTCCTGGATACTGTCAAGCAGGTGCAGCCGTGGTCACATCCTGCTCTTGCATCTGTATTTAATCTTTTTTACTATCCCTCTGAGTCATTGTCTTACTATATAATAATTTCACCACCAGACACTCCTCTTCTGTGCCGTTTAGCCTCTGCTTGGCATTGTAAATCATGGATAGAAATGAGGGAGGAAAAGTGCAATCCACTGGGAACTAAACCCAGACCCTTTGTAATTCTGTTCCAGTGCTCTAGCCATTAGGCTATGGGCTCACACAGCTAGAAGGCCTGACAGGCTTTCCCTTTGAACATTTGGGTTCAATTCCCAGTGGATCACACTTTTCCTCTCTCATTTCTATCCATGATGTATAATAATTTGTCAGAGTATACAAAGCTGGCTTCTGTAAAGCTGGCTGCTGTAAAAAATTAGAGTTGATGAGATATTTGTTGTGCTGTGAGTGCAACACCACCACCTACAGGGGTGCAGTGAGGCAGCGAGGCAATATGCTGAGTGTCTTCATCCCCTGAAAGAGTGATTGTGACAGCACAACTAACATTCTGAACTGTCCTACTGAGCTTGTAAAATGGGGTTCTAGGCAAATGTAAAAAAAAAAGAAATAAGGAAAATTAAAGAAATACAAAATAATTGGAATGTGTTTAAAAAGTATGTGAAATAGCTGCTTGTGTATGGCACTTGGGGTAATAGTATTGTATGCAGGTAATTCATTTTGTGCTTCCAGAACTGTGCTCTCTTACACCCCTTCATCTCCTACCCCCCAGCCCATTACCACAAGGTAAACTATAATGTTTGTTTTACACACTTTTTTGTTACTATTTCTACAGTGATTATATGGTCAATTCTATTTTATTGCTAGACACAGCTCAGTATGCTGAGGGAATTGAGGTGATTGGGCCCAGATTTAGCTCAATGTCACCGGAGATTAAAAGGAGGAGGAGAATGAGAGAGGGTAGAAGGCGTTTCCTGGAAGAGAAAGGGAGGGAGAGTGGGTAGTGGGCTCTGGGTGGGTGTCAAAGAAAGATGAGGAGGGAGATATGTTTCCAGAAGGGGACTGGGAGAAGTTCCAGTTTGGGACTAGAGCATAGAAGGATGAGACAGAATGGTAATGAGGGAGAGTAGGGGGCATTAGGGGGTTAATTAATGGTGTAATCTTTTGGGGATGGGGTTGAACAGGTACAGAAGGAGAAGGAGAGGGAAGAGAGAGCAGCATGAGCAGAAGGACAGTGATGAGTGACATTATAAAAGCAGAGGGGGGGGTCCAGGAGGAGGGATAAGAAGTTTCTATTGGGGTTAAAAGTATCAAGGGGTGAATACGCCTGCAGTAGAGAATCGGCTTGAGATAAGGGCTGACCTGGGAATTAATAGAACTGGTCCAGGAAGGTGCAAAACTGAGCCGCACCAGGGTAGGGGTCAGCGGAGAAAAGCAAACGGGGACAGCGGGTTGTACTGTACAAAATAGGAATAAGCAGCATCTAACTGAGCAGCTGTCAGAGCTGGCTGGCAGAGGAATGAATAGCACTCGGCAGGCAGGGTTGGGAGGAGGAGCTATCTTAGTCTTAGTCACCTAGCAGAAGAATTACCTTGGAAGAAACCAAGAGGTACTGTGAAGGAAGGGGTGGGTGGGAGGATTGCGTTCTTTACCAAGTTGCCTGGGAGGCAGACATAAGAGGGTGAAAATGGGTTTGCTGATTACACAGCCTGTCAGTGGCTATGTATGTCACACTGGCTGTGGGTGGGGGGTGACTAGGGAGGGTTGGGTGGCTATTTCAGTACAACAGTGTAATGCTCTAGCGCTCACTAATTGCACTCTGTTGCTCGTGCCCTGGAAGTAGGCGCAGCATGGCTTAGTAAAGATGGCCCCTGATGCCAAGTTAGTATTCTGTACCTTGCGGGGAGATTCTGAAGTGCTGGGAGGTGACAGGAGCCCGCCTTCTGCCCACTTGATCCTCAGGGCTGGCAGGAAGAGGACTAAGGAAAAGAGAAGAAAGAAGTGAGCTAAATAACTAAGGGAACCTGGGGGAAGAGGGGGAAAGTGCAGTGGTAGGCTGGGATTGATAACCTGAGACTCTGGTGTAGAAACAAAGCTCACACTATGGACACAATGCAATTACCAGACTAACTCCCTGCTGAACTAGGAATATACGGCTGCACTAACAGTAGCAAACAGATTAAAATGATGCTGAACAGTTCGAACTATGACTGCATTAACAGCAGCAAAGCTGAACAAATCTAACTATGATTGCACTAACAGTAGCAAACAAATTAAAATGGTGCTTAATAATTCTAACTATGGCTACACTAACAGGAACAAACAAATTAAAACGCTGCTGAACAATTCTAACTACAACTGCACTAACAGTAGCTAATGAATTAAAATGGTGCTGAACAATTCTAACTACGGCTGCACTAACAGCAGCGAACGAATTAAAATGGTGCTGAACAAGTCTAACTACAGCTGCACTAACAGTAGCCAATGAATTAAAATGGTGCTGAACAAGTCTAACTATGGCTGCACTAACAGCAGCCAATGAATTAAAATGGTGCTGAACAACTCTAACTACGGCTGCACTAACAGTAGCAAACTAATTAAAATGGTGCTGAACAATTCTAACTATGGCTGCACTAACAGCAGCCAATGAATTAAAATGCTGCTGAACAATTCTAACTACGGTTGCACTAACAGTAGCCAACGAATTAAAATGGTGCTGAATAATTCTAACTATGGCTTTACTAACAGCAGCCAATGAATTAAAATGGTGCTGAACAAGTCTAACTATGGCTGCACTAACAGTAACCAACAAATTAAAATGGTGCTGAACAAGTTTAACTATGGCTGCACTAACAGTAGCCAATGAATTAAAATGGTGCTGAACAATTCCCAAACTGGGAGCTCTTCATCAGAACAAAGCGTGTCTGCCCACCACGGTCAGGAGGAAATTAGTGCATAAAATTATCCTTCCTATATTTAACTATGGCGACATGGTCTACAGCTCAGCACCTTCATCAACCTTGGCCAGCTTGGACACCCTCTTTCACTCCTCGACTGCCCCCCCCACTACCCATCATTGTGACCTTTACAGCACCTTAGATCTCCCTTCACTCGAGGCCCGTTGTCAGATACACTGCGCAAACGTCATAGCCAAATTCAGGACTAACTCCTTCTCCCATCTCAGCTCCATCTTGACAGCACAACCCTTCCCTATCTACTCACTCAGGAGCTCTGACTCCGGGCTACTCCAGATCCCCTTCATGCACACCTCTAAGGGCCAATCCGCGTTCATATATCGCTTGCCCAAACTCTGGAACAACCTTCCTGTGGACATCAGGCTCTCCCCCACCCCAAGGCTCCTTAAACTGCTCCTCCATGACAATTTCTTAGACATATGCAACTGTTACCGACTACCCAGACCCACTACCTAGGGGCATCTAACTGCACCTTGACAGTTACTACACTATCAGCAACTTACTACAACCTGCATGTTCACTGCCTGTTTATACTCTGAGTTACTTAGGTCTTAACCTAGCAATAGCCAACTGTATACGCTGGGGTCTTAGGACCCAACCATGTTTAGCAAAACTGTATCAAAATATATGTTCTTGAGTGTACTTATCCTGTGTATTCTCTATGTACCCTCAGGTCACATCTGGAAACGAGCAGTCCCCGCTCAGTATGCTTGCCTGGTTAATCTTAAATAAATAAATAAATAAATTCTAACTACAGCTGCACTAACAGTAGCCAACAAATTAAAATGGTGCTGAACAATTCTAACTATGGCTTTACTAACAGTAGCCAACAAATTAAAATGATGCTGAACAATTCTAACTACGGCTGCACTAACAGTAGCCAACAAATTAAAATGATGCTGAACAATTCTAACTATGGCTTTACTAACAGTAGCCAACAAATTAAAATGGTGCTGAACAATTCTAACTATGGCTGCACTAACAGTAGCCAATGAATTAAAATGATGCTGAACAAGTCTAACTATGGCTGCACTAACAGTAGCCAACAAATTAAAATGGTGCTGAGCAATTCTAACTATGGCTTTACTAACAGTAGCCAATGATTTAAAATGGTGCTGAACAATTCTAACTACAGCTGCACTAACAGTAGCCAATGAATTAAAATGGTGCTGAACAAGTCTAACTACGGCTGCACTAACAGCAGCCAATGAATTAAAATGGTGCTGAACAACTCTAACTACGGCTGCACTAACAGTAGCAAACTAATTAAAATGGTGCTGAACAATTCTAACTACTGCTGCACTAACAGTAACCTATGAATTAAAATGATGCTGAACAAGTCTAACTACGGCTGCACTAACAGTAGCCAATGAATTAAAATGATGCCCGAACAATTCTAACTAAGGTTTTACTAACAGTAGCCAATGAACTAAAATGGTGCTGAACAAGTCTTAACTATGGCTGCACTAACAGCAGCCAACAAATTAAAATGGTGCTGAACAATTCTAACTACGGCTGCACTAACAGCAGCCAATGAACTAAAATGGTGCTGAACAAGTCTAACTATGGCTGCACTAACAGTAGCCAACGAATTAAAATGGTGCTGAACAATTCTAACTACGGCTGCACTAACAGTAGCCAATGAATTAAAATGGTGCTGAACAATTCTAACTACGAATTGTAAAAAAACAAAGACAAGGCGCTGCGTCAGCATGTGGTCTAAAAGCAAAACAAAATGGTTATATTAAATGCACACTGAAAATAGAAAATAGAGTTAAAAATCTACGTTTCGACCTTTAGGTCTTCTTCAGGAAATATCTAAAAGAGAAAAAAAAACAAGTTAGTGTAGAGGAGAGGTAAAATGAGAGAGATATATATGTGGAGAAAGAAGAAGGAGGTTAAGGGAGAAGAAGTGATAAATGGTAAGATTAAGAGAGAATCTGTGAAACAAAAAGGTGATGATGGGAAAGATAAAACATAATGGGAGAGAAAGAGCTGGGGAAGATCCCAGGTAGAGACTGATTAACAGGGTATCTCTAATGGGGCATTTACTCAAGACCTCTGGGGGTATTTACCATGTGCAGTCTTGAGGAGGGTGACAAGGATCAGAGGCATGTGATTTTGAAAGATATTGTGAATGCAACCCCTAGGGAGTGGGATACAATGGGCCATATCTCCAGTGACCACAATGTCAATGACCTTTCTGTTTGTGTCCTTCAGCAGGGCTTCCGGGATCCTAACCATAGAAAAAACATGGAAGCCAAGCTGACCATCCGCCTTGGCTCCCAGCAGCCCTCTGGTTTAAATGATAGACTTATTTTCCACTAACATCTTTCAGCCTCCCCTTTTTTTCCCTAAAGTCAAATTGTTTTTGTACTGATTTATTTTTCATTTTCACCATATGTCTCCATTTCTGTCTCCTTCTCACACATTTGTCACCTCTCAGCCTTCTTACAAGGCCCTGTTAATCAGTCTCTACCTGGGTGCTGAGCAATTCTAACTACGGCTTTACTAACAGTAGCCAATGAATTAAAATGGTGCTGAACAATTCTAACTACGGCTGCACTAACTGTAGCCAATGAATTAAAACAGTGCTGAACAATTCTAACTACGGCTGCACTAACAGTAGCCAATGAATTAAAATGGTGCTGAACAATTCTAACTATGGCTTTACTAACAGTAGCCAATGAATTAAAATGGTGCTGAACAATTCTAACTATGGCTTTACTAACAGCAGCCAATGAATTAAAATGGTGCTGAACAATTCTAACTACGGCTGCACTAACAGTAGCCAATGAATTAAAATGGTGCTGAACAAGTCTAACTACGGCTGCACTAACAGTAGCAAACGAATTAAAATGGTGCTGAACAATTCTAACTATGGCTGCACTATCAGTAGCCAATGAATTAAAATGGTGCTGAACAACTCTAACTACGGCTGCACTAACAGTAGCAAACGAATTAAAATGATGCTGAACAATTCTAACTATGGCTTTACTAACAGTAGCCAACTAATTAAAACGGTGCTGAACAATTCTAACTACGGCTGCACTAACAGTAGCCAACAAATTAAAATGCTGCTGAACAAGTCTAACTATGGCTGCACTAACAGTAGCCAATGAATTAAAATGGTGCTGAACAATTCTAACTACGGCTGCACTAACAGTAGCCAACAAATTAAAATGGTGCTGAACAAGTCTAACTATGGCTTTACTAACAGTAGCCAACGAATTAAAATGGTGCTGAACAATTTTAACTATGGCTGCCCTAACAGTAGCAATTAAAGTAAAATGGTGCTGAGCTAGTTACAGACAGCTGCGCTAACAGAGCAAACACATTAGTAAAGACTGTCATGCTATATGCAGACACCTCTCCTTGCAGAAACAAAGCACACAGAAAGGCTGCTGGTGTTGATGAAACTCAGCTAGATCAAGTGAGAGACGCATCTGAGATGCGGAACAAACTAGCATATAAGATCATTTGTTGTGTGATTTTAACAATCAGTAGTGCTATGGCAACAGACCATCCCATCTGTTAAAGGCAATTAAAGGTGCAGTGTAACACTGTTGCGCTGTAGTGCTCACTAATTGCATTCTGTTGCTGGTGCCCTGGAAGTAGGAGCAGTGTGGCAGAGTAAAGATGGTGCCGGATGCCAAGTTAGTGTTCTGTACCTTGTGGGACGGTTCCGATGTCCTGGGAGGTGGCTGGATTCCGCTTCATGCCCACTCGATCCTCGGGACTGGTGGGAAGAGCAATTGCAGGGGTTTTTGCGGAGTCTTGGGAGGTGGCTGGAGCCCACCTTGCGCCCACTTGATCCTCTGGGCTGGCGGGAAGAGGACTAAGTATATTGACATAAGAGGAGAGATGCTTGCTTCCTGAAATGTAGTGTATAAAACATGACAAGAGAGACATGGCATCTTTTCAACATTGATACCCATGGTATACACCCCCCATAGCGAAAGGTCGACAGTGACCGACATTACAGTGACAACAGTGCCAGGTCACTGCAGTGTCAGCGCTGGACCCCAGCACTGTTTTCTGGGGGTCTTGCATCTTCTCCCCTAATCAGCTCTGACTCAGAGATGATTATTTTAATTGGGGGGGGGTTCGGGGGGCAAAGCAAAGAAAACATGGGAGGCAGTGATTACCTTTATGCCGACCGTAAAAGGTGTCTTTTTGTTGAGCTGCCATCATAGATCCAGTACCCATAAATGGTATCTTCAGCATTTAATGATGTTATGGCATTTAGAATTTGACACCAAACTATAGATGAATGAAGAATGAAAAAAAGAATAGTCTTCATCTGTTTCCACACATTTAGAAGTAGAAGCATCACCCACAGCCAAGAACCACTAGGAGTATGGCACCTCACATTTGCTTGATGATACCTAAGTCCATGTCAAACTAGGTGAAATAACTGTTTCATAAATCATTGCAAGACCTCGCCAAGTCACGCTCACTAAAGCTGCTAGCATGTGTAGCACCTTAACATGTAAGCATTAAACCATGACAGGGTGTGCATTAGACAGTTCTAATGCATGTTCAAGGGTGAAGTAAGGCTGAAGGCCACAGACCAGGAGCCTTCAGCCCCTGGCTGTGTGTTAGAACCATGTAATGCATAGCCTGGAGTGACTTATCATGCTTATAAAATGGGCTTTTTTTACATGACAGAAGGAATAACATTATTTAAATATGCATACTTAAAAAAATGAGCTTAATGTTTGATGAAATAGTCCTTCCACCTCCATTAACTTTATGTGTTTTCCCTCTTAGGTCATTTGCCCTAGTATGGCCTCCATAGGTGTTGTTCTTTAAATGACTGAGCACTACAGAGCGGAGTGGTTCAGAGCTGCAACCCCCCCCACACGCACACAGACACACACACATCACAAGCACAAAGTTTCTAAGGCTGGCTTCAATATGTTTTGTTTTTTTTTTTATTTTTGTTTGTTTTTTGTAGAGAGGCAAGTGATTGAGTGAAGAGGAAAAGTGAACTCTCCAAAACCAGCGGGTAAGCTAGTGACCGCAGGGAGAGCATTCACCCTCTGAATATATTGATGCAGCTGTTGAGATAGTGGTTTTCCATTCCATTTGTAATATACCAAAAAAAGTAAATCATCACCAAGGATCTTCCCAGGCAATTACCTGAGTCAGATAAGGGAAGTGAGAAAACAAGGTATATCTGTGAGATGAGCAAGTGAATTCTGCCTTGGAGGGTGGGGGGGGGTAATACCAGTGGCATTAGCAGATGGCCAGCCAGATTTGACTTAAATTTAAAAGAAGTAACAATTGCAGTCCTAACATAAGAAAGAAGAAAGGGAGCACTGAGAGAAAGAGGGGTTGCACGTGAATGAATACTGCTCATTATGCCGGGATGATCACGACTGGCTGCTTTTTACTTTTTTATTGTCCATGTTTAGTGCTGAAACAAATGATAACTATTTCAAGATTAAAAATTCTAACAGCTGCACTGGCCTGGTGGCACTGATGATTGAGGCACTGGACGCCACACCTCGCGCTACGCCAGCAACCTGGGTTTGGGAATGAGCTCGGGTCGGCAAGGGAGGATGAGGATTGAGCATCAGGAGACAGCTCTCCAAGTCCTGGGGTGGGCTGGGGAATCACACCATACTGCGGCAACCCCTGGGAACACCTGGAGGTACTGCATGCAACGGTGTGACTAGAAGGGGGACTGCGGCAGACGTCGGCATGTATGTGTGCTGACATCACTGCATGTCCGCAGTCTCAATGGGGAGAAACAGTGGAAAATGGCTGGGGGCGTGACCCTGCAGCTTGATAGCTGCACCCTGCCTCGCTGGGAGGACTCGCGTGGAATCGCACTGGAGGGGTCCGGGGCCAGTCTGGCTAGATAGAGTATGGGGAGACCCTCCAGTGACCAGCGACAGCCATGCCAGATCCCTCATCATGTGAGTGAGCCTGGTGTTTTCCCAGCGGGTATGGCCATGGGCTAGAAGCCCCTGCTGGGGAGCCACGATGGGTGCTCAACAAAATTTTTGTCGAACACCCCTTCAGTGACACCGGCAGGTCGACCGCATTCTGCAGTCGGCTGCCATTGCCCACAGGCTGACTGTGTTTTCTTCGGGGGGCTTTCTCCCTGAACACCCCACGTGTGGGGCTGCTCACCCCGCACCCCCTCTTAAGGATTATCAACTCTGAGTCGGAGCTCATTGGGGAGGTGCAGGACCCCGACAGACAGCGCCTGGTGCCAGCGGGTTTCCCACAGCGGCTTGGCACTGTAGTTGCTGGGGGACCCTCACTGGCGAAATGTCACTTTCGGGACGGGGGGTAACCACCCCCGCTGGTAGTCGCCACAGCAGGCGCGAAAAATAAGATGTAAAAAAAAAAATTCTAACAGCTGCCCAAGTGTTTGTATCAGGTACTGGGTCTTGGTTAACAGCACTTGTTTTTACCTGTGCATTAGAAGATCTAATGTACAGGTAAGCACCAATCAGGACACAGGTTTTTCCCTACCCATTTTATAATGGCAAGTAAGTAGAGATCTAGGTATATCATCCACTGCTCTTCCGTGGTTCAGAAATTAGCTGATGGATCACAAACAGTTGTGGGTGTCTAACAAGGATTTCTCCTGTGCCGCCTGTTATTTCCCTTAATCATAAATCAGATCACTCATAGCCCATCCCACTGCTCTGTTATACTTTACACAAACAATCTGGTCCTCTACACCAGCTCTAATGATATTGTCTGCAGTAATAAGCATCTCACCTCTGACCTTTGGTCAGTCCATAATTGGCTGTACTGTAGCAAACTGATCCTTAATTTGTTCAAAACTCAGTCAGTGCTCTATGGGATGCCCCCTGACTGAAGCAGTGTCCAGTCTCCTCTGTTGCTTACCAGGATGGCATTTTACTCCCCATGACCACCTCATTTACCTATCTAAGCATCACCCTGGGCCCCTCACTGGATTCCTTGTTTCATGTGACAGGTGTCTGGAAATCTGTCACTTCCATGCTGGGTATCACCTACAAAGCTGGCTGCAATTGGACCCTGCAAGCTAGACCAGCTATTGCCAGAAGTATGCTCCTACCCAAACTCCTCTATGGAGCTCCTGTTTTTCTACTGAACTCAAAAACTACTGTCCCAAGATGGGATGTAGCCTACAACAACATCTGTTATTTCACTCTGGCATCACATAGACTGGCACACCTCTGCTCCCTCTATGACTGACATGACTGACCCCCCCCCCCCAGTCTCGTGACCTCTCCCTAGGGGTTGCATTCACAATATCTTTCAAAATCACATGCCTCTGATCCTTGTCACCCTCCTCAAGACTGCACATGGTAAATACCCCCAGAGGTCTTGAGTAAATGCCCCATTAGAGATATCCAAACTTTGAACCAAGGCTGGGGAATCCCCTTTTCCTTTTCTGCACCAACATTATGGAACTCCATTTTAGCTGAGACTCAACAAAGTCCTTCAGCATCCGCATTTTGCAGTTAGTATTGTGAACAGCTACTCTAAATGTTCAAATGTTCCTGCCCCTGATTTCATATTTAACTGGCTAAAGCTTTTAGTGATTTTCGGTGTCTTCTCATCTGCTTATTCAAGATAGCTAACTCAGTCTAGGCAGTTAGACCATGGCTTCTTATTCAAGATAGCTAACTCAGTCTATGCAATTAGACCATGGCTGCTTATCGTCACTGTGTATTTAATCTCTCCTGGTTACCATGGACATGTATGAGCTCTTCACTGTTTTTTTGTTTATATTTTAAGGTTTTATGTACTATTTTTTCACTTATGCTGTCTTGTACACTGACTTGATTTGCCAAAATTGTCATTGCTTTATAGTGTATGGCCAGACGTTGCTAAGTAAAGATTTCGATGAAGTCCAAATTGTTGTTCTGCTGCAGTAGTGACGTCTGTAGTGCAGCAGAATGACTTTTCATTCCGCTGCACTACGTACATCAAAAAATCATGACAACTAGCTGCAAAACAAGCAGGCAGCTCAGTCATACATTGCATGGTGGTCTGTGTCATAAGTGTTGGGGGGCATAGCAGGGCCATGATGCCAGTGCAGAAAGGTGATTCAGTGGTGATGATTGCTGTGTTAAAGTTGAACTCTGCAAGCAGAATTCTACTGGCATCTGCTATAATGCATCCATGAATTTTTTAGCGCATTTTGCCATTTAGAAATGTTTAAAGTATATACAATAAATTTAACCTACTAAGCTACATTTATCCAGCTTAATTAGATTCCAGGACATATTTACTTTGGCATGCATGTTAAATCTTGAGTGTGTAATCGCAACAGCATTTGGGCTATAAACATCCATATATTTTAAACATTTCCACACAATTTAACAAATAGTTAAATTGCAAAATGTCAACCTCCTGTAAGCCACCATTTACGTAACCATCTACCTCTCTATTTAGCAGGTTCTAAGACTCTTTGAAGCAAGTATGCATATAAATGTTCCATCATCTAGTTATAAAGGTGGCTAAGTTGTATATATAGAAATATTTCCAGAGATGTTCACATGAATAAAAAATACAAAAGGTTGAGCCCCTATAACTTACCCACTCTTCATTCAAATTTCAGGAATCTTGGCAGCCTTTTAGGATATCTTCCAACTTGTAGGCATGCCATATTTCGGTTACCTAGCTGTAAGAATGATCACATTTTGACCAATTAGAGAATTTTGGAAAATTCTACAAAATGTTGCAAGATTTCATGAACGTTCATGAAATTCATGGAATCTCACAGAACAATGGGAGGTTCAGTGGCCCTCGATGCACTACTCGCACCCAGCACATCACCCAGCCAACATCCTGTACCTCTGCAGCTGGTGCTGTGTAGAGAACCGATGATGATGACCAGCACAGCCCTTCTCCCACCTCTTTGGCTACCTGCGCTCCCTATTCCTCCCATACGGCAGCTGGCAGAGGAGGTGAAAGGAGCGCTGTGCTGGTCATCATCATGGTCTCTCTGCATGACACCGGCTGAACAGGTATGTGGAGTCGGTGGGTGGTGTACTGATGCAGCCAGTGTGGGGGGCTACTGAGCACCACTGTTTGCCAGTCCAGTTGGCAACTGGCAATCAGGGGTCCACTGGATGCCAGGGACTATTGAAGCCTTATGGGTCAGGCATTCGGGGAGTGGGAGGTACCACTAGTCACCAGGGACTATGTCTGCATTACAGGCCAGTGGATCAGAGGGTGGGGAGTGCCCCTAGATACTAAGGCACCATGACACTGGACAAGAGCAGGTGACTGTAGGGTAAGGGAATGTCACTAGACACCAGGAAGAACATTTCAAGTACAAGGGTAGGTGATCTGAGGGTGGAGGTTGCCTCTAGACAGCAGAGAGAATGTTGTACTACTGGGGTGGGTGATGGGAGGGTGGAGAGTGCCACTAGACACCAGGGAGAACCTTTGGACTACTGGGACGGGTGATTGGAGGGTAAGGGTGCCACTAGACACAAAAGAGAACATTTGGACTACAGGGTCAGGTGATTAGAGGGCAGGTGTGCCACTACACACCAGGTGTTCAGTGTTCCACCAGGAAAGGGTTCATGGGGGTGCATAATTGCAGTACCGCCACCCACCACCACAGCCTTGTGTCTCATTAAGGTGGGATTTGCAAAGGTGGTAACTGTCTCTCATTTGGGTGGCATGTAGTGCCAGTTCAAACTGCTGAATATGCCGCTGCACCCATATGAGGGGGGACCCCCTCATTTGCTTGGGTGCAGTGGTATGTTAGCATTGGGGCACTGATGGGTTCACGGTACACTTCTATTGACCATTCCAATGGCTTGAATACTTTCCAGTTCTTCCTCCAATAATGCCAACACACAGTTTCATGTAACTTTATTATGGGAGCATTACATTTCTTGCCCTCCCATAATTATTTATTCTTCAACTATCAATCAGGTAAAAATGCCCACCCTGAGTCTGATCAAATGTATTCCATATATTAATTCTTGAGGCTCAGGTGGAATGGTTCTCAGCCTCCAGAATCTGAATGAAAATCACAAAAATTAAAATAAAGCTTAGATAGAGGGGATGTAACACTAAATCTCTTGAAACACTATATATATTAGGACCACAAATAAGTCTAGAAAAGAACTGTTAATAGATAGATGTAAATTTAAATTGGAACCTAACCTGTGAGTTTCATGGCTGACTACAAACATTTGGCTACAATCATGGTAGGAATTACATGGAAACATTGGCATGTTGTGTCAAGTGACTCCATTTTGAAAAAATGCTCTTGGTAACTGACCAAGAACTTCATTCAGTAAAGCAGTCAGAATTGGGCACAACATAACACATAGTCACCACGAAAAAGCTAAATGGCCTAGGACTTTATGTCCATCCAATAAACCTGTTGACTTCTAGAGGCATAATAATTACAACATATGTAATGTAAGCATGGAATTCACACAGCATGAGATTAGAGGGAGGCCAATTAGGCGGTAATGTGAGGAAGTTCTTTTTCACAGAAAGGGTGGTGGATGCATGGGATGGCCTACCTCAGGAAGTGGTGGATATGCATACAGTGCAGGGCTTCAAACAGGCATGTGATAGGCATAAGGGAGCAATACAGATGAGTATGAATAGATAGGCCATTGACAGGGCAAAGGTCGATGGTACATTCTTAAGGTAGAAAAAGAAATGGGCAGACTGGATGGGCCTTGCGGTCCTTATTTGCCATCAACTTCTATGTTTCTACTAATTCAAGGAAACAATTTGTACATTCAAGTAACCACCACCACTGAAGAGTAAGAATGAGATCATATACCCTCCACCAGTATTCCTAATGTAGCCTTTCCCTTACAACAACAAGAATTGACTAACTATACAGTAAATAATAATATGGATACCACTACTGCTAGCAGCATGGTTCAAAATAATGAGATTAATCTTAGACTGAAGGATAAGGAAATCCCACAACCTAAACAGATCTTTGTTTTAGGTGACTCCACGATAAAACAGCTAGACAGGACAGTTTGCAACCAAGATGATTCTAACCGTACAATGTCCTGTTTTAGAGGATCAAAAATAGCTGATATTACCCATATGATCCCAAATATTCTTCAAGGAAATGAGGGTAAAGGATATGTTATAATACATACAGGAGTAAATAATATCTTGAATGACTCTGTCCATAATATCAAACAAGATCTTATGGCGCTTACCAATAAAATTATTGAAACAGGGGCAGAAGTCGCCTGGTCTGAAATACTACCAGTTCCTAGGTATTCCCTGGATTTAAATAACAAAATTAAAGCAGTAAACAACTGGATGAGATTCTGGTGCCTGAAGCAAAGCATTGTGTTTATCACGCACTGGGAGAGCTTTGACAATAACTGGGATTTGTTTCGTAGAGATGGGCTGCACTTGAATAAAAAGGGAAGTACTATCCTAGGTAGACAGATAAAAGGCTGCATCACAAAGTATTTAAACTAAATAATAGGGAGGTGAGAGAGCCTCGAGTAACCTCTCCTTTAGGGGACTCCATATTAACTAATTCTCCTGAGTTACTACAAGAACCAACTAGTATAAATAACATACAGAATACTCAGTGTCTGAAACTCTTGTTAACTAATGCTCAAAGTCTAAACAATACAATTGAGGAACTAAGTTTAATACTGTCTGACAACAGTATAGTTATATAGAAAACAAAAAAAAAATCCCAACCGACCTTAATATTACAGCATATAAAGAAGTTACTAAGGAGCTAAAATTAAGAATAAGAAATGCAAAAAAAATGCCGAAATAAGGTTAGCTACATCTGTTGAAGACAATAAAAAGAAATTCTCTAGTTATACAGGTTCTCTAAAAAAATGACAGGACATTAGGACCAATATTAACAGATAAGGGTGTAATAAATGCAGAAAGGGAAATGGCCACTGTCTTTAATGAACACTTTTTAAGTGTCCATAAATACAAGGAGGAGATCTCAGAAGAATTACCCAACACTTATAAAAAATAATAGTTCAGCAGGACCAGATGGTCTACCTGCAAAATTTCTAAAGAAAGTAAACCATCAACTTGCTGGACCTTTATCTATGTTATTTAATGCTTCACTAAAATCAGGAGAGAGTATTGAAATATGGAACATGGCTAGGGTAACTCCCGTACTGTACATAAGGGTGGGAGAAAAAAATGATATAAAACACTATAGACCGATTAGTCTAACATGTGTCCTGGGTAAGATCCTAGAGAGGCTGTTACAAAAACATATTATGGATCACCTCAAGAGTATTTCACTTTATGATTTAACACAACATGGTTTTGTCTCTGGTAGGTCATGTCTTACTAATCTTATGAGCTTTTTTGAACCTATAAGTGCGGTACGGGATAAAGGAATGCCTGTTGATGCAGTATTTCTTGATTTTTCTAAGGTGTTTGACTCAGTATCACATAAAATCTTGATTGAGGAATTAGTTAAACTCCAACTCCACCCGAATATAATCAGGTGGGTTAATTCATGGTTAAAGAACCGAACCCAATGTGTGACTATAAGGAGATATGAATCTCTATGGGGAGAGGTAACAAGTGGGGTTCTGCAGGGATTGGTCTTGGGACCTATTTTATTTATTTAATATCCTACTATCATCAATGCAAATGATCCCAGGGGTTTGGTCATGCAAATATGCCGACGACTGTAAAATCGGTGCAATTGGCCACAATGAAACATCAGCAAAATCATTCTAAGATAACTTGAATCACTTGGTAACCTGGGCAGCTGATCATAAATTATAATTTAATGAACATAAATATAAAGTAATGCACTTTGGATCAAACAGTCCGGGTTTCCAGTATAAATTTAACAACAACCCCTTAAAAGAATCAGTAAATCAAAAGGATCTCGGTATCTGGATCTCGAATAATCTAAAATTCTATTATCATACCAGTCGTACTATAATAAAATGTAACCAGATAATTAGAAGTATTTTGAGATCAATTAAAAGTAGAGAGTCTGAAGTTATTCTCCCCTTGTACTCGACATTAATACATCCCCATGTTGAGTACTGCTCTCCACTTTGTGCCCCATATTCAGTCCTAGGGAAAAATAAGATGGAAAAAGTACAGAGAAAAGTAACTAAAAAGATTAAGGTACTAAAACATCTGAGTTATCAGAACAGGTTAAAACATCTATATTTGTACTCAGTCGAATATAAGAAATTGAGAAGTGATTTATGTCTGGCATACAGAGCTAGTAGAGATGATGCCTTTCTAGAATTAATTGGGGTAACAAAATAAAACTGTGCAATATAACAATACTTGGTCACATAACCAGAAATTACTAGGTGAAACCTCCAAAATGCTAAAAAGAAGTCAATGATATACCCAGAGAATCATAGGTGCTTGGAATGCATTTACCAATGATGTGGTTGAAAGTGAGAATATAAGTAGTTTTAAGATGAGACTTGATGCTTTTATGGGGGATAGAAGATTTGTTAACTCCACCATGATAAATTGGCATGGTGGCAAGTTCTACTATGGATATTTGTCCTCTGAAATTGATTCCAACCTATGAACCTATGAAAAGACAAATTGAAATACTAGAAATTATCAACTGTAATACACAATTTATAATCTATGCCCTTTCTTGTTCTTGCCCAATAGTATATATCAGTAGAGCATTAAGGGCTTGGTTTTCAAAAATGAGCAAAACGGAGTGCAAGATTTTGTGCTGCCCTTTCCCATTGCCCATGACCTTGAGGATGTGA
The DNA here is from genome assembly GCA_016271365.2 of Neoceratodus forsteri. Lineage (NCBI taxonomy): Eukaryota > Metazoa > Chordata > Ceratodontiformes > Ceratodontidae > Neoceratodus > Neoceratodus forsteri. The sequence goes on along the minus strand of CM057456.1, from coordinate 43,609,817 downwards.
TATATTCAGTCAGACAGTGCACTGGTGCTATCCAACTGAATATAGAGGCATGTTGGTGCAGGGCTAGGCCAAGTAGTCCTGCCCCGACATGGATCCCCCCCACCAGTGCAAGGAACAGTACCACCAAACCCGATAGTGCTGGTAGCTCCCAGTGAGATATTCAGACAACCTCATGCAAATGAGCCCACTGGGCATGCAAGGCACTAAGGTGACATTTGCATGCCCATTATGGGCTCATTTTCATGGGAAGCAGTGGCAGGTTGGTGAACCGTGACCAGCTCCACCCCCACCCTGACTGCCCGTTTCCATGAACTGGAGAGATTCCCTTATGTTTAGAGGTTGCTCCACCCTCTGACTGCCATCCCCATTAAATTACAAATCTTTCCCTGGTACCTAGTGGTCCACCCCACCCTCCAATCACCAGCCCCATAAATGAATAATTATTTCCTGGTGTCTACTGGTCCCCCCACCCTCCAACTGCCAGCCCAGTTAATGAATAATCTTTCCTCAGTGCCTAGTGGTCCCTCATGCTCCCTGATCCCTAGCCTGGTTAATGAATAATCATGCCCTGATGCCAAGTGGTCCCTCCACCCTCCAGTCACTAGCCCCTGTAAATGAATAATCCTTCTTGGTACCTAGTTGCCCCCCCCCACCCAACGATTGGCATCCCCGGTACAGTAAAAATCAATCCTTGGTGCCCAGTGGTCCCCTCCACCCTCCAATTGCCAGCCTTGGTATCACTTGTCAAATCGCTGGTGCTTAGTGGTCTCCCCCACTCTCTAATTGCCAGCCCCAGTATCAACTGTGAAATCCCTATTACCTAGTGATTCCCCCACCCCCCCCCATCACTAGTCCCAGTAACATACAATAATTCCCTGGTGTCTAGTGGTACCTCCCACTCACTGATCCTCATCCCAATACACTATCACAGAGTCCCTATCTCTAGCAACCTCCCCTGTACCACTGGCACTGACCACCACCCTGCCAACTCCATCTTACCTGTCTTGCCAGTGCCACAGGATCCCATACAGTAACCAGCATGGCCCTCCTCTCACCCCCTTGGCTACGGACAAATGTGGAGTGCACATCCTCTGTACTGTACAGGGCACATATACAGGAAGCATGCAGCCTGTGTACTGTACAAGGCCTTTGTCAGGGTGGGTTCTCAGTGCCTTTGGTGCAAGGGGACTGCTAGATACCATGGACTATGTGAAGGCGTACAGGGATAAGGATCAGTGGATGAGGGGTGCCACTAGACACCAGGGAGTTGCTTTATAATACAAGGACTAGTGACTAGGGGATGGGGGGACCACTAGGCAGAAGTGATTTGACAGTTGACACCAGGGCTGGTGATCAGAGGGAGAGGGAACCACTAGGCACAAAAGAAAGAATTATTTATTCACCAGGCTGGAAATCATGGGGCAGAGGGACAACTAGACACCAAGGAAAGCTTTTCAGTTTACTAGCAATGGTGATCAGAGGATGGGGGGACTACTGGACACCAGGGACATGTTTACTTTACTGGAAACAGCGATCGGTGAATGGGGTGCCACTAGATACCAGGGGACAGGTGTGCTCCCCCAACCGCCAACTTCCTTGTTGGCTGCAGTGGCTCTGGCACCTGTTAGAGTTGACTGGAGTAATTAGGGTTTTTATCAGCGATATTTGTGCTGCACAAAGTACTAGCCCTTTTGCACAACACAAATGCGCTGAATATCTATCGCACTGCACCGGTATTCCTGTCCCCCTCCCCCACCCCTGCTCACAACATACCTTTTTTTTTTGGCATGTGCTAACCCTGTTAGTGCACACAAAAGCTTCATTTGAATATTGTGCATGGGCACAAACCCCGGGCAAACAAGTTTCAATCACTTTGCCCACCAAAAAATGTTTTCAATATCTAGCCCCAAGGCTATTAAAAGTGCACATCCAGGTACAGTCATTGATTTTTTTTATCCTTTGTCTTTAATCTAGACGTTTCTAGAAAAAAGATCTATTGAGAATACAATTTGTCATCACTTTGTATTTTATAAAAGCTTTTCAGAGGTTGAAATATTGATAAAAATATATAAGTGGTTTTGTATTATTGGTATTCATGGTCACATAAGAGAAATTTCTTTTAGTATTATTTTATCTTTTCTTCCACACTCCTTTCTTTCTCCTTTTGCCTTCTTCTCCAGTTCAGTTCAGTTATTTATTGTGATCAGTGATTAAACATTCCATTAATATCACAGAGCATAATTTAAAAAAAAGTGTAATTATTAAAAGATGTGCATGAGATGGCATCAATAAATATAACATAAATGATCATCAATATTTAACACAACCATTAAAGCTCACTTTACAAACATAATGAGCCTACTGACAATTGTATTGTGTCTTAAAGCAAACAGGATACAATTTCCATGGAGGTACTTTGAGTTAGAAATAGCTCAAAGTCAAGATAAATATTTAAAAATGTTGGAAATGTTTTAAAGGGAAAAATCTATGTCAGTAAGCCTCACACCTCAGTGTGGGGAGCCCCCCGATTAGCAATTTTGCCTATTGTTAAAAAAATGCTGGTACCTGCTTCTGAAGTAATTTTCTTTTGTCTGGTTAATCTTATTGTCACTCCTGCTAGTATTCTGAATGGAGTGCCTCTAGAGGTCCATCCCACAGTCACCCACAGCTGATGTCAGGGCTAGGGAGCATCCACAGGAACATGTATACTGTTAGATTATGGACGGATATATTAAGAGCTTCGGTTTGCCACTTAGGTCTTGGTGCTATACCAAGACCAAGTATAGACTGGTTGAGACTGCCAGTCTATACGTGGTCCTGGTATAGCACTGAGACCTCAAAGTGGCAAACCGGAGCTGATAATATCTCTGTCCATAGGCTAACACAATACATGCTTCCGTGGCTGCTCCATGGCTCTGACGTCAGCCGCAGGCGATTGTGGGATGTGTCACTAGAGACACTACATTCAAAATACCAGCAGCAGTGATGGCAGGATCACCCAGATAAAAGAAAATTAATTCAGAAGCAGGTACCAGAATTCTTTTAACAGTGAGTGAAAATACTACTTGGGCGGTGCTTCACACCGAGTTGTGGGGCTAACTGACATGGGCGTTTCCCTTTAAGAGGCATTCTAATTTGATGAAGAAGATGCTCAATCTAGCAGAGTATTTCTTTTTCAGTCTCCTTCTCACCCTTTCATTTTTTGTAATTTTTTTCTTCAGCTCCTATAGTTACTTTTTACAATCTTTTTCAAAGTTTATCTCATTATCAAATGAAAGGAAGGTAAATTTAACTAATGCAAAAACCTTTTAATACACAGATGTAATGGTTGTTTCTATAATCTCCCTCCTCCATGGCTTCTTTTCATAATAAGCATTTCAAGGTGTTTTATACTTTATTTATTTGTATGTATAAAAGTAATGTTCTTTTTTACTGTACCCTACCTATTCAATATTTGTAGTTGAGCATTTAGGCTTAAGATGAAAGTTGGAATTTGTCATCTCAAAGTGAGCCCCTAATTTTATAATTAGCCTCTAATTGACTGTTAGCCCTCCACTTTTCCCTTTCCCTGAAATAACCACACAACATGGGTCTTGCAGGAAATGGCCACAGTCATGCATTTATTGAAGTAATTCGCCACCTATTTTGGAGCAGCATGCACTGCTGGGAGGATATGCAACCTTTGTTTAACCCTTCCACACTCCAGCCCCCTAATTCTTGGGCCACCCTAGTGTGGGCCTAATGACTGATGTACGTCTTGGGTTGGAACCCCACAGACCGGATTGGGGGAGGTCATATGGGCCAATTACCCTGCAGTCACCCCCATTCAGCACAGTTGTCCCTGCAGGATAAACCTGATGAGAGTGGACCACAACCCTCCCATCTGGGTCCAGGTCCTGCAGTCCCCCAGCCTCTTGCTGACCTGAAGTGATGAGCCCTTCAGGAGAATTCAGCTTGTCTCCCCCTTCTTCCCCCTGTACCCTCAGTCTGCGATCCTCCAGAGTCACCACAGGACAGACGCGGTCTGCCTTCTTAAGCCACTCACTCCAATTGTGCCTCCAAGACCCACCTAACACATTCAATCCTATCTCTTGTGCTGCAATGTCCCATTCTAGCCTCCTACAAGCCCTGCAGGGAGGCTTTCCCCATAGCCCCTCCTGGGTGATTTAACATTCTCAAATGGCAATAACCCCCATGCATGCAGTTTGCCACTCCAATGCCTAACACATGTGGCTGGCATTCTCACTGCATTGGGTGTGACCAATTGAGAACCCTTTTCCAAGGAGGAGCAACCAGATGTCTGGATGCTTCCTCATGCTGTACTTTCCGTCAACCCTGGGAGCTTTCCTCTTGTGTACACCCTCCCGCTTCCTACCAGTGAAGTTGCACAGCTCCAGCGATATACTTATGGCCATCCCCTATTCCAGCTGGTCACTCTTGCTGCCGCCTAGCAGTAATAAAATTCCCATGATCCACTGCTCTAGGCACCTTCCGAGGGACCTGCAAGAGACAACAGAAAGTTAATGCAACTGCAGACTCATGTAGTGTGAGAATTCCTGTGCTTACCCCCTTGTAGCAAGATTTCCCACCTGCTGAGATGCCACCATTCTGTTAGGGTGCCACGGGACCTACCACACCCTACCTGCTCTTCCTCATAGGGCACATTGGGGATATTGGGAGCCTGTCTCCCTACAAACCCTGAAGTCCCCGACAGCAGGCTTCCCCCATCCTTTGGTTAACTTAATCTACCCACATAGCCAATTCACAGGACTGGTACACCCTCTCACCATTCCATGCACCCCAGGGCAGTTTTCCACCACCTGGCATAGGCCCCCTGGGCCATGGCACACTGCTGCTGTGTCCATGCTTGCACTTTGAGCAGTCCTAACTGGACCCACCTGGGGCCCCGGTTGCCTCCAACCACTACCACCTAGAAGCCATTCCACCCATGTGACCCACATGTGCAGGACATGCCATGTGCCATTCTCCTTCTGAATATAGGTAGGAAACCTTGCCTCCTGGTTATGTCCGTGACTGTTACTGATGCTGCCTGAGCCCTTGGCCCCTTCTATGTTGTCATACCCTGACCTGAGACCTATTCTGCTAGCCTGTGCATCCTCATGCAGCCACTCCTATCCCAGCACCTGTGGTGTGGTTACTGGAAGGGGGCATGTGACACAGGCCCACACAACGGCCACATATTTTGAGTAAAACAAAGCCATGGACCCCTCCCATAGTCCTGCAGCCATCTGACCATCAAACAATATGCCCAGAACACTGTCCCCTGACCTCCCCTTACCTGATGGAGCAATCGGAGCCACACACCAACCGGTGCCGTACTTCCCAAACCCAACTCCCATAGCAGCTCAGCGCTGCCCTAGAGCAAACCTTGGGAGAGCTGGAGAAGACACCAGCCCAACTCCACCACTGGGTCGGGCACCAGTACTCTCATGGTCATGGGAGCAGTTCTGAGGCAGGGGACCACTAATTTAGACTGGAACAGTGGTGGGAAGACCTTACCAGGAGGGGGAGAACAAGAATCTGGGCACTGATCAGAAAGGACGGAGCCCAGCTGGGCTGTCTGATGCCCCTAACCAGCAGTAATTTTTTTTTGTTATTCCTGAGTGGAATTAAGATGTCTTGAGGATACTTGTAACCTCTGTCTCTACTCTAACATGATAGCTGGACACTTTCTTTTTGTTTGCTCACTAAGATTACAGTCCCTTTAACTATCCAGTAGTTCAACCACTGACAAACAATGATCATCACTTGGTTTGCTTCAATATTAACCTCATTCTATTTCCACCAAAGTGCTCTTCCTCTCCCCCTGATTGCTAGGCCCAGAGAAGGCTCTTACCTCTCACTACCTTGCTGGTCACTGTAGTTTTATTCAGTTCAACAAATGGAGGAGAAAGAAGGACAAAAGAAGGGAGAGCTGCTGGCTCTTTACTTATTTTACCTTTCTTTCTCCACTCTCCATCAAGTGCCACCACCCCTGACAGCCTTGTGGAACCTCCCCTCATGGCATTGCCATGATCTATGCCTCCCCCAATGGGAGGTCCCCTACCCTACTTTCAGGTCCAGGGAGGGCCCCAGACAAATGGCCAGCTACTGCGATGCCTTGCAGCTTCTCTATTTAAACAAAGGGATGAAATAATGAAAATATTTTTGCCTCATTTAAGATGAAAATTAAATAACTCTGAGGTATGGCTTCTTTAAATTGGGAGTATAAAAGGAAGGGGTATAAAAGAAAATGATGCCCCTGAGGAAGGCCTACAGCACACTGCAGCTCTGGGGTGATAGCAGAGGATACCTTTTTCTAGGAACACTGGTGTTTGACATTCTATGTTTTATGTTTGAATTTGTTCTTCCTATGCATTATTCTGCCTATTGGTGTTAGCTACTCTACCCACTAAATGCATTTGAAATATTTGTTACATGTGAAAAATAGTTGGATTGATCAGAATATCTACCTTTGCCTTTTCCCTTTGTGTTTCTGAGTGTTGACACTTTTCCTAAACTTGACAGTTCAGGGGAGACTGAAGAAAATATTTTTACTCACAGAGGATGGTAGGTGTTTGAAATGAACTGCCAGAGGCTATAGTACATGCAAAGATCCTGCAGGAGGTTCACGGAGGGTCTTGATAGACACATAAGGGGTATTTCTCTAACTTGGTTAGCTACAATGAAGGGGACTGTCTGGATGGGCATAAATGTCAGATTCTGTATGCTATTCTTATGTTCTTGTACTGCTTTTTCTGTTCTATATAGCAGGACACAGCTAGAGGGTGAGATTGTATTTTGCAGCAATGTGGGTGGCTGAAATTCATGCAACCTCATAATAACAAACATCACCAAATAATTCTGACAAATTGAAATGAGACACATATTATCACTGTGTAACCAAACATCTCAGACCAAGTATCTGTTGTAGGAGTAGTTATTACTCATGTAACAAATAATGCAACAAACTCAGATGGTAGTCGGTCAGCTTGATGTCTATAGTGAGAAAAAATTATGTCTTCTTTACTAAGAGAGGAACTGGTAGACATTCTGGAGGGAAATGGGAGACATGACTCCGGACAACATGTGTTCCTGAGGGGAAGGTCTTTCCAGACAAATCTAGATGACTTCACCAAATGAGTGACCAAGGCAGCAGCTAGGGGACAGGCAGTAGACCTGATATTCTTGGGTTTCAGCAAGGCTTTTGATTCAGTCCCTCACATGAGGCTGCTAAAAAGATAAATGACTCAGGGGTGGGGAAATTGGAAACTCAAGTAGACAGCTTGCAGAGGGAAAGAACACAAAGGGTAGTAGTTAATGGAGCATTTTCAGAGGTAAAGGCAGTAACAAGTGTAGTATTTCAGGGGCCAGAGCTGGGACTGTTCCATTTCAATGTATTTATTTCTGACATAGGGGAAGACATCCCAACTCCCAACTGTCAAAATCAACACACCATTGTTTGTTTGTTTGTTTGTTTATTGTTCTAGGAATTACTACCTTTGAGCCAGAGGCTCTTTTACAAAGGTTCCATGTCAATTAGGTACAGTACAAAAGGTTACATAGATAACACAACAATTTGTGTTGTGTCAAGAGCAAGAAAACATATACAAATACATATCAAATCACTTGTGCAAAAGGACATGAGATATCAATAATCACATTATTATTACAAGAAAGAGGTCATGCCAGATTAGGAGAAACAAATAGGGAAAAAGTCCAGAACAGAGAGGGTAAGTGAATGGTGTGGGGAGCAGACAATAGCAGGAGAAAAGGTTTCCCAAACATGTCTTTGTCAAATAATGGAACAGGGTGGGTAGTGAGAAAATAGGAGGTTTAATCAGGGCAGTCACAGGAGCTGGAGGTGGCAAGGTGAGAGAAAAGCCTTGATTTGAAAATACCTAAAGAGGCGGAGGCAGTAATATGAGTGCTGAGGGCATTTAGCCAGCTGGGGGCACGATAGGCAAATGATCTTTGTCCCTGAGAAGTCCGGCATCGGGGGACTTGGAGAGGCTGGTGTTCTGATCTTCTGGTAAGCAGATTGCTAGCGCTCGGGAATAACAGGTCTTGGATACAGGGTGGGTGAGGCCCAGAGTGGATTTTTAGCCATCAGGCAGGTAAGGTACTATCCGGTTTGAGGTTGCAACCAACCTGAGTCAGCATAGAGTTCACATGTGTGGAGTGCGTTGATGTGCACCTGTGAGCAGCCGACAGGCCTTATTTAGGGATGTTGTAATGCGACTAAGTGCTGTAGTAGTGGCAGATCCGTATATAACTAAGCCATAGTCAACGACTGAGATGATAGAAGATTGGATGGCAATCCTCAGTGCAGAATAGGTAAGAAGCTGTCGGTTCCGATTCAGAATCCCAATTCGTTGATTAATAGTTTTTGCTGTACTATCAATGTGAGTTGCAAAGGTTAGGTCTTGATCAAAGTTGATTCCAAGATATTTGAAAATTGGCACTTGTTCAAGCGTATTTCTCAGGTATGTATTAATGGTGAGTGGGACTTGCTGTTTCTTGTTTTGCGAGTTAGAGAAGAGCATGGATTTAGTTTTTTTGTGGTTTAGAACCAGCTTATGTTCAAGGAACCACATCTCAACTTTGGAAAAAGCATGCTGAAGGTTGAGGCGTAAGAGGTTCGGATCTTTATGAGTGGCAAGAATCATGGCATCATCGGCATTGAGGATTATTTGTTCAGGGCAGGATTTGGGGAAGGAGTTTAGGAAAAGGCTGAAAAGGAGGGGGCCCAGGATGAATCCCTGGGGAACTCCTGAGCGAACCGGTTTTGAGTCTGAGAGAACTCCAGCTACTTTTACAGATTGAGAGCTCTGAGCAAGGTAACTTTTTACCCAGTCACCAGGACCCTGCGAGAGCCCTAGGATAGAAGTTGTTTGATAAGTAGGCCATGGTGAACTGTATCAAATGCCTTGGTTAGTCAATGTAGACTGCTCCAGTTAGGTTTTCTTTGTCCATGGCATTGTGGATTGCTCCTGAGAATTCAAGTAGGGCAGTCGATGTGCTGTGCCCTTTCCTAAATCCATGCTGCTGAGTGCATAGGATGTTGTGCTTTTCAGGTAGTCTGAAAGTTGGTCCGCCTGGCGTTCAAGGGCCTTAGAGAGGTGGTAGTATTGATATCGGGCGATAGTTACCAGGCAGTGACTTATCACCACTTTTGTGCAACGGAGTGACAACTGCAGCCTTCCATTTCCTAGGGAACTGGCCATAGCAGAGGGAGAAATTGAAAATTTTTGTGAGGGGGGAGCAGTACTTCCTCCAGAGTGAGGGACAGAAGTTTAAGGTCAATAGTGTCGCTGCTTGCTCGGAACTTAGAAATGGCCTTCTTTACATATTTATAGACTTCATGTGCCTTTACTAGTTTGAAATGGAAGGGCAGTTTGGTTGGAGAGGCAGTAGTAGAAGTAGAAATTGGAGGGTCAGCATCACTGAAGAAATCAGATGAGAGGACACCACTAAGGTCTGTGAAGGTATCATTTAGGGTGTTTGCAATGATCTCTGGGTCTAATGTAATGGTTCCATCCACATTCATTATTGTAGGAGAGGATTTGGACTACTGACCCATGATATTCTTTATGTTGTCCCAGAAGGATTTCCCTTCGCCACAGGAGTTGGAGAGGGCATTCTTGAAGTAGGAGCTCTTCATCAAGTGGATCTGTTTAGTACAGTGGTTGTGAGCCTGTTTATACTTTTGAATGTCCGACAGAGTGCCAGTAGCTCTTGCAGTGGCCCAGAGGTGATCCCTACTTTTGAGTTGTGCCAATAGCTTTGCCGTGAGCCAGGGATTTGTGAGTGCTTTGATTTTGCGCTTTTTTACTGGTGCATAGGTGTCACAGGCAGTGTTGAAAGTAGTAATAAAGTAATCAAGGGCTAGGTCAACATCTTGAGTTTTGTAAATCAAGGACCAGTCTATCTGCCTAAGACAGGTCTTGAGATGAGTAAGGTTGCCATAAGGTAGGACTCTGCTATAGATGGTTTTTGAAGGCGGCTTTTAAAACTTATTTGTCCAGGTACATATTATTGGAGAGTGATCACTGAGCGAGTCAGGGAGAACACTTACATTGGTTATACGGGTAGGGTGGCTGGTAAGGATCCAGTCAATGAGGGTGCTGGTCCCTGATTTGTAGTTTTTCCTGGTAGGGGAGTTTACCACTTGTGTTAAATTTGCTGCTAGGATGCCATCTTTGTTTGACCCTGCATCAGGAGCAAGCCAATTTATATTAAAGTCCCCAAGGAAAAGGAGTTCGATGTCAGAAGGTTGTGTACTTACGAACTCGAGGACAGCCTGTAGGCTGGAATCAGGATCTTTTGGTGGGATATAGACAGCAGCAATCGTGAGGACTTTGTTTTGGGCACCAAGTAGTATCTTGATAGAGAGGAGTTACACTGAGGTTTCTGTGGTGGGATAAGAACCAGGGAGACAGGTGAGGTAGTCCTTTATGTAGATTGCACACCCACCACCCTTTTTTGAGGTCCTATCCAGCCTGAATATCTTGTAGACCTGTATAGAGATGGCATGATCCGGAGTATTAGGTGTCAGCCAAGTTTCGACAATGGCAAAGATATCCGGGTTGTGTTGGCTGGCAAAGATTTGAAGGGAGACCAGTTTTGGAAGGAAAATGCAGATGTTTAAGGTAGCAATTTTGAGCACCCCCCTCCATTTTGGCAGGCTTTGTTGTACTGTAGGAGACAGGGCCAGGATTTGAGTGGACACTTCCTGATATCAAGAGGAGGAGGAATAGGAGTTTAAGAGACAGTTGCTGTACTTTGTAGTCAATAGAATTACACTTCTGAGGCTTATGCGGCTTGGACCAGTGCAGGCATCTAGGGACCCAGAGCAAGGAGATTGTTAGTAATAGAGGATGATATGCCCATTTATCCTTGTTGTAGCTTGTCAGTTGCACCCAGTCGCTTGCAGATAGGTACCTGGTGGTTAAGTCAAAAGCCAAAAGAATGATCAACAGCTGAGGTCCAGAGTCACTGAAATGTTAAAATTCCTGAAGGTGATTAACTTTGCCTGCACATATGCAGGATGTGAAATCCCTTTGTCTGTATGCTTCTTTGTCATTCAAACAGGTTGCTGAAAAGCCCACATGCAGATCATGGAGCAGGTCAGACGAAAATGTGGATTGCAGCAGGACCCAGAGTCACCAAGTTTGTCAGATGTAGTTGCTTCACTTATGTTTTGCTTGGGATAGCTTCCAAAAAGTTGATTTTAAAAATGAAAATAAAGATACCTGATGATGATTTTTTTGCAGAAATCCAGTCCAGGAGACTTTCACGGATGTAGTGAGCAAGAATGGTATAGTTACCACAAGCAGAAAAACATGTAAATCCACAAAAACTAAGCTACAGACACAGACAAACACGAGCAGCCACCACACAGACCCAGGGGGCTTAATCTTTATAACAGACTTGAATGGTTACAATTAGATCAGAGATTTTAACTCCAAGTGGGGATTATGGTTAAAAAGATTGTTCTTGACAGGGTTCTGATATGCTTTCACACTTATTTTCACAAACATTCAGTTCAGGTACATACCAGATCTTCACACAATTTTAGTTTTTTTGTGCCAACCATGAAAACATCATTAGGTCAGAGGTCTCTGTTAATACAGATTTCCTTCTGTTTTTAATGATCTCTCAACTGATCTGAAAAGTTCACTTTATTCCTTGGATGTTTTTACATCTAAACTAAAGAAATGGTTAGCTACTACAAGTGTTTGTGAATGCAATCATGTTTGATGTCTTCTATTTATTGATTCGTAGAAATTGTTAGCTTCTACAAATGTTTGTGAATGCATTTTTGTATGATGTTCTATCTACTGATTTGTATGTTTATATCTGTATATTTCTTTTTTGTATTGTCATCTAGTTGCCCGTGTAAATGGGTCTTTGGCCCATGGACTTTTCCAGATTTTAAATAAACAAAAAGACAAAAAACATCAAGGGCCAAATCTGCTTCTTCACAGATGACACAACAATCTACACAAGGGTGCACACAGATGAAGAAAGAATTGAACTTAGGAAGGATCTAGGCAAACACCTGGCAGCTGGGCTTGAACACAAAAAATGTAAATTGATGTACATTGGGAAGAGGAACACAAGAGTGCAGTATAAAATGGGAGGCATGGTGCTGGAAAGCACCATGGAGTAAAAGAACCTAGGCTTCATAATAGTGGAGAGCCTAAAAACAACAGTACATTGTAATACAGCTGTAGGCAAGGCAAACAGAATGCTGGGTGGACTGAGAGGGAGATAAGCAGTAGAAACTAGGAGGTGATCCTCCCATTGTACATATCACAAAATAATATGCAAAGCACTGGGGTCCACACTTGAGGAGAGACTGTGACAAGATGGAAGCAGTACAGCTCAGAGAAACCACGATGTTCCATAGACTAGGGTCAGAACATATGAGGAGAGGCTACAAGACCTGAACTTGTAAACCCTTGAGAAATGAGGGGAAGGGACAGCATGACTGGAAAATGTACTCTAAGTGCATGCATAGAATAACAAGCATTTGTCAATGCCGAATGTTGTCTCGCTGGCATTGGCATTGGTAGTGCTGGAGTTAGAGACACATAATAGGAATGGTAGTGAAGTATTGAAGTGATGCCACCCCCACCCTGTAGAAACCGACAGGCATTGGGGTGTGCTTTTGGGTCATGAGCTATAATGCTTATGCCATTGTACCTCACCCTACTCTGTAGACACTGACAAGTGTTGTGGTGTGTTTTGGGGTCTCTGAGCATTATACTTACCCCATTCCATAAGGAAATACACTGAGGTGGGTGCAGTATAGGAGAATAGGGTGAACTTTGTGGCCAAACAGTGTAAGGCACACCACTATGCCTGTCACTGGCGACAGGGTGGGGTGGAATGGCATGAGCATTACAGCCAATGATCCCAAGTCACACCCCAACACCTGTCCGTCTCTACAGGGCGGGGTGCTACAGTTGGGAACCCTACCACCATAGCTGTGTATTGGTATTTTCACTCCAAATTTCCAGCATGGGCTTTTTGTGAGCCCACCTCATGAAAAGCAGCACAATCAGTTTGTTAGCTGAAAGGTGCATTTGCACAGTGGCTATGCCATTTGGTGACACAGGGATGAAAACACATTTTGGGCAGAATGTGGAAAATGACAACTATATTGTTCATGTGGAAGCATAAATAAATGACAATGTTGAAAATCTGGAGTGAAAATATGAAAAATTGGTGAGGTCGTGAACATGAATAGAAACTGCGCAACACACATCCATAACTCAATTATTTTGGGGAGTTAGTTAGGCACATTTTTAACATAGGCATTTTGGGACCTCCCTTCATGAACAGTGGTGCTGCGATTTTGTTAATCTGTCCGAAAAGTTGATTTTCCATGGCGACCACTCTGTTGTGCGCCGCAGGTGCGGAAGCACATTTTGGGCAGGATGTGGAAAATCACAGCTGTACTGTTCATAAGGAGGTGTGTAAAAATGCCAGTGTTGAAAATCTGGCATGGAAATATTGCAAATTTGCGAAGTTACAAGGGTGTGTGAAAACTGTGCAACGCATGCTTGTAACACAGTCATTTTATGGACATTCAACACCAAATTTTCAATATAGGCACTTTAGGACCTCTGCTCATGAACAGTGTCACCATCATTTTCTCAAACTGTCCCAAAAACAGATTTCACACAGCGACTGCACTATTCTGTGCCAGATGTGTGAAACACATTTTGGCCAGGATATGTAAAATGACAGCTATACTGTTCATAAGGAGGTGTGGAAAAATGGCAATTTTGAAAATCTGGAGTGAAACTATTACAAATTCTCAAAGTTACGAGCATGCATGGAAACTGGGCAATGCACGCTCGTAAAACAGCCATTTTTTGAATTTTTTTCACCAAATTTGCAACATAGGCTTTTTGAGAGCCCACCTCATGAACGCTGGCACTGTCATTTCATTAATCAGTCCTGAAAGGTGATTCCATGCAGTGACCAAGTAATCACCTTTTGGGGCCGATTAACACCTTGACAGTGCCAGAATTCATGCGGAGGGGTTCCAAAAATCCCATGTTGAAAAGTTGGTGCCAAAATTCCAAGAAATGCCTGAGATGTGCATCAAAGTTGAAGAAACCCTATTTATTCTGTTATACAGCTTACCGGCATTCTCTCAGTTCGCGGTCAGCTTTGAAGAGTGCAGACGTGTTCCCAGTCCACCAAAGATCATCATGCCAGACTCCAGAGGTAAATATGGGGTAAGGGGGTTGTGGGGAGGCAGGGTGCGCAGTGGGTGGGCACAGGTTGCAGGAGGGAGCAGGGAGATGGCAAGGGACTGTTTTCTTTTTTCACACGGTTTAAAAAGAAAAAAACTTGAGGGACAGTTTTTATTTTTCAGGGCGATTTGGCATGCTGGGCTCCCAGTGTGCTACCTAAGTGTTTTGGAGAGGGGGGATGCTGTAGCTGACGGGGGATTGGGCACCCCCCTCAACATATAACAAATGGGGGGGTGCATTATGCCGATGGGGAGTGGGCTCCCCTGTCAGCACATACATTGGGGCAGGGCATGCTGGCAGGGGGATTGGGCACCCCCGAAGTTGGCATTATGGCTGGCAGTGTGCCGCCATGTTATTGTTTTTTTCTCACCAGGGAAAGCACATCGGGAGGTCAGCTGCATATGACGAACTTTGCTCGCATTGCAGCGGACCTTTCCTTAGATGTGCTCGCACCAGTACGTATGCATGGTGTGGCACCGGCATGCTGGCTGATTGGGGAATGAAGGACACACCTCCTGATGTGTGCCCTGCATTCACCCAACAGTGACCGTGCCTCCAAATCTGCTATTACCCCAATATGTTGGCTGTGCATGCGCGAGCCAACATATAAAGGGTGGATGCTAAGGAACTGTTATCAGTGAGCTCAAATTTAGGGACAAGAGGGGACTCACTTAAATTTGCAAGGAGAAGATTCAAAAGGGATGTTCATAAGCACTTTTTTTCACAGAATGCATGGTGAACAAGTTGAACAAGCTGCTCAAGGCAGTGGTACAGACCAAATCAGTGAAAAGTTTTTTTCAAGCAGGTATGGGGCAGGCATTGGGGTTTAGTTAGAAAGAGGGCATAAACAAATAGAAAAGAGAGTCATTAAGGCTAGTGCAGAGTAGTTAGGTAGGGTGAGCAGATCGAATGGGCCAATAGGCCTTTTTCTGCTCTCATTATCTATGTATCTACGGTATAGAACAGGAACTACTTAATGACTTATGCAGGGCATGCTTACTACCTGTCATGTAGTTACACATTTGCATAGTTCCATTTTAATTTTCTAACTGGCTTCAGATATACCAGGCCCCCAAAACATATAGTAGTGATTGGTTAGTGAGCATCATGAAGGCATAGTTGCATTTTTGTAGTTCTTTTACTGGTTGAGGCTCTTCAAAGCCCCCAGTACCACACATTTCTCCTAAAAGTGATAACAATATGCTTGTTTTGCCTACAGCAAGCAAACATAAAAATTACAGTGGACTAGCTGGGGTTGAAGAGAGGGAAATTAAAAAAGCATGTATCAGGGTTATGAGCCAGTCAGACCATCCTTATTGTTCTTCAGCTCCCATGTGTCGACATACAGAAAATGGCGATAGTGCCGTGCATCACATTTGTAAACTAAAACAATGCTACAGTACAGCATGCATGTAAATACATCTTTCGCCGCTGTTATCTCAGACCCACAGCATTCTATGGAGAACAACATTTATTCATTCAAGTCACAGCATCATTTTCTTCCAGGTTATATTTTAAACTAACAACTCCATTCCTCAAGTTCCCTTTGCAGGAGCAAACAGGAGGCAGGAAATTACTGCCCTGTCAGTTTGACCTCAGTCGTACGGAAAATTATGAAGTCATTGCTAAAGGAGAGGATAGTGGCATACCTGAAAGATACCGGAAAAATGGACCCAAGGCAACATGACTTCACAGTGGGACAATCTTGTCAAACCTACATGAATGACTTCTTCGACTAGATTACCAGAATTGTGGATCAGGGAGGGACAGTAGACACTCTATACTTGGATTTCAGCAAGGCCTGTGACACCATCCCTCACAGAAGGCTAACAAATAAGCTGGAACATACAGTACAGGAGTCAGAAAAAAGGTAGTTATTTGGATCAGTAACTGGCTAAACAACAGGACACAGAGAGTGATAGTAAATGGATCTCTGTCAAGGGAAGCTAGTGTAACCAGTGGTGTCCTGTAGGGGTCAGTACTGGGACCTATCCTCTTCAATATCTTTACAGGAGACCTTGCAGATGATTTGAAAGGGAAGGTTTGCCTGTTCGCAGATGATACTAAACTCTGCAACACAGTGGACTCACAGGAAGGGGAAGACAACATGAAAGCTGATCTTAGAAAGTTGGAGGAATGGTCCAGGGCTTGGCAGTTAAAATGTAATGCCAAAATATGTAAGGTAATGCATCTGGGTAGGAGAAACCCAAAAAATAAGTACACACTGGAAGGACAGCAACTCGAAGAAACACAAACAGAGCAAGATTCATACAAAGGTTCAAGGGAGCTAAAGAGGCCAGACAGTAAAGAATAGCCCATAGCTGCTCCCATCCAATATCCCTTATGTAGTCATGTTACCTTCCTCCATAAGATATCTATCCAGCTGAGTTTTAAAATGGATAAGTGACAAGAGGAGCTCATTCCAAGGGGCCACCACTCTCTGTGTAAAGGATGCCTTCCTTCTATTAGTATTGTACTTTTTGTGCCTAAGCTGGAGAGGGTGACGTCTTGTACCCATAGTGTCATTTTTAAATTGAAGGTTTAATTCATTTAGTAAGTATTCTTCCCCCTAATGTCATAACACAGCAATAAATCTCCTCTAACCCTTCTTGTCTGAAGGGGCATAGGTTTTAAGTAATCCAAGCACCTTTCATAGGGGAGATTTTTCAAATGATGTATCATTTTGGTGGCCTGTCTTTGAACCCTCTCAATACGATTTACTGCTCCCTTGGTTATGGGTCCCCACACCGGGGCCCCATAGTCCAGGACTGGTCTGACATAAGCCCTATATAGGGTCATAATCACTTCCTTATTTCGACTCCTGAAATTTCTCCTAATGTTGTGTAACACCTGTTTAGCTTTTACCATCTGTTTATTTATATGTGAATAGAAAGTCAATTTATGGTCTATAAGAATTCCCAAATATTTCTCTTCAATTGAGTTTCGTAGCACCTTACCATTCATATAATAATTCTGCATACCATTATGATTCCCCAAATGTATCACACAACACTTGTCCACAGTAAACGTCAAACGAGATCTTCACATAGTGTTCACTGACAGCTTAAAGGTAGGAAAACAGTGTGAGAAGGCAGCACAGAGAGCAAATGACATCCTCGGCTGTATTAGATGGGGCATTACTAGTAGGAAGCAGGCGGTTATTATGCCTCTCTACAGGTCCTTGGTAAGGCCACACTTGGAATACTGCAGTCAGTTCTGGGGACCTCACCTCAAAAAGGACATTGACCATTTGGAGACAATGCAAAGAAGAGCTACAAAAATGGTGCAGGGTCTACACCACAAAACATACAAGGTGTGATTTAGTGCGTTAAATTTATACTTCCTCAAGCAAAGAAGAAACAGAGGTGACATGATTGAAACATTTAAGTATGTGAAGGGGCTAAACTCAACTCAGGCAGGTAATTTATTTCTGCACAACAGTACATACAAGGGGCCATAATTTGAGGTTGGTGGAAGGTAGGCTCAAAAGTAGCCTCAGGAAATATTTCTTCATGGAGAGAGTGGTGGAACCATGAACAGCCTGCCCCAGGTGTTAGTAGCATCAAAGATGATTAGAGATTTCAAACTTGCATGGGATAGGCATTGCGGAGAGGTTAGGTTGCAGGTAATATATGGGGGGGGAGTCATTTTGGCAGACTAGATGGATCACATGATCCTCATCTGCCAACATTTTTCTCATGTTCTTATGTTTATCTGCAACTTATTTAACATCATAATACTGTGTAAACATTCTATATTATTTACTTCTCAAGCATATTAGGAGGTTTTGGGCAGTCGCATTTGCATGAATCAGAAAGTACAGTATGAGCCTATTTGATTAATGCACTGAGACAATTACTTGGGATAATAATAAATATATATAACAAATATTTTTAGGGCCTGTCTTTCTGATGTTGATTTGCATATTTGTCACAGACCTCATTAAACCATTTCTTTTATAACACCCAGCAAATCCTTCCTTTGTTAACATTGACTACAAGTCTTTTACAAGAAATGAGTTTTGTATGGTATTAGATACGTATTTTATGGTAATATACAAGTCTCATGTGTTTGTTAATAATGTATTTGGTGTGTTTTTTTCTACTATGTATTGCTTGTTTTCCTCTTTATTTTTGTTTTTGGTTTTTTCCACCTGGTTGATGTTTATATTAATTGATTCACATTTGCAAGTGTTATTACACCAAAAATGTTTGTATGTCACTTTAAATGTTCACAATAAAATGGTGGTATCTCCTAATGGTAGCTAGACCCACCCCTTGAGAAAGACCCAGAAGGGGTGAAGCATTGGTGCTAAGAGTTCTAGCCAGTGGTCCTTCACTTTGCCACAGTAAATTCCATTTACTTTAACTACTTTTGGAGCTGCCTATTTGCTTTTTCAGCAGTCTGTGAGTGCATAGTTTGTCAATGTTCTACGGGACTCTGTGGGCTGGCTGCCCTGCTTTGCATCCCCTTCCTTCCAGAGCAAGACTTTTTGTATTTCACTAACATTTTAAACTGCTTGTTATTTAAAATCAGTTGTGACACTATAAATTGAGATCCTAGTACTTTTTTTTTTTTTTTTAGTTTTCCGTAAAGGGCTGGGGTGCAAATAATTGGAGTTTAAGTATTAAGAGGACAGTATGAGAATATTTGAGTCCTTAATTATCAAGAGAGGAATAGCTGGGATACATTGTACATTGGCATAACCCCCTATAGTAAATCATGCCAACATTTGGGTTATTAAGCGCCGTTTTCATTGCTAGTACATGCCACCTTTAAAAATAAATCAACATATTTTATGTTTTGTCACAACTTGCCCAAGACACCCTGGGTGGTGTGATCTGGGGCTGTTCACTTGTACTCTGTCATAGTACCATCAATTTGGTTACAACTGTTGGAGCCACTCGTTTCAAATCTCATCACAGCCTCATTTACAAACAGAGCAAAGCTAGGCTCTAGCCCACATAGTACAAGGCTTATTGGACATAAGAATTCCTCTAGTCACTCCAGGTAAATTCACCTCTTGTTCCAATTCATACACAGGTTTTACTTTTTCAAGTTTAGTAGTGTTCTCTCCAGAAGCTAATCATGGAACTGCACAATAACAATGGATTATCCATGCTTATTAAAACACAGACATCTCAGATTTATTTTATATTTAATTAATTTAATATTTACATTACATTTACAAGGTATACACAAGACAAATGAAAACACCGTACCACTTGGGAATTTAAAAAAACAACTTGAAACAGAAGGAACTGAATATAGAATAAACTCACAGACACTCCCATAAATTCGGACTCCTTAGCATGTAAGTGTTCTTAGGAAAAGACAGACTTTTGGCCACCCATGCCTAAGATTTACCTCACTCAGCTCTAGAATGGAATCTTGAGTGAGTGCTGTATTCCTGTGTAAAAATAACTGTTTTCCTGAGCAGTAAGAATGTTCGGAACTAAAATGGTAACACTCTGACTTGGAGTATAAATAACTAAAAAAATATAACTCCTGTCACAAAACTTACAGCACAAAGTTTGCTCACAATAAAACAATCTTTAAAATGAGGGGTCACACATGTTAGTAGCATGAACCTTTTCTTTTTTTATAGAGCATGTAACAATGAAAATTAAAATTGTTTTTAAGCTAAAAAAACACCTTATAAGTGACAAATGTCTGTTGTATGATGGTTTTCCATCACACCAACATCTGTGCATTACACTTCCACAGTTTAGAGTATTTCTGAGCTGTTTTACATAATAAAACAGACCATAAAGTAAGGCATGTGCCAACACATAATGCCAGTAAACCAACTGAATTCAGAAAAATGCTCTGCACAACTGCCCACATGACGCACAAACCACAATAACTAACATACTAAAATGCCAACAGAATAGGCCTAACGGTCTTCATGTTCAGCTGCTTGGTCAGCCCCCACCCTGGGTGCTGACCTTGCTGTCCCCTCGCCTTTGTGGCTTCTCCTTCCCAGTTCCGGATATTCTTGCTGCATTGGATTTTGCTTCCAGAACCCTTCCCCTGTACCTGTCCCACCCCCTCTTGAACCCCTCCACCGTCTCTGCCTCCACCAGCCCCCTAGGCAGTGCATTCCATGGCTCCACCGCCCTCTCAGTGAAGTAGCACCTCCTCCTTTCTCCCCTGAATCTTCCCCCCTCCAGCTTCCACCCATGCCCTCTAGTGGCCCCTTCCTCCTTCCTTCGAAGCACCCTGACTGTTCCTCCCCTATTTACCCTCTTCATGTACCTGAAGACCTCTATCATGTCCCCCCGGTCCCTTCTCTTTTCCAATGTGTACATATTTAGCTCTTTGAGCCTCTCCTCATAGGTCCTGTCCCCCAAGCCCCAAATAATTTTGGTTGCCCTCCTCTGGCCGCTCTCCAGGAGGTTAATGTCCCTCTTTAAGTGTGGCCTCCAAAACTGTATGCAGTACTCAAGGTGCAGCCTCACCAAGCAGTTATACAGAGGGAGTATCACTTCCCTCCTTCTGGAGGTGATCCCCCTAGTGATGCATCCCAGCATCCTGTTGGCCTTGGCTGCTGCCCTCCTACAAGTCTCAGAGTTGTTCATTTTGACATCCACCACCACCCCCAGGTCCCTCTCAGCCATCGAGACTTGTAGCATCCCCCCCCAGGTGTACACTTGGCCTGGGTTTCTGGCCCCCAGGTGGAGTACCTTGCATTTCCCTGCATTGAACCTCAGCTTCCACTTTCTAGACCATCTTTCCAGAGCCTCCAGGTCCCCCTGTGAGGCCACCCTCCCCTCCTCCCCATCCACCACCGCCCCCAGTTTTGAGTCATCTGCAAAGAGACTCATCTCACTCTGATTCCTGTCCTTATGTCAGATACGGGCGTTGAACAGAAGGGGCCCAAAGACTGATCTGGGACCCACTAATGACCCTCCTTGGGGATGAGACTATCCCACCAACTCGACCCTCTGGGTCCGGTCCTGGAGCCAATTGCCTATCCATCTGATCATCTGGCTCCCCACCCCCATTTCTCCCAGCTTATCCAACAGGCCCATGTGAGGAACAGAGTCAAATGCCTTGCTGAAGTCTAGAAAGAGGACATCCGCTGGTCTACCCAGGTCCAAGGCACTTGTCACCCAGTCATAGAACTCCACCAAGTTTGTCTGATACGATTTCCCCGGGATGAATCCATGCTGTCTATCGTCCAGGCACCCTGACTTATCCAGGTCCCCCCCTAGCCTCTCCTTGACAATGCCCTCCATCACCTTGCCCACCACCGATGTCAGGCTGACAGGCCTGTAGTTCCCTGCCACCTCCCTTGATCCCCCCTTATGGACAGGCACTATATGCGCCACCTTCCAGTCTTGGGGCACCCACCCTGTCCTCAGAGAGATGGTGAAAACTCTGCCAGGGGTTTCGCCAGGACATCTGCAAGTTCCTTCAGCACTCTGGGATGTAATTTATCCTGCCCCGGTGCTTTCTCCGTCTTAAGGGAGCTGAGGGCTTCCCTCACTCTCTCTGCTGTGATTTCCACTTCTGGTACCTCTTCTCCCTGCTTAGCCCTCCCCCCACCTGCCAGTGATGCCTTCCCCTCTCCTCAGACCTGCTGATCGGTAAGGGTCCCCTCCTCCTCAGTATCTCTGTCTCCTCCCATGTATGATGCAGCACCCCCATTTTCCTGGTGAAAACTGAGGTGAAGTACTCATTTAGTACCTCAGCCTGCTCCCCCGGGTCTTGTGCCCATCTCTCCCCTGATTTAATCCTGCTAATCTGCCCCTTCACCCTTCGTTTTTCCCCAATGTAGCTAAAGAACCTCTTGTTCCCTCTCCTAATTTCCCTGGTCAGGTTCTGCTCCTTCCTTGCCTTAGCCACCCTCACCACTCTAGTGGCCCTTCTAGCCATCAGCTTGTACTCCCCTTGATCCCTTTCACTCCTTGAGCACTTGAATTGCTTATAGGCTGCTTTCTTTCCCCGCACCACCTCCTGGACCTCCCTGGTCCACCAACAGGGTTTTTGGGCCCTACCGCATTTCTCTTACTCTTGCACAGGTGCTGGTAGCATCCTGCACCCCTCTCCTGATGATTTCCCACCTACTATCAGCGTCCATGTCTGACCCAATCCCATCCAAATGCTCCTTAGGATCCTTCCCATTTCCTTAAAATCTGCCCCCTGAAGTCGGTTACTTCCGCCTTTGTGCAGCCTTCTACCCTCCTAGGTCCAGGCAGAACCAGATTGTGGCATGGTCACTCCGCCAATGGGTCCCTTACCTCAGGCCCCCAATCTGGTCATTGTCTGCCAGGACCACATCCAGTACCCGTGCCTCCCTGGTCGGTTCCCTCACCTGCTGAGTTAGGAACGTGTCTTGAAAGACATCCAGCAACCTCTGTTTCCTGGTCACAGAGGATGTCATAGCCTCCCAGTCTGTTCCTGGCATGTTTAAGTCCCCCAACACCACCACCGTTCCTCTGCCCAGTCTGCAGTGTCTCCTAACATCTGCCACCAGACTGTCCTCCAGCTCCTCCGCCAGGGCAGGGGTCTATACACCACTCCTATTTTTACTCTCTTGCCCCCCTTGTTATCAAGGTGGACCCAAATCGCCTCCACGGTTCCCTCCGCCTCCTACTCCCCTATGCCAATGCGTTTTTGACTATCATTGCTACCCTCCTTCCTTCCTCCCCTGTCCTTCCTGAACATAGTGTAACCCTCCAGGTTCAGGTCCCAGTCATGTCTTGCAGTGGCCCAAGTCTCAGTGACCGCTGCCACATCCACTGCTCCCTCAGTTAGCATCGCCTGGAGCTCAGGCATTTTATTGCCCAAGCTCCTTGCATTTAGCAGGACTACCTTCCACCCTTTCCCTATAGTTCCATTTCCCCTGCTCGTGTTCCCATGGGGATTCTGTTTTCTCCTGGTCTGCACTTTGCCAGTTGGCCTTTTCCTGCAATCCTCATGGTCCCCAGGGGAGTGGAGACAGAGTCCCTCCTTTATCGGCACCCCCTTGACAGCCTTTTCTCCCATCCCACCCCCCTTCACAAGTTTAAACCCCACTTTTCACCAATGAACCCCTCTATTTTCAACTTAAGTATTCCCCTTCCCTCCAAATTGAGATGTAGTCTATCTCTAGCATACAGCTCCTTATCCTCCCAGGTCTCCCCCCAATCCCCCATCAACCCATACCCTCTGGCCTCACACCACTCCCTGAGCCACTGGTTTATCTCCTTAAATTTTCCTTTTGTGTTCCCCACTAGCTCTTGGCACTGGCAGGATTTCTGAGAAGGAAACTGTGCATCCTATGTCATGACAGACCCTGGCGAGCTCCCTGAATCTTGCCTGTATCTCTAGCTCGCTATTTCCCTCAATGTCATTTGTACCCAGGTGGACCAGTATGTCTGGGGATCCCCACAATCCTTTGCCAGCTGATATACCTCATGCTTAGCCCTGTGCACTGTTAGTCCAGGGAAGCATCTTGTTCTAACTGGCCAGGCTTCTCCCTCCCTATCCCATTTGATACCCCTGATCATAGAATCCCCCAGCAGGAGCACTCTGACCACTCCTTTTCCTCCATTCCCCCTTCCATGTCCCTCATCCTTTCTACAGGCCCCTTCACCCAGCTGGCTCCTTGTTCCTCCCCCTATCTGGGTGCCACATGCCACCCCCTCCTTATTTACCATGGCCACCCTCCTCCAATCCTATGCCTCCTCCTCCTGAGTATCCTTCTGTACCTTGCACATTCCCCCGACTGCTCACAACTGGTCCTTCTCCCCATCTGCTAAACTAGCCTGGCTCATCCTCCTTCCTTCCTGTCTCCATTTAGTTCCTCCTTGCTCGTCGTGCTCCCTGGCCTAAACTCTCAGCTCCCTTTACTGAATCCTCCTTGTACTTCTGGTCCTTCTCCTTTACCTTCCTCCCAACTGGTCCTTCTCCTTGCGCTTTCCTCCCTCTTCCCCCTGCCCCTCCTGCTCTGATTCACTGCTCCC
Organism: Neoceratodus forsteri; assembly: GCA_016271365.2. NCBI lineage: Eukaryota > Metazoa > Chordata > Ceratodontiformes > Ceratodontidae > Neoceratodus > Neoceratodus forsteri. The sequence continues at coordinate 43,585,588 of CM057456.1, read as the reverse complement.
CCCATTCTCCTGCATTCCAGGTCCCCCCTGTTCTTCCTGCTAGCTGGCCCCTGCCTCCTGCCTCCCACTCCCTTTCCGTCTCTAACCACCCCTGTCGTGGCTACATCACCCCCCTCATCCTTGAGCAGAAGAAGAGAATTGAAGTGGTTACTGAGTGTAAGGTCTGATCCACCTCCCCGCCTTGCTTCCTTCTGTCCAGCCCTGGCCATCTGCCTACTTCCCTAAGAATGTTGTCCCTCCGTCCCCCCTTTGTGAGGGTCCCCAGTTACCTGCCTGCTTCCTTGGTAGTGTCCTTTTGGATCCCCTCTGCCAGGGTCCCTATGTGACCCCTGAGTATTCTCCTGCACTCCTTTCCCTATGCCCCCATCCCCAGTGCTTGGTGCAACCCTGTGGAGATTCCCAGCCCCTTCCCAACCATACCACCCCCTTCCCCAGCTTTCTCCTAATCCGCCAACCTCCTCCCTAAGCTGTGCTAGCTGGTAGCACACTGGGCAACCACCGAACTTCCAAGCCCAGTCCAGTATCATGGCTGCTCCACACCCTGTGCACCCCACCACCCTCCCAAAGATGCCGGCCCTAATGATGTGTGGTTCCATCCCCTTCCAAATAGGTTTCCTTGGGTGAGCCACCAGGTTCCCCCCTAGTCCAAGATACCCCTACTGCCCAATCAGGTCACCCACTAATATTAGAGACAGTCCCACTGTACACCAGTAACCCTGTTACTAGGTGCAGTACAACACATTAAACTTATAAGGGAAATGAACAACTCCCTAAGCTCCTCTCTCCCAGCCTTTAAATCCAACCCCTAGTGGCTAGAACTACATGAGCTGCACCTGCAGCCTTTTCCTCCAATTGCAGGGCAGGTGTTCCCCTATAAATTTGCAGACTTCTGGGGAGGGAGGGTGGGGAGGGCGGGTCCTGGGCAGACACCTGACTCGAGAGAGAGTGTATCAGCCCTGTGTCTCCCCTCCAAGCCCAGCAGCCAAAGAACCAGGCCCAAGCAAATCCAACCAAATAGGTTTTAAATCAGAAGAAATAGGCCTCTACCAGCGCAGCCTGTTACACAGTGAAACATCCACAAAATAAGCCCCACTTACAGCCACCAAATCAGTTTACAAACATCCAGCAGCCCCCAAAACAATACCCTGCTAGCCCCTTAGAAGTAAGAAAGAAAATAACTAACTTACCAAGTAAAATCCACAAGAACCCTGTGAAAACAACAGCAGCAGCTACTGTCCTGGAACACAACTGATCCTGTCCCCTTCCAGTTCTTTCTGGAAAGGTATGTCTTCTAGCCTCTAAACACCTGCACAGAAAATGTTCACAATAACAAGAGCTTTAAAATGATGGGTCACTCGTGTTAGTGGCATTTGCAAATATTTTTTTACAGTTCCTGAAATGATAACAAAAGAGCATTTTATTACATTTTGTTCCCAAATAAAAACCTATATAATAAAAGTACACCTCCTAGACCCCAGACACCACATGATAATTGTTCACGTTAAACAGACCTTTCAAATGACGGGTCACACACATTTCTAGCATTTACAGGTTTTTGTTTTACAGTACCTGAAATGGAGGAAAATCACATTTTTCACACTTTTTTTATCCCCAAAAAACGAAAAAAAAGTACACCTCCTAGCTCCCAGACACCAGCATACTAATTTTTCACAATGAAAAAAGCTTTCAAATCAGGGATCACATGTTTCTAGCATTTACAATTCTTTTTAATGGTACCTGTGATGGAGAAAAATAGCATTTTCTTCACTTTTCAACCCAAATTAAAACCCCCCAAAAACCTGAAAGGTAGTAAATGTGCCCAATATAAAGTTGGCAACAGGGAATATTCATTTTTCAATTTGGCGCCAGTGATCAGTGGTGGGGGGTAGGGACCACTACCACCAGGGACATTATTTTCTTCATATCAGTCTGGTGATCACCGGGGGGAGAGGAGACCACTACCACCAGGGAAGTTTTATATTTTCCACCAGGCCAGTGATTGGCGGGGGGTTGGGGGATGCTGGCACCAGGGTGTATCACTTTTGTATACTCAGGCGGGATCATGGGTGGACCATTGGTACCAGGGACATGTCTTGTACAACTCAGACTTGAGATCAGTGGGGGGGGGCGGTGATCGGTGGAGGGGGGGGCACTGCAGTACCTTCCCCAACCACTAGGGTTGCATGGGATTAAAGCAAGGTGTCAGTCGATGGTATTTGTTCTGTTCAAGGGAACCCCATAAAAGGTCTTTGTGCGGAGCAAATACTTTGTGAATGGGATTGCACCGATATGCATGTCCATTGAAAAAGCTCCCCTGCCTGCACCTTATTTATGCCCTTAAGGTACTTGAAAGTTTCAATCATGTCCCCCCGCTGTTTCCTCTCCTCCAGTGAGTACATATTGAGGTCCCTTAGTCTCTCCTCATATGTTTTATGTGTAAGCCCTGCACCATCTTTGTTGCCCTTGTCTGGATAGTCTCCAATTTATCTATGTCCTTGCACAGGTGTGGTCTCCAGAACTGCACGCAGTACTCCAGGTGAGGCCTTATCAATGTTTTATACAATGGCATCACCAGCTGCCATCTCCTGCTAGTGATACCTCTGCCTATGCACCCCAGCATACCACTGGCCCTCCCTGCTGCCTTTGTACACTGCTTTGATACCTTAAGGTCATCAGAGATGATAACCCCTAGGTTTCTTTCCTCCTTGGTGGCAGTCAGCTCCCCCACAACCTGTAGCTCTCCCCAGGGTTCCCTCTACCGAGGTGCATTATTTTGCACTTCTTTACATTAAACCTCAGTTGCCACATCTCTGACCATCTTTCCAGCTTCTCCAGGTCCCTCTTCATTTTTTGCACCCCTTCTGGAGTATCCACCCTGTTGCAGATCTTGGTGTCATCTGCAAATAGGTATACCTTTCCTTCTAGCCCCTCTGTAATGTCACTAACGAAGACACTTAACAGTACTGGTCCTAGTACTGATCCCTGAGGCATCCCACCGATCACCCCCATCTCCCCAGACTGTACCCCATTTATCACTGCCCTCTGTCTCCTGTCTGTTAACCAGTTCCTAACCCAGTTCACCACCTTGTCTCCCATGCCCAGACTACTCATCTTCTTAATCAGCCTTCTATGTGGGACAGCGTTGAAGGCTTTGCTGAAATCCAGGTAGGCGACGTCAACTGCCACTCCCTGATTAAGTTCCCTTGTTAGGTTCGTTTGCATGACCTTCCTGCTGTGAATCCGTGTTGCCTCTTATCCTGGGCACCACTGGATTCCAAATGTGTCACTATCCTTTCTTTCAGCAGTGTCTCCATGATCTTTCCCACCATTGAGGTGAGGCTAACTGGCCTGTAGTTCCCCACCTCCTCCCTTCTGCCACTTTTTTGCAGTGGGACTACATGTGCCCTCCTCCAGTCCTATGGAATGACACCCGTGTTGAGTGACTCTGTGAACAGGGCTGCCAGAGGTGCTGCTAGTTCCTTTCACAGCTGCTTTAATATCCTCGGGTGGATGCCGTCTGGCCCCATGACCTTATCCACCTTCAGCTTTGTGAGTTCTTCCATAACTCTCTGCACTGTAAATGGACTGGTGTACACTTCTCCCCCCATTGCGTCTGCACCCCAACTGTGATCTATGATCTGCCCCTCCTTAGTGAATACTGAGCAGAAGTATTTTTTCAGTATTTCTGTCTTGTCCAGATTCCCCTCATTACACTCTCCCTCCTCTACCTTGAGTCTCACAACAATCCCCCCTTTGGTTTTTCTTCTTTCACTAATGTACCTATAAAATGCCTTATCCCCTTTGTTTACAGACTGTGCTAAGCTCTCTTCTGTCTGCACCTTTGCCCTCCTAACAGCCTTCCCTGCTTCCCTTAGACATTCAAGGTACACCTCCCTGTCTTCCTCCCTTTGGCTCCCCTTATATTTCCTGAAACTCAGCTTTTTAGCCCTGACTTTGTCCCTCACCTCTTTGGAGAACCATAGTGGTTTCCTTCTTCTTTGTCCTTTGGTCACTATCCTAATGCACTGGTTTGTTATATCCACTATGGCTCCTTTCAGTTTCTTCCATTGTTTTTCCACCCCCTCTATTTATCCCTTCCCCAGGACTGCTTGTATACATCTACCCATTTCAGAGAAATCTGCCCTCCTGAAATCTAATACTCTTGCCCTTGTATGGCTTGATTGAATCCATGTCTCCATGCTGAACCACACCATGAGGTGGTCACTGGACCCCAGCTGCCCTTCCACCTGTATTTCTTTGACTCTGTACCCATTGGTCCATACCGGGTCCAGAACTGACTTGTCCCTGGTTGGCTCATGCACCAGCTGCCTGAATCCAAACCCCTGCAGGGATTCTGGGATGGCTGTGCTTCGGGCTGAAACAGCCATCTGGGTGGCCCAATCCACGTCCAGCATATTGAAATCCCCCAGTAGCAGGATTTCACTCTTAGCTACCATATCGTGTATGTTCTCCACTAGTTCCCTGTCTACTTCCTCCCTCTGTGCCAGAGGTCTGTAGATCACCCCTGTACATATTGCTGTTCCATTCCCTGGCTCCAGGGTGACCCACATTACCTCAGCCTACCCTGTCTTCCCTGAACTTCTGTAGCCTTTATACCATCTCTGATGTACAGAACCACTCCCCCACCCTTTTTACCCTCCCTGTCCCTCCTGAACAATGCATAGCCTGGTACATTGATTTCCCAGCCATGATTAGCAGAGTGCCATGTCTCTGTTATTGCTGCTATGTCAGTGTCTTCATCTGCCAACAAGGCCTCCAGGTCTGGAACCATATTTGCCAGATACAAGTTTTTAATGATCTTAAAATGATCTTTGAAAGACAAGAAACATGTACAGTAAAGTTAGATACCAGTGAAAATAAAAATTAAACACCTTCTTTGCCATCAGACCCATTTTTAAAAGGGTTGTGTTGACCCTGCACCCTGGATACAGGTGGGTTTATGTTGACTGCATCAAGGTGCTGTGTATCCAGAGGTGGATGCAGACAGCACAGGCATTACGTCCCCTTAGAATATCTTTCTGCCAAAGTGGACTCAGTCCCAATTGCAGTTATGACTCCAGTTCAATGCATTATCGTAAATTTACTGTGGTTTCAAAAAATAGCACCGACAGCATCTGAGTGGGAATAGATGCAGAATGTGCTGTGTGATACAGGAATACTGCCTGCATCTGAAGTTTAAAAAATTAAGGACAGGAGGGTGTGTGGTGCTTTATGTGAAAGAAAAGCATAAAAGCGTCAGAGATACAGGGAATATGGGTGGGGGCAGAGCTACTACAGGTCATAGAAACATAGAAACATAGAAGTTGACAGCAGATAAGGACCGCAAGGCCCATCCAGTCTGCCCATTTCTTTTTCTACCTTATAAATGTGCCATCGGCCTTTGCTCTGTCAGTGGCCTATCTATTCATAGTCATTTGTATTGCTCCCTTATGCCTATCCCATGCCTATTTGAAGCCCTGCACTGTATTCATAGCCACCACTTCTTGTGGTAAGCCATTCCATGCATCCACCACCCTTTTCTGTGAAAAAGAATTTCCTCACATTCCCCTTAACCGCCTCCTAATCTCATGCTGTGTCCTCTTGTCCTGCTATTTTTCTTATATTTAAACATGTTAGACTCTTTCACCTTGTTTATGCCCTTAAGGTGTTTGAATGCCTTGATCATATCACCTCTCTCCCTCCTTTGCTCAAGGGTATACATATTGAGCTCCGTTAATCTGTCATCATATGTCTTCTGATGCAGTCCCTGCACCATTTTGGTTGCCCTTCTCTGGACTGCCTCAATTTGGTTAATGTCCTTGTGAAGGTGTGGCCTCCAATACTGAATGCAGTACTCCAGATGGGGCCTAACCAGTGTCTTGTACAAAGGGATTATCACCCTGAAGATGGGGAACCGAGCCACACTATTCACATTGGCATGATCTACAGACCTCCAGCACAGAGGGAGGAGTTAGATTTGATGCTGGCAGACGTCATTGGTGAAATGGTAGAAAAAGGGGAAGTGATGCTGGTCGGGGATTTTAATCTGCCAGATGTAAATTAGAGCCTTCCAGCTGTACCTTCAGCCAGATGCAGGAACATCCTGGAGTACCTGCAGGGGGCATTCCTCAGGCAACTAGTCAGTGAACCCACCTATGATGGGGCAATACTAGACCTTGTACTCATTAACAGGGACAGTGTTGCAGATGTCAAGGTGGGAGGCCACCTGGGGACCAGTGATCACTGTACACTATACACTGTACAGTGTGGTTCAATATAAGAACAGGTTCAGAGTCAAACCACACAAGGGCAGGGGTCCTGGACTTCAGCAGGGCAGATTCTATAAAGATGGGGGAATGCCTCAGGGATGACGACGCGTGGGATGTCCTGTGTGGGGTGGAGGAACAGTGTGCAAAGCTAAATGGGGGCATAGTGAAGGCGAAAAACCCCGTCATCAACCAAGCAAGCAAAAGCAAGAGGAAAAAGACACAGCTATGGTTCTCAAAAGAGGCAACTAAAAAGGTAAAGGGTAAAACAGTAGCATTCAGAAGGTGTGAGGAGACATAGAGGGAGGAGGCTAGAGAGCTGTATCAGAGGAAACAGAGAGAAGAAGGGAAAGCAGTAAGGAACTTGAAGACAGAATATCCCAGCGGGTAACAAAAAAGAACACAGCATTTTGGGTTATGTAAAGGAAAAGAGAAAGACCAGGAGAGGAATTGTAAGGTTAACAAGCATTTGTCAATGCCAAATGTTGTCTCGCTGGCATTGGCATTGGTAATGCGGGAGTTAGAGATGCATAATAGGAATGGCAGTGAAGTATTGAAGTGACGCCAACCCCACCCCCACCCTGTAGAGACCACCAGGCATTGGGGTGTGCCTTTCAGTCGTCAGCTACAATGCTCATAGCACTGTACCTCACCCTACCCTAAAGACACTGACAAATGTTGTGGTGTGCTTTGGGGTCTTTGGGCATTATACTTACCCCATTCCATAAGTAAATATGCTGAGGTGGGTGCAGTATAGGAGAATGGGGTGAACTTTGTGGCCGTACACTGCAAGGCACACCACGATGCCTGTCACTAGCTGCAGGGTGGGGGTGGGGGTGGAATGGCGCGAGCATTACAGCCTATGATCCCAAGTCACACCCCTGACGCCTGTCAGTCTGTACAGGGTGGGGTGCTACAGTTGGAAACCCTAACACCATAGGCATGTGTTAGTATTTTCACTCCAAATTTTCAAGATGGACTGTTTGTGAGCCTACCTCATGAAAAGCAGTACTATCAGTTTGTTAGCTGAAAGGTGGTTTTACACAGCGGCTATGCCATTTGGCGACACAGGGATGAAAACACATTTTGGGCAGTATGTGGAAAATGACAACTGTATTGTTCACGAGGAGATGTGAAAACATGGCAATGTTGAAAATCTGGAGTTAAAATAATGAAAAACTGGTGAAGTTATGAGCATGCATAGAAACTGCAACACACGTCTGTAACCCAATTATTTTGGGGAATTTTTTAACCACATGTTAACATAGGCATTTTGGGACCTCCCCTCACGAACAGTGGCACTGCGATTTTGTTAATTTGTCCGAAACGTTGATTTCGCACAGTGACCATGCCATTGTATGCCACAGTTGCGAAAACACATTTAGGGCAGGATGTAAAAAATGACAGCTGTACTGTTCGTAAGGAGGTGTGAAAAAATGCCAGTGTTGAAAATTTGTCATGAAAATATTGCAAAGTTGCGAAGTTACAAGGGTGCGTGGAAACTGCAACACACACTTGTAACACAGTCATTTTATGGAATTTCATCACCAAATTTTCAGCTTGGACATTTTAGGACTTCTGCTCATGAGCAGTGTCACCATCATTTCCTCAAACTGTCCCGAAAACTGATTTCGCACAGCAACCGTGCTATTCTGTGCCGGATGTGCGAAAACACATTTGGGCAGGATATATAAAATGACAGCTGTACTGTTCATAAGGAGGTGTGGAAAAATGCCAATTTTGAAAATCTGGAGTGACAAAATTACAAATTCATGAAGTTACGAGCGTGCGTGGAAACTGCACAATGCAAGCTCGAAAAACAGCCATTTTTTGGATTTTTCCCACCAATTTGCAACATAGGCTTTTTGAGAGCCCCCCTCATGAACAGTAGCACTGTCATTTTGTTAATCGGTCCCAAAAGATGATTCTGTGCAGTAACCGCTAAATCACCTTTTGGGACAGAATAATGCCATGACAGTGCCTGGATTCATGAGAAGGGGTCTCAATAATCTCATGTTGAAAATGTGGTGCTAAAATTCCCCAAAATGCCTGAGATATGCACCAAAGTTGAAACAAACCCTATTTATGCCATTATACAGCTTACCAGCATTTCTTCAGTTCACAATCGGCTTTGAAGAGTGTAGATGTGTTCCCAGTCCACCGAAGATCATTGTGCTGAGTTCTGAAGGTAAGTATGGGGTGAGGGGGGTGTGGGGAGGCAGGGTGCGCATAGGGTGGACACGGGTTGTGGGAGGGGGCAGGGAGACCACGAGGGACAGTTTTCTTTTTTACAAGTTTTAAAAAAACAAACAAAAAAACATTGCAGGATGTTTTTTTTTTTTTTTTGGGGAGATGGGCATGCTGGGTGGGCTCCCAGCGTGCCACCTAAGTGTTTTTTTTTTTGGGTGGGGATGCTGTAGCTGACGGGGGATTGGGCAGCCCCGTCGGCACATACTGAAGGGGGGAGACATGAGTCAAGGGGGACTGAGCATCCCCCTCGGCATACAACAGAAGTGGGAGGGAGACATTATGCTAACGGGGAGTGGGCTCCCCCGTCAGCAAAATAAACGGGGACAGGAAATAAACGCCAACAGGGATTGGGCCCCCTGTCGGCAAAGAAAAACTGTTGGGGAGGTGCATGATGTTGTAGGGGATTGGGCACCCCCTTGGCATACATTTTAAATGGGGGGACATTATGCCAGTGGGCAGTGGGCTCCCCCATCAACATTGTGACAGAAGGTGCCAGCAGTCACTGACGTCATGTTGGGTGCACGTCCGGAGGCATCATGGTCCCGCTGTATGAGAGCTTCACCTTAAGCGGACCTTTCTTAGATCCAGGCCACATTAGGGATGCATGATGTCAGTGCCTGCTGTTGGCTAATTGGGGAATGAGGGTCGCACCTACTGATGCGTGCCCTGCATTCGCTCAACAGTGACCATGCCTCCAAATCTGCTACTACAGCAATTTGTTGGCTGTGCATGTGTGAGCCAACATAAAAAGGGATGGAGGTGACTATGCAGAAGGGAACCGTGAAAAGGCAGACATCCTTAACAAATAGTTTTGTTCACTATTCACTGCGGAAGGAGAAGAGGAGGGGCCGCAAAAAAGTAACAGGAGTTTTGAAGGGGGAAGGCAAACGCTAGTCATTTTTCAGAGGAGAGAGTTCTGAAAGGACTCACTAATCTGAAAGTGGACAAAGCAATGGGGCCAGACGGGGTGCATCCAAGGGTATGGGAGCTCACACAGGTACTGGCTTCACCTCTGACTGTCCTATTTAACAGTCTACTGGAAGCAGGAGTGGTTCTAGAGGACTAGGGGAGGGCAGATGTAGCCACACTTCACAAAAGTGGTAGCAGAGAGGAGACTAGCGATTACGGGGTAATCAGCCTGACATCCGTGGTGGAAAAAGTAATGGAATTACTGCTGAAGGAAAGGATTGTGGAATATCTTGAATCCAATGGGTTACAAGACCCAAGGTGGCATGGATTCAGTGAGGGAGGTCATGTCAAACAAATTTGATAGATTTCTTTGACTAAGTCACCAATGAGTTACATCAGGGTGGATCAGTAGATGTTGCCTACTTAGGTTTCAGCAAGGCTTTCAACATAGTTCCACATAGGAGACTAGTAAGCAAGCTGGGTAGTTTAGGAATGGTCCAAAAGTGGTAAACTGGGTAAGAAATTGTTTAGAGGATAGGTGACTGAGGGTGCTGGTAAAACAGAGTTCACTCCAATGAAGGGAAGGTGACCAGCAGGATACCCCAGGAATTAGTACTGGGACTGGACCTCTTTAATGTCTTTATAAATGACATTGCAGAGGAGCTGGAAGGGAAGGTCTGCCTCTTTGCAGATGACCCCAAAATCCGCAATAGGGTGGACACTCCAGGGTGTGAGAAAAGGATGAGCAGAGACCTAAGAAATCATAAGGAGTGGTCAAGGGTATGGCAACTGGGTTTCAATGTGAAAAAAATGCAAAATAATGCTCTTAGGGCACCGAAACTCAAGGGAGAAGTACAAAACAGGTGGAGTGATACTGATGACCACTGAGCAGGAAAGAAACCTGGGGTAGTCATATTGAATGACCTAAAGGTGGCCAGACAGTGTGACAAGGCATTTGGGAGGGCTAGTGGGAGGAGTGCATACGGAAGAGTATCACCAGCCAAAAGAGGGAGGTGGTGTTGCCTCTGTATAGATCACTGGTAAGACACCACCTAGAGTACTGTCTCCTGTTCCGGAGACCAGATCCCCAGAAGGACATAGACAGGGTGGAGGTGATCCAGTGGAGAGCAACTAAAATGGTGCAGGGTCTACACCAAAAGCCCTATGAGGAGAGACTAAAGGACCTCAATATGTACACCCTGGAAGAGAGAGAGGAGAGGGGGGATATGACAGCAAACTTTAAATACCTCACAAGGATAAATAAGGTACAGGAGGAAAACATTTTACAGAAGGAAAGGTGCTCAAGAACAAGAGGACATGCTATGATGCTGGAGGGGGGTAGATTCAGGAGAGATGTGAGGAAGCACTTCTTCAGAGAAACATTCATGAATTACTGGAACAGCCTTCCAACAGAGGTGGTGGGTCCAAAAACAGTGGTGGGGTTCAAGACTGCATGGGATAGGCGAGACGGCTGTTGTGAGACTGCTCCCACAATAGCTCTCCCGACTCGGCGGAATTGTGCTGTACTGATTGTAGACCTGCTCTGGTAGCAGGTTCTTTGTTTAAAGTGCTGTTGTGGATACATTGGCTCCCTCACTTGGGATAGAAGGAGACAGTGCTGGGAAAAATGAGACTAAAGTGGTAGAACCCTATGGTGATCTATGGGCTAGCTGACATTTGGCTGCTGAATTGGTGAGGCAGTGAGAGGGCCTCTGGATTTATATCTTCATATTTACTGATTACTGCTGTGGTGAGAGAACAGCAACTGGACACTTTATTTTTGAGTGGGGGTGATAGCCCCACTTCTCCAAATTTGGTATTATATAATTGCTTTTGCAGAACTGCACCTAACACTGACTCATATTATTATTTATTCGATTGTGTTTTTACGTTGTTATTGATGATGGAGGGTATATGATTTGTAATTCCACATAGTAATTGATTTTGTTTTTGTTTCATATTGAGAGGGTTTTAAGCGCGAGGTTCAATGGGTGGAGCAACAACATCACTCCCCCTTTGAACATAAATACGTCACCCAAACTCGACAACCTCAGGATTCATTTTCGTTGAGGCCGGAGGAGCTGCTCCTCCTCCTCCCTCACCCTGGGGTATTTCACCTCTCTGTGTCCCCGCATTTGCAGCGCCACTGGCAACTGCCTTGATCTCTTCTCTCCTTCCTCACTCTTGAGCTCTCTTTTCACCCCCCCCCCGTCCACGTTCAAGATATCCTGCAATGCTTACCCTATTGCTGTGCACCTTCCTGCTCCTCGCTGTTCATTCCTTTGGTCTCCTCCTTGCTACCACCTCCAGGCCTCATTGCTCCTCTGGATCTACTGTCGCACATCTCCTCCAGCATCTCCATGAGCTCATCACTCCCTTTCTTGTACCACTGGCTCAGTACTTCCACACCTCTGCTGCTCGTGCATCATTGCTATTTTTCATTCGAGTATGCTGTAACCCTCCTGGTTTCACATCCACTGCTCCTGTGGCCTCCTCTTCCATTTCCTGTGGTCCACCCTTTCGTGGTCCACCGCTCTCTCCTTCCACCTCTGTCAGCCTTCCCAGTGACTGCTGTTCTGGATCCAAGTCTCCCCTAGATCTTCATTCCAGTCAGCAGCACAACAGGGTGTGCTCGATACCTAACCTCCTCAGCCTTCCTTCGGCTACTCTGCAGTCGGTGAGCATCCAGCCTCTGGGCCGTATTTTGTCTTGGGGCATTAGTATTCCAGCTCCTGCATCTCTCATTTGTACGCCTTTCTTATTTCTCATAAGACCTCAGTTCTCATGTCTTCTCCCCATCTTAGCTTGCTACTATGTGATTCCTGACAGACTTGGCACCTGCCATCGGTCAGCAGCAGCACAGACCCCCCCAAAAAAATCTTATTTCCCTCTCATCCCCACTCATTCCAATAGGGGTATGCTGTCTATTCACCGTATCTGTCCTGGTCTCATTCTCTCTGCCATGCCTAGCGGTACATCCAATCAGCCTCTCCTCACCTGGACAGGGGCACTCTCCTGGCACTCCTTATCATTCCCCATATGCTTTATCCCTCACTTCCTCTGCACTCATCCTTTGTACATTTCTCTTTTCCTTCCATCTGCTTTACTCCTCCTACTACTTGCCTTCGGGCATCTGACCGCTTCTCTGACTCATTGCTTTCAACCTGGGCCCCCCTTTGCCCCATGCTCTCCTTTGCCTGGACTCGGCCTCCCGCCTGCAGCGCTCACCTATTCACATAGCTTACTCCCTCCTGCATATCGCCCATCCCCTCTGTCTGACCCCAGGTTCTCAGTCTGTCCTCAGGGTCTATTCATTTCCATTGCTTACTCAAGTGACCTGCTGCTCTCCTGTAGTTCTTACCTTCTGCCTTCTCGTGCTCTGCCGTCCACATAATTTGGCTGTCTCTGACTGACCCCGTCTGGCCTACCATTGATATGTCTTTCGGGCGTACCTATCATGTATCATATACCACCTCATCACCCCGTAGCCCTCCTGCCGCATGTATCTGGTTCATGACTCCAGTCATCATTCTTCATCCTTACCTCATGGTTCATCCATTTACATCGCTTACTCGAGCATTCCTGTCATCGAATATCAGCTTCCCTACATCACCATATCACTCGACCCGAGCATACCCTCCAGTTCCCAGCATGCAGCCTCAACCCATCTTTGTACTTCATCCATTCCTATGTTACTTTCTTCAGCTGCATTCAATATTTCTTTGGGCATACCCATCACACCTCATATGCCACCTCATTGACCCGAGGCCCTCCTGCCCATGTATTAGGTTCTTTGCTCCGGTCCTCATTACCCATTTCTTATCTCATCGAGCACCCCTTTTTGAATATATTCTGTTGTCGGCTGTTATGGATTCTTTCAGTCATGATTTCACCCCATCTCATCTGCTTTGCTCGCATTTCACCGTATTTCACCTCAACCTGCTCATCTCTTTCAATCAGTCCATTGATACGCCTTGGCCACCTCCCTCTAGCCTGCAGCGTCAGTCACCTTGATTCAGCTCTGTCTCCACTTCTGGCCATGCCTTCCCGTCCATTGCCCCTTGCTACGGGCTGGCTGGAGGCTATCCAATATCATTACAGTTTCCTTCACATTTATTTCCGAATCTACCTCATTTCGAGGAGCCTACTTCATCACATCACTCTATTCATTTCCAGCTCTACCTCATTTCGAGAAGCCTATGAGGTCACTTCGCTCTATCTAGAATATCTCCCCTCTAGTTCACATACCCTCTGGCCCAGACATGCCTTCTTGGTCTCAAAGTATATCTCCTTTCGAGGAGCCTCATTACTTGCATCATTCTATTGAATCCTCTGTTCTCTCCTCACCCCCGCATCCGGATCTTCTTGTTCATATCGCTTGTTCATGCCTTATCGGTCTTCCACCACAGCTGCCTCTCAGATCTTTCCAACCGCGCAGCTTGCCAGCTTTTGGATGCTGCCCCTATTTCCTTCACCTTTGGCTACTTTGTCTCCCTGCAATGCTATAATCTGAAAGCTACCAGCTGCATCCTTCTGCATTATCCTAGGTACCAGTCTCCCTTGGGAGTCTGCCTACTTCTGCACAGCAGGTCTAACCCTTCTTAAATCCCAGTTCCCCCCTCGTAGACTGCTTCACGTGCCAATTATTGCCTTCTGCGCTTCTTGGTGCTTTCCGATGTTTTCCCATTATCTCCCCCCAGCTCTGAGGATATGCCCCATAGTTCTGCTTGCATTCACCAGTTTCTTCAGGTATGTATGCTTCCCCTGTCTCTTCATTGTGACATTCCGACCCTTTTTAACCATGTTTCTCCTCACCCGTCTCTCTACTTGGTTTGATTACTTGTATATCTCCAGCGTTTCATATGGCTCCCATTCCCTTTGCCACCGATTATTTTGGTTGTCCCATGCTCATCTATTTCCATTGACTCTGAGCTTAGTTTTTCCTACCTCACTTTCCCCATCAGCTATTCCCGCTTCAGCATCCCTCGTTCTGCTCCTTCTCCTGGGCTCTTTCTGCAAACTCATCCGGCCAGGTTTCAATCCAGTCATGGCTTCCGTTTCATCATGCCATGACATATCTATTCATTTCCTTTGCCTTTCATATCTCCTGTCCCTCCCTGGCTGACTCCAACCTTCAGTCGACCAGGGCATATGTGCCACCTTGTCCGGCTCACCCTCCTACTCCCTTGCACTGCCCTCCTCCTTCAGGAACCCATTCACTCCATGTCATCCCTAGCTGATCCCTTTGTCAGGTGATCCTTCTTCTCCTTAAACCCTCAGTTCCTTGATGCCTGGCCTCGACTTGCTCTTCTCATTCAATCCCTCTCACGGCATGCCTTGATTTCGTTTGCTGTCATGTCCGCACTGTTCCCTTGCTCTGTGTGGCTATGCCTATCCTGTATCGTGTATGGCCCTATCCGACTCACCCGTGCAGTTCTCCTCCAGTTCCAGCTGGGTACCATGCTACCCTATTGCCCTCTCTATCGTCCTTTGTCCTTTCCTACCTCACTCTCCAGTATCTACCTTCCTGATGTCATTCGCTCATCATACCTCATCCGTTCCTGTTCCCTTCCTCAGCCTAGCACTTCTTCTCGTCCTGACCATCATGGATTCTTTCCACTATTGGTTTCCCTTCTCCTCTATTTCGTCCGATTTCTCCCTCAATTGCCTTCCTGCTCTTGCCCTCTGTTAGCAGATCATTTGGTTCCCATGCGCCTTCTTGGTTTCGGTGTCAGTCTCCTTTCGAGAAGCATCATCGTTCATCTCCCTTCCTAGTGCCTGATACCTTTGTTCAAGTTCTGTTCCCCTTCATTCTCATCTCCTCTTCTTCTGGTTCTGTACCTACTCTTCTGAATTCTGCATTCATAAGCTTCCTCCACTCTTCTCTTCACTCGTCATCATACTTCATTCGATTTGCTCACTCCTCTTCCTACCTTGTCCAGTTTCGTTTCTCGATCACTTCCCCTGAGTTGCCTCCGATTCCTGACCCCATTCTTGGCCTCAGAATCTACCCCTTTTTAAGATGCCCTATTGGTGTGCTTCTTTCATGCCAGTTTCGTTTTTGGTTCTTCCCCATCTCCCCCTCTTCCAGTCCACTTCCAGCTGTTCAGGCTTCCCTCCATTCTTGGCCTCCTCTCGACATTCTTTTTGGGCATACCTACCATAATTCCTATGCCACCTATCAGCTGCAGCCATCCTGCTGAATGCATAGAGTTCATAACTCCAGTCATATCGAGTTCATGAATCCAGTCATCTTCCACTCAGCATCACTTCACAGCTCATCCATTTTCATTGCATACTTTAACATTCCTATCACTCAACACCGTTCTACCTCATCGACTACAACCTCAGGACCTAATCATTCAGGGTCTAATCATCTACATTGCATAATCAAGCATGCCTCTTCAACCTCAGTGCCTGCTCACTTGCATAACTCTATCAAACACAACAACAGGATCAAATCGTTCATGCATAATCATCCTCAATTCCTATTTCCTCACGTCACTCAATCAATCATACCTATTATAGATCTTACACTACCTCATCAACCTGACGACCTCTTGCAGTGATCATTACTATCAGTATCAATCGTGCCTCAGTTCACATTCGATCTGCGCACAGTCTCTCGTTCCATCCTTGATCTGTGCTTTCTTTTAGGGATCTTCCATATTCCATTATCATCCTCACTACTTGTATCCCTCTAGTCACTGAACCCTTTCCTTTAAAAATATACATCCTCAATTCAAATGCCATCAGCCTGGAGGGAAATCGACCTAGGCCTTGGATCTCCATAGGTTTCGTCCTCAAAAAGGTTTTTTTTCCTCTTCTCCATGCCAACGGTCATAATATTAGTTAGAATTAGTGATTTTCTTCTTAGCTAGTTAGGTTCTGCTGTTGGAGGAGGCAGATGGTGGCCTGGCTTTCCCCTCTCTCCTCAGGAAGTTAGCCCTTCTCACAGAATTCATTACTCACTTCTCTCTTCAATGCTTGACAATCTAGGTATTCTTTTTGGGCTTCTTCCTAACCTACCTTTAGCCGACTCATTCATTTCCGGCAGCTGTGGGGGGGATCCCTCACTAGGTTTCCTTGCGTCGTACCCCTCCAGGAGGTATAGCCCACAGATACAGAGGCGGAAAGCCACATAAAATTCAAGTTACTCAAGTTACAGAAGCATTATCATATCATATCTAGTTGCGTAAGCACACTGAATGGGAGGGCTTTAAGCCCGAGGTTCAATGGGCAGAGCAACAATGTCACGCTCCCATTTCAGCATAAATACTTCACCCAAACTTGACAACCTCAGATTCATTTTTGTTGTCCACCATCCACCCCTCCTCCTCCAGTGGCTAGCCTCTCTTACCCGTGGGCTTCTTCCCAACCTACCTTTAGCAGACTCATTCATTTCTGGCACCTGTAGGGGGGGGGAACCCTCACTAGGGTTCCTTGTGTTGTATCCCTACTGAAGGTATATCCCATGGATAGAGAGGCGGAAAGCCACATAAAATTCAAGTTAATCAAGTTACACAAGCATTATCATATCATATCTAGTTGCTTAAGCACATTGAATTTATATTTTATTTTGGATTGTTAATTATATTAGCTGGTTTGAGAGGGATTAAATTATATAGTGTGGGATTGTTATTGTTTTTAAAATGTGCTGGGGTAGCCAAAAGATGGTCAAGCAGTATTCTCCCACCAAGCTCAGGGAACTGCGCCCTTTTGACTGCCCCTATCTTCCAGTGGAGGTATATAAGCATTGTCGATTCCTTGGAATTGCTAGGACGAATAGGAAGGGGCGGGGAACTGGGCCTGGTGGGGGAATGGAAAGGGGGGAACTAATTGGGGTGGTAGGGACCAGGCGACGCCCTGGAGTGAAATGGTACCAGGACAGGGGTAATCCCTGTATTGTTCCTATACCCAAGGGCCCAGCAATTAATGCTGGTCAGGAGCCTAGGTCTTCCTCAGCATCACATCCAGCCTGGGCAGTGTTATGTAATGCCAGGTCCATCAAAAACAAGACAGCTATTATAGCTGATCTTGTTGAAACGTTGGATCAGGCATGCATCACCGAGACCTGGCTGGACGAAACTGCAGGCCCAATTTTGGCTTCTGCAGTTCCAGCTGGGTTCTCGGTGATTCACTGCCCGAGGCTGGATCGTAGGGGTGAGGGTGTAGCCATCTTTTCTAAGACCAAACTGAACCTTGCGGAGGTTCCGGTAGGAATCACCAGATGCTCTGAATGTATCATGGGAGAGGGTGTAGGTTGCAGGATACTCCTCATTTACTGTCCACCAGGTGATGGGGGTTTATTCCTGCAGGAGATTGTGGACTTCATCATCGACATAGTATTGGAGTCTCCCAGATGGATTATTCTGGGGGACTTTAATGCCTGGGTCGATGATGAACTCTCACAGTTTGGTCAAAATCTCCTCCAGCTAATGACAAAGCTGGGCCTTACACAGGTTGTTATCTCCTCTACCTATATAGGAGGTCACTCATTAGATCTGCTGTTCCTTCTGGGGATAGAGATCTCTGACTTGGGAGTGGAACCAGTCAGTTGGTCAGATCATCATACCATAGGATTCAGTTTTGAGGTACTCCCAAATAGACCTAACCCTTCTGAGATGGTCCGGTACCGCCCTATAAGGGGAGTTACCCTAGAGGGTCTGCCGGCGGTTCTTGACCTATCAGGATTGCTGAGTGAAAGCACAAGTCTGAGGGATCTAGTACTAGCCTATAATAAGACAAGGGGAGATGCCCTGGATTTGATTGCTCCTGTTCATGTTCGACCACTCACTCTTCACCCAAGGACCCCTTGGTACGATGGGTCCTTAAAGAAGTTGAGGTGGGTTGGTCAGAGGCTGGAGACAGCATGGCAGAAGTCCTGCCTTGATGCTGACAGGCTTAGATTGATGGAACACTATGTGGGCTATCAATCAGAAATCTCCCGTAAGAAGGCAGAGTTGCTGTCCAGGAAGATTTTTGCTGCGCAAAATTGACCGGTTCAACTTTTTCAAACTGTTGACAAATTGTGAAATCCTATCTGTCTTCAGTCTGGAAGAGCATTTTCACAAAATAAGTGAGAAGAGCTAGCTCGGTTCTTCGCAGATAAGGTTGCCAGCATTAGGGCCAGAATCGGCCTGGCTCCCTCCATGAGGGGTTGCAGAGGTTCATGGGAGGTAGTGAGCAGCCGGTCTGTCTGGACTGATTTCAGCCTACCAGAATTCATGGACATTGTGAAGATTGTCCAGACTTTGCGCCCAACCTGTTGTAGTTTGGATCCGGGCCCTACTCACCCATTAGTGGGTTGTGTAGATGCTATCTGCCCGATCCTAGCTGAAATTGTATGAGATCCCTGGAGAGGAGAGTCTTTCCAGACCCCCTAAAGGAGGCAGTCATTCAACCACTCCTTAAAAAACCCTCCTTGGATCCCAAAGATCATGCTAGCTACCGATCTGTCTCTAACCTTCCTTTTGTGGGGAAGGTTATTGAGAAGGTGGTCACGTTGCAGCTGGATGATCACCTTGTAACTCACAATGTCTATGAAGTTCTTCAGCCTGGATTTAGGAAGGGTCATAGCAGAGATACTGCTCTTGTTCGGGTGCTTAATGACCTCCTAAAGGTGAGAGATCAAAAGGCTCATACCATCTTGGTCCTTCTTGATCTCTCAGCAGCCTTTTACACTGTGGACCATGGGGTGCTTTTGGAGACACTGCAGTTCCTTTGTGGACTGTCAGGTACAGTCCTTGAATGGTTTCAATCTTTCCTCATAGGCAGGTCTCAGAAGGTGGTCACTGGAATTTATTCCTCTGACACCCTACCCCTGTCCTGCGGGGTGCTGTAGGGCTCCATATTGGTGCCCATGTTGTTCGCAGTGTATATGCTGTCATTGAGAGATATCATCAGATGATAAGGCTCAAGGTTTCACTGCTATGCAGATGATACTCAGCTGTATATGTCTTTTGTGCCCGGACAGGTTGATGCAGTCTCTGTGCTAAATAGTTGCCTCTCTGAGATCAAAGACTGGATGAACTCGAGCTGGCTGAGACTGAATCTGGATAAGACTGAAGTGTTGGTTGTGGACCCAGGTTGCCCAGGGGCGGGTTTTGGGGCTGGGCACATGTCAGGCCTATGGCTTGATGGAGTCCAGCTCCCTACCTCAGACTGGGTATGTAACCTGGGCATTATTTTTGATGATGGTCTGATCCTGAAATCTCAGGTGTCTGCTGTAGTTAAATCTTCATTTTACCATCTGAGGAATATCGCCCGAGTGAAACATCTGGTTCCTCCAGGCAACCTTCCAACATTGGTCCATGCCTTCATTGCTACCCGTCTTGACTACTGCAATGCCCTCTACCTAGAGATATCTGGGGCTGATATCCACCACTTGCAGCTAGTGCAGAATGCTGCAGCCAGGCTGCTGACTGTAACCTCTAGGACCAGTCATATTATGCCTGTGCTGCGCGAGCTGCACTGGCTGCCTGTTCAGTGGCAGATCATCTATAAGGTAGGCTTGCTTATCTTTAAGGCCCTACAAGAACAGGGACCTGACTACCTGAAAGATCTCTTGACTCCCTACTCCCCCTATCATCCTCTCCAATCCGCCAATGAGGGATTGCTAGAGGTTCCCAATGTCCGTTTGAAAACTTCTGGGGCTCGTGCTTTTTCATTTGAGCACTGACCCTGTGGAACTCTCTGCCTCGTCGGTTAAGAGAATGCCTGACCGTCAGTAGCTTTAAAACTATACTAAAAACATATTTATTTTCTCAGACTTATCCAGACTGATTTTAAATAACTTATACTGTTGTTGTTTTTATATACTGTGGCTTATGTCTGTATAGCGCCTTGATTTCGAAAGGCGCTTTATAAATAAAGTGTTGATGTTGATGTTAATGTTAATGGAAAGGAAGGGGGAAGGGGGAAGGAGAAAGAGCTGGAGATTAAGTAGGGTCTGCTGCAATACTGTAGGTAGAGAAAATGGGCAGACTTGGGGGGCCAATTAGTCCTTATCTGCCATCAAATTCTGTGTTTCTATCCAACAGCAATATCTTTGTTTCTGTTATCTGTGATCACTGTACAGTCGGGCTGTCTGCTGTGTAACTGTGAAATATGCTGATGCATTCTGCCACTTTATCACTTGTAAATCCATTATAGTGTTTCATTTAGGCTGCAACTGACTGAAATGTACGTGTATCAGTCACTGTACCATGTAGTACAGTACGTAGTCATGCTGACATTTTGAAGCTTAATAATGCTTGACATGCACACCTGGGCACCAGTGCCATCACAGGCATTCATGGCTGTCATCCCCAAAACATTCTCTGCCATCTCCTGTCATTTTGCCCCCTGCAGCCCAATGCCCACATCGTCCCTTGGGCGTAAGGCACTTAGACCAGCTCCTGGTTGGTCTAAGTGGTGCCTTTTCCTGAGGCCATGTTGGGGCATTTGAAATCTGAGAAAAGGGGATATTGCAACCCTGTTGTTGTGCAAACCCCCTTGTGACCTGGTGCACCCCAAAGTAGGTCACAAGGGTGGCACAGTGCCACTTCATCACAGTGGATCCCCATTCTGACACAGACTATGTTTCAGAATAGTGAAAGCCACATCTTTTGGCACAAGGTGCCACTTGCATCATTCATGTGTGACGCTGGCACCTTGCTTTAGTCTTAAGACTTTGAGGATCAGGTCCAATGACTCCATTGCAAACTCTCTCTTACTACAATACTACTCTGTCTTCATCATTCTGTACAACACAACCAAAACCTGCCTCACACAACAAGCAAGCATTGATAAATGCTTGTTTAGTATTCATGTTAAGTGAGTAAAAAGGAACTAACATTAAACACTTGGAGGCAGTATAGCACAGTGGTTTAAGGCTCTGAGCTGCAAACCTGGAGACCTGAGTTTGAATCCCACAGCCCCCACTTGCATACTGAGTGACCTTGAACAAGTCACTTAACTTCCTTGTGCTCCGAGGTTGCACCTGTAAACAAGCTTTCAGCTTAGAGTGTCTCTCCTGGTAAAAGAAAGGTAACACTGTCTGAGACCCATTAAAGGTCCACTTCCAACGTCAAGGCTGAATGGCCAGTGAGCAAAAGCACAGTGGCGTTAGCATATATACTGTTTGTATTTACATGGGGGTAGCTGGCTTTGTGAAAGTCATTTAAGGAAAGTGAGAGAGGAATAAGTCCCAAAACAGAGCTCTGTGGGATCCCTGAGGCAATCTGATAGAAATGTTCCAATAGTGTATTTACTGCTCTAAATTGCAAGCCACGGGTAGCTCAAGTAGCCTTATCCAAGCAGATCAATCCAGATAATGGATAGTTTTGCTTGAACAGTTCCGAGTAATCCCGGTAATTTATCAGGATAGTGACCCATCTTCCTAATTATCCACCCTTGACAAAAAAATCCAGGTTTACCATTTCAGTTATCCTGGGTATCCTGAAGATACCACAGAATTGTTTATTTATTGAGAATGTTGCACTCCAGGATAAACCTCACTTGCTGTAGGTTAGACACCTATTTTTCAAGATGGTCCACGGGGACAGTTATAGCAGTAGAGATGTACACGGCACTAGAAGGATACATATGTGAAGGTTACAAAAATAGCTAAAGGTGTCATGTCATAAAAAGTACATTTACGAACCACTGCAAATATGCATATTAACATAAGTATATTATTGAGAGTAGTAGGTTTAAGTAATGGAAAGATCAAAAGCAGTAGTCTATGGTTAGAGACAGGAAAAAGATATTCAAACATTTCTAATATTAAACACATGTAATGTCAACTTAGTCTCAAGACAACATACTCTCAGAATGTACAAAGGCACACAGATGAATTAAAACAATGTCGTCTTTTTTTTAACTGTAAGAAATGTTTGATAATGTGCAAACTATTTAAAGGTGGTAGGAACTTATTTTTACCTAATTATCTGACTTTCTGTTTTCCTTTCTATGCCAGTTATTCTGATATTCTTTGCCCAGTTTTTGATAATAAATTATCCAGCTTTGGGGTACCATCAGATCTACACAGAATTCCACTTTCTTCAGCAGCTACTGCTCTTTCTTTGTATAGTTCCAAGATATTCCATGACATCACTTAAACCATTCGAGGCTATTCATCTGAATGGCATGGAGTGGTGTTCCTGATGTCACCGAATGTTCAGGCAGTGTGAAAAAGAGCAAGCAGCAACTGCTGAGGAAGCAGGGAATCAGGATAATCACAAAGGCAAATTAATTGGATAATTAAGAAAGTAAAAACATATCAGAATATTGAACAGACACGAAAAGGTAAACAAGTCAAGATCTAGAAGAGTAAAAACTCTTTTATATCACCTTAAACCTGTTTTATAAAAATGTCATACATATATCACTAAATTATTTGCACAATCCCTGATCTTCCCTGCTTTTGCTTATATATATATATTTGAAACATTTGACTCCCTCCTCATATTTTTATTTGCTTGATGTGCCTGGCTTTCTCTGAGGCAATCTGCTGAAATCTCACAATTCTCCTATTTGTTCACTGTGCTCAGACTGGAGGCTTTGCATTAGAGACATTACAAATGCCACTTTAAATTACCTCTTTTTTCCATTAGAGTGTATGCCTGCTGCTTTCCACCTGAAGTGTCCCTTACTGAATTGAGGTGTACACCTTTTCTGAGGTGTACATACAATGTACACTTCAACTGCACCTTCTATATACCTCAAAAATACCGTATACCTCAACTGCACTTTATGTACACCTCCAAAATACTGCACACCTCAATTGCACCTTATGTACACCTCCAAAATACTGTACATCTCAATTGTACCTTATGTACACCTCCAAAATACTGTACACCTCAACTGCACCTTATGTACACCTCCAAAATACCGTACACCTCAACTGCACTTTATGTACACCTGCAAAATACTGTACACCTCAATTGCACCTTATGCACACCTCCAAAATACTGTACACCTCAACTGCACCTTAAAAAGTTGTACTTTTATTGAGATACACCTTATCTACTCCTTATAGCTTTACATTTAGCAATATGTGCCTCAACTATGCCTTAAAAAAACTTAATATTTAGTAGGATACACCTCAACTGCACATAACAAATGTAACTTTTTGCTGCACACACCTAAACCACATCTCAGCTTCTACCTTAAGTTACAGAGTGGCTCTTTTAGCCCTGTAAGGACACCATTGCTAATTTTGATTTCTGAACCCCGTTACAGTACTTCCTGGTTAGTGGCAGTTTGATCTCAGGCAGCAGTTGGAGCTCTATGTTTAGCTGGGCACTGCTTGCAAAACAACCAGTCTTTTCTCTGAGTAAGACAATAAGCCAGATTCTCAAAGCAGTCCATAGACTGACACACACTGTGACAAACAGCAGCTTGCATCGATCGACAGTGCTCCAGGGGCCCTGCTCCAATATTCTGTAACTGGAGGGGTCCCAGTGCCAAAATACACACACTTGCCACGACTACCCTATGTGCCAAACACATGGAGCACAGAAGGGGATAGCCGCAAGCCACAGGATGGTCCTGTGGCACCAGTGCCCATTGATGGAGACCTGCCTGCCAGCTGTCCAGGAGACTGATAGGGTTGAAGTGGCCAGGACATAGAAAGTGGAGGGGAGGATGTGGTCTGCCTGGAAGGTTAGTCACAAGCCTGGCACCATGGGGGGACCCTGAGGACATGTACTCACCACAGCAGGATACAGACAACCACTCCAGTGGTGGTCTGCTAGTCTCTGATTGCTGTGTGCATGTGGGATACCATGAGCAACTGGCTGCAACAGGGGGCACAGGTTCCCTACCATCCAGCAATGTCTCTGGAGGTGGCACACAAGCTGTTAGACCAGCTCCAAGATGGTCTAACAGTAGTGGACTGTTCACCCTGTGGGTTGGGCTTTCAGAATTCCATTTTATTGGATGCTGCAGTGCTGCCATTATGAACGTCCCCTTCTGCCATGACGCACCAGTGCATCTGTTGCAAGGACAGTACAAGCTCGACTGGTGCAGGCAGTCCCCCAACTGGCACAGGCTGCATGTAAAATTGGTAATGATGCAAGGTGCAGAGCAGGGAGCCCCTTGCATCATTTCTCTTTGATGCAAGCACCGTGAGTCATTCCTGATGCTTTCAGAATCAAGCCCAATGTCTTTGGTTTATTTTGCAGAAAGTGACAAGATCATACTAGAGTGTACAAGGTTTTGAATGTGTGTATCATTTTTATTTATTTAATGGAAGTGGGGACAGAGCCTGTATTTACATAATACTTTGCTTTTGTAAGGTTCACTATTTCCAGTGACAAATGTATACAATAAATATCTTTTGAATGCTGTTCCTGTAAGCACTGCTTCATCTATGGTTCTACATTATAATGGCGAACGTGGAATAGTGATCGCCATTTGGGCATGTGTATATCGCCAAAAATGAATTATGGTGATGTACACTCACAGCAAACTGCAAGGCAGCAACAGAGTTTATTTGTATGCATGCGGCTGTGCCCCCTGTACCTCCCTCCCCACTTAACGATTCTCAACTCCATGGGGGTGCATGTCGGGGGGGGGAGAAATTCTTAAAGAAAAAAAAAAGCTGACTACTCACACAAAAAAAAAACACGCCACTCCAGAACCTAACCCTGCACCCTGCTCACCCCAACCGACCACCCTCCCCACCACATTAGCCAACCAACTTGGCAGCTGCCCACCACACTCCCTCCCACATACCTCGCCTTCCCTTCCTCTCCCCCCACGCATGTGCACGAGCGTACACGCGTGCATAAGCCCCATCGCCCTACCCCGACCACCCAGGTATCCGGTTGCTACCCTGCCTGGTAGCCCTGAACACAGGTGCCATAAGTGAGTCACCATTTTTGTGAGTGCTCAGTTGCAGGTGCCATGTTCACTGGATACCTCCATCTATTTAATGCAGTAATTATTATGTGTTTTGGCCATTCCTGCAATGAGGCTGGGCATGGTAAAGATGTAGGGAACTTCCCCTTTGTTACTACCTTTTAATGTTCAGCTTAAAATTAGTTAAGCAAACAGTATTTACCTTTTCTTTGAGCCAGGATCTGTGCCCTGTGTTTAAGGTTTATTGTTTACAGTCAGACTTGCCATATTGTGTGCCTCTTAACTATACCTCTTGACTGTACCTCTGGTGGAGGTGTACAACTCACTGAGGTGTACTTCATTAGCATTTGTTAGATGCACACCTACTACACCAAATTACACTGAAACTGCATAGCTGTTGAACCTCATGTACACTTCTCAGACAGCCGTGCAGTTGAGATCTACAGCTCAAGGTGTACTGAGGTGTACACCTCATTTAAACCTTAGCTACACATGAACTACACCTCTTTTGGGTCAGGGATAGTATACCTTGCCAGAGAACATTTAAACTGTGTAATCCCTTTGCCAGCTTCACAGCTTATGAAGAAGCACATCTCATGGAGCTAAACTTATTTTGATATTACATTTACTACTCAGACGTGCTCAACCCATATTTGCCTTTGTGGTATTATTGCAAATTAGATAGCTTAATATAAACACATTATCAGCCACCGCAGTAATTGTCTTCTAAACATCTTAATTAAGGAATTAAACCCCAATTATATTTTATAGCTGTGCAACAAATAGTATTATCATACAATTATACCAAAAGTGGTAGCAATGTGTAATAATTGTTTTAAAATCAAGGCTATAAAAATAAAAATAAATTTCTAATGAAAAATAAATCCTCCCCATTAGCATTTTAAGACCTATTATAAATGAGATGTGAAGAGTACAAACAGGATAATACTGCTGCTGTTAACAGTTTGAATACTGCATTGTGCTAGAACCCCGTGTCATACCTAGCCAGAATGGACTCATGTAACCTTGATCAGCTGACTTGCTGGACCTCATTATCTATGTCCTTTCAATTTCAGAGCAATAACGCAAACACTGACTGCACACAGCAACCCTCATGTGCTAGATGTGAGCTACCAAATAATCTATGATTTGGAAAATTGCTATTGTTGCACTTCAACATTGTTGACTTCATCTATGTCTCCTAGCCCCACATTTGTCACCTTTCAGCCTTCTTACGAGGCCCTGCTAATTAGTCCCCACCTGGGGACTTCTCTAGCTCATTCACTGCTATTATGCCTTGTCACTCCCATCATCACCTTTTTGTGTTCCAGATTCTGTCTTTATCTTGCCATTTATCACTTCTTCTCCCAGAGCCTCCCCCTTTCTTCTTTTCTCACATATATATATTCTTATTTTCCTCTCCTCTAATTTTGCTAAAGGTTTAGCTCCAGTAACCCCCTCCCTCACAAAGCCCAGCACAGACACGCAGACATCAGCGAAAGCAGGAGCTGCTAAAGGTAACTACTCTGGGCCTGCTGCTCTCACCAGGGGGTGTTAAAATATATTTTGTGACCTCCTACATTGACTGACTGACTTTGCCAGTGGAGTTTCAGCAACTCAGACTGGGGCTAACACGCCTTTACCAGAGGACACCTTAAGGACCCTTAAATCATTCCATGTACTGCTATTTCACTGTTTCCTGCATTGCTTTACCATGCTTTGGGTGTGCTAGCTTCACCGAGGGCACTGTTGTATTATTTCTCTACCGCTGAACTACTGTCTGACCTTGTTGTTGTTTTAACTAAGTAGAGTGTTTGTATGCAGTCTACCTTGCTGGTTCAGGGGTTCAAGAAATGTAAGTGCAGAAACAAGGTAGAGATTTCAGGTGCAGCATTATTCGGGGAGGTGTACTTGCCTGTGTGTTTACTGCAGATTCTCTGTGAGGCCTCCTGCTTTGGGGGTATTCTCCGTTGAGTCCTGCCAGCCTCCATCTTTCCACATATAGAATTCCTGCGCATGCACAATTCCATCCTCCCCCTTGCAGTGTGAACTTACCTATCCTGCCCTGTTACCACTACATGCTGATGACCTCCTTTGTTTGTTCTCCCTAGGTTTAGCTCCGGTAACCCCCTTCCTCACAAAGCCCAGCACAGACATGCAGACATCGGGGGAAGCAGGAGCTGCTAAAGGTAACTACTCTGGGCCTGCTGCTCTCACCAGGGGGTGTTAGCCTGTTGACACTTCTCATCGACTGCCCAGTCTGCCCTGCCCCAGCCACCCTCCCACCCAGGGGCATTTTTATAGCCCCTCCCAGATCACATGACTGGTCACATGACCTGTGGCTGCAGTTTCTAAGTGTCCATTTTCCCCTTAGCTCTTTACATTCCCTGGCCACTAGGAGTCACTGCTGCACCCCTTCACCTGTCTACCCTACTCTTACTCTCTAGTCTCCGCTCCTTTTCTCCCTAGCCTCCACTGCTCTCACTGGCCTTTTTCCAGGCTCCTCTGGCTACTTTCTCCTTCTCCCTTGCCCAGGCCTGAACCTAGCACCCTCTACATCATAGGTAGTGCCACAACCTCTGCACTACGACAGCTTCCCCTGTGAGTGTAGTGCCTTTTCTACCCTATATCTTTTTTCCCCATGGCCCCTACTTCTGCTCTACATTGCCATGGCCACTGTCCCCCCTCCTCTGCAGTATTCCTCATGCTGATCCCCCTTCTAGTTCTTGCCCCAGTCTTGGTGCCCTCCACACCCCACCCACCCACACCCAGCTTTCCACCCATTGTCAACACTCTGTTCCCCTGTGCTCCAAACGCCTCCCTCCCTGCAACCTCTCATCCACTCCTCCTCCTACTGCCCCCATCTATCCTTGTTCACCGCTCCCCACATACTCTCCCTCCCCATGCCTGTTCATGGCCTTATAACCTTCCTTAAACCCCCCCCCCAGTCAAGGCTCCTGCAAGCAACTCTGACTGTCATTGCTCCAGCCCTTGCTTTTGCTCATCTTACTAATGCTCAGCAATGTTGACCCCAACCCGGGACCTCCCTCACCTGCCACCCCCAGCCACTCCACAGCCGATGGCCTGAAAGAAAAAATTACTCACCTTAGTAATTGCTTTTCTTCTCATGGAGTCTTGCTATATTATGACTAATGCAGTTAGCCACTGCACTTGAACTGCCCCAGAGAGGAAAGAGTTAACTCCAGGGAGTCTGGAGTTCTACAGCGCGAGAGCGCTTATGCCAAAGCTCTATCTGGGCAGTTTTAAATGAAACTGTCAGATCTTTACGAAGCTAATACTAAGCAACAAGTCTGTGTGGAAAGCTCTACACTAGCCAAATGGCTACCTACTAGTAGAAATAACAACAATATAAACAACAATAACAATAATAACAATGAATAATAGTATTATTAGTTACCCCCCTGACAAGCACCATTAGGACCCCCCCTTCCAAAAGACTCAAGTCCAGGAAGGGGGCCAATATATACCTAAATAAAATAACCTAGTTCCCTAACCCTAAATAAAAGAAGGTAAGGGAAAAAACTACAATGGCATGACACAGTGCTTGCACTAATTTGCCACCCCTACCCAAGTAGAAGTTCTGAGAGGGGCAGGAGGGAGGGTGGTCATAATATAGCAAGACTCCATGAGAAGAAAAGCAATTACTAAGGTGAGTAATTTTTTCTTCAAACACCATGAAGTCTTGCTATATTATGACTAATGCAGATTACACAGCAGTACCTCCATGGAGGAGGGTCAGAACCTACTTAGGAAATAGGCTCTGAAGCACAGCTGTGCCAAAACGAGCATCTCTCCTGGACTGAATATCCAGGGAATAATGCTTGGTAAAAGTGTGAACTGTTTTCCAAGTAGCAGCTTGACAGATTTCCAGAATGGGAATATCTCTAGCAGCCGCTAGAGATGCAGCTGTACCCCTGGTGGAGTGAGCCCTCAGTCCTGAGGGGGGTTCTCTACCTAGTTTTTGATAACAAAATTGGATACAAGAGACAATCCACCTTGCAATTGTCCTCTTAGTGGCAGGTTTCCCTTTGCCAACCTCGCCATAGGTAAGGAAGAGTTGGAGGGATTCGAACCTGTGACCCTTGGTGCGTTCCAAATAGTAGCTTAAGGCTCTTTTGACGTCCAAGCTGTGCAGTCTCCTCTCACCTGAGGAAGAATGCTCAGTGAAAATACTGAAGAGATATGGATTGGTTCAGGTGGAAATCTGAAACCACTTTAGGCAAAACTTTCTGTTAGTCCTGAGGACTACCTTATCTCTGTGGAAAGAGATAAAATCTTCTTCCACTGACAGGGCCTGTAGTTCACTTATGCATCTGGCAGAAGTGATAGCCACTAGGAAAACAGTTTTCCAGTTAGAAACTTGAGCTCTGCTGAGGACAGAGGCTCAAAGGAGGTTGCATTAACTGAGCAATGCAAACATTCAGGTCCCAGGCGGGAGCTGGTTCTCGAAAAGGAGGGTTAGTGTGAAGTAACCCCTTAAAAAACTTGGAAAACACAGGGTGAGAAGAAAGGGAAGCAGGCTTCCCTGCTGACACAAAAACAGAGACAGCTGCCAGATGAACCTTCAAGGTAGCTGGCCTAAGGCCTAAGGAATTTAAATGGACCAAATAGTCCAGTAAAATGGGCAGATCAGCAGATTCTGGGATAATCTGCTTCTCAGAGCACCAGATGGAAAACCTTTTCCACTTAGAATTGTAAGTGGCCCTAGTGGAAGGTTTTCTTGAAGCCTATAAAATATCCAGAACACCTTGAGAAAGGTGTAAGTCAGCAAATTCTAACTCCTCAAGAGCCATGCCTTGAGATGGAGGTATCTGAGGTCCGGATAACACACTCTCCCCTGTGCACAGGCCAGCAAGTCATGGACTCTGGGCAAGCTCAGGGCAGGGTGGACTGTCAAGGACAGAAGCAGTGGGTACCAGGGCTGTCTGGCCCAATCTGGGACAATCAGAATCACTTTGCAGGGCTGAGATCTGATTTTTACTAGTACCCTGAAAAGAAGAGGAAAGGGGGGAAAGGCATACAGGAACTTCCCTTTCCAATCCAACTGAAAGGCGTCCAGGGGGACTGAGCCCAGCACTGGAGGCCTGCAACAAAACAGAGGAAGTTGGTGGTTGTCTGGGGCTGCGAAAAGATCTATCTGAGGGGTGCCCCATCTAGCAAAGACCGACCCCAGCACCTGAGGATTCAGAGCCCATTCGTGATGGCCCTGAGAAATCCTGCTGAGGGCATCTGCCAGGACATTGTCCTTCCCTGGAAGGTGAACTGCTATCAGGGAGGTGTTCAGGGAGTAAGCCAGAGACCACAATTTCATTGCTTCGGTGCACAAGGCTGATGATCGAGTGCCCCCTTGCTTGTTGATGTACCACATAGTTATGGTGTTGTCTGTCCTGACTTGAACTACTTTGTTCTGGACAGAAGCTGAAAATGCCTGAAGAGCTAGAAAGACAGCTCTGAGTTCCAAAAGGTTGATGTGGAGCAGAGATTCCTGAGGAGACCACACTCCCTGAGTGGACAGGTCGCCCAAGTGAGCTCCCCACCCTAACAGGGAGGCATCCGCGGTGAGGGTGAGGGAGTGGAGACGGAATGAAAGGAACCCCTTGTTTTAGATTGCTTTGATCCTGCCACCAGTGTAGAGCCAGGATCAGAGTTTGGGTCACTGGAACCAATTTGGAAAGGGGTCCCTCCTTTGAGACCAATAGGCCCTCAAATGGAACTGAATGTCCCTCATCTGGAATCTTGCTCCTTGCACTACCGCTGTGGAAGCAGCCATGTGCCCTAGGAGTTGCAGAAAATGCCTTGCTGGTCGAGAAACCCGTGAGGAAAGGAGGATGCCAGGGCAATGAGCCTGTCTACCCTTTCCGAGGAAGAAATGCCCTGGCTAACTTTGTGTTCAATTCTGCACCTATGAAAGTTAGTACCTGAACTGGTTCCAGAACTGACTTTGGTAAATTCAGCAGGAATCCCAGGAAGTGAGAAGCTGCTGGGTGACTTGCAAGTGGGATTTTACCTGATCTGGGACTGACCCACTATGAGCCAGTCATCCAGGTAGGGAAACACAGCAATCCCTTGCCTTCTTAAATGAGCCACTACCACAGCTAGACATTTGTGAATACCCTTGGCGCAGAGGTAAGGCCAAGGGCATTGCCCTGAACTGGTAGTGGCCTGAGGGGCAGTTCGAACCTGAGGTACTTTCGGTGAGAAGGCCTGATCAGAACATGAAAATAGGCATCCTTGAGGTCCAGGGAAGCCAGCCAGTCCCCTGGCCTCAGGGAAGGCAAAATCATTGTCAGAGTTAACATTTTGAACTTTGGTTTCAAAAGATGCTTGTTCAGGTACCTTAAATCTAGGATGGGCCACCATTCTCCTGTCTTTTTTGGGGTAAGAAAGTATCTTGAGTACAGCCCCTTGCCCTGATGGCAAGGAGGGACCTTTCTACTGCTTTGCAGTCCAGAAGAGAAGAAACCTCTGCTTCCAAAGCAAGGGCTTCTGTAGGATTTGTAGGAAAATGTCTGGCTCTCATCTTTGGAAACTGTTTGAAGCTGAGAACCAGACCCTGGCTTATTACCTCCAGAACCCATCTGTCCGGAGTTAGGGACACCCAGTTCTGGCTGAAATAAACCAACCTGCCCCCACTGGTACAGGAGAATCGGCCCTGGGCACCCCATCAGGGTGCCTGCTTGGCAGTAGCCTTAGGCTGAGGGGAGGGGGACGGTTTACTTGTGCCCCGTCTACCTCTGCCTCTGAAGAAACCCCTCTGTGCAAATGCAGAGGAGGCCTGAGATTGGTAAAAAGGCCTGTGGAAAGGCCTGCCTCTACCTCTGGGAGCGTGCCTCTGTGGAGTGGCATGCCTCTCCTTAGCCTGGGCACTTTTGTAGGTAGTTCTGTATTCATCCATCTTTTTCATATAGTTTTCTGTTTGTTCCCAAACAGAGAATTACCCACTACAGGAAAATCCATAGCCTTTGACTGAGTATCTTGGGACAGATTAGCGCATCTGAGCCATGCCAACCTACGGAAAGCTACGGAAGTGGCCATGACCCTAGAGGAAACATCATTAACATCAACAGCAGTATGAAATTGAACTTTAGAGGCTTCAATGCCATCAGCGGCCACCTGTTCCAACTCACTAGCCAGCTGGCCATGTGCCTGCTTGGCTAACTGCAATACTGTGACCCATCTAGATTTCTGATATCTAGCTACATAAGCCATATAATTTGCCTACTTGAGTCCCAAAGAAGCTGCCATATACTGTTTTTTCATATGGCATCAATCCTCCTGAATCCTTATCAGGAGGATGTGAGGCCAGGGGAATATTAGCCTTGTCACAGGCTGCAGCTTGAACCACACCTCACATGACTACACTACTCAGTGAGGAAGTCTGTATCAGAGCCTGACAAAGTATACCTTCTGTCCATTTTTTTATCTACAGGAGGGACAGAATAAGGATTTTTTAAAATCTTTGTTGTTTGCTTCCTAAATGACTTATGCAAAGGAATAGACAACCTCCTAGACTCTGGTATATCCATCATTTCTACGTAATCAGGCTCCTCTTGCTCATCCACAGCCTCCTGTAAAGGAAGCTGGAGGGTTTCTGCAACCTTTTTGTAAAACATAAAATGAGAAGGGGACTCAGACAGAATAGGAGGAGATTCTAAAGGTCTGTCTGGAGAAATGTCCGGTTCAATGGGCACGTCCAGACCCTCCCAGCCACATATATATTGATCAAATTCTCCTCCTCCTGTGGTTCATAAAATTCTCAACATCATACTCCTGAACCACTGGAACTGAACGAACCAGCCCTTTACCAACTGTTGGTGGTCTCGACAGGACCCTGAGACAGTGACTGGACAATCTGTATGGCTTTAGCTATTTCTGCAGCAGTTGAGAGACAATTTGACTCAAAACTACTGATTTCTTTGTCTTTTTCACTGGACTGGTTCCTCTGAACCAGCCTTCCTTTTTACCCGAGGAAGTCTCGCCTCTGGTCAGGAGGGCACCCTCTGGTCCAGTGGTGCTGGACCGGCTGGCCATCTGGGTCATGGACTTTTTGGCCTCTCGCTCCTGAGCCGCCCAATCTCTTTTCCAGGGTGGCTGCAGGGAAATTTTTACACACCTGACAGTCTGACAGGAGGTGGTCAGCCCCAGACAATAAACACAGTGGTGTGGGTCAGCCTTGGCAAAGGCTTCCCACAGACATCACAGTGTTGAAACCCAGTGGGCCCGGTTT
This sequence comes from Neoceratodus forsteri, assembly GCA_016271365.2. Classification (NCBI taxonomy): domain Eukaryota; kingdom Metazoa; phylum Chordata; order Ceratodontiformes; family Ceratodontidae; genus Neoceratodus; species Neoceratodus forsteri. The sequence goes on along the minus strand of CM057456.1, from coordinate 43,552,066 downwards.
TTCCTTTGGTTTCTCAGACATAATGCCAGCCTAACCAAAACTTGCCCTTTGATGGCAGTGCCAGGCAAGACACATTTTATCGGTTCCTAACCGTGTCACGGGTATTTGAAAAAACCTAATTTTAAAGCAAGGTTTTTTTAGAACCGATAAGAACCGGGAACCGCACTCTAAAAGCCCAACCAACACTTTAAAACGTTAATTTCAGCAAACCGATCGGTTCAAAACCGAACCAATAATTGAATTTCCACACAGACTTTAATTTTTGTACTTACGGTTTACCAGATAGAGCTTTTAACCGAAATGCAGTAAAATAAATACTTTTTGCCGGTTCAAATGAACCGAAAATACTCGCTTGAACCGAGAAATGAACCGAGCTGAAGGAGCTGATCTCCGGAGCGACTGTTCAGTGAAGCGGAGTAAAGAATCTGACAGTTTCATTTGAAACTGCCCAGATAGAGCTTTGGCATAAGCGCTCTCGCGCTGTAGAACTCCAGACTCCCTGGAGTTAACTCTTTCCTCTCCGGGGCAGTTCAAGTGCAGTGGCTAACTGCATTAGTCATAATATAGCAAGACTTCATGGTGTTTGAATTATCTTCTATTAATGTCTGCAGCCTGCAGAAACAATTTGACTCCCCTTTAAGTTTGGACTACCCAGCATCAATCACACATACTCTGCTTGGCTGAAACCTGGATCTCCAAAAGTACCCCAGATGCTGCCATCTCCATCCCAGGTTACTCGGTCTTCCAGGCTGACAGATGTGGCAAACATGGAGGGGGCTGCACCATCTACCTGTGTGATTCTTTGCAGGGCCCCGCCCTCCCCCCAGCCTACCTAAATCACAGTGCTCAAGTCTTCACCCTGCAAATCACAGTCAATAAAGCATCTGCCCACTTGCTGGTCACTGCTGTCTACATTCCACCTAGGAATTAAAAGTCAGCCTTCCTTGCTACCCTAACCTGCCTCTCCCAGCTGCCTTCTAAATCTGAGTGCCTAGCACTCAGAGATTTCAATGTTAACTGGCACTCCCTCTCAGCTGCCCCCCTTAAGGATGCCATAGCTGTGATGGACCTCTCTCAAGTAGTCTCCACCCCCACCAGGCATAACCCCAAAACTGGCACCACAACCCTGCTTGACCTGATACTATCTAACCGCGCTCCTGACATCAATTTGGCACTTGACTGCTTCATCTCAGCCTTCTCCTCCACCTGTGACATATTTCCCCCTTTTGTGAAAAGTGTTGTCAATGGTCACTACACTCCTTGGATTTCTCAGGCCCTCCTGGACTTGATGCGCATACATGACTCCCTCGATTCAGGCAGACCAGCCGATAGGCAAGCGTATCATGTCATGAGAAACAAATGTACCTGGGAGACTCATAAAACTAAGGCCAAACACTACAAGTCCTCCCTCACCTCTACTTGGGGATCAGGCCAAAAGTTCTGGGACAATCTTAAAGAACTGAATGATAAACCCGTGTCCCCCCCACCTCATCCTTAGCAATGGCACTGCTGTCTCCATTAAGTCCATAGCGGATATCCTGAATACTTCCTTCTCAGACCTCAGTGGTATACTCCCTCCCCCACTTCTTCAACCCCCTTCCTCCCCAGGTTACCCCACCCCACCCCACCCCACCCCACCATTTCACTTCAAGACAGTATTCCCTGCCGAAGCTAGGCCATATCTCCTAAAGACCTTAGGGCATGCCTGCTACAGCGATGACTGCCTCGATCTCAAGTTCCTATGCCTCACTCTTGACAATATCCTCTACCCCCTCATCTTCATCATCAATTGCTCCCTCTGTCTTGGGACTTTCTCTTCCATCTGAAAGGCCGTGATCATCACGCCAATACACAAGGGTGATGACCGAACCAATGCAGGTAATTAGCATCCTATCACTATCCACCCCCATCTAAAGCCCTGCAAAGAATAATTTCAGACCAACTGAACATCTCACTAAGTACAACCTGCCCTGCCAGCAGCAGCATGGTTTCCGACAGGGGCACAGCACCACCTCTGCTTTGCTGGAGTTCACTTCCCCCCTCCACTCCACACTTGACAAAGGCCACCTCACTGTGGTGGTCTTTGTGGACTTGTCGAAAGCATTCGACACAGTTAACCACTCCCTTCTTTTCTCTGCACTAACCAACTCCGGTCTCTCCCCCGAAGTCACTAACTGGTTCACTGACTACCCCTCAGGAAGATCACAGCAAGTCAAGATAGGCACTGCACTCTCCTCCTCCTTCCCAGTCAGGTCTGGGGACCAGCAAGGTTCAATCCTCAGGCCCCTCCTCTTCACCTATTTCTTAACACCCTCCCCATGGTATGCTCAGGGCAACTGATACTTTATGCAGATGATGCGGTCCTGTTCACCTCCCACTCTGACCCTCGACAACTCCAACTCCATCTTCAAAAATCCTACTCTGGAGCAGAGTCCTGGTTCACAGAACACCGACTTGTCCTGAACTACAAAAAAACAAAAGTGATGCTTTTTGCCAATCTACAGAGTCGACATAAGGACCACACCCTAAGTATCCTCAGTTCCCAGTCTCAATCACTCGACCAGGTTACATCTTTCAAGTACCTCGCTATCCACATGGACCCCACTCTTAATTTCCACAGCCACATTCATCACCTCTGCTCCTCTGTCAATACTAGGATCGGCTTACTCCACCAGGTAAAACACTACCTCACCCCAGATGGCCTCCGTCTTGCTGTCTTCTCCTCTGTCCTTGCCCTCATCGACTACAGTGCAGCCGACACCACATCCCTCCAGAGAGTTAAGAGTAACCCTCAACAAGGCCTGCCACCTTATACTAAGCTGTGAGTGCTACACTCACACACATATTCCCCCTACCAGCAGTCCAGCTGGCTCAACTTCGACAACAGACTCAAATACCACACCTGCCTCATGGCCAAAAAGATCTCCATGGGTCTCCCCCACCCGGCTCACCCACCCCTGACACCTGCTCCCCTTATGAAAATCACCCGCAACCCCATTAAATCCCCATTTCTCATCCCTCGCCTCCGAACCTCACTTGGTCGGGTGAACCTTTGCATACCAAGCTCTGTTCTGGATGAATGCCACTCCTTACCCCCATTATGTCTGAACCTAAACTCTGCCTTTTTAAAACCCTCCTCAAGGATCACCTTCAGACCAACAATGGCTGTGACTGTCCATAATCCCCTTATATTCCTGACCAATGCCTCCTCTCCCCCACCCAGCACTATTATCCTATTAAGCTTAGTTTGCAATACCTATTTGTATGTTGACACTGTCAGGCCTATGTCCTGGCAAATACTGATTCTCGTTTCCTTTGTTTTATCTCCTGTAACACATCTTTGTACTCATATTGGGTACGTTGACCTACCTATTGTATTTTGTCTAATGACATCTTGCCTTTGGAAATGAGTCTCTGACGCAAAGGTTGTAAACCCGAAATGTTCAATAATTAAATAAATACTATTTTTCTCTTTTAAATATTTCCTGAAGAAGATCTACAGTCGAAACATCAATTTTTAACTCTGTTTTCTATTTTCAGCGTGTATTTAATATAACCATTTTGTTTTGTTATTGTTGCACTTCGGTGTTTCTCTTCATTGTCATTTCCAATCTGAAGGCTGCATATTGTTACCTAAGCAGTTTACAGGTAGTCCACCACGAACATGGAAAACAGGCACATCTGGTGTGGAGTAATTACTGTCTGGAGTTTACTGATGCACAAATACAGTAAACAGAGTGCAGATATCAATAATGTGGAGACATGCTAAGCCATTGACTTGGTGGTAGCACTAACGACCATCACATCAGCAATGGGTCGCAAAGGCATTGACCTGGGGAGAGGGGATCGTGCATCCATAGACTGCTCTTCTCTCCTAGAAAGATGGTACAGGAATGCCACTAATTGGAGGCTTGGTGGCAATGCAACCGGTGAAACATGGTAGGGAAGGCCCTTGAGCGATGTGTAGTGAGTGCATGCCTACACACACACACACACACACACACACACACACACGACATCATTGTGTGTCGATGGCTTAAAGGCAGAAAAAAACAGGGTGGAAACCAACCATCTTATAGAAACATAGAATTTTTCAGCAGAAAAAGACCACTTGCCCTACCTAGTCTGCCCAGATGGTCCCTGCATACTCTGTCTCTGCAGATCATAACTGGTCTCCTGCAGTCTTTTCTCCTCTCTGCCTATTTTCTAATAAACCCCTATGTCTATCCCATGCATGCTGGAAGCCCCCTACTGTTTTTGCCTCCACCACTTCCACTGGAAGTCTGTTTCAGATATCTACCACCCTTGTAGTGAAGAAATATTTCCTCACATCTCCCTTAAACTTCACCCCCTCTAGCTTCATTGCATGTACCCTGGTCCAAGTGCTCTTTCTCATTTTAAAGATGCCCCTCTTGCACCTTGTTCACCCCTGTGAGGTATTTGTAGGCCTCTATCATGTCACCTCACTCTCTCTTCCAATGTGTATATGTTGAGGTACCTCATTCCCTCCTTGCATGCCTCTCATGCAAGCCCAGCACCATTTTAGTTGCTCTCCTCTAGACTGTTTATACCTGTTTATACCCTGTTTATGTCCTTTCTAAGGAATGGCTTCCAAAACAGGACACAGTACTCCAGGTAGGGTCTCACCAGCGAGTGATACAGTAGCAACACCACCGCACTCCTTCTGCTGGATATACCCCTAATTATGCTCCCCATTATCCCACTAGCCCTTCCAACTGCTTTGCCACTCTGCCCCACCACCTGTTTCATTAAAAATAAAGATGGCCTGTTTCACTGGCATCTGAATAGTTGTTGCATGTTTTCTTCTACATCTTCAGGAACTATATTCCATATACCAAACTACAAAAGACCTTGACCCCTCCCAAACAAAATCCAGTAATGTAATCCAGATCTCTGATCTATCACTCACTGTAATCTTTATCCATCTGGGCTGGAGAACATTTCAAAATACCACAAAGCACAAAGAAAGCACGTTTGTGCTCCAATAAAAAAAAGAAAACAAAACAAAGTAAAAATTAACAATATAATCCACATTTCTGATTTTTCCCTTACTGTAATCCAAATCGATCAAGAGCAAACAAAAAACAAACAAGAAAGCATCAATGACCCAAAATAATCCAATCACGTGCTCCAAAAGACGTGGAACATCATATTAATGTACAGCTCCAAATTACAGTGATATGTCCCTCACAGTAATCGCTGTCAATTTAACCACAAAACCTCCCAAAATGAAAAACCATTAAGAAACAAACTGCACATGAATTAATCCTCATTCACCCAAAATGACACATCCAATGATCGGTCCTTTGACATATTCCATCTCAGTCAACCTAGCCATACAATCACCCCACCCAAAAAAAAACTGGTCACTACTCCTTTCCGTTGGTGCCTTCTACAATAAATACGAGTAGTATTTTTCAAGCAGCAGTGCAATGAAATTGAGCAAAACATTTGGCCCAACCTTTTTTCACTATAAAAGATTCCAGGCAACTTCTAGTTTTATTTGGTGGTAACATTTTCTAGTTCCACCAAAATGTGAGTATTTTATAAATGCATTCTAGTTTTTTCTCAAGGAAAAAAGATTGCAACCACATTTGGCTTAGAAATAGCATTGTAGTTCTGGCACTGGTTAGTTTCAAGAAAAAAAAAACTTGCAGCGCGCAGCATAGGCGCTAACTGCAAGAACAGATTTGACAGGTCAGTTAATATTTTTAACTGTGGCTGTGACTAGCTTTTTTGAAAAAACATTGTTCATTGCACTGCTGTTTTAAGTCCCGTTCTGCATGTTCCAGGTGATATCCATGCTGTTACAATCAATGGACTACACCACAGCCCCAAGTATTGCCTTTCTGTGTTCCCAAGCTGCTCACCCCTTACACTCCTGACAGCAATTAAAAATCACTGGTCAACATATTCAGGAATCTCCCTTTCTTATTCATTTTCTACCACTGTCAAACACACCATCTGAACACTATGAAGACAGCCACCACACTAACTCAAGGCATGCACACTTCATAGTCAACATTTTCCATCATCAGTCATCCAGTCAGTTAGTACTTTTTATCAACAACCTTTCCCATCAGAACTAACCATACCACAGAAAACCCAAACCAGGCATCTTTTGGTTCCAGTGTTGAACTCAACCAATCAACTTGCAGTTCCTGTGCCAATCAACCAATCAGAGGAAATACTTTCACTGGCTACAGTACATCTCAAATCAAAAGAATTTAACTATTAAATGAATAAACTCACACAAACCCTTTTTTAAACAAAAAGGCTGGAAATACCACCACAAAAACAAACAATCCTGATGACAAACACACACCTTGTATAAAATGAATGTGCAATAGGTGAGGTAGAAATACCAGAGCTGAGAGCATCATCAAGTGGTGAGGCTAGCACAGAGAAAAGCCTGTGCTTCTGAACGCTACCAAAATATAGGATTCCTGACATTTGCAGCCCATACCATCACAGAGACTGTATTTCCTTCTGAACCCTGGACTTGTGTTCTGTACTGGTACCCGATTGCATATATTACCTACTTGTATCGGTGGCAACTAGGTTTGGATGGTGTGGGGATATGACAGTGTACCTGAACCAGAAGCATAGTCATCGGGTGGAGCCAGCATAGTGAAAAGCCTGTGCTGCTGAACTCTGCTGAAATCCAGAATTCCTGGCACTTTTAGCCCATACCATCACAGGGACTGCATGTTCATCTGAGCCCTGGACTTTGTGTGCCGAACTAATGCCCAATTGCAAGTATTACCTGCTTGTATCAGTAATGCTCAGGTTCGGCTGGTGTGGGAGCATGGTGGTCTGTCTAAGCTGACAGTGTAATCAGGGGATGGAGCCAGTATTCGAGCACTAGCCAGAGGCCACCAGGAGGCTACAGAAAATGTTTCCATCTTGCTGTTTACTGTAGTTCTTGCTACGGATGGACAAACCTCCTGTTACCAATCTGGTTCTGATTCCAACTCTGATTTTTTTTCCAAAGGTTCTGATTTACTCTGATGAATTGCAGACCTATTGTTAGCCAATTTGAGTATGAAAAATGCATCAGTAGTGTTCTTTTAGATCCCTCTGTTAAAAAAAATAACATTTCGCTGGCTCAGTGGCACTGAGGGTTGAGGCGCTGTATGCCACACCTCATGCCATGCTAGCAACCCAGGCTCGGGAAAGGATTCTGGTAGCTTGGGGGCAGGCAGGGATGAGGAAGGATCAAACATTGGTAGACAGCTCTCCTTTCTCAGGGGGGGGGACAGTGCAGCACACTGTTTAACTGGCACCCAATGGTGGCTGGGAGTCACTGCATGCGCACTGCCAGAATGGGGAGGGCCCCACATCCAGGGCACAAGGCTGCCTCTGCAGAGATGGAACCCAGCTGCTCCGCCCATTGCATGTTCATGGGGCCCAGGGAGAAAATGCAGAAAACGGAGCTGGCAGGTTCCATAATGGCCCAGGTACTTGGGACTGGAGAATAAGTCCTCACAGAAGGGCCGGAGCCACCTGCCAGCTCCATGCTGGCAGAAAAAATATGAATTAAAGAAAAATAATACAAAATGTAACTGTTTTGAAAAAAATGTTTTGTGTCTATATTTTCGTGTCTTTTCAAGATTAGCAAGCAACCAACAGTAATAAAAAATAAATTGACTGTTGTTCTTGTCAATCCTGTGTCAGCCACCACATGACATTCATAGGAAACAGTAGGCTGGACTCACAAAACTCTTGAAAATCCTGCAGCCACAGGAAAAACCCCCAAAAAGTGAGTTGCCACTCACAGAACCGCAGTTTCTACTGCAGCTACAGTATTCTCAAAAGTGGAGCCGGTTTACGACCGGCGCTATGATTTACAGCAGCCTGTGGATGGTGTTGCCATGGTAATCCTCACAGCTGCAGAAAAATGTTACAGCCAGTGGGACCAGCTGTGAATAGCAATCTCTGCAGCTGCAGAGATTTTGGTCTGCAACTGGAGTTGTAGTGTGGAACTTAGTCCCAAAAGCATTTGTGAATTCAGCCCAGTGTATGCAGGTCATTTGGGGCTTTGCAGTGAAAGGAGGCAGTGTGTTAAACATTAGTCAGAAAGAGAAAGAGAGAGACCAATGAATTCAACAGCAGAAAGACAACAGCAGAGTGCAGACCTTCACTGAGTTTGGTATGCTTTTTGATGGAAGACATTAAGCATGAGTAGGACATGTGATTGGGCCCCAGCCATCCTTCCTGCCCTTTTGACTCAATATGTTATTTTTTTCTTATTTGTAATTATTTTGCTTGCCTGCTTGGTGCTATAGCAAGCATCACAGGTCACAAACCATCACACACACTCCTGCCTAATTAGTCAATTATTTTTTATCACTTGTGTTTTGCAATTGACTTTTTATCTGGTTGCCCTTGCCTCCCCCCCCCCCACACACACACCCCTTATATTGTAGTTTTGGGATATACCCTACAAGCTTCCACAACAAATAATTGCAGTAAACATTTTTTTGCTTGTTTTGTTTTATAGAGCTGTTTGGCACCAACTGCCACCTTCTCCTGCCATGAAACCCACCTGTCAGTCCCCAGTTCTGTCACCACTAGCTCCATCGTCAAGTCAGCAGAAATCCACATGGTGCGGAACCCGAGGGCCATGGTGGCTGGCACATATAGCGGCCATGCATACACCTAGGTACTTTTCCTTTGTGTTGCCCCCTTGGTCCTGCCTTCCACCCCAGATGTCCAGCAATTCACAGCCCGTTTGTATTTTTAACTTGCTGAATAAACATACACTCCACCTGGGTTTCCAAACTGAATGTGAAAAACACATAGAGCAATACATACTGTATGATGTCTTGTACACCATAACCTCACAAAAAGGAATTCTTTTCACTTGATCTTTCTGTTATGGTTGCTGACCTTTGTCCTCTGAATTCAAAGAAATAAATCATTATATTAAATAATATGATCACCATCATCTTCAAACACCACCAAAGAAGCACCCTTATTAGGAGACACCCATTGCAGCTGTTCATAATCATCACTTTTATGTTCCTGCCACTGTTCACTGAACTGGTAACAGAATTTGTTGAGACTAACTTTTAGGAAGGTAAGGCACTGTGCATCTTCAGGAGCAAGCCTTGTGCTGCCATCAGAGACAACTTTTCCAGCTGTGCTAAATATACGCTCACAGTAAACATTAGTGGGAGGGCAACTGAGAAGCTTAATAGCACAGGCAGATAGTACAGGCTAGGAACCAGATTCACAAAACATCGCCTAGGTGCAAACCCGGCTTTCCCTGGGCAAACTGGATTTTGCCCATAGTTTGTATTCACAAAGCCCAGTTTTCTCAGGCAAACTGTGTTTGCACCTGGGTAAAGTTGGGAGAGAGGCCATAATGCAAATGAAGGGGAGGGGACATGCATATCCCCACAGTACCATTCACAAAGTTGTTGCTCCACGCAAGGACCATATGTATACAGTATGTGCTCCTTGAGGGCTCAGTCAGTGGCCAGGCATGGTGGTGTGAGGAGTACTGTGCTGGTCGCTGACTGGTGAGTAGGATGGGGAGTGGTGTGGTGGGTCACAATGGACGGGAGAGGGTGGGGAAGGACTACCAGACCATGGGGTTTTTGCATTTGGAGACAGTGATTGGTGACTGGGGGGGGGGGAAGGACCACTACACTATGGAAAATGATTTATCAATATCAGGTGGGAGATCAAGGACCAGGAGGGATCATCAGTAATATTAATGAATGGGTCTCGTAAATAGCCATCCACAATATCAGACCAAGGCAAAGAAGGTAGCTGCATAACAGACACATCTGAATTATCAATTTCCATGAGTTTTGACCAAAAAGTGTGAGTGCTTTTAGAATGATATGCCTTTTTCAAGGGCCATGAAAGTGGAAATTATTGCTGTCAGCACCAACAGATGTTGCATCATCAGATGCAACATCCACATCACGTGATTCACCTGTATTGTCAAATACAGTACCGTTCTTTTCCTGTGCAGTTGCTGAAATCAGCATGTTTTTGTATTGCTGATAAGAGTCACCAAGATCTAAAGGTGGCAGCTGTTGCAACTTAAACCAAGGATCAAGAAGAATTGAAAGAAGAAAATCTGTGTCTGTCATGACATTGTGAAGTCCTCTGCAATTTTGGAATTGCTGTAGCAGTCGATTCATGAGGGATACACCAGCTTTGTCTTCCTATGCTTAAAAACTTCTACGCAGCCTCCTGAGTTCTTTCTTCAATAAATTTGTGATGGGAATAACCTGGCTTAGAGTAGCATTCTCTTTGCTAATCTGTCAAGTTGCTTCCTCAAAGGGAGTCAAGAGCAATGTAAGATGCTCCATGAGGCCCCACTGGAATGAATTCATCACAACACCATCTGTTACGTTGTGCTCCATGGTATATTCATGGACTGCCTTCTTTTGTGTGAGAAGTCTCTCACACATGTAAAATGTTGAGTTCCATCTCGTTGGAACATCTTGTTTTAGTTGCTGCATCATCAAGTCTTTTTTTTCTGGTGGTCAGCCAAGATACCACGTGATTTTACAGAGTGACTAAAATGGCCACAGATTTTCTTTGCAGCTCCCTCTAGTTTTACTATACTGCTGTCAGTGGAAAGAAAAGCTCATATTAACAGATTTAATAAGTGTGCAAAGCATGGAATGTGGCTAAAACCCACCACGTTTCAATGCACTAACAATACTAGCGCCATTGTCTGAAACCATGAATTTAGTATGGGGGGGGGTCCCAGGCACTCTAACCACTCAGAAATTTTGTTATGCAACTCTTCCAAAATATTGACAGCACTATGATGCTTCCTAAACAGGCTAACACAAAAAGCTGCCACTTTTTGTCTTCCTTGCTGTACACAGTGGTGTTTGAAGATAATTGTGACACCCAATGTGCTCTGATGCACATATAATCAGTGGTTTGACAACTTGTCCACATGTCTGTGGTCAGGTGCACAGAACCACATTCATTGTCTTGAAGAGCCAATTAATTTTACTTTGCATACATTCATGCATTTTGGGAACAGCCACAGTTGCAAAATATTTACAGCTTGGTATGTAGTAATGTGCAGCAAAATATTTTAAAAGGGCTCTGAAACCGTCATTCTCCACCACAGAAAATGGTTGCAGGTTCTTGGCAATAAATTCAGCTATTAACTGATAAATGTTTAAAATGACTTGATGTGATCTACTGAAGGCAGTGTTTTGTTCAAGCATTGCAGTACTCTGCTGTTTAGTTCATGCAAGGGGGCCAAAAACATAATATTGCAGTGGCAAAGTTATAGCTTGTCTAAATACTTGTCAGTGAAGTCGAACATATTTTTTTCTGCTATATCTCTCAGTTTCTTCATCATCACTATTGTCTGTAGGATTATTTCCATCACAGATAGTAGTCCCTTGTTCAAGACTGCTACCCAGCTGAATGGTTGGATGTTCCCTTTGCATATGCATTTTTAGTGATACATAGTAACATAGTATTTGACAGCAGATAAGGACTGCTAGGCCCACTCAGTCTGCCCATATTCCCTGCCTGCATCAGTGGTCACTGACCCCATTAACCTGCCCTCCTCTATGGTTCCCTTGTGCCTATCCCATGCATGTTTGAATCTCCCCCACTGTGCTAGCTCCCACTACTTCCTGGGGTAGGCTATTCCATGCATCTACCACCTTTTCTGTGAAGACAAATGTAGTGCCCCAGAGTCCCGGTGCCCTCCAAAAATGGCCATCCAGGTGCTGTAGGGGCTAGTTAGGTAGGGGAGGTGCCCTGCTTTGTGCCCCTGGTTAGGTGCCCCTGGGTTGGATAGGTACTCCCTTAACATAGAGCCCCAGCTGGCCAGCTGGGCTCCATTTAAAAAAAATATAGTTTTGCTGCCCATTTGTTTTCCCTGCCTGCTTCTTCTTCCCAGACCCCCCCCCCACAAGTTACCTCCCGCCGAGCACCTGCACGCATGGGCCCGGTCGCAAGGGCAGGTAGGCAGGGATAGGCTCATTAGGATTCTGTGACAGAATCCTCAGCCCATTTGAATGGCTATAAGCATTCAGTCCATGGGTAGAGCCAAAAGACAGCAGCAGCATCCAGGGGAGCGCTAGGCTGGCCGGGGCTCAGCAAAAGAGAAGGACTCTCCTGATGTCCTGGGGTCCCTCCTGATGTTTCAGCTGGTCCAACAGCAATCACTCCCTCTTCTGCTGTGGTGGCAGTAGTCAGTTGGGTCCCAGTGCCATGTCTGTGGCTAGCACTGTCGCGAGGGGTGGTGGCAGCAGCATTAGGCTGGCCCCTCCAGTCCTGTGGCATCCATGGAGGTCCCGTCGGGAGGAGCAGCAGATCCAGGCTGTCCCCTCCATCCAACAGCCCAGAAGTCAGAGGTATTCCAGGAGGAGCAGCGGCAACAGCAAAAGGCTGACCCCTCCAGCTCAAGTCCTCAGCCCAGCAGTAGATGTCCTGTCGAGAGGGGAGGCAGGTCCAAGCCGGACCCTTCATCAGCAGCAGCAGTGGGAGGTTCATTGGGAGGGGCAGTGGCAGCAGAGGTAGGCCATCCCCCTCCAGTACCAGCTTCAGGGAGGCCTGTGGGAGGAGGGAGATCCAGGCCCTCCCAGCATCAGCAGCAGATGTCCCCAGCCCCTAGAAGGAATGCAGGTGGCGACGTGAGTGGTGGCAGCACCAGGTTCAGGTGCTGGCCACTGTGCAAAAGGAGCTTGTTTTTTTTAATAAAATAAATAATCTCTGAGAGCTCCCAGGCACCAGCAGCAGCATTGGGCCTTGCAAGGCCCTAGAGGGAAGGACCGCCCTCAGGGGGGGTCAAAGACAAGGCTCCATAGAGCCAGGGAAATGTGGGGGTGGGCAAGGCCCCAGCAAGGACTGCCCTTGGGGCAGAGTTCAAGAAAGGGCTTTCTTGAGCTAGTGATTGTGGGGTGGCAAGGCCCTGCCTTAAGGCCACCCACGGGGTGGAGTAAAATAACACAGCCCCATAGATAGTGAGCAGGGGGGCAGGAACTGTATAAATAAATAAATTAACTAGATTAATGCTTGACAGTCGAATTTAAAGGGGCCGAGATTATGCCCATGTTCAAATGAATAAAGATTTAAACCAGAAAGCAAAAGTTAAAAAGGAACTATGCCAGGGGGCCAGAGTTAAAGGTCCAATGCACCCTCCAAAATCAGCTATTTATAAGTAAATGTATATAAATGATTTATTTGCAATGTTTTTGGGGCCCCTGTGATGGCATTGCCCCTGTGCCAGTATCTGTGTGCCATCAGGAGATGGCCAAGTGACAGTGCCCCTGCAATTTTATGCAGTCTGGTAACCTGAATTATTTTATTTGTTTGGAAAGTGCCCTAAGTGATGCTTTTGCTAGAAATAAAGACACAGACACAGGGTTTTAAGAAAATGTTTATTGTGCTACCACCCTTCAGTCTATGCATGATCCCAGGTCCCCCAACCCTGTTTTCCCTGACCAGCTGTCATGTCCTTGTCTGTCCTAGTGTTCCGGCAGTCCACATAGGGGCTGTGGCTGGGTGACCTTGTGTCCCGGTAGTCCACATATGGACTGTGGCTGGGTGGAGTTGGCAGACTTTTTCCTGGAGGGGTGACATTTTCCGGTGGTCTATGGAGACCTTTGTGACGATGACCCGCACTGCCTCGGAATAGTCATGGCCTGTGTCCTGTTGTATGTTTTCCCTGCCCCAGGCAGCTGGTTCCCTGTCTTGCTTTTTCCCCTTCCCCATTTGGACACACAAGGGTGGCTGGCTTAGAATGTTTACAACTGATTTTCTTTAGTAGGGTACAGAATAAGTTAGTAATTTGTAAATATTTTTACCTCTTAGAGTTTACAGATCGAGTTTTAGAATTTAGAAATTTTTGGTAATAATATGTTAGTGTGTTTAATAAACTTTTACACTGTTCTTTGCATTCGAGTCAGCTTCACATTTCTCCGTGTGTTCCCAGTAGTAGCAATTGGAATTTGGGACTCCTTCCCCCAAATTTTCCTTGACACCCACTTGCCGGGCCCACACAAAATCCACCTCCGGGCGGTTGCCGTAGTCGGATTACATGTGTTTTCCCTTCCAAGTTGTAGCTGGGGTGGACCTGTGCCCTGACCTGACCAGGCCATTTTGAGAGGGGTCGGCATCAGCGACTTCCCTCGCCTATTACACAAACTTCCTCACATTCCCCTTTATCCTGCCTCTCTCCAATCTTGTATCATGCCCTCTCAACCTTGTACACCTCCTATACTGAAAGATGTCGCCCACTTGCACGTTGTTTATGCTCTTAAGATACTTGAAGGTTTCTATATCTGTCCTGAATTGGCCCCTCACTTTGACCCTGCTAACTTCCCAATGACAAAAGGCACAGACAGCAAAACATTCATTTTTGGGATTTATAAGAAAAGAGCTCCACACAGCTGAGGTGGAACATTTTTGTCATCATGCCAGGAACTACAGAAATTTTGGTGGCAGTTGTTTCTGACCCTGATTCATGCACACTGTGGCTGTCCCTAGAAGAGCTACCATGATTATTGTTTTTTGTTTTCTTCTGCTGGCTGTGGTTAGTCATGGTGTTTTGTTTTTTTTTGGTAGGGGAACCCCAGTAGTCTGCTTTACCACATCAGTATCACATTCTGATTCATCTCCTTTGGAAGAGCATAACGGTGATAAATCATGATCGTGATCTTGTTCTTGTACATTAACAACCTTCTTCATCGGAGGCACTGCTTTCTGATGAAGGAGCCAGATATACATGAGTGGCATAACACGGAGTGCCACATCTAGTGGTACTAGACAGAGCCTTTCCCTTAATCATTCACTTTCTAGGTCTAAGTGTTTTGGCTACCTCTTTTTGTGTTTTACTTTTATCTGATTTTTCTGACAGTGCTGCACTAGTCTGATCAGGGGAGTCACCAACATTCTTTTCTTTTTCTGGTTGTGTTGCTTCATTTTCATCAGTTGTATTAATTATATATTCTGCAGTGAATTTTCCTTTTCTTTCTTAATTTTTCAGGAAATATTTTTATTGTTACATGTACCAATTTCGGCCATAAAGGTGGTGTTGGCCACATGTTCCCTTTCCATAACAGACTGTGATTCTGAATCTACTTTTTTGGGTCTAATTTAATTGCTTACTTAGCAATATTAGTTTGGACAGAGATAGGCAACACAGATTCTGAAACATGATACCCCACTCCCTCTCAAAATATATGAGGCACTATATGACCTAGTAGTAGTTCAGGTATAGAGATGGGCAACACAGAGTCTGAGACGTAACCCCCCTTCACAATCTCTATGGCACTATGATCAAGCAGTAGTTCAGGCGCACAGATGGGCAACACAGAGTCTGCACTATGGCAGTATGACCTAGTGATAGTTCAGGCACAGAAATGAGCAACACAGAGTCTGAGAAGTGATCCCCCTTCACAATCTGTACAGCAGTATGACTTAGTAATAGTTCAGGTATAGAGATGGGCAACACAGAGTCTGAGACGTAACCCCCCCTTCACAATCTCTATGGCACTATGACCAAGCAGTAGTTCAGGCACACAGATTGGCAACACAGAGTCTACGCTATGGCAGTATGACCTAGTGGTAGTTCAGGCACAGAGATGGCAACACAGATTCTACGGCAGTATGACCTTTCAGGGCAGCGCATTGATGGGCAATGCAACGTCTGAGACATGGCTGACATCCCTCCTTTAAAATTTGTACTCCACTGTAAGTCCCTCCTCAAAATTACTGAGGCACAGCCAACCAACTGGCGCAGTGGTAGGGCATTTGCCTGTGACGCTGACAGCCCTGTTTGGTAACGGACTGGGAAGTTGGGGGGCTGGCCAGGGGGAAGAGGACTGAGCATCCTGGAGATGGTTCTCTTTCTCTGGGGGGGGAGAGGGATTTGACTGTCCTGTGCAATGCTGACCTCTGCGGAGCCTGGTAGATCAGCAGCAACTGGCACCTGAATCGGTGGAAGTGGGACAGATGTCGGCATTTATGCTATAGACGTCATTACACATCCCATCTCCCGGGAACAAACAATCATAAAAATGCTGCCAGCTCCCTCAGTGACACCCAACTTCTGCATCACCGGGTCGTGCTCCATAGCCCCTGCTCAGTGACTGAGCGACACGTTTCCATCAGTGCAGATCAGTCCTGTGGCGCGGTCCTGGGACAGTAAGCCAGGGGGTTCTCCCAGTGGAGGTGCCAGCTGGGATCCTGACTTAAAGTCCATGGGAATCAGGTCAGCTGATGGCCCAACCCAGAAGGGGGTATTCCTAGGATTGGATCACCATTGCAGGTGAGTCCTGGGGGGTCAGTACGTGGAGGTGGTGAGGGCTGAGCTCTCAGGAGGTGCAGCAGCAGAAAAGAAAATTACCCAGGCACTATGACCTTCAGATAGAATCCTCCTGCCCTGTCTGACTCTGCTCCCCTTAATATTTTTTTTCTTGCACTCTGCTGTTGTCTGTTTTTGAATTCTTTCTCTTGTTTTTTTACTGTGGAGTCTGCAAAGTCTGCACTCTGCTGTTGTCTACTCTGCACTCTGTGTTGAACTCATTGGTATCTCTCTCTCTACTCTCTCGCTTTCTCACAAAAAAGTAAAAAATTAGTTTTTTTACAGACTACTCTGCAGTCTGCTACAATGTCTGCACTCTACTGTTGAACTTGTTTGTCTCTTTACTCTCCCTCTCCGTGTCTATTAAAATAAAAAACATTTTTGCTGTTATTTTTTTTTCAAATCTCTCTGCACACACACACACACACACACACACACACATGACTGTCTCCACTGAATGCAAAGCCCCAAATGCTCTTGATATACTGTTTCCTAGGGGTGTCCTGTGGTGGTTGATACAGAGGATTGGTGGTACCAGGTCATAACAGTGTACCAAAAAGTGAGCTGCTACAACCACTTTGTGCAAAGTGCAAAAGTCTTTAGAGCGATAGGGGAATAACAGTGATATGGAAGAGGCAGTGCATGTAAGCACTGCCGGTTGGGTGCTCGGTTGAGCCACTCCTGTGCCGGAGTGCCTACAGCACCCTACCCTGAAGTGGGTAGGTTGGGAGGATGAGGGTTTGATTCCCTGCTAGCGAATCTTTTTATTTTATGATTTTAGGTGTGCCACAGACAAGTGCAGATTGGGCTTTTCTTCTTGCCCCTGTGTCCACACCCCCTCAGAGTTGGTTATTTTAATTCCAGGGTGTGGGTGTATGTGGGGCAAAGCCCCCTGCAAAACAAAAAAGACCCTTTGAGTGTTGTGGTCGGCATTATGTGCCACCACTGTGTTGTCACATGCTGTTGTTGGTACACAGTCTTGATGTACAAGGTTTCGTCCGCTACATTATGATCCTCGTGCTGAGAATTGGCTAGACCATGAGTCACTCACAGAACAGAGACCATCATTGGTTAGCTCTCTTTGGTACCCCAGGATCACAAGTGTTTGCCTTTGTTGGTCATGTGACAGTCCAGGGACATGGTAGTATTCATCAGAAACTGGGGGGAAAAACACTTTTTTTTATTTCTGCAGCCTGCCTGCCTTTTCAATGCAGTACTGTTGTTGGGAGTGTTATTCCAGACTGGACTGCAATTTTGACAACTCAGCAACATGTGTCGAGTCATGAAAGGCTCGATTTTTCCAGCCAGGACTGAGTCGGACCAGTTCAGTGGGGTTTGGAACTGTGCCAGAACTGGTTTGCCCATCCCTAGTTCTTGCTAGGTGTATTATATTTTAATATCTAATATGGGCTCTTGTGTTTATGTGTAAAACTTGCCTGTATAAGCTGTGGGAAATTTATTCAGGATTTATATATACAGTTTCTTTTTACCACTATGAAATGGGTAAGCAAATGTATGTTAAAGCAGTTGTTTCTTTGAACCTTAGTTTAGATTTTTCAATGTTACTGACCCCTGTGTTTTGCTGTTACAGTGACTCCTTGCAGACCCCATACCAGTTTCATGGGTCAGCATTCTCTATAAAGGATGTGGGAGGCCCTTCTCGTGAAATCACTAGTGCTGTGATTGCGTGGCTGCCATTGATCGCGTGGGTTCTAGGCTGTGATCTCATTACTGCTACTTGCCTGTCCGCAAGTATTTTCTGGAAGGCTATTAGACAAGAAAATGTTTTTATAATGGGAAATGACAGATGGGTATTATTTATTTATTTATTGAAATGTTTCACCAGGAAGGCACACTGAACAACAAGTTGCTTGCCTCACGGTGTGACCTGGGGGACATGAGGATATGACAGATACAGTGTGTACATACATTGAGTGGATACGAAACAGTTACAAATTGTGTAAGAGTGAAGACAGCATAATGCAGCAGTAATACAATGCAGGCAATACAGTTTGTGACATTTCAGCAAAGGAATTAAACAATATAGGAGACAATAAAACAGGCGATACAATATAAACTAACAGAATAATTGTAGTGCTAAGAAATACCAAGACAGGGCTCAAGGTAGGGCACAAGTACTGTAAGTAAGGGACAAGGAGAGGTGGATGTGGAAAGGGGGGAGGTGGGGGTTGGTTGCCAACTCCAAAATTGACTCTCCAGGGTATAATGAACCCTGCCAGAGGAAGGGAGTTGTCAGGTGGGAACCAAGTACAGGAGTTAAGGAGGGTTATAGCAGGAGCAGCATGGAGTGAGGAAAATTGTGGAGGGCAGCGCCAAGGGAATAGGTGGAGAAGGAATGCCTTAATTGAGGGGGAAGGGAGTTCCAGGTTTTAGGGAACAGATATGAAAAGATGGTCTGGCCGATAAGGGAGGAGCAGTGTGGGACCACCAATGTGCACATATCACTAGATCTGAGGGAATGGAAGGAGGGAGGAGGAATGGCAAGAGAGGATGAGAGGTGGGGGGAGTTCAAAAAACCAGAATTTGGTGGTTAGTTTGGCGTAGTGGGAGAGATGGCTATTTGATAGGGATGAGAATTAAAATTTATTAATAGACTGTAAAGGGTTGGGTTGTATGGAAAAATGGGAAATATTAAAATGTGGGTAGCTTAGAAATTTATAAAGAAGTTATGGTTGTTAATGTGTGGGAATATACATCAGAATCCAGGCCCCACTCAGAGTGTTGACTCCCCTGTAATAACAAAACCAATGATGTTTGAGCTGATATGGACTTCACCCTGGTCCCCTTGGGAAGTTAAAATTAAGGTGCACATAGCAGGGCGTACATCAACAACAGGCGGTTACCTGTTTGGGAATACAGGGAACCAAAGTTCTATGTGCACTACTTAAATGAAGCACCGGAGACATTCACTCATCTCACCATGCCAGTTTTACTTATAACACATAGAAACCCTCCAAGCAGTGTAATATAGTAAGCATGTGGAAAAAGGAGAGTACACCTATTATTATAGAAGTCGGTCATGCACTTCCTTCCTCTTCATGGCTCAATTGCCTATATCCAGGTGCCAAGCTCAAAATTAAAAAGTTTCAAATTAGTTCTATGCTTCAGGATAATTCCAAAATTGGCCAGAGGGTCACTGGCTATGGTGTTGGTGCTTGTAGGTCCACAGTATCTGTAGTTACAGGAAAGGATTCAGTACTCTGTACACCCTGAATACCTCATAACACTGTTCCTCAGTGCTCACGATTTAAATTTATTGGCAAACATATGAAGTGGGAACAGTGCCGCTTGGCTAGTGTAGCACAAGGAGGAGGTAACTCACAGAGACCAACGTTTCGCACCTACTTCCTGGGTGTTTTGTCAAGGTGAAGCGCTCCCCCTCCTGTGCATTCTTATATAGACAACAAAGTGCTCAACAGTGCTAAAAATGTGAACGTGTGCATAGCTTGATTTAACACTGTTCCAGCAATTTACATCACAGTAAGGCACCGAGTACCCACAACAATAGTCAACAGATGCAACTGAATTACAAACACTCAGTATCCACAAGGGAACAAGTTATTACCCAGTGGGTTGTTTGCCAAACAAAAACAAATTGCCAGCAACAATGGTAAATTTCCAGCCAGCCAAAATCTGCCTAAAATAGTCTGGCATGCAGTCAATTGATACTGCCGATTAAAAACAACATCGGTAGTAATGTTTAAGCCAGCTCAAAAAAAATGTTTTGAGAAATTAGCAATTAGTTTAATTTTTATTTATTGTTTTAAAACAGACTATTGAACCTATAATCATTTAGTTGTACTTAACATACTGCTGCCAGCTGTCGATGCCTTGCTGGAAGACACAGACCACCCAAAAATGTATATTAATAGAGCAAAATATTATATAATGCCACATAAAACTAAAACAAACATCTCAATTTCGAGGAAAGGGGAAGGGAAGCACAGAAAAACCCCAAACATACATTATATCTGACACAATTCACAGACATTTCACAAGCTCAATCTGGTTATTCATTCCAGGCCAGTATAGCACTCATAACTGGTATATCCCATATGCTTCCCTTCTTGCCAGTAGTTTTTCTATATCCCCACCCCTTGGACTTAGACTTTCTCGACTGCAATAAAAGTGGGACAGCGTGCATCCACACCACCTGCTTCTTTTATTTGTTGTGTCAGGGTATATTTTTCACTGTTATTTAAGATTGCCCAGGTATGTTCCCCTATACTGTCCTTAAATCTCCTTTTTGTTCTCCCCAAATAAAACATGCTGCATTTACACAAAGCTAGATAAATAACATTAGTAGTATCACAAGTAATCAAACTAGATATTCTGAATGCCATACCATCCCTAGGTCTGAGGAACATATTGATGTTCGCCACCACACTACAACAGAGTATTTGCAGTGATTGCATTGCTTGTATCTAGTATTTGATGGAGAAAAAACACTACTTTTTATGTTGCTTGCGCGCATGCACAAGAAACATGTTGCGGCAGCTTGCTGCAGAAGCAGGTTGTGGAGGTGCGGCACTGTTGTGGCCCATGCCCCCACTGCCTTTGGAGGCCTGGCCCGTGTTCCCCAATTGGGTGGCATGCTGCTGCTGACACTAGTTCAGCCAGCGTGACACCACCTTGAAACATTTAGCCGCTGCAATCAGGGGCCGCCTCGTCATTGCAACATCATCCGCTGCAATGAGGGAGCGATCTGTCATTGCAGGGTGGTCCCTTACATGCCCCCAACCCAGTTTGCCAATGGGGAGCCCAGTCCCCATCAGCATAATCTCCCCACCCCCATGTTTCTGCTGTATGCCGGGGGGTACCCAATCCCCCTCTGCATCATGCGTCCCCCCATCTTTGTATGCCGACGGGGTGCCCAATCCCCGCCAGCTTTTGTCCCTCTTTCCAACTGAATTTGCTGATGGGGGAGCCCACTCCCCATCAGCATAATGTATTAGCCCCCAATGTGTAGTCTGCCGAGGGGGTGCCCAATCCTCCTCGGCTCATCCACTACCCCTGTAAGTGCCAAAAGGGGTGCCCAATCCCCCGTCGGCTACAGCCCCCCAAAAACAACACTCAGGTGGCACACTGGGAGCCCACCCCAGCATGCCAAATGTCCCTGTAAAAAGAAAAACAGTCCTGCAATTTTTTTGGTTTTTTTTACCCTGTAAACAAGAAACAGTCTCGTCGAGTCCAGTGGTTTCAACCCGCACTCACCTTCAAGCACCTCAGTCTGCCCAACCTCCTCTCACCCCATACTTAACTCCGAGTCTGGCATGATGATCTTCGGTGGACTGGGAATACATCTGCACTCTTCAAAGCGACTGCGAACTGAGGAAATGCCGGTAAGCTGCATAATGGCATAAATAGGGTTTTTTCAACTTTGGTGCATATCTCAGGCATTTTTGGGAATTTTGGGCACCAAATTTTCAACATAGGGTTTTTGGGACCCTTCCTCAAGAATTCAGCCACTGTCATGGCATTATTCTGTCCCAAAAGATTATTTCGCAGTCACTGAGTGGAATCACCTTTTGGGACTGATCAAAAAAATGGCAGTGCCAGTGTTCATGAGGTAGGCTGTCAAAAAGCCTATGTTGTAAATTTGGTTGAAAAACTCCAAAAAATGACTGTTTTATGAGCATGTGTTGCACAGTTGCTACACACATGAGTAACTTTGCGAATTTGCAATATTTTCACTCCAGATTTTCAACACTGGCATTTTTCCACACCTCCTTATGAACAGTACAGCTGTCATTTTTCACATCTTGGCCAAAATGTGTTTTCGGACTTCTGGCACAGAATAGCATGGTCTCTGTGGGAAATCAGTGTTTGGGACACATTAAGAAAATCATAGTGACACTGTTCATTAGCAGAGGTCCTAAAATGCCTATGTTGAAAATTCTGTGATGACAGTCCATAAAATAACTGTGTTACAACCGTGCATTGTGCAGTTTGCACACACACTCTGAACTTTGCAAATTCATAATATTTTCACTCCAAATTTTCAACACTGCTATTTTTCCTCACCCACTTAGGAACAGTACAGCTGTCATTTTATACAACCCGGCCAAAATGTGTTTTCACACTTCCGGCGCAGAATAACGCGGTCGCTGTGGGAAATCAGTTTTCAGGATAGACTGAGAAAATGACAGTGACACTGTTCATGAGCCGAGGTCCTAAAATGCCTATGTTGAAAATGTGGTGATGAAAGTCCATAAAATGACTATGTTACAACTGTGCATTGTGCATTTTTCCACGCACCCTTATAACTTCGCAAATTTGTAATATTTTCAAGCCAGATTTTTAACACTGGCATTTTTTCATACCTACTTATGAGCAGTACAGCTGTCATTTTTCACATCCTGGCCAAAATGTGTCTTTGCGCTTCTGGCGCAGAATAGCACAGTCACTTTAGGAAATCAGTATTTGGGACAGAATAAGATCGAGCAAGTGAGAGAGGGGGAGTGACCAAGCTCAACTGAGCTATGTCGGGACTGCTGCAGATTTCTTTATGGGCAGAAAAAGGCAACAATGCAGGCAGGAGCCCAGTACAATAGGGCAGCCTGCAGTGCTGAGAGAAACAGAACTAGCGAGTGAGGGAGGGAGAGTGAGCGAGCTCAACGGAGCTCTGTCAAGATTGCTATGGATTTCTTTGTGAGCAGAAAAAGGCGTCAAAGCAGGCAGGGGCCCAGTACAAAAGGGCAGCCTGCAGCGGTGGGAGAAACGGGACGAGCGAGTGAGAGGGGGGAGTGAGCGAGCTCAACTGAGCTCTATCGGGACTGTTGAGGATTTCATTGTGGGTAGAAAAAGTTGCCAATGCAGGCTGGAGCCCAGTACAAAAGGACAGCCTGCAGCACCGGGAAAAACAGAATGAGAGAGTGAGAGAGGAGAAGTGAGCGAGTTCAACGGAGCTCTGTCGGGACTGCTGCGGATTTCTTTGTGGGCAGAAAAAGGCGTTAATGCAGGCTGGAGCCCAGTACAAAAGGGCAGCCTGCAGCACCGGGAAAAATGGAATGAGTGAGTGAGAGAGGAGAAGTGAGTGAGCTCAATGGCGCTCTGTCTGGACTGCTGTAGATTTCTTTGTGGGCAGAAAAAGGTGCCAATGGAGGCAGGAGCTCAGTACAAAAGGGCAGCCTGCAGTGGCAGGAGAAATGGAATGAGTGAGTGAGAGAGGGGGACTGAGCAAACTCAGCAGAGCTCTGTCAGGACTGCTGCGGATTTCTTTGTGGGCAGAAAAAGGTGCCAATGCAGGCTGGAGCCCAGTACAAAAGGGCAGCCTGCAGCACTGGGAGAAACAGAATGAGCGAGTGAGAGGGGGGAGTGAGCGAGCTCAATGGAGCTGTCTTGGGACTACTGCAGACTTCTTTGCGGGCAGAAAAAGGTGCCAACCCAGGTAGGAATCCAGTACAAAAGGGCAGCCTGCAGCTCTGGGAGAAACAGAAGAAGTGAGTGGTGGGGGGGAGTGAGCGAGCTTAATGGAGCTCTGTTGGGACTGCTGCAGATTTCTTTGTGGGTAGAAAAAGGCACCAATGCAAGCAGGAGTCCAGCACAAAAGGGCAGCCTGCAGCGTTGGGAGAAATAGAATGAACGAGTGACAGAGGAGGAGTGAGTGAGCTCAGTGGAGCTGTGCCTGGACTATAGAGTTGCACACCCTCCCGTCCAGGGTCCTCAGTGGTCCTGTATTACAGCAGGATCTCTGGAGTGGAGACAAAGCAACAATTGGATACTTTTAGGATTGTTGTAATAATAGTTTTGTTGTTCTGTTTATTTCTCTAACTGAGCTAAGTACTGAGCTATACTGTTATGATTGCTGTAATAATATATCTTCATTTGTTCAGTTTATTTCTCTACTGAGCTGAGTAATACTTAGAGTGCAATAGGATTTCTAACTGGGCTAAGTGAAACTATATGAGAGCTGAGAACAAAAAGTATGGTAGCTGAGGGGTGAAAAACGGACAAGGAGACTTTAGGATTGCTACAGTAATGCAGTATCTAATGGATGAGATTAGAGACTGAATTAACCCAGTCGGCAAGGCATCAGCAGGGGGACTAGTGTGGGGAGGGGGAACAGGAATTTGAGTAAATAGGGGCCTAACCATTGTAGTAGGGTACAGAACTTGGGAGTAACAGCCCGTAACATAAGATGGGGGCCAAAATGGGATAGGTGCCACATGTCAGTAGGGCATCCATCTTTGAAAGGGTGGTGGTGTGTATAGGGTGTGGGTCCACCATGATCCTGCACTGGGCTTGGAGGATGGAGGGGGGTGTATGGTCTGCAGATGACTGGCTAGTTTGAGGGAGGAACTGTGGAGGTTAGGGAGGAGTCTAAGTGGCAGGGCAGATGAGTTTGGTAGGCATCGGGGGGGGGGAATAGGGATGGCAAAGAGGGACAGAGGAAGAACAACTAGGGATTGAAACCAACCCTAGTATCAGAGGTATTGCTATCTCCCTTCACAGTTCTTTCAGTATCCTTGGGTGTATGCCATCTGGTCCCATCGCTTTGTCCATCTTCGATTTAGTCAGCTCCTGCAGGATTCTTCTGCCTGTGACTGGAATATTGTCCAATTCTTCACACCTTTGCAACTGCTGTACTGCTGTGGCCCTTTCCTCTCCCCCTCTTCTGTGCATACTGAACAGAAAGACACAGTAGATGTCTTGGGGGGGGGCATGACAGTTCTTAGGCATGGTACTTTCACTTCCCAATACTGTACCTAAACAGCGCATGTAAGCAAGCAACATTCGGCATTGACAAATGCTTGTTTTTCTTGGGTTGCACACTGTTCACCATTGAGTCCCTAATGTTCTGTGCCCTGTGGTAAGTAAAGTGAGGTAGTTCAACAGCAACATTCCTTAGCTTGGGTTCAGTTCTCAGTATATCCCAGTTCTTGAATATAATATTCTGGACAGTTTTTGCATCAGCGGAGTATGTGGAAACAACATTACACTTACTTTTTACCTCACTGGATACTGATTTAGCTTGTAAAAGTGAATCCCTGGGAATATGATCCACCCCAATTCTTGTTTTTTTAATGATGTCTGACCTATACCCACACTCTTGGAAGCAACTTTCTAGATCGTCTGCTGCCTGAATATAATCTCCTCACTTACAGCAATTCCTTTAACCCACATCAATTACCCCTTAGAGATACTGACTATGGTGTGGTGGGGTGACAACTGATTGCTTCTAGTAAAGAATTCCTATCAGTATGTTTTCAGTATGTGGAGGTATTTAAACTCTCATCACCAGTTCTGGAAATACACAGGTCCAAGAAGAAATATCTTCTCTGCATGCCAATTTATTGCAAATCTAAAAATCAGGATTTCGGGACTCCAAATACTGTTTGAAATCATCAGGTTTATCCACTGACCCCCACCACGCCATAATGCAATCATAAAAATATACCGCCTCCAAAAATCTGTTTAGTCTCTGAAAAAGTTTAAATCTGAATAGATCACCAGATCTTCCCAGAAGACCATAGTTACATTTGCATAATTAGGAGCAAAGCTCTTTGGCCAAAGAGAAGTCAAGAGATGATGTATTAAAACAACTGCCACAAGACGATGATAGAGAGGTTATTACTTTTAGTATTGATTATAGCCCTCTGGCCAACAAAGTTGCAGGTGTGATAAGGAAGAATTGGCACATATTAGGGAATGAACCATATCTAGAGACAATTGCAAGAGCAGGTACAAGAATTACCTTTAAAAAAGGGTCAGCCTAAAGGACTCCCTCATGAGAAGCTTTTTTGAAGAAAGAAAAGTAAACATAAGACCCGAGTAGATGCCAAAGGCCCTGAAAGATAATTATAGGTAGGGATACTGTTCCCAGAGTCATAGTACTGTGAATTCAAAGTATTTTGGATACCCTAAAAGTGGAAGAAAGTGCAAGATCAACAGTTTTATTAACAGCAAGACAACATCAGTAATATATGTGTTGACCTGTCAGTGTGGGCTGATATATATTGGACAGACAAGTAGATGACTCAGTCAGAGGATAGGTGAACATAAGACAGTGATCAGAGTCCCAAAATCAGAATTGCACAATGGCAAAACATTATGCAGCACATATGAACATATGAAGAAGCCAGCAGAAGAAGGCCATTTGGTCTATCAAGTCTGCTCATATTGCAGGGTCCACAGCTTGAGCTAATGTCCTTGCCCTCCTCCCCACTCCCCCATCCTCCCTACCCATGATCCTTACCTTCCTCCTATGTCTATCTCAGCCTCTCTTAAAGCTGCCCATTGTATTCAATGAGATGATCTCTTCTGGCAGAGCATTCTAAGTGTCCACCACCCTCTCTGTGAAGAAGTGCTTCCTGACCTCCCTCTTAAACCTTCTACCCTCCAGCTTAAGACTGAGCCCCCTCATGTTATGGTTGCCGCTCAGCTTAAAGAGACTCTCCTTATCAATCTTATTTATCCCTTTCAAGTACTTCAGGGCTCAATCTCTCTCTCTCTCTCTCTCTCTCTCTCTCTCTCTCTCTCTCTCTCTCTCTCTCTCTCTCTCTCTCCTTCCCTCCCTCTCTCTCTCTCCCTCTCTCTCCCCTGTCTTCCAGGGAGTACATGTTCAGTGCCTTCAACCTCTCCTCATATGCTTTACCAAGCCAGACATGGATCCGCTGCAACACTAAGATTTACAGAAATTGAACATGTTGTTTTGCTAAAGAAAGGTGGTAACTTGCAAAAACTGCTATTACAGAGAGAGGCATATTGGATAAACAAATTGGAGGCCATGCAACCTAGGGGTCTCATTCGATGACTATGGAATGCAGCAGTATCTGGGTTAGGTATCAGTTCAACTGGTTATAGGATGTTTTAGCCTCGTCCATTAGGACCAGATTTCCATCTTTCTCAAAATTTGCCAATCAGTGTTAGTAGAGGTGTACTAAGAATGTGTCATTTTATAGATAGCATCCTTAAAAGCATAAATTTTATCACAATTCACAAATTCAGTCAGCACTGAGATAGTAGGTTAAGATAATACCCTATTCTTTGTCCAGGTTCTCCTTCTTTGCCTCTCCCGCGCCCCCTTCCCCAATCTGGCACCTAGTTGTAGAGATGGCAGCTGATCGAACACACACACCATTCAGGCTGCATCATAATAACTGGAAGGTTGTATATGTTTTTAGAATAGGGTTGAAAATGTTTTATGGTAGCCCAGATGGAAGCCTAGGATCAAACAGCGTCTGGGTATACAACAGAAGCAGAGCAATTAAGACTGTAACAGTAGTTTTTCCAGCGGCAGTGTCCATGATGACAACATAATGCAATCTGATAATGGAAGGTTAGGATGTTAAATTAAAGATTTGTCAATGCTAATTTTTTTTTTAGATAAGTGTTTATCCTCCATTGGCCACAGCAGGGGAAGGCTCCCTTCTGCCGGCTTCACCACTCACCTCCAGCATTCTTTGTCTCCCAAGGGACTCACCTTGTGGCTCAAGCCCCCACAGATTGCCCCCCATGGTTGGATTGGGAGGAGGAGGACCTTCCTCCCCAATGCCTGAAATCCAGTACTTCATCGCAGGTTGCCCCTGTGATCAGGCGGGTGGGGTGCAGTGAGTGGACATCATATGCTTCTAGGATGCCAACCATTTTCCTCCTTTTTTTTCTTGTTAGTTGTTTAACCAGGACTAGCAAACTAAGCTGAAAGCTTGTTTACAGGTGAGACCTGGGAGCACAGGGAAGTTAAGTGACTTGCTCAGGGTCACACAGTCTGCAACTGGAAGCTGTGGGATTCAAACCCAGGTCTGGTCTGCTGGATGTCACCAGATTTGCAGCTCAGAGCCTTAAACCACTGTGCTATACTGCCTCCCTTTCTGTCCCCAGCCATGGCTTCCTCAAAGAGTTCATGCACATGGAAGCATACATATATTTCAAGGTTGCAACCCCCCCCCCGATTTACGTTTGCCTCCTGATGCTCTTGTGCGCTCACCACCAGGCCTCCACCTGGTGGCAGCCAAGAGTTGGTACAGCCAGCCTCCCTGATCCAGAAGAGGAGAGATGCCAGGTGACTGCTTAGTCCTCTCCCAGCCCTCCCCCCTGCCAAACCCCATCAGCCCAGGCTCATTCCCTAGCCTGGGTCGCTATGGTGGTAGGATATAAGGTGTTCAGTGCCTTTGCCCTTCATGACACTGGGCCAGCACTTGGCAATGCTACTTGTCATTTGATAAGTCTAAGCACCACAGCACAGACAATGGATATGTCCAAGCACATGGATATATTCTGGTGCAGTTACAAGAGTGCAAAAATTGACTTGGATGAGACTGAGATGGTGTGCCTGGTAAGAGACTGATCGATCCTGAACCATGGGTGTAGGGGTAGATGAGGGTCAATTTGGGGAGCTGTGTACTAGGGGAAAACCTAGTGGTTTTTAATCCTAACCACATCAGACAGAGTGAGGGAGTTTAAGTTGAATAAAACATAAGGAAAAGTAAAGAAATTAAAGTTTGGTGTTCAGTAAAGTGCAAAACCTTTTAAGAGTGATCGCTCATATATTATACATTAGTCAGTTTTTGGTTTATAGAAAATATCAAATATTTAGTAACAAAGCATTGGTTAATTCACATTAAAATATTATAAAGTGGTATGGAGTACAGTATATTTGAGTTGCTGTATCAATGGCTTGTGCAGCAATCAAGTGGAAATACAGGACTTCTTTTAGCTAAGAGCGATCACTTTTATTTAGTGGCTTACTTGATCAAGGATGTAAATCCTGAAAACTGCTATAATGACAGAGATCTTATTGAATTACTTATGGCTACAAGAAGCTTCTTAGCAGATTGATCAGGACCTATTGGTAGTCTAGTGAAGTACCCAAAAGTTTTTAACAGCAATTGCTCATAATTATACTTTTGATCTGATAGGAAAAAAATTCAGATCCAGTAACTGAATAATAACTAAAGATAATCTAGCTTCTTGACTAAGAATAATCAAACTTCATACAGTCTTGCGGGAAGCATTTATAACTTTGGTATCGGTAAACAATGAGGGTAGTCATTTTAAACAAAGGATGTCTATGTTAATGGTGGTATATGTACTGGTCAAATGATGTTATGTGTACAATGCCTGTATGTCAGTTTCTAAAACAGAAAAAACTTTTGCACAGCAATCACGCTTGATCTCAAACACAGAAGAGCTAATATGGAATTCACAGCAGGTTAATGAAGCACTATCATTGCTCAGTGTAGCACCTAAAAATGTTTAAAAGTTTTAAGAACAATCGCTCATAATCAAATTTCCACTTGACATAATATATCCAGCAATGAAATCACTGGCAAAATAACATATGAATGAATTCTTACAACCTAAAAACTGCTGCTAATCCTGTTTTCTTGAGACTTGTTATGTGCAAAGTATTTGTAAACTGCAACATTACTTACTTTTTAATGATTTGGTAGATGTTCTGTAAAAATGTTATGATTATTTATGTAATGTAAGAATGCTGGACCCCATTGTAAATGAATTTGCTCAATTGGGTTAACCATTTCTCGAAAAAATTAAAGAATAAACTTTTACAAAAAAGGAAAACAACATATAGTTGTAGATGATGAGGTAGGGATCAATTAAGTTGATCCAGGGTTCCTAGTAAAATACGGTTTTGAGTTAAAAGCGATTGCTCAAAAAACTGAGATCTAAAAGTTTAAATGTAATATTGTATTTCTGGTGACCCATGTACCAAGGGTGATTGCTTTTATTCAGTGGCTTACCTGATTACAGCCATAAATCCTGGAAACCTAGACAAACAGTTTAGAAGAGATAGGAAATTATGAAATTTATTTAAGAGGATACTAAATAATTTTGTGAGACAGCTTGCTCTGTAATGATACAGAATGCTTATATATGGGGAGACAGTTGTCATGTGGTGTATAGATTTAGACTCGTAGCAATGTGTTTTTAATATCAGCATTTCATACTGGAAAATAGGAAAGT
This sequence comes from Neoceratodus forsteri, assembly GCA_016271365.2. Lineage (NCBI taxonomy): Eukaryota > Metazoa > Chordata > Ceratodontiformes > Ceratodontidae > Neoceratodus > Neoceratodus forsteri. Next base: position 43,521,786 of record CM057456.1, on the reverse strand, counting down.
CAAGAAGGCAGAGCCTAAATAAGCTTTTCCCACAATTCAGTAGCAGTAAGTCGAGTCACCAACTTCAGTACAATACTTATCCAATCTATCCTTAAACATACCCACATTCTCAGCATCGACCACTTCCTGAGGTAATCTGTTCCACATCTTGATTGCCCTACACTTAAATCTATTCCTTCTTAGTTCTGTCCTACACATTATTTTCTTCAACTGCCTATCATGTCCTCTCAACTGATAGTTTATCTTTAAACTCCAATCCCATCTCCATCATCATATCCTTGTCTCTTAAACCTTTGTATAAGAACAGTAGATCCCCATTAGCCCTCCTATTTCTCAAAGACCACAAGCCCAACTTCTCCAATCTATCCTCAGAATTCAGACCTTCACATCCTGACGTCAATATTGTGTAGGACCGTTGTGGTCTTTCCACCAACTTAACATCTTTCACTAGGAAGGGGCTCCATACAATGGAACAGTAATCCAGAATGGGCCTAACCAGAGTCCTATACAACTTCAAAAACACCTCCCCACCTCTAGAATGAAAACCCCTTCTTATACTATTTACTAAATACATGGCTTTATATGAAATATTTCTTCTATGAACACTACTTTTTAAGTCATTTTGAATATAAACCCCCAGATACCTCTCACATATACTGTAGATACCTTCAGCTGTAGACCCTGCATATAATAACTGTTGTAAATTTTGCCTCCCCAGATGCATTATAATGCACTTGTCTTTATTAAAATTCATTCCATTAACTTCTGCCCATTCTGAAATTTGTATTAAATCCCTTCCAAAAGATAACCTATCATCAAACATGTCCACTACCCCCTATTTTAACATCATCAGCAAATTTCACCATCTTATTCCTACTGTATATATCCAAATCACTTATAAAAATGCTGAATAACAATGGTCCCAGCACCGACCCCTGGGGCAGGCCACTCCCTACCCTCTGAGGTTCCAACAAGTAATCCCGAATCCTTACTTGTTGCTTCCTATTTCTTAACCATTGATACACTCATTTTACAATAAAAAAAATCAATTCCCATTCTAATCAATTTTTCAATAATTTTACAATGAGGGACTGTATCAAAAGCCTGACTAAAATCAAGCATGGCTGGCATAACTGGTTACTGGGGTCCTCTATCCTTCCTCCCTCTCTTCATGCAGAGTTGCCTGCTTTATATGTCTCCTACTCCTTAGACCCTATGCCCACCTCCCAGACTCATAATCATGTCCCTATCTGCTGGAAATCTCAAAGGAACATGTATCTAGTAAAGCACATCTTGGCTCTCCTGCTCCTTATAGCCGGTGATGTAGAATGTAACCCTGGTCCCTCCTCCCCAATAAATGGGCAACTCTCCACCCCTGCTAGTCACCTCCCAAGAGGGTTCAAAATAGTCCACCTAAACATATGCAGCATTCTGAACAAAATAGCGGCCTTACAAACAAGTGCCTTATCCCTTTGCCCTGATATCATAATCATTACTGAATCATAGCTGAAGCCCCACAACCTTGATACCTAATTCTCAATACCTGGGTACTCCTTAATTCGGCAGGACCAACTGGGCAAAAAGAAGGGTGATGGCACTGCCATGTACATCTCCTCTAAACTCCAGTTCACCACAATCAGACCTACCATAGCCACACTATCAATAGATTTCCTTCTAATCAGAATCTTCCTACTGCACTCGATCCCTGTATACATAGCAGGATCATACTGCCCGCTGGACACATCGCTGTCTAGCATCCTAGACCACCTAGGCAACCTGAGGTCCCTTGTGGCTGACGGCAAACTTCATATCCATGGAGATTTCAACCAGAACTGGCTAGGCAGCACAGCCACCAAACCACACTGTCAAATAAATGCTCTAAACCTGTCCCAACAAATAACATAACCCACTCACCTAAACCACAAGTCCAAGAAGCATACTCTACTAGATTGGGCCCTTACCACCCACCCACATCGTATAATTAATGCTGTCCTACTACCGGACTCCCTCAGTGATCACCATATGATTTATATGGTGCAGAAAATCATCAGACCCAAGGCCCCTCCCCCCCCCGCACTCTATACAACAGAGCTTACAAATCTCTTGACCTGACCACACTCCTAATTGACCTCACCAGCATCGACTGGTCCTACATCCCTAGGGCTACCTCCATGGATAAGGCCCTCAAATTTTTAACGTCCAACCTCCTGGCTATCTGGGACTTCCATGTGCCTCTCAGAAGATCCAGAGTAAGAGGATACCACCTACCTTGGGTAACAGCAAACCTCTTGGAACAACTATGAGCCAAGGACTGAGCCTGGAATATCTTCAAGGCTTCAGGTACTCAAACGGCTCTGCAATACTACTGCTCACTAAGGAATGCCTGCCCAAGACTCATACATCAGGGCAAATCTAATTATTTTAAGTCTGCTTTCAACAATAACTTTTCTCACCCAGCACAATTCTGGAAATTGATAAAATCTCTACTCACCCCTCCGGCCCAACCCCCTACTCCCACACTCAACATAGATGATAGCATCATCACTGATCCTTGTACTGTTGCCACTGAGTTTAACTCATATTTCACCAACACTACATCCTCTCTACTCTCCTCTCAACCCTCACTCCCTCCCATTGTTCCCCTGCTGTCTCCTCACCGGCCTATTTCTCACCTCGCCTGGTTACACTCGCTGAGGTACTAAAAATACTTCAGTCACTCAATCCATCCAAAGGTAAATGCCCCTCGGGCCTTGACCCCAAAATGTTCCTTCTTTCTACCCCAGCCATAGCCTACCCTCTAGCCACTCTCTATAACCTGTCTTTCAGATTCGGGTCCGTCCCTACAATATGGAAACAAGCCACAGTCATTCCCCTAGCCAAAGGAGGCGAACCTTCCTCCCCATGCAACTACCGTCCCATATCACTGCTCGCCATCCTAGCCAAAATACAGGAACGCCTTGTACTAGCCCAGCTCTCCCACTACCTTGACTCCATTTCATTCTTCACCCTCTACCAGGCCAGGTTTAGAAAAACTCACTCCACCACCACCTCTCTCCTTTGTCTCACCAACACCATCCTTACGGGTATGGATAAAGAGGAGATAACTGTAGCTATCTTTATCGACCTGGCTGAGGCTTTTGATATGGTCTGTCATGCCCTGTTACTATCTAAACTCACTCTAGCTGGACTGGCTGTGCCTGCCACCAACTGGTTCCAGTCATACCTGGCAGATAGGTCCCAGTCTGTCCGTATTGGCTCAGCAAGTTCCACCTCACTCCCAGTTACCAGCGGGATTCTCCAAGGATCTGTCCTAGGCCCTCTGTTGTTCTCTAATTTTCTCAACGATCTGCCTGCTGCCTGCCCTCATACAGCCATCCACATATATGCAGATGACACAGTGCTGTTTGCCTCTGGTTCATCCCCCACTGCCGTGGCAGCCTGTCTGCAGGAGGATTTTAACTCCATCCAACATTGGTTCCATTCAAATCAACTAAACCCCCAAAAAACTGTTTCCCTCACTTTCGGCACTCATGCCAAACTGTCCCGCCTTCCTGCCCCCCCCAACGTTCCACACACTAGAAGACTCCCCCCTGGAGGTCTGCACTTCCTACAGATACCTCGGGATCTAGCTAGACCAGCACCTTGACTTCTCGGCACATATTGATGCTATGTATAAGAAGCTGCACCCCATGTTGGGTGCATTATACCGCAACAAAAATTGCAATCCCCCTACCAGCGCGAATAGCTATCATTCAAAAGATGATCCTCCCAATAATGGACTACGGCGATGTAGTCTACTATGTAGCCCCTCAAACCTCCCTGTCCAGACTAGACCCCCTCTTCAACTCCCTCTGTCAGTTCTCCCTTGACTGCCCTCCTAGTACATATCACTGTGACCTCTACCAGTCCTTGGACCTCCCCTCTCTCCACAATCAGAGATTGCAACACTGTGCTAGAACTGCTGCAAAATTCTGGCCACAGTCACTCCCCTCCTACCTGGCGTCCTCCCTGAATGTTCTTCTCCCTCCAGTCTACTCACTCAGGAACATTGATTCTCAGCTTCTTCACATCCCGCACAGATCCACCAGGTCTGGACAGGCTGCCTTCAGCTTCAGGTTGCCCAAATTATGGAACTCCCTGTCAGCTGATATTAGACACGCCACAGGCACTCCACACCGGAATGCCCTTCTTAAGACTCATTTCACTACCACTTGCTCTTGAATCCTGCCCCGCTGAATCCCCCGCAACCTTGTTGTCAGCTGTTTACTGTCTCCACTGTTTTCTTCCCATTGTTATCAAACCCTGCTTACTGTGTACTGCGGGGTATATACATAAATCAGTGCATGCCGCTCCCTTACTTTCCCACCTGTCTGTATACTTGCTATTTGTATATATGACTTTGTCTGCTCTAAACTGAACTGTACTGCACATGTACAGTATATGTATGTAAAGTTTATTATTACTGTATCCTGCCTTTCCCTGTTCCCCCAGGGCGCATCTGAAATCGAGTGATACACTGCTCAGTATGCCTTCCTGGTAAAAATGCTTAAATAAATAAATAAATAAATAAATATATGAATTACCATGTCCACACTCTTTCCTACATCCACCCAGTTATTAATATGTTCATGAAAAGTGATCAAATTCATCTCACATGACCTGCCAGAAACAAATCCATGCTGATTTCTATCTATTTGCCCCTTACTTATCATGATGTCCTTTATAGCTTCACTAAGGCTGCCCTCAATGATCTTCCCTACCACTGACGTCAGGCTCACTGGTAGATAATTCACCGCCTGATCCCTTCTCCCCTTCTTATATATTGGCACAACATATGCCCACCTCCACTCCTCAGGCACATACCCTCAGCCAGTGACCCTTGCCCCAACAAGGTAATAACTGGTACCAACTCATTTTTCAACTCCTTCAGCAGGTACGGATGAATCCCATTCGGTCCCGCCACCTTATCCACCCTCAGTCCCATAATTCTTTTCATTACCTTCTCCTCTGTTATTATTACCTTTGGATCAAGTTGACCACATTCTACACCACTCATTTCTATCCTGTCCTCGTGACTTTTATATACTGAACCAAAACATTTGCCAAATTCATTTGCCATTTTCATTGGATCTGACAGCACTTCCCCATTAATATGCAATGGGCCTACCATACTACTTCCTTCCCTTTGACTATTTACATAGGCATCAAAACTTGTATTATTCTTACTCATTGCCAGTCTCATTTCAAGCTGTTTTTAAATTGTTTTACTTCCTTTTTAAGTTTCCTTAAGATCTTTTTATACCTATCCCTATTTTCCGGTGTCTTAACCTTTTTCATCTTCTGAAACATCACTTTCTTTTTCCTACAAAGTCTAACTATAACCCTAGTTAGCCATGGAGGCTTTTTTCCTTTGTAGTTATAAACTTTCCTTTGCGGGATACTATTTCATTTAATCTCATTCATTTTTTGTAAGAAAAATTGCCATGATTTCTTTATATCCTGATGTTTCATCATACCCTCCCAATCTATGCTATTCAGTACTCCTCTCATCGCCCTGTAGTCACCCTTTTTAAAAAGATACTGAGTTGTACTACCTTTCACCAGCTCAGTTGCCCAATCCAACAGAAATAGTATAGAATTGTGATCACTTGTTCCCACTTGTGACTGAATGGTAATGTGTTTAATGATCTCGTTCATATTTGTAAAAATGACTTTCAGTATGTTTTCCCCCTTGTTGCCTCCTGGATACATTGCCAGATACACACTGCCATTAGTTTTTCCTGAAATCTACAGTCTATATTATTACCTGTCTGTTTTTTCATCATTCAATTCCTGGCAAATTCAAATCCCCCATCATTACTACATCAGTGTCTTCTACCAGATTAACAATGCAATCCAGAAATGGTTCCATCTCTTCTAAATCCATATCAGGTGCTCTGTAGAAAACTGAAATCCTACATTTTTTTTCCTTTTATTCCCTGGAGTTTGATAGTTATAATTTCAACTACCTAACTCTACAGTTTCCTCTATTGTCCTAATTTCTAATTCTTCCCTAATAAATAGGGCCACTCCCCCACCCCTTCTAGCCTCCCTATTCTTACTAATCAGTCTATAGTCAGGTATATGTTGATACCATCCACTTTCATTTCTCCACCAGGTTTCAGCTACCCCTACCATATCCAATTCACCATCTTTAATCAATATTTCCAATTCTGACATACAAGCTTCATTTAAACTCCTGGCATTACAGAACATAACCTTTAAGTATGACACCCCATTAACTTTACTTTTATTATGAGTATTTTCCCCCCATTCTACCCTTTTTCATCTCCTTCCCCATTAGTCTAAACAGTTTTCAATCTCATTCTTCAACCTCATTCCCAAAATCCCTACTACCCCTAAAATTCAGATGGAGCCCATCTTTACAAAACAACTCGCTGCTGTTATTAAATGTCTCCCAATGCCTGATAAATCGATAGCCACTTGATTCAGTCCACTTCATCAACCATTGTTAAGACAATCCTTTTCTTCTTGTACGCTGATACCCTGGGTTCAGGTAATATTTACGAGATTAATAACTCGCTTCCTTTATCCACCAGTTTCTCCACCAACTTCTTATAGTCCTTCTGCATCTCAGGCAAGGTCTTCCTTGCAATATCATTTATTCTCACATGAATCAATGCTAGGAGGTGCTCCCCTACTGTCTTGAATATATCAGCCATACTGTGCCGATCCAAGATACCTTCCCCAGAAAAACTGCTAACCATTCTGTTCCTTTTGTCGTTTTTACAAATATATTGATCGGTGAATTTTATAATTGAGTCACCTATTACAATTACCTGTCTCTCATCATGATCCCCCCTTCCTCCATCTTCTCCTTGATTTTCATCACAGTCCCCCTCAGCCCTATTTAATTGGCTTGCTGCTCCCAATATATTAAAGCTATTCCTCACCTGTATTCCCCCATATACTGCTTCACCCCCCTTCATTACAATTCATAAGGCCTAAGTTTTCCCTTCCCTCCACATTACCAGTCAATGCGGCCAATTCCTGTTCCCCTCTTAAATATCCTGGGATTGGTTGTAAAGGGTTACCCCCTTCACTTCCTTTTAGCTTTACTTTTCACTCTCCATTCTCCCTGATTACTACTTCCCTCCTCCTCATTTGTTTTTCTTTTCTCTTGACCAATTGCTGATCCATTTCCCTCCCTTGCTGCCTCACTTTTATTCAAACTAGACATGATCCTTAATCTTTCGGAGAGCTCCATCTGGCTCCTCTCAAGTACTTCCAATCTTTCAGTAACCCTTTGCAGATTATCACACAATTCTTTATTCACCTTGCATTTCTTGCATTCATAGGTAGCATAATTTACCCCTAATTTAGCCACTATAAACATTAGGCAGCTACTACAGCATATCATCAGGCCCCCTTCTGATGTTAACATCGACGGGATGCCATTATATTTATTTGTGTCTGCCGACCCCATTTTATACCTTCCATTCATTTCCTACCTTGTTGTTTAGTTCTTTAACAGCTTGTCCCTTCTCCCCACTCTCCGCTAACACGCACACAGATGTGCGTGTCTCCATGCATCTCAACACGCCACAAATGCTCACACAGCTCAAAGGAGCACCTGCTTTTATCTCAGAATGAGACCTGGAGGTACTGAGGGTCTCCGCTCTTACTCTCCTAATTTGCAGCACCTGCCTTACAGCCTGGTATAGTGCTTTATGCACTGACTCCTACTTCCACCCCTTTAAAATGTAGCAAACAAGTAACATCCTAAAAGTAACAGGAATATCTGTACCCTCTGCCTTGCACATAGAGGGTTTTCCAGCTACTGTAGCAGCACTCCAGGGAGTTTTCTCAAGCCCAACACACCACTGTGTTCACGAACAGCACTCTGTCAGCCACTGCCCCCCTGTCTCATCGCTTTTGGTGGTGCCACAGTACAAACAGTGACTTGTAAAGTGCTGCTTGCATGAGCGCCTGCCTTTATCTCAAAACGAGACCCGGAAGTACTGAGGGTCTTCACTCTCACACCCCTAATTTTCAGCACCTGCCTTACAGCCTGGTATAGTGCTTTATGCACTGACTCCTGCTTCCACCCCTTTAAAATGTAGCAAACAAATAACATCCTAAAAGTAAACAGGAATATCTGTACCCTCAAACTAGGACATAGAGGGTTTTCCAGCTACTGTAGCAGCACTCCAGGGAGTTTTCTCAAGCCTAACACACCACTGTGTCCATGAACAGCACTGTCAGCCACTGACCCCCTGTCTCACTGCTTTTGGTGGTCCCACAGTACAAACAGTGACTTCATTGTGTATGTTTTATACTGCACTTGGCACTTTATCGGCTGACAAATGTGAAATAAGAAGTTCACTTTTAAAAAGCTTATGCTGACAGGCTGGCCCAGAGGTGTGGAGGGCTGAGGGAGTGATGACTTACTTCCTGCCATGCTGGCAACCCATATTCATGGTGCGAGCAGGTCACCGGGGTTGGCCGAGATGGGAGAGGATCAAGCATCTGGAGGACAGCTCTCCTCTCCTCTCCACTCTCGGGGAGGGTGGGAACAGAGACCATCACTTGCCTGACACCTAGCGGAGGCTAGGTGTCGGCACACCAGATCCTGTACAGTGGAGCACAGAGGCAGAGCAGCTGACTGGCATGCTGCTGGCAGATGCACATGTGGCTCACCCATTGTCAGCTTGAATGCTCCCCTCTGCAGAAAAGTATAAAACAGCAGTCTGGGTCAAGTGGCATGATGGCCATCCACCACAGACACCACCCCCGAGAAGGCACCTCCTGACACTGAATCTGGTCCTGGTGGTTGGGGTTGGGGCTCCCCACCACCCTGCCATGGAGGGCAACCCATGGGAGTTCAAGGTAGGTGCCTGTAGGTCAGGAGACAGGGCTGGGTGGATGGCAGGTGGAAGAGCCAACCTGGACAGGGGAAGAGAAAATACCAGTAAAAAAAAGCTTATACTTAATCTATACAGTTGGCTCTGAAGTAGCTATGGCAATGCACAGCAGATAGATATATTATCAATCATGCCAACCAGGGAACACTCTGAAGAAGGCAGGGTTATACCAAAATGTCAACACACTCACGTATATGCTCACGTTTGTTCTCCTGGGAAACATTAGAAAGCCCCTTAGTAACAAGGCTTCCGTGGACTAAAACAGACTCTGGCACTCAAATTCTAGCATCTGTAACTCTGTGTGGATTTATCATAAAGCATGGAACTAATCTGAAAATTTTAATTTTGAACTTAGCACCTGGATATAGGCAGCTGAGCCATGAAGAGGAAGGAGTGCATGATGGACTTCTATAATAACAGGCGTAATCTTCTTTGTTCACATGCTTACTGTATTACACTGCTTGGAGGGTTTCTATGTGTTATAAGTAAACTGGCAGGGTAAGATGAATGAATGTCTCCAGCATTTTATTTAGGTAGTGCACATAGAACTTTGGTTTCCTGTATTTGCAAAAAGGTCCCCTGTAACAATTTGGCCAGCTGGGCTCTTGTTTGTACATCTTAACATCTATAGCCTTGCCCCAAATCTTGATTATGTCTGTGAATGGATGAACACTGCAAAACCTGACTTTGTGGTGATAACAGAGTCTTGGTTATGCAAAACAATCTCATATAATTGAATTAAAATGGAAGGGTACCAAATGTGAAAAAAGATCGAGGTAAACGGTGAGGGGGTTGTAATATATGGTGACATCAGGTTTAGAATCTGCAAGTTGCCCTTGTTAGATAATCCACCATGCTCTATAGAGACTTTGGCCTTGGAAAGTTTATTTAAAGCCACTAAACCAATTTGTTTTGTGAGCTGCTATAGCCAACTGTGATCCAGTGTGTGATCAGCTGTGCAGGCTGACATTGCAGACAAGAGCAGTCAGCGTTTTCCATTGCCAATCATGAGCTATTTTAGTAAGAAAGATTCCGAGTTTGAATGCCCCAGGCAGAATGTGAGCTCTACAAAGTCCTCGGATTTGCTTTGGAGGAGGTTGCAGGAGCTACTGATTGGCAGGGTGCTCAAGTCCTTGCTGGAGCCCGTGGATGAATGCCACTTATGTGCTAGAGGTGAGCTGGATGAGGGGAAGGCTGCTGGTTGAGGGAGGAGCATGTGCAGCCCTTACCAGCCCACAGGGAAAGACCGCCACTGTCACCGATTGAGAGTTCTTTAGCAGGTACAGTACTGCATTCCCAGATTGAAATCCTCCAGGCTAAGTGTGAGCTCTGCCTTTGAGTTCCAGAAAGTTCAACAATTGGCTGGAGCGGACTCTTGATTAAAAAAACATGGCACTTGGTTACAGCGCCCACCCCATATAACAGGCAGAATGTGCTTACACAGATGCACCCGTTATAAGCAGTGGGGACTGTAGCTCTTCTGGGGACAGCCACAGTGTGCACAAATTAGGGTCAGAAACACCAGCCACCAAAATTCCTGCAGTTCCTGGCATGATGACAAAATGTTCCACCTCAGTTGTGTGGAACTAGTTTCATATAAATTCCAAAAATGAATGTGTTGCTGTCTGCATCTTTTGTCAGTGGGAAGTTAGCAGGGGGAAAGAAAGGGGCCAGTTCGGGACATACCTAACAGGGCATTTGCAAAGAGCACATTCAGCTGGGTAGCAGTCCTGAGCAAGAGAAATATATCCGTGATAAAAATAATCCTACAGACAATAGTGATGGTGAAGAGACCGAGAGACAGGGCAGAAAAAAAAAAATACGTTCAACTTCACTGGCAAAAGTATTTGGACAAGTCACAGCTTCACCACTGCAATTCTGTGTTTTTTGCGCCCCTGCATGAACTAAACAGCAGTCCATTACTGCAATGATTGAACAAAAAACTGCCTAGAGTAGATCACATTAAGTCACATTAAAAATTAATCAGTTAATGCCTGAATTTATTGCCAAGGACCTGCAACCATTTTCTGTGGTCAAGAATGAAGGTTTTTGAGCCCTTTTAAAATATTTTGTTCCACTCTGTTATCTCCACTTTTATTTAGCAGAGTAAGCCTCTGAGGTGTTCCTATACCCGTTTGGGTGCTCTGAAACACCAGGGTGGCCTTAAACTCCCTAACATCTTTTTGTATTACCTGGCTGGACACACTGCTAAATATGCAAAATTGCCTACGGTCCCTTCACGGTCAGACACTCCAGACCATATCTCAATGTGGCTCCAGATTGAAAGATACCTCATCACTCAATCGACTCTCTCTCCCAATAGTCTCCATTTTATTTCACCCAAATCATTTCTGCTGTCCCTGAAAGTTCATGTCCAAATGTGCCGAGCTCTTTGCTATGACAACTTAAGGGATATAGCACAGCCAATTTGTTTTAACCACAATTTTAAGGTAGGGAGCCAAATAATAGCACTGGGAGGGCTCCCTTACTTGGAAGGGAAAATAGTTGGGGACCTGGTCTCTGATGGCTGGCTCCTGGACAGCCAGGCCTTGCTAATCGAGTTTCAACTACCACTTTGATGCATTTTTAATGTGTACCAGCTTAGCTATTCACTGATAAGTTGGTCTGGCATGAGTTCATGGACCACCAACCAAGGGGTCCTTCTCCGCATGCTTCAATCCTTGGCCTGGCAGCCTCACTCTGTTTCGCAAATTATGTCCACCTGTTCCCCAAACTTTTCCCAGGTCTTACAGGGTATTTCCAATATTGGTCCTCCGCTATCCCGGTTAACGATTTTAATTGGGACCACATTTGGTCGGACCTGTATAAGAATACTGCCAATGACAAACTCTACCTAACTCAATTTTACATCCTGCATAACATATATTTCACTCCTGCTAAGCTAACAGTGATAGGAAAAGTTGCCTCATCCCTTTATACCAGATGTGAATAAGATACTGGATCACTGTTTCATGTTCTGTGGAAATGATCAAAGGTTGCCATTCTCTGGGAGCAGATTCGACAAAGGGTAAATCCCCCTTTAGGTTTAGAGAATTTCTTTACTCCTGAAATCTGCCTAGAGGGGATTTTTCCCAGATTAATGTCACAGAGCAGGGTTAGCATATGTCCTTAATCTCTCTGACAGTGAAGTGGGTGGTACTACGCCATTGGAAGGATAGCATATCCATTTCATATCTTGAATGGCTATCTGAACTCCTGGCCAACCTTCATTTTGACAGGATGGTGGCTAGCCTCCAGGGTAAGCTGAATGGCTATACTAGGAAATGGGGCAAGCTTCAAACCTTATTCTCATCTCAATCAGGTCTTTAGGTGGTGCCTTAGACCTGACTTTACCCCTCATCTGTGACTCCCAACTGATTAGCTATCCCAGACAGCTCCCTAAGGTTACCATGATGGGACCTAGGGACCCTGGTAGATCTATGTTCTCCTCGTGATTCTGTACACCATTATCTCTCTTGGGTAGACCTTAGAACTGGAGTTTCATGATTCTCCATTGGTGGGTTGTGGGGGGGCAGCGGAGGATGGTGGGGTGAGTCTTGGGTGGTTGATTATTTGTTAAAATGCTCATTGTATTTGTTTGCTGACATTTTTCACTGTTGTGACCTAATACAGCATATTAAATTTAAATATATATATATATATTTTGCTCCATGTTACAATATACCAAGCCATAAATATTTTGCAACTGTCGCTGTTCACAAAATGTACAAATGTATGCAGAGTAAAAAATAAAATTGGTTCTTAAAGAGAGTGAATGTGGTGCAGCGCACCTGACCACAAAAATGTGGATGAGTTCTCAAACCACTGATTATATGTGCATCACAGCACATTAGGTGTCACAATCATCTTCAAACACTGCCACAAGCAGCAGTGTACAGGAAGGAAGGCAAAGACCTCTGGCATGGTGGTGCTGTGGGTTGGACATCACCCCTTGCGCTACTCCAGCAATCTGGGTTAGGGAACGAGCCCAGGTCGGTGGGAGTCAGCTGGGGGGGAGGGAGGAGTTGGACTGAGTTGCCATTTGGCAGCTCTCCTCTCCTTCCCTGGGGAGGGTTAGGCACTGCTTCAACTAGTGGATGGTGTCAGGAGGGGAGGATGCTGTTAGGCACTTGGCGGAAGCCATGTCTCAGCATGGTTCCCTGCCTGGAGGTTGGTCCCATGCACCAGCATCCTCTGGGGTGGGATTAGGGATCATTTAGTCACTCATGTAACCACATAAAACCCCCAACCCAAGTGCCATGCAGCGAGATCCTCAAAATTGGGGAGATGGGGGAATTGGATCAGTGGTATGCCACCACTGAGCCTGGGCCAGCAATCGGTGGGTGAAAAATGTGCCATAAAAAAATAAATACAAATTAATAAAAAGAAGGAAGACAGAATGGCAGCTCTGTGTTAGCATGTTTGGTAAGCATCACACCACTGACAATATTTTGGAAGAGTTACGTGACAAAATTTCTGAGTGGTTAGAACTCCTGGGACTCAATACTAAATTTGTGGTTTCAGACAATAGTGCCAATATTATTACTGCATTGAAATGTGGTGATTTTACTCACATTCTATGCTTTGCATACTCATTAAATCTGTTAGGATGAGTTTTCCTTTCCAGTGACAACAGTAGTGTAACACTAGTGCGAGCTGCAAAGAAAATCTGAGGCCATTTTAGTCATTCTATGAAATCAGGTGGTATCTTGGCTGACCTTCCGAAAAAAAACAGCTTGTCAATACAGCAACTAAAACGAGCTGTTCTGACAAGATGGAACTCAATGTTTTACTTGTGTGCAAGACTTCTCATACAAAAAAGGGCAGTCCCTGAATAGACCATGGAGCACAACGTAGCAGATGGTGTTGTGCTGAATTCATTCCAGTAGGGCCTCATGAAGCATCTTGTATTGCTCTTAACTCCCTTTGAGGAAGCAACTCAACAGATTAGCAAAGAGAATGCTACTCTAAGCCAGGTTATTCCCATCACAAATTTATTGAAAAGGAGCTCAGGAGGCTGTGTAAAGGTTTTGAACAAAATGGAGACAAATCGGATGCATCCCTTATGGACTGATACAGCAGTTCCAAAATTGCAGGACTTAACAATACCATGACAGACAAAGATTTTCTTCTTCCAACTCTTCTTGATCCTCTGGTTTATGTCGCAACAGCTGCCTCCTTCAGATCTCGGTGACTCTCAACTTAAATACAAAAACATGCTGATTTCATCAATTGCACAGGAAAAGCAAGGAACTGTAGCTGACAATACAAATGAATCACACGCTGTAGATGCTGCATCTGATGATGCAACATGTATTGGTCCTGACAGCAACAATTTCAAGTTAGTGACGCCATGTACTCCTTCATCAACACTGGGCAGTCCTGCACAAAGTCCTCTTTCACGGCCCTTGAAAAAGGCATGTAATTCTGAAACTCATACAGATGATTCTTAAACTTTTTGGTCAAGACTCATGGAAACTGATAATTCAGAAATGTATGCCATGGAGCCACCTTCTTTGCCTTTTGTCTGATCTTGTGGATGCCCATTTACGAGACCCACTCATTAATATTACTGATGACCATTTGAGTACTGGCTAGAAAAGAAAAACATTTGGCATGCACTATCTGCCTTTGCTATATAGCTTATTAGCCCCCCACACTAGTGTTTACTGTGAGTTTATATTTAGCATAGCTGGAAATTTCATGTCTCATAGCCATGCAAGGCTCACTCCGGAAAATGTACAGTGCCTTATTTTCCTAGAAGTTTCAACAAATTATCTTACCAGTTCAGTGAAGAGTGGCAGGAACATAAAAGCGATGATGATGATGATGAAGAGCTGCAACAGGTGTCTCATAGTAAGGGTACTTTCTTGGTGGTGTTTGAAGATGATGGTGATGATATTTCATTTAATGACTTACTTCTTTGAATTCAGAGAACAACGGTCAGCAACCATAATGAAAAGATCAAATAAAATAAATTCCTTCTAGTGAGCTCATAGTGTATATGACTTTATTGCTGTATGTGTTTTCACATTTAATTTGGGAACTCAGGTGGAGTTTAATTTTTTTAATCAGCAAGTTAAAAATGCAAACAGAGAATTGCTGGGTGTCTGGGGTGGAGGGCAGGGCCAAGGGACGAACATAAATGAAAAAATCTATGTGCACAGCTGCTGTCAGTCCTCAGGAACACACCGTTCAGACCTCTGCTGGCTTAATGACTGTAGGAGCGGTGACAGGGCTGGGAACTGGCAGGTGGGCCTCATGGCAGGAGTAGATGGCAGTCAGGGCCAAACAGCTCTATCAAAAAAAAGCATTTATAACATAGTTGATTGCACATGGCCGCCATGAGTGCCAGCCCCCATGGTCCTTGGGTCCCACACTGTGTGGATGCCTGCCGGCTTGATGACAGAGGAGAGGTGAAGGGCCTGGGGACTGGCAGATGGGCCTCATGGCAGGAGTAGGTGGAGGTTGGGGTCAAACAGCTTATAACAAAAAAAAAAGTATACTATACTCTACTGCATTAAATGCCATTAAAGTGGCATTAAAAACCTCAGTATGAATCCATTAAGTTTTACATTAAATTTCCCCATTAAATTTCCATTAATCGGTACATAAATAATGGCCAAATTAACAGTGTGAATATGTGAAAGCATTAAAATTCCCCAAAATTTAATGCTTTTTTCATGTGGTTTAATACCATTAATTTTTTAATGCCCATTAATCTTAAGTGCCCACCGGCTATGAAATGAATGCCCATTACTTGTTGTTAATGGCCATTAAGTTAATGGTGTTTGGGGCATAAATATTTTCTGCTATTAAATTATTTTAATGGTTTCTTTTAATGACGTTCAACCATTAATTTTGCCTGCCATTAATGCAAGTTAATGGCCATCAGATGTGCCATTAATCTGACCATTGAAAGGGCCATTAATTTAATCTGTATTTTGAATGTGTGAAGTAATGGTCATTAAGCCATAGTTATATCTTGATGGGCTAATTAATGGCATTTTCCCATTAAATAAAACCCTTAATACCCCATTAATCGGTACATAAATAATGTCACCATTAAATTTTTTAATTGCCGTTATTATTTTAATGGTATTGTAGAAATATTGTTGAAATCACAGAAAGAGCAGAACCAAACCACACAAAAACACGTATCCTGGATTTTAGGGGGGCAGACTTTGGGAAAATGGGGAGATACTTGAAAGAAGCATTAAGGGGAATGGGACAGGAATCAGGGGTTAAGGAACAGTGGGCAGTATTTAAAATGGGGATTACAAGAACAACAGAATTATGCATTAAGCAGGTTAGCAAGAGGAAAAGGAAGAGGAGACCATTATGGTTTTCCAAAGAGGTAGCAAAGAAAGTGAAAGCCAAAAAGATTGCATTCAGGCAATACAAAAAGACACAGGCAGAAGGGGATAGGGAGAAGTACCAGGAGAAGCAAAGGGAGGCAGGGAGGTCAGCAAGGGAAGCCAAAGCTCAGACAGAAGAACACATTGCAAAATCAGTGGGTAGAGGGGACAAAACCTTTTACAGGTACATAAGTGAAAAAAGAAAGACAAAGGGAGGGATAGTGAGACTGAAGGGGGAGGATGGGGCCATGTGGAGGATGACAACAGTAAAGCTGACATATTGAACAGGTATTTCTGCTCAGTCTTTTACTGAAGAGGAGGAGGTAATGGGTCTGAGGGGAGCACAAGGGATGAGAATGGTGCAGAAATGGACACAAGTCCCTTTACACGAGAAAGGGTCCTGAAGGAACTGGAAGTAAAGAGTTGATAAAGCAATGGGGCCAGATGGGTGCACCCAGGGTCCTTAAAGAACTAAGAGAGGTGGTGGCTGAACCTCTGGCTATCCTGTTTAGCCGATCACTGGAAACAGGGGAGGTACCCAAAGACTGGAGGACAGCAGATGTAGTCCCCTTGTACAAAAGTGGGAACAAAGAGGAAGCAGGGAACTACAGACCAGTCAGCCTCACCTCGGTAGTGGGGAAGATCATGGAAGCACTACTGTAGGAGAGATTGGTGGAACATCTGGTTGTCAATGGACTACAGGACCCAAGGCAGCATGGTTTCACCAGGGGGAGGTCATGTCAGACAAACCTCGTTGAATGTTTTGACTGGGTGACTAGGGAGGTGGATCAGGGGAGGGCAGTGGACATGGCCTATCTGGACTTCAGCAAGGCCTTTGACACTGTGCCACACAGAAGACTATTACACAAACTGGGGAATATGGGTGTGGGCAGGACAGTAGTGTGGTGGGTAGGTAACTGGCTGGGTGGCAGGACACAGAGGGTGGTGGTAAATGGCTGTCACTCCACAGAGGGAAGAGTGACCAGTAAGTACCACAGGGATCAGTGCTGGGACAGGTCCTATTCAACATCTTCATCAGTGACATTGCACAGGACCTAGAAGGCAGAATTTCACTGTTCGCTGATGACACAAAGCTCTGTAACAGAGTAGACACACCAGAGGGTGTAGACAGAATGAGAAGGACCTGCAGAAACTTGAAGAATGGTCAGGTTTGGCAGTTGAAATTCAATGCAAAGAAGTGCAAGATAATGCATATGGGGTACAAAACCCCTGGCACAATATATCAGTTGGGGGTGAGGATATAGCATGCACCAAGCAGGAAAGGGATCTTGGGGCTGTCATCTCTGATGACCTCAAGGTAGGGAAACAGTGTGACAAGGCAGCTGGTAAAGCAAATAGGATGCTGGGATGTAGGCAGGGCATCACCAGCAGGAAAAGGGAGGTCATAATTCCGCTATACAAGACACTAGTGAGGCCCCACCTGGAGTACAGTGTACAGTTCTGGAGACCATACCTCACGTAGGACATAGACAGGGTAGAGAAGGTTCAGAGGAGGGCAACAAAGATGGTGCATGGATTGCATCACAAGTCCTATGAAGACAGGTTGAAGGAACTGAACATGTACTCCTGGAGGAGAGGAGGGGAGAGGGATATGATAGAGACATACAAGTATCTTACAGGGAGGAACAGGGTGCAGGAAAACACTATTTTTAAGTGAAAAGATGTTCCAGGACTAGAGGGCATGGGATGAAGTTGGAGGGAAGACGATTCAGAGGAAACATGAGAAAGAATTTCTTCACAGAACGGATGGTGGACAAGTGGAACACCCTGCCAGAGGAAGTGGTGGGGGCTGAAACAATCACGGGATTTAAGAATGCGTGGGATAGACATAAAGGAATTCTGGAGGTCAGGGGTAAGGGGCTACAGACTTCTAGGAAAACAAACTGAACTTACAAGCTCAAATTGGCAGACTGGGTGGGCCATAGGCCCTTATCTGCCGACACTGTCTATGTATCTATGTATCTATGTAGAATTTTAGTGGTGCCATTAATAACATAATAATCCATTACAACCCAGGAATTTTAATGGGCCATTAACTGTAGTGAATTAAACCCTGTTGAATTCACCAATAAGTTGATTTTTGATGAGCTAATTACTGTTACAGAAAACACTGATGCATACCAGTACCCATCAGCATGGTTCACTTGAATATAGAGTCTGGATCAATATCTGACAAAAATGACACTATTTTCTTTTTTAGCTGTTTGCATCACAACTTTTTAAACCTCAAGATTGCATTGTGGTTGCTGTGTGTTTCACATACTTAAGTCTGTATGAGTACTGCGCTAGATATAAACTGTAATAAGTATTTCACTTCCTCAGCAGTAACACAATTGATCTCCTAAAGCATAGGTATATAAGCTTTAACTGCCAGAGACCCTTGAACCTATTCAGAATCCAGCTTTCTTACGGCATCTCAGTGTCTTTAGTGACAAATGTCTCATGGTACTTGAGTCATAGGATATCATAATGCTGTAAAGTTCTCAAAATGGATCGATATGAAGGGTTTTCAACACATCAATTGTCAGTATTTTAACAGACATAGAAAATTGCAACAATAATGAATAAGGTACAGTAGCTTTTCCATAGATGTAGGTGTTATTGCTTTTTGTTATAAAATCTGTCATCGTCTCATATAAATTGAACATTGTAAACATCTTGTCACAAAAGTGTGCATTTGTATAGTATGCATTAATGTTCAAGCATTCTGTTCTGTAAGCTACAAATTATCCCATGAACATGACTGTATGGGAGCTTTTACATAAAGTCGTGGAACTGTAATATAATGTCTAATCTATATTATTTAAAAGGAGAAACAGAAAGCAAATATTTGTTCTCCACACTTCCATTACTTTTTTTTTTTAACTCTGTTTGTGTGCCCCTGCCACTCTGCCAGACTCTTCCCAGTGACCTCCGGCCACCGTCTGTACTTCTTTACATGACTGGGCTACCCCTTCAGCTCCTCTCTGGCACCGGGCATTCCCTGGTCTGCCCTCCAGGGAAGGGTCACCCCCACCCAGGGGAGAGGGGGACCAGCGGAGGGAGCCAAGCCCGATTCCAGTACTGTGGACCGGGGAGACAGCCACCTTCGCCTATCAGAGGAAGGAGGTAGGGGGGGTTTACTTGCTTAAGTCCCCTGTGGAACCCAGCTTGTCATGGTACATGCTGTCATGGCTCCACCCCCAGGTTCTATGCCACACTGCTACTTTCGGCTACCCCCAGCTGCCAGAGGTCGCTCCTTGAGTGAGCGTTGTGCTTCCTGGGAGGAGAGAGCAGTCCTCCAGATGCTCAATCTCTTCCCTTCCCTTCTGACCCCCAATGACCCAGCTCATTCCCAAACACGGGTCACCGGCATGGTGCAAGGTGTGGCATTCAGAGCCTCAACCTTAAGTGCCACCAGGCCAGCGCCACTTCCATTAACTTGTTGCAGAGTTCTGCTGTAGGTAACCACTGACTTTCATGTACAACAGGAAATGGAATGCTAGGCACACAAATACTGTACAGCTACTCATCTTAAAACTACTAAATGGTGATAGCTCAAATTGAATATTAAAAATGTAACAATGTAAAACTATGAGCTGTTACCTAAACGAAAACGTAACTCAGTTCTAACCTGATTGCATGTTTGACCAAGACATATTTGTTGATTCATGCTCACTGCAAATACTTGCTGCTGCTGCAGTTGTGAACACCTTATTTTGTTCAAATTAAACTATGTTGATACTTTTTTCCCATAATTTCTGTCAAACACCATTTTATAATTTGGTACAACAGTTAAAAGCACCAATTGACAGGTATGACAAGCTTTCAAAATCATGACCATCAGGTACAAAGTTGTGATTTGATTTTGTTTGGTTTTAAGTTCCTGTTTTGCATGTTAAGAAGTGTGTGTTCTACATTTATCAATGCCCACATGAAGTGAGTCAACCAATAGCTACAGAATTGTTTTTTGTATTGCACCCCCAAAAAATCATCAATGTTTTCAATATGCCAGGACCTACTCTTGAGACACTGTCATTTAGGTGATGTAATTTATCAATTTCTATCGACATTCAAATAGTGTCTCAGCTAAAGACACACAACACACACATGCACTATGCAGTATGCATGACACGGCCACCAGAAACACTACTACATGCCTGTGCCCCATTGTGCATGATCAATGTTGCCTCCTTACATTGACCAAGCACAACAAGGCTGCTGCATTAGTGGTGTGTGGGCTGTCCTGTGTCATACATGACAGATACTGAGGGCTGGATATTCAAACTGCACTATTTTGTGGCGCAAGCCCTTGCGCTGCACAAAATAGTTGTGCAGGGGTGTGGCCGAGGCGATATTCAAAGAAGTTGCGCTATTGAGCAACTCCTTTGAATATCCCCCTGTCACAGCACTGTGCATGGCACAGTGGAACTTGTGCCACCACAAGTGGTCAGAGTGGAGCATTCAAGTTGTGGTGGCACAAGTACCATTGCGCCATGTGCAAATTTCCCATATTCAAAAGGTGACATGCAAATGGGGCCATAATTCATGCAAGGCGAAGAGGGGGCCATTTGCATCTATTTATGGCCCCATTAGCATGCAGGTGTGCCGATCCCCGAGGATTTGCGCCTGGCACCCTGCCAGGCAGCAGCCATCAGGGACCGATGCCCCCTGCAGCCCAGTCACAGGCAAAAGTGTAAAACAGACCTCACCGGACCGATCCGACGCGTGGCAGCAAAGTGTCATTCCCCCCCCCAAGGACATTTATATCCCTGGTGGTCCAGTGGACCCTGAAGCCTGATCGCAAGCTAAGGTGTAAGTACCTCCACCAGCCTGATCGCAGGCTGCCAAATGTTCCAACACCCCCACCAAGAACATATCTCTGGTGGTCCAGTGGACCGCTAAGCCCGATCGCGGGCTGCCAAATGTTTCAACACCCCCAAGAACAAATCCCTGGCGATCTAGTGTCCCCACCCCACCCACCCATGAAGACCCACCACCCGCTCCCCGGGCCGGTGGGCGGCAGCATCCACCCGCCTGCTGCGCCGCTAACTGACTGCCGTAGGGCTTGCACCGGCATTATGCGAGCAGTTAATGGGGCCGCATAAGGCAGTCCAGATGTGAATGAATTAATTCATATATCTGACCGCCTGTAACGATATGGGCTGCACGCCCATTAGCTCTTGCTCTGCACCAATAGGCATGCAGCCCAACCGGCAGTCAGTCGGGCGGGCAGCGGGTGGCAGGCGGTGGGATACTGCCGCCCGCCGCCGCGGGGAGCGGGTGGTGAGGCTTTGTGGGTGGTGGGGGACACTAGATCACCAGGATTTGTTCTGGGGGTGTTGAATATTTGGCAGCCCGCGATCGGGCTTAGCGATCCACTGGACCACCAAGGATATGGTCTTGGGGGTTGGACACTTTGGTGCCACGATCGGGCTGGTGGGGGGTTATTTTTCACTTTGGTGCCATGATCGGGCCAGTCAGGGGAGGGAGGTATTTTCGACATATGCCCGCGATCAGGCCAGTCGGGGAGGGGGTTACTATATGCCCACGATTGGGCTGGGGGGGCAAAGGGAGTAGGTTGAGGGCCACCCACAGGTGGCAGCTACTGTGTTGCACCCTGCAATGTGGCAGCTCACCTGTGGGTGGCCCTCGACTTACTCTTTTTTTTTGGGCTCAAAGTTGTGCAGGCGCAGGTTGGGGGTTGAGCCTGCACAACTCTGCACAGCCCACTGAATATCGGGCTGTGTAGTTTATGCATGGTTCCTCCCCCTCCTGTTCAGTATGCATTCAGTTGCATTACGCTGTTGCTCAGCTTGACTTGGGGGCCCAACTGCCTCCTGCTGAATATGGCAGAATGGCGCAATTTCCGACTTGCGCAGGCGCAACCCTATTGCGCATGGCGTAACCCTTTTGAATATCCAGCCCTCTGTGTGTGTGTGCATGTGCGTGTGCGCGCATGTGTGTGTGTGTGTGTGTGTATGGATTCCTGGTGCTGGAAAAGACAGATGAAAATATGACACAAGGTAATCAGGCTCCAAGTTCCTAACACAACATTTTCATCTGAATTTGGTTATACAAGAAATACAGAAACAAGTTGACAATTCAACAATGACATTCACACAATGTCCCACAGACACATACACACACACACAGTGCAGCATGCATGACATGGCCACCAGAAACACTACTACATGCCTGTGTCCCATTGTGCATGATCAATGTTGCCTCCTTACATTGACCAAGTACAACGGGGATGCTGCATGTAGTGGTGTGTGGGCTGTCCTGTGTCATACGTGACTGACACTGCGTGTGTGTGTGTGTGTGTGTGTGTGTGTGTATGTGAATATGCATTCCTGATGCTGGAAAAGACATGACTATATGATGCAAGGTAACCAGGCCCCCAAGTACCTAACACAACATTTTCATCCAAATTTTGTTATGCAAGAAATACGGAAACAAGTTGACAATTCAACAATGACATTCACAAAGTGTCCCACAGACACTCACACACACACACACACAATGCAGCACACGTGACATGTCCACCAGAAACACTGCTAGCCTGTGCCCCATTCTGCATGATGAATGTTGCCTCCTTACATTGACCAAGCATGCATGTAGTGGTGTGTGGGCTGTCCTGAGTCATACGTGACTGACACTGTGTGTGTGTGTGTGTGTGTGTGTGTGTGTGTGTGATGTGTGTGTGTGTGTGTGTGAAATGGATTCATGGTGCTGGAAAAGACAGATGAAAATATGATGCAAGGTAACCAGACCCCCAGTCCCTAACACAACATTTTCATCTGAATTTTGTTGGTCAAGAAATATGGAAACAAGTTGATGATTCAACAATGACATTCAGAGTGTCCCACAGACACACCACCCACACACACACACACACACACACACACACACACACACACACACACACAGTGTCAGTCACGTATGACACAGAACAGCTCACACACCACCACATGCAGTAGCCCCATTGTGCGTGATCAGTGTTGCCTCCTTACATTGACCAAGCACAACGGGGATGCTGCATGAAATGATGCGTGGGCTGTCCTGTGTCATACGTGACTGACACTGTGTGTGTGTGTATGTGTGTGTGTGTGCGTGTGTGCGTGTGTGTTTGTTACCGTGTATAAAGGTAATTACAACATGCGTACTGTAATGCTTCCTGCCCCAAGACACAATGTTGTCAGATATGAAAACTTAGTAAAGCAGAAACTGTTCCTGTAGTTCCTTGAAGAACAGTCCAGCATCTTGTATATTAAATCCATTGTTATGGTACTGTACAATGCCATTATTTTTTGATGTCTGCCATACACAGAAATCCATATTTGGATTGTCTTGAGAGTCCAAAGGGTTGATTTTCACCATTGGTATTGTTATATTTTTTGGTTCTATGATTTTACCATTTTCAACTTTCCAAATTGGCTTGTAACAGCTTTTAACTGATAGCACAGAATTCTGCTTTTCCAATAGTCCCAAATATAGTTCTCCATTGTCCCATTCCATAACGACAACATCGCTGTCTTCTTCGTAATTTCTATGCATTATTTCTTCTCTACGCCCTTTTGTTTCATCACGCTTCTTCAGATGGTTGCTTCTTTTATTTGGCTTTGTTAAATGTATTGTGTTTGACTCTTTACTCCGCAAGTTGCTTGAATTTGACTTTTTAGAATGTTCATCAGTTACTGGCTGTAAGTTTTTCATGTCCCAGACAATGAGCTGCTTTAATGAAACGTCTGCAAAGGAGTGCACGTTGAGTGACGCCTCTGGTAGTTCATTATAACATTCTTCACCCTTCTTGATGTTATTTCTGTGTATTACTTTAACCGAAACCTCTCCGTATTTTGTATTTCTCTGATGTACAAAAATGCCTTCTCCTAAATTACTTCCTATTTTGTTTGTAATCAAAACTTGTTGACCTAGGGAAAATATTAGTGTTTTGGGTGTCATTTCTAAAGCTGTATTTGACTGATCAGAGAGTCTCTCTTCCTATGTTCTTTGGACATTCTTTTTCCTCTTTCTTTATCCAGTAAGTACTTTCTACGATTCTATAGGTGTAGTCCTAGCCTCTGCCCTACTTTCAGTCTTTGTGTTCTGAGTTGTCGTGCTACACGCTCAATAATTTGAAAAAAAAGCTGCTTTTTTATGCTCATTAATTTTAGACAGCAGTGGTGCTTTTCTCCACAGATTGGCAGCCTGTGCTGCGTCCCTCATTACACCACGAAAAAATGCCTGTGCCTTATTTGGTTTTCCGCTAAGGTGTTTTTTGAAGCAGTTGCTTTACTGTATAACTCTCTGAAGATGTCACCATCGATACATTAAGGTCTTCTTTTGGTTTATTACAGTCCATCTCTGTTACTTCCATTGATAAATCACTTGATGAATTGTGTGCATTTCTTTTCTTTAAAAATTTACGCAATAAGTCACAGTCTTTGAACTTTTTAAATATATCATTTATGTCACCTTCACTGAAATACATGAGCATGTCAAGATCCACATCATTATCTACAATAAAAGATGGTAATTATAACTAAAGTGAATACACAAATATCTTATTATGGCTATATATTGCCATATACAGCATTAAGGAGCTAAACAGATGTTTTGCTACATTATGTAATAAAAGTACATAAAATGGCAATCACCAAATGTTACCGAGCTGATGCCATTAGCACATGTCTCTGGATCTACTGACAAATATTCAGGTGAAGATGCCTATTCAGATAAACAATGATTTATACAAGAACTGGTTGATGCAAAAGAAAACAACATTTATATCCTGTAAACAGAAGCTCACTGTAGACGTCCGTCAGTGACATGTCAACACCTTCCCCATCCTGCACCCACTCCCTGGACCAAGGTGGTATTTGAATAGAAAATTATGGCGGTGCAGTAGGTGCAGAGCCCCTTTGTGTGGGTGGTTTGTGGGGTGAAGCCCACCAAAGAAAAAAACACAGTTTTAGTTGTGTGGCTGCCCACCGACTGCCAATCGCGGACAACATTGAACCTGTCACTGTGATGCCGTTCAATGGCTTTGGTGTTGAACAGTCATCATAGAACCGATTGATACTTTCAAATAGTTAATGGTTATTATCAATAGTGGTACTGAAGGCATAGTCACACTAAGTAGGTGGAGGGACCTGAGAGGTCATGGTCTTACATTAGATATGGGGAGATATATTTAAAAAAGGAAACACATTTTCACACTTAGTGTTCAGTCAGAATAGAACACCGGGCCAAGAGGATTTATCAAGTAAGACAGTGTATAGTTTAAAAGGAGATTGTCAGGTTGAGAAGTGGGTTTTAATTGCAATTTTGAGTGGAAGTAGCACAGATGGGGGCACTCTCAATCAGACTCAATGGGCCATGTTACATGTTTCTTCTGT
Source organism: Neoceratodus forsteri (assembly GCA_016271365.2). Classification (NCBI taxonomy): domain Eukaryota; kingdom Metazoa; phylum Chordata; order Ceratodontiformes; family Ceratodontidae; genus Neoceratodus; species Neoceratodus forsteri. The sequence goes on along the minus strand of CM057456.1, from coordinate 43,496,103 downwards.
CAAATTCATATCTTTCTCTGTTTGTATGTTCTCTAACTATGTGACTTGTGCCTCATATTTGCTAATCAGTCATATCACCAATTTTCTTTTCCATTTATTGATTTCAGCATTTTCTCTTCCAGGTACATCAATCAATGTTATATTGACAACACAAATGGTGCACTTTTGTTCCCATTATTATGTTGGCGCACATGCGCAGCCAATATCTTGTGGCAGTGGGGATTTGTAGGCGCAGTCGCTGTTGGGCGAATGCAGTGCACGCACCAGTAGGTGCGTCCCTCATTCCCCAATCAGCAATGCCACACCATGCATACTAAGCTGGGGAGCACATCTAAGGAAAGGCCTGCTGCAATCTGAGCAAAGTTCATCACACATAGCGGGCCCTTCCTACGTGCTCGCCAGCTAGTAGCATGGTGGCACAGTGGCCGCTACTCTACCGACAGTGACGACTTCGGGGTACCCAATCCCCCAGTTGGCTTCCCTGCCCCTGGAAGTATGTGCTGATGGGGGAGCTCACTACCCATTGGCAGAATGTGCCCCCCCACCTCATTGTTTGCCAATAGGGGTGCCCAATCCTATTCGGCATCTGCCCCCCTTCCTATTGTACTGTGTCAATGGGGGAGCCTACTCCCCATCGGCATCATGTCTCCCTCCCCTTCTTCTGTGCTGATGGGGGTGCCCAATCCCCCATCAGCTACTGTACCCCCCAAACAAAAGAAACGACCTGTAAAAAAGAAAACCGTCCATGTTTTTTTTTCCCTTTGTCCCTGTAAACTGAAAACGGTCCCTCGTAGTCTCCCTACCCACCACCCGCACCCACCCACTGCGCACCCTGCCTCCCCACACCCCCCACCCCAACCCATACTTACCTCTGGAGTCCGGCGTGACAATCTTTGCTGGACCGGGAACACGTCTGCACGCTTCAAAGCCAACCGCGAACTGAGGAAATGCCGGTAAGCTGTATAATGGAATGAATAGGGGTTTTTCAACTTTGTTCCATATCTTGGGCATTTTTTGGAATTTTTGCACCAAATTTTCAACATGGGGTTTTTGGAACCCCTCCTCATGAATTCTGTCACATTGTTGATGTTACTCAGTCCAGAAAGCTGATTTCGCAGTCACTGCGCAAAATCACCTTTTGGGACTGATTAACACAGGGACAGTGGCAGTGTTCATGAGGTGGGCTCTCAAAAAGCCTATGCTGCAAATTTGGTGGAAAAAATCCAAAAAATGGCTGTTTTATGAGCGTGCATTGCACAGTTGCTACGCAAGCTCGTAACTTCACAAATTCGCAATATTTTCATGCCAGATTTTCAACATTGTCATTTTTCTACACCTCCTTGTGAACAGTACAGCTGTAATTTTTTAACATCCTGGCCGAAATGTGTTTCCACACTTCCGGCACACAATACCGCTGTCACTGTGGGAAATCAGTGTTTGGGCCAGATTGCAAAAATAACAGTGACACTGTTCATTGGCAGAGGTCCTACAATGCCTATGTTGAAAATTTGGTGACAATACTCAATAAAATGATTGTGTTATGAGCGTACATTGCGCAGTTTGCACGCACGCTTGTAACATTGTGCATTTGTAATATTTTCACTCTGGAGTTTCACCATTGGCATTTTTCCACACCTCTTGATGAACAGTAAAACTGTCATTTTACAAATCCTGCCTGAAATGTGTTTTTGCACGTCCGGTGAAGAATAGCGCGGTCTCTGTGCGAAATCACTTTTTGAGACTGCTTGAGGACATGACAGTGACACTGTACATGAGTAGAGGTGCTAAAATGCCTATGTTGAAAATGTGGTGCCAAAACTATATAAAATGCCTGTGTTACAAATGTGCATTGCGCGTTTCCCATGCACCCTTGTAACTTCACAAATTTGCAACACTTACATGCCACATTTTTACCACTGCCATTTTTTACACCTCCTTATGAACAGTACAGCTGTCGTTTTTCACATCCTGCCCAAAATGTGTTTTCACAATGCACTACCAAAGGCAATGCCAGTACGACAACATTCGGCATTGACAAATGCCTTGTTTACCTTCTGTGCTTTGAAGCCCTCCGCACTAATGCCTATTTCTGACAATGTGTCGTTCAATGACATCCTTGTCCTGATTCAACAGACATTGTCAATGTCTGCAGTACAAGAATAACTGTTATTAAACTTCAGATGTACAAGACAGTACATAGTATTTAAGCACAAAATAGTTAGCCAATCCAGTTATACTGATCTGTGTAAATATTTTCCAACTCAGTTTACAATATTGTTTTTGAAATGAAATGCCACATGTGAGCTTTAATCTTGAGATCAGAGTAATAAATGTTATGTTTCAGGTATACATACCAATTACCACAATGGCCTTTTTTTCTTTTGGGTTTTTGTCATTCATTATGTTATTGGATATGTGTGTGTGTGTGTGTGTGTGTGTGTGTGTGTCACGCGTGCATCTGTGTTTGCAGGCTAGCAGTCTGTTTTAAGTTGCTACTGAGTGTGTGTGTCTGTTTGCGTATAACTGTTTCTGTGTGTGTGCATGGTAAGAGAAAGGTTGTGTCTGATGGCTTACAGATATGTAAGATGCGATAAATCGTCTAGCAGCATGGAGGTGCTGAAGTAGTGAAGGTGACTAATCAGTGAAATATGTAACATTGTGACCGTCCAGTGTGGGTGTTAGATGGATTGTGGGTGGTATAACTCAATCCTGCTTATGTAACCACACTGTGCACCTATAGCCATCCATAAACAATCCACCAAAAATAATGAAAACAGTGAAAGGACAGGGGTTTTGAGACTAAAGAGATGCTTAATTCTAATTTCTTCTAAAGTCAGAATCTAGTGAATAGTACTGATTAGATAGATAACAAGTATTAATATACAGTATACACATGCACAGCACTAGAACATGGATACTACCTTCCCCTAATTACACAGGTGAAAAGGCAACTACTCATTTAGTGCCATTCTCACCATTCTGATTTGTTCTGTGACCCTGCCATTCATCCCAACTTTACCATTAATTGTTTATGTTTCACCTGTGCCACATACCCTCCCTCTCACTAACAGTTGCATGTGTTTATCAGTGTCACATCTTCCTTCCCTGCCCCCTTTGTTATCCTGGAGTGTCCATTTGAATTCCCTCACCCTTACAATCTCTCTAGATTCTGTGCATTTTCATGTGGCACTACGTACCTGTATCCTTAGACAGATTATAGACATTTTTGTACAATGTGTATAGTAAAGCAAATGAAGTTTGTAGAATGCAACAGGGAGCAGAAGCAAGTTTTGTCACAAGAAGGGTGCATGGTAATATGAGCTTCAGTGTATCTGGTCTTAATCATTCATTTTTTCATACCACTACCTACCACATTTATCAAATAAATGTTGCCATGACTGCATTACAAACCTCATTGTTGAAGATGTTCTTCACTTTAGATGCAGAACTCCTTCAGTCAACAGATGTCAAAATTATTATGCACGACCATATGTAACAACCAGAAAATGCACCTGAAAACAAGATTACAGTGAGCATACATTTTACCAGTGTGACCCTCATTAACTTAAATTACAGGAATAAATGAATGATATATGTAAAGTACAATACATGTTGTGAATGTCGGCACCTGTGCCTGGACATCAGGGCACTTGTGACACCCACAGAAAAAAAAGGAAAAAGCCTTCCAGTTCCCCATAGACAGAGCTCCCAGAGCTAGCCTTCATGTACCTGTGCCTTGGGACTGTAGAAACCAGACAGTTTTTGTGGTGTACTGGCACCACTTCGATCCCTGTCTGGGGGTGGAAGCCACAGCTCCATGGGGGACCGATGGATGGACCAGGTAAGGCAGAGAGCATGGGTAGACTCTTATGGACTCCTGAAGAGGCAGAGTTGAAGGGCATGGGGGGGGGGGAACAAACAAAAAAAAGTCAGGAGACAGTATTTCCAAGAAAGTGTGGTGGACAAGTGGAATACTCTGCCTGGGGAGGTTGTAGCCTGTAACATGGTGCATGGCCTTAAGAGGGAATGGGATAGCAACAGAGATGTGGAAAGTATGAAGAGGTGAGGGGTGGGAGGGGCAGCTGTACGGTGAGGGAATAGCCACACAAGCAGAATACACCATGAGGCCTATATCTGCTGGCATTTCCATATCTTCATATGTCTTCTTAAAAGATAAATTGCAAAATTATCAAATCCCTGTGTTTGATGATAAATGCATGTGTCAAACATCAATGCTGAACCAGTCAAGAGCCATAAAACAGTCCCACAGTGACCAAATTACAAAGGCAGCTAGCATCCAAGTGATAGTCTGAAAAGTGGTTTATGACCAGGAATTTTTTTTGGCATGTCACAACTTAGAATGTGCAAGACACACAGGACCACATATATAAGCCACCTATAGTTTGGAAGGGGAGTTCCTGGCAATCACAAGGGAAGAAAGAGACTTTGACATCATCACAGATGACAGAAAAGCATCCAAACAGACCACAGAAGCAGTAGGTAAGGCTAGGGGGATGTTGGGGTGTATTAGTAGGGGTATCACAAGTCGCAAGAGGGAGGTAATAATCCCTCTCTGCAAGACACTGGCTAGGCCCCATCTGGAGTATTGTGTGCAGTACTGGAGGCCACGCCTTCACAAGAACATTAACAAAATTGAGACAGTCCAGAGAAGGGCAACCAAAATGGTGCAGGGACTGCATCAGAAAACATATGAGGACACATTAACGGAGCTCAATATGTATACCCTAGAGCAAAGGAGGGAGAGAAGTGATATGATCGAAACATTCAAACATCTTGTGGCATTAACAAGTTGAAAGAATCTAACATGTTTCAATATAAGAAAAATAGCAGGACAAGAGGACACAGCATGAGATTAGAGGGAGGCTGATTAAGGGGTAATGTGAGGAAGTTCTTTTTCACAGAAAAGGTGGTGGATGCACGGAAAGGGCCAACCGGACGTGATGGATATGAATACAGTGCAGAGCTTCAAACAAGCATGGGAATGGCATAAGAGAGCAATACACATAAGTATGAACAGATAGGCCATTGACAGAGTAAAGGCCGATGGCACATTCATAAGGCAGAAAAAAATTGGCAGATTGGATGGGCCTCGCGGTCCTTATCTGCCGTCAATGTCTATGTCTGAGATTATGTAGGAATAGGTCCACAGATGGGGCTAGTGGTAGGTGATGGTGGACTTGTATGGGAATGGGAGAGGAGGGTGGTGACAGAAGTAGGGTGACTGGAACAGGGGGCAGGAGAACAACAGACATGGCAGTATCGACAGATTAGTGAACTGCAATGGCTGAGTGGCTGATGTTGGATGTGCACTCTGTTGAAGCTAAGTGTTTTCCCATGTACTGAATGCTGGGAGACTGGAGGCAGATGTGTGTTTGCTAGGGGGAGAGAGTTAATGATGATGAAAAGAGGCAGGGACAGCATTGGAGCAAGAGGGACTGTGTATCTTTTATCATGGCCAAAATACAACCACCAATGCATGGTCATTGTGGCTGCTTATTATATACTCTTTTTTTCTTTCTGGGTTTTTCCTGTCTCCGCACTTTTCTCACAATCTGGGCATACATTTTAAATAACTCAAGAATCAAATATAAAAATGAAACAGAACTTACCAGCAAGTCGGGATTTCCTTAATGTGCAGTGTTGTCTGATGGATCTGTACATGTGGTCGCTGACTGGTGGAAAAATAATGGAATAAAGATATACATTACTAAATAAATAAACAAGTAAATAACAAGTAAATGATACTACCAGATCTTTTAAAGATCAAATTGTAATAGTGTGATATATAGCAATAATGAAATCAGGGTGTTGCGTGGTGTTGTGGGGTTTGGAACTGCAGAGTAGGGCCTATGGTCAACACCACTCTTCCCATTTCAGCTTGTAATTTCCCTTTATGTTATTGCAGTACTGTAGTTTCTTGCCCCTTACCCCTAAACTTATGAATTCACTTATGTCTATCCCATGCATTCTTAAATTCTGTGATTCAGTACCCAAGACTTCCTCTAGCAGGGTGTTTCACTTGTCAACCACCCTTTCTGTAAAAAATGTCTACATCAAGTTACCTCTGAATTGCCCTCACTACAACTTAATTATATGCCCTCTTGTCCAGTAACATCTTTTCCACTTTAAAATAGTGTATTCCTGCACCATGTTCCTCCTAGTATGGTGCTTGTATGTCTCTTATATCCCCTCTCTCCAGGGAACACATATTAAAGTCCTGCTGCCTGTCCTCATAGGACTTGTGATGCAAATCTTATGTCCTCTTGGTTGCTCTCCTAAGACCCTTCTCTATCATGTCTATTTCCTTATGTAGGTAAGATCTCCTGAACTGCGAAGTACACCCCAGATGGGGGCTCACTATTATCTCATGTAGTGGAATTATGACCTCCCTTTACCACCTCTTTATGCCCCTGCATATGCATCCCAGCATCCTATTTGCTGCACCTGCTGCCTTGTTGCATGGTTTCCTACATTGAGGTCATCAGAGATGATAACCTCAAGGTCCCTTTCCTGCTGTGTGCATGCTATATCATCTCCCCCAACTGATATTTTTCTCCACTGTTTTAGTGTCCCATATGCATTATGTTGCACCTCCTTAGTTGAATTTCAACTTCCAGACCCTTGAAACATAGAAACATAGATGTTGGTAGTCTGTCCCATGCTTCCACCACCCTTTTGGTGAAAAAGAGCTTCATGACATCACCCCTTAATCTGCCTTGCTTTAATCTTATGCTGTGTCCTCTTGTCCAGCTATTGTTCTAATATTGAAACATGTTACACTCTTAACACCTTGTTAATGCCCTTAAGATGTTTGAATGTTTACCCTAACACCCTCATTTGCTCTAGGGAATACATATTGAGCTCATTCTGTCCTCATATGTGTTCTGATGCAAGATACATGCCCCTTTTCCCTTTTCTGTACTGTCTACAGTTTCTTAATGTCCTTGTGCAGGTGTGGCCTTACTGCATGCAGTACTCCAGATGTGGCCTAACCAGTGTATTATAAAGAGTGATTATTACTTCCCTCTTCCGACTGCTGATACCCCTAATAATATACCACAAGTACAGTTTTGCCTTCTAGGTCCTTCGTAATGTTACTGATGAAGACATTGAATTGGACCGGTACCAGCACTGAGCATGTGGTACCCCACTGGTCACTTACACTACCCTCTGTGTCCTGCATCCCAGCCAATTAACCATTCAATACACTACTGTTCTGTCAGTTCCCATGTTACACCATATGGTAAACAGCCTTCTATGTGGCACAGTGTCAAAGGCCTTTCTGATGTCTAGATCTGCTGACCTCCCCTGATAACACCTCCCTTGTAACCCATTTGCAAAATCCGATGACGTTGATATGGCATGACGTACCCCCACTAAAACCATGCTGTATGTGTGAGGGTGGGGTATTATTGTGGAGGAATGGCTGTGTGGGTGGAAGGATGTTATGGAGGAGGGATGGTCTCATGAGGCAGGGGTATTACTTTGCTGGAAAAGTTACACCCTGTAAAAGAGGAGAGTGACAGGGGACATGACAGAGATCTATAGGTACCTCACAGGGGTGAACAGAGTGCATAAGGGGGAGTCCCTTTCAAATAAAAATAACACCACCGTGTACCATGAACAAGCTCATCTGATAAAGCTGTAGGGTGAAGTTTCAGAGCTTGATATATTTCTTACCTTAAATGGTTGTAGACACTTTGAACATTGGATGAAAAGCATTTTTAATACTGCTGTATGTGGCATCACTGCCAAATAATTGAAAACTGGCTACAGCATACTAGCCAAACAATGTTACAGTTTGTATCAGGTTAGAAATATTTTCCTTCAAGTAGTCCGAATGGCTTGTACTGCAATAAGTACACCAGATGGTCACTACATTATGTGGGCTATATACTGCATTTCCCCACTAGCCACGATTGATATTGGCTGCCAAACTTAATGTCAACATCAAAAGCCAATGCTGCCTACAACAGGGACAAGGGAGCTATAAAACAAAGTGGTGCCTTAATTCTTAGTTTCATAAGAAACTGCTGCACATGGTAGCACTTTCATAAACAGCAAATAAATGTGGTGGTGATAACAGAAGCAATGTAAGACACTGCCTGAAAGTTTCATTCACTGTACTCAGCATTGCAATGTACGCAGGTACTACATAACAGTTTAGAAATCAAGGCAGACAAATTTAAGCTCACACATAATGACGTACCAGAATACAGTCAGCATCAACGATGAACCCCCAACCCTCCTTGGTACACATTTAACTTGACCTCCTAACCCTCACTCAATGTTGATCATCATGCACGCAATGTGGATGAGGTTAAAATGTGCAAACCTTTTCATGTTCAAACCACATTGTGAACTCAGTTCAGTTACTGGTACCTCCAGTTTCTCGGCAGTTACCGGCACATAATTGCAGGATCCTCTCTCCGTAACACATAAATCAACTATAAGTCTGCACAACTGTTTTACTGCAGTATCACACGCATGTGTAGGTGCTAAGAAAATATCATGATTACCAAACTGAGTCAGATATTGCCCTGGGATATTGCTGTACTGTCTGTCTCAACATATGATCAGTCCACGAGGTGATTTGCGCTCAAATGGCAGTCTGGGGCTTAACGTCTAATGTCTGGAATAACAGGAAGTGGCAGCAGAATATTTCAGGCTGTGTGCACCTTGGAGTGTCCGTGAAGTGCTGGCATACGTAGTTTGTTTTCTCTTTGCTACTCGCTGCTGTTTCTGCATTTCCCTGGGTCCCAGTTCTGTGACCACCTAGTGATCTTATTGTAATCAAGAGTCAGTAAGTTGCAGTATTTATAATTTGTTTTAAAAATTTGAGAGCTACTCTCAAAATACAGTCATTTTGTTACACGTTGAAAAACAGGGTGCGAGTCTCCGAAAACAGCACAGTGCTCAGTCACATAATTATTGTTACGTTTACCTCCCATCCATCAAATAAAGCATAATAAGGCAAATAAAGTGTTAGATTGTCAGAAAAAAGTATAGCTGGTCAGAAAATTAATGAAGTGCTAAGCTACAAACTGTCTTGCTTACTTGATTACTGTCGACACTGTCTGTAAGGCATTCCGGTCTTCTTCTGGTACTTAGCATTTTTAGGTGATTAACTTCTAAATCAGCAAGGTAATTGAAGCACTGCACTGAGTTTGTGGTTTCTATGTAATTTTGATGATCGATTATCTGTGTGATGCAGCGCATTAACAGCTTGATCCTTTACTGGAGGGAGCCGAACTACTGGCCTAGCAAACCTCGGTTTAGCCTAATATTTGTTTGTCTTTCTGCCTATAATTCTGATACCCGCTGCTGAGGGATTTCTCGTGCTGACCTGTTGTCACCGATGCATATAAACATCAGTAAAACTTTAAACATTACTTCAATGGCCTCGTCCTTTACCTGGGTGCACAAAGTAATATTTTTTCAGTTGTACAATTTCTCTGACCTTCCACTGTGGCACCTTAGTTTGGGTGGGGGGAGGAGTGAGACGGACAGACTCCTTTGCATTGCTGTTCCTGTCTACGCAACACTGCAAAAGGGGGTATTTTTTGTGTTTTCCTGTACAGCATTACAGACTACCCAAAATAATTCACTGAAACCTGAACCCAAAGAGCAGCTCTACTACCTGGTTATTGTCATACCGAGTGCTGACTGATGTGTGTTGGGGGGAAGGCTTGCTGGCCATGTGTGTGTGGTGAGAGACAGCGTGTGTCTGGGTGGGGGGGCTTGCTCACCGTGTGTCTGTGGATGGAATATTGCAGGCTGTGTGTGTGTGTGTGTGTGTGTGTGTGTGTGTGTGTGTGTGGTGGGCGTGCTGCAGAGATAAAGGTCTGAGCTGTCTAGTGGTGTTGTCATGTCTGCTTGTTGGATGGGAATACTGGTCAGGTTGGTGTGTGGTGGGGACACTGTGCTACTGGGGTTGGGACACTGTATCAGTGGTGTGGAGACACTAGTATCGTGTTGGTGGGGTGGTATGGTGCACTGGTCATGTTGGCGTGGGGTGAGGACACTGGCTTTGGTGGTATGGGGTGGGGTGTGGACACTGGCTTTGGTAGTGTGGTGTGTGAACACTGGCATTGTATCGGTGGGGTGGGATGGGGACACTGGTCATGTTGGAGTGGATTGAGGACACTGGCTTTAGTCGTATGGGGTGTAGTGTGGACACTGGCCATGTTAGTTGGGTAGAGTGGCTGTGGTGGGGTGGGAAGAGTGGCTGTGTTAGTGTGGTGGGATTAGGAGAGTGCCCATGTTGCTGTGGTGAGGTTGGGAGAGTGGCCATGCTACTGTGTCAGAGTGCCATGCTTGTGTGTTGGGGTGGGGAGAGTGGCTGTGATGCTGAGGCATGGTTGGAGTCACATAGGGAAACTAACCTTCTGACTGGTAGTTCAGCAATTCTCTCTCCAGTCCTTGATGTTTGCACTCTCTCCAGACCATGAAATGAATAAATAAATAAATTAATAATTACAATTTGGGATTGAGGCTTAGGGGGAATGCCAGGAAGTATTTTTTCACAAAGGGTAGTGAATCCGTGGAACAGTCTAGCAGCATAGGTGGTGGAAGTGGAAAAAGTATAGGGATTTAAAAGTGCAAGGCATAAACACAAAGGCACCCTGCTGTACAGCAGAGCAAGGGAAGGCAGCCCAGATAAGAATAGGGATTGCCAAACCAACTATGGAAAAGTGCAGACTAGGTGGGCTGTATGGTCCTTAACTGACAAAAGATTTAATGTTTCTATGTTTCTAAATAATAAATACAGTACAAAATGTGTATGTCTCTTATTTATGTTGGTGTGCCTGTCGCTTGTGTGTGTGCGGGGAGGGACACAGAGCTAGATGCCTGGAGTTGGGTAACAAAGAAATTGAGATGGAAATGGTGTTGGTGGGTTGGGAGCATTGTTCATGCTGGTGGACTGGGTTGGGTCTAGGGGCCATACTTATGGATCAGGGTGGTGAGAGTAGCCATGTTAGTGGGTTGGAGTGGAGAGTACCCATCTCGGTAGGGTGGGCCAGTTGGCATGCTGATGGGGTGGTGTGGGGAGAGTGGCCATGCTGGTCAGTTGAGGTGGGTAGAGTGGCAGTGCTGGTTGGGTGGGGAGAGTGGCCATGCTGGTCAGTTGAGGTGGGTAGAGTGGCAGTGCTGGTTGGGTGGGGAGAGTGGCCATGCTGGTCAGTTGAGGTGGGTAGAGTGGCAGTGCTGGTTGGGTGGTGGGGAGAGTGGCCATGCTGGTCAGTTGAGGGGTAGAGTGGCAGTGCTGGTTGGGTGGTGTGGGAGAGTGGCCATGCTGGTCAGTTGAGGTGGGTAGAGTGGCAGTGCTGGTTGGGTGGTGTGGGAGAGTGGCCATGCTGGTCAGTTGAGGTGGGTAGAGTGGCAGTGCTGGTTGGGTGGTGTGGGAGAGTGGCCATGCTGTCAGTTGGGTGAGGGTAGAGTGGCAGTGCTGGTTGGGTGGTGTGGGAGAGTGGCCATGCTGTCAGTTGAGGTGGGTAGAGGGCAGTGCTGGTTGGGTGGTGGGAGAGTGGCCATGCTGGTCAGTTGAGGTGGGTAGAGTGGCAGTGCTGGTTGGGTGGTGGGGAGTGGCCATGCTGGTCAGTTGAGGTGGGTAGAGTGGCAGTGCTGGTTGGGTGGTGTGGGAGAGTGGCCATGCTGGTCAGTTGAGGGGTAGAGGGCAGTGCTGGTTGGGTGGTGGGAGAGGCCATGCTGGTCAGTTGAGGTGGGTAGAGTGGCAGTGCTGGTTGGGTGGTGGGGACAGTGGCCATGCTGGTCAGTTGAGGTGGGTAGAGTGGCAGTGCTGGTTGGGTGGTGCGGGGACAGTGGCCATGCTGGTCAGTTGAGGTGGGTAGAGTGGCAGTGCTGGTTGGGTGGTGCGGGGACAGTGGCCATGCTGGTCAGCTGAGGTGGGTAGAGTGGCAGTGCTGGTTGGGTGGTGGGGAGGTGGCCATGCTGGTCAGCTGAGGTGGGTAGAGTGCAGTGCTGGTTGGGTGGTGTGGGAGAGTGGCCATGCTGGTCAGCTGAGGTGGGTAGAGTGGCAGTGCTGGTTGGGTGGTGTGGGGAGAGTGGCCATGCTGGTCAGTTGAGGTGCGTAGAGTGGCAGTGCTGGTTGGGTGGTGCTGGGACAGTGGCCATGCTGGTCAGTTCAGGTGGGGAGAGTGACAGTGCTGGTTGCTTGGTTGGGGGATGGGGAAGAATGGCATAACCGTGAAAGAGTGTCCCTCGTGGTGGGGACAGTGGCTGTGATGGTCCATTGGGGTCAGGAAGAGTGCCATGATGGTCCCTTGGGGTCTGTAGAGAGGCTGTCCTGGTGTGTCAGGGTCTGAAGAGTGGCCATACTGGTGTGCCTGGGTGACCACTGTAGCCTGGTATTGGTGTGCTGCTGTGCTGACCTCTCCTGCCAGCTTTGGCTGCTAACCTGCCCCACCATTTTCCTTGTGCTGTTAACTTGCCCTTTCAGTTTCTTTCTGCTGCTGCTCACCTGACCTACCTTGCCATCTGCTTCTACAGGACAACTGCCTTTCTAAGTGTCTGCCACAGTCTGGTAATTTTTTTTGGGGGGGTGGGTGTAGCACTGCTGCTGTTTGAATGGGAAAGCAAGGGAGGGAAGATGGATATGGGTGGTGCCTGAGCTGGTATTCTTTTTTTGCAGTTAATCATGTGTATCCTCCTAGTACTGGTGGCTATTCTCTCTTGATCCCCCAGCCCCGTCCCCCACTCGCAACTTACCTCACGGCTGCCCCATGGCTGTTCCCTCCATGGCAGGGTGGCGGGATCCCCCAACCCACTGTAACACATGGCTCCGGTGCAGAGAGTTTCTGCCCATCGTGGAGGCAGTGCCTGTGGGGATCAAGTCATTCTGCATTGCCAGTACCAATTTTCTCCTCCAGTTAGTTACCCAAAGATGTGGCATGCAATGACTCCACAAGGAGAGAGCGTGCACACTACCGCATGCACTATTGTGAGCATCTGTCTAATCTCTTGCCCTTCTGAACATCAGCGCGCAAGTCCCTAGCCTCCAGTAGGTGCCAGTCATGCTCCGAGAGCTGATGCCCCCCTCCATGGAGAAGTAGACCATTCCTTGGACGCTCAATCCTTCTCCTCCCCTCTCGACCCCCAGTGGCCCGTGCTCATTACCAAACACACGTCACCGGCATAGCGCAAGGTAAGGCATCCAGCACCTCAGCCTTCAGAACCACCAGGCTGGCATGAGCTGGTATTATTCATTTAAAAAAAAATCAATAATGTTTTCGATAACTGATTTTTGGGTGCATGTGTTACTGTAGGCCAGGTCAGTCTTTCGCTACTGTGGTCTATTGTTTATTGCGCGCCCTTGGGCCCCTGCTGTTCAATGCCTATAGCTCTGACATAAGGAAGGGTATTAGGAGTGAGATGAGTCTCTTTGTGGATTACTCAAAACTGGGGGTGGTGATGGATGGGGAGGAGGGGAGGGTGGCCCTACAGGGGGACCTGGAGACTCTGGAAAGGTGGTCTAGAAAGTGGAAGCTGAGGTTCAATGCAGAGAAATGCAAGGTACTGCACCTGGGAGCCAGAAACCTGGGCCAAGTGTACACCCTGGGGGGGGGATGCTAGAAGTCTCAATGGCTGAGAAGGACATGGGGTAGGTGGTGGATGTCAAGATGAACAACTCAGAGACTTGTAGTAGGGCAGTGGCAAATGCCAACAGGATGCTTGGATGCATCGCTAGGGGGATCATGTCCAGAAGGAGGGAAGTGAAACTCCCACTGTATAACTGCTTGGTGAGGCCACACCTCAAGTACTGTGTGCAGTTTTGGAGGCCACATTTAAAGAGGGACATTGAACTCCTGGAGAGGGTCCAGAGGAGGGTAACCAAAATGATTTGGGGCTTGGGGGATAGAACCTATGGGGAGAGGTTTGAAGAGCTAAATATGTACACATTGGAAGAGAGAAGGGACCAGGGGGACATGATAGAGGTCTTCAGGTACATGAAGGGGGTAAATAGAGGCGGAGGAGCAGTCAGGGTGCTCCAAAGGAAGGGGGGCAACTAGAGGGCATGAGTGGAAGCTGGAGGAGGGGAGATTCAGGAGAGAATGGAGGAGGTGCTACTTCACTGAGAGGGTGGTGGAACCATGGAATGCACTGCCCAGCGGGCTGGTGGAGGCAGAGATGGTGGAGGGGTTCAAGAGGGGGTTGGACAGGTACAGGGGAAGGGTTCTAGAAGCAAAAACCAGTGCAGAGAGAATATCCAGGACTGGGAAGGGAGAAGCCAGAGAGAGAGAGAGGGAGAGGGGGGCAGCAAGGTCAGCTCCCAGGGTGGGGGCTGACCAAACGAGCAGACACAAAAGACCGTTAGGCCTATTCTGATGGCATTTTAGTATGTTAGTTTGTTAGTATGTCAGTAAAAGACATGGCTGGCAGGTACTACATGTTTAAATGAAATTGTTCTGGCCTTGGTTGCTATGAGGGAGGAGTTGATGGGCACACCGGTACAGAACCATTTTTTTCAACATGTACTGTATGCCAGTCCGCTGGGTCCGTGCCATGTTCCTGTCACTTGATGGTTGGCAGAGGGATGGGCTGTGCGAACTGGCACACATGCTGGAAAAAATGGTTCTGGCCTCTGGTGATGGAGGAGGTAGGGGTGAATGGGCAGAGTGGCACAGAACCATTTTTTCACACATGTATGACAGTCTGCTGGGTCATGCCATGCTGATCCCCCCTCATACAAGGGACTGCTGAGCACTGAAGATAAGTTTCTGTGTCCAAATTAGGGACTGTTTGGCGGTATGAAATCCTACAGTAGAAATAATGTGTATGTTTATGAAGTTTTACATTACTGTGTGGTTCAAAAAGATGTTCTATGGTCTGTCCTCCTTATTTAGCACCCTGACTTGTGACCCAGCCAGTACCCCCCTGGGGTAGGGGGAAGGTCTGCTATTTGGTGGTCTTGGGGCGGTTTGCTGGTCATGTGTCGTAATTGTAAAATATATTATTTCGTTTACTGTGTTGTACTACCTGGACCTGCTTCACCCTGTCTCTATCCTGAATATGAACATGGTTTAAAAAAACTCATTGTTTGGTGGTGTGTGTCTGTCTGTGTCTGTGTGTAGAAGAATAGAGACACACACTTGAACAAAAAAACTTTATTAAACCACATCATACTGAATACACTATGTTTCATCATCTGTGCCATTCCAAATTGTCAGATGACACAATTTTGAAGTATATTGGTGGGGGAAGCATTCGTGGCAACCTCGGATACCACAACCAGGCCCACCACCCACTGTCATAGGTGATGCTAACAAAAAACACTAATCAAGTACTTACCATTCAGGGTGGATCATGTGTGTCTGTGCATGGATATGTGGAGGTGTCATTCCAATGGACTACCTGTGGAGTCTGTTCTCTTCGGTGTTGTGGTGGGACCGCCTTGGTGCCATGGCACTCAGTGTTTGCTTTGATGGGGTTGTAGAACGACAGAGATGCCGACAATTTCTTAAAAGAAAGCTACCAGCAGAGGTGAAGACCTGACCCCTGTACAAACTGTGGCTTCACCTCTCTGGTCCCCACTGTAAGCACTATACTAAATAAATAATCTTTGTACCTTATCACTCAAACTGGTAATTCTCTGTTGCACCTGGCATTTTAATTTTGGCACTCGTGAACATGCCGTACTCTCACTCATGAACTGCTGACACTTCCTTGCCCCTTCCTCAATAGTGCCCTTATGCATAGAGATTTAAATTTATATCTCCAATAGCGCAGTATTGCTCTGCCTATTGAGGAAGGGGGAAGGGAGCATCATTAGCTTGCAGTGTTATGAGCAATAGCGTGTTATGTACAATAGCGTACCGGAGGATGTAACAGTTTGTACTAATGATCAGGCACAAATATTCATTTATCTATGTTGACCATGGGGGGGGTAGGAAAGATGAAGCCCTGATCTGTACAGTGGTTGTGGCTTCAAATCTGCTGGTACTAACAAGTTGGGGAGCATTGAGAGAAACATTTTCAACAAATATGATGAAGACCGAGACATGCAGAATTAAGAAGACATGTCAGTGGTAATCAAATTTTGACTATGCAATTTACAGTTTCTTAACAATTGATGTATGTTTTCTGTACATTAAACATTTGTAGGACATTTACCGAGAAATGACATCAAAAAGACAATGTGGCTGCACTTTATGCAGATGGATGTGTGACCCAGTGGATACCAGAACTATAACTAGGCACTACAGGAAATATGGTCCAAATAAAAATCAAGAATCCTCTATAAAACACTACACTTCTGAGGACATGGCTGAAAATGAAACCTCAGATGCAAATGGTCCAAATAAAAATCAAGAATCCTCTATGAAACACTACAGTTGTGAGGACGTGGCTGAAAATGACACTTCAGATGAAAAGGACAATCACAAAAAAGAAGCTAATGATCCAAGAAAAGATTTTCTGGATTCAGAAACTCTGCTGTACGGCACTGAAAAGTCAAGTACATGGTAAATCATAACATTTGAAATAACTAATTTGGGGTGAAGAGTTTTGTAGTGTATATCAATAGCTCACTACGAGATTTGTATGTATACACACATTGCACATTACTGGACATAGTGCTATGTAGTCTGGTCAGCACATTGTCTCTACTTTGAACAGCAAACATTCAAAGGAAGAGTCTTCGGTGCATAATCTGCATTGGAAGCAATACATAACAATGGATCATTTAATAATGCAGTCGTGGAGGTGTGCAGATGTGCTGTGCTGACCACCTGCTTCTTGGCCAACAGGCCATGCTTGGATGGGAGCGTGGTGGGATGTGTGTTGTCACTGTGGTAGGGGTGTTATGGTGAAGTACGATCAGTAAAAGGGGTCTGGGTGTCTTACAGTGGAAACAGGAATTGGTACGGGATAGTGGGCACTAAAGTATGTAAAATGGGGAAGGGATGGATTATTTTATGACACGGGGCCCGGGAGTGGGACAGGAGTATAGCAGCTACAGTATTGAAACAGCTGTCATTTTTCACATCTCGCCCAAAATGTGTTTTCGCACATGTAAAGCACAATGGCACGGTCAGTGTGCGCGAAATCAATGTTCAGGACAGATTGAGAAAATCACAGTGACAATGTTCATGAGATAGGCCCCCAAAAACCCTATGTTGAAAATTTTGTGAAAAAATTGCAAAAAATGACTGTTTTATGAGCATGCATTGCGCAGTTCCTATGCGCGCTCATAACTTCGAACATTTTTAATATTTTCACTCCAGATTTTCAACATTGCCATTTTATCACACCGCCTTATGAATAGTACAGCTGTCATTTTTCACACCCTGGCTGAAATGTGTTTCACACTTCCAGAGCAAAGTAGCAGATTCACTGTGGGAAATCAGTGTTTGGGACAGATTAAGAAAATCACAGTGACATTGTTCATGAGTGGAGGTCCCAAAATGCCTGTGTTGAAAATCTGCTGTAAAATATCCCCAAACTAATTGCATTATGGGTGTGCGTTGTGCAGTTTCTACGTACACTCATGACTTCACCAGTTTTTTTATATTTTCACTCCAGATTTTCAACATTGCCATTTTTTACACCTCTTCATGAACAGTACAGGTGTCATTTTTCACATCATGTTCTAAATTTGTTTTTGCAGCTGTGGTGCCAAGTAACGTAGTCACTGTGCAAAATCACCTTTCCGCTAACAAACTGATACTGTCATTTTTCATTCGTTGGGGTCACGAAAAGCACATGTTGAAAACTTGGAGTAAAAATATCAAGAAATACCCAGGGTGTTAGGGTTTTTGACCATAACACCCTACCCTATAGGGACTGACAGGCATCAGGGGTGTGATTTGGGATTGTCGAGAGTAATGCTCATGCCATTCCACCCCCACCCTGCAGCCAGTGGCAGGCATGGAGGTGCACCTTGGACCCTTTGGCCACGGAGTTCACCCTGTTCTCCTATACTGCACCCATTTCAGCGTATTTCCTTATGGAATGAGGTGAGTGTAAAGCCTGAACACTCCAATGCACACCTCAACACTTATAAGTGTCTGCAGGGTAGGGTGAGGTGAAATGTTGTGACCGTTATGGGCAACGACCCAAAGGCACACCCTGAGAGACTGGCCACACTCTTGGTCTTGCACATACAATAAAAGTTTATATACTTCTGGAATTGCTGCACAGAGAATACTAAATAAAGACATTACATTACTCCAGTGGCTAGCAATGAATTTTGCTGTATTTACCTGCCATCCTTCCATGAGCAAATCTGCCTTTACATTTAACTTAAAAATGATACGATTTCTACAAGATGGAGATGTATTACCAGATACATACTGTGAAGCAAGGAAAATGATTGAGCCATATTTAATTAAAACAAAAGTATTTGATAGTTGCATTAATGTTTGCATACTGTATCGAGACACTTCAAAATATGATTACTCCAAACTAATCAAATGCCCAGTTTGTAATGAAGCAAGATATCAAGACAGTGAGGCTAAACATTTAATTCCCAAAAAACGATTCTGCCACATTCCTGTTGGTCCAAGAATCTCTCGAATTAATGGGGAAGTTAAACTAGCACAGTTAGTGTAGTCACATCCCAGAAGTACTAATGAGATACTATCCAAGGGAGAAAAAATGTGGGATATTCATCAAGCTCCTTCATGGAAACAATTATATTCGAAAATGGCTATTTCAGAAATGACAAATTGGGACTTTCGTTTGCTATGGAAGCAGATGGTGTAAATCCATTCCATAACATTGGTGTCAAGTACTCCATGACACCAGTAATGCTGACACTTCTAAACTTGCCACGACATATGAGAAATGCCTTTGGAAACATAATGCTAGTTGAAATTACTCCAGGGACTGGCAGAGCAGAAGCATCAAAGGTGAATACATACATTGAAGTACTTGTTGACAAACTGCTCAGTCTAAGTGGCTGTACTGCATACAGTGAATATCGCAAAGCCCCTGCTGACATAAAAATAAAACTGTTAATATATGTTTTAGATTACCCAGGGTTATCAAAAATGTTCAATCAACATGGTAGTGGCAGTATTACAGGTTGTCATTGGTGCATGATCAAAGGCAAACATTGCCCTCATCTGGAAAAAGTTGTATACCTTGCAAATCAATCTTACTTGACAATGGATGACCCACTCAGGAAAGACATCGCAAGCTTCATGGATAAAAATGTTGATTATTCACAAAAATCCATGCTAAGAATTGTAGAAGCAGACAAATCTTATCGTAAGGCATATGACAATGCAAGAGATAAAACTCAAGCAAATATGATGGCAACTGCAACAGGCTGCAAGGGAAGTTATACTCTTGAAGCACTTCATGGACAAAACAGACTGAAGGAAACTCAACTTGATGCATGTCACACTGTTAAAGATGTTGTCCAAAATGTCATGAATCTAATTACAAAGAAGAATGTCAATTTAACTAAAATTGTTGCTGCGGAGAGATCATATCAGAGATTACTTACAGTCACACAAGAAAGCACATCTGAGAGACTGGATTGTAAAAATCAAGGCAATTGAATAGATCACCAAACTTCTAAGAAGAGAAAAACGAATACTCGTTTCAATGTTGGTGAAAGTCATTACAGAAAGGACAATGATTGTCTTCCCTACATACTGACAACAGAAGAACTTAAGCTGGTAGATGCAAGAGCACAAACAATTAGAGTGCCCAGCGGATTCAGACTGAAGCCATCACCTTTCATTAGTAAATCTGGGTGTTTGAAATCACATGATTGGAAGCAAATAGTTACACAGGGAATTCTGAAATTTTGTTTGTGAGGAACGTTACATGCTGAGTATATAATGACTTTGCATGTATTGCTGAATTGCATATCTGATCTATGTGCAGAATGTATGTCTTTGGATGACTTTGATGAATTGGAAAACAAATTGAACGTAGCAGTGGCTTTACTTGAAAATAATTTTCCCATTTCCATACAAAACATCATCACACACTTGATGCACCATATCATCGTTGGCATTTGAATGCATGGAGCAGTATATGGAACTTGGATGCATGTCTTTGAAAGATTTAATTCATGGATTTGTAAAAGGGCTAAAAATATGTGTTATCCAGAAGCAACAGCAATGGAAACATATGTTATTTATGACTGGTGTCAGTTCATGTTTTCGTCTGGTCGTATGCCAGAACATTTCAATACTAGTGAACATATAGATGGTGAGATGAGTCCTTTATTTCATATTGATATTGGTGTAGATCAGAAAAGTTTTGGTCATGTGATTGGGAAAACAAAGTTAATGAACATAAGCAGACTAGAACATACCTTACTAACCATGGAAAGCGGTGAAAATATCTTACTGTGAAAAAAGTTGCATAACTTTAAAGTACTTCACCTATCAAGAAATGCATCCAATTACCAAACGTATAACAACCTACAGCTCTGAAGAAAGAGAACTGTCGTTCAGCTAAGACTATTTCCTCCTTCGTACACTGTGAGAAAGACAGAGGATTTGGAGCACAGAAAGTGTTATCTGGAAGATTTGTAAAGTTTGGACTCATTCAGTTTTTCATAAAACATATAAACAGCAGCAGTACAGTGGAAGTACATCTTGCAAAAGTTTGGTAGAATGAAGACGCATACTTCGATAAGAACTCATGCTTATGGTACATGCCCATTGATGGTTCAGTGACTTAATCTTATGTCAAGGTCAAAGACCTATCGCCACCTCTTGTTACTGCTGTGGAGGATGGCATCATTTGGTTATGTAACACTGGAAAGATGCTATATAGATAAATGACATTCACAGTATGATGCATATGATGGATCGAGGACTACATATATTAAAATTGATACAGGTTGTGGTAATAGGCATTATTGAAGAAACTATCAACAAATACATTGGAAATGAAGAAAGCAGTGTGTTTTTGAAAGTAGTGTGATGGGACAATGGATAACTGTTTTGTGACTGTTTGAAAATACAAATTGTGTTGACATGCTTAAATTATTTTACAATCCAATAGAAAAAATTGAACATTCAGAAATGTTTAACAAAAAACAACAGCAAAGCAAACGTACATGAAAACACACACACAATGTAAGGAAGCAATATTGATCACGCACAATGTCATTGTTGGATAGTCAACTTGTTTCCATATTTCTTGCACAACAAAATTCAGATGAAAATGTTGTTAGGAACTGGGGGTCTGGTTACCTTGCATCATATTTTCATCTGTCTTTTCGAGCATGAGGAATCCATATTCACACACACACACACACACACACACACACACACACACACACACACACAGTGTCAGTCACGTACAACACAGGACAGCCCACACACGACTACATGCAGCATCCCCATGATACTTGGTCAGTGTAAGGAGGCAACATTGATCATGCACAATGGGGCACAGGCATATAGCAGTGTTTCTGGTGGCCATGTCATGCATGCTGCATTTTGTGTGTGTGTGTGTGTGTGTGTGTGTGTCTGTCTATGGGACACTGTGAATGTTATTGTTGAATAGTCAACTTGTTTCCATATTTCTTGCACAGCAAAATTCAGATGAAAATGTTGTGTTAGGAACTGGGGGCCTAGTTACCTTGCATCATATTTTCATCTGTCTTTTCCAGTAACAGGAATCCATATTCACACACACACACACACACACACACATACGACATGCAGCAGCCCCATTGTACTTGATCAATGTAAGGAGGCAACATTAATCATGTACAATGGGGCACAGGCATGTAGCAGTGTTTCTGGTGGCCATGTCATGCATGCTGCATTGTGTGTGTGTGTGTGTGTCTGTCTGTCTGTCTGTCTGTGGAACACTGTGTGAATGTCATTGTTGAATCATCAACTTGTTTCCATATTTCTTGCACAACAAAATTCAGATGAAAATGTCATGTTAGGAACTGGGGGTCTGGTTACCTTGCATCATATTTTCATCTGTTTTCCCCAGCAACAGGACTCCATACTCACACACACACACACACACACACACACACACACACACACAGTGTCTGTCACGTATGACACAGAACATCCCACACACCACTACATGCAGCAGCCCCATTGTACTTGGTCAATGTAAGGAGGCAACACTGATCATGTACAATGGGGCACAGGCATGTAGCAGTGTTTCTGGTGGCCATGTCATGCGTGCTGCATTGTGTGTGTGTGTGTGTGTGTCTGTGTGTCTGTGGGACACTGTGTGAATGTTATTGTTGAATAGTCAACTTGTTTCCATATTATTTGCATAATAAAATTCAGATGAAAATGTTGTGTTAGGAACTGGGGGTCTGGTTACCTTGCATCATATTTTCATCTGTCTTTTCGAGCACAAGGAATCCAGATTCACACACACACACACACACACACACACAGTGTCAGTCACGTATGACACAGGAAAGCCCACACACCACTAATGCAGCAGCCCCGTTGTGCTTGGTCAATGTAAGGAGGCAACATTGATCATGTACAATGGGGCACAGGCATGTAGCAGTGTTTCTGTTGGTCGTTCACTGGCCGTGGAGGTGAGAGGTGGGCTGTGCCAGTCGCTGGCTGGGGATGGAAGTGGCACTGCTGGGGGTCACTAGACTACCACAGTTAGTTGTGCGGCATTTCAGTACCATTTGTGGCACTGTGTTTTGAGCTGTGGGAATGGGTGGGGGGTGGATAGAGCTACCCTGTGGGGCTTTAGTGGTGTGGGGTTCCGGGCATGGGATGTGTGGGCAGCCCTGTGGGAATGTACTATTCAGGGAATTGGGGGTGGGGGTGATGGCCTGTGGGGCTTTCCCATGTGTGGGGTTTGGGGGCAGAGGGACACACTGCTGCCCTGCAGGTGTCAGGGGACACTTGTTCTCCTTGGGGGTATGGGAACTTGACATGCCTCCGCACACCCTTAGGTTGGTGTACCTTCCGCATGTGAAGTCATGGAGACTTAGCTATGGAGACCCTGCCCTTCTAGAATAGGGTGCAGGATCTATGTCGCTAGGTTTGGCGAAGTCGCCTTTATCGGCGACTTGCGCCATTCTTCTGCAATCATGCCCATGAACTGTATATGTTAAGTACTATGATTGCAAGTCATTTAACAATCAATGACCTATGGAATACTTTTGATAATCGATGGAGCAATCAAGGTTTCACAACTCTGGTACTTATGATAATAAAGATTTTTATACTACTTTTCAGTGTCTATAGTATTTCTTAAAGATTGGAATATAGATTAAAACAAATTACAAACCTATAATTACATTACATGATTGATAAGAATGCATGCCGAAATAATTTCACACCTCTATAGAACAAAGGATTATCAGATATATACTGCAATGGCACTTATTAATTCATTCATGGCCATTAACGTAGGAGAAACAAACATAACAAATGGGACTAGAGGGGGGACATGATAGAAACTTTTAAGTACCTCAGTGGAATCAGCAAAATCCAAGAGGGTAGCATCTTTCAGAAAAAGAGACTTGCAAGAACAAGGGGACACAATTTAAAGATAGAAGGAGGGCAGTTCAGGGGCAATGTGAGGAAGTATTATTTCACAGAGAGGGTAGTGGATGCATGGAACAGCCTTCCTGAGGATGTTGTGGGGTCTAAAACTGTGGGAGAATTCAAGAATGCATGGGACAGACATAAGGCAATTCTTGAGGGAGGTAGGAAGAAATAGGCTGTTGGTTAACCAGGATCTGCGGCCTATCTTGTACATAGGGAAATGGGCAGACTAGATGGGCCAAGCGGTCCTTATCTGCCGTCAAAGTCTATGTTTCTATGTAAAAGCAACGGAAATGCATTGGTTTTTAATGACCATTAATGTGTAGTCCCAAAACCACATTACTTTTAATGGCTATGGAACTAAAATTAGCCACATTCTAATGCCCATTAATGGATTAGCTGAAAAGCAATTAATTTTAATGCCCATTAAACAATCAGCTGAAGACATGTGATGGCCATTGTCATGCCCATTACTGTTTTAGCAGACCAGAATATCAATTTCATGGCAATTAAAATCAAAGTAAGCCACATATTTAATGGCCATTAAAAAATTAATTGTAACAATGACAGTTTTCATGGCAATGAAACTAGATAGTCACGTTTTAATGGCTCTCAAAAGCTTGTTGCTATGTTTTAATGGGTATTAAAACCACCATTAACTGTACATTAAAAAAAAATTAATGGACTTTTAACACCAGTTAAACATTTAATGGGAGGCAGTAATGGTTAATTAATGCCATGGATGACTACATTTATGGTTTTTACCCATGAAACCGCAACACTTAATGGAAATTTAATGGGAGAACAAATTTCACATTAAACAGGATTTAATGGGGTAAACTAATGGGTTTGCATGATATTAATGGAAAAATAATGGATTTTAATGGAATTTTAATGGAATTCAATTCAGTAGTGATAGTTGACTTCAATTATTAGTGGTTGAAGCTTATAGCACATATCCAAAAACTGTAATGCCAGGTGTGTGTGTATGGGGGGGGGGGGGCAAGGTCAACCAAAAAGTAAGTTACAAAACACAAGTGATAAAATAATTGACCAGTCAGGCAGGAGTGTGTGGGATGGCTTGGGGCCCATATTGCTTGCTATAACACCAAGTAGGCAAGGAAAATAATTATAAATAAAAAACTTAACATCTTAAGTCAAAAGGGCAGGAATGATGGCTGGGGTCTAATCACATATCCTGCCCATACTGCCTGTCTCCCACCAAAAAGCATGCCAGACTCAGTGGAGGTCTGCACTCTGCTGTTGTCTTTCTGCTGTTGAATTTGTTGGTCTCTCGCTCTCTCTCTCTCTCTCTCTCTCTCGCACGTTTAAGACACTGCTTCCTTTCACTGTAAAGCCCCAAATGAGCGGCATACACTGGGCTGGATTCACAAATGTTTGGGGGACTAAGTCCCACACCGCAACTCCAGTTGCAGACTAAAATCTCTGAAGCTGTGGATATTACTATTCACATCCGCAGCAGCTGCGGAAGATGTTACTGCTGATCCCACCAGCTGTAACATTTTTTCACAGCTGCAGCGATTTCCATGGCAATGCCACTCACAAGCTATCATAAATCATGGAGCCAGTCATAAATCTGCTCCACTTTTGGGAATACCGTAGCTGTGGGAGAACCTGCAGTTCCTCAAGTAGCAACTAACTTGCACAGAGTTTTTCCCATAGCTGCTGGATTTTCAAGAACTTTGTGAATCCAGCCCACTGTTTCCCACGCATGTCATGTGGTAGCTGAGACACAAGTTTCCCAAGAGCAACAGTCAGTCAAACAAAAGAGGCCCTAATTGGTTGGCTCGCTCCAGTCCCCCAGTATCACAAGGGTTGCCTTTCATACAGTTGTTGGGCATGAGGGTTCAGGGAGTATTCGGTAAGAGATTGGAAAAAAAGCAGTTTTTTTTTTTTTTTTTAGTATCCTGCCCTGACCTCTTTGTTTAGTGACTCATTACTGCAGTACTGGTGAGTGCTGCTGTTGGCTGCTACCTGACCTTAACGACATGAAAATACAGAAACAAAAATCAAAAAATTAAAGTTACATTTTAATTTTTTTTTAACAGAGGTATCTAAAAAAATAATAGTGATGTATTTCTTATGCTCAATACACTAAAAATAGGTTAGCAATTCATCAGGGTGAATCAGAACCTTTTGGAACTAGATCAGAGTTGGAATCAGAACTGGGTCGCAGCCAATCCATCCATCCTTACTATAAAGTAAGCTCTGCCGAATACACAACTGCATGCAAGCAAGTGTGCAGTGTGAGTGTCAGATAACTCAAGGCATTGTAATGCAGAGCACTATCACTGGAACCTGGATGTCCTGGCATTTTTTTAAAGCTGTTACAAGTGTTGAAGGAAAAATTATACCGTGAATCACTTTTCCTATTTTTTTTTTCCCGAGGTATCCAAAAATAGTCAGTTTCAGAGAAACAATATGTATTTATGCTCTGCATATGCATATCCTGTTCGTGTCTGAGCTGTTTCCTACTGTGCTAAAGGTTACATTGCACTTCTGTGCTGAGTGTTACATAGTGCTATTAATCATAAGCTCGAATGCATAAGAAGTTATTTCTCTAGCAACTTCAATAGTGCCATCGTACTCTACGTCCCCATCTGACATTTTAACGAAGCACATTGTAACAGTACTAGTTTGGTACAGCACATAGCTAGTTCTGTGTTGTACAGGCCTGCTGTTTCCTGTTGGGTGCTGTGTGTGCCGCAGGACAGCTTCTGACCTGAGTGTCAGATCATCAGATTTGTTTGTGATTGGAAGAAGTTGCCTCATTGGTCAGGGATGGTTAGAAGCAAGGCTTTACTGGGTTTGTTTGGCATGACTCCACCTAGCTGGTTCCTGGTCAGCATTATGTAAATGAAATGTGCCAGCCGCTGTCTGATAGGAGCAGCTGACTCCTTTTAAGTGCATGACATTTCTGCCCAGCAAGCTGTGAGTAGTGTCATGGCCAAAGTGCCCGGTCACTGATCTGCACTGCTAAGCCCCTTGCGGCCTGAACTGCAATGAATCGTCAGTGACACACCTCTGCAATGTCCTTCATTGTAACAAAATTATTCTTGCATAAGCAAAAATAATAAAAATGCTGTGATTTTGCACAACATAGCCATACATCTGTGTTGTCCTTCAGAGAAGTGGTGAGTGCCCAATTTCTTGTTTTTGCACATAGTGGTTTAGTAGTAATGAGCACCACTGGCACTGTGCAATCCTTGTTTTATTTAATCTCCCATTAAGGCAGATGCCATTGATATGAGAAGCACAAAACATGTTCCCACAGAACTCTCCAGCAACTGCTGTACCAGGGGCAACGCCCAAGCACTGAGGGTTCCTGAGATTATAAAAGACGCATACATGATTCTAAGGTTTGAACTATTAGCTGCAAACACTTGCTGGCATGACAAATAACCTTTTTTTCATTTGCAACTGAAAGCATGGATAAACCTTCATGTGCCCTACTTGTGTGCTTTAAAAAACTGTGCACTGATTTATCAGCCACGGGCAAGATCTACCATTTTTAGAGTATCCTCCTGAAATGGAAAACAATTATCCTTGACTTAGAGACTTGTGTCTTGTGCCCCTGATGATAGGGTGGCTATCTCAGAAATGAGCAAGTGTCTTAAAGATATTCTGGACTGGATGGCAGAAAGCTGGCTTTGGGCTCAATCCATCTAAGATGGAGGTATACTGGTGGAATCAGGTCGGTTCTACCACAGCAACTGGGGTGCTGCCCTTCCTTCGTTGGGGAAGTGACCCTCCGTGCTGCAGACAGGGTTACAAATCTGGGGGTCATTATGGATTCCAGGCTGATTCTGGAATTCCAGGTGTCAGCTGTTGTCCACAGTGGCTATTATCACCTGTGCAATATTACTCAGATTATACCCTATCTCAAGCTGACCTACCTTGCAACACTAGTGCACACCTTGGTTTTGTCTAGGCTGGACTACTCCAATGCTTTCTACCTGGGGCTATCAGCAAGGACCCTGGAATTCTGCGGTTCTGAGGTTGCAGAATTTGCCACAGAATTTGCATCATGCCACAGAATATATATAGTGACACAGAATTCATTGTTTTTGGTGAATTTTCATATAAATATACTGTTTTTCCATAGTGTCAGGCTTTCTTTCCCACCTCATTTATCCTGAAGCTCCTCCTCTATGCTCAGCATATGATGTCATCGATGACATCACATCATATTTAGCCAATGACAGGACTGCATTCTGCCAGAGAAATGAATAAATCATGCCACAGAAATCAGAAAATGCTGCCGCAGAAGTCAAGGAGCCCTGCCGCAGAAATCAGAAAATTCTGCCGCAGAACACCAGGGGCCCTGGCTATCGGCGAGGCTGATGCACTGCCTGCAGCTGGTTCGTAATTTGGCAGCCCAGCTGATTGCTGAGACATCTCACTCTCAGCATATCATTCCATTTCTCCGCACTCCCCAGTGCCTTCTGGTTAGGTGGTGCATCAGTTTCAAGGTTTGCTGGTTAACGTACAAGGCCCTACACAGTCTGGATCTGGGCTATTTGAAAGACCTACTGATTCCATACGCTCCTGGTCGTGCCCTCCAGTCAGTGGGGGCAGACCTCCTCTCCATTACAAAATCCCATTTAAAATCTTCAGGTGATAGGGCATTCGGTGTGGCAGCTCTGATCCTTTGGAATGCCCCTCCCCATGAGGTGAGTGGGAGTCCTTCACTGGCCTCTTTTAAAAAATCTCTGAAAACTAATTTTTTCAATTTATGTTATGGCCTGGGTGGTTTTATGACTGCTAATTCTCCTAGAGTTTAGCAATTGCTTATAAGGCGCTCAGAGCCTTAGGGAGTGGGTGCCATATAAATAAAATTGGCATTGCCATTTTATCCATGTCCATCCATTCCTGTACAACAATCTGATCACAATGATGGAAATGTGCAAAACATTTACTGTAGGTGCAGACCCTAATGCAGACAGAATGGGATTCTCATTCACTGGAGACTCTTTTCCAGCTGTAAGGTCCTACATCATTCAGTGAACAAAATGGACATCATCTTTGTATCAAATAGAAGTGAAATCAGGATTTCTGCCTTAGCCTCCCCTTCCTCCTGCATCACAAGGTCCATCTGAGCCACATGTTTTTTATCATCCCCTTCTTTATATGAACATTTCAAGGAGTCACAGAAGAAAAAATTACTCACCTTAGTAATGTTGTTTCTTCTAATTGAGTCTTGCTATATTATAGACATTAGCAGTTTGATCCAGCTCTAGAACTGCCCCGGAGTGAAATGGTTAAAACCATTCCAAAATAGAATTTTGGCACGAGAGCAGCTCTATCTGTGTCATTTCAAACTTGAACTGTCAGATCTTTATGAGCCAAACTCACTAAGGTCTGTGTGGAAGCTGTAACCTACACTAGCCAAATGGCTACCTAAATAATAACAACCATTGATGGTCCCAACACCCAAGACTCAAGTCAGGGACCAGAAATACTAACACCATTCTAATAATATGAAAATGGAACATAAGTATAATAAAACACACACAGCTGCATACACATACACACCCTCAAAGTCCCAAAGGGGACAAAATGCTAACAGGACATAAGTAGTGCCCACACTAAGTTGCCACCCCACCAAGTAGAGGTTCTGAGAGGGCAGGTTGGGGGAGGTCTATAATATAGCAAGACTCATTAGAAGAAACAACATTACTAAGGTGAGTAATTTTTTCTTCAAACAACATGAAGTCTTGCTATATTATAGACATTAGCAGAATACACAGCAGTACCTCCATGGAGGAGGGCAGAACCTACTTAGGAATAGGCTCTGAAGAACAGCTGTGCCAAACCGGCATCTCTCCCGGCCTGGACATCCAGGAAGTAATGCTTGTAAAAGTGTGTACCGCTTTCCAAGTAGCAGCCTGGCAAATCTCTAATAAAGGATATCGCTGGCAGCAGCTAGAGACGCAGCTGTACCCCTGGTAGAATGAGTCCTCAAACCGGGGTGCTCTGCCCACTTTCTGATAACAAAATGGATACAAGAGACAATCCACCTGGCTATTGATCTTTAGTGGTAGGTTTGTTCTTCCCAACTTCACCATAGGTAAGGAAAAGTTGGAGGATTCAACCCAGTGACCTTTGGTACGCCTATATAATAACTAAGAGCTCTCTTAACATCCAGGCTGTGCAACCTCTCACCCGAAGAGGAGTGATCAGTGAAAAATACTGGAAGGGAGATAGATTGATTAAGATGGAAATCTGAAACCACCTTAGGCAAAACTTCCTATTAGTCCTAAGGACTACCTTATCCCTGTGGAAAGAAATAAAGTCAGTCTCCACTGACAAGGCTTGCAATTCACTTATATGCCTGGCAGAAGTGATAGCCACTAGAAAAACAGTTTTCCAAGTTAGGTACTTAAGCTCTGCAGAAGACAGAGGTTCAAAAGGGGGTTGCATTAACTGGGCAATGCAAACATTAAGGTCCCAAGCAGGGGCCGGTTCCCGAAAGGGAGGATTAGCATGGAGTAATCCTTTAAAAACTTGGAAAACACAGGATGAGAGGAAAGAGGGATGACTTTCCTGCTGACACAAAAGTAGACACAGCTGCCAAATGAACTCTCAGGTAGCTGGCCTGAGACCCAAGGAATTAAGATGTACCATGTAATCTAACAAATGGGCAATTCAGCAGATTCTGGGAAATATTTTTCCAGCACACCAAATGGAAAACCTTTTCCATTTAGAACTATAAGTAGCTCTAGTGGAAGGCTTTCTGGAAGCCTTTAGGATCTCAAGAACACCCTGAGAGAGGTGTAAATCAGCAAATCTCTAACCCTCAAGAGCCAGGCCTTGAGGTTGAGGATTGAGGTCCGATACCAAACCTTCCCTGGGCACAAGTCAACAGATTGTGATTCTGGGAGGCACAGGGAAGATGGACTGTCAGAGACAGAAGGAGTGGGTACCAGGGCTGCCTGGCTCAATCCGGGGCAATCAGAATCACCCGCAAGGCTGAGATCTGATTTTGACTAGTACTTTGAATAGAGAGGAAAGGGGGAAGCATAGAGGAACTTCCCCTCCCAATCCAGAAAAAGGGCATCCAGGGGAACTGAGCCCAGCACTGGAGGCCTGCAACAGAACAGAGGAAGTTTGTGATTGTCTGGGGCTGCAAAAAGATCTATCTGAGGGATGCCCCACCTGGCAAAACTATCCCCAGCACTTGAGGATCCAGGGACCATTCGTGATGGCCCTGGGAAATCCTGCTGAGGGCATCCGCTAGGACATTGTCCTTCCCTGGAAGATGAACTGCTATGAGGGAAGTGTTCAGGGAATAGGCCAGAGACCACAACTTCATTGCCTTGGTGCACAAGGCGAAGACCGAGTGCCCCCCTGTTTGTTGATGTACCACATTGTTGTGGTGTTGTCTGTTCTGACTTGTATCACCTTGTCGTGGACAGATGCAGAAAAAGCTTGAAGAGCTAAAAGACAGCTCTGAGTTCCAGCAAATTGATGTGGAGCAGAGATTCCTGGGGGACCAAACTCCTGAGTGGAAAGGTCGCCCATGTGGGCTCCCAACCCAGAAGGGAAGCATCTGTAGTGAGAGTCAAGTCATGAGAAGGGAAATGAAGGGACCCCGCTCTTAAATTGCTCTGATCCTGCCACCACTGGAGAGCTAGGATCAAGGTTCGAGTCACTGGGACCAACCTGGAAAGGGGTCTCTCTCTGAGACCAAAAGGTTCTCAAGTGAAACTGAATGTCTCTCATCTGAAATCTGGCTCCCTGCACAACAGCTGTGGATGCAGCCATGTGCCCCAGGAGCTGCAGAAGTGTCTTGCTGGTCGAGAGACCTGCAGAGTGAAGGAAGAGGCCAGAGCCACTAAATTCCTTACCCTTTCTGGGGAAGAAAGGCTCGCTAGCTTTGTGTCCATCCTGCCCCTATAAAGGTGAGTACCTGGACTGGTTCCAGAACCGACTTGGTAGGTTTAGCAGAAAACCCAGGGAGGTGAGAAGCTGCTGGGTGACCTGCAGGTGAGATTTTACCTGTTCTGGGGACTGGCCTACAATGAGCCAGTCGTCTAGATAGGGAAAAACAGCAATCCTCTGCCTCCTTAAGTGGACCACTGCCACTGCTAGACACTTTGTGAATACCCTTGGAGCAGAGGTAAGGCTGAAGGGCATTGCTCTGAACTGGTAATGACCTGAGGGCAGTTCGAATCTGAGGTACTTTCGATGGGATCTTCTGATTAGGACATGGAAATAGGCATCCTTGAGGTCCAGGGAGGCTAGCCAGTCCCCTGGCCTTAGGGAAGGTAAAATCATTGCCAGAGTTACCATTTTGAACTTTGGTTTCAAAAGATGCTTGTTCAAATATCTGAGATCTAAATGGGCTGCCACTCTCCTGTCTTTTGGGGGTAAGGAAGTATCTGAATACAGACCCCTGCCCTGATGCAGGGGAGGAACCCTTTCTACTGCTCTGAGAGCTAACAGGGATGAGACCTCTGTTTCCAGAGCGAGGGTCTCTGAAGCACTGGCAGGTAGAAAAAGTCTGCTTCTCAACTTGGGAAACTTTTTGAAGCTGAGAACCAGACCCTGGCCTACTACTTCCAGAACCAACTTGTCTGAGGTTAAAGAAGCCAAATTCTGACTGAAGTAAGCCAGCCTGCCCCCCACTGGTACAGGAGAATCGGCCCTGGGCACCCCATCAGGGTGCCTGTTTCGCAGGAGCTTTAGGCTGGGGGGTGGGATCAGGTCTGCCCACCTCTCATCTGCCCCTACCTCTGAAGAAGCCCCTCTGAGCATAGGCAGAGGAGGCCTGAGTCTGGTAGAAAGGCCTATGAAAAGGCCTACCCCTACCCCTGGGGGCATGCCTTTGAGGAGTGGCTTGCCGTCCTTAGCCTGGGCACCTTTGTAAGTAGTCCTATATTCATCCACTCTTCATGTAGTTCTCTGTCTGCTCTCCAAACAGAGAATTTCCCACCACAGGAAAATCCATAGCCTTAGTCTGGGTATCCTAGACAAACTAGTACACCTGAGCCAGGCCAACCTACGAAAAGCTACAGATGTGGCCATGACCCTAGAGGAAACATCATTAACATCCACAGCAGCATGAAACTGAACCTTAGAGGCTTCAATGCCATCAGCAGCCACCTGTTCTAGTTCACTAGCCAGCTGGCCATGGGCCTGCTTGGCCAATTGCATAACAGTATCCCATCTAGATTTCTGATACCTAGCTACATAAGCCATATAATTTGCTTGCCTGAGTCCCAGAGAGGCTGCCATATATGTTTTTTGCCATGGCATCAATCTTCCTGGAATCCTTGTCAGGAGGATGTGTCAAGGAATATTAGCTTTATCACAGGCAGCAGCCTGAACTACCCCAACATGACTGCATTGCTGAGAAAGGAATTCTGTATCAGGCCTGACAATGTATACCTTCTGTCCATCTTTTATCTACAGGAGGCACAGAATTAGGAGCTTTAAAATTTTAATTGTTTGTTTCCTAAAAGACTTATGTAAAGGAATAGACAATCTCCTAGACTCTGGAATAGCCATCATTTCTACAAAATCAGGCTCCTCTTGCTCATCCACAGCCTCTTCTAAAGGAAGCTGGAGGGTTTCAGCAACTTTTTATAAAACATAAAATGAGATGGGACTCAGACAGCAAAGGGGAGATTCTAAAGGTCTGTCTGGAGAGATGTCCGGTTCAATGGGTACACCCAGACCTTCCCAGCCACATTCATACTGTTCATAATCCTCCTCCCTCCTCTGGTTCATAAAATTCCTCAATATCATAATCCTGAACCACTGGGACCGGACAAACCGACCTTTACCAGATAGTGGTGGTTCGGACGGACCTGAGACAGTGACTGGACAATTTGTATGGCTTTTGTTATCTCTGCAGCAGTTGGAGAAGGAATTTTGACTCAGACCTGCTGATTTTCTTGTTTCTTTACTGGAATTGGTTCCTCAGAACCAGCTTTTTTTTGCCCGAGGAAGTCTGGCCCTGGTCAGAGGGCATTCTCTGGTTCGGTTGGCACCGAACCGGCTGGCCATCCGGTCAGCGGACTTTGCCTCTCGCCCCTGAGCTTGCCCAATCTTTTTCCAGGGTGGCTGCAGGAAATTTTACATACCTGGCAGTCTGACTGGAGGTGGTCAAACCCCAGACATAAACACATGTGATGTGGGTCAGCCTTGGCAAAGACTTCCCACAAACATCACAGTGTTGAAACCCAGTGGGCCTGGTTTTTCTTTTGGGTTTCTCAGACATAATGCCAGCCTAACCAAAAACTTGCCCTTTTAACGGCAGTGCCAGGCAAGACACCCTTATCGGTTCCTAACCGTGTCACGGGTATTGGAAAAAACCGTAATAAATCCGGTTTTTTTAGAACCGATAAGAACCGGGAACCGCACTCTAAAATAGCAACTTTTAGTTTTAAATGAGTTTTAAACCCACTGATCAGTTCAAAACCGAACCGATAACTTACAAGTTCCACACAGACAAAACCTTCATTTACTTACGGTTACCACAGATAGAGCTTGAACCGAATGGTTTTGCGGTTAAAATAAAACTATTCTCGGTTAAATCCAACCGAGCAAACACTTTTTAAACCGAGAAATGAACCAAGCAGAAGGAGAAATCTCTGGAGCGACTGTTCACTGAGGCGGAGTAAAGAATCTGACAGTTCAAGTTTGAAATGACACAGATAGAGCTGCTCTCGTGCCAAAATTCTATTTTGGAGTGGTTTTAACCATTTCGCTCCGGGGCAGTTCTAGAGCTGGATCAAACTGCTAATGTCTATAATATAGCAAGACTTCATGTTGTTTGAATAATGCCTCATGGTTTGTCAAGTTAGTTCATACTGCTGAGTCCCCAATGTCAGCTAAGGACAATGATGCCCCTCCCCAGCTGATACCCCCTCATTTACAGCTGTATCCCTTTTGGCCCTGACCTTTCCCCTTTTCTCAACAAGGCCCCCTGGCTGCACTGTCTCCCGCCCTTGCTCACCCCCCCGGATCTCCACTCCTGCCCCTGCCCCCAACCACCTCCCATACTCCCCCTACCCCTGCACCTCCTACCACCTCGATCTCCTACCCTCACTTCTCCCCACGACCCCCGTCTTGCTCATAGCTCAAGTCTTTGTACTGGTTATTACATGTCTGTTAAGTCAGTGACTATATGTTTGTAACTAAAAATGATGACTGTTGCACATGCTGACATGGAACCTTTGTAAAAGAGCCTTGGCTCAAAGGTATTGTAATCCTAGATTGAAATAAATAAAAAAATAAATAAAAATGCCATGTTCTATCACCTTTTTAAGCTATATACTGTTTCAAGTGAAACAACTTCTTTTGGGAGTCCATTCGACCCTGCCACAACACTCTCCATGAATAAACGCCTTCTGGTCTCCTTCCTGAACCTCCCCCCATCCAGTGTAAGACAACACCCCCTCATATTTTTGTTTAAACTGAGCCTGAAGAAGCACTCCTTGTCTACCCTGTTTATGCCTTTCAAATACTTGGTCTCAGTCATGTCCCCTTCTCTCTCTTTTCTCCTCCAGACAGTGTCAGTGGTTCATCAGGTAACACACTCACCTCTGAGGCTGGGAGATCAGAAGGCTGTGGGTTCTAGCCCCACATCAGGCGCTTGGGTTAATATCCCAATACTGACACTGCAGTGCAGCATGAGGGGGGTGCTGCACTACTGAGGTGCTGTCTTTTGGATAAGACATTAAACTGAGGTCCTATCTGCCTGTTCAGGTGGATGTTAAAGATCCCATGGCACTTCCCAAAAACAGTAAGGGAAATTTTATTAACAGCCAAAAGCAAAGTACATCAAATACATACATTAGTATCACACCATTATACACAAAAAACAATATACTATTGTACATTACTAAGCAATATCTCAAATCCTTACTCAACATTGTGCTACCCCAAAAATAAAAATGAAAAACTCACCCAACCTATACACATCTAACTTTATCTAACATTCCCACCACCAACTAATTGCTCATTCTTACCTGTACTATTTACTAATAAAACTGACAAGGAACACATAAATATGCTACCCCACCCACCCAACATTGTTCCATAAACGTTCTCCAACTTCACGCCCCAAAGAGCGAAATTCATACTCCTATATCTTGTCCAGCTCACCCTGAATTTTAAAGAAAATCTCTTGCATCTGAACATCTTTATTCTGAAGAAATCTTTGGCATCTAACCTGCCGTACTGACCATTCAATACATGCTAAAATAACATAGATCGTACTCTGCTGCAATTTTTTCCATTCCTTAGGTATCTGTCCTAATATCAAAATGTCATAATTCATGAAGCTAAAGAGAGATTCACCCCACCAATTTTCTAATGCCTGCCAGAACCCCTGTACTTGCACACACTCAAAAAACAAATGCTGGATTGTTTCTATTTGTCCCTGACATAGCTGTTCACTACATCCCCTCGCTTCCTTCTGTTTATGCTTTTGATTTCCTTTCACGTTCAATTTCTGATGTCCACATAACCAAATCATATCCTGCATCTTAAGCGGAATCCTGGGCTCTATTATAGTAGCTAATAGTTTCTCAGTATTGATATTCCTAGATACTTGAAACAATGGCTCTTCAACATAAAATGTTTCAACAATAAGTGCATAAAAATATTTTTTTTCATGAGTCAAAAACCAACTGAGCTCAATCTTCCACATTCTGATATACTTTAACGTAATCTGTTTATAACCCGGGAGCTGCTTTTCTGAAGAATGCCATTTTCCTCTCCCCCAGGCCGTCAAAAACATAGTCCCCCACAACTGCATACATAAAGACAAAGTCCTCACTTCAACAGTTTCCACTATCATAGGTCTAATTGAACTGTAAAAAAAATTCCCATATAAATACGCCAATGGCTGTAACATATTGAGACCGCCTGCCTTCCAAGCCCTATACGTATGTAATCTTTTTACAGGATTTAACCTGCTACCCCACAACAACAGAAAAAAAAAGATCCATCACTTTCATATGCATATTATACGGCAAAGGAAACACATGAGAGACATATAAAAAAAATAGGGGCAATATATGCCCCGAGAAGAAACATCCTTTTCTTTTTAGTCATCATTCATGACTGCCATTTAATCACTCTCTGATACGTTACATCATAAACAGTATCCCAGTTCAATCTTTCTGCTTCTCTAGTACCATAATAAAGCCATAATAACATCACATTCTCCTTAATCACTGTAACTATAAAATGGTCCACTACTGATGCCTTATCCAACACCAACATTTTACTTTTACTATAATTTATCTTAACACCCATAACAGCCTGTAAGCTTTCCATTACCTGAAGTACTTGTTTCCCAGTTTCCAAACCAGCCACTGCAAAAATGCAATCATCAGCATAAGCCATAACCTTCCATAAAAAAAATTCCCTCGAGTCCTAATAGGTAAAATTGTCTCATCAGCTTCGATTATCCTCAGAATAGGATCCTAGCCAAACACATATAATAAAGGACTCATCAAGCATCCCTGTCTTACACCATTCTTGATATAAACAGGGATACCCAAATGTCCAGTCACTAGAAGCGTTATCTGTGCTTCCATATATAATGTTTTCAACAGTCCTATCATCTGTTCAGGGACACCACAATACTGCAAAACTGCCCAAATGTGTTCCTGTCTTACCGCATCAAATGCTGTCTCTTGATCAAGAGTCATTAGGTATCCTTCCAAATTCATTTTTATGTTGGCTGGCGTGCGCAGCCAACATCTTGCGGCAGTGGGGATTTGGAGGCGCAGTCGCTGTTGGGCGAATGCAGGGCATGCACCAGTAGCTGTGTCCCTCATTCCCCAATCAGCGACGCCTCACCATGCATACTAAGCTGGTGAGCACATCTAAGGAAAGGTCCGCTGCAGTCTGAGCAAAGCTCATCGCACGTAGTGGGCCCTTCTAGATGCTCGCCAGCTAGTACCATGGCGGCACAGTGGCGCTTCTCTGATGACAGCGCCGACTTGGGTGCCAATCCCGGTCAGCTCCCTGCCTCCTTTAAGTATGTGCTAATGGGGAATGCACTCCCTGCTGGCAGAATGTGCCTCACCTCATTGTTTGCCGACGTGGGTGCCCAACTCTGGCCGGCATCCACCCCCTTCCCCGCTGTATTGTGCTAACGGGGAGCCCACTCCCTGGCATCCTGTCTCCCCTTCTTCTGTGCTGATGGGGTGCCCAATCCCCATAAGCTACTGCACTCCAAACAAAAGAAACGACCTGTAAAAAGAAAACCATCTGTGTTTTATTTTTTTTTCCTTGGTCCCTGTAAACTGAAAATGGTCCTCAGTCTCCCTACCCACCACCCGCACTCCACCCACTGTGCACCCTGCCTCCCCACACCCCCAACCCCACCACTACATTTCTCCGAGTCTGGCGACGATCTTCGCTGGACCGAGAACACGCCTGCACTCTTCAAAGACGCACCATGAACTGAGGAAATGCCGGTAAGCTGTATAATGGAATGAATAGGGTTTTCAACTTTGCTCCATATCTTGGGCATTTTTAGACTTTTGCACCAAATTTTTCAACGTTGGGTTTGGGACCCTCCTCATGAATTCTGTCACAGTTTTGATTAATCATTTGGCGATTTCAGATCACTGTGTGAAATCACCTTGGGACTGATTAACATAAGAACAGTGGCAGTGTTCATGAGGTGGGCTCTCAAAAAGCCTACGTTGCAAATTTGGTGGAAAAAATCCAAAAAATGGCTGTTTTATGAGCGTGTGTTGCGCAGTTACTACGCAAGCGCGTAACTTCGCGAATTCACAATATTTTCATGCCAGATTTTCAACATTGTCATTTTTCTATACCTCCTTGTGAACAGTACAGCTATCATTTTTCACATCCTGGCTAAAATGTGTTTCCACACGTCTCGTGCACAATACCATGGTCACTGAGGGAAATCAGTGTTTGGGCCAGTTTGCAAAAATGACAGTGACACTGTTCATGAGCAGAGGTCCTACAATGCCTATGTTGAAAATTTGGTGATGATACTCCATAAAATGATTGTGTTATGAACGTACATTGCGCAGTTTGCACGCATGCTCATTACGTGCATTTGTAATATTTTCACTCTGGATTTTCACCATTGCCATATTTACACACCTCTTGATGAATAGTAAAGCTGTCATTTTACATATCCTGTCCAAAATGTGTTTTTGCACATCTGGTGAAGAATAGTGAGGTCACTGTGCGAAATCACTTTTTGAGACAGCTTGAGGACATGACAGTGATACTGTACATGAATAGAGGTGCTAAAATGCCTATGTTGAAAATTTGGTGTCAAAACTCCATAAAATGCCTGTGTTACAAGTGTGCATTGCACATTTTCCATGCACCCTCGTAACTTCGCATATTTGCAACACTTACATGCCACATTTTTACCACTACCATTTTTTTACACCTCCGTATGAACAGTACAGCTGTCGTTTTTCACATCCTGCCCTAAATGTGTTTCCACAATGCACTACTAAAGGCAATGCCAGTGCGACAACATTCAGCATTGACAAATGTCTTGTTAAACCTTGTTCTACAATCTCCCTTATATATATCAGATTATGAATAATATTCCTTCCAGAGATTGCACAGGTTTGTGCTGGAATTAACAATTTTTGCACTATTTTAGCTAATCTAACCATCAATATTTTTACCCAAATCTTATAGTCTGACATAAGCAAATTTAAAGGTCTCCAATTCCTGACATCTTGTGGATCCCGTTTTTTATAGAATATCATCACCCCATCCTTCATATTAGGTGCAAGTCTATTTTCCTTCCAAATAGCCTCATAAATCACTTTTAACCAGGGAATTCATATATCAAGAAAAATTTTATAAAATTCATTAGTTGTCCCATCTTTACCCGGAGTAGTGCGGACAGAAAGTTTATTTATTGCCACTCTAATTTCACCCTCAGAAATAGGAACCACTAAATCTCTCCTCCTCCTCCTCCTCCTCCTGTAGCAGCGGAGGTATCTCTAAATGTTGATAAAACAAATCCTGCTGCTGCACTTCCCTTTCCTGAAATGTAGCCTGCACATGCGCTTGCATTACATGTTGTATCTCCCTATTTTCCCTTACAACCCCTCCTGTACCATCTAGCAGAGCAGTCATAACAACCCTGTGTGCCCCATGCAAACCAAGATCATATGGGTTTACTTTCTGCCATGTAGAGGCAAACCCTCTGGTGCAATATTTATCGATCTGTCCAAAGCCTTTGACCTTGTTGACCACAAACTGCTTAATGCACAGTTGTAGTCACTTGGCCTCTCCCCCCATGCCATGAAATGGCTAATAGGTTATCTACATGGCAGAAAGCAGCGTACCTGCTTCAATAAAGTCCTCTCCGAGCCCCTACTGGTGACCTCCAGAGTGCCTCAAGGCTCAGTACTGGGTCCCCTCCTCTTCTCCCTCTTCAGCAATAAACTACCCATGGTTACTACCAGCTGTAGTGCCACCATGTATGCAGATGATCTGGTAATACTGGTTCACTCCAAGAATGCCACTACCCTAAACCAGAACCTGACCGATGACTTTAACAGGGAATTGTCATGGGTTACTAGTCACAAGCTGGTCCGGAACCTGAAAAAGACACAGGCTATGCTCTTTGGCTCAATGGCTAAAATCAAAGCCTCATCGGCCTGCTTACACATCACCAGTGCAGATGGATCCTCACTACCCATAGTGAGCTCCAACAAATATCTGGGGGTAACACTTGACCCCCAACTTGACATGGGTAATCATATCCTTAACATCTGCAGGGCAGCAAACTGCAACTGGGTCTGGCCTAGGGCCAAGTATAACCTCACACCGCAGCCAGGCTTGCCCTAGCGAAGGGTGTGCTCCTTCCCTCCCTCAGCTATGGGCTGCACCTATTTGCTCGCTCTCCAAAGACACATCTCACCTGGTGGTACACTGCTTACAATAACATTTGTCGTTTTGCCTTGGCTGCCCCCCGACTCACCCACCGTTGTGAGCTATATGAAAAGCTCTGCTGGCTCTCACCAGCTAGATACCTTGATTTTGGTTTGGGATGCCTCTCTGGGAAAGTGATCAGAACTAGCACCCCCCAGGGGCTGGCCTGGCTTCTGCCTAAGCTGAATCCCACCCCCTACCAACTTAGGTCTCTCACATCAGGGATGCTCAAAGTCCCTCCTACCCGGACACTCATGGGGGATCGGGACTTTGCCATAAGTGCACCCAGACTCTGGAATTCGCTGCCTGTGGATATCCAAGCTGCCCCCTCCTATCTGAGTTTTCGAAATTCCCTGTGGGGTTTCCTAAAACTAGCATCTGAGTGTGACTGCCCCAAACCTCCCTAGAGTAAAGTGTCAAATTGTTTTGTCTGAACCTCCCCAGGGTGTCTCCATTGAATTCCTGGAGATATTTTCCCCACTGTATCAATGACTTCTGACTACTCCTGCCTAAAAAGCCTTGGGCATTTTTACACCCATTATTGCTCCACAGTCATAGGCTAACCATAACATATTGCACCTTGGCCACTTGGTAGAAACTTGTACTACCAAGTGTTTCTGTTTCTGTCTAACATGTGCATATTTAGAAAAATGTGATAAGCTGTATATACCTGTCCACGATCCAACTAGCCTAGGGGGTGTATACGACAATGTTATAAGTTATATTATGACTAATCCACTCCTTGAGCTATGCTCCACTCCTATGTATGATGACCTGTATATATCTGTCAGTTGAACTAGCTAGTCTAGAGTGTATAATCTGAAATGTGCTTACTACTGTATGTTTCCCCTAGCATCAAATGATGTACTGTATTTCCCACATGTTTGTTTACTGTGACAAAAAACTGTACTCTCTTTGTCATGTCTCCTTGACTGTTGTTCTTCATGTTGTACTCTCCCGGGTCGTTCCTGAAAATAGGCATAATACTTGTCTAGTGTACTTACCCGGTAAACAAAAGCTAAATAAATAAGCTTGCTTCTTAGTACCTTTAATCAGATATTTTTGCTGCAAAGAAATTCTATCCTCTTTCAGTTTAAAAAAGTCATACATCTTGCATTTTATTTCAGTAAGCTGCTGTTGCCCAGTACTTCCCAATACATCAGCTCTAGTCAGTAGCTTCAAATATGTAGCTTTAAACCCTACGTAACTTAAATACTGATCCTTTGCCCTTGTGCTGGACATCTGTATAAACAGTATCTTCAGATCTCGCTTCGTATCTTCCCACCACTCAGCGGGACTATCATATAAAAAACTAATATCTGTCCTTCACCTAAGAAAGTCCTGTATTTGTCCTTTAATAATCAATTCTTGCAAAATAGCAACATTCATTTTCCGATAACCCCTCCCCATTGGGAGTCTTTGTTGTTGCACTATCATCACCTCTACTACCTCATAATCCGAGGTCTCCAGAGGCAAAATAGAAACCGTTAAACCAGTAATCCTTTCTGACAAAAACCAAAGGTCTATCCTAATAGACAAACTACCTTTAAAAATATATATATGTTTTGGCTCAATATGTAAGAGATCATATACATCCTTTAACTTACTTTGTGTCAGTACAGTAAGTAATGTATGCGTATCACTTTATACTTTTTGTGTTTTCCTCCCCCGATCTCTAGAGGTTAATTCACAATTAAAGCCCCCCCCCCCCCCGACACCAGTTTCAAGGAATTTAGATATGGTTCAATATGTCTAAAAAGCAAAGACCTATCAGCTTTCTGCTTGGGGGCATATATATTTATAATGCGATATACAATGTGGTGTAATACTACATCAACAAGCATAGCTCTCCCAGGCTGTATATCCAATACCTGTAATACCGTAACTTCAATTGTAGAAAATAGTACCCCTAACCCAACACACTGTTCCTCCCCAAGCGACCACAAGGAGGCACCCCACCACCAATCTCTCTGTGCTTCCCGCATCTCAGGCAAGGTGTGAAGTCTAGTATCTTGCAACAATATCACTTCTCCATGACCCTCCACCAGACTTGCAAAAGTAACCCGTCTCTTTTCCTGTGACTTGATACTATTAACATTGACAGTAAGAAAGGCAATACCTCCATCCATTTTAAGAAGGAAAAGAAAAGAGGTAGCCCAAACACAGGAATCTATACAACTGAGAAAGAAAAAAAACAGTAGTCATATCATTTTCTTTTTTTCCTCTTCTTTGGCTTTGTTTTTTCTCCGATACCAATGTCAGTTGCGATTTCTGTTTGAGAGGAAATAACTGAAGAAATATGAGAGTCCAAACCATCTTCTTCCCCCTCTTGTTCAAATAATAGAGCATACGAATTTTGCAAAGGGACCAAGTCGGAGTCTACAAAAACCTGTTGTACAGTACTTCCATAACAGATTTTCCGGACTTAGATCATGTCACTCTTTGAAAAACAGCATCCTGCTGTAATTCTGGGGGAAGCATACAACTCACTTCAGCTGCACCCCCAGGACCTGATTCTGGATCTTTATCCAAAGCACCTTGCCCATCGTCTTCAGCCAAGGGCTGAGGAGGGGCTGGCCCCTGATCCTGAGTTTCCAAAACCAGATCTTGTACCACTTCCACCACTGCCCCATCTTGTTCCTGTGACTCCAACAGAGGAATATCCATTGCTATCTGTATGTCCTCTCTCTTTTTCTACAACAGGAACCACCTGTCTAGACCTATCCACTCTCTGAGGTTCCGGGTCAGAAGAATGTAAATTCATTAGTAATTCTTACATCCTCAGTTTTTCCTTTTGGGCAATAGCCACATATACGTCCTGTTCAGCCCATATTGCTTGATCAAGACTATTATGAGAGGTTCAGGAACATGTATGGAACGTATGACCATGTTCCTCACAGAGATTACATCTCATGGCCTGCCTACAATGTGCACCAATGTGTCCCAAGTCTCCAGATAGTCCACATTTTTGCTTATCACATACATTACTCAGGTGACCCACATCCCACACTTGTAACAGGCCCTCGGCTACCCTGGATAATAAAATCACCCCTCTATCTCTTCCTAAAAAAAAACAATTAGGAAGATGCTTTGTGAGACCCTGTTCAATGTTTAAGTCTACTAGATACCTCCAGTCCCCAGTCCAGAGATTCTCATCATCTAAAATGGGTTCAGGGTGTCCCTTAACCTTACAATGTTGCTGTAAGCAATATGTGATATCTGCAACACTAACACCTTCGTTACGAAATAAAACTGTTTTTTTTTTGTCACAGGCTTTGTCAGTGGAATTGCCATAAAAGGCTTCCACAGGGGCATATTTTTCAACATCTGAAATTGTTTCCGGAACCTGTCAAGTCCCACCGGGTGCTTAAAACTAACATCAAAAACTGAGTCGCCCAGTACATGTATCAGGGCATATATCTCATAGGCATAGTATTTCATGCTGCCCTTAAGTAGCTCCCGCCCTACAAAATGTCTATCTGGGACCTCTGACATGTGCCCCCGAAACTTCAGACGTACTGCATTTCATCTAGTTGCTGGTTCAGAGGTTTGTCTGAATGAATTTGGAAAAAGCTGCTCACAAACTCTGTTCTGCCATACTGTGTTACAACTCTGCTGGTTATTCTCAGGCCCTCTGTGTTTAACAGGATCCTTTGAGCCAACCTGCTGCTCACCATTTTCCAACCCAAATTCCCCCACGGGGGAAGAGGGAGGGGGAGGGGGGACCACATCAGACGGAGGAGCCTCTCCCTCTAAATCTTTAATAACTTCAAGCACTAAGTTATGGTCACTTCCAGTCAGTTGTTGTGCCCCTGATAGTGGGGACTTTTGTCCAGGCGTTAATAAAGAATCAGACAACCCAGTAGTACTAGTACTCTGTACAATGGAGCTAACATCAAACTCAGTAATCTCAACATTTCACAATAAGCCAGAGATATTCTCATTCAAACCTGTACCCGAAGAATTTTTCACCCATCCAGCAGCCTCCAAAGCTTTTGTATCCCATCCAGCTGGGGCAGTAGTTAACCATCAGTAAGTTCAACAGTATTATGTATCTATGGGGAAGGAGACTGATGCTTAGTCTCCTGTAGCAAGGGACGACCTTTTCTTCCTCTTCCTAGTCCTTCTTTATCCAAACTTTTTCATCCCACTCCTCCCAATGAGATACCTATCT
Organism: Neoceratodus forsteri; assembly: GCA_016271365.2. Classification (NCBI taxonomy): domain Eukaryota; kingdom Metazoa; phylum Chordata; order Ceratodontiformes; family Ceratodontidae; genus Neoceratodus; species Neoceratodus forsteri. The sequence continues at coordinate 43,451,490 of CM057456.1, read as the reverse complement.
CAAAGTTACCAGAGCGAGAAGGTACAGTACCTGTATCCCCCATAACATGTGGGGCCTCACCAGCAGTGCAATCCTGAGGCATCATACCCACATCTTGCAGCTCTACACCTGATGCTTGTAACTGAAATTCTGCCCTGCTCCCATCCGAGTCTCCTATCCCCCTCACAGGCATTACCTCTATTCTCGGTGAGCTGAGACCACCAACCTCCTTCTCCTGCATCACAATGTCCTGAGCTCGAAGAACATCTTGCTCTGATTCCATCCCTGCTTCCATCTGAGTAGCTTCTGTTTTCTGTACATCCATAGAGTCATCCTGCAGCCATCTGAGTTCTAGCACTAAATGGTTCCGTACTTCCTGAAACCTTCGTTCTTCTGCAAGCTGTTTACAGATGGCATCCACATCCCGAACCACTGTATCCACCAACTCCAAAGAGCCATCAGGCAGCATAACAGACTGTAAGCCTTTCCCTTTTTCGATACTATCCATATCATCTGCCGCTAACACAAACTCCTCCTCTGGTGGAACTTCTTCATCCATGATGGTCACAAACAAAAGGGAGGGCTGAGGAGGTGACCAGCTCCTCAGCCTCCTGCACATCCAGTTCCTCTGCCGACTTCTAGCACAGTGAGTATTCTGAGTCAAACGCAGCGCCCCCTAGCAAAGAGTAGAGGAATTTCCCCGGTGCACTGGCCAAATTTCCCCCTATTCACTAAAATACCACCAACAGCTTAATCTGGTTTAAAGTCAGTTGCCATTCATTTGTATCCCTCTCCCCCGGGTCGTGCCTGAAAATAGGCAGAATTTGTCTAGTGCACTTACCCGGTCAACAAAAACTAAATCAATAAAATAAATAAACATGTTCAGGGCGTTCAGTGTATCCTTGCATGTTCTGCTTTGCTGACCTTAGCCATCTTTGTTTCCTCCTTTGAATAGCCTCCAGCAGGTTTATGTGCTTCTTTAGGTAGTGACACCAGTATTGCACACTGTACTCCAAGTGCAGCTGCACCAGCAACCTGTACAATGGCAGCATTAACTCCTTCCACCCTCTGGTGATTCCCCTTGCAATGCAGCTCAACATTCTGCTGCCCTTTGCTTTTGCCTTCCTGCATTGCTTGGAGTGCTTCAGGTCACTAGAGATCAACACTCCCAGGTATTTTTCTTCCTCAAATTTGGTAAGCAGGACCCCCACCCCACCCCAGGCTGTACTCCGTCTTCAGGTTCTTGGTTACAATGTGCATAAGCTTACACTTTTTTACATTAAAGCCAAGTTGCCAAATTTTGGACCACCTCCACGTTTTGTCAGATCGTCTTTTTGGTCCTAGGTTTACTAGGTAAGTGAGGACAAAAGGAAGCTATGACGCCTATCTTGATTGTCCCCCACATTTGTGGGAAATTACATTTTGTTGTAGTTTTTGGAGAGCCAATGATCTACACCCTTTTTAAATGATACAAAGGTATTACAGTCTACTAGCTGTTGTGGTAGCTGGTTCTAGAGCCTTGGTGTTCTTACTGAGAAGAAATTAAGCCTCCTCTTTGTTTTTGCTTTACAAACCATTAGTTGTTGATTGTGAAGTCTAGGTACTATTTTTCTTCGCGTCTTAACAATACCACATTTGTCCATCAGAGAGGGTGAGTTGAGAATTTTGTATAAGAACAGAAGATCACCTCTGGAGCGCCTAAACTCCAGTGAATATAGGCCTGTTTTTTGAAGCCTCTCTAGACATGGTAGTGATGCTAAATGGGGCACCATTGTTGTTGCCCTTCTCTGAACTCTTTCAATTACTTGAATGTCCCTGACCATGTATGGACTCCACACTGGTGACCCATAATCTGTATATGGTCTGATGTATGCTTAAACAATGGGATAATACATTCCACTGTCTTAGATGTAAACGTACGGTTAATGTGCCTAAGTAGTGAATTAGAGGTTTTAGCTACATGATTACAGTGATTGGAGGCGGATAATTTGTCATCTGTCAGGATGTCCAAGTCCCTTTCACATATTGAAGATTTAATGATAATATTGTATAGTGTATAAGTTTGTTTGGGATTATTGTAACCTAAGTGGAGAACAGAACATTTGTCTGTATTGAATGTCATTTTGTTTTTCTGTGCCCAATGCTCTAATACTGAGAGGTCCTATATCATATCCGCATCAGCTACCCTCTCACACAGCATGGTGTCATCTGCAAGCAAGCAAATCTTGCCCTTTATGCCTTCACCAATGTCATCAATAAACACATAAATAGCACCAGACCAAACATTGAAACCTGTAGAATCCCACTGGTTGTATCCCTAACACCTGAGAGCTCCTCCTACCACCACCACCTGGATCCTACCTTTCAGCTAGCTAGCTACTCATCCAGCAGTTTCTCTCTTACCCCCAAAACTTCACAAATCTTCCAGCTTTTTGATCAGTGACTTAGGGGCACAGAATCAAAGGCCTTGTTAAAATCCAAGTACAGAATATCCACTGCTTGGCCCTTATTTTAGTCATCCAGTCAAAGAAGTTGATCAGGTTTGCCTGGCATGATCTTTCATTCATAAAACCATGTTGCCACTCATCCTGGAGGCCATTTACTTCCAGGTATCCTACCAGCCTCTCTTTAAGTATGGCCTCCATGAATGTACACACAATTTAGGTTAGGCTGAGCAGTCTGTAGCTGCCCAGGTCATCCCTGGGTCCACTCTTATGGAGTAGCGCCACATGTGCTGTTCTCTTTTCCAGAGGTACCCACCTGACGCAAGCAAACTGTTAAACAGGTCAGTCAGGGGGCTTGCAAGTTACTCTGCTACAGTGTTGGATGGATGCCATCTGGACCCTGGTATTTGTCCACCCTCAGAGCTAAAAAAACATTTCTTCACCCTATCTTCCCCTATTGTTCCATCTGTGCCCCTCCCCCATTGTGGCACTGAGCTATCCTTCTCCTTGGTGAAGACTGAACAGAAGAACTCATTCAGTACTTTTGTCTTGTCCCTATTTGTTTCCATCCACCCTTCCCCTTCCTGAGCCGTACTGTGCTATCCTTTGTATCCCTTTTCTTGCTGATGTATTTAAAAAGGCTTTTTCTCCATTTTTAATCCCTTCAGCTAGCTGCAGTTCCTTCTGAGTCTTAGTCTGCCAGATTACATTACCTGCCTCACTAGCCTTTCTCCGATAGTCTTCCCAGTCCTCCTCTGTCTAGGTACTCCTGAACTTTCTACAGGTGGTCCTCTTATCTCTGACCTCACAGTAAAGCCAGCTGGGTGCTTTGGCCCTTGAGTTTTTCTCCTTTAGCATAACACACTCCTCTGTGGCTGCCACTATTCCCTCCTTAATGATGAACCACTTTTTATCCACCCCAATCCCTACAATGATGCCCTCTAGCTGCCCCTGTAACAGCTCCCCCATCCTTCTGACGTCCGCCTTTCTGAGGTCTAGGACCTTGGTCTTTGTGGGTACCTTCTCCTTGCCAGTGTCCAACCTGAACCACACTATGTGGCAGTCACTCACACTCAAGGGCTCCTCAACCTCCATGACCTGGATGTGGTCCCCATTGTCACTACCAGATCAAGGATTTCCCCCTCTCTTGTGGGTAGCTTGACAACCTACATCAGGAATCCACTGTACACCACATGCAGGATTACCTGATTCCTAGCGCAGGTCATGGCAGGGATCTCCCCATCCACCTTTGGCAGATTAAAGTCACCTACAATTACTACCTCTCCCTTCCCCAAAGACTCCCTAATCAACTAACCCAGTTCCCTGTCCCTTTCCTCCTCCTAGTTAGGTGGTCTGTAAACCACCCTTGGTCTTACCTTCCACCCCATATTTGAAAGTAACTGCACCAACAGCACCTCTGCCTTCTCCTCTTCTGACTCCTCCCTTGTGCAAGTTATGCTGTACCTTCCCTTTTATAGTCTACTTTTCCCCTTTCCCTACTCCCCTGTCCCTTTTGTACAATTTGTACCCAGGGATTGAGAGGTCCCAATCGTCATTAGTAGTAGCCAATGTCTCAGTGACCACCATAGTGTTCACACTCCTTTCTGCCAATGCCTACAGGTTATTCATCTTCTTACTGAGACTTTTTACATTCAGGGACACCACCCTCCACAATGAATCTGAGCCTCTGTCCCTTGATCTGACTATCTTGCCTCCTGCTTTCCCTTGTCTGCTCCCTCCTCCCACCCTCTATTCCTCCTTTTACTCTCACTCCAGACACTACTCCCAATTCTACCTGCCCAGATGAGGGGTGGCCTGCCAGCTACCTCTTCCCAGGGACTCTGGGCCTGAAGACTCTTTCTGACCCCCCATCAGTTTAAATTAAAGTTCCCTGATATATAACCTCCCAATCTGTTCCTAAGGGCCCTTGAACCCCCTCTATTGAGGTGCAGCCCATCTGTTTCATATAAAGAATTGTCACTCCTCGTCTCCCCCAGCCACCAATGCAACCATAATGTTCCTCTTTACACTATTTACGCAGCAAGTTGTTAAACTCTTCCATCTGTTTGGAACAAGAACAAAAAGTGGCACAAGCTACATCTCAGATACCTTCTACTGCTAATGCAGATAAGCTTAGGATTTTGCATAAAAAATATTATTTATATACTTAGAAACATATTCAAGAAGCATGAAATAGATACACTCATGTGCACCCAATACAAAAGTGGTCACGGAAAAAACATGGTAGCAGCCAAATTTAACATTTTACACCAAAAAGCGCTTCATCAGACCTCTTGTTTGCCTTACATGTAGAGGACATCTTCCCCTTAACTGAGAGGTAGCTGGTTTTGCCTTTCATTCTTGTTCCTCTAGTATCTGACTGTTGACACAGTATGTTACTGGAGCAACAACATTTGTGATTGTAACTGTCCTTCATCCTTTTATTCCATACTGTGCTGGCTCTAGCTAATGACAGCACCTCAGAGACTACAGACCTTACCACCCACCTACAGATTCTCACAACTTCCCTGAACCTCACTTGCACACCCCCATCTTCTCTCCAGCTAGGTTGTTTCTCCATAGATGGATAATCACATGGAGCTTCCCTCCAACCACCTGCACCAGCTGAGCAATACTTGGGCATACCTGCTCTGCCATCATCCCTGGCATGCATCCCACCTTCCTTCCTGTGACTTGATCCCCCTTCCCTTGGTGTGTACCCTTTGGTATTGAGTCCCTGAGGATTACTACCCTAGCTCCCCTTTCCCCTTCAAGTACTCCCACCACCACTCTATCCAACCCTTGAACTTCTTCCTTGTCCTTCTTGAGTATACCACCTCAACAGCGACATGTCAATGTCGACCGACACTACAGCGACAACAGCGCCAGGTCAATGTAGTGTCAGTGTTGGACCCCGGCACTGTTATCTGGGGGTCTTGCACCCCCTCCCCTAATCAGCTCCAACTAGGAGTTGATTATATTAAGTGGGGGGTGCGAGGGGCATAGCCCCTCACTTGGGGGTTCGGGGCAAAGCCCCCTGAAGAAAACATGGTAGGCAGTGACTGTCTTTATGTTGACCGCAAATGTGGTTGACATAAAGTTTTCGCTGTACTGTCGGTTGACAAAATATTTGTCGATGAACGGTCGTAGATCCTCAGTCTGACCCCCTCGGCCTTGTATCCAATCCTTACCCTACTTCTTCCCCTTATATGACCATTTCTCCCTCTGCCCCCTCACCAACCCCTCTTGCCCTCCGTCTGCTCTGACCCATCTCTTATACCTACTAAACTGTCCGCATTGGTCCCCCTTTCCTTTCTTCCATCCTGTCTCCTCCTTGCCTGCACATGTTCCTCTCTCCCTAGTCAATCACCCCCTTCTTCCACTGCCCAAGACTGACACCTAGTCAGCCAAGGCCAAACCAGTTGGACCACATTCCTGTCCCAGCAGGGGAGAAGGAAGCCAGGCTGAGCTGTCTCAGCCAATCCCTGTGGCCAGGGTAGATTCAAACTTGGAGACTTTTTTTTTTTAGGCCACCGACCCAGCCTCAAGAGGCTGACCTCTGGACAAAGGAGCCAATCCTCTGGCAGGTAGGCAGGTCTGCCCCAGACTACAGGAGGCTATGCATAGGCTGGAGAGAGCAGAAAGAGTTTGACCAGGGAGTGTGAAGGACTGGGCAATGGATGTCGGCTTCCATGTTAGGAGGTTGAAGCAAATCCCTGGGCCCCTTTGGTGTAACTGCCTTCCAGAAGATCTCCAGTAACAGCCTCAGTCAGTTTTCAGCAGAAATTTGCCATCTAGTCAGGTCCTCCAGTGTGGTGAGTCAGTCTATTTGGCCCGGAAACAGACCCAGTGAATCTTTTATGCAGCAGTCTCCAGCAGAAGAGGCCTTATCACTTCTTTGTGGTTGTGCATTCCCCAGGGTACACAAATCCTTGTTGAACTCCAGGGGGCTTCTTCACACACCTCATCTAGGGTTCCTCCGGTGCCTCTTCTTCGACCCAGGGAGGGTCTCCGGGAAGCCCAGCATCACCTGCATCCATCTCCAATGACCTCCACCAACCCCAAGTCTTCACCATGACACCCCAGGTTTGAGTTGCCGGTCGTAAGTGGTAGCCAGCTGGTAGCTAGGGCCCACCAAAGTGAGTCAGGGTAGGAGCCGCCCTGGATCTAGCTAAGGGACTTCAGTCGTCTGCAGAACTCAGAGTCACATTGCCCATCCTCCTGCATAGACATTGTCCCAAGGTGGCAATAGTACCGGTGGCCTATATCAAGGCCTCGTTGAGGATTGCCAGACTCTGTGCCTCATCCCTTGAAGTGGCATAAGTACCGGTGGCCCACGCAAGAGGCCACACCGAGGGTCACCACACTCATGATTGTACCATCCAAAGGTGTCCCATGCTCCAGTAGCTCATCAAGAAGTCACACTGAAGATTGCCAGATTCTGAAGCTGCAGGGGTGAGGTGGTAAGGGTTTCAGGGACCTACCCAGAGGTCATCCAGCAGATCATCGTACCTGGCATCCTTTCCTCGACTGGATATCACCTGCCCTTCTGCCCGAGGTCACCTCAGCTGACAACTCCAGATAAGGATTCTTTTTACCTACAACCAGGCTTCAACACCCATGCTTGACCAGGCACTTCACCTTTGATGTTGCCTCAGTGACACCATGAGTCACCTTCTTCCTAGGGCCAGGAGGTCTACAATGTCTTCCTCTGTGTCTGGTTCACTGGGTGACACCCCATTTTATGGCCTGTGTAGGAAGCTCTTCCTTGGGTTCATACCCAGCAGTCAGCTGAAAAATACTAGAAACCCAAGCTTGGTGCATCGGTTTGCTGTGTCCTTAGGACTTGAATCACCTGAACTTTTGTATGACATTAGTGGGGCCTGTTTGTGGTCCCAATAATCTTGTTTATTCTTTCTCTTGTGTGATAGTGGTAGTGAATGCTAAGTCTTTTTCTGTGTGCTCCAACTATTGCTAATAAACCTTGCATCTTGACTCTACAGTACAACTCCAGCCTCTCCTTCCAGATTCATCTGGCATCACTCTAAACTATAGGGGTATGAACCACCACAGCTCATCCACCACACTTGAATCAAAACTTTGCTTTACATTTTTAGACTACAGAGATGCTTAGGAACCAATCAGAGTTCTTCTAGTTAAACAAAACTACTCACAGCAACCGATCTATCTACCCAGACCACCATCTCTTCCTTACAAGGACTGATGCAGCTCCCTTAGCAGCACTGACTATAAGGAACAACTATCAAAAGGGTCAGAATTACAGTTTCAGTATTTTTTTTCCTGCAGCTGCCTTCCAAAACCTCTTCACGTTGCACTCTGTTGCACTGAGCACATGTGCATGGACATTACACACATAAGTGCAGAATGTGATTTCATCAGTGGAGGGTATCTGGAGTGCCCGAGTGTTCTGCTGTGTGACGTAATGAGTACTCGCTCTCAAATGCATTTTGAAAGCATGCAAAATCCTTGCAGCACTGAAGCCAACCTGAAGACAATGATTTGTCACAAAATAGAAAGCCCCCATTCACAAAAACACCCCCCAAATCCACAACTAGCTAAGCAATGTAGACAAATGGGCATACGTGTAAGGACACACAGAGCTGCACAGTGAGCAAAGGGAGGGAAACAGTTTAAAAAGAAAAACAAAAACTCCCCAACTTTCTTCAGCATCAGGCTAGAAGGAAACAGACAAAAACACAGACTAATTTACACATACAGTACTCTAAGTAACTGAGAGAGTAACATTCATCCAGGCTTCCTAACGGCTGTGATATGAAATGTAAAGCAGCTTAGTCAATTAGAACAATTTGAAACAGACACGATTTGCATTTATCAGTGCTCTCTGTGCTCCAGATGCTGTAGCTTCAACCTGAAGGAGTCATCAGAACATGAGTAAAATAATGAAAGATGACATGGATTCAGTCAGGAAAGAAGAGCTCTTCAGAGTGCTGCTGCTGCTGGTGATGAAGTGGTAGTAAAGTCTGACTTACTGACATGGACAGAATTTTCATGTAACTGGGGTTCCAAAGTGTCGCGCTGACTGCCAATGGGCAGTGACTGTACTATGTATCCCATGGTAGGGGTGCACATTATTCATATCATATGTCATAATTTCCCCACTGACAATGTGAACTGATACAGAATTAAAGTTCGAGCTGCACCTGGGAGCCACAGTGCCCCGGCCAAAGTTGATAAATCAGAAAACAGTACAGAGGGTGGTCACCACCTACAAAAAACACACTGGCTTCAAAAAGCTCATAACACACCAGCATGGCATTCTTGTGTACAGCAAACTATGCATACAAAGCCTGTTTTGGATTTCCACATCGTGAGTACACAAAGGGCACTTAATAAGGGAACTCCTGCACAAGGTAACCTGCTCCTGCCTGTTCATTCACATGGATTATGAGAATTTTTAAATCGGTGTGTTTTTCGTAGGTGCTGACCACATGATGCAGAATGACATGTTTGTACCACAGAACTAATAATGTTTTACTCCTTTTTTTTAATATACAGTATTTAAAGTTTTACAGAAACGTTGTTGTGGTTACATACTACTGGCAATGTGTCAGTCATGTAATAATAGCTATTTTAATACTGCCACTAATGGCATGTTTACACGACCTCATCAGCACCACTGCGAGCAGTGCAGATGAGCTGCACCACTGGTAGATCAGCCCGTGTAAACAGCCTATGGAGCTCTGCAGATCACTCTGTTGTTGCAGCGCAGAGTGATCACAGTTTCTGTGGGTTTGTGTATCATAGCAGCACCGCATTACCCCATACCTCCCCATACCCTGGCTCCTACAATTGTCAGCTCACCCTTACATAAAAACGAATACTGGTCTTGATGTAAGGCAGCCAGAGAATCTGTGTGACACAAGAGGTGGGACTGTGTGGAGGAGGAGGAGGAGGACACCTGCTTGCTTACCTAAGACTGGGGAGGTTCAAAATAGTTTTTGTTTACTTATTAGTAGAATGTTGTTTGTCACTTGCCTCCCTCAGCATAAAAGCAGTACAGTCTGGCAGGATATTTTGTCTGTCATGAAACTGACCCTGCATCAATGCAGAATTCCCATCGTATAAATGCGGGTCGGAAGTGGTGCAAATGGAGTGATGGGTGAGTGGCGCAGATGAAGCCGCAATGGCCAGCTTCATATTAATGCACCTTAAGACTGATATCACATGCATTCTTAAGACTCATTCACACTGCACCTTGCCTCAGCAGCTCCTTTTGGAATCGTTCAAAATAATTTTAATAAACCTTCGAGAGCCGCATTCACACGGCATAGGTTTTGCTGTTGCCCTTTTTCTTTCCAGCGATTTGACTGTTGTTCCAGTCACTGTAGGTTTGGTAGGGAATGTTTAGTGGTGCAGGTGGTTTTCCTATTCAGATGGCACAGGAAACCACCTACTCCACTCTGCAAACCCAGGGAAAGATGTAACATGGAGAAACCACCACGCAATGGAAATATGCCCAAACGGTAGCATTCACATGTGGGCAGGAGCACCGATCTGGCCGCTGTGAGCCACTGACAATGGCTCACAGTCAGCTATGTGAACAAGCCTTTAGAGTATTAGAACTGCAAACCAAAGGCGAGTAGTTCTGACACCCTAAGGATGTGAGTCAGACCACTCTTACAACCATAAGAGTTGTCTCAGAAGCTGTATTAATAAATTATTGATCCATATTAATCAATAATATATTAAAACTGAAAAAACCCTACCCTGCACATGCCCATTTCCAAAGCAGCAGCACATGAGACACATGAATAGGAAAGTCTCATTTAATGAGGAAAGGAGCTTTCTAATCTTATTTGTTTTATTTTATTTATTTGGTATTTGGAAAATAACCTTTGAGACAAGGATCTTTTACAAAGGTTCCACATCATGTGAACAGAGTATAGACATTCAATCAAAAAGGTTACAGAGTTTTAGAACATTTGGGACACTCAACAGCACAACAATCAGAAAAAGGTTACAGAGTTTCTTGGACATTTAAACACTGTACAACATATGGACATCAACTTTAGTTGATTACAAGTGCAGGTAAGGTGCAGAGACACTAGAGGTTAGGTTAGGTTAGGTTAGGTTAGGTTAGGTTAGGTTAGGTTAGGTTGGGCAAAGGGTCAGTAAGGACAGGATTTTGGTAGGGGAGCGGGGTCTCTAGTAAAAGTGGTCAAGGTGGCAGGGCTGAGGTCAGGAAGGCAGACACCCATCCTAGCATGGAGATGGGGGGAGGAGAGCAAGGGGGGAGGTGGTATAGGAGCAGCCCCCTTAGAGTGGTTCAGAGGCATTGTCAAGGAGAGTGTGGGAGGGTGGCTTCTGTCTTGTGCTGAGAAGAGTTGCTATTATCAGAGCCAGGTCTGCTCATCCAGAGTCTATCAGCTGTTGGAGAAGCAGATGCACACAGAGCTGGAGGTCAGGCAGTGCTTAAGGTCTGATTTGAAGCCGTACAGGCTAGTGGAGTTCTGAATGGACTTGGGTACCTTGTTAAGCCAAAGAGGGGTTCTGTAGGAGAAAGCATGCTGTCCGAGAGCTATGCATCAGAAAAGCACCACAAGGGCCCCCTGCATTCTGCTTCTGGTTATATGTTCTGAGCCTGGGAGGGAGAAGATGCCTGCTACACATGGGGGGGGACTTTCCCCAGTAATGCTTTTTTGCCTAGGAGGCATGTAAAGATTTTAGTCCTGCACCCAAGAGACATCAGGTGTCTCTGTTCATAGAGGGAACAGGTGTGGGTCATTCAATCACAGTTCAGGATAAACCTGCAGGCCTTGTTAAGAGCTACACGCACCCTCTTGAGCACAGAGTCTGATGCTGCACTGTAGACAACTAGACCATAGTCAATGGTGGAGAGGATAGAGCTCATGACTGATAGGCAGATGGCTGCCGTGGTAAGGTGTTTCTGTGCCTGTATAGCACACCAAGCTTGGTGTTGACTGTCTTGACCACCTGGTTGTCATAGTGAGCATAGGATAAGGTGTCATCCAGGGTGACTCCAAGGCATTTGAAGGCATGTACCTGTTCCAAGAGGGTGAGTACATTGTTGGTGATGTTTATGGTGGGGAACCTTTTCTTGAGCTGTGGGCTGGATAGGAGCATGGTCTTTTTTTTTTTTTTGTAATAGAGCAGAAGTTTGTGCTCACTGTACCAGTCTTCTATTTTACTGAAGGAGTGCTGAAGTACTGCTTGAAGTGGCTCAGTTCAAGAGTTGCTGTAAAGGATGACAGCGTTGTCCGCATATAGGATTATTTTGGCGTCGCAGGCTTGGGGGAGATTTTTTAGGAACAGGCTGAAGAGCAGGGGTCCCAAGATGAATCCCTTGGGGACCACCAGCCTGACGTCCCTGGAGTCAGACACTGTTTGTTCTATTTTTATCCATTGTGACCTGAGGGACAGGTAGTCTTGGAACCAGAGTTTTGCACTGGCGGCCACCCCTAAGCTTTATAGCTGGGCCAGTAAGAGGGTGTGGTTGATGGTGTCAAAGGTTTTCGTTAAATCTATGAACACCGTCCCTACTAGTCTGCCTTCATCCATAGCTTTGTGAGCGTAGTCGGTGAACTCTACAAGGGCAGTCGTGGTACTATGCCCCTGCCTGAACCCATGCTTGTTGGGGCATTGCAGTTGGTATTTGCTGATGTAGTCTGTTAGTTACTCTGCCACAATCTTCTGAAGGACCATGGATAGGGGGAGAGGATTGAGATCAGCCTGTAATTGGACGCATTGGTCTTGTCCCCACTTTTGTGGACAGGAGTGACTAGTGCTTGCTTCCAGGTGACTGGGAATTGTGCCAGGGTCAGGGATTTTCTGAATAGTTTTGTAATAGGCTTGATGAGCACATCAAGAGTTTGAGACACCAGCTTCATGTCTACTCCATCACTACCCATTCTGGTCTTCCCGAGTACTTTTTTTATGTAGAATACTGCCTCCTTTATAGTAACTCTCTTGAGGTAGATGGTAGGGTGAGAGGTACTGGGTGCTTTGTCATCTGAGGGAACCTTGGCGGGGTGTAAGTAGTCAGGAGGGAGTATTGTGCTTAGATCTGTGAAGGCAGAGTTGAAGGACTCCGCGATGAGGCATGGGTTCAAGATAGTAGAGCCGTTAATGTGGAGCAGCTGTGGGTTTCTCTTTTCTTCTTCCCCCAAGAGATTCTTTATGTTTCCCCACAACCTTTTCCTGTCACCCCAGCTTTTATCAAGCAGTTCCTTGTGGTGATCTGCTTTAGCCCTCCATATTAGATGCGTGCAGCAGTTTCTAGCTGCCTGGTACAGCTGGTGGTCATGGTCTTTACCTGAGGCCCTGACTTTTAACCAGAGGTTGTCCCTCTCCTTCATCATGGCTAAGAGCCCACCTGTGATCCAACCATTAGTGGTCCCCCGCACTTTCCTCCTTTTTAACAGTGCGTTTCAGTCATAAATATTGTTGACTCCATCTGTGAAGTACTTCAGGGCTTGGTCCAGGTCTGGCAGTGTGTCAATGGGTGACCAGTCATGGCAGGATAGGGCATTATTAAGCAATCCTAACTGACCTCTTTTCAGAATTCTGCTCTGTATAGTGATGGGGGGGGGCTGTTTTTGAACGTAATTGACCATCTGAGAGTGACAGGCGTGTGGTTGCTCAGTGTATCTGGTAGCACCTTGACCTCAGATATTCGTGATGGGGAGTTTGTGAGGCTCCAGTCAATAAGCAAGCTCTTGCCTGTCTTGTGGATCCTTCTGGTTAGTTCCGTGACTAGTTGTATCGGGTATGTGCTTGCCACAATATCCTTGAGTAGTGTGGAGTTGTCGCTTTCCCAGTTTATATTGAAATCCCCTGTGATAAGTAAATCATTATCGCTGGGTAGGGAGGCCACTGTGTCCAGGACCTTGGGCACATCGTCCCGTGATTTTATGGGGGGCAGGTAGGCTGATGCAATGGTCAATGTCTCACCTAGCTGTCCGACTTGAATTTTCACAACAAGGAGCTTGTGGTCTGCAGCCATCCTGGATATTAGGAGGACAGAGCCATGGAGGGAGTCTTTTGCGTAGATAAGACAGCCCTCACCCTTCTTGCCATGCCTGTCACTCCTGAATACCTGGTATCCAGGTAGCGCTATTTCACTGTTTTTTATATTGCCTGTCAGCCAAGTATCAGTTAGGCATGCTATGGCTGGTTTGTGCTAGGCCATCCAGGCCTGTAATTGTGTAAACTTTGCTGTTAGGCTGCAAATATTCATTGCAGCTGTTGTCAGGCCCTTTGTCTTGATACCCATAGATCTGGGTGGCAGCTGAGGGCCAGGATTTGGGTGCACATTCCCACATAACAGGAGGAGCATTAGGATAAGTTTCCTCACTGTGATGCAGAGGGTTACAGAGATTCGTGACTTGTGTTTCCTTATTTTACCTTGGAGAGGCTTCTCCACTTTCTGAGGGGTGAGAGGTGGTAGCCTGGCGGAGCTGTGATGTGTGTCGGATGCATTCTCTCCGGTTGTGGTCCCATTGTAGTAGGACTGCTGGTATGCCCCGCTGTGGAGGTTACTCCTGGTACTGTTAGCCAGCAGCCCATTCCAAGGCAGTGTTCTGGGCAGACTGAAGAGGGACAGGTGACCTGAAGGGCACCTGGGCCCACTGACTCAAATGTGATAGCAATCAGTAGGAGAGTAGTGCAGCTCATGTTGTTTGTTGTTGTCAAGGGTTAGGTTTGGAATTAGGCAGATTGGAATACTAATACATATGGCGGAAATACCACCCACATACTATGATGAGAACTTAGTTCAGGGGCAGGGGATGCAGCACAGTAAATGAGACTTAAAGAGTTAAGATTAACACCGACAAGTGCTGGGCCCTATAACTGCATTCTATATTTTTAAGGGGAGTTGCAATATTAGTGAGAGGGGAGGATGAAGATTGCCTAGGGGCGGTGCCGTTGGGGGTTGGGGGAGGGAGAGTATTTAATAAAGGCTGGAGGAGGGGTGGGCCAAAAAAAAATGTAAGCAGGAAGGAGAGAAAGTGAAAAAAATGGGGTTATTTGCAGGGCATAGCTACAACTGTGACACAAATGAAACCTGGTCTACACAGAGAAGTGTTCACAAAATGCTATATCACTTTAAGTTTAGTTTCTGATCCAGGGTAAAATACCACAGGACCTTAAAACAAAGAGAGCTGTAATACCTTAAAACCTGAAAACCTGCAGTCTAAAGGATCCAGCACTTCAAACAACCCTTGAGTGCAAAATTGCTGTAAACAGGCTTAGATTCACATTTAACTTAGCATTCACAGGACAGTTTGGAGAAACTTAACCAGTTCCAGAATCAGTAACTAAAATTAGCTTAAAGTCCAAAAGAAATAGGAGTAGCAAAGAATTTAAAAAGTGGAGCAGCCAATCAGCAGGCAGAGCTGATGGTTCCAGCCAGTCGGTGTGGAGACGCCAGAAGTTTCAGCAGCATATCTTCAGTCTGGTGGTCTGCGGGCAGTACAGCGAGGAGGCAGCTGGCGGTCAGAGGGGACCCACCCTTGTCAGGGGTGAAACTTCGGTCTGGAGGTCTGCGGGCAGTACAGCGAGGAGGCAGATGGTGGTCAGAGGGAACCCACTGGGCTGCTTGCAGCAGCAGAGGCACCCTTGTCAGGGGTGAAGCTAATCAGTCAGGAGCACTCCCTCAACCTATAACAAAAGGGTATAACGAAAGGGTATAGCAGCACAAGTGAAGGCATAGGGGTTCTAACAGAGAATAAACAAGTTCCAAGGGAGGATAAAATATGACTTCCCCAGAGGGGAACAGGAGGGTAGAATTACCATATATATTCAGCAGCCCTGTTATTAGTCCCCCTCATAATATAAGCCACGTTCTTTTCAAATAAATGGGTTACAAATATTTTCTTTTTCCACTTGCAACACAGTTTTTTTTATTTGCAAAAGGAAATAAGCCACTCAAGGGGTCTGAGTGGTGTTGTAAATTAATTTTCTAAACAAAACCAAAGGCAAGGCCCCCTCATACAACTTCCTAAGGGATATACCTACATAACAGATTTACTGTCAACACTCGGGTTCAATTAGAAATTCATTTATTGAGACACAGTTGTTACAAAACACACACTCACATGAGACAGCACACCGTGGGTTCAGTAAACAGCAGCCTCACTAGCCAACCTTACCTTCTTCAGAGGTAGATTCTCTTATGAAGCAGCCTCTGACATAAAACATTAGTTAAGCTAATGTGGCTGCCGTTCATGGATTCCTCTGTGCACTGTCTCACATAATTGTTTTTTTTGGTTTTTAACCAATTGTATCTCAGTATATGAGCTTCTAATGGAATATGCATTTTATAGTAACTCTGCTACAACAGATTGTCAGGAGGTTGGATGAGTGCCTTGGTTTTAGCTTTTACGTGTTATTTTTCACTTTGAGCATGTTAATTACACCTAGAATATGGGTGTGTCTGTGTCAGTCATATGGCAAAAACAAAGAAAGAAGCCACACATTCCAACTTTAGAGGGGTTGCCAATTTTTAATGAAACTGAGAATGCTTATGTCCTCAAAAAATATGGCACACACACCAGTAGTTGTAGGTTCAAGTTCAAGTTCAAGTTTATTGCAGGAAAACTCCATTGAGCAAGCTCATTCACAAGGAAGTCCTGTGACATAAACACTTAAAGAACAAACACAGATAGGTAATAACAGTATATACATGAAATGCATGTTACATGATACAGGCTGGATATACATACAAGGGTATGACATAGGGTGACCGCAGGTGGTAAACATTGATATGAGACAGGGAAGCGACTTACAGGTTGCATACTGATAAATGAAACATGATGACTGGTGTGTGCAATACATATACAGTATTTTGGCAGCTAGAACAAACAACAGTCTACAACTGATATGGAGGGGAGGAGTGATTTGATAGAGTAGCAGTGGAGCGTAAGCAAAGATAAAGCCAGGAGTAGAAGGGGAAGGGAAAGCAGTTAATATGACAAATCAATTATACCTTACCAGTGGATAAATATGGCACACATGGGGAAGGAAGAGACTTAATGACAGTTACAGGTGTCTTTTATTTTGGCTGAACTTAGCGATTTGTAGAAGTTTATTGAAACTGTGCTAGTTAGTTTCAGTGTGGTTTGTAATTGGTTCCAAATGGAGGGAAGGGCATATGCACAGCACGCTTACCAAAGGAAGTCCGCTCCTGGTATGTCAAGCATAATAAAGTCAGATTTTCTTAACGAGTATGCACTATGTGAGATACTAATAAGGGAAGAGAGATACTGGCAATTTCTGCAGGAGCAGTTTAAGAGTCCATAGCCCAGCATGGAGCAGGCATCTAGTAGTAAGGGATGTCCAACCAACAGCTGCATATAAGTCACAGTGGTGCGAACGGTAAGGGGAGTTGGTAATGAACCGTAACGCACGGTGATAAAGGATGTCCAGTTTACTTAGATTTGCAAGAGTGGTGGAGGAATAGATTACATCGTCATAGTCGAGTAGGGGGAGAAAAGTGGCCTGTACAAGCTTGTTTCGAGTTCCAAGGGGGAAAAGGGGCCTATTTCTGTAGAAGAAACCTAACCTTGCTTTTAACCTTCTAGAGACATCTTCGACGTGGTCACTGAAAGATAATTTATTGTCGATCCAGATACCTAGATATTTAAATTTGGTTACAACTTCCAGAGGCTCGTTAGCGTGGTGACAATGAAGTCTTGGGCAAGGGTATTGGGGGAGCCTGAGACAGCACTGCGGGAGAATATCATCGCTTTAGTCTTCTTAGCATTGAGCAGAAGCTTTGCCTTTATTAGATTATGTTCAAGTTGTGCGAAGTCCGCTTGAAGCACTTCCTTGACTTCAGATAACGATGAGCCAGAAGTATACAACACAGTATCATCTGCAAAAAATTGCAGATTGGACGAGATATGTTAGCATCTAAGTCATTAATGTACAGAGAAAACAAGATAGGGCCTAAGATGGATCCTTGGGGACTCCTCTTGCAACTGGCAAGGCAGCAGAAAAAGCCTTCTGCCTTTACTTTTGGAATCTTCCAGTTAGGTAGCTAGAGAACCACTGGGTGGTATGGTATGTGGCACCCAACTTTGCAAGGCAATTGACTAATAGTTTGTGATCAACAGTATCAAAAGCTTTGCTGAGGTCCAAAAGACTGCACCAGTTACCTTCTTAGCATCTATAGCAGAGATCCAATCATTGGTTACTTTTGCTAGTGCAGTGATTGTGCTATGATTAGCCCGGAAGCCAGATTGAGCTGGGTTAATGAGAGAAAGGTTTCCAAATGAGATTTTAACTGAATATGGATCAGTTTTTCGAGAACTTTAGAAAGGATAGGCAATATGGAGATAGGCCTATAGTTGTTTACATCGTATGGGTCACCAGATTTAAATAGAGGGAGGATATGTGCTGATTTCCAGCAGGACGGCACAGTAGCAGATGTAATGGAAAGATTGAAGATGTGGAGAATTGGGGTAGTGAGATGGGCGTAGCCTGACCTTAGGAAAAAGGGTTTCAAGCCATCGTCCCCTGCGCTTTTTTTGGTGCCTAAGTTAAGAAGAGAATCTTCTACTTCTTTATAAGTTATCTCGCGCAGTTGGAAGGGGCTGGGTGCAGGACTAGATGTAGAGGTGGTAGGAATATTTTTATTTCCAAAGCTTACATTGCACAAAGCAAAACCCGACAGTGTTAAAATGCTAGGTGTACAACACAAGATAGATATCCAAACACCCCTACATACTGTATCAACTGTTAGCGTCACCAGAGGTGGTGTCAGCCATATGGACCACATATATGCTAAACTGATTAGCAGGGGTATTGGGAAATTGCAACCACAGTTTTACCACAATATCCACAATTTTTACCATTCTCGGCACAAAATCTGCAATTTCTTGCATTTTTTTAATTCACTAGTTACTATTTAATTTATTGAATTTTTGACAGAAATTAAAATATTTAACCCTTAGGCTGCCAGCAGAATTAGAACATATAGGAATTCTGGACTGATACATCAGTCTGCATCCCTGCAAGGGTTAAATTCTCAAGGAAAGAAACTCATACATGCTAATTTTGTATGCAGATTTGGGTTTGGCCAAAACAATACTGTGTCCAAAGTGACTCTGCTGTCATCAGATTCACTCTGTAATTTGGCTTCAAAATTCTCTGGCCACGCATTTATACACATAAGCATTTAAAATGTGTATGAAACAGACTATCAGAAAACTTTTTGCTGCCTCATAGACTGAAATAATAGGTGTAAAAAAAGATGCAAATTGTCTCAGTCACCAAAATGGAACATTAACTACAGTGCAATGCTTGTTTTTGAGTGGCAGACTATGTTTCCCTTGTATGCATACTTTCATTCGGAATAGAATGTCTAAGGAATTTGGATGGTCCTGCTGATTATAAATTTAAATGTGCTCCTGATGGAGTTGGTGACAGTGATCCCTTACTTGATAATCTGCCAAACCTACATGCTAGCATACAAAGCCTACAAAAAAAAAGATTAACATTTGGAAAAGTATACTGATGAAATCGATGAAGTATATATAAACATTTACCTTCAAATAGATAAAAATCAAACCAGCCCAGTGGCATGGAGGGCTGAGGCATTGTGACTTACCTCCTGCCACACCAGTGACCCATGTTTGGGGGGTGATCGCAGGTTGTTGGGGGTTGGCCAGGGGGAGGGAAGAAGAGAACTGAGCATCCGGAGGGTAGCTCTCATCTCCTGGGAGAAGGTGGCTTGGTAATCCCACCAAATGACTGCCCCAGGTGGAGGCCTGAGAGTAAAATGGGTCAGGGATGCCAATGAAGAGAGGGTACTGCAGGACTCCACAGCATGCATATGCCTCCATATGCCCATGCTAACATGTACAACTCCAGCAACGGGGAAGGAAGGGAGAAAATATGGTGGAAAAACACCTGAGGCAGCAGGATGATAATAATATATACTAATAATAATAAATAATAATAATATTTTTATTTTTAAGGCGCCTTTCAAAAACCAAGGTGCCATACAAGGTAAAATCAGACAAATCAGAGTAAAACAATTTTGAAATCAAATGGACATCAGTATACTGTTACGACCAGCTAATCACTTCTCTAAGCCTAATGCCATAAATAGGTCTTTAAGGCTGATTTAAAACTTTCTACAGTTGTGCACTCCTGTAACCGATGAGGTAGAGAATTCCATAATGTGGGAGCCACAGACATAAAAGATCTGGCTCCAGAAAATTTCAAACGCACCTTAGGAGTCTTTAGTAACCCCTCACTGGCCAAGTGAAGCGATCACCCAGGTAGTCTGGGCCCAGTCCGTGTAGGGCCTTAAAAGTCACCAAGTCAACTTTGAAGGTGATCCGCCACTGAACTGGCAGCCAGTGCAGTTCACGGAGCACTGGCGTAATATGACAGGACCGAGAAGATTCTGTCAACAGCTGGGCTGCTGTGTTCTGCATCAGCTGCAGGCGGTGGATATCCATCCCTGGAAGCCCTAGATATAGGAAATTGCAGTAATCTAAGTGAGAAGACACAAAGGTGCGAACCAAAACAGGAAGATCGCTGGACAGAACCAGATGCTTAATCCTGGAGATATTCCTTAGATGGTAAAAGGAAGATTTAACGACAGCCGACACCTGCGACTGCAGGGTCAGCCCTTCATCAAAAAATCACCTCCAGGTTTTGCACCTGGTTAGGAATTGGGAGGGGGACTCCACCAAGAACAAGTCAAGAGGGTGACCCACTACCCAGACCTCCTGTCCAGTGACCAGGGTCCACAACCATCACCTCAGTCTTGCCAGAGTTAAACAGCCAGCTCATATCCATCCACTCCTGGATTTCTTTGAGACAATTATTAAAGACCGAGAGAGCACTAGCCTGGTCAGGTTCAAAAGAAAGGTAGAGCTGGGTATCATTGGCATAACAATGAAACCTCAGCCCATACCTTCTTACAATGTCTCCGAGGGGTAGCATGTACACTGCAAACAACATGGGTGACAGAACAGAACCCTGAGGAACCCCCACAAGACAGAGACATTGGATCTGAAGAAAACACTGCAGATACCACTCTCTGAGTTCTTTCTAGTGAGGAATGATGTAAACCACCTGTGGACAGATCCAGTTATTCCACAGATGTGCCTCAGACAGCTAAGTAACAGCCCATGGTCCACGGAGTCAAATGCTGATGATAGATCCAGAAGAACCAAGATAGAATGGTTCTTCAGATCTCTTGCCATCAGGAGATCATTGCACACCCGAACCAGCTCTGTCTCGGTACTATGTCTCATCCAGAAACTGGACTGGAGGGACTCATAGATGTCATGGATGGTTAAACGGTCCTCCGGTTGTGCTGCCACTACTTTCTCAATCACCTTCCCTAAAAAAGGGAGGTTTGAGATTGGCCTGAAGTTAGCATGGCAGTTTGGGTCCAAAGTAGCTTTCTTCAAGAGTGGTATCACTGCCACCTCTTTCAGAGAGTTAGGAAATTCCCCAGATTCCAAGGAGCAGCAAACTATCTGTGCTAGGACCGGACCGATAACATCAAGACAACCTAATATCAGGGAAGTTGGTCCAGGGTCCAAATTACAGCATGTAGGGTGCACATCCTGGGTGATCCGCATGACATCCATGAAGTCAGGGCAGCTGAAGGTACTCCAGGAAAACCAAGGGGCAGTGACCTCATGCTGATCACAAGCAACACCCAGAGAGCACACTGGTAGGAGCCCTGCCCTGATGTCGGCCAACTTATTAGCAAAGAAACAAGCAAGGTCATCACACTCTGTTTGCAAAAATGCTTTCCAAACCTGGAGACAGGCTGGGTTGCACTGTTTGTCCACAGTACGGAATAGCTGAGCTGGTCAGTTCTGAGCTGCCACAATCTCCCTGGACAGGAACTCTGCCTTCTTAAGGGTGATTGTGGATTGATAGACTTGATAATGGTCCATCAATCTAAGGCGGTCGGCTTCAAGGGCAGATTTCTGTCAGCGACATTCTAACCTTTGTCCTTGTCACCGCATCTCCCTCAAAACCCCATCAAACCAAGGGGATTGAGGGTGAAGGGAAAGAGGATGAACTCAGACTGGAGCAATCACATCCAGTTCCCCCAAGATGGCCATATTATAAGCCAGCACGAGGGTC
Organism: Neoceratodus forsteri; assembly: GCA_016271365.2. Lineage (NCBI taxonomy): Eukaryota > Metazoa > Chordata > Ceratodontiformes > Ceratodontidae > Neoceratodus > Neoceratodus forsteri. The sequence goes on along the minus strand of CM057456.1, from coordinate 43,429,939 downwards.
TCTGGGTCACTGTTTACCACAGAGAGGGACAATAGGTCAAGTGCTATAGATAGGCTCTAAGAACTTATATCTCGTAAAGGGTTATACCTGACCATCTCCACAGGGGGAGGCCTAGTGGGAAGGTGCTAAAACCAAACCTCATGGTGTAGTGATCAGCCCACACAACAGGTTCCACCTCCAAATTGGAAGCCTCGAACCCTAGAAGGAAAACCAGGTTGAGGGAGTGACCGTGTTTGTGAGTAGCAGTGGTAACCACCTGTGTAAGGCCCAGAGATGTCATTAACTGGAGGAAGTGCTGCCCAAATTGTGAGAGTTTGTCATTGATCCGGGCGTTAAAGTCACCCATAACCATCAGTCTGGGCGACTCCGTCATGTCGATGATGAAATCTGCCACTTCCTGAAGGAAACGCTTCTCATCACCGGGTGGACGGTAGATGAGGCAATCTGACAACCTACACCTGCTACAACAATACACTCAAATGACTTTGCTTCCTCAACTAGTACACTCGAGAAGTTTAGTTCGGTCTTAAAACAGACCGCAACCCCCCTCCCCCCTGCGATCCTATCTCGGGCGGTGTATCACCGAGTACCTGGCTGGAATTAAAACCTCCAAAATGGGGCCAGAATTTTCATCCAGCCAGGTCTCGGTGATGCAAGCCAAGTCCATCATTTCAACAAGATCCGCAATAATTGCGGTTTTGTTTTTGATGGACCTGGTATTGCATAACACCACCCAGGTTGGACGAACTTCTCGGGCTGCCTGAACCATCTGCCTACTATAATCAGTAGTGCCCTTGGGTATGGAAACCAAGCAAGAGACCCACACTCTGGGTTCCATTTCGCCCCAGGGCATCTCCTGGATCCTACTACCCTGATGTGATGGCACCCCTCTTTCGCCCTCCACTGTTCGCTCCCCCCCAACTGCTGCATGCAGTACCCAATGCCCTGCACCATAACTAGGTGTCAAACTGAAGAGGAGGAGGAAAGAAGGGACAGAGGGTGCGAGGCGCAGAGGACAAATAGTGCACCACTGCAGGGACCAGCATCCTAGGCATTCAATAACCCAAAAACACAATTAAATAAATATCAGAAATTATACAAACAGTTAAATTATTATACAATCTCAATATTAACTTATCTAAATAATAAAATACTTAACCATAAATAATACACACCCCAAATCCAGCAAATAACAATTAAGACTTTGAGTCATTAGTCCTAAGATAGCTAAGTCTCACTAAGAGGCCACAACTAAAACAAAAACCCTTCTACCCCCAAGGTTCTCTCACTCCCCAGGGAGCAAAAGGAAAAATATATACTCAAAGTCAATACAATTAAGCAAGCAAGCTTTAAATGAGGACAGCTTTGGGTGCAAAGTGGAGATAGTTGAAAATATCCAAGCCCTTTCACTGCTTGGACAACAGCCAGAGGTATAAGCACTCTCACTGTTTATAAAGTTGTTAACATAATCCAAGTCACCAGAAATTAATAAGGAAAAAACATCTGACCATATTTGTAGTTCTTCAGGTACATGAGGCAAACTTTGGGTGCAAAGTGGAGATAGTTGAAAATATCCAAGCCCTTTCACTGCTTGGACAACAGCCAGAGGTATAAGCACTCCCACTGCTTATAAAGTTGTTAACATAATCCAAGTCACCAGAAATTAATAAGGAAAAAATGTCTGACCGTATCTGTAGTTCTTCAGGTACAAATAGCCATCACCGAACCATTCCTTCCAGGCTAACATCCACCACAAGCAAGCACAGAGAGAAGCCTTTGTGACGGGGCCAGAGCCAAAAATATTTGCCTGGCTAAAGAAACCACCACTGGGATTCACTAAACAGCAGACCTCCCTGGGGAACCAAAGAGGACCCTGAGCCCACCGGTCAGTTCCCACGGCCGGTCCACAGCTCAGGTCCCCCAAGCCACAGCAAAATTCGACCCCGACTCCCCAGCACAAATCAAGGAACCCCTTTGCAGAAAAAGTATAATTTATGGTTCGGTGCTGTCCCACAGCTTCGGTTTCTCCAATATTCAAATAAACCCCACGTAACACCGGTCACAATTCCAGTTCCCAGCTCAAGTTCCAGGACCTTATTTGAATCGCTGCTCCAGAAGAACACAGGAAACGTATCCAGCCAAGAAGTGAAAAGTAAATCCACCCTGCTACTCCCTGACTCCACAGCCTGCCACACTGCGGTCAGGTGAGCGGTGAGCAGTCAGGCAAACACCCAAACTCCCCTAAGGAGAGAGAAGGGAAACAACACTGCCACAGCAGACAACGAATCCTCTTTCCTCTCACCCCCAAAGCTGCTTAGCTCCCAAGTAGGCAGAAAAAATCTTCCCCTCAACTCCCTGACTCCAGAGGCTATCATACCATGGCTGGAGAGGAGCCAGGCACCTGAACAAGAATCAAAAAAGGAACCAGGGACACGAACAGGAGCCAAAAAAAAAAAAGGCACTCAGTACACAACAAACTTAAAGAAGGTCGAAAAAACATCTCTCACCCTAATCTAACTCACTTCTTCAGCCCTAACTAGTCTATAATAAAAGAAATACAAATAAAACATAAGAAATAAAATAAAAAAATCAACAGACTAGTGCTCAGTCTAGCTCAGCTCAGCCGCCATCTGTTTTTTTTTTTTTGTTTGTTTGTTTTATACTAGAACTTGATTAGGCACTTGATTAGGTTATCAGCTTTTTTTTTTTTGCACCACAGTTATTTTACATCTAGAAACTGACAAAATATGTTGTTTGGGATTTTTTTAATATTGACTGACTTAGAATTAATTAAAATCTAGTTAGCACTGCATCAGGTGGATATCTTTAGATTTTAGAAGATATGCTACATAATGATGATCGACCCCAACCCTCCACAGGCTCTGCACTGGTGACCAAGCACAACCACAGTCCTGTGGCAGAGGACAATGGTACAGGCAAGCCCCGAAGGAGCTGGGTGATGGGGCTGGAGGAGGGGTCGGTCAGATGGGGCCTCCAGGGAGAACTGGAAGATAAAGTGCATATAAAAAACAAATAGACAAAAATAGATAAAAATCCTTGCAACCCGAGTAAAACAAAAGCAGCACATATTACAAACTATTGCATGAGGTAGTTAAATGCTATTGCTATATCTTAATATTTTATCATGTAATTTTAAACTTTTTATACTTATAGTGCTGATTAAGCACAGCAATTAGTTAAAGAAAATAAACTGTTTTTTGTTTGTTTGTTTTATACTAGAACTTGATTAGGCACCCCAGTTATCAGCTTTTTTTTGCACCAAAGTTATTTTGCATCTAGAAACTGATGCACCAAAGTTATTTTATATCTAGAAACTGACAAAATATGTTGTTTGGGATTTTTTTAATATTCACTGAATTTATTAAAATCTAGTTAGCATTGCATCAGGTGGATGTCTTTAGATTTTAGGAGATACACTACATAATGATTAATTTGCATTCATATCAGAAACACAAACCTTTCTTCATATTGAAAGCATATTCAAGTGAATATACGCATCTCACAATTTATGCAATCAATACATATAATAAATAAAAAATAATAATGCTTTATTTATTTAGCACAATTCTAAAAATCAAAGCCTCAGAAAACAATAAAAGATTTGTTGGGGAGCACTAGAGATGTATAATGAACCCTCACAGTTTCTATACAGTTTCTGCAAAAAGTCTCTGAGTTTTTGAGTAACATTTTCTACAATTTTCCAGTGACCCTACTGATTAGTTGATAGGTGAATTTTGTGGTTAATTACCAACTTGGTATTGTACCTGCAGTCCCACATGTCAATTTATGTGGAGCATCAGGTGAGCTTACTCAGTCGGGATGACACAGGCCTGGACTGGGCAGACTGGCAGACAGACAGGCAGATTGCCAGTAGGTACTAGTGTATGAGTGTGTATGTTTGTGTGTGCATGCAAGCATGCATGCATGTGTGTGTGTGTGTGTGTGTGTGTGTGTGTGCTGAGATGCCAGGATTTTGAGGAAAATGGGGCCATTGTTGCTTGAATGACATCAGCACTGAATCAAAATTCTGCCAGCTGCTCTAAAACAGCCAGCAGGATTTTCTGTGAAACCATCACATAGGAGAACATTAAAATAGTATTTCTACATGACAAATGGCAATTTCTTCAAGTCATATGTAATACATAAGGCATGCTTTTCCTTATGTTAGGGGAAAAAGAGTTGCCCACCCCTACCCCATGCTTATAAAGGATAAAGAGCAAGTCCTTTTAGGGTAACCATGATTCATTTAAAGGGGCATTACAGTAAAAAAAATCACACAAAAAAAATGTTGTGCAGGGTATTTTGATTTGGGGGTGTAGTCCTAGTGTGTCCCTCCCTTTGGTTACATTTAGAAGTTTTTCTAAATGTGCCCACAAGTTTTATGGCCCTTGAGGAGGTCGATGCCTGCATTCTTAATTGTTCTTTTTCCTACGATGCCTCCTGACCCATGTTCCAGAGGTGTATTTGTGGTCATTGATTATCCAAGTGCTTGTTTGTGCCAAGTAACCTGCAGTAGAGCTATGATGTTCAGTAACTCTCCTTATCCAGTGAGCAATAATGAAGGCTACATTTCATTTACAGATAGCAAGAACCTGAGGGATAATTAAGTGGGCTATTCTATAAGGAAATAGGTAGTCTTCACTAATTATAGCATTGATGACTTGGGGTGATTTGTGTGATTTTTTTTATTGCTATGTGTAGTATAAAGAAAGGAAAAGCTTTGAAAACAAAACATTTACTCCTGTTGGATCAACATCTTTAGAAATCAAAAAGATTGTATTAGAGTTATTTAGTTGAGGATAGAATATCAGAATCCTAACAGAAGATTGCTGCTGCAGTACCTGTCACTTACTGAATTAATTGTCACAGATTTATCACTGCCACAAGGGACAAGAGGCATTGTAGGAAAAAGAAAAGCAATAAAAATGCAAACATGGAGATCCCCAAGGAAGATAAAACTAGTAGGACAATTAAGAAAAAAAAAGTCTAAACAGCAAACAAAGTGAAGGACACATGAGGACTACACCTACTGTACACTTCAAATCACTGTACAAAATATGTTTCTTCAAATTTTAACTGTAATTCTCCTTTAGGAAAGGGAAGGGAAGGAAAGTGTGCCTTATACGACCAGAGCTATGTTAACGAAGATCCAAAGCCCTTTGTAAATCCACAGGGTATGTAAACAGCATCCAAAAGTGTGACAGATTTTCGATCCAAATAACATCTGAACCTATCTCAGTTTAATTTCTGCTGAAAAACTGAATTTTGTTGTAAACTATGTTATTTTAAGTCAGAAAAACTAAATTGGAAGAAAATATTTGAATTCACAATACTGTAAAAACCCTACAGTATTTAGCACTGGGAGAGATAAGGAATTGGCAACACTGGAAACTGAAGCCCTCTATTTAGAAACATATGAATAAATAATTTACCAGCAGATAAGGACCACTTGGCCCACCTAGTCTGCCCATTTTTCTGTGCCTATGGTATAGTTTATCCTTAGGCCAGGTACAGGATGGCAACTGGGGGAACTCAAGCATGGGATGCGAGTTAACATTTAGGACACTAGCAGACCATCTTGTGTACTGCCAGGACTGTGCAATGTACATCATTCTGCCTATGGAGAGCAGGGGGGACCCATCTGCAGCCACTGAATGGTAGTTGCACTCTCACTGTCTAGGCTTGATTGGTACATGGAGGTACCACATGATTGCAAGAGCATGCCAGCAATTTAGTAGGAACATACTCTGAATCCCCACACTATGGTGATATCTGTGGTAGTGAAAGCTAAGGACTGACAGCACTGCAGTCTTAAAACCTCTAGGTACAAAGTGGGAAGGTACATTACAGGCGTCTCAACACTGTGTTGAGATTGATTGTGGTAGAAAGCAATAGACTGACAGCACTGTAATATGATAATCTCTATTTCTCCACAGATCAGTTCAATGTTTGTGGAATAGCAATAAGGAGAGATGGAGTATATAGTGCTTGTGTAACTTGTAGTACTTTTTGTGGCTTTACTCTATTCCCACCCTTGAGTAGTAGGTAGGTAGGTAGTAATTTGTAGGGAAAAGAAGGCCCATGAGCAAAGGTGAGAAACGCGCCAGAGAAGGAGGAGGAGGGGATGGTGGTGGATGAAAAACACTCCCTAACCAAGGGAGGTGTGTTTAGAGGAAGGCTTATGTAGAGGTTGTGGGAGGAGCTATTCCCCACATTGAACCTCAGGCAAGCCCTCCTACTCAATGTTTGTGGACTAGCAATAAGGAGAGATGGAGTATATAGTGCTTGTGTAACTTGTAGTACTTTTTGTGGCTTTACTGTATTCCCACCCTTGAGTAGTAGGTAGGTAGGTAATAAATTGTAGGGAATAGAAGGCCCCAAAAGAAACCTCCTCCAACTCACAGAGAGTATGACCCCCTGGCACTCAGGAGAGGAAAAAAAACAGATGGAGGAAACCTCTGAGAACCCATGTCCGGAAGTCTGCCTGTCCTTCTGGGCATACTACATGGAGAAGAATCTAGGTTCTAGTAACCATAGCTAATTTAAGGTTGGTGAGTTGTTTGGAGAGACAATAATCCATCTTTGATATGTGAATGATGCTGATTGCATGATGATCCTGAGGCTGAAGAGAATATCTGTTCTGAATTAGTGATAGAATCCTAAGTATTAAGTAAATCTGAAAGAAGGAGGACAAAGGAAGTCCAAGTATCCAAGATGATGAATGATGCTTGTCCAAAGGAATTGTAATAGGCAGAGGGATCATGACTGGATCAATAAGGTACTAAGCTGGGAATGGTGAAAATGCAATGGTAGAAGAGGTCATAGGTGAATGATCCAACTTGTGAGAAGCTTGCATGTAAGGGTATGGTCTGGAGGCTAGGAATTCTGTATTGAACAAGAAGTCACTAAGGAAACATCCATATAGTAGAATTTGTAGAAGAGTCTTTGACAGCCATGGTGATGATGGTTCATTCTTGATCCAAGGATGATACAGCTTGAATGATGATCCTCAAGATGAAGGGTACGTCTTTCCATATGGATGATAAAATCCTGTGTGTAAAGCAGATCCAGTTAAGGAAGGGCTAATATCGACCTTATTTCTAAAGTGACAAAGGATGGATGTCCAAGGGATTGTATGGAGGTTATGAGGTGGGAGAGCAAGATGAGATTGATATAAGACCAGACAGTACACAGTGGTAGTGGTGATGCTTAGTAAAGTTATCAGTGATTGCTCCAATTCATATAAGGTTTGATATTCAAGGTACTTTGAAGGTAAAGAATCGATTAGTGAGCGAAAGTCACTAGGTAAGCATCCCAGAGTAAAATATGTAGAAGAGTTTGAGTGCCTGATGAGGATAATGTCATAAGTGATTAGTAAAGCCTGGAAGATGATTTGCAGAGCCATCCAGATGGTAACCTAATGTATGTGAGGAATGATTGGAAATGCAGTATAAGGAATAGATGACTTCTTTGGTCATGATGTTCATGACTTTGTGCTTAATCCTCTGCTGACATGCTGCCTGAAGTACATGTGGGTATTCCTGTCATATGATCATTTAGGAGATGCACTGTAGTGGCATAGGTGGTTAAGTTTACAAGTAATTCCTGATGCTGAAGTACATGAGAAAAGTTTGGGGTGGATGAGAGGAAGAGTCTGTAGGTTGGATTGGGAGTGAGTTCGATAAATGCAGGATACCATGGATTTAGTGCTACTGCTGATTAATACTGATTGGGATGCAAGGCTGAGTTGTTGAATTCATCTTGGCTGTTACAGATTGCTAGTTAGAACTGAGGAGAGCCAGTTCTCAGTGATGGTCTTTACTGAAGAGATTAACAAAGGTACTTTGAGAAGAAGAGGCTGACTGGTCCGCTGGAAGAATGGTTGAACTGGCTAAAGGTACTAGATGAAAAGGTGCGGATAATGGTATAAGGAATAACAATGTCCGGGGGTGAAATTGAAGGTGTGGATGGCATGGAGTCAGGAATCAGCTAGGTGATGGAGATCCCACGACGAATGTTCTGAACAATATCTGTGCAATTCCTAAAACTAGCAATGACTGTTGGAAAGTAGGAGTCAAGTAACTTAGTCATCAGAGTCACTGTTGAAATAAGAGGTGGCATGAGGTAAAATGGATGATGTCCATAGTTGAATGGGTTATCTTGCGATTCCTGGTGTCTGTAAAAGTGATGCTGATTATGACATCTGAACAGAACAGAAGGATGTGAGTCCTTTCGATGTATAAGGATGGCCAATGAGACAAGGTATGTGGGGAGTCATGGTGATTGGATGGACAGGGATCGGAGGGTATTTCCAATAGAGACAGAGGAGATCTTCCTATTGTCCAGGCGAATGGAAGTCCATGAATGAATGCAAAGAACTGAATAGGCAGTGTGAAACTTCTATGATAACGTAAGAGTCTATGGGGCATGTGGGCCAAGAAATGATTGCTGGAAGTAGTATTACTCCACAGCAATGAATAAATAATCGAATGAGTAGTGGAAGGTACTGTTAGAAGGGCAGGAGTAGAAGTAGGGAATGGATCATATGGAAAAGCAGATGACTTGTTAGGAGTACTGGTTGGAGATAAGGTACAAGGCCCAAAAGAGCCACAGCAAACAGTCTGAAGCCCACAGACAGCAAGGCGAAGAGGAGAAGGCAGCCATTCAAATGAGAAGGAAGCACAGAGTGAATCCTGAGCAACTGAAGGAATAAGCAAAGGAAACTATGGGCTAGGCAAAGCCGGTTGATATCCAGAGCAGGAAGGAGTAGGAAAACGTCAATCCCATGGTGAACAGCAGTGAATTGCAGGAAAGCTGAAGCAAGGCATTGGACTATGATCGACAGAAGGCCAAGGAGCCAAGTCAAGCACTAGAAGCAACAGGAGTCCCATATCTGATGAAGGATGGAAGCAACCAGAGAAAGTGATAGATGGTGCTGGAGCAATGAAGGATGAGGTTCCAAATCTGCAAAAGAAAACAAGTTCATATATCAGCCAGGTGGGGACCCACAGCAATGAAGTCCATGAGGCAGTTGACCTGGAGGGAGTGAGGGATCGAACAAGTCAATAGGGTCCATATGATGAGGGAAGGCCAAAGGAACAAGAGCACAAAGTTCCATGGAAGAATGGGATGGCGAGTGGAATCAATCAAAGCAGAAGGGTCCTGCAATGGATGGGAGTAGCAAACTGCAGAACGGAGTCAAACCAATCGATGAGGTCCTGGATCTGCAGGTGAAGTCACAGGCAGAGCTGAGAGGTGGAAGGCTAGAGGAGTGAAAATGCCCCAGTCCTGAAAGGAAGCAGCAGCCTGCAATAGGGAGAAGCAGACAGCAAACACAGCGAAGTGAGCTAGGGCCACATACCAGTCAAGGCAGTCTCTTAATGGTTTGATAGTGAGGCTGGAGGGAGAGCTGCAGCGAGGAGAATTGAAGACCACCCAAGAGTAGAAGGTCCAAGTCCAGAAGGGTCATGGCAGTGGCAGCGGGAGAGAAACACATGTGAAGCAGTGGAATGGAGGACATACTTTCAGAAGGGATGAGTGAAGCATGAATATCCGAATTGGTGAGGAAATGTAGGACGATGAGAACGAGGTTGAAGATCCATACTGGAATGACAATCTGTAGCAGTGGAGCTGCAATGGTGGAGACAGTACATGTCAGAGTCAGGCTCCTGGCAGGAAGGCAGCAGATAGGATGATGAGTTTAGGCAGCAGACAAGGTCATATGGAGAAGCAAGTTAGCAAAGTCCTATTCCTGAAGAAAGCTGCAGCCGGGTATTGGACTGAGAATGTAGAAAGTGAAGCAGAAGACTGCAAATGTAGACAACCATCAGATGGCAGAGGTGGACAGTATTAACCAGAAGAAGCAGAAGCAGTATAATCATGGTATGCAGAGTGTGAGAGCTCCGTTCCCGAAGGGATGAGGCAACTGGCACAATGCAGAGAAGGAATGGTATAAGTCTGGAGACTGGAGATACAGTTGCCATCCCTGGAAGTTGGAGGCATGCTAACCTTCACTCGATGCTATCCAGCAGAGTTGGGGACAAAGAATGTCAAAGTGGTAAGTAGGATGAAGTTCCGTTCCCGAAAAGAAGCGGCAACTGGAATGAAGTAGAGAAGGTATGGTAATAGTCCATATATGGTAGACATGACTTCCATCCCTGATTGTCAGGGCAAGCAAACCTTCACTTGATGCAGTCCAGCAGAGTAAGGGATGGAGGATGTCAGGCTGGTAGTAGAAGGATATAATGATTGAAATGGACTCCCATCCTTGGTAGACAGCAGAAGTCCATCTTCACTCAGCACTTCAAAAATTGCGAGTTAGGGACAGAGACCGGAAAACTGCTGCTATGGGCTGGCCAACGCACAACACTGCTGAAAAAGCATAGAGGAGCTATGGATCAGATAGAAACAGCAAAATATGTATTAGGCAAATGGGAGACAGAGTGGTGCAAACAGATGAGGACATGAATAGGATAAACTTAGGAGTAACAAGAAGAGAAAGTTGTATAAGGTCAAGTAGAGAAATACTAGTTATGCAGTACAGCAGCAGATCTAAGCAGGTAGGTGAACGTGCTGGAGAGGCATAGCTAAATGGTGGTATAAGGAGCTGGGTTAACATAATGAAGGACATGGGTATTGTGAGCTTGCATGCCACTGCAAGGTATCGAAAGCAAAGAAAGGGAACCATGAGGAAGAATTGCCAGGAGGCAGTTAAATATGATTAATGGAAAATTGGAACATGGCCAGTTGAGAGAGCAATTCAGGTAGCTATGAGGATAAAAACATAATAGAGTGGGCAAAACATTTTAATATTGAAAGACTGGAGCCTGAATTAAAAGTTAAAATGGTTGACAGCACTGTACTGTATGTCAGATTGTATTATGATGCCCAGTTTAGGGGTAGCGAGTTTGGCTTTCCAGTTGTCTAGAGCAGTAGTGGTAGGAGATTGAAGGTGAGACAGTTAACTCTGGAAAAGAAAGCCCCTCTTTTGTTCACTTCTAAACAACAGTGTCACATCCACACGATCGCTATCTAGAGTTTAAACTTTCTAGTTTGGTGTATTTGCACTATAGAGGAAAGGATGTGAGTAAGTATGCAAAACAAATGTAATAGTATGCTCGTTCACACTGCACCTTGACACACTAGCCATTTTCAAATCATTCAAAAAAATGTTAAGAAATTGTTAAAGAGCCATGTTCACATGACACTGGTGTTTTTGGTGCCCTTTTGCTTTCCAGCGATTTAGGTGTTGTTCCGGTCACTGTTGAGTTGGTGGGGATTTATAATGATGCAGGTGGTTTGCCTGTTCAGACAGCACAGGAAACCAACTACACCACTCCGCAAACCCAAGAAAACAGGGATCACGGTGGCAACACTTCGAAACAGAAACCTGCCAAAACAGGAAGATTCACACATTGGCAGGAGCATCAATCTGGCCACTGTGAGCCAGTGACATCAGCCCACAGGCGGTCGTGTGAATGAGCCTATAAAAGAAGGCAGTAGGTGTTTGCATCATAACACTGGTGCAATTTTGTATTTTGTCAAGATGTGCTTACAGGCCACTGGAAATGCCTGAAGGAGATGAGTGATTTGTTGAAAGGAAATGCCAGAACAATTAATCCTGACTGTGGCGGTCCAGGAGCATCATGCTGAGCAATCCCAGGAAGTAGAAGCATGGGGAAACAGGCAGAGAAACACGAAGAAGCAAGGGGAAAGGAGCAGAGGAGATGGCAATGCAAACACCGAGAAGTCCGGATGGGAGCCAGAAAGGGACAGAGCCAGGGGAGTGTGCATGAGGCAGGGAAAGGAGATGGGGCAATGAGTGCTGGTCACCTGGAAAGCCCAAAAAGAAAATGGGACCAAAGGGAGAAAAGGAAAAAAGTCCAAAACAAGGTGAGGAAGAACACAGAAGGTAGGAGGGATGAGTGGAGGGACAACAAATGAGAACAGCAGTGAGACAAGGAAGAAGCCACACAAGCCATGCAGAAGCCCAGGAAAACACTCCCTAAGCAAGGGAGATGTGTTTAGAGGAGGTCTTATGTAGAGTTTGTGGGAGGAGCTCTTCCCCACATTGAACCTCGGGCAAGTCCTCCCATTACAGTGTGGGCAGAAACAGTGCTGGCTTCCTCACACTATGATGTATTCAGTACTGGCAAAACCAGAGGGTTTGAGAGAACTCGTGTCTGCTACCCTCTGTTATATGGGACTTCAGAAGAGCTGACTTTGATAAGATGGCTAAAAGAGTTACGCTAGCCCTGGCAAGAAGAAATACAGGTGAGAAGGTATAGGCAAAGTAGGCAAGCATTAAGGATGTAATACTTCAAGCAACATCCCATTGTGTTAGAGAGAAAAGCAAGTGCAAAAGAAGAAGGACACCACTTTGGTTCTCAAAAACAGTAGTAGAAAATGTCAGAGGCAAAAGGCTGGCCTTCAGGAAATATAAGGGAATGCAGTGGGATGAAGATAGGGAGGCATACCAAACTTCTCCAAGGGAAGGCAGTAAGGCAGGCAAAGGCCCAAACCAAGGCAACACTAGCATGAACATTAAAAGAAGGTGACAAGACTTTCTATAGATACATTAGTGAAAGGAGGAAGTCCAGAAGGGGTATTGCTAAGATTAAAGGGGATAAGGGGGTGCGTGAGGAGGAGGACCATGTACAAGCATCAATCCTAAATAGATACTTCTGCTCAGTATTTACGAGGAGAAGGCAGGGCAGGGCCCACAGCTCAGTACCATGGACACGAGGGGGGAGAAAGGTGTGCACTAGTCCCTTCACAAAAGAAAGGGTCCTACAAGAGCTGGATAAGCTCAGGGTGGACAAGACAATGGGACCTGATAGCAAATATCCCAGGGTACTAAAGGAGCTAAGGGTGGCACTAGCAAAGCCATTATCAGAACTGTTTAGGGAGTCTCTGAGCACAGAAGAAGTCCCAGAAAACTGGAAAAGGGGTCATGTGATCCCACTCCACAACAGTGGTAGCAGGGAGGAGGCAGGGAACTACAGACCAGCCAGTCTTACCTCAGTAGTGAGCAAGAGGATGGAGGCACTACTTAAGGAAAGGATAGTGCAACACCTGGAATCCATAGGGGCACAGGATCCAAGACAGCATGGGTTTACAACAGGAAGGTCCTGTCAAACTAATCTCATAAATTTGTTTGACTGGGTAACTAGAGTGGTAGACCAAGGGAGAGCAGCTGATGTCGCCTACCTTGACTTCAGCAAAGCTTTTGACACTGTTCCACATAGAAGATTGATAAATAAGCTGGGTAGGCTCAGGGTGGGTCAGAAGTTGGTCAACTGGGTGGCAAACTGGTTGAAGGGCAGAAAAAAGAGAGCGGTGGTAAATGGTATACAGTCATAAGAGATGCAAGTCACAAGTGGGGTACCTCAGGGATCAGTCCTGGGGCCAGTCCTCTTCAGTATCTTCATCAGTGACATTGCAGATGGACTGGAGGGTAAGGTTTATCTGTTTGCAGATGACACCGATATCTGCAACAGAGTAGATGATCCAGATGGGGTGGACAGAATGAGAATTGATCTGGATAAACTGGCAAAATGGTCAGAAGAGTGGCAATTGGGGTTTAACACAAAGAAGTGCAAGATCATGCACATGGGGAAGAGAAACCCTGAAGCCACCTATAGGCTGGGAGGGGAGTTGCTGGCAGTCACAAGGGAAGAAAGAGACTTGGGCATCATCATCACTGATGACCTGAAATCATCCAAGCAGACCACTAAAGCAGTAGGTAAGGCTAGGGGGATGTTGGGGTGTAATAGTAGGGGTATCACAAGTCGTAAGAGGGAGGTAATAATCCCTCTTTACAAGACATTAGTTAGGCCCCATCTCGAGTACTGCATGCAGTACTGGAGGCCACACCTTCACAAGGACATTAACCAAATTGAGGCAGTCCAGAGAAGGGCAACCAAAATGGTGCAGGGACTGCATCAGAAAACATATGAGGCCAGATTAACGAAGCTCAATATGTATACCCTGCCTAGAGCAAAGGAGGGAGAGAGAGAGGTGATATGATTGAAGCATTCAAACACCTTAAGGGCATTAACAAGGTGAAATAGTCTAATATGTTTTGTAACCCCTAGATGGCGCTATCCCAGGGGCTACTACCCCTGTCTGATTTGCCACTTACAGGCTGAGGGGCCTGGATCTGACGGCGGGTGCCTCCACCCAGAGGTCAGGGTTTGCAATAGTTAAACTAACTTGGTCACAGCCCTCTGGGACATTGCAACCCCCCTTTCTTCCCACTAGTGGCCCACACAGTATATCAGAATTACCTTCACAGTATACACTTACCCCCAGGACTAGTTCAGGCACTGGGACCCCCTGTAAAATAAGAAGATACAGTGCAACAATCACAGTACAATACTTTAACATAGACAAACACCTCAGGCAGTATAACTTTGCTGAAACAAGCAGCTCTGATTTTTAGGGGATATAACAAGGACAGGGGGAAATCAGGTTAATTAGCTTATCACTTTACTCATCTACCTATGGCTCTGTGCACAGGCCTATCCCTACCAGCTACTGTCCCTGGGTACCCAAGCCCTAGTGGCTAGTCCAAACCATGGCAGCTGGTAGGGGACCTTTCACACAGAGAAAAGAAAAATTAGTTAAACAGTCAGCAGTACAGTAATTCCATTTGGATTCAATGTGGCAATTCAACAGGGAGCGACCCTGAATTAGTACTCATGACTTCCAAACAAGATAGGGTCCTTCAACGTCAGCAGGGCTACTCTTGAGCTCCACGAGACTCCTCACACATTTATATGACAAACTGCGACAGGCAAAAGTCCTTTAATGGCAGCAGGATTCACTTGAGCTACACAAGCCTCTCACACATTTATATGGTAAACAGTAACAGGCAAAAGTCCTTTAATGGCAGCAGGATTCACTTGAGCTACACAAGCCTCCTCACACATTTATATGGTAAAAGAAAGTACTATACCAGGCAGGCTGCTTTCTATCCCGATCGCAATTACTGCACAATACCGGAGAACACACAGCAGATTCAGTTCCTGACAGACCGAGCGCATTCAGCAATTTCTCCAGTCTTCTACAGGGTGAGCCTGGTTTCTACTCTTCAGATATCCTTTGATTCTCTTCACAGGACGGATTCAGTCCTAACAAGCAGTTACACAAGCTGCAGACCGGAACTGGGGCCTTACATGTTTCCCGACTAAAACTGCACACCGAAAAACAGGGCTCCTTCACTCTTCACTGCCAGAGCTCAACTCAAACTCCAGCGGACAAAACCGGCACTTCCTTTGAGTTCCTCCCAGTTCTTGGCTGGATTGGCTGTCACTCACAATAGACTGCCCTGTTGGTCCAAAAGGCGCAAGTCCAAACTACATCTCCCAGAGTCACTGCCCATACAATCCTCTTGTGGCTGACTCAGATTACGAGTCCAAGTTCTGATTCGTCCAAGGCACCATTTTAGAGCTACCTTAACCCACACTGATTGGTCTAGTTCAGCAGTTCAAAACTAGAATGGGAACTTGGCAAACACAGTTCTGACTGCAAAGAAAGCAGGTTAGACAAACTGTATTTTCATTATTACTCTAAATGATTTCTGGCAAACAGTTACATCTTTCAGATAGGTTCCCTTTGCACTCCTAGTGACTGCAAAATGGAGTGAATTGGCAGCAGCTCGAGTGGTACTCAAGCAGAGAAACACACAGTCCCCTATACAAACTAATTATGTCTCTGCAAGCAGACAGCTCTAATGAGACAGTACCAGAGGCTCTAAAAACACTCACAGATAAATGGCTTAAACGCCAAACACCATTCAGGCTTGGAGCATTCAAGCAAGCTCCTGGAAGTCTTTTGGGAACCCCCATTTGCAGGGGGGTTACATGTTTCAATATAATAAAAATAGCAGGACAAGAGGACACAGCATGAGGTTAAAGGGAGGCCGATTAAGGGGTAATGTGAGGAAGTTCTTTTTCACATAAAGTGTGGTGGATGCATGGAACGGCCTACCTCAGGAAGTGGTGGATATGAATACAGTGCAGGGCTTCAAACAGGCATGGGATAGGCATAAGGGAGCAATACAGATGAGTATAAATAGATAGGCCATTGATAAAGCAAAGGCCGACAACACATTCATAAGGTAGAAAAAGAAATGGTCAGACAGGATGGGCCTTGCGGTCCTTATCTGCCATCAACTTCTATGTTTTTATGCTTCTATATTTATCTACATGGCCAGGTACAGATTGAAAGCCAATAACTTCAGTTTGATTTTGCACACTAGTGAGCATGGACAGATGTGGTGTAACTACACAAGCCCAAGGAAATTTGCATTACTCCCTTGGCTACAGTAATAAATTAATATTAAAACTGAGTTTTTGTCACAAGAGTTCTGAGCTCAATGAATATAACTACAACACTGCCAGCATATCTCTTATTACAGTGGCATGCTCAATAGTCATCATAATTATGAGAACATTTCCCTCTCCCCTTTACAATAAATACAGAATACTACAGCTAAGTGTATGTATATATATATATATTTATAAAATGGATAAAAATTGCTCCAACAAAAGCAACGTTCTGATTGTATAAAGCACATCACATGACCGTGCGTATATCAGAGCAGGACCACACACCTGCACTTTTATGTCCCTCTAAAACAATTTTGCCATTTTATGACAGATAACACACTCTATGGTGTGTGGTCGTGCTCTGATATATGCATGCCTTGGGTGGCTGACGCACACCAAGGCGTGTGTATATCAGAGGATGACTGCACACCTAAGAGTGGGTTATCTGTCACATATTACATATATTATATACACACACACACACACACACACACACACATGTGCATACATATACACTACCATCACAAAACCTGCCTTATTGGCACAAACCAACTTTTGTTATCTTTATTTGCCATTTTTGTATTCCCTCAAGGATGTAGCTGTACCCAGGAAGGATTCACTTATGATGTTGTATGTATGGGATGACTTTATTCTTATTTCATACTGTACTACAGGATCTGTGTGCCACAATATGAATCACAAAAGGTGCTGTACTAATATTTATATAATGAGTGCCAGAAATCCTACACTGTTATTGATCAAAACAAATCATGTGCAGTGAAATTATTACTGCACAGCAACATTAAGGAATGTTTTCTGTACCTGGGGAACTTTATTTTCTTTTAGATAATGGGTAAATTCAAACTCGCTTCCTGATTGGCTGAAAGAGCCTGGCACCCGGGCCATTATTTCTTAACAACGGCCCGCTCAGAAAAAGTGCCAGCTCGATCATTTGCAACAGAAACTTGCCAGCCACCATTGTATTCTCCAGTGACTGAGACGGCAGTCGCAACCCGAACCGCATCCATTCCACTCGCTCGCCTTCAACACAAACCGCTCCACAGCACCAAAAACTAAATAATTGAATATTTAACAAAAACGTTCCTGCCTCACAGCTCTGCTCTGTTTTTCATTGCCAACAGCATTTTGGGTAGTCCACCGACTCCGCTTTTACTTACTGTATGTACATTACGTCCTTTCACCACCCACTCACTTCCCAGCTCGCCTTCATTATTACAGCGTTCATCCGCAAACACCTAACTCCCTTTCTTTTTTCTCTGTTAAATAAAAAACAAAACTTTACTGCAGCTCCTAATACCTCGTAGTTGTGCTCCTCTTCTGATTACTAAGTGCCAAGTTAGTCACTCGGTTGACCACACTCACAGTCGCGTCCCTTCCTACGTAGAAAAAAAACGACAGCACCCTCTAGTGGCAAGGGACAATTTTACAAGCCCACATTTCTCTTTCCTTTTAATAATATTTGAATTTTTTTTTAAATAAAAACATTACTAAAAAAAACTAATGTAACCCCATTATCTAAGTGTAATAATACCCTCCAGGGTGGGCATTATGGGATATAATGGACCTTCCAGGGGCTATAAGCCCCTCCGCCTACGGCATCAGGCCTCATTACGTCCCGGGCGGTCCGTTATATCCCAATAACGCCCACCCTGTTGGGTATTATTACTTACATTTTAATCTTTCATCTTTAAATCAGAAAAAAAACAAGTCAATATACCCTTTTCATAAGTACAGTAACACACTTCAGGGTTTAGGGTGTGCTTTAATAAATCCACTCACAAGGAACTTAAACCATTCAGCTTCATCTTGTGTTTCTCTTCACATTCACCCATTCTGGGGGATTATTAGAGCAAAGTAGGTGTGAAATAACCAGTTTAGTCCCCAGTTCCTTTTGTTGTATTAATTTAGGGAATCCACACAGAAAATAGGAAATATCCAAAAGGAAAAAAGACATCTGTTAGTCTTAACCCAAAACGTGTTTTGAGTGGGACCAACAGGTGTCTTGTTCATGTCATTAGCACAAAACATACACCTCTCGTGTGTATTATTGCTTACATAACTAAGCTGCAGTGTAATTCTTATTTACTATTGATACTGTATGTAGCATCTTCTGGATTTCTGCCTGTTTTCAACAGGTCTTCCATGAAAGGCAACGCTGCGTCTTATTTGTGATGATCCTGGCATGAAGCCGTTTAATAAATGAGTACATAATTTCCTGTCATTACTGATATGTTGTAGGATCTATGTGATGCAAAGCAAGTTGTTGTCACTGACGCAGAACCTCAAGATGCTGCATTGTATGACTGCCAACTAGGCTAGTGTATTGTCTGATTAATTCAATATATGCCTCATGAAATGCAAGAATATTTTTTCTTTCTGTATAAATATTTGTTTGTTTTTTAATACAGTATTAGCTAAGTGCAGCAGCTGCAATGCCTTTCTCCCAGTGCCTGCTTAAGTGCTTATAGAAAACAGCAGCAGCAGTAGTCAGGAAATTAATAAAAAAGGTACATACATAGAAAATTCACTTCACTTTCAGTACTTAACAAGGACTATACTTGCAAAGGGTTATTTAGAAATAACATAATTAGAAGTATTTTAACTGCAAAATGAAAATCCTCTTCCCTATCCCACACTGTGCAAAAAAAGCTTCACAATGTAAAATATATTGCCAAAGCAAAGACCAAAGGCGATTTCTAAACGTGTAGCTACGTTATGCTGTAGTCATTCAAGGTTTAACTATTCTGTTTATTTCCATCTCTAAATGTGTTTTCTAACAAAAGAGGCTCCATTACAGAGGTCTCTGAAAGAGTCATCTACCTCAAAATCTTCAAGACATAAGTGCTGATTTTGACACTGATAATGTGCCCTCTAAATACAGGACATAGAAATACTTCCAAAAACAAGCATTTGTCAATACCTAATGTTGATTGTGTTAGTCCATTAAGCTCGCTCACTGCCCCTCTCTCACTCGCTCATTCTGTTTCTCCTGGCACTGCAGGCTGCCCTTTTGTACTGGGCTCCTGCCTCTGTTGGCGGTTTTTCTGCCCACAAAAAAATCTGCAGCTGTCCCAACACAGGTCTGTTGAGCTTGCTCACTCCCCCTCTCTCACTTGCTCATTCTGTTTCTGCCAGCGCTGCAGGCTGGCCTTTTGTACTGGGCTCCTGCCTGCATTGGCACCTTTTTCTGCCCACAAAGAAATCTGCAGCTGTCCCAACAGAGCTCTGTTGAGGTCGCTCACTCCCCCTCTCTCACTCGCTCATTCTGTTTCTTCTGGTGCTGCAGGCTGCCCTTTTGTACTAGGTTCCTACTTGCGTTGCCGCCCTTTTCTGTCCACAAAGAAATCTGCAGCAGTCACAATAGAGCTCCGCTGAGCTCTCTCACTCCCCCCCACTCGCTCATTCTGTTTCTCCCACCATTGCAGGCTGCCCTTTTGTACTGTGCCCCTGCATGCATTACTGCCTTTTTCTGCCCACTAAGAAATCCACAGCAGTCCCAACAGAGTTCCGTTGAGCTCACTCACTCCCCCTCCCTCACTCACTCATTCTGTGTCTCCTGGCACTCCAGACTGCCCTTTTGTACTGGGCTCCTGCCTGTGTTGGTGGCTTTTTCTGCCCACAAAGAAATCTGCAGCAGTCTCAACAGAGCTCCATTGAGCTTGCTCACTCCCCCTCTCTCACTCGCTCATTCTGTTTCTCACGGCGCTGCAGGCTGCCCTTTTGTACTGGGCTCCTGCCTGTGTTGGCACCTTTTTCTGCCCACAAAGAAATCTGCAGCAGTCCTGACAGAGCTCCATTGACCTCGCTCACTCCCCCCTCTCACTCACTCATTCCATTTCTGCCAGTGCTGCAGGCTGTCCTTTTGTACTTGGCTCCTGCCTGCCTTGCCACCCCTTTTCTTCCCAAAAAGAAATCCACAGCAGTCACAATAGGGCTCCGTTGAGTTCGCTCACTACCCCTCTCTCATTCGCTCATTCTGTTTCTCCTGCTGCTGCAGTTTACCATTTTGTACTGGACCCCTGCATGCACTGCTGCCTTTTTCTGTCCACAAATAAATCCACAGCAGTCCCAACACAGCTCCATTTAGCTCACTCACTCCCCCTCCTTCACTTGCTCATTCTGTGTCTCCCGGCGCTGCAGGCTGCCCTTTTGTACTGGGCTCCTGCCTGTGTTGGCACCTTTTCCTGCCCACAAAGAAATCTGCAGCAGTTCCGACAGAGCTCAGTTGAGCTCGGTCACTCCCCCTCTCTCACTCGCTCGATCCTAATCTGTCCCAAACCCTGATTTCCAACAGCAACTGCGGTATTCTGTGCCAGAAGCGTGAAAACACATTTTGGCCAGGATGTGAAAAATGACAGCTGTACTGTTCTTAAGGAGGTGTGAAAAAATGCCAGTGTTGAAAATCCGGCATGAAACTATTACTCATTTGCAAAGTTACAAGGGTGCGTGGAAACTGCACAACACACGGTTGTAACACAGTCACTTATGGAGTTTCACCACAACATTTTCAACATAGGTATTTCAGGACCTCCGCTCATGAACAGTGTCAGTGTGATTTTCTTAATGTGTCCCAAACACTGATTTCCCACAGCGACTGCGCTATTGTGCGCTGGAAGAGCGAAAACACATTTTGGCCAGGATGTGAAAAATGACAGCTGCAGTGTTCATATGGATGTGAAAAATGACAACTATACTGTTCATAAGGAGGTGCCGAACAATGGTAATGTTGAAAATCTGGAGTGAAAATATTGCAAATTCACGAAGTTATGAGCGTGCGTAGCAACTGCACAACACACATTTGTAAAACAGTAATTTCTTGGATTTTGTCCACCAAATTTGCAACACAGACTTTTTGAGAGCCTACCTCATGAACACTGGCACTCTCATTTCAGTAATCAGTCCTGAAAGGTGATTCCGCGCAGTGACCGTTAAATCACCTTTCAGGACTGATTAATGCCATGATGGTGCCTGAATTCATGAGGAGGGGTCCCAAAAACCACATGTTCAAAATTTGGTGGCAAAATTCCAAAAAATGACTGAGATATGCATAAAAGTTGAAAAAACCCTATTTATGCCAATACACAACTTACCGGCATTTCCTCAGTTCGTGGTCAGCTTTGAAGAGTGCAGACGTGTTCCCAGTCCACTGAAGATCGTTGCACTGGACTCCACAGGTAAATATGGGGTGGAGGGTTGTGGGGAGGCAGGGTGTGCAGAGGGTTGGCGCAGGATGCAGGAGGGGGCAGGGAGACTGCAAGGGACCATTTTCTTTTTTGTACACATTAAAAAACAGAAAAAACATTGATGGATGTTTTTTTCTTTACAGGGGCATGTGGCATGCTGAGGTGGGCTCCCAGTGTGCCAATGGAGTGTTTTTTTGGGGGGCAGCTGTAGCCGACAGGGGATTGGGAACCCCTGTCATCACTAAAGGGGGGACGCAAGAGCCGAGGGGGATTGGGCACCCCCTCGGCACAAATCTAGTGTTTTTTTGTGGTGGGGACATTATGCCAACAGGGAGTGGGCTCCCCCACTGGCAAATCAAACTGGAGGGGACATAAGCCGCCGGGGAGTAGGCTCCCCCGGCAACTAAAACTCAGTTGGGACTAAAGCCGACTGGGACTGGGGCACCCATTGGCAAACAAAAACTGTTCTGGGGGTGCATACTGCTGAGCGGGATTGGGCACCCACTCAGCAGTGGGGGTTAATTAATATTGCTTGTGAACACGGCGGCAAACCACCGCCATGTTCACAAATAATACTACACTTGGCAATGTTCTACCCAGAATGTCGGGTCGCTCTCTCATTGCAGCAGAATGGCTGACGTTGCAATGACGAGGCAGCCCCTGATCGCAGCAGCTGCAACATTTCAAGGTGGTGGCACGCTGGCTGAACTAGTGTCAGCAGCAGCAAGCCATGGCATTGGGGAAAGCTGGCCAAGCCTCAAAAGGCTGTGGTGGCACTGGCCACAACAGTGCCATGCCTCTACAACCTGCTTCTGGCAAGCTGCCGCAATATGTTTCTTGCACATGCACGCATTCAACATAAAAAGTCAGCCAAGCCCTCACTTTGAACAGGGTCCTTAGTATAGGGCTGGCAGTATAGCCTACAGGTTAGAGTAATGAGCTGTGAATGAGCTTGGTTCATCCAGCAGACCTAGGTTTGTTTCTCACAACCTCCACTTGTGTACGTGTGACTCTGAGAAAGTCACTTAACAACCCCCCCAGTGCTCCCTGATCATCCCTGAAAAGAGGCACTTGTGCCTAATGGGCCTTACCCAGTTACCAAAAAACTAAAATAAAAGTATTCTGTGGCATTTTGACCTGATTTCTGTGTCAGGTCTCCCAGGTTTCTGTGGCAGCATCTTCAGATTTCTGTCGCATAATTTATTCATTTCTGTGGCATAATGCAGTCCTGTTATTGGATAAATTATGATGTGATGTCATAAATGACATCACATGCTGAGCATGGAGGAGGGATTTCAGGATAAATGAGATGGAGAAGGAAGCCTTGTACTAAGGATAAACTATATTTGACTGAAAATTCACCAAAAACAATGAATTATGTGGTAGTATATATTTCTGTGGTATGATGCACATTCTGCAGAAAATTTTGTGGCTGCAGAATCACAAAATTCCAGTGGCCGTGACTATGACATGTGCATAAGAAAGAGCCCTGTATTACCTAGAACTCTGCATAAGAAATAAAAATCCGGATTTTCCTGGAGCAGAGCCTATGATATCCACACCTGCTCTGGCTCCAAATTGGGGAATCTTTGGGTGTCAACAGAAAATCTTGGCATCTCAATGTTTTCATAAGAGGAGGAGGTAGATTTCAGGCATACACCTTAGACATCAACATAATTTAAGGCATTTCTGGTCACATTAGTGAAGACAAACAGGCTGAGTTTGAACAATAAGTCGTCATGCTGAAGTGCAGGCAAAGAACGGTACCTTTCTGAGCAGATATGGTACATAGTAGTTTACCATAATTTACTCAGTGTCTGGGCAACTGTGCCAAAGATGGCGTACTGTAGTTACAAGCTTCATCTAAAACTATAAATAAGCTTAGAATTTCTGGGAGAGTAGACAAAGGGTGAACTAAAAAAAAAACAGTTTTAAAGTTGGGTTCTTCAATTTTTTTCTGTTTTATTTACAGTATTAACTTACAGCAGCAGTGCAACAAAAGTGTTTTCAAATAAACAAGTTTCCAGCTGCAGTTAATGAAAACATTAGCATACATGTTAAATGTGCTTTTCAAGATACATCCTTTGCCCACTGCTTAAAAAAAATATTTGACTATAGGAAAACCTAATGTAAGAAATGCTTTAGCTCTTCTGAGAATGAAGGAAAAGATTCAGCAATTATCAAAGGGAGGATTTCAAGGATATCTTATAATCAGAGGAGATGCCTATGTGGAATAGAAGAGATTGAAGACATAATACATTCTACTTTGAACGGTAATTTGTTGGCAGAACAAAGAGAAAGGTAAATAACTCCTTATTCTGTACATGAAATTTTCGAGGTGCAAAAATGGAAGCGTTAATATGCTTTTTTGAAATAAAAAAAATGATAAATATTAGATGCTTTGGGAATTGTTTTATAAAAAACAGAACTTAGAAGGAAAATATGAGAACTGAAATAATAATTCCTAAAGGTGTGCCATACCTCTGAAGGGTGAGAAGGTTAAGGTGAGGCTCCTACCTCTCCGATCTTCAGATCATACATCCAATATTTCTGCTGAGTATTATAATTCTGTTGTATATTTGTAATTATGCTTTATGATTACAAATAGTGGTGTATATAGATAGGGAATTTATTTGGAAATTACCTTTACAAATTGGTGCTCTTCATGCAATGTGTGAAACATAACTGCCCTAGGAATAATGGATTGACTGCAAACATAGAAGAGCACATGCAGGTTTGGACTGGAGTATGGAGGCCCACCTGGAAAATGGATAGAGGGGCCCACCCAGAAAATCAACACAGGAGGGCCCAAGAAGACACACTTATATCGATATCCCCTCTAAATTTAATATACTGTACAAGCTCTGTGTTTACATCTTATATTTACATACAGTAGTAAAAATACCACTTTTAATTAAAAACTAGATGATAACTGCTAATACTTTCACAATTTAGAAGGTGGCCAAGTACCCAACAGAGCGGGGACCTACCTGAAAATTTCCAGGTATGCAGGTGGGCCAGTACAACTCTGAGCATATGTCAAATATGCAATGCAGAAATATCTTATGCATATTTTAACATAAATCAAGCTTTTGTGTGAATAGAATATGTCATGATGATTAAATTGTTTTCAGTTTTTATAGAGCAATACTGGAAATTGAACAATACATCATTGATGATGATGATGATGATGATGACAACCTGTACTGTTTTTTTTTATTTTTCTGATCATAACCCTAAACACAACTCTAGTTAGATACAAAGTGCTGTTTCTAAGCTGAAGGAAGAGACCATCTTTTCTCTTGAGAATACACTAATTTCAAGCATTTTTTTTAAATATGTAAACTATGTAACTGAAACATTATACAATAAAATGAAAAGTAGAAAATGTCTGGATTTTTTTATATAGTTTAAAAAGAGTAGGGTCAGATTTGCTGCCTGACTTAATTGCACTGCTCCTTTAACTATTAATATTTAAAAACACCTGAGGTGCTGCTGAGAATAAGAAGACACTGAGTATCAGATGTTGTAACTTTGTCTCCAACGGCCGGCCCGCTGACACAGTGGTAAGATTTCCTTGCAACACCGACATCTCAGGTTCAGGAGTGGACCTGAGAGTCAGACAGATGGCCAGGGGAGGAGAATGGAGCATCCCTCGGACTGCTCTCCTCCTCTGGGGGGAAGGCTGACATACACTCAGTGACTGACCCCTGACTGAGGCTGGGGATAAGCAGCTTCCGATGCCCAGATGGGGTTGGGGGGGCATGCCAGATGTCAGCACTTCGGCACTTTATATCATTGCACACCACACCCTCCTATGAGGTTCTTGTCAAAAAAGTAGCTGCCATTAATGACACCCTGCTCCTCCAGTCCCAATTGCCCTACTGCATCTCCTGAAGGTGGCCTAGTGCTGATGTTCGTCAGCCCCAGCCCGACACCATGCCCCACCCAGGGGGACAAGCCAAGGAGGCAATGCCAGTAGGTGACCCTTGCTAGTATGCTTGTGCCAACATTGTGAGGGATCACGTTGGCAAGACAGCCCCACACTGGGGGGGGGGGACAAGCCAAGGGGATTGCTGAGCAGAGGTAAGTCCCAGGGGTGATGTGGGGGCCTGGGGAGAGTGGGAGCTGAGCCCTTAGTGCAACCACAAGTTAAAATCATACTAAATAAAAAAACCTCTGTCTCCACACACTTCTAAATTGTTTGTTTTTTGGGCATCTATCCAGATCACACATGTACTGAACACTAAGGCCTCAATATTAGTGCAAGGCATCATGGGTATGCATATCCTTGTGCAAGTCAGATTGACAGGGCTTCACCAAAACATACATCACCTTCTAAACAGGCTTGTACATCTGACGCAGTACATGCTGAGGATGACAAAGTACAGAAGCAGGTTTCACCCTCTTCAGTGTGTTGCAGTCATTGTCTCGGACAGGTTCCACCAGTCTCCAAACATTACTGTTCAGTCCTGGAAGTATTTGCTACATAAGTGTGTGGCCAAGGATTGCTGTGCTTTATGAAGTGTTGTTTCTAACTTTCTATGCGTATCAATGTAGTTCACTCTGGTCTCTGGACCAAAAGGCCAGAGGTTCATAATCCACACTGGCTGGCGTGCAGGGCGGTAGTGAGAACGGTTGCTACACTGTTGCCTTACTTCTGAAAAGCTTTCCTTGTGATATGGCTCATGGATTACAGGGTGGTTTTGAGGGCCGGCACCAGCAGCAGCATTGCTTAACACGTGCAGGTACAGTATTTACATTACAGGAGATACATTACAATTAGTGGTGAGTGAAGTTGCCAAAATTCACAAATGTTGGCAACTGCACTTCGCTGACTACCCCAATTTGCAGTTATTTGCTGGTGAACTGACCAAATGTAAGTGGTGAATCTATGCAAATTGCCAATTTGAGAGCAAATTAGGCAATTCACATAGTACACGGTGTGATTTTATGCAATTCACTGGCAAAACACTATGTGAAGTGCACCTCCAACTGAAATAAAAAATACCCACACCCACTGTGCTGTAATACATAGAAATCATAGAAAATCTGATGGCAGAAAAAGACCTCTCTGACCCAATGAGTCAGCCCCCCAATTGTCACTTTACCTACTACCTCCCAAAAACTTTGTAGTTATATACCCCCTCTCATCCCTCACAGGCACTCTCCTTCTTTCCAACGGTAGTGCATTTCAGTTAAAGAGTAAGACAAGCAACACAAGTTCAATATACCCTTCCCTCCACCCACTTACCAAACACTCCCCCCACCTGAGTTCCCCAACCTGGCCCATTAGTCAGAACACCTCCCCAACCCAACCACCCTGTGACCCCACCACCCTTTTTCCCCCAGAAGCACCCAAAAAATGCAAACTTTAATGAAGAAAACATCTCCCGGTACAAAGTGGCAGCTCTACTCAATGCTCATCTCAATAATGGGCCCCTCATGAATGATTGCTGATGTTGTTTTCTCCTAGTAAAACTTGATTGGTTTTAAATTCTACCCATTATGTTTTACTAGTAGCAATGATGTCACCATTCATCTCTGCACCAGCCCCATTATTTATTTATTTTTTGTTGACCGGGTAAGTGCACTATACAAATTCTGCCTATTTTAAGGCACGACCCGGGGGAGGGGGATACAGATGAATGCCAACTGACTTTGAACCAGATTAAGCTGTTGGTGGTATTTTAGTGACGGGGATTTGGCCAGGGCACCGGGGAAATTTTCCCTACTCTTTTCGAGAAGTGCCATGGGATCTTTAACATCCACCTGAACTACCACTAGAACAGGCAGATGGGACCTCGGTTTAACATCTCATCCGAAAGACGGCACCTCAGGAGTGCAGTACCCCCTCATGCTGCACTGCAGTGTCAGTATTTGGATATTAACCCAAGTGCCTGGTGTGAGGATAGAATCCACAGCCTTCTGATCTCCTGGCCTCAGAGGTGAGTGTGCTACCTGCTGAGCCACTGACACTAATTACCAAAATGGACACGGAACAGAGCAGACACTGTGCACCGGGGAACCATTTTCTTTATTACAGAACACACTTTTTCTGTGTGCTGGTGGGGGGAGAAGGGTGGTGGAGGTAACAAGGAATTGAGTCAGGAGTATTATGACTAACGGACCTGGTGGTGGGACTCTGGTGGGAGAAGCGGAAGGAGTGTGTTTGGTGCATGAGTGAGTGGAAGGGTACGTTGAACTTATGTTGCTTGGCTTACTCTTTGGTTAAAATTTGCCAAGGTGAGGGCATAAGAGGGAGGAGGGTACCAGAGGGAGGTGGGAGTTGGTATATAACTATAACGTGGGAGGGGGCAGTATTATAGCACAGTGAGAGAGGGAGTTTTTATTATAGTTTGAGATTTTTTTAATGAAATTTGCACAACGAAGTGGGTTTGGCTGCTGGAAAATTCACAAAATTTGTGAAGTGTGAATTTCCACAAATTCATTCCAGACTTCACTAGTGAATTAAAGCTTTGCTGCATCTCTAATTACAATAGCAGTTAGATACTGTACTAGCAGATGGAGATGATACAGATCATGACTAGGCAATACATGCTGAGTCCAATTCTTAGTAGCAAAGTGTGGAATCACAGAGCTGGATGCAAATAGCCTTTCTGTTGGGAACTCCATACTTCAAGGCTATCCACAAGAGTCTATCTTAGTCACTGGGGGGAAGAGTCCCCCGTTACTAAGTTGGAAGGTAAATATGAATTATCAGATGTCAGTGGGCACAAATGTTGTTTGTGTCAGCTAACACTTGTTTAGCAACATCTATAGGTGTAACTCCTGGATACAGGTGCTACTGCTGACATGTGCCCCCTAACCTGCCTGCCTGATACCCTTAAGATCTACTTCTGGACCAATGGCTTGGGCAACCTTCATGTCAGTGGTACACTCCCTGTTTATCCAGGGCACCCCAAAACAAACACAAACACACACACACACACACACACACACACACACATATACTCCCTAGCATCTGGTGGAACCACCCTCCCTAACCTCATTCTCACAAAAGAAACCCAACTGATGTAGGGGTACATTGATGTCTGTTTCCCACTGGCTCTTTGGGTCCTCGTTGCTCTTTAAAAACACCCCTATAGCCTGCCTGTAACAGTTCTAGTGGCAGAATACATCGCTAAAGTTGACAACTGGGACTGGGCAGGACACCAGGCTTTGAGGGTGGTCCTGTAGTCTATTTGCATGGTGACTCAGCCCCTTTTCCCATGCAGTCACAAATGGAGTTAGCAACAGCACAGGGAAGGCTTATAACAATCACTGAGAAAAGCCCATTGCAGTCAAAGATTGGTACAGAAGTGTTGTTTTTGTACTTTTGTGTCAGTCCCTTATGACTGTGAAATGAGCCCTCATTCTTCACACTGTGCAACACTGGGACCACAGCATTGGAAGCAGGGGTTAAATTGAGTAGGAGCCCAGAGAAACTCAGTTCCACTGCTTCATACCAAATTGTATCAGGGTTCCTGCACCTCCATCATCTTTCCCAAGTGAATACTGTTGCAGAGTTCCACATCTGGAAATGACAGTTCCCCACCCACAAATCTAGATGTGATAGTTTCCCCCACGTAAACATTTCAAAAATGTTAGGGTGGTACATCTGTGTTAAAAGATGCAGATAAGGTTGTTGACTAATGAGCAACTAATTATTACTCTGAATCTAATTAATACCGTGTGCATGAATAAAGCTCAGAGCGTAGGTCTGAAGATTCCCTTAGGAAAACGCATTTGCCAGAGTGCATGTGCAGGAGGATTCAGCTTTGAGAGGTAATGTTTTAATTTACACTTGAAAGTGTTCATTGAGTCTGAAGTTTTAATGGCAGGCTTACATTATTCTTCCAGTCGGAAATAGCCCTCTAGGCCAATGTTTTCCTACCACATTTGGTTTTGATCTTTTGAGTGGCAGGTACTAGGGAGTCAGTGGAGTGCAGATTATAGCTACTTATGGCTTAATTGAAGTAATCCAAAGGTTTGGAGGGGAACTGTACTGCAGTCAGGACCCAAGGAACACTGCAATTTTGCAGCACAGAAATGATCTCAGAATGTATAACCTGGCTGAAGAAAGTGTGGTACAACAGAATTTAATATTTTTGGTGATTTTTTTTCTTTAAAAAATACTGTTTATCCCTAGTGGCTGGCTCCCTTTCACTCTTTGTCTATCCTGTATCTCCTTCATGCCCAACATCTGGGGTCAGATATTGAAAAGTTTGCCTGCGCGCAAATCCTAGTTTGCCCACATAGACCGGGGTTTGCGCGGATGTCCTATATTGAAAAGCTTGGTTAGTGCAGGCAAATAGGGTTTGCACCTGGACAAACACTGGAGGGGAAAGCAGTGCAAATGAAGGGGCAGGGACCTGAATATCAACGCAATCCAATATTTGGAGTATTTGCACCACACAAGGGCGTTTTGCAGGGTTGCCTTTTGTGGTGCAGATGCTGCCTACTTAGATCACTACTTACATTTAGTCAGACATCCATTTCATGGTGTCCAGTGGTCCCTCCCCCCACCTGATATCTGCCCGATGTACAGTTGTACTATTCCCTGGTGTCCAGTGGTCCCTCCCCCCACCTGATGAACAAAGTTTCCTTGGTGTCCAGTGGTCCCTTCCCCCAACCGATCATCCACCTGATGAACAGACAAAGTGTCCCTGGTGTCCAGTGGTCCCTCCCCCACCCTATCACCCACCCAATGGACAGACAGAGTGTCCCTGGTGTCCAGTGGACCCTCCCCCCACCTGATGCCCTGCTTGAGTAAGACAAAACTATTGTCCCTGGTGTAGTGGTCCCTCCCCTCTGTCCGATCCTTGTCCCAGGTTTGACAACCCCCCACAATCATTGTTGCACCACTGACTCATGAGATGACAGGTGCCAGGTATCCCCCACAACACAGCCCCAGTCACGTTCACATTCACTGATCCCCTGCCCCCCAGACCATCCCTCATTGGTGTTAGTGGACCCCCACCCACGGCAGAAACAACCCAACCACCCTCAGTCTCTCCTACCATCCTATTGATGCCATGGTGAATCGACAGCTAGTAATACAGCCCTTCACACACCACATCAGCTGCCCACCATCTGACTGAAGCTGGGTGCATGCTGCTTATTTATAGGGATGACGTCTTTATAAATAAGCAACGCGTTCCAAGCTTCAATCAGATGGCAGGAAGCTAAGGTGGTATGTAGAGGGCTGTGTTGCTTGCTGTTGATTCTCTGAAGCACTGATAGGCAGGAACGAGAGTTCAAGTGGTGGGTTTTCAGTGATGTGGGTGGGAGTGGGGTCAACTGGCACCAACGAGAGATAGGCTGGGAAGCGGAGGATCAGTGAATGAGGCTGGAGCAGTGTTGTTGGAGGGGATGATACTTGGCACCTGGCATCACACAAGTCAGTGGTGGGATGATGATCATGGGGGGAGTGTCAAACCTTTGATGGGGATTGGACAGGGGGGAGGGACCAGTAGACCAGGGACAATAGTTTTGTCTTACTTGGGCAGGACACTGGGTAGGGGAAGGGACCACTGAACACCAGAGATTGTCTGCTGGATGGGTTATTGAAGGGGAAGAACCACTAGACACCAGGGACTGAGACATAAAATATCGGACATGAGTGTGGGTGGGGAGAGGGACTGCTAGACACCAGGGAATAATACTTTAAACATCAGGCATCGGTGCAGAGTGGGGGGAGAGACCGCTGGACACCAGGGACATGTTATCTTCTATACAGGGACAGAATTGGAGGGAGGGAGGAAGACACCATTAGCTACCAGGGACATTATATTTGCTGTATGGGAGTGGGATCAGAGAGAGGAAGAAGCCACTAGCACCAGGGATAGCTCTCTCGGACTGTGACTGGGCAATTGGGGTGTGGCACTGCACAAACCAGCCTTGCTCCCCATGCAAGTGATCCCATAATGGGCATGCAAATTGCCCCTTAGTGCCTTGCATGTCCAATAGGCTCATTTGCATGTACAGTATCCATTTAAATATCAGAAATTTAGCGTGGGTGCAAGCCATTGTGGCAACCTATTTCAGGAGTGCAGTCGGGGTCGCACTAAGCAGCCTAGCACTGGGACGACATGGTCCTATATTCAGTTGAATAGCACCAGTGCACTGTTCCACTGAATATAGCATCTTCGTGCACCCAGGCTATTGCAAAGCACAGTGCAAACATTTGCACTCCACTTTGTGCATTTTCAAATATCGAGCCCTATAGATGCCATCACATAATATTTTAGCCAATGGCTGAACTACACTATGCAAAGTAATATGAAGATTTGATTGCCATTAGGGAGTGCCATTAGGTCTGAAACTGGTCCTACATGCTGACTTAATCAAGTCATATGTCAAGAACTGGATACAGGACCACATATTTTAAACATTTGCAAATGCAATTTCAGCTGTGTTTGCAAATTCTAAAATAGTGTTCCGGGAAGGCGGAAGCCTGTTCAGCTTTAGTAGAGTCACTAATACAAAATGTGCTACCTTCAGTTCTGATGGCATCACTAGAAATTCAAGGCAAATATTCCTCCTCCCCCACCCAAAACAAAATGATCTGACATGAACAGAAGTAACCAAATTGCTAGTGCCAATGTTTTAAATGTTTGGTCCATAATGAGCAAGAAAAGCACTTTATAATGAAAGGTACTATATAATGAAAGGCACTACATAATGAAAGGTACTATATAATAAAACCAAATTCTATTCTACCCTGTTCTACAACTACATGTCGAAGGTATGCCACAACAATACTGCTAAATCATGCCATAAGCAAAACAACATCAAAATCAGTTGATGTATGTGTGTGTGCACGCGCGTGCATGTGTGTGTTTTGATCTGTACAGCTAAAGTGCCTGAAAAAAACAGCTTCTGCACCTTTTCAAAAATACTGCCACTCAGGACACTATTGTTCTTGAGTCACCAGGAGTGTGGCAGTTAGACGCCTGCCTCTAAACTTGCGGTGCCACTTCCCCACTGTGATATTAATGAAAGCAATGGGAGTACTGCTGAGAACTCAGAATAATTACAGGGCAAAGAGCTTGTCCCTTTACAGACCCTCATTCTAGGCCTCCCCCTTCTTAAATGGAAGCTTCATGCATTTCTAATCACAGGAAAGATGTTAATTAAACATCTCATTGGAATGTTGCACTCCATTACTGAGTCAGAGAACACCTCTGTGCACCTCCAACAACAGACTCCTTGCCAGCCTTATCAAACATAAAATGGAGTCATTTGCCTTGGCGTTGGTAATGCGAATTCCTGCCTGCTATTTTGATAAATGAAGTAATTCCTCTGTCATATATGAAAAAGAATTGCTCAGAAGAACAAAACTGGATTAATGTGGATTGCAGAAACCAACAACAAAATGGAAATGGCCATAGTCAAATGACCATTTAAATTAACTGTGCAATGATGACCTAAAAGGCATTTTAATCATGAACTGCACTATCCACCACCTCGTGAGTACAGAAATAATTTATTTTCTGTACAAGGTCTTCTGGCTAACTAAGGAATTCAGATCAAATGGTTTGAATTGCAGATGGGCCAAAGGGACAATACCCTTGACCTTTAACCGTATACTGCAGTGTCTTTAAAGTGCAAACCACAAATGCAAAATAAAATCCAGTGAGTACAAAATGTGAAGAGGCAGGGGTATCACTAGCAGGAGACAGGAGGTGGTGATGCCATTGTATAAAAAATTGGTAATGCCTCACCTGGAGTACTGCGTGCAGTTCTGAAGGCTGCACCTGCACAAGGTCATAGATAAGGTGGAGACTATCCAGAGAAGGGCAAAAAAGATGGTGCAGGGCTTTCATCACAAAACATATGAGGAGAGACTAAGGGACCTCAATATGTACACACTAGAGGAGAGGAGACAGCGGAGAGACATGATTGAAACTTTCAAGTACCTCAAGGGCATAAACATGGTGCAGGTGGGGGACCTTTTCCAATGTAGAAAAAGTACTAGAACAAGGGGGCACAATATGAAATTGGAAGGGGGTAGATTAAGAGATAATGTGAGGAAGTATTTCTACACAGAAAGGGTAGTTGGCGCTTGGAATAGTCTGCCACAGGAGGTAGTGGGGGCAAGCACAGTGGAAGGGTTTAAGCATGCCTGAGACAGGCACAAGGGAACCTTGACAGGGGAAGGGAGTGATGAAAAGCCATTGATCACATAGGGTCAGTGGCCACATACAGTGGGGCAGACTGGGTGAGCCTGGTGGTCCTTATCTGCGGACAATTTCTATGTTTCTATGTTTCAATCAAATGAGTAAAGCAACAACTAAAACTGGAATGCAAATGCAACTAGGTTGTTCATGTAACTTTCGGTTATTACACCTGTCTTGTGAACTCAACAGGATTGAGGGGCCTGGGATCTTGTTCTGGATAGAAAAAGAGGGTTCTGTAAGGACCACATAGTAAGGATTAGGAAGGAGTGGGGTTGGGTGGAAGCAGGGTGCGATAAGGCAGAAGCACTAAATGAGTACTTCTGCTCAGTATTTACTAAAGAGAAGAGGGTGGTGACACCAAGGGGAGAAATGGCAGAAACAGGGGAAGGGGTGACAGATGGGAAATCATGGAGGGCAGAGTTCGGGAGGGTTTGAAGGCACTGAGGGTGGACAAGGTGCCAGGCCCAGATGGCATCCACCCCAGGGTACTAAAGGAGCTGGCAGAGGTCCTTGCGGTACCTTTGGCAGACTTATTTAATGCCTCACTACATTCAGGGTGTATACCTCAGGACTGGAGGATGGCTCATGTGGTGCCCCTCCACAAGAGTGGCCCCAAGGATGAACCAGGAAACTACAGACCAGTGAGCCTCACATCCACCGTGGGTAAGCTAATGGAGATTATACTGAAGGAGAGGCTGGTGGCCCTCCTAGAGGCCAAAGGACTACAGGACAGCAGACAGCATGGCTTCATACGAGGCAGATCCTGCCAAGCCAACCTGGTGGAATTCTATGACTTGGTAACTAGGCAACTGGACACGGGACATGCAGTGGATGTCCTGTATCTGGACTTCAGTAAGGCATTCAACTCGGTGCCGCATGGAAAGCTGGGAAGTAAGTTAGTAGGCACATAGGCGGGTGCAAAGCTGGTGAGATGGGTAGGAAACTGGCTTAAGGGAAGGCAACAGAGGACAGTGGTGGATGGGGAGCTCTCACACCCAAGGGTAGTGACGAGCGGTGTTCCACAGGGCTCGGTGTTGGGACCAGTGTTGTTTGGGATATTCATTGCAGACATATCATGGGACATCAAGAGCAAGATCAGTCTGTTTGCTGATGATACCAAGGTAGAAGCAGTGATGGATGACCTAGGGGGATGGCAGGGGTTGCAGGATGATCTGGCAAAGCTTGAAACCTGGTCAGACACCTGGCAACTGGGCTTTAATGCCAAAAAGTGCAAGGTGCTGCATTTTGGGATGAAGAACCCAAGGAGGAGTTACCAGCTGGGGGAGTGCAGCTAACCCAGACAGAGGAGAGAAGGATCTGGGGGTGCTCATTACAGGGTCAATGAAC
Source organism: Neoceratodus forsteri (assembly GCA_016271365.2). Taxonomy (NCBI): domain Eukaryota; kingdom Metazoa; phylum Chordata; order Ceratodontiformes; family Ceratodontidae; genus Neoceratodus; species Neoceratodus forsteri. The sequence goes on along the minus strand of CM057456.1, from coordinate 43,394,848 downwards.
AACTCGGCACAATGTAGGAAGGCAGCTGCAAGGGCCAATAAAATGCTAGGTTGTATTGCAAGGGGTATATCCTCGAGGAGGGAGGAGGTGATTCTGCCACTGTATAGGTCATTAGTTAGACCGCACCTGGAGTACTGCGTGCAGTACTGGCACCTATATCTGAAGAGGGACATTAAGTTACTGGAAGGGGTGCAGCGAAGGGTGACAAAGATGATCAAGGGGCTGGGGGACTTATCATACCAGAGGAGGTTGAGGGAGTTGAACATGTACTCACTGGAGGAGAGGAGGGATGGGGGGACATGATTGAAACCTTTAAATACATGAAAGGAATAAACAAGACAGGTACAGAGGGCTGTTCAAAATAAGGGAGGGAGGGAGGGACACAGGGCCATGATATGAAACTGGAGGAGGAAGGTTCAGGAGGGAGATGAGGAGACACTTTATTACAGAGAGGTTGGTGGCTGGGTGGAATGCATTACCTGCAGAAGTGGTATCCAGTAGAACAGTGGACTGCTTCAAAAGGGGATGGGACAGGACAAGGGGGAGGGTTAATGCAGGGGAAGCATGGAAGGGGGGGCAGCTGCAGAATAAGAGGTGCTAGCTGCACATTCGAGCAGACTTGATAGACCTCTAGGCCTTTATCTGCTGGCAAATTTCGTATGTTCATAAATAGCATGGTGCTTCCACCCTGAGTAAAATATAGTGGGGAAGCTGGTTATGTGGTGTAATCCCCTGGGATGCCATACCTAACTACTTCCCCTCACAGTCACCCCCCACATGGAACACTTCAAACAGTGGCAATACTTTACTAAGAATGCAAATAATGACCATCGCTAATAATATGCTCACAGACAGTTTTAAACAGCAACAAGAAACACTTTATTAAAATGGGAGAAGGGAAACGGGAATGCAAAGATGAATGGCAACTTTAAGCATTTAATGAACTGGTAAAATCGTGAACAGCAACATTCACAAACCCTACCAACCAGCAACAACTCCCAATAGTAAAACCACCTCCCCACTGGTACCAGTGTCCTCTAAACTTCATCTGGGTACCCATGAGAAGGTGAAGGTCCATACTGTACAGCTGGTTGGCCAGCGTTGGTGCACTTTTAATTAAGTAAAATGATCTGATTGAACTGTATGCCTCTTCTTGGGCAGGGCAGACCCTGTGGTTACTCACAGTTCTGTAGGCAGTACACAGGGTGTGAATGTAATGGCTGGTGAAACCAGTTAAGCTGGAGTCTCAAGTAGGAAAACAGGATGTTGGCAGCTTGTCACCTTCAGGGCTGTTGCAGGCTCTGGAAGCTTGTTACCATCATGGCTGTTGCTTCCTGGATGCTGGATCAAAGCAGTAAAAGGGACCAGGGCCACATCCAGGCATCTAGCTCTAGGGCAAGCGATAGGTAATGCCCAGTGGTGGCACTACCCTTCCGATTCCTCAGACCATCCTGGAAGGAGGTGACTCCTATTCTGGAGCTCAGGAATCACTCAGTCTTGGTCTCTCTACAAGCTATAGACTTTAAGGCCTCTGGAACAACCAGTCCACACCCTGGGACAAGGAGTCGCAGTAGTGTCTATGCAATTTGTATGACAGGTTCAAACCACAGCAGTGTCTCTCACTCCAGCTGGCTTTCCCATGCAATGTGGACTTCTGTAACTGTCTCTGGTGTTAGCCCAGACCACACTACAAACTCCCCACAACACAGTCCAACCCTCTTCACTGGCTGAAGGCTTCTCTCAGATGCTTCAGAGTTCTAGCTGCAAACCACTCTCAATCATCTGCTCTGGCTTTCCAGGTGGTAGAAAGTTGATGGAAAGTCCCTGACAGTTAAGCTGATGGAAGCCTTAGGCTGACTTCCAAATGGTTTTTGACTCACTCTGTGCTCCCCTGTTTTCTCCAGTAGCCTCAGGAAGAACTGCCACGAGTTGTGTTCTACTTCTGTCTCTGAGGAGGAAAAACCCAGACAGCTCACTGTTTAACACAGCAGACCATCAAAGAAATTAATATGCATAAGGTTCACTCGACATTTGGTTGGATGAAGCTAAAGGCACCAAGTGCATTCTCTGTACCACCTTCCCAGGAGCGATTGCAACAATCTTTAGTGCTCCTCAAACACTGACTGGGTGAGACTAGGTCAGGGGTTACCAAGATGGCACCCACTTAAACACTTTATACTGAGCCCAGGTTCAAAGCATTGTTGCAAACAAATAAAAGAGTTTCAAAGTCAACTGTCACAGGGTCCAAAAGCTGCTTCTCTACCCTGTTATCTGATTATACAATGGGCTTTGTACAAGTCCTCCTTTGGCTGTTGCTAGTGCGGTAGCACTAGGTCCCCAGGCAACAGGCAGAAATACACCTTCAGTACTCAGGCTTTGGGTTAGTTCTTACAGTAACAGCACACACTAAATATTTAACATATTTGACTTTCTCTTCCCCCAAAAAGGTGTCTGAACCTTCACTAGTGCTCATGGGATCCCAAAGGTCAGGACACACTTACAAGACTACAAATACCAGACTGAAGCACAGTGTTGGCTTAGAGCAGCACAGCGCTAAATGGAGTTCACAGGCAGACAGCCAGCTTGCTCATTCAAGCAGGACACAGCTAGAATGTGCGCTTACTGAGCTGTGTGGCACTCTATTACTTAAACAGTGCTAACTGCGCTGTACCGCCAGATGGCAGCTTTCAACTATTTACACACATTCCTCCAGTCCCATGCCTCTGTGGCTCACAGGGCTTTGCAGGATGGGACATCCATGGACACAAAACTGGCAAGACCAGAGGGCTAGGAGGGAGACCAGGTAAGTCTCACCTATGGGGGGGGGGTTACACTAACAAAAATGAAAAGCAACAAAAGCAAATGTAAAGTATGATGCCACACAAATAAAGAAGTAAAGTTGAATGGTTCTTGACTTACAAAGTTACAGTGTGATGCTCTTAAAGGAGTAGTCCACCCAAAACTTGCAAAATAAAAATATGTTGTGCAGAGTGTTTTGATTTGTATGTTAAGCTGTTGTGTGTCCTTCCCTCTGTCTTCTATTAAGAGTTTTTCCTAAATTAGCCTGCTAGCTTTAGGGTAGTTTTACGGCCCCTGGAAATCTCCATCTGAGTAAGCTTAATTGTATTCCTTTGTCCTAGAATGCACCTTGTCTCATGTGACAGTGATGTAACAGAGACCACAAATCCAGCAGAAAGCACTGCTTTACAATCAGTTCACAACAGTGGAGATGGCTATATTTTAAAATCTATAGAATTCAGCTTAGTGACTACCATCATCATATAAGGTGTTACTTTCCTGAAGAACGTTGCTGCTGGTAATTTTAGTGCAGCTTGTAAAGCTTCCAAGATATTTAGTTTGTTTGGCATGTGTGTGCTGAATGTTGAGTCTCTGCTACATCACTGTCACATGAGACAAGGTGCACTGTGGGGAACAAGAAATACAATTAAGCTGTCTCAGATGAAGATCCCCAGGGGTCGTAAAACTAGCATAAAGCTAGCAGGTGAATTTAGGAAAAACTCCTAATAGCAGTCAGAGGGAAGGAAACACTAGAACTTCACATACAAATTAAAACACTCTGCACAACATATATTTTTTGCAAGTTTTGGGTGGACTACTCCTTTAATTAGCCTTGAACATCCCTCCAGAGCCCCATTTACTTTTTAATAAACATTAGGGGGTTTTAATGTCAAATTTTGCTCCAAGGAGAAATGTGATTGCTTTGGAGTAAAACATGAAAAAAGAATGTGAAGTTAGATAAATGATACACTGAAGAGCAGGATTGTGTGTAGTGATCACCTCGGTGCCTGGGTGTCATTTTGAGTCAGTGTTTTACACCTTTTTATTGGGTACGCTGTCTCTTATTTTAGTAAAACACATTTTACATTTCCAGGCATGTTAACTGAACATCCACCTTGCAGTAAACGTGTGAAATAATGCCTGGTCATCTGGGAGGAATAGGGCTGGCACTATAGCCTTGGTAAATGTAACTGAGAAATGTAATAGACTGTTAGGCTACAAATTTAAACATATAAACAGTAGGGATGCTAGAGTGATTGTTCCACTGTTCTCTTCCCTGGCCAGGCCGCACATGGAGTACTATGTGCCCTTTTGTACACCACAAAGGCAAGCTGTAAAGCTAGTAAAGACAGTACAGAGAAAGATGACAGAGAATAAAACATCTAAAACACAAGACCTGTGATGAGAAGCTGAAGGAGCTGGGAATGTTCTCACTGGAATACAGGAGAGTTGGGGGAGGGCTGAGTTTTTTATAGTGCCCTCAACGATGAATTATTGTGGGAAAGCACAGGACTATCGTGGAATACTATTACTAAGAATATCAGATCAAATGGAGTCAGACTGAAAGGTGATAATTATAAAACAGAAACATAAAACATAGACTTTGACAGCAGATAAGGACCGCTTGGCCCACCCAGTCTGCCCATTTCCCTACCTATTGGCTAGGCTGCAGATCCTAGTTAACTAACAGCTTACTTCCTCCTACCACTCCACTAGAATTATGTTATGTCTTTCCCATGCATTCTTGTATTCTCACACTGTTTTTGACCCCACAACCTCCTCAGGAAGGCTATTTCATGCGTCCACCACCCTCTTCATTAAAAAATACTTCCTCATGTTGCCCCTGAGCTATCCCCCCCATCTTCAGATTGTGCCCCCTTGTTCTTGCACATCTCTTTTTCTGAAAGATGCTACCTTCGTATACTTCACTGATTCCCTAGAGGTACTTGAAAGTTTCTATCATGTCACCCCCTCTCCCTCCTTTCCTCGAGGGTATACATATTAAGCTCTTTTAGTCTCTCTTTGTATGGCTTCTGGTGCAGACCTCACACCATTTTAGTTGCCCTCCTCTGAACTGCCTCTATCCTGTCTTTGTCCTTGTGGACATGGCGTCCCCAGAACTGCATGCAGTACTCCAAACGGGGTTTCACCAGCTGTCTGTACAGAGGGATAACAACTTTTTGTTTTCTACTAGTGATGCCTCTCCCTGTGCATCCCAGTATCCCCCCAACCCTTCTTACTACCTTGTCACATTGCTTGCCTTCCTTTACGTCATCTGATATGACAACCTCTAAGTCCCTTTCCATTTTTGTTGTTGTTGTTAGCCCCCCCCCCCCATTGTGTACTCTTCCCTGGGTTTTGTTTCCAGGTGCATTACTTTGTTCTTCTTGCATTGAATCTAAGCTGCCATATGTTTGGCCATTCCCCAACCTTGTCAAATCCTTCTCATCCAATCCACCCCCACCCCCGTAAATCAATCCTGTTGCAGATCTTTGTGTCATCTGCAAAGAGGCATACTTTTCCTTCCAGTACCTCATAATATCACCTATAAAGACATTAAAGAGGACCAGTCCCAGTACTGAATCTTGTGGTATCCTGCAGAGAGAGGAGGGGTAAATGGTTTAGCCAGAGGGTGGTAAAGTTATGGAACTCTTTGACTGCAACAGTAGTAAACAGTGGTACTATGGAAATGTTTAAAAAATCCCTGGACATATATATGTGGGAGAAGAAAACACACAAAGGTACCACTGATATGTGATGGATCACTAACAGGTTTTGCACCTCCTGACTTGTAATATCTTTATGAACTTATGGACCTATAGCCTAGAGGTTAGAGTAATGAGCTGTGAAAGAGCTTGGTACATCCAGCAGACCTGGATTTGATTCTCACAACCTCCACTTACATATTGTGTGACTCTGAGCAAGTTACTTAACCACCCAAAAGCTCCTGGGTTGCCCCTGAAAACAGGCACATGTGCCTAGTGGCCTTACCCAGTTAAAGAATTAAAAAATATACATATATTTATAAGGCAGTAAGTATGAATGTTGGGTTGTGGCAGCACTGTGCAAAGTGTGTAAGAACAGCACACTACAGTCCCCATTGGCAACAGACACCCAGGTTCAAAGGCTGCTAGTAATGTAGTGTCTTTACCTCTGGGTGCAATATTCAGAGCCCCACATGTTAGTGACACATATGGCATGCAAATTAGTATGGTGCATTTGCAAGTCATTATGTGACCATTTTGCACTCTGTGCAATCCCTCTATACATATACATGCATGCATGGAGTCATTGTGCAGAATTTTGACCAATTGCCCCCACCCTCGCCCAATCCCCCCTCACTAATGCATAACTCTCTAGCAATCTAGTGAAACCCCAACCACCTCAATTCGTGATATGAAATGAAATTACCCTGGTAGTCCAGTGGTACTCCTTTTACACCCCAGTCCCTGAAAATAAATCACCGTTAGTCTAGTGGTACCCTGTCTCACCCCCACTGAGAAAATAAATCATCCTGTTGGTCCGGTGGTGCACCCTACTATCCCAATCCCTACTGTATGATAAATGACATCCCCCTTCCTGGCCAGGTCCACCCACTCAGCACCCACCACCCTCAACCTGCTGTTCAGTACCCAATTCACCCTAAAAAGTCAGTGGATAAGGCAGGTGGAAGACACGCCTCTCATCATCTTGGCCAGCTGCCGTCTGATTGACAGGGACCCAGTTCAGGCGTAAGGTGTTTCTACTGAAGATTCAGTTTGGATTTGAAGTACTGTGGTGATCTCTGATGTAGTCTCTCTTCTTTCTCTTGCCACAATAAATGCCTGTTATTTGTTATCCTGCTTGGTTTCTATTTCTATACATACCACAGTTTGGTATATTTGTGACCCAGCCCTATACTGCTGCTGAAAAGCTGACTTTTGTAAAAACATTTTATAAAGTATTTACTAATTTGGGATTCTGAGAACAAAAAGGCTTGCTTCCTGGTGTTATTTGTGCAATAATTATATATAGAATAATGCATAGGGAAGTGTGGTTAATGAAAATGTTATGCACACCCAAGGTGTGTGACGCACCATAAACCCTGAGGGTGAAGCCAGAGGGGTTTATCTGGGTATCCCACACCAAGCGTGTGCATAAAATCTGAATTTTCCACACTTCACCATGTTTTATATTTTATATTTACTGTTTTTGGGGGAATTGCTGTTTTCTTTGAGAAAAGTTGGATGTCACTTTTGGTTTTCTCAGATGTATTTTTATTCTCTTGTTCCTCTATGAGTTTTAGTCTGCCAGATTTGGTGCCCACTGTGAAACAGGAGGATGCTGGCATTTCTTTCAGGGTATTTTTTTTTTTGGTGGCTTAGAATTTACATGCAGAATCTTTTGTTGTTTGTTTTCAGCACCGAGGAGAAAGCTGGTCACTGAGGAGGAAGCTGTTTACCCTGTGGCAGTTTTGTTTAGAGCAAGCTGAGAGCGCAAGGGAAGGGAGCCACAGAGCTTGTCATCTTACCAATCGTAGCTTCAGACAAGCTTTGTGGTGTTTATTTTTAGTATTTTTTCCTGTTTTGTTTTTGTACCTCGGAATCAGCCTGTTTGTTTTTTGGGGGTTACTGCAGCAAGAAGAGAGTGCAAGACAAGAGAGCTGGGAGCTGATTGGGTGGCAAGACATAGGTTCTGGCAGGATTTCTTGTGTTTAAAAAAAAAATATAGTTTTATAGGGTATTAATTTGGTGCCTGGCTTGAGGGTTTCTCGGACGGAAGATCAGAGCCCAAGAGAAGGCAGCTGAGGAGCTCATTAGGTGGCATCTCATGGGTTAACAGAAGGGTTGTGGGGGGTGCTTGGACAAACTCCGTTATTCACAGATCGTTATTCACATGTGTGAATAATGGAGTTTGTCAGCCACTGCCCACAGGTGCTAAACATTGACAACCAGTAAATATATTTACATTTATAAACAGGGTCTTCTTTTTAGACAACTGTAATTATACTTAAACATTTATAATATCCATGGTACTACCATTAATTTCTCTAATGCACTCAGGGCTCCAGATAAGATTTTTGGGATGAGTACTGTACTCCTCACTTTAAAAGTGAGGAGAGTAAAACCAAATTCAGATGCGTACAAATGTCTGTACAGAGTGGAGTGAGGAGTACATTTTTAAAAACAGTGTGTTTTTTTTCTAGATAAGACTTGATCAAGCGTCACCGATGCACCAGATAATGTTGGCAGGCAGGAGTAATTTACTCACCAGCCTTAAAATATAGTGAGTAAAACAAAATTAAGATGCATTTGAATGATGTAATTTGACTGCTGTAAATCTGTAAAAAAAGTTTCTTTTTGACTTACCAGTTATGTCATGAAGCATTATTTGTTGGTGTGGAGTATTTACAAATGTTGGGTGAGTATTGGTACTCATTAAAAAGTAATTCTGAAGGCATGTCCTGCGATGAGGTGAGTAAAACTGGCTGATACTCTCCTTCTCTGAAGCCCTGATCGCACTTATAGTCAACCTTGAACTTTTGTTACAGCTTGCAAAGTTTGCTCTATCTGTGTCTCTACTCACACTCTTGCCTTAGTTCAACCTCCTTGTGTTCTATCCAGCCATTTTCTAACTACAAAGCCATGTCCCACCATGTTTTTGCCAAAGATATTTGTGCTATCGTATCCATCTAGTTCAAGACTGTCAGTGTTGTATTCCATCTTGTTCATACCTGTTAGCATTCCTCATTCTCAGTACTTCTGCATAGTCTGCTCACTTTATTGAATGTAATCAAATTGTACATCTATATTGTGAACCAAATCTCTGTATACTATCCTCATGTTCCCCTACCCCCAGGTCACACTAGGAGATGAGCAACTTGTTGCTCAGCATGCCTTCCTGGTGAAACATTTTGATAAATAAATTAATGTGTGTGTGTGTGTGAAAAAATATGGAATTTCATGAACATCAGCCCTAAAATAGAACCCTTAATACCTGAAGATGATTAGAGTGTACATATTCAGTTTTCATTTTCCTTTGGGACTTTCATTTACATGTATTTGTGTTTTGGCTGGCATATTGTATGACACTGTCCCATGTTTAAGGTTTTTTTTTCTAGTAACATTTTACTGTCTCTTACACTCAGGAAGAATGAAATGAAGTGTAGCGAAGCTGCTCATTTAAAGAATATGCAGTAGTAAGTGACAAAATAAATGTATTCACAAAACTGAAACCAGTAGTGGTACCTTTAACTGTGGTCCAAGCTAATCAGGGGTTGCCATAGCAGCCCACCAAGCTGCGCACGATACAAGGCAGCTACTTCCTGGTTGCGGCAGCAATTTAACACTGACCTGCAGCGAGCACGAGCAGATTACTGCTCTCCCCTAGCATGCTTGTCCTCACTCGTTTGGGGGCGCAGCATCCACATGAAATATAATCTTATGTACCTTGACTGATATTGCATTGTTTTAAACTAAGCTTTTGCCTAGCATTGTATTTTTAGCTATTACTCGCTTCTCGAGTGCTGAGCCCTTAGTTCCTGAAAGGACTTTGGAAGAGGGTCTGTAGGTACATTGGAACCCATGAATCAATAAATATTTTGTAGGCTTTTTTAACTGACTTGTGCAACATTACTAACTTCAGAACCAGTAGTGGTACCTTTAACTGTGGTCCAAACTAATTAGGAGTTGCCATAGCAGCCCAACAAGCTGCGCACGATACAAGGCAGCTACTTCCTGGTTGCGGCAGCTATTTAACACTGACTTGTGGTGAGTAGGGCAAGCCCAGGTGGGGCAAGCACGCGTTTGCCATGTGTGAAGTCGCCACAAAGACACACGCGTCTGCATGTGTTTTGCTTGTTTTCAGCGTGTATACAGTGTCTAACCTGACTAGAGGTAGAACAGGCAAGGAAATTACACCCTTCACCAACATAAGGCATAAGCTATAATTGCTGTCTGCTTTACAGGTATCATACATTATTTGCTACAAAATGTCATTCATTGAGACTATAGACGGCTGCAAAGGTGTGAAGTGCTATATTTGCTCATGTATGACTTCTCGGTTGGCAGACTTGAAAAACGAGAGGACTTTTAAATGCTTTAAATGCCAAAGGGTGGAGGATATGGAACAAGAAATAGCCTCTTTTACAAAAAGGTTATCCAGCCTTGAATGTAGCCAGCAATATATGGCTACACGAATGCATGTTAGCATTGTTTCAGACACCTTATCCAGGCCTGCATCTGCATTAACAAATAAAGTGCCTGCTGTTACTGCACAATTACAGCATGCTGAAACTACACTCATTTCTGATTCATGTACAAGACAAAATAAAAAAAGGGGCAGAGAACTAGACCCTGACATAAACATTGATGATGAATGTGCCAAAGTGCCAAAGTTCTGAAAAAAGGCCGTAAGGTGGGTTCCTTCACAGTCCCACTGAGTAACCATTATGATATATTTTACAGTGTTAACTCTTCTACTGACATGGCAGAATGTAATCTTAGTGCCCAAACACAGTACCCCATCCTAGATGCCGACAGAGTGTTATCCCCTCTTCCCCCAAATGTTTCCTCCACGCAGTCTATGATTACTTCCTTTATTTCCTAAAGCACTAATAGGGTAAATCTGGATCATGCTCTCGTCATTAATTCACCCGAACTATGTAACATAAATTTAATGGATTTTCAATCACAGACCATAAATCCATTTATGTACTAGGGGACTCCATAGTAAAACATCTTGACAGGCTAATATGGAATGATGACAAAGAATTCCACACTTTGTCCTCCTTCTGGGGAGCTAAAATTTCAGATATAACCAGAATGTTGGGAGACATTATTACTAACCCTGTGGAATCTGTGGTTATCATACATGCTGGAGTCAATAACATTTTCAGAGATTCTATAGCCAAAATAAAACAAGACTTTGTGGCCATGGCAAATAAGCCAGTGGATATGGGCTGCAAATTTGCCTTTTCTGAGATCCTTACGATCCCCAAAGTCAATTACTACTTTGAATGTAAAATAAAACAAATAAATAATTGGCTACGTCATTGGTGCCTTCAATAAAACATAGATTACATACTCCACTGGGAAGAATTTTATGGGAGACATAACCTCTTTTCATGGGATGGACTTCATCTCAGCCAACAGGGAAACATCGCTCTAGGTAAAAGGCTCATCCCCTACATTAAAAATATTTTAAACTAAGAATGGGGGGTGTGGGAATTCCTCTAAGTTACGACACTTTGAACAATCTTAAAAACAATAAAACTTACCATGTTTTCAAGGTAACAGCTGATATTTCAAACAAACAGCAGAAATCCTATATGAAAATCTTATTGCTAAATGCTCATAGCCTTCTAAACAAGATAGATGTATTAAAAGTCTATATGATCACAGATGACATCGACATATGTGGCATCACTGAAACTTGGTTTAAAGATTCCGACTGGCATACAGATATTACTGGGTATAGTAAAATTGACAAAAATCGGTCTGGCTCTAGAGGTGGTGGCCTGACATTGTATGTTTCTGAAAAATACAAAAACACTAAACTTGATTACAGTCTAAGTGAAGAATGCTCTTCTGAACTATTATGCTCAAAAGTGTTTCTGTCTAATAATTACAGTATTACCATAGGTCTGGGTTACAGATCCCCTAACTTGACTTGTCATGAAAATGAAGCATTCTTAGAAAATCTAGAAAAATGGGACTGGACACCAATTACTTACTTATTGGTGACTTCAACTTTCCACATATTAACTGGGAATCTGGCAAATGGACTTCTACAATAGAAAGTAGATTTTTGGACATAATGACCCAAAATAATATGGACCAGCTTGTTACAAATCCCACCAGGGGTAATACTATCTTAGTTCTATTCTTACAAAATATGCAGGACAACGTTCATCAAGTTGAAGTACTTCATGCCCTATCAAACAATGATCATAACATGGTATTAGCAACTTTTGATGTACAACAACATGCCATAACCTGTGGTTGCACATCAATTAAAAACCTTTATTCTGCTGACTATAAACTAATAAATACATCTTTGATGGAGTGGGAGTGGGAAAAAGACCTAACAGGACATAATTTGAATGATGTTTGGTCAATTTTTTATAGTAAAATACAGTCTTGTATTGATCTGTGGGTCCCAATCAGGAACAAATATAACAACAACAAGAGAATCCCCCCTTGGTGGAATAAAGACATAAAACTAAACATAAACAGAAAATGCAGACCATACAAAAAATACAAAAAACAACAACCCACATCCACAAATTGGACAAAATATAAAGTGTCAGCAAATAAAAGTAGAAATTTGATTAAAAAAGCTAAGAAACATCTTGAAGAAAAAGTAGCATTACCCTCCAAAGATAACAAAAAAACCTTTTTCAACTACGTTGGGTCCATCAGAACTTCAAGTCCCAAAATTGGACCTCTAACTACCCCCCGATAAAGATATATGTAATGAGATAGAAATGGCCAACAAATTCAATAAATACTTCATTAGCATGTTCAGCCCAAAGGCTTTACATTTACCATCAGTTTTGGAATCAAATACTGCATGCAAGCTGTTTAGAGAAGGAGAGGTAATAGATGTTATAAGATCATTCAAATCAGACGGATCTGCTGGCCCAGATGAAATAACCCCTATTTTCATTAAGAACACTGCTTCCTATATTGCAGGTCCTTTAACTTATCTTTTCAACGTCTCACTTAAAACAGAAACTACTCTTCCAATCTGGAGGCAGGCCACTGTAATCCCCCTACACAAAAAGGGTAACAGAGCCTCCATGTCTAATTATAGGCCAATAAGCTTAACAATGGCTTTTTGTAAGCGTATGGAGAAATTATTAAAGGAGAAAATCACTGAGCATTTAAACAACATTGGATAGATCGACACCACTCAGCATGGGCTCACTAGTGGCAGGTCATGCCAAATGAATTTACTAAACTTTTTTAAACCCGTCAGTGAAGCACTAGACAATGGTCTGTCAGTTGATAAATTTTTTGATTTTTCAAAGGCTTTCAACTCTGTCTCCCACTATGTCCTAATTAGATTACTAGAAATGATAGAACTACAACCCCAAATAATAAACTGGATAACTTCTTGGCTCTTCGATCACTCACATCGCGTTTCAGTAAAAGGCTACTTGTCCCCATGGGGTCCAGTTACTAGCAGTGTCCCTCAAGGTTCTGTCCTGGGACCTGTCCTTTTTAACATGCTGATCACCTCCATGCTTTCCCTAAACAAACATTGCTGGATGGCCAAGTATGCCGATGATTGTAAACTTGGAGGCATAGTGACAAATGAGGCTTCTGCTGTTCAACTTCAGAAAAATCTTTCTCATGTTAAGACCTGGTCAATCAAAAACGAGCTGCATTTTAACACACAGGAATGCAAAGTTATGCATTTAGGAAACAATTATCCCTGTTACCCCTACAAACTGAACAATAAGTATCTACAAACAACTGACGATAAAAAGGATGTGGGAGTAACAGTTTCTAACAATGTCTCCTTTGACAAACATTAGAAATACCATCAAAAAGAGGAATCAAATATTGGGATGTATTCTGAGAAATATTGAGAGCAGACATAAAAAAGTGATTATCCCCCTCTACTCCAGCTTGGTTCGTCCTCAGCTGGAATACTGTTCTGCAGTATGTAATCCTTTACTTATAAGAAGCAGTAAAGTAATAGAAAATATACAGAGAAAAGCTACTAGAAAAATTAATACTATGAGAAATTTTGATTATGGCACTAGGCTGAGAAATCTAAATCCTTATTCATTACATTACAGAAGACTAAGAGGCAATCTACGTATGGTGTACAGAGCTATTCATGATGAAACAACTTTCACAACAATTGGTCTGACCAGAAATCTCTCAAAGGCAAACACTAGATTGCATGATAGAAAACTCATGGGTACCAAAAATAATACAAAAAAAAGGAATCATTGGTTCACTCAGAGAGTAGTAACAGCCTGGAATATTCTTCCAAAAAGCATCATAGAGAGGAATAATTAACACCTTTAAAAATAATTTGGATGCTTACATTAGCAATGCAAAAGTTTTTTTCCACTAATGACTGGTGGCGAGCTTAATAAAGGCATAATTTGCCTCCTTAGCTCGTAATTATCTACGAATCTATAAGAATGTGTTCAATTAATATTATTGACTCTGCCTGCAGAAATACATTTGAAATGCCACATGTGTGTGCTACCAAGAGAAAAGCATTTATTCAAAAAAGATTACTGCTATGGTATTGCATTGCCAAAGGCCCTCCCCCCCTTACTGATCATAGCCCAACGTTAGATCCATGTGTCTTTTTATCCCTATTAGAATAGTTTTATTTTTTTTTTTTTGTTGTCTCCCACACTTGCAGGTCCTATATTTTTCTCCAGTGCCACTCAGTCTCCTCCTCCTCCATTGTGTTACTACAAGTCTGAAGAAGCTCGACTGAACCACATCCCAGATCGCTCAGTCCATTATCTTGTACAGCATATTGCAGCATTAAGTGCAGATGACTGAAATCAGAAAACTTAACTGAGGCATCTCTCTTACAGCCTGTTCTAAAGTTGTACCGTCTCCTACAACCATCATATATATGGGTCCCATACCAGTACAATCACAATCACAATCAACACAACAAATACTCTGTTTCTTTGTAAAGAAATGTTTAGCATGGGAAAACAGAAGGAACAACTGTCTAAACACAAACTTTTTACAAGAACTGTTACAAAGACAAATGCTGACCAGAAATATTGATTGAACCAGTAGCACACCACCAAATGAATCTGAGCTGGCAATCCTGGTGGGTACTGGGGGTGGCTATTTATTTATTTAAAAGTTTCACCAGGAAGACATACTGTGCAGACTACCACTCAACTCCAGATGCATCCTGGGGAAGGGGGGCATGGGAGACAACACAGAATAAACTACAACAGCAATGTGGAATATAGCACAATTAACACACATGGATATAACAGGAAATTCAAAAACATCAGCAATGTGAAGCACAGCACAATTAAATACATGGATACAACAGAAATTTAATCACAAAACAGTGCAGTACAAGCAATTCACTGCACTACACTAACCTACACTGTAGTTGAGATTGAGGAAATATAATCAGGTAGAGTGAGAAGCCAAATCTATAAATTGCTCTCCCCTGCTTAAAGTTTATGGTAACCGGCATCCCAGACCTGCCAGGAATTAAGTGCCCCCTTGACTAGGACAGGGAACTCAGGTGGAGTGAGCGCGTGCACAGGCTGTGCAGAAATGGTCTTTGAGGAGAGAGTTGAGTTGGTGATGATGGCATGGGGGAAAGTATTCCACAGTCTTGGCATGTGGTAAGAGAAGGCTGCCTAACCCGCAGAGGTGGACATGTGAGGGACAGACAAGGAGCAGGTGTCAGAGTTTCTGAGGGAGTGCAAAGGTGGGGAAGGGAATGACAGGACAGTGGATAGGTACGGAGGCAGGGACTGGGTCCAGAACTTAGCCATAAGCTTGGCACAGTGGGACTGCCTCCTATCCTGCAGCAAGGGGAGGTGCAAAGCCTGATATAGAGTGCAGTGGTGAGTGTGAAGAGGACAGTCAAGGGTGAAATGACAGAAAGAGTGGAAAAGGGTATCCAGTCTGGTTAGGTAAGTTTTGGGAGTGGCACTATAGACTACATCACCATAGTCAAAGATTGAGAGAATAATTTTCTGTACAATTGCATGATGGGCCAGTAGAGGGATGCAGCCTCGGTTGTGGTATACAGCCCTCAGCTTGGGGTGCAGCTTCTTGTGGATAGTCTCAATGAGTACAGCAAAGTCAAAATGCTGGTCGAGCCAGACCCTGAGGTATCTAAAGGAGGTACAGTCCTCCAGCATTGTCCCATCGAGGGTGTGGAATGAGAGGAGGGAGAGGAGCCGAGAGAGTCTCTGCCTTGTGCCAAAGGTCATGGAAACTGTCTTCTTGGCATTCAAGAAGAGCTGATTAGAGAAAAACCAGAGCTAGATATCATTGAAGTCGCGTTGCAGTCTGGTTGCTACATCAGAGGTGGGGGGGTGGATGCATACAGGACTGTATCATCCACATACATATGAATGGATGTGTGTGGGCAGGCAAAGGGCAGGTCATTTAGGAAAATGGAAAACAGTAGCGGGTCAAGGACTGAGCCTTGTGGGACCCCAGTCAAGGTTGTGAGGGGGGAAGGGATGGAGTTCCCAATCCTGACAGACTGCATGCTCTCCACTAGGTAGGAGTGGAACCAGGTGGTGGCATTGCTGGAGAGCCTGGCTTGGGAAAGCCTGGAGAGTAGGAGAGGGCATGAGACAGTGTTGAATGCCTTTGCAAGGTCAACAAAGATGGCAAAGGTAATGTGGCCATTATTCATACCAGTGAGAATGGCATCAGTGAGCTTTAGGAGTGAAGTTGTGGTGGAGTGGGACTTCCTAAACCCAGACTGAAATGGGGTGCAGAAGGAGGTGGAGTCAAGGAAGGAGGAGAGTTGGGAGAGGACTAGGTGTTCTTGAAGTTTTGCTAGAATGGGGAGGAGGGAAATTGGGTGGTACTTTCTGGGGGAGGAGGAGGAGTCACCACCCTTCAGAAGTGGGATGACTGATGACTGTGGCATGATTCCATTCAGAAGGGATGGAATCTATAGAGAAGGAAAGGTTGAAGAGCGATGCCAGGGGAGAGGCAATGGCAGGGGCTGACAGAAAAAGCATTTTGGAATCCAGCCTGGTGGAGCATTTGCCTTTGGAAGGGTTTAGTGCAATTAGGGTGTTATAAACATCAGCTGGGGTAACATGGTGGAAAAAGAACATCTGAGGGGTGTCTGTTTCAGCATGTGGTGGGGTGGATTGGGCTGGAGTGGTGGCAGGGAGAGAGGACAGCATGGCTGTAGTGTAGTTAGTGAAGGAGTTGAACCCAGTAGCCACTGCTAGCAGGTCTGCTATAGAGGAGCCTCCTAAGTTAAGGACAGGGGTAGGAGGTTGTGCTGCTGGGGAGAAGAGCAACTGAACCACCTTCCAAAATTTAGAGGGGTGATTTATGTTGGTAAGGAAGGTGGAGCAGAAATAGCTTGATTTTGCCTGGTGGATTTGTCTAGTACAAGTGTTGCACAGCGTGCGGTACTTCTGGTAGTCTGAAATGGAGCCCGAGGCTTTATGGGCCTTCCATGCCTGATTTCTAGCTCTAAGGCAGTCCATGATATCAGCAGATATCCAGGGCAGGTGAGCCCCCCCATACACAGGTACATCTAAGTGGGGCATAGGTGTCCCAGGTAGAGAGGAATTTGATCTTGAACTGGTCCAGAGTTGAGTCTATAGTAGGGGCATGAGAGATGAATGACCAATCTGTGTTTGCCAGGTCATTTAATATGGATGTTAGGTTCAGGGATTTGTAGGACTGAACCAGCAGCGTCCTGGTGGGGCCGTAGGCCTGTATTTTTTCCTTACTGAGTAGATCAGATGATGGTCGCTTAGGGAGTCAGGTAAGAGACCTGCATAAATTATCTAATGTGGGTAGGAGGTGAGAGATCAATCTAGTAGTGAATGGTTCTGAGTTTTGAAGTTTAGGTGGGTGGGTTCCATGATCAGTTGAGAAAGGTTTAGCGTGGCCACTTCATTACCAATTTTGGAGCTAGAGGAGGTGAACCAGTTTAGATTAAAGTTGCCTAGGACATGGAGCTCCACTCCTGATGCATGGGTTTTGAGGGTATTCAGATGGTCCTTGATAGAGGACACAGGAGAATAGTGAAGGTTGTAGGAGCCCACTATAAAAATGGGAATGGAGTGCGGAAGGGATATTTTTACCATTAAGGAGTTTATAGAATGAGTGGGTGGTAAAGATAGTGACACTGGGGTAAATTGAAGGGTGGAACCGATGAGCATGACTATACCACCGCCCCCTTTGTCACTGGGTCGGTCAAGCCGGATGACAGAGTAACCAGGAATAGAGATGCTGGCATCCTTGGTGTGAGATTTTAGCCAAGTCTCAGTAATGATCAAAATGTCAGGTTTTAAGGAAAAGACACTTAGTTGGAGCATTGTGATTTTTGGGAGGAAGCTGCAGATGTTCAAGTAAGCTATCCTTAGGCCTCAAGGTAGTTGAGGGCGGGGGGCTGGGCCGGGGTTTGGTTCAATGTCTGCAGCCATTAGTAACAGCATAGTTACTAGTGTTCTGGACAGGCCTAGTAGAAACTTCCTGTGTGAGGAAGGAGACTATTGAGTGAGTGCCATTGTGGTCTGATGGTGGTACTTTAGGGCAAGCAGACCAGCACTGAAACTGGGGAGTATGAAAGGGCCATTGGTCCAGGAGTTGGGGTGAAGGATGTGTGGTAGGGAGAGGGAGGAGGTAGCAGAGTTGGGTGGATGAGTATGCAAGAAGTGTGAGACTGGCCAGGGCCATTGGGAAGGAGGAAGGTGGGAGGGACACCAAGGGCACAAGAAGGGATAGGAGTGTGAGTGGGAAGAAGGGCATGGTGAACAGGTACTGATGTGGGGGGGGTGAGAGTCGGCAGGCGGTAGTGGAGCACTAGGAATAGGAGGTTGCTTTGAGTATACTGATTAGGAAAATAGTTGAGGAAACGTTTGAGTGACATCTAGTGGAGAGCAGTAATAAGCTACAAATGGGAAACTTGGTTGATTGTCTTTACCGTCACGTGAGTCACTCAACTGTATAAATACAGATGCTCACCAATGGTGGTGGGGGGGTACCCAACGCAAAGCATCGGAGGAGCAAAATTCAGCCCAACAATAGCCATTTGAGCTTCTAAGAAGCAGGAGCCATGATTGTACCTGGATTCAATTTTGAAGTTTTGCTAAAGCTGAAAGGATAGAGAAGGGGCAGTAGTTTTCAAGCAGTGTATTTTTCCCTCTTTTGTGTAGCTGGACAACTATTGCTGTTTTCCAAAGGTTAAGCATGGTATTAGACATGAAAAACAGGTTAAAAATGTTGACTATCATGAGGTGCTATCAGAGGGGAAGTGAGTCTAATGAACTTGGGAATCAGTCCATCTGACCCTGCAGATCAGTCAGCCTTTAAGGAGGTGAGAAGTTTGAGAACTTCATTACATGTAACCATTTTGACATAGAAGTAGGGCCGATTTGGATTCGTGTCACCACTTTTGGGTTCTGAATTTGGGTGGCCAGAGGGTCTGAATTTAATCAGGTCATAAAAGAAATCATTAAAGAGGTTTGTTATATCAGAGGGTTCAGTGTAGCTGGCACCATTCAATTTGATTGTGGTGGGTGAAGTCTGTGTTTTGGCATTCAGCAGGCAATTTACAGACTGCCAGAATTTTGAGGGGTCATATAAGTTTAGTGATTGCTACGTTTTTAATTGCTGGCTTTTGGCATTGTGTATTACTTGTTTGCACTTGTTTACTCAGGTTTCTGTCTACGTTTGGTGCTTCCCTTCACCTTGGGATAATGAATTAGGACTTTAGCATAGTTATATCACAAGGTGTGGAATAAAAATGAAAATGATCCTCCCTTGCTTTGACTATGGTGAAGTGGCATACAGCAAAGATGTTTAATCTACTCTGACCAGATTGGACACTTTCTTTCATGCCTTCTGTCAATTTGCCCTTGGCGGTCCTCTGTGACTCCCCTATCCCCACTCTATCCTTTGCTCTTCTCTTTGTACCCTCCCTTAATGTTCAGCATGTCTACCACTGTGCTTCCCTCATTTCTTAATTCTGGTTTGGTTCCTTCCTCTGTGCTGCTAGCTTAAGTGCTTCAGGCCTGACCCTCCTCTTACTACTCCTGCATTCCTCTAACCACTGTTCCTTTTTCCTTCCTCATTCATTCCACAGTTGTTCAGTCAGCATTCATCTTCTTCTGTTTCCCCTGCCTCTGGTCTAACCACCCCAGCCATTTGCTCTGCTCCTTCCCCATCTGCCTTGATGTCTCTGCTTTATGTTCAAACTACTCATAATCGCACCTGTACATACCCCTATCATAGTCAATTGAAAATACATGTAAATGCTCTGTGCATCCCTGCTGCCTAGTTGCCTCTCATGACTAGCTGTGCTTATAGGAAATTATGCCCCTGAAGTCAGTTCTGCTGATGTTCTGTGTTTCATGTAACCAAATGCAGAGTATTGTTTACTGATGCTCTGTATTTTGATAATTCTGCACCTTAATGGTACTACTGCTCTAATTCCATTGTCTGTTGCACTTGTACTTGTTCTGTGTGCATTACTGTATGATTGCTTTGTTTAAATCCATTTTACTCTTCGCCCACATACCCTCTCCTCAGGATGCCTCTGGAAATTAGCTTCCCAGCTTCCTAGGCTCTTTCTGGTAAAATGTTTCTATACAAAAATAAATCAAATATATACTTCAACATCACATCATTCACATAATTATGCTGAATTTGTTAAAGGCCATCTGGAAAGGGATGTTGAACCAAGGCTCATTTCCAGGTATGACCAGGGAGAAGGGGCACGTGGGAAAACAAAACAAGTTATGATCATGGTAAAGTGAATAGTTTTAATATATGGAATAAGTAATATTATAAACTTAACCAGTGGACTTGGCTTAAACTGTGTGCTTACTAACCCAAGAAGTGCAAACAACAAAAAAAAATAGGATGAACTAGAAACAATCATAAAGATAAGAAGATAAGCTATTATAGCTGTCACTGAAGCCTGGTGGTCACCAAAACTTACATGGGTTATTTTATTTACAGGATACAATTTATTTTGCATCAATACATCAGATAGATGAGAAGGTGATGTGACCCTTTTCATACAGAATAACTAACCCCTAATGGTTTAAGGACAAGTGAGAACGAGCTTGAGTACAGTAATGATGTTCCGCACTAACAAGGGTTGAAAAACCAACACGTTGTTAACTGTTAAAGTTTTTCTTTTGTATACAATATTACAGCAAACATGTTTCCCTAAGTGAAAGTTTCTGTTCTCAGAGCAGGTAATTCTTTGTGTACTGTTTTTTTCACTTTTAAGGGGATATTTTTTAAACCACTTTGGACCTCAGATTTTCTGCAGCTGTTTGATCGAGTGTAAATCAGCTCACACTCCAGTCCATCACTTTTGTTGTCCGGAATGTCACACTGATTACTGCAGCTGAGAAAATATATAATCCATGTTATAAACCGTGAGTTGTATCTTTCTTAGTGTTCCAAACGGTACGTTACAAGGTTTGGAAAATGCTGGGGAAACATGCTTATTGTTTCTTACAGTATATCAGAAATAATATGCCTGCTTATTTAATACAGGATTCAGAGGGGGCCCCTGAGGAGGTGCAGGTTAGGACTGGCAATTCATCACAGAGTTGTTAATAGGAGTAGTATAAAGATAAACATCATTGAATAGGATGATGTAAATTTACATAATAACATTTTCAAGAGGTGACATAGTAAAGGCCCTGAATTGCTAACAGATGAAACAACAACCCATACATACTGTAGACTAGAATAACATAGTTTGGGGTAAAGTAAGTAAGTAAAACTATTTATAGAGCGCCTTCCCAAAATCAAGGCGCTTTAACAAAGCATAACAATACCACAAGGGAAGGATATTTTTTTTAAACTAGCAGAAGATCGTTTTCTTGCACAAAAGGTAAAAATATCCACTAGGGGATCAGCTTGCCTAGGCGGAGCCTTAATAATCATAAGGAATGGTTCCAAATTGTGGAAACTGAACCAGGGTTGGGTGGGAGTGATTATGATAGTCTCTCCTTTGTCATCAAAAACTGTAGTATTAATCAGTTTAGAGCAATTAAAACATGGGATTTCAGGAGAGCTAAATGAACAAAACTGTGTTAGAAGTTGAACAGAGCAAATGGGAGAACAGAACTAGTAGGACTTGATGCTTTCAAAAAATGAGATCAGCTCCCAGCTATTCTTCAGAGTGCAAGACCTGATGGCATGGGATCAAGGTTACCAAGAGAAATTGCAAAGGAAATACCAGCCCCCTTAACATACATAATTAATAAATCATTAACGAGTTGTGAGGTACCCAAAAATTGGAAAACAACTATAGTGATCCCAATATACAAGAAAGGCCCAAGATGGGATCCACAGAACTACAGATTCATTAGTCTAACTAGTATTTTGGGGAACGTAAGGGAGTGTTGTATCAGGGACATGTTAAATCTACAGATAGAACACCTAGAGTTGGTTGATAAGTGACAGCATGGATTTACAAAGAGAAAGCCATATGCAACTAATATATTTATATGAGAACGTTAGTAGTACTCTAGATAATGGGATACCTTCAAATGTTATTTACTTAGACTTTAGGAAGGTGTTTGATGCAGTCCCCCATGTGCAACTTATGCATAAATTAAAGACATTTAAAACTGGCTATTATTTGACAAACTGGATAGAGGAACGATTGTCCAACAGGGAGCAAAGGGTCAGAATAAATGGGTGTTAAAGGCAATTAAAGTAACTACTGGGGTTCTGCAGGGCTCAATATTGGGCTCAGTTCTTTTCAAACTGTACATCTCAGATACTGGAAGAGGGTTAAAGTCCTGATACTAGTGTATTTTCAGATGACACCAAGTTAAGTGGCAAAGTTGATACAGCAGACCATCATGAGGCCATGCAGACAGACCTTGATGGGTTGACAACCTGGACACAGAGGTGGGGAATGCCATTTAACACCGACAAATGTAGGGTGATGCATTTTGTCAAAAATAACCCAAGTTACATATATTACATCAGAAACCAACCATTGGAAGAAACAACCAGGGAAAAGGATTTGGGGATAATTATAATGACTGACTTCAGATGGCAAGGGCAGTACTCTGAAGTCTTCAAAAGGACAAATTATTTGTTAAAAGCAATCAAAATGAGTTCTGTGAGTAAAGCAAGAGATTTGAGACTTCCTCTTTACAATACCTACATGAGACCACACCTGGATTATGGCTGCAAGTTCTGGGGTGCCTTAAATAATACTGATAGGCATAAGCTGGAGCTTATACTGTACAAAGAAAGGTGACAAGGAAAATAAAAGGACTAGAAGGCCACACTTACCAAGAGCGATTAAAAACTCTTAAACTTAACACTCTCCACAACAGATGTATCAGAGGGGACATACTGTTAATTTATAAAATTATTAATGACAAGGGTCTTAGGGAGGGTTTGAACCTTAAATTTAGAGCTCAAAATAACTCGAGACCACAAGAAACAAATCCAGTCTAACTACTTCAAAGCTGAAAAGCACAAGAAATATTTTACACAAAGAATAGTTAATATCTGGAATGGCTTACTACCAGAAGTGGTGGATAGTCAGAATTTTAAGACTTTTAAATTGAGGTTAGACAAATATTTAGCTGTACATTGGTTGTTGGACTATTATTATTAAAAAAGGAACAGCATTCACAGGTTTACGCCTTCTGCTGCCTTTAAAATTCAAAGTGAATCAAAGATATCAGTGCATTACAACAGGTGATAAGGATAGGAGAGCTAAAAGGAAGTCAGTGTGGCTAACTACATCCCTCAGAAAATTAGGGATAGTAGAGGGGCATTTAAAATTAGACATACTGTATACAAGCAGTGAGTTGGAAACAAATGAAAGAGTTACATCAAAGAAATATCAAAGGGACATAGTTAGAGGTAGAATTAAGCATTGCAAGGAGGATGGGAAATAACAAGAAAAACACTATTTAACTATGTGAAAGGGAAGACCACAAGTGGGATGTAAAGGGCATTATATACTGCATAGACAGAAACAGACAACTAAAAAATGTGGTTGATAATGTAAATTAATTTAATACAAAATAGTTCTCCTCAGTTTCTGTGTTTTTAGAAATGACTGAAGGGACATTACAAAGAACCTAACAATGATCATGGGAGCAGAGTGTATTTGAATGTTGAAGAGATAAAGAAGGAATTAAATGAGTTAGAATGTAAATAGATGGAAAATCCACAATTCCTGATGGGATACATCCCATAGTCCTAAACGAGATGGCTGAAGTTATAGACATCCCACTCACACATACAGTAAATTTAACTTATCTTGCCAAACAGTGAATGTTCCAGGACACTGAAGGGAGGCTACTGTTACAGCCATGAACAAGGGAAGTATGAAGGGGATATGAGCAATTGCAGACTAGTCCGTGTAACTAATGTGGTATGTAAGGTACTGGAGAAATTACTAAAGAGAATTATACATAATTGAGCAGCTGAAATAAAACTTTATGAAAACAGTCAGCAAGGGTTTGGAGAAGGAAACTGTGCAAATCAAACCTGCTTATTTTTATGAATAACATCCAAGAGAAACTGATGAGGGGAATCCTGTGGATGTGATCTGTTTGGACTTCAGCAAAGATTTTGATAAAGTATCCTATAAACATCTGTGGAATAAATTATGGACCGTTGGACTTAACATTGGTATATGGACCTGCTTTGAAAACTGGCTGTCTGAACATAGACAGAGGGTGTGCATAGGGGGAGGGCATCTAAATTGGACAAAGGTGCTAAGCAGTGTACCTGGGAGTCTGTCTTGGGAATGAATTTGTTCAGCTTATGCATCAATGACTTAGAAACAAGTACTTATGGCAGGCCCAGTGGCAAGGAGGGCTGAGGCATCACTGCATTACCTCTTGCCACACCATCAACCCATGTTCATGGTGCAAGTGGGTCACCAGGGGTCTGCCGGGGAGGGATAGGATTGAGCATCCAGAGGACAGCTCTCCTCTCCCAGGATGGGTGGGACTGGAGATTGGTGCATGTCTGGCCCCTAGTGGTGGCTGGAGCTGGCACACTGGCTCCACGGACAGGGTCCAAAGACAGAGCAGATGCCCAGCATGCCACATGCAGAAGCATGTGTGTGGCTTGGCCATTGGCATCATTGCATGCTGACGTTCTGCACTCGGGGATAGGGAGGAAAAATGGAGGCTGGAAAAAATCCCACCAACCGGCAAGATTATGTTGGCCTACTGCAGGCTCCACACTCTGCCAGCTGGCACCTCAAAGCCATGAGGCAAGCTCCAGTGGATATCAGGGTGACAGGGCTGGGGAGGCCAGAGGAAGGGGGCTGGTCAGGGGATGGAGATAAAGAGACTAACTAAAAAAAAAAAAAGAAACAAGTACTTATTGTTGGACAGAAAGATTTGCTGATGATACTAAAATTGGCAGAAATATCCATTTAAGGCAGGATGCAGACTAATTATGAAAGGATCCTAACACCATATGTGAAGGGTCAGAAACATGATAGATGCCACTTAATGTAAAAAAGGTGCAAAATTATGCACTTTGGATATGGAACTTTACATTCTGAGTATACCATAAATGGGTTCAAATTGGAGACTGTAAAGGAGCAAACAAATTTGGTAGTTATTATAACATCTACCCTTAAAAAAATTCAGCAGTGTAAAAGGAGTATTGTTAGGGTAAATGCAGCAGCTGCTAACATCAGAAGAGGATTTGTGAGCAGGACCAGGGAGCTGACAGTGCCACATCATGCACTTGAGTTTTGTGCACAGGTATGGTCCTCATATCTTTGGAGAGATGTAGATGGACTGGAGAGGGTGCAGAGGAGACATACTATGGTGAGAGAAGGAATGGGGGAAGAGGTTATGGGTATAGGTTAAAGGACTTGAGTTATTTAGCTTAGAATTCTGATTAAGAGCAGCTTTAATAATAATATTTAAAATACTGAAAGGTAAAGAAGTAAGTCATTATGGAGAATTTTGGACAATGATCAAACAAGGGGGCATGAGTATAAAATTGAAGCATTAAGTTTTAGAATAGATATCAGAAAATATTTGTTTAGTGAAAGGGTTGTCATACTTTGAAACATGTTTCCTCCAGCAGTGATAAATGTTACAGTAACAGCATCACTGTTTTAATCATGGGTTGGATATATTCCAGAGCAATAATAAAATTACAGGCTGCACTCACTAAAAGTGAGTCAGGACAGACACAATAGGATTCTCCTCCTCTTGTCTATTGTATTGTATTGCATTATAGTGTATTGTATTGTATTGTAAAATTAAAAAAAACAAGCGAAAAACAAAATAAACATCACCGCAGAAAGCCAGATATAAATTACTAAAGGCAGCAACAAAGTAACAAGATAAGATCTAACAATGGTAGCTTCAGTGCAGCATAACTCACACAAGTCAGTAACAACAGTAAAATGTACAAGAACAAAGTCACTCAGTTCTTGATAACATATGATTTTATTACAACAATGAAAACAGTGATGGGGTGGAAACTCTTATACAGTCAAAGGCCATGGTTGAAGCATTCTTAACACACTGTGCTTCATTGTTCACAAAGGAACCAATGGTGGAGAGGGCATCATGAAAGTAAACACATAACGTACAGCATTATAGCCACAATGTAATCATTACCAGATATCAGCCCAGTGCATATCCTCACTGGTAGCTGACTAACTGGAAAAGATCATCCATGACAGAAGAATAAGTCCAAAGGGGTGCATGCTACAGGATACACTCCAACATCATAGTGGATGTACCTACAGTAAATGAACAGTTGCTGGTGCAACTTACAAATACAGAAATGCCAGCCTGGCATTGCTGGGAAAGGTCCTCATCTCAGTGCCATTATAAAAGTAAAATAATGGAGAACAAACAGTTTGCACAATGCACATATTTTGTCCATGATTATGAACGTGTGGCATGGTCTGACAGGGTGATCCTGCTACAATCCCTTTCATTCACAGATGAAATTAATCCATCACTCACACATTACATAAATTTCATACCAGTGCTTGAAGGTTGAACAGTGGGTTTCTTATCAGAATGCACTTACAGTAATGTTAAGCCTAAGACATCAGTTTTCAACTTATTACCCAGAATTCATGACACTGTGACAAACTCCCAGGTCATCCAATCATAGTAAAGATTAAGTCACTCCTTGAACCTCTCAAAATATATTGATTAATATATTCAGCCATTAGTGCAGACCACTAGAAGCTATCAAAAAGATACTAATATAGTGCTTCACTTGCTGCAGGACATCAGTAACAATGGTATGGCTCTAACAAACCATATGCTAGCCACAATAGATGTGCCAAGTTTATACACTAATAATACCTAATGAAGGGATGGATTCACTTGCAGAAATACTTAAAGTTGAGAAACTCCAACACAGTCAACCAATACGTTTTTACTGGAATTGGTTAACTTACTGCTAAGCCACAACTAATTTGAAAAACAAAAAGTATTTTCTGCAAAAAAAAAAAAAAAAAAGAGGGAAGGCACTGGGATCTAGCATGGTGCCTTCATACCCCAATTTATTTATGACCAATTTGGAAGAGAAATATGTACTCAGTGAAGGAAGGAACAGATGGCATGAACACATACTAGTTTGGCAATGATTTATTGATGACGTAATTCAATTATGGACAGGCAACATTGAGGATTTATCTGCTTTTACTGATTATTTGAAAAACATGACAACTAGAAAATTTACTGCCAACTACAATTTGGAATGCATTCCATTCCTGAATTTAGAAACTGAAAAATAGATAAGCTGTATTTTGACTATTTTGAAAACCAACAGACAAACAAATAAATTACTGGATGCAAAAAGTTACCATCCAAAACATGTAATTAGTAATATCCCTTATGGACAATTTTTGACGAGCTTGACAAAATGCTCAACAGAGAGGGACTTCTTACAAGTAGCAGATGATTTAAAAAAACAGATTCAGAGAAAGAGGTTACGGAGCTTGCATAATCTTGAAGGTTAAACAAAGGTGCCATGGACAAAACAGGGAAACTGCTTTGATGCCTAAAGCATCAAGGACACAGGAGGATAAACTGATGCTGGCAGTTCTATATGGGACAAATTTTGGACATAGTAAGTGAACTGTAAATAAAAAGTGGCATATTTTAGAATCTACAGAAGCAGGAAAGCAAGCAATCAAGAATAAATCTTTAGTTACAGCTGTAAAGTGTAGACACTTAAAAGACCAAAGTGTATAGAGCAGCACACATAATTACAAGAGTAGAAACTTGTAACCATCTAAGGGACTTTACAATACAATGCAGCTATACAGTGGGTGTGGCGATTTCTGTCATTGCAATAGCCCACGCAAAGTTAAAAGTATTAAACATGTAGCAAGACGGGAAAGAGTACCAGTAAAGGACTTCATAACATGTAAGACTGCACCATGTGATTTATTTAATAAAATGTATTTGTGATTTAGAATAGATAGGAAAAAAGATTTGCAATATAATTTTAGAACATAAAAGCAACATAAGCCTATGCCTAGCAAGGCATTTTAATTATGCACACCACACTAGACCTATGCTCAGGTTTTTGGGGGCTCAAGAAAATACCAAAATCTCCACTTGGAGATGACTCAGAAAATAACTGTTAAAGAGGGAAGAATACTGGCTAGCCAGGCTTAAGTACAGTAAGTGCTAAGGTTGTCACATGATGTAGCTCACTTGAGTGGATGGTGCCCGAATGGCTCTGCAGAGATTTGGTGTTGAACACAGTTTTTTTATTTTATAACTGTCACTTACATTCTTGGACTGTACACTTTCAGCAAGAACAGAGGGCTACAGGTTCATCTAAAATTTAGCAGCCTAAGTCATGTCAGGTGATCAGGAATCCATGCAGATGGGAGACCCTTGTAGCACCCTCGCTCCCACCAAGGCCACAGCTGCCTAAGAGCAAGTCACTGATGGACTCATACCCTGAGCCTGAGGGGATGAGGGGATGAGTGAATACCTAGATGGATTCTTCAATGAGATAACTTCCATCAAGGTCACCCTTTTTGAGGTTTCAGAGAACCTCCAGCTTTTCCAACCAGCCCCAGAAGCCTTTACTCAGCAGCTGAAAGATACAAAGGCTCATGTCAGCTCCCTGGAAGATGCTCAGCAATGGGAGGAGAAGGAGATCAAATAGCCCAGGAAAAAAAGTAGCAAAACTGGAGGACAGGATAGAGGATCAAGAGGTGAGAAGCAGACAAAGCAGCCTGATTTTTGTGAGAATCCCAGAAAAGGCAGAAGGCATGGATATGTTGGGGTGCATGCAGTCATTGCTCACTGATGTAACAGGACCCTCCTCATGATAACAGATATATAATTGAGAAAGCCCATTGTTCTATGAAACTTCTCCCCTCTCCTTCAGGCAAGCCCAGGACAATTATAATAAAATGCCATAACTTTCAGGATAAAGTTTATATACAAGCCAAGGCAAGAGAAAAACAATTACTGGCATGGAATGGCCACGAATATTACATCTTTAGTGTTGTCACCTCTGCTGTCTGCAACAAGCAGATCACATAAAAGGTCATTAAAATAGCCCTTAATGCCGCCAGTGTAAAATTTCATATGCTACATCCTGCCAGGTTGATTGTGTACATTACTAAGAACCAGCTGGAATTCCCTAATGCAGAGACTGCCAGATTTGAACTACCCAAGATAATTCCAGGCTTGCAGGTGCTAGGGCACCATAGCAAGCATAATTCCAACAAACCTAATAAATGAAAATATGTTTAGAACAGGTGGTCTGTTTCTTGACAATGTTTTGAGACTTTCAGTCTCAGTCCACTGTATATAGTTTTCCAATATTTGTTTACTGAACTGGGACCAAACTGGTACTGAGTTGTGAGGGGAAGGTAATCTATCTTACTGGTTACTCCAGCCAAGAGTCATGTGAGGCAATAGATAACACTGTCGGTGGATGGCTGCTTACCTCGAGTTTCTCAGAGCCTGCCAAAATCCTCCTTCTGCGACAGTTTTCCGCCAGGTCTCAAAGGATGTGCTTTAAGCCTTCTACATAGTCACAGTCGTGCAGTCTCACAGCCACCTCTGCCTCTTGGGGACTGGGAATCTTTGAGAGGTGCTTTTAGCCATGGACCAATCACAAGTGATGTGAGACATGTCAAGTGGTTCACAGGCCATCTTCCATTTTGGATTTGGGACTGCATCACTGCTAAGTATTGGGGGGGTGCAGAAGTTGACTGCTTACTGGGCATAGGGGCCCAAGACTCTATCAGCTCTTAGGTGATACGTGGACATTTCCACCAACCGATGCCACAAAATTGCACCCTGCTTCTGATGGCTGTATATTTTGTCTTTTACAGGCACTTGGTTACTTGGTATTGTAAGACAGAAGAAGGTGTGAGCCCATAATGCTGTCTCCCACACCCTGTGGGCATTAAATTACTATACACCCAGAAATGTCTTCAGTTTGCTTTGAACAATCTAAATGTAGGAATATGAACAATACTTTGTGGGTGTTTGTTCAAAGCTCTGAAAGTGCTTATTGTAAAATAATTGACTCTCCCTTTTGTTCTTGCTTTTGGGATATCTATTTGCCTATTATGAGATTTAAGGTTTACAGCTCTATCTTTAATGATAAAATCAGATGCCTTTGCAGTGTCTGGATTGTTTATTATTTGATATAATTGAAGTAAATCCCCTCTAGTCCTTCTTTTCTCTTGACTCATTAGGTTTAACTCCTCAAGCCTTTGTTCGTATGGACTGTATCTTAACCTAGGGATCAGTTTGGTTGCCCTCCTCTGCACCCCCTCTATAAGTTAGATATTCTTCATCAGATAAGGGGACCAGAAGGGCAATCTATAATTGATATGTGGTCACACATAGGTCCTGTATAGCCTCATTAGGCAGTTCTCATATCTGGTAATAACACCTTTCTTAATTATGTTTATAAACATTATGGCCTTCTGTGTGGTGTGCCTCACATGCAAGTGCATATTAAAGGAGTTATCAATGTAGAAATCCAAATTTTTTTCTAGTAAGACTGGTGATATGGCAGAGTCTTTTAGTTTATATATATGTTTTGGAGGAAGCACCACATTTCGTCAACAGTAAACCTGCTGACATCCTGTACAGCGATGGCACAATGCTGATACTCAGTATTGTGCCAGCAAGAAACAAAGTGTTTGTATTTTTTTTTTGTGAGGGGCTGTGCCCCCCACATCCCCTGCATTTAAATATAATCAACTCCTGATTGGAGTTTTTTCGGGGAGGTGGCAAAACATGAGGAGAAGCCACATTGGTGAACCGCAGACCATTCCAGCAACTTTTCCTGTAATGGTCTTTTTTTCATATTTTGAGATTTTCGTGTTGCAGTACTGAGGGTCAAAGTATTTTGGATGTTTTCTTCCTAGGTGCAGTGCTCTGCATTTTCCAAGATTAAACTCAATTTTGTTTAGTACACTCCAGTTTTTTATGAGTCTCAGGTCATCTGTCAGTGATAGGTATTCATCTAGTGTATCCACTACAGAGCATATTCTATTGTCATCAGCAAATTTTTACAATTTTATTGCACATGCCATGATGGAGATCATGCGTGAAATTGCTGAACAATGTTGGTCCCAGAACAGACCCTTGTGGAGCACCACTAGTGACCTGCCCTTCTCTTGAAAGCCCAACATTTACTCTGACTTGCTGTGTTCTTTTTGATAACCAGGATTGAACTCAATTAACTAGATATGGACTATATCCCAATTTTGGTGAGTTTGCTTGTCAGTTCAAGATGGGGAATGGTGTCAAATGATTTTCTGAAGTCTAAGTATATTACATCAATAGGTAATCCCTTATCAAAGGCAGCAATGATATCTTCATAGAAGACTATCATGTTAGTTGTGCATGACATTCCGTGCCTGAATCCATGTTGGTTAGGATCTAGCAGACCCTTAATTGATGCTTCCTCATCAAATCTTGCTTTTATTAATCTCTCCATAACTTTACCTGGAACAGATGTAAGGCTTATGGGCCTATATTTTCCTGGTGTGGCCCTGCTCCCTTTCTTATGTATAGGGATAACCACTGCTTTTTTCCAGTCTAATGGAACCATTCCTGATGTTAGGGACCTATTAAAAATAATTGTAAGGGAAGTACTCATTGATTTGGATAGTTCTTTTAAGAGTCATGGGTATATTCCATCCAGGCCAGGGACAGAGTTTGTTTTCAATGAGTTTAGGGCATCTAATACTTTGACCTCTGTGAAACCTTTTATGTTTGTCTGTATAACCATATCCTGGTCCACAGGGTCAATTTTTTGATTGAAAACTGTGCAGAGGTACAGTAGTTATTAAAAATATTTGCCATTTCCATAGGGCAGGTTGTTGTTATATCATTAACAGCCAGGGGACCTATGGATGTCCTGCCGTTCTTCATGTTAATAGTGTATTTGAAAAAGGTTTTTTGATTGTTCCTAGTTGTAGATATCCAGAATTCCAGTTTTTGCCTTTTCCTTGTGATAAGCAGCTTTGTTGCTTTTAATTCTTTCTTGTATCTTAGTTTAGTACTTTTTGTAATAAGCTTCCTATAGCACCTGTATGCTCATTCTTTCTTTTTGATTAGTTTTTTTAGGTGATTAGTCCTCCATAATGGCACTTTTCCTTTATTGTTATTTATCACCTCACAGGGTACATACCAATCCACTACTTTTATTATGATGTTGCAAATACATGTTCAAAACATCCATCAGCAGGCAAATCATGTAATAATTCCACCCAGTCTATCA
The DNA here is from genome assembly GCA_016271365.2 of Neoceratodus forsteri. Taxonomy (NCBI): domain Eukaryota; kingdom Metazoa; phylum Chordata; order Ceratodontiformes; family Ceratodontidae; genus Neoceratodus; species Neoceratodus forsteri. Next base: position 43,362,611 of record CM057456.1, on the reverse strand, counting down.
AGTTAAATGTTATTCATATTACCAAAGTCAGCGTTGTTATAATTTCTAGCATAAATTTTCCTTTTATCAATCACTTGTTTAGTTTGATATGTAAGTTATCATATTGTGATTACTTGTCCCCAGATTTCCCAGCACAGTGGTGTCAACAATTTGGTTATCTGAGTTGGTTAAAACCAAGTCTAGAATATTGTTCTATCTTGTGAGTTGAATGGCCTTTTGCTCTAAACCCACAGCTAGTATTGAATTTAAGAAGCCCGATTAATGAGTAGTGTTACACATGAGCTTGGCCCAGTCTATCCCTGGGAAATTAAAATCTCCTATTATAATGACTTCTGGGAAGTCAGCTGCCACTGTTATTTCATTCTGGTGCTGTTCATTATACTCAGAAGGACTTTGTGGTGGTCTATAACAGTTTCCTGTGGTGACTGATTTTCTATTGTTTAAGTGTACTTGGATCCAAATACCTTCTACATCCATATTGTTGCTTGTTATAGTAATGCTGGCACATTCATGAATCTGTTTTGCATAAATGCATACTCCCCCACCTTTCTTATCCATTCTATTTTTGTAAAATAATTAATACCCCTGAATTTCTCTGGACAAGAGATTAGTCTCATCCCACCGTGTTTCGCTGACTGCAGCAAAGTCAATATTGTTCCTGAGTAGTATAACTTCCAGTTCACTTTTTTTCAGAATATTCAGATTCCTAGCATTGGCTAATAGAAGCCTATATTCTTGTCTGTAATTACAGTCTTTTGCTTCACTGGTTACATTTGCGCTTGTATCCCATCTCCTCAGAGTACCTAGTTTAAATTGGTGGATATATACTTTCCTATTTATTTCCCCAAGAGAGCACTTCCTCTTTTATTTTAAATGTAGGCCATCCCAGCTGTATAGACCATAATTGTTTTCAAAGGTCCCCCAATGGGTTAAGCATTTAAGACCTAGCCAGCCTGGTGAGTTAGAGGCCTGAGGTGCTGGTCCCTTACCTCTCACCACACCAGTGACCCATGTTTGGGAACAAGCACAAGCCATCGGAGATTGGCAAGGGGTGGAGGGAGCAGTACAGGACTGAGCTGCTGACTGGAAGCTCTCCTCTCCTCTCCTGGGAGGGATCTGTGCTTCCCTAGGCTCTCGACTGCCTCACAGTGAAGGCCAGGAGGCAGCACAAGCCGTGTGAGCCCAGGCACAAGGCCAATGGGGTGGGTGGGAGGAAGGGGCTGTCACTGGAGCAAGAGGGCACATGTGCACCTCTACGCACATGTGCCACTCTCTGCCTGGAGCCCCAGATAACCTGGAAGAAAAAATGGAAAAATCAGGGGCTGCAGCAGAATGAAGCCTCTGGGTTGGCTTCAGGAGTCCACCATGACACACACAGCATTCAAGATCCTGAACAAACCCAGAGTCTGGTGGGCTGGCAGATGAGCAGTTGCAGACTGCTGAAGGAGTGATAAATACCTATATGGAAAAACAAAACACTTAAGATCTTTCTCAAGGGTCAATTTTCTTAACCATTCATAAATGGCTTTGATTTTATTTTGCTTGAATTTGCCTGCCATGGAAAATGGGAGTAGCTCTGAGAAACAGATTGTAACAAGGGATAAAAGAATTTGTCCCTCTATTGCATTCTAACCTTATTTTTGGTCTAAAATATTATGTGCTTGTGTAGCAAATGTTGACCTATGAAGCTGGGTCATATGAGCTTGTAAAGCCATAAAGAGACGCTAAGCCACAGTTGCAATATTAAAGTGCCTTCTGACATTGTAGATGTGAGTAATAGTAAATATTTGACCTATGTGATTGCAAGCAGGAACACAGGACAGTGTCCAAATTCCACTCTTGACTAATCTTTAGTGTTTGTTGTTATAGGGACAGACCAAGGTGCTTGTTTGCACATTCGTAAGCTAAAACTTATCTCTTCCTCCTGGACTTTGGTAACTGGTAGTGCCAGATGTTACTAGCCATGTGTCTATATTTGTGCTGACCAAGGATGAGATCATGAGATCATACACATTTTAAAAAAAAACAAGTATTGCCTTATAGGTTGATGTTTGTGCTTTTTTTGAACCAATCATAGAAAACCATAAAAATTGATTATGCTGTCTTTCACTATATAAGCAAGCCTGCATATCCTGTTATTTTGAAGAATGTACCACCTGTAACCTCTCGCTGTGATTATTACTATAATCATTAAATTCTTCCGCCATCAGTCTCGTCTCCGTTCGTCTCATTTTTAGTAACTTATAATTTTACAACTACATACAACGCTACATTTGGCACCGTGACTCGGATTGCTGGTGCTGTACGCTGAGAAGGCCGACTAACTGCGGGTCAGTTAGCTTGCGAGCCCTATAGCAGGGTTACGACGCTCGGAGAAGTGGTGCTGCTGGCGTGAAGCGAGAGAAGACGGTACACACAGACAGTCACAGCCACCTGACAATCAGGTGATGTATGCTTTGTATGCTTCTCAAATTGCTTAAAATAAAAAGTAATGCTTAACTCTGTAGGAACTCATGGGGCAAAGTAGGTAAGTGAAGGTGCTGGGACTTGCTAGCCGGACTTCACAAGGGAGCTGTAAGATGTAGCTAGACAGACCAGGGCACCAGTGCATGGGTGCGCCCGGCTGTAAAGGCTAGGCAGGCAAAAAGATTAAAAACTGAGTATGGAAACATTGATAGGTCGTTTCCTCGGAAAACACCTAAAAGGGGGAGCATACGAACCAGTGCCCGATGATCAACAGGCACAACTGTATTTTACTCAGCAAGTATCCCTCCATAATGAGGGAGGAAAAAATGAAAAGGAAATCTTTGCAAATGCATTGTAAGTGCTGTGGCAGTATAATCAGACTATTGTGTGTCACCAAAATAAAGAAGTGGCACAGTTGAGGGACGAAAGGGATCAAAATGCTAAATTGCAGCAACAACTAGAAGAGTTAACTTTAAAGTATAAAGATAGCATCCCAATAGATCAACACCAAGAGTTAGAACAGTAGTGTATTAATTTTAGGACACAGCTAATAAAAGCACAAGGGGATCTGTGTCTGTTAAACAGGGATCATGCCCTCCTACAGATTAAGTTAGACCAACAGTCACAAGAACGTGCTAGTAAGACTAGGTGCCTGTACACTGAGCTCCAGGATGCTGCAAACAAGATCCAGGAGTCACAGGAAAAACAAGGCGAGTTAAACAAGCTCCTTACTGGAAAAAGGGGTGGGACAGTAACCATTAAAATGGCACCCGTAAGTACACGGGGCATGACCGCGACTGGGGGGGGCCATGTCGGCAGCAACCTGACATCAACAAGAGCAGTATCTACTAATGTTAGACTCCAAATGGCTTAAACATAGATTAAAAAGGGAATATGCTGAAAAAACTGGGCACACGGAAGAAGCTGAGAGGTATAGGAAACAAGAATTCTGGGTACATGCTGATCAGTGTAAAAAAGTGTCAAACAAAGTTGGTTGAAAATTAAAATACTACACTTGATGTTTATAGCCATGAAGACCCAAGGCATCATTATCATCGGCTTGGTGACAGCCATAATATTTTCTATAATCCTCAGCCTGCACATGAATGTGGAACAGACTAATGTTACGTGTGAGTATGAACAGCCCATTGTACTGTCAGTCAGCTGGAACTGGGACCCTGTTGATATAAACACCTACACAACACGAGCATGGAAAGCCACCTGGACCAAAAATAACCGTACTTTTATATCTACAAATTGGTGTGTGGACATTTTTAATAGCTGGTCCAGCTGTGCCTCAGAGCTCAAGACTGGATCACAGCAAAGCTACATGGACTGGAAACAGAAACATGGGTCTCTTGTTATAAACAGGGCCACACCAAAGGACAATGGTGTTTATGTGTTAATTCTATCCTACTGTCTTTGGGGTAACAATAGTGTCTGTAACTATGCTAGTGTAAACAACTCATTACGTTTTGCAGCTTCAGATGCCATACACTCAACTGTAACACCAACTGAATGCCCAAATGTGACAACAGGGCCAGATAGTGGACTTACATCAACACCTATTGATCAAATGCTTGTAAATAATGTGAAGTATAGTAGAGTGCATATAAATCTAGATTTCTCTGGTTGGAATATAAATGTCAACAGTAGTTGTGCTGACTCCAGTGTGTCAAAGATTTATGCCACCATGTTAATTGACATGTTAAGTGCCTTCCAAGCCAAAACAGGGAGTATGATAGCCCCTCTTATTAGTAAAGAAAGGGTTAGTAATACTAGAAAGAAATGAAACCTATGGGGAGACCTGGCTGGACTTTTTGGATCAGGAATGAGTATATGGAATAGGGTGGACCTAGAGGCCATTAAGGAGTACCAGGGCCAGTTTAATACTAACACAGGAGAAAGGGTCTTGCTACCACTTACATTGGGCCAGCAAGGTTTGGCAATGGAAGAGCGTTTATCTGTGTATAATATACATGAGGTGGGCCACCTGTTTAAAGAGGTAGAGCATAAAATTAATGAAGTTGTGGCTGAGCATAATGAAGAAGTTTTTAATAATACCATAAATAAAGCTATAGTGTGTAGTGCTTACGGATCTTATGTTTTAACCCAAGTTAGTCAACTGTTACAGGAGATTACTAATAATCAATTGCCTAATCAAATTTCTGACGCACAGCTTAAATTGTGGTATTGTCCAGATTGCCTTAATGTTAATGATTGTAAGTGTAAAACTTTTTATATTAAAGCTCGAGCCCAACCCATGTGGTGGATTCGCAAGGTAACCAAAGTATATCTTAAACCACAAGTATTTAGACCCAACAGTACACTTAGTTGCACCATGAGGGTGTCCCTCATGGTAAGACTACCACAAGTTGAGTATGACAAGGAGGTGTACTCCCAAATAGTAAAAGTACATTCCGTAGGGTATTGACAAGGTCAGTATTATGCATATCGAGTCTCGCCCCCAGAGATCCTAGTGTGCAGCAATGATGGGTCTTGGGTAGTGCCAAACTTACATTGCTGTGAGGAAATAAACAATCAATGGATATGCCAGTGTGACGTCTGTCACAAACGCAACCAATCTGTGGGGAAATTCCCATAGGCCAAGCTGAAAATAATACTGCCTGGTGCCCCATCCAGTTAAAATGGTGGTACACTCCACAGGTAGTAGTGACTTATAATGATACTAACCAGTATTGTGTTGTCACAAATATACCCATCTTATCTTATGAAGGACAGACATGTACCATTCATAACCCAAACTTTTGTATCATTCCCAAACATAATGTATATATTGGTGACAAGGTGTTGCACCCTATTACCAACTCAGAGGATAAGAGCTATAATGTGATATTTGACGTCCCCCACCAGGCGTATGATATTAACAAGTATGCGCCATCATTTAGAGCTGTTATACCTCCTCTGTCCCTTAACTTGCAGTCACTTCTAAACCGGAAAGATATCCATCTAATACAGATCCAAAATCCTGCCAGTAAGGCACAAATGGCTGTAAAGGAGTTGCTCAGCGAAAGTGATAATGAGCACCTAATTTATAGCTATGCAGGAGGACCTCTAGGGATCCTGTCTTTTAAAGCTTTATTTGTGTTGCAAGTGGTCTTAGTATTCTTGTTAATTATAGGCCTATGTCGATTAAGACTTACCATCCATAATGTATGCAGGGAAATGTACATGCTCCATGGAGCAGCATTGCTGCATGAAAACTCATGAAGCAATATAGGGCTAAGGGGGGATTGTAACAAGGGATAAAGGAATTTGTCCCTCTATTGCATTCTAACTTTATTTTTGGTCTAAAATATTATGTGCTTGTGTAGCAAATGTTGACCTATGAAGCTGGGTCATATGAGCTTGTAAAGCCATAAAGAGAAGCTAAACCACAGTTGCAATATTAAAGTGCTTTCTGACATTGTAGATGTGAGTAATAGCAAATATTTCACCTATGTGATTGCAAGCAGGAACACAGGACAGTGTCCAAATTCCACTCTTGACTAATCTTTAGTGTTTGTTGTTATATGGACAGACCAAGGTGCTTGTTTGCGCATTCGTAAACTAAAACTTATCTCTTCCTCCTGGACTTTGGTAACTGGTAGTGCCAGATGTTACTAGCCACGTATCTATATTTGTGCTGACCAAGGATGAGATCATGAGATCATACACATTTTTTTAAAAAACAATTATTGCCTTATAGGTTGATGTTTGTGCTTTTTTTGAACCAATCATAGAAAACCATAAAAATTGATTATGCTGTCTTTCACTATATAAGCAAGCCTGCATATCCTGTTATTTTGAAGAATGTACCACCTGTAACCTCTCGCTGTGATTATTACTATAATCATTAAATTCTTCTGCCATCAGTCTCGTCTCCGTTCGTCTCATTTTTAGTAACTTATAATTTTACAACTACATACAACGCTACACAGATGTCATAGACTTTCTGCTCTTGTTTGTTAAATAATGTCTGGAAATCCCTTTTCATTTCTTCATTTGTGGAGCCTACCATATCATTAGTACTCATGTGAATAATCACCTTCGGTTTGTCTTGCTTATTTAGTACCATGTCAACTTGGCCAGTTATGTCTGAAATTTTGGCTCGCCTGTAACTAATACACATATGATGGATTTTATTCAGATTACATATATATATATCTGTCACAATATTTGATTATAGAATCTCCCAGTACATAGACTTCTTTCTGGTTTCTTGACTCCATTTGTGATACATTTCCCAACTCATATTCTACACACTGGGGGTTTTGACTTGTGGGGGGGGCAGGGTTGTTATTTGTGGTTTGTCCTATTGTATCCACTATGGGTTGAGTTGTTGCCTGTACTTCAGGTGGTGTATCTGGCATGGTTGCTATGCCAGGACAATGCAATGAATTTTTGTCATAAGTACTACCATCTTCATTTAGCCCACTTAGTACAGACAAACTGTTAGATGTAGAAATATCTACATTAGGGCAGATTAAGATATTTCCCCTTCTTTTTCTGTTGCGAGGTTCGACTAGACAGCGATCATCACCTAATATGTCCTGGTCCCCTGAGCGCTTTCTTTTGCTACTCAGTTCAGGTTGCTGTGGGTCAGTGTTTCTAGGAATTTGGATGTTACTCTTTAGTTGTAACTCCATTTGGTCTTGCGATCAGTGATCGCAAGACCAAATGGAGTTACAACTAAAGAGTAACATCCAAATTCCTAGAAGCACCGATCACCTTCAAAGGTCAGATCCTGTCTGATAAGTTGGACATACTCTATGGATTTAACGGCCACTTCTCTACCACAGGTCTTGCATCTGATACCTCAAAAACAGCAAACCTGGTGACCAACTCACCCAGACACTGTTCACCACCAACCAATAACATCTTTTCTTTTACTCCCTTTCAGAACAAAGAAGTAGAAGACCTCCTTTTACGGTTAGATGTTAGCAGAGGTACTGGTGCCAATGGAATAGGCCCGTACTTCATTAAACTAGGCTGCAGGTACCTAACCACATCTATATTACATTTGTTTAATATGTCCATCAGTACTAGTACCGTACGTAAGCGATAGAAAATTGCCCAGGTACTCCCTCTATTTAAATCAGGTGACCCCATGGACCTGAAAAATTATTGTCCCATATCCATCCTCCCCCTGACCTCTAAACTATTGGAGAGGTTAGTAAACACACAATTAAGAGAATATCTTGACAAAAATAACCTAATTAACCCTTCACAGTCCAGCACCACATCAGCCCTAGCGTCGGTTACAAATGACTGGTTCATGGCAATAGATAAGTAACAGGTCACATGAGCTGTTTTTTAGACCTCAGCAAAGCATTCAACACTGTCAACCATGCTTTGCTCCTGGACACACTAAACTGGCATGGCATCACTGGTCCTGCGTTGTCGTGGTTCGACAGCTACCTGTCAAACAGACTGTAACAAGTAACAGCAGGTGGTTCCCTCTCCTTGCTCCTTCTCATTTTGAGAGGCATACTGCAAGGCTCAATCCTTGGCCCACTCCTGTTTACGTTATATATCAACACCATTGTACACAATATTAATAATGCAAAAATACACCTTTTTTGCAGATTATACAGCAATATACACATCTAAGTAATCAGCAGCTGAGGTACATTCAGAGCTCCAGTCAGAATTTAATCTCTTCCAGGTCAGTCTTGCACATTCCAAACTTCTTTTAAATGCAAAAAAAACCCCAAAGGTCATGTACTTCCACTCCAGTCACCAAATCGTCACACAAAGTGGTATAATTTTTCTGCCCCCATAAAAACCCTCCTTGATGACAACCTCGAGGTTGTCAACAATTTCAAATACCTTGGCTGCAACCTAGACCAACACCTATCATTCTCTGATCACATCACCTCCCTTGATAAAAAAACTGCGACAAAGATTAAGCTTCTTTTATAAGAATAAATCCCTGTTTAATAGTGATGCCTGGCTACGGTTGGTCCAGACAACCAACTGGACACACTATACCATTGAGCAGTACATTTCATCTCCAATGTCCATCATTGCACGCACCACTGTGACCTATATGCCTCCCTTGGCTGGACATCCTTAGCCACCAGATGGCTCTATACCTCCATCACCTGGCTGTACAAAGCCCTCCTGCTTAAACTAGTCTTTTTCAGTGCACATCATCCTCTTACACCTTATGTAGCACCACCCACATTATGGTGGAAGTCCCTAGCACCCACTCCTGCTTCAGTAGTTTGGCCATAAGCCATGCCGTACTCGCCACCTGGAATAAATCCCAGGCATGCCTCAAGCTGCAACAGCTAATTGGTTTTATGTGATATGAGCACCTCCTGAACAACGTGGCCAAAAACAGCGAGTGAAGTATGGCGACCGCCACAAGGGTGACCTACCCGGAATGCAGAACACCGCAATGAGTGCCTGCAGCAGGAGGCAGTCAGAAGGGCAACGCACACATGGTGAGAGCAGCAGGGGAGAGGGTGCACAGAATGCCGCAGCAAGGGTGACAAGGGAAGGGCACCACAGACAGGGCCAATGGCAAGAGGGGAGGGTTACAGGAAGGGCACGGCACCAGGTGTGGTGCAGCAGTGGTGGTACAGGACAGTAGTACCACAGGGACACACACCTGAGCAGCTTGCATACCAGGCATGGGTGGATGGGTGGCACATGAGAGGGCACAGCCAAGGGTACAACACCATGGGTGGCAGTGGCTGACAGTGCAGACAGGCCCGATGGATGGGGTCAGGCCATGGCATGTAAGCCTGGGTCAAAACAGCAACTTCCAGAAAGCAGTGAATAGATGGGCACCCATGGCAGGGTGGGCCTGTAAAGGGTAGGGAGGATAGCGTACACCACACATGACAAGGCTGACAAGTGGTGGTACAGACCCGTAGGGGGCAGTGCATGACAGGGGCCACTAAGCGAATGGTCACACATAGAATGTGAAGTTGTGTGCCAGTCCGTGTTGGTAGGCATAGTTGCTCCTGGTGCTGTACTCTGCCATTAGTGCATGGATCCGGGCATCCAGGTCATGGTACCGACCCCAAGGCTGTGGTGCCTCCACCCCTGATACCAACATCTCCGCACAGATGGCAGTCAGATGCTCCTCCTCCCAGAGGCAATCCAGAAGGCGCCAGATGCTGGGGTGGCATGCCCCGACCCGGGTGTTAAAGGCCCTGTGCCACCTCTCCACCACATTGTTCGTACATGCCAGGCCCTGCACTGTCACCTCATAGCAGTTCAACTGCTCTATGGGGAAGCTGGCATGGCGGCCCCCCCGAGTGGCCAGTTGGGCAACCAATCCAGTTGTCCTCCACATAGTCCAGCATGGGCTGCAGGTCCTCTTCATTAGTGGCCACGTACTCCCACTCCCTCAGCTCGTCAAATACTGCTGGCATGTCTGCTGGTGGGAGGAATGCCAGTGCCAGCAGCATCCGCACATGCAGGGCGAAGTCGGGATCGGTGGAGTACCATGCAAGGATGTCGGGCAGCTATTGCACCTTGCACCACAGGGTCTATGAGTAGTGGAAGAAACAGCCCCTGATGCAGGCCTCCGGGAAGACAGTGCCAACTCCGCACCAGCTGGCACGTTCAAAGTCCATCAGGACTGTGGTAGGTGCAAGGACCGGGTTGTGCAGCTTAAGCTGGCCAAGCAGCCGGACATAGGTCTGTACCCATCTGGAACATGTGAGGGCATAGACAGCAGGTAGTACCGTACCGGACTGAATGGTGTGGACAGTGTAGAGTTGTCTGAACAGGGTGGGGCATGCAGCATGTCCATGAACCAGTCCATACTGATTGCCAGGTGCTGCAGACCGCAGTCCGTGGCATACACCACAATGCGGTCCCTTTCCCTCCCACTGTCATACAGTAGGAAGCGTGTCCCATCTGAAGCAAGGGTGTACTCCTTCAGGATGGTGAGGTCCTCTACCAATTGTGGGGTGGTAGGCCAGCTCCGTGCCACATGCTGAACCCGTTGCAAAGTCCACTGCAGTAACCGCACTCCTGGAAGGTGACCGGCCACTGCCGCAGGGATGCCCGATGTACTCACCAAAACGACCTGGGATGCACTGTCCATTGTCCACCATGTCCTGTCCCATAGCATCACAAGGACCCACCGCATGCCCATGTCAGCTGCATCAGGGGCATGATTGTGCTCCCTGATGGTGGCCACTACCGTATCCTCTACCGTGTGCAGGCAGGCTAGGCAGTGGTACCTGCGCACCTCTGCACACCTCCAATAGACCTTCTCAGGTCCCTCCTTGTCTCAACTGTAGACAAAACCATTGTGGACAGCCATTGACCTGCCCTTCTGGCTTTGTACATAGCGCACCTCCATAACTGTTGATGCAGTCCAAACTGACAGGGTGGCTAGGGCTGGCTGTCATATAGGTGCTGTGTACCCCACCCTGCAGCACCCAGCCACACACCCTTCCTTCCTGGGGCCTATAACATGCGCCATGGTGCTGCGCCTCACCCCTCTGTGTCCCTATTTCCTGTTGGCCTCTTGCTGCAGTCCAACATCCTCGGTCATGGTATGTCATCCTCCTGTGTGCTTGCCAGCGGCCCCTGCCAGTTGAGTGCCTCCACGGGTGAGTGATTGGTGCTCCTGTGGGCATTTGTGGGGGGTACACTGCCAGTGCCACATGTATCATCTGTGCGGCCAGGGCTTCCCTGTGTGTGTAGTGGGGGTGGAGTGGTCTCCCACCATTGCCCAATGTCCCTGTCTGTGCCCTCACACCCTGTCATCCTGAGCATGGCCACCCTTGCTGGCCCCCCCCATGCCTGTTGTCCCTGCATGCAGCAGCCTCCTGTTTGGACCGTCGCTGTCTCGTCCTACTGTGTGGGCTGTTTGTGTGCATGCTCCCTCTGGCTGCAGGCCAGCTGGTGCTCACGGTCATGCTGCCAGGTTTTCCTGGAGGTGCCCTTGCTGTGTGTGTGGCGTTTACGTTCATGTACTGTGTGTTTGTCTTTCCTGGCCGGTGCGCTCTTTGTTTCTTTGTGCTTTAGGATTTCCCCTGAGACCACACCATTTAGTAAGCGCACTCTTCTTGGCTGCTACCCAGCTAATCCCCTTGGGCAGCTTCAAGCATCTACTTAATAACAAGTTACATGACTCCTGTACTTGTCGCTGTTTATAGCCTGGCATTAATAAAAGGCTGACACCTCACCCCCTGTATGAGCGACCCTCTCCTCCCTCTACACACACCCCTTCCATCCTCCCAGCCTCTGTCTCTATTTTCCTTCCTCCTTTCCCAGTGCTGTCACCTCCCACTTACCCTGCCTACTGCTCTCCATGCCTTACCACTCCCTCTCCTCCATATACTATTGTTTACCCCAACACCACTATCCTGATCTCCTCTCTTCCTGAATCCTGCCTCTCCTTGTAGAATCCCAGTCTACTTGTAGCCCTACTACCTACTGTCAGTACTTTCTTGATCACCTCACTTACCCTGATGCTGTTTTTACCAGCCGCAGCCACCTAAACCTGCACATATGCTCTCTATGTAAAAACTTTCCTCCCTTGGGATTCTCCCCATACGCATGTGTATGTATGTGTATATATTTACATGTATGTATAAAATAAGCTTGTTTTTTTGTTGCTGATTTTTGTTTATTACCATGTTATTTTGTGTTGCTACTGTATTTGCTCCTTGTGTATATTGTATTGTAAGTGCATTGCACATCATTGCCTCAGGACTTCCTTGTAAATGAGCCTGCTCAACGGAGTTATTTCCTGCCAATGAACTTTGACTTTTGACTTGACTTTCATTGTTCTAGTTTGTCTAATCTCAAGCACAGCTGCTGTAACTCTGCCATTAATTTCTTGTTTGTGATGCATTTATCACATTCAAATTCGCCCTTAATGATTTAATTGTTTACCAGTTCATACATCCAACAACTAATGCATTTAAAGCCCATCCCCGTTAAGCGTAATGATCATATCACTTATGATTCTATGTTTTCCAGCAGTTTGTGAGGACTAGTGCTTTCCAATAAGGAAGAGATTTTTTTTTTGTTTTGTTTTTTCGTTGTTAGTCTGAATAGTCTTTAGGGTAATGTGCCAAATGAATCATTCTACACTTGCGTGGTTCCTATTTCATGAATCTGTATTCTTTAGAGTAAAACTTATTCAGAAGCCTTCCATGATAAATATTATATTGAATAGTAACCCATGCTACTGGGCTTATCTTAACTTACCAGACCAATATAAATCCCCCTTAGCAGATGAACATGGCAACTGACCTTACTTTTTGATGATAGATTCCTGTCCTTTAGTTCCTATGTCCTCTGTGAACACCTACAGAAATGCGCAGACGTGCTTGTCTCTGCACGCATCTTGGCATGAGCATGCCCACCTGAGCTCATCCCGCTCGCTCTGGGGCTGGAATTTATAGAGAATCAAGAAATGGGGAATGGTAGGTAGGTGACCATCATACAACAATGTTGTCCAACTACCTTAAGTGTTTTAGGTGTTAAAGTGCCTTTAACCTCCAAAACGCTGTTCCAGTACCTTTTGCAGGTCTGCCTGTATGATTTAAATGTAATTGCAGCCAGTAATCTTAGTTTACCCTTCCAGTAGTAGTTCTCAGTCTTGCTGATGGACTACACTTCCCACCTTCCTTTACTGTGGTTACCCTGACAACCGGGACAACACACAGTCGGTCCTCCCACAGAGCAAATATCTATAGCTCTACCCAAACTGCTGAAGTGCAAGGTTTAAAATAGTAGCTTAAAAAACAAGTAAAAACACGTAAAAATTAGCGCACAGCTGCGCAGTCACACATTGCAGCCCAAGGATACTGTGCCTTATATAGTCCCATGCAGCCACAGGGACAGCATGGCAGGTATTGTAGGGGTAACTTTCCTGTACCTTACTGGTTTCCAAGAGTAACTCCCATACATGACAAAACCAGAACTTTGCAGACTGTAATGTAGGAACCTATTAATGAGTTTTCTTTTCTTCTGTCTGTTCGGCTTATTATTTTTAACTGGTTCTATGAGATGTGCAGGCAATGTTTGACACTGTTTATGGTTATACTTGCTCATTCTTTGCAGGTCCATTTCTCACACTGGAGCTGTAGGACAGCCTCTGACAGCATATGCCTCACAGCCTGGTGAGAATTACAGGGCAGGGCTCTGCCTTCTCGGGCATCAACCCACCTGTACTCTCTTTGAGGAGAGGGAAAAATGAGGTGACTGTGGCACTCAACAGGTATTGCCTACCTTTGTGGGGGGCACTTGCATGAACACAACTTTCTAAACAAGTTGGACTTTGGTCCTGGAGTACAGGAAAGTCACTGATATTTACTGTTCATTGTAGTCATTTATTGTTCATGATTTTGTCTTTTTTAATTGTTCATAATCTGAAGCTATTATGAACCAGTAGCAGCCAGGAGTTACCTACAGCCAGAGATTTATCTAGATTTTGGTGTAGGGTGGGGAGTTTAAAAAAAGCAATTCTCAAATTCCATAAATACTGAATGAGGGTAATGCCACAGGAATCCTTGAACTACCCCATATGGCAGGATAGGATATAATATTATGTCATGGATCATCAAGGGGGCACAAACTAAGGAGGAGCACCACGAAGTTCTCTGTCACTTGAAGTCCTTGGGGACTCAGATTGCAGAGTTGCAGGAGGTCCATAATAAACCAGAACAAAGTAACGTCTGGTGATGGGAGTTGGAGGGGCAGGCATACACCTCAGAGAATAGCAATTGCAGGGTGGTGGTGGTGATATTGTTCACTAGATAAGTCCCCTTTAAATTATCTGCAGAATATAGTGATCCAGAGGGAAGATGCTTAATATTGAGTGGCATGCTGGGGTTGGTTGATATCATGTTGGTGGGCGTTTATGGACCAAATAAGAATGATCCCTTATTTTTTTGTTAACCTACTCAGATTGGTAATTGGCACCTCAGGGTCTCGTATTGTACTGACAAGAGACTAGAACGTGGTGCAGGATGCTACTTGGACAGAACAAAGACAAATAGGAGGGGCCTATCACTGACACAGTATGCACTGCTTGATCTGAATGACACTTGGTACTATAGATCCCTGGAGAATGCTATATCTGAATGCTAGAGATTATATTTTCTGGTCCCCTATGAATAATACAGACTCATGTATTGACTATTTCTTAATTTCACAAGGGCTAATAACAGGGGTGCAATTGTGTGAACTTAAAGCAATGGTGGTGTCCAGTGATGCCCCATCTTCCTGTCACTCTTTCTGTCCAACGACTGACAAACAGACAAATCAAGGAGGGTAAGTAACCACATTTTAAAAGATCCCAGGGTCATGGAGTCCATTAAGAACTTTACTACCTCTTTTTTTCTAGTGTAATAAGGGGACAGTTGCTGACTTCAACCATGTGTGGGAAGCTTACAAGTTCCTTGTAAGGGGGGGTTAATATGTTTAGTAGCCACTAGAAAATGCAAACAACTATAGGAGTAGAACGCCTTGTTAGCAGATATTAGGGAACAGGAGAAAAATATTTCACTAAACTCCCTGGAGGGTAAGTGGCTCACCCTTATAAATCTCTGAGAAAACTACACTGAACTCCTTAGAGAACATGCTGAAAGAGCCGTATTTAAAGCCAAACTGCACTATGTAGATCGGGAGGAAAAAGCAGGGAAATTGCTGGCCCTTCGGCTGTATCAAAGTGAAGCCAGGTGAGTAATCTGGGACATTAGGAAATCTCCAGACTCCCCACTTATAGTGTGGCCCCAAGAGATTGTGCAAACTTGTGGGGAGTTATGAAATCTTATACTCTGCGAAGCCTCCAGGGGGAATGGAAGATACTCAAATATTTTTGAGGGAAGTCAAGCTACCACAAATACATGAGGCCCAGAAGGAAATGCTTGGCCAACTGGTCTCTGTAGAGGAGGTAACATTTGACATTAAAGAACCAAAGTTAGACAAGGCATATGGGCCAGATGACTTTCCACCTACTTTTTATAAAGCCCTTAAGGACAAGGTTGTCCATCACTTAGCAGAACTGTATAATTCAGCTTATGAAGAGAAGCATCTAGACTGAGCCTTACAGCAAGCCGTGAACACCCTACTTCCTAAATCAGGAAAGGACCTAGAAATAATTGGGAAATTATAGTCAAATGTCCCTGTTAAATCTGGGTATTAACCCTTGCTGTGCCGTGGACTGATATATCAGTCCAGAAATCTTATATATTCTAATTCTGTTGGCAGCCTAAGGGTTAAGATTTTGGCCAGAATTCTTGCAGAAAGAGTGAAAGGTTGACAACCCTTAATTGACCCGCAACAGGTCAGTTTACGCAGGGGAGGTTAGCTAGGGATCATCTTCAAAAGTTCAGCTATTTGATGACTGTGGCAGGGGACTCTGGAACCCCAGTGGTCCTGGTGTTTCTCAACACAAAAAAGCTTTTGATCAGATAGCATGGGATTATCATTCTGCTGCTCTTGCAAGCTTTTGCTTCCTGGAAGAATTTATCGTGTGGGTGAGACTGCTTTATTCAAATCCATCAGTGAGGGTAGGTTGTAATGGTTTAAAGTCTTCATCCTTTAGATTGGACAAGGGTACATGATAAGGCTTCTTGTTTTCTCCACTCCTGTTTAACCACCTTGAACTGCTCACATGTACCATCCTATCAGACCCTAGGATTATGTGAGTTAAGATCGTGCAGCAGAAGTATACCATCTTTACTTATGCGAATTGCATCTTGTTACATTTGGAACATCCAGCCACTTCCTTGCCTGCTGTATTCGAACTGTTAGATCATTTTGGCAAACATGCAGGGTACAGACTTGACCCACATAAAATGAATAGCATGCCCTTTAATGTACCTACTAGTAAAGCTGAGGACATGAGGTGGGGTGGTACTTGGGCACAATCATCACTTACTTGTCAAAGCATAGAAATCAGCGTCAATAAGCACCTTACGATGGACTGGAATATCACACAGCTACTACATAAAATAAGAGGGGACTCAAACAGATGGGCGGCATTGCCTCTGACTCTGTGGGCTAGAACTAATATCTTTAAAATGAGTGTGTTGCCCCATTTGCTCTATCCCATTAGTATGTCTGGCATCTTCCTCCCAAAAGCATAGTTGACTGTTTTGAGAACAGCTTTCTCTTCCTCGTTTGTAGAATGGTAAATCCCTGAAAAGGGTCTATAACAAACTAGTTCCTTTTAAACTGCTTGGTGGACTGCAGCTGCCAGACCTGTATCTGTACTATTTGGCCTCACACGCCTGTCATTTCCTGTGGTGGAGAAATGGGGAGCCTCCCACTGAAGAGTAGCAAATAATACCCCCTCACAAAACTACAGAGGCTCATTTGTGTGTCAAATAAAATATTGCCCTTCAGGCACTTAGTGATTGCACACGGTCTAAGATTCCTCTTCCTCCAAGGAACTTTCCCTTGTCACTTCCATTTAGGTATGTACCCAGTTGCACCATTTTCTGGGAACAAAAGCTAAATGTGACCCACTCCAACTGCTCAGATGTAATCCTAATCTTGCTGTCAAGGAAAATATAATTATTGAATGTTCCTACTGGGTGCAGACCTTTCTAAATTGGCCTTACGTCTGAACAGGGAGGCCTTGGCATATTTTGTTGCTTTCAAGGCAAGAAATAATCTGGACAACCACCACATATTTCTAGTCCTGCAGATACAGTATTTAATCAGTAAACACCTAGGACCAGGCTGTGGCTGCTATGGGTTACGGGATACAGATAAATGGATACAATGTAGGGCACATGCAAACCAGCGACATGCCATATTGTTGCTGCATCAATGGTTATGGGACATGGCATCAAACTCACTGAACCTGAGCCTAAGCTATGGGCAAACTGAGTTTCCAGAGTTAGGGGAAGGGGAAAATTCTATGAAGGTCTGGTAATGCTATATAAGCATTCAAAATTTGACAGGCTGTGTTTAGCTCAATATAAGTTACTAAACAATATGTATCTCACACCAGTCACACTGGTCAAATTATTTAAAATGCATAATCTAGCTTTGGACAATTGTACCAAGTGCAATATTGCTAAAGGTACTCTCAGGCATATTCTCTGGGATTGTCCAAAGATAAAGCCATTGTGGGAAATGATAACAAGCATTTGTCAATGCCGAATGTTGATTGCGTTGGTCTGTTGAGCTCGCTCAGTGGCCCTCTGTCACTGGCTCAGTCTGTTTGTCCCGGTGCTGCAGGCTGCTCTTTTGTACTGGGCTGCTGCCTGCATTGGCACCTTGTTCCGCTGAGGAAGAAATCCACAGCTGTCCCAACAGAGCTCCATTGAGGTTGCTCACTCCCCCTCTCTCACTCACTCATTCTGTTTCTCCTGGCGCTGCATGCTGCCATTTTGTACTGGGCTCCTGCCTGTGTTGGTGGCTTTTTCTACCCACAAAGAAATCCACAGCTGTTCCGACAGAGCTCCGTTAAGGTTGTTCACTCCCCCATCTCACTCATTCATTCTGGTTCTCCTGGCACTGCAGGCTGCCCTTTTGTACTGGGCTCCTGCCTCTGTTGGCGCCTTTTTCTGCCCACAAAAAATCTGCAGCAGTCCCGACAAAGCTCCGTTGAGCTCGCTCACTCCCCTTCTCTTACTTGCTCATTCTGTTCTGCCAGCGCTGCAGGCTGCCCTTTTCTACTGGGCTCCTGCCTACATTGCTGCCTTCTTATGCCGACAAAGAAATTTGCAGCAGTTACAATACAGCTCTGTCGAGCTTACTCACTCTCTCATTCTGGTTTTCCTGCCACTGAAGGCTGCCCTTTTGTACTGGGCCCCTGCATGCATTGCTGGCTTTTTCTGCCCACAAACAAATCTGCAACAGTCCCAACAGAGCCCCGTTGAGATCATTGACCCCCCTCCCTCACTCGTTCATTCTGTGTCTCCTGGTGCTGCAGGCTGCCCTTGTGTACTGGGCTCCTGCCTGCATTGGCAGCTTTTTCTGGCCAGAAAGAAATCTGAAGCAGTACCGACACAGCTCCACTGAGCTCACTCACTCCCCCTCTGTCACTCTCGCATTCCGTTTGTGCTGGCGCTGCAAGCTGGCCTTTTTGTATTGGGCTCCTGCCTGCATTGTCACATTTTCTGCCAACAAAGAACTCTGCAGCAGTCACACTAGAGCTCCGTTGAGCTCGCTCACTACTGCTCTGTCACTCACTCTTTCTGTTTCTCTTGGTGCTGCAGACTGCGCTTTTGTATGGGGCTCCTGGCTGCATTGGCACCTTTGTCTGTCCACAAAGAAATCCGCAGCTGTCCCAACAGAGCTCTGTTGAGGTTGCTCAGTCTCCCTCTCTCATCGCTCATTCTGTTTGTCCTGACGCTGCAAGCTGCCCTTTTTTACAGGGCTCCTGCCTGCATTGGCGCCTTTTTCTGCCCACAAAGAAATCCCAGCAGTCCTGATAGAGCTCCGTTGAGCTCACTAAGTCCCCTTGTGTCACTCGCTCATACTGTTTGTCCCACCGCTGCAGGCTGGCCTTTTGTACTGGGCCCCTGCCTGTATTGACGCCTTTTTCTGTCCACAAAGAAATCCGCAGCAGTCCTGACAGCACTTTAGTGAGTTCACTCACTCCCCCCACCCCACTCACTCTCTCATTCTGTTTCTCCCAGTGCTGCAGGTTGCCTTTTTGTACTGGTCTCTTGTGCTGGGGGCTTTGTCTGAACACAAAGAAATCTGCAACAGTCCCGACAGAGCTCAGTTGAGCTTGGTCACTCCCCCCTCTCACTCGGTCAATCTTAATCTGTCCCAAACACTGATTTCCTAGAGTGACTGTACTACTGTCTGGCAGGAGTGCAAAAACATATTTTAGCCAGGATGTGAAAAATGACAGCTGTAGTGTTCATAAGGAGTTATGAAAAAATGCCACAGTTGAAAATGTGGCGTGACAGTATTACAAATTTGCAAAGTTACAAGGGTGTGTGGAAACAGTTCAACGCACGCTTGTAACACAGTCATGTTATGGAGTTTCGTCACCAAATGTTCAACATAGGGATGTTAGGACCTCTGCTAATGAACAGTGCCACTGTAATTTTCTTATTCTGGCCCCAACACTGATTTCCCACAGTGACCACGTTATTCTGCGCCGGAACTGTGAAAACACCTTTCGGTCAGGATGTGAAAAATGGCAGCTATACTGCTTATAAGGAGGTGTGAAAAAATGGCACTCTTGAAAATCTGGTGTGACAATATTACAAATCTGCGAAGTTACAAGGGTGCGTGGAAAGTGCGCAATGCACACTTGTAACACAGTCAAATTGATGGGCTATCATCACCAAATTTTCAACATAAGCATTTTAGGACTTCTGCTCATGAACAGTATCATTGTCATTTTCTTAATCTGTCCCAAACAGTGATTTCCCACAGCGACCGCTCTATTCTGCGCTGGAAGTGCAAAAACACATTTCAGCCAGGATGGGAAAAATGACAGCTGTACTGTTCATAAGTAGGTCTGAGAAAATGGCAATGCTGAAAATCTGGAGTGAAAATATTATAAATTTGCGAATTTACGAGTGTGCGTGCCAACTGCGAAAAGCATGTTCATAACACAGTCATTTTATGGAGTATCGTTACCAAAATTTCAACATAGGCATTTTAGGACCTCTACTCATGAACAGTGTCACTGTCATTTTCTTAATCTGTCCTGAACACTGATTTCCCACAGCAACCACGCTATTCTGTGCTGGAAGTGCGAAAACACATTTTGGCCAGGATGTGAACAATGACAGCTGTACTGCTCACAAGGAGGTGTGACAAAATGTCAATGTGGAAAATCTGACATGAAAATATTGTAAATTTGCGGGAAGTTACAGCGTATGCAGTAGCCTTTCTTAAGCACTACTAAGTAAAGCAGTCATTTTGGGATTTTTCCACCAAATTTGCAACATAGGCTTTTTGAATCCCACCTCATGAACACTGGCACTGTCATTTCGTTAATTGGCCCTGAAGGGTGATTCCACACAGTGACCACGAAACCACCTTTTGGGGCTGATTAACGCCATGACAGTTCAAGAATTCATGAGGAGGGGTCCCAAAACCCATGTTGAAAATTTGGTGAAAAAATTCCCAAAAATGCCTGAGATATGTATTAAAGTTGAAAAAAAAACCTATTTATTACATTATACAGCTTACCAACATTTCCTCAGTTTGTGGTTGGCTTTGAAGAGTGCAGATGTGTTCCCGGTCCACGAAGATCGTCATGCCAAGCTCCGGTGAGGCATGGGGTGAGGGAGGTGTGGAGAAGCAGGGTGCGCAGTGGGTGGGTGCGGTTGTGGGTGGGGGGCAGGGTGGCGCTGAGGGACAGTTCCGTTTTTCAGGACCAACAACCCAAAAGGCGTCACGGGACAGTTTTCCCTTCACAGGGCATCTGGCATGCTGGGGTGGGCCCCAGCATGCCAGCAGAGACCTTGGTTTGGGGGCCAGCAGTAGCCAACGGGGGATTGGGCACCCCCATCGGCAAGAAAAAAGGGGGGGTGTTCATTATGCCGATGGGGATTGGGCACCCTGTCAGTAAGAACAAACCGGGGAGGGGTTCATTATGCCAATGGGGACTGGGCACCCTATCGGCGAGAATAAAATGGGGGGGGTTACAGAATGCCGACCGGAGTCGGCAAGTAAACGGTGGGGGAGGGGATCATATTGTTTGTGAACACGGCGGCAAGCCGCTGCCATGTTCACAAACAATATCAGGGGTGTCACATCCCACCCTGCAATGACGGGTCGCTCTCTCATTGCAGCGGATGGCTGACGCTGCAATGACAAGGTGGCCCCTGACTGCAGCAGCTGATTTTTTAGAAAGTTGTGGCATGCTGGCTGAACTAATGTCAGCAGCAGCGTGCCTTGGCATTGAGGGAAGTGGGACAAGCCTTTGCGGGCTGTGGAGGCATTGGGCACAACAGTGACACACCTCCACAACCTGCTTGTGGAGAAAGCTGATGCAATATGTTTCTTGTGCATGCACGCAATCAACATAGAAAGCAGGTTATACCCTTTATTACGTCTCAAAGTGATTTTTAAATCCAGTTTATGTCTAACAGGTCTAGACCTAAATAAACTAATATGACAGCAAATATATCAACTTCCAAGAAAGTTATAGCTAGGCACTGGAGAGATGATCATATGCCCAGCTACAGGGAATGGCATGCTGCCATTCTGGAAATATTCCAAATGGAAAAGATGCAGGCGATTATGCACCATAGATAACACTACTGTTAGAAATAGGTGTGAAAGATTTCAGGTACTGCTACAATTACTGTCAGATGCCAGCTCGGATGATGTCTGAGGTAACACTTGAGCAAGGGGAGTTTCAGGTTGCTCTTTTCTTTTTAGAAATATCAAAGTGCATAGTCAGTACATTCCCACTACTCCTTTATACTAAAGTTTGATAAAGCGTCATGCCATATTACATGCTTAAGAAACACTTTTTTTTTCTTTTACAACTCCTGACTAGTTGGTCAATGTGCATCCAATTGTTGTTGCTTATTACTGTTCCACTGTGAGTTGTGTACTGTTTATGGTACTGTTGCAAACTGGTGAGAGGTTATTGCATGTGCTTCTCAGTGAATGTTCAATGATTTTAATAAAGTACACTCATTTTTTTAAAGTGCTAAGGTTAATAATACTGCTTTTAATTATAATTTGTGGTAACCTAGTAGAACTAAACATAATTAATAAAGAGTATGATTGTGAATTAATATTTGATTGGATTTGCTTTAAAAAGCAAACCTTTTGTATAATTTTGAAATTGAGATTAAATTGATAAATGACATCATTTTTTTTAAGTTTAATAAATAGAAATATTGCTAGCAAAACTACCGTGATACCTAAAAGAAAGCATACACAGGAAAGGTTGCTGTGAATGTGATGGGAAGGAAAATTTAATAGCTTTAAATATTTCATTTTCATTTTTATTTGTTATACTTGTAGGCAATGAGCATAAATGTCTGTTTTCACCAGAGACAAGTTGATAAAAAGTAAATCGCAACAGTACAAATGATAAAACTTGTAAACATATGGTACAAATAACAATGTCTTCCCAGTATAACATTTATCATAAACATGTGCAAACATTCCTTATGTGAAGCAGTCCTTACGTTTGACTTTAAACTTATAAATGGTAGTACAATTTACAAACTCATGGGGAAGATAATTATGAAAAATAAGAGCTCTATACAATTTTAGATCATTTTTGGGAGAAAGTAACAAGATAAGGCATTCTACTTTGAGATCTAGTATTATGTACATTATTACTCCTTTTAAACAACACAGAGTGAGGGAAATGACCCAGATTATTTTTTTTGCGATGGGATAGCCAAGCGTAGACTACATCTAGCCTCTACAGGAATACACCTCACAGTTGCATACAGGACACAGAGATGGGTGGATCTGGGGAGACTGGTGATGAACCAGCAGACATTATAGTAAACAACTGGTAACTTAGACATTATACTGTACTTTCATTGGCTGCAAAGTACATTAGTGACCCTTAGTCTATCACAGAATGTGAGAGGCTATGGGCAAGCAGCTTCTAGGACGCAGGATTTAAAGAATTTTTAATCTTAAGCCATCTTTGGTGTACTGTCTTAAAAACATGCATCACATGTGGATCAAATGACAAAATTCTATCTATATGTGCATCCAAGTACTTAAAACCACCAACTTAATCTACCGGGTCACCACTTTGATCAAGAACAGAAACACTGGATTATCTTGCCATCCTGGGTCCAGAAAAAATACCATTAACTTTGTGTTAAAATTTAGTGTGTATATTATAGATATATACATATATAATATATAAAATATATATATATATATATATATATTCTTTGCAAAACACTGTGTTACTGTATCATTTAGGGTTAAAGCACAAAAAGTCAGGAAATTAGATCTTTAGGGTTGCCCCCTATCCCCTGTACCCCTCCATCCTCCCCAGACTGACAGATGCTGGGGTGTGTCGTGGGTTGTGAGGTCAAATGTCACCAAATTCCATGTGTGATCATGTTGATATGCCACAGTAAAGAAGAATGGGGTGACACTTAGGCCTCACAACTCCAATGACACACCCGGCATCTGTCAGTCTGGGAGGGTGGGGGGTGCATGGGGGTGAGGGGGCAACCCTAAAGGTCTCATTTCCTGACTTTTTGTGCTTTAACCCTAAATGATGCATTAACTTCGTTTTTTACAAAGAATTTCCTTACTTTTTGAGAAAGTATAGAAAAGTACAAAGTTGCGCAAGTTGGTAGAAGCATGGGGCCTGCAAATTTCTGCCTAATAAAACAGTACAAGTACTGAATATCATATGTATTGGTGGAAGCGTGTATTGGTGGGCCCCACGCTCCCACCAGCTTGAAAAAAAACTAATTTTCATTTGTCAGAGTGGCATAATTCTGCACCTGTTTATGTTTTACACACCTAGCCACTGAAAATTACCTCTGTGGCAGTAAAGCTAGCTGCCCTATAAATGCCAAGCCACTACCACAATGGAAAATGCTATCCACAAAACATAAAGTGTGTCACACAATATCTCCAAAATAAATTAATTTTCTGACACCTAAACATCATAATTCACATCTACAGGACATCCCCCTCAACACCCTCCAAATTTCAAGTTAAAACACCAAACCATTTCCAAGATATTTTATTTTAAAGTTTTAGCACCTTTAAAAATTCTTTAATTGTGAGAATCGACCACGAATTCATGATCAAAGATCATCTTTGATCATGAGGGGACATCCAGTCATGAAAATTGGGCTATCTGGTCCCTCCGAATCTGGCCATCTCATCCCGCCTTCACGAACAAAGCTCGCAATCAAAGAATCTCATGACCAAAGAATTTGCAGGCTCATGATTAAAGAAATAAAAAACATTAAAACTCCATTTTTTGACACAACTACATTAAACCACAGGCATGGCTCGATAGAGGGAAGCCCCCTGAACAAAACCGATTCTAGTTTGACTTCACAAGTCACCCCTGGGCTGAGATATTTGAAATTTTCCAACTGAAAATGCCATCTCATCGCCCCCCCCATGAACAAAGATTGTGATCAAAGAATCTCGCACTCAAAGAACTTACAGGTTCACGACCAAAGAATTTGCAGGCTCGTGATCAAAAAATTTAAAAGTCTATTTTTTGACATAACTACATTAAACCACAGTCATGGCTCGATAGAAGGAAGACCCCTGAGCAAAGCCCATCATAGTTTTACTTCAGAAGTCACCCTGACATGAGATATTTGTTTTTTTCTGACCGCAAACTGAAAACAAGATGGCGTCCGTCGTGATCAATAAATTTCTCGTGATCAAAGATTCTTTGATCACAAGCCTGTAAATTCTTTGATCATGAGAAGTGACCAGATGGCCAAAACCCCGTTCTTCTTTCACAAAATAACCATATACATTTTTCCATAGACTTATAATGGGAGCTAAAAAGTTTAATAACTTTTGAATGGATTGATATTTTTTCACCAAACAAAAAGTGGCATTTTCCTTGACATAAGCTCATTCTACCTGCCAAGTTACAGACCAGCATGCCACACAACAGCCACGTGGAAAGACAGACAAAATCTGAAAAACTGCCCCCAAAACCGGTGAAAAGTGCATTTTTCAGCATTTTGGTGTGCAAAAACCGTAAGTCCGACTGAAACAAAATTTAGCAAATCGAGAGATCTACTATGCCCCACCATGCATACCATATTTCATGCAAATCCACTGAAAGGGTCCAAAGTTATTAACATGCAAAATTTCAAGTTTAACATAAAAGTGCCTTCATACCCCTAAATATAGGGGGTCGACTGCCACCCTATTATATATTGATATAGATAGATACATAGATTTTATATATGTATATATATAGATACATATATATATAGTTATTTTTTTACTATGAAGCCAAGTCAGAAAAGAATTAAAGTTAGTTTATACTCTATTCACTGCTTTCTTAACATTGGAACTGGAGCTTAAGATGACCACATTACGTGCATACAAAATAACTTCAGATTGATTACAGAATTGAGGAATTAAATTTAAAAATAAGGAAAAAGGCAAAGGACCCAAAATAGAGCCCTGTTGGACACCACAACTGATAGAAAGATAATCAGAATAGCTGCCTGAAATTAATATTTTGTGTGATCAACTGCTGAAGCAGTTCAAGACCATTCTATGAGAAATTACACTCATTTAAAGCTGTTACTAACAACTCATGACCAACAAGCTTGAAAGCCTTGGTGAAGTCCACCAGAATTGCTGTGGAATGGTGCCTTTTGTCAATTGAATCATGCACACTGCTAGTGAACCTCATCAAGGCTGTCTCAGGATTATGGGAGGCATGAAACCCATGTTGTGCACTTGTAAGAATATTGTATTTATTCAAATGAGTAATGACCTGATTGAAAACAATCCTTTTGAGAATTTTTTATGGTGCCAAAAGAGAAATGGAATGAAAATGGGAAACTAACCCCTTACTACAAGACTTGTGTATAGGTTTAATAATAGTCGTTTTCCATTTGTCAGGGGAAAATTCCAAAACATAGAGAATGATTAAAGATTAAAGGTAAGGGTTAGCCAACTCAGAAATGACCAGTTTGAGTATTCTATAATCAACACCATCCATACTAATGTCAGGGTGTGGATCATACTTCAGAAGACAGTCAATAATCATTTGGGATGAAACAGAAGAAAAATAGAATTTGGGCTGATTAGACTCTACCTTAATCTCATTATTAATATCAGGAACAGTTACAGTCAGATCTCCATAACAAAACAGAAGCACCACCCATTGTCAGTATAGTAAAAACTACAGAACAAATAGTCAAATCGTTTGCAATTTATTGCAGAAATGAAATTACCTCTTACCATAAGGGAAACACCAATGGGACCCCAGAGACCTCCAACCAGTTCTGCTAGGGCATCATCAGGGAATGATGACACCCTAGCAAAACCAGTTGGAGGTCTGGGGGATCATAGTTTATATGGCTGACACCCCATTTTGTCTATTTCAAAGCCTGTGCAGCTTAGTAGTTGCAGGAGGTGCTGCCTAGTAGATTGGTTGGGTGGAAAGTGCTCACTAACGCTGTGATATTAGTTGTGCATGATGATGTCATTGATTTTGACACAGTGCCTTGACATAAGGCAGCCTGCAGGCATGACTCTGCCTGATTCAGTAGCTCATAAAAGAGTGGACAATGGCATTCACAGGACATCAAGTATGCAGAAGCATGTCCCTAAATAAAGTATCCTCAGGACGGAGATGGTATGTTAAAACAAAAATGACTAAAACTATTGACAAGAAATGAAGTTGTTTATTATACTGAAATTACTTAAGTAAGACAAAAATGATTTTTTAAAAGGGGACTTAAACTGAACAAACCAGAACCAGGCATTGGTGCAAGTAATATAGAGGTATGTGATGCCATACTTAAAAATACTGTATAACTAAAGAGAAAGAAACAACATAGTGATTAAAATGTTAAAACATGCAAGTAAAAATATTTTTTGTAATGTTCATTGCAGAGAACTCATGTTAAGAAGACATAGAAGAATACAGAAAATGGTCTGATGTGAAATGACTGCTCATATGAAGGTGAGAAACATTAAGTTATTGCACATGTCTGCAGGCGTTTGTAGCACTAAAGCCGCAAAGGCAAAAATAGGAACTTTTTAGTTTTAAATGATTTATAAGGTGAAGAAACATACTGACAGTTCAGGATAAATTGAGACCCAGTGAATAATGGGTATGAATATTTACAAGATAATTTGATCAGCAATGACATATATATATGTATATATATAAAACAAAGGGACCCCAGAGCAAATAAATTCCCTGAGGCATGGTTTATCCCGGAGGATATTGGCCATACAGCCAAACTTTAAATAGAACACAATTGCATATACCCCAATAATGCAAAGCATCATGGGAAACATACGCAAATCCCCATGAGAGAATTTGGACTGGCTCAACTTTAAGCAGACTTCTGGCACCATGCAATTCTGCTTAATTTCGGCGTTTTGGTGAGGGGTGCTGCTGCTAGCTTTTTATAGAGGAATAATAAATATTTATCCATTTAACCTGGACCAAGTTCTGTGGCCCTATTTTTTCACTTTGCCGTAGTAGCCTCACTTTGTGTTGGTGAGCCTGTCGAATTTCCATGTTGGCTCCGGCTCAGCGTTTCATGTAGCTGTCTTTCATTTTTTAATTCTGCTTAATGTTGAGCCAGTCCAAATTCTCTCATGAGGATTTGCATGTTTCCCATGATGGTTTGCATTATTGGGGTATGTGCAATTGTGTTCTCTCTCTCTTTATGTGTGTATATATATATATATATATATATATATATCTTGAAAACAAAAGTGCACGTGCTATATACTGTAAGAAAATGCTGCCTTAAATGTTTTCTATGAAAACAAGAGGAGGTAATAATCCATCTCATGTAGACATTTTCTCGGACCCCAGACTAGTCAGACCAGGGGTTCCACAGGAATCCATCTTTGGCCTGCTTCTTTTCAGTATTTTCATAAACAAACTCCCTGACTCCTGCCAAGGAAATCTGCTCCTGTACACAAATGATGAGGTCATCTTCACCAGTGACCCATAGCCATATCATCTGGAATCAGACCTGCAAAAAGGTTTTACATCTGCCAAAAAATGATTTGAGGAGCACAAGTTGGTGACGAACTACAAAAACACCAAGTCCATGTTGTTTGCCAGTTCTCAAAGTAGACACAAAACTTTCCCACTATCCATCAATATCATTAAATGCACCTCCCTCAATCTACTTCATCACTTGAAATACCTTGGCATCACTATTGACTCCAACATGTCTTACGCCACTCATATTGCCAATACTGCAAAAGCAGTTAATGTGAGAAGTATGCTCTACTGGCATAAACACTCCCTTACACCTGATGCCTTGAGCCTGGCAATACTAAGCTCAATATTTGCCCTAATTGACTATGGCTTAGTTATCTATGGTTGAGCCAATGACACGACCCTTCACTGCATCTCCACGGCCCTGAACAAAGCATGCCGACTGCTCACAGGTGCTGTGCACTTAACATACACCTGTGAACTCTACGCTCAAGCAAACTGCCTTCAGCTAAAGGACAGGATATCCTATCAAACCTGCTTGTTGGCCAAGAAGATCTGCCTTGGCATGCTGCCCATTGGAGTCATGAATCTTCTCAGCCCACAACAGGCCACAAGAAACACCAGAAGCTCCAACAATCAAATTTTCAGAGTCCCTAGGTGCCACATGGCTCTTGCTCAATGTGCCTTTGCCCATCAAGCCCCGCTTTGGATGAACTCACTCCAGAATGAAACAAGCTCTATGACCTCAATTGGTCTCTTCAAATGCAAACTACACTCTCAACTTCTTCTACGATCCACCTGTAACTGCTGAGTCTTCCTTGATGCCCTGACTAGCCCTTTTAGCCTGCACCCCTGCTATCATTGACTGTGCAGGATACATCTAGCACTTACCTCCTCTTCTCGCCCTCCTCCTTCCTTCTCCCCCTCTCAACCCTATCATGTCACCTCCTACTCTTCCTGCTCCCTTTATCCCTTCCTTCATCCTCCCTCACTCTTTATCTCACTCCAACTCCCCTGACCAGCCAGATACTCCCCCCCCCTTCACCCTCTGGCACACCACTCTCTGTCCTCCCTTCTATCTGACAAGGAAATTCCATTACCCGCTGGAGGCCTGCATTGTAACCATTGTGTTGTTCTTTGTACTTAGTTGTTTTGTAATTACCTGTTCTAGCTGTACTGTAACATTGACTTGCCTGTTTACCTTGTTCTTCATACTTACGGTAGTTGTTTTGTGATTACCTATTCTGGCAATACTGTAACATTGACTTGCTTGGTTACCTTGCTCTTTGTACTTACAGTAGTTGTTTTGTAATTACCTATTTTAGCAATGCTGTAACACTGACTTGCCTGATTACCTTGTACCAGTCCTTGTTCTGTTTACCCTGTACTTGTCCTTGACGTGGAACCTATGTAAACAGCTTTGCTCTAAGGTATGAATCCGAGCTCTCAATAAATAAATAAAAAATATATAAAAGTTATTCAAAACGAGTTTTTTAATTATTATTGTGAATATAATGTAATGAAAACAAGTTATACCTTGCAGACCATATTCCTGAAGAAGCAATATATAAAAAGTTGCAAAACATTGAATTAAGGATTTGTTTGAAATATGGGTCCAACCCAACAATAAGATGGATAAAGCAATTGGGCCTGATGGTATTCACCCCAGAATTCTAAAAGAACTAAGGGAAGAACTAGTAACACCACTGACTACCCTTTTTAATAAATTATGGGAGGATGGTGTGATACCTGAGGACTGGAGGAGGGTGGATGTGATTCCCCTTCACAAATGTGGGAGCAAGACAGAGGCAGAAAACTACAGACCTGTCAGTTTGACCTTAGTGGTAGGGAAAATGATGGAATCACTTCTGAAGGAAAGAATTGTTGAGTACCTAGAGGCCAATGGGGCACAGGACCCAAGGCAGCACGGATTCACAATGGGAAGGTCATGTCAGACAAATCTAATTGACTTCTTTGACTGGGTGACCAAAGTAGTAGACCAGGGAGGGGCTGTGGACATGGCCTGCCTAGACTTTAGCAAGGCATTTGACACAGTCCCGCACAAAAGATTAATAAACAAATTAGCAAGCCTGGGAGTGGGTCCCGGGGTGGTAGCCTGGGTAAAACACTGCTGGACAACAGGACACAGCGGGTAATAGCAAATGGAGTCCACAGTGAAGAAAGGAGGGCTACTAGTGGGGTACCGCAGGGTTCAGTACTGGAGCCGGTCCTTTTTAATGTCTTTGTAAGTGTCATTGCAGAGGGACTGGAAGGGAAAGTAAGTCTCTTTACAGATGACACAAAGATCTGCAACAGGGCTGATACGTAAGGTGGGGTGGAAAGGATGAAAAGGGACTTGTCAAGGTTGGAGGAATGGTCAAATATATAGCAGCTTAGATTCAATGCAAAGAAGTGCAAAGTAATGCACCTGGGAAACAAAAACCGGGGAACAGTACACAATGGGGGGGGGGTCGAGATACCGACAACAACAAAAAATGGAAGAGGACCTGGGGGTAGTCATATCAGATGACCTAAAGGTGGGCCAGCAATATGAGAAGTCAGTAAGGAGGGCTGGGGGGATACTGGGATGCATAGGGAGAGGCATCACCAGTAGAAAACAGGAAGTTGTTGGCCCTCTGTACAGACAGTGGGTAAGACCACATCTGGAGTACTGGGTACATTTCTGGAGACCCCATCTCTGCAAAGACATAGACAGCGTGGAGACTGTCCAGAGGAGGGCAACCAAAATGTTGCAGGGTCTGCACCAGAAGACATATGAAGAAAGGCTAAAGGAGCTTAAGATGTTTAGCCTCAAGGAAAGGCGGGAGGGGGGGACATGATTGAAACTTTCAAATACCTCAAGGGAATCAACAAAGTCCAAGAGGGTAGCATCTTTCAGAAAAAGAGATGTGCAAGAACAAGGGGGCACAATTTAAAGATAGAGAGGAGACGGCTCAGAGGTTATGTTAGGATGTATTTTTTCATGGAGAGGGTTGTGGATGCATGGAACAGTCTTCCTGAGGAGGTTGTGGAGTCAAGAACAGTGGGAGAATTCAAGAATGCATTGGACAGACATAAGGCAATTCTAGTGGAGGGTAGGAGGAGGTAAGCTGTTGGTTGGCTAGGATCTGAAGCTTATCCATCAGGTAGGGAAATGGGCATACTAGGTGGGCCAAGCGGTCCTTATCTGCCATCAAATTCTATGTTTCTATGTTTCACAGAGATGACAAGCCAGTGACCAGATCTCAGTTCACAGCTATCCTCAGAAAAGGGATCTGGTTGGCTGGGGGAGAACCTAGGGAGTTCAATATGCACCCCTTTCAGATAGGTGCTGCTACAGTAGCTGCCAGGCTAGGTTTGTCAGGGAACCAAATAAAGGAAGTGGGTAGATAGGCTTCAAATGCATATAAGGGGTATGTCAGGCCCCTCATATCCGGGGTGGGGGCATGGTACTAGACTATGTCCTGACAGAAATTACATGCAAAAGGGAACAGCCACATATTTCCTATTGGCTCATGCATGTTTCTCTTTTGCAGGCCAGCACACATGGTGTCCTACCACATAGATAGTGGGTCATTCATATGTCTCAGAGGCACACAGCAGAGCAAGATCAAGACCATATAGCATGTAACTTGGTATCCCATCTAAGGCAGCACCAATCTAGTGGAATTGGAGAGAGGGAATGCAGTGGGACCAATTAGATATGTTGGTGACCAATTGGGGCTACACAGGGCCCCCCAGCAGGGTTGGTGGTACACCTTGGTGGGAATGACTTGGTCAACCACACGGCCCCTAACTGATCAACAAGTTTAAGATGGGCCTGTCCTACCTGGGGTAGCTCCTGACAGCCACATCCCTGGTGTGGTCAAGGACCATGCCGTGGCTGTATTGGTGTGTAGCACGAAAATCACTGACCATCGATAAAAAGCGTAAAGAAGTGAACTGGGAGGTTCCTATTTTGACTGTTTCCCACGGTATCTGAAAGATGTGTCATTTTCACATCACTAGGGCTTGTAAGCCTTTATATAATGAGGATGGAGTACATCTCTCCCCTATCGGAAACAACATTTAGGTGGAGTCAGCCGGGGGCAAGTGACAGCCACAACAAGTGCACAATTCTGGGATGGGTATGCATTCCAGTCAGGGAGAGCTGTCTCTTGAAAGTGTGCCATGGAACGTGGGGGATGTCATGACCAGAAGAGGAGGAATGTGCCCCTTGGTGGGCATGCTCTTCATGAAAGGTACTGGAATCCCCAAATCCGGGAAGGGAATTGTCCAGGGGAAAGACACATCCCTGGGCAGGTTTGTCTAACCTTAAGGCCAGAGTTTCCCAATGGGGGTTGGGATGGCTAAAGTTTTAGCTGGGCTTGGCCATGAATTTTGCCTTTACATTGCATTTGAAGAAAGGCTGCGTTACTCTAATGTGATTATGCGCTCTCTGTAACATGCTGGGTTCCACCTTGTTTGAATTTATGAATGATCCTGAAGTTTTGACCAGTGTATTTGGTTGTTTAACCTATGCTCAAATTTATGAACTATTATGTTTTGGGACCTATATACTTGTCTAAACCTCCTGTATCTTATTGTGTTGTTAGCTGTCAACTATTTGTACTCTCCCAGGTCGTGCCTGAACATAGGCGTTTGTTGTCTAGTGCCCAAGCGGTTACCCGAAACAAATAAATAAAGTGCTGCCCCAGGGGCCCTCATTTTGTGTTACCGGTATTATGTAGTATGTTTATACCAATGTTGAGTAAAGCTGTGGCCTTGTTACTCCAAAGAACTGTGCAGTGTGGTTATTGGTGCATGAAGGATCTGTTGGACAATGACCCCCCCGCCTTTCACTGGGGGGGTAGCTTTGCCAATGGTCCCATGACCAATGGAGGCAGCTGGCCATCAGACCAGCAGCAACACTGGGCTGCATCCAATTGAGCAAGGGTTTTGCCAGTGGGATGAGCTCAGTAACACCCACGGGGAGGAGCCTCAGCCTCTATTTAAGGCTAGGTCAAACAGAACTTGGCCTCTGTGACGGAGCACCCCGGGGATGACTAATTCCCACCGATCCTCCCTATGTTAGCTATATAGTTTGGAGTTTTTCCCTACTTGTCACAGCTGATGTTTCCTGTACGGTGCATCCTGAGGAGGAAATTCATGTCAAGGACCTTTCTGGCAGATGAAAGTGGAGTCAGCTGGGGGCAGTATAAAGCCATGATGGATGCACAACCCTGGAGCAGCTACACATTTTGGTTAGAGGAAGCTGTCTCAGATGAGGGCTTGTGACAGAATGCAGGGATGCCAGGACCAGAAGAAGAGTAGTGCAGCCTTGGGTGGGCATGCTCTTCATGGAAGGTACTGGAATCCCTAAATCTGGGTGGGGAACTGTCCAGAGGAAAGACAAAGCCCTAGACAGGTTTGTCCAACCTTACGGCCAGAATTTCCTGTGGGGGGTGGGACAGCTAAGGGTTTTAGCCAGGCCTGGCCATGACTTGCTGCCCCAGGATCATCCTTTTGTGATATTGGTACTATGTAATATGTTTATGCAAATGCTGATTAAAGCTGTGGCCTTGTTATCCCAAAGAACTGTGTGGTGTGGTTATTGGCACATACGTGATTTTTGGGTAAAGCTGGGAGGCACTCGCCACTGACACATGGCACACCTAGCATGCATCTAAGGATGTGTCAGTTTCCACTGCCAAAGATACAAAGTTGGACTGGGGAGGTAACTCTTGCACAGGTTTTGTATACATAAGTGGGTGACTGGGACCACTGGCCACTAACAACTACCATGCGGAGGTGAGAAAGAGAAAACTGAAAAAAACACCCAAGTATGCCACCTTCAGCAAGGTCTTCCATTGTAGAGGAGAGCACCACTGTATGGGTGGATGATGGTGTAAGAGGTGGATGGGAATGGAGGAGCCTCCATGAAGCACAGAGACAGGCAGATGGACATGATGTATGGAAGGTGGTGAAGTAAAAACTGATGGATTGTAAAAAATACTGTTGAACTTAGATTGTGTGGATGTAAGAGGCCAGAAGAAGATGCCTGAGGCCAAGCAAAGCTCCTCGTAACCCCCTCAACCCAAATGAAAGGGGTGCCATGGCCCACAAGAAGATACTATTCAATTGAACTATGGTGACTCAAGGCAGATGGAACACAGCTGAAGATGATAACAGTTGCCAAAATAAAATATTTGAGGTACAAAAAGGAACTGAGCAGCAGCTCTAGGACACTGCCAGCCAGCTTCCACTAGGTGCCCCACAGCTAGCCAGTACACCAGCAACTCCCCACCACCTCGTAATCAGTACTGCCTCAGTGCATACAGTTTACCCACAATAATTACAATGTTTCATATTTCATATCATTGAAAGAGTCAGATCCGTGGTGCTGACTGAAGGGATTCGCTCAGCACGCTGGTGACCCAGGTTCGCACCCTGAGCCCAGGTACCAGGAGCAGAGTCCAGCAGGGGGGAATTCAGTGTCCATTGGACGCTTCCCTCCCAGGGAGTGGGACCAGCCTTGGCACCTGTGGGAGGATTGGGTGCCATGTTTAGGGGACGTGATGCCGCAACACGCCCCCTGCATGTCCCCACCCAAAATCCCCTGTGCTCATGCAAGTCTGAGAACTGTTGTGGGAAGGGCCAAAATTGAGAAAAAAAGATCCCCACCCAACCAGATGATGAGTGCCGGCTCCTGCCATCAGGAAGCCCTGGAGACAAACCAGACCAGCCCTGGAGCCCCGGAATGTGAATTCGCCAGCAAGGCACTTCTCCTCCCCCCCAGGATAGAGGGACCATTCTGATGAAGGGATACATCGTGCTACCCAGTAAGCTGCAGCAGGGGTTGGTAGATGGCAGTAGGGGTTGGGTGGGCATCAGGGACCTTGGTACCCTGAAAGAGTGGCTGGACGGGGGTGCCATGTGGGAAGAGCATAAACAGAAAAATTAAAAAAAAATATCACTGAAAGGAAGAAGTCCCGAAAGAGTGGCTGGATGGGGGTGCCATGTGGGAAGAGCATAAACAGAAAAATTAAAAAAAAAATATCACTGAAAGGAAGAAGTCCCAAAAGACTGACTGGACAGGGGTGCCATGTGGGAAAAACATAAACAGAAAAATTTAAAAAAAATATCACTGAAAGGAAGAAGTCTGGTAACACTCACAAACAATTCTTTGGTGGTGTTTCCATCCTCCCTTCACAGTGACCACTCTTCCAAGCAACTCCAGCACTTGAGGCACGCTGTATTGGATACTGTTCAAAGGATGCTTGAGCTGCTAGAGTCCTGTCCTGTCTCTCTCCCCACCACTCACCAAACTGACATTTTCTCATCACATACTCTCTGGTTCAATGAATGGCAGCCTTTTGTCACCAAAAAGATGGTCAGCACTTTTAGTGACCTCTGAGACTAGTATGCTGGTCTCCAGAGATGAACCCTTTTGAGTATTGCCTTCTGCAGCAGCCACCTCAATATACATCAGTTTGGTATAAAACTAATAAACTATTTCTTAACAATATTTATAACATGGACTGTGTAAATGAAGATGGTGATTGGCTGAAGCAGAGCAGGTGACTATTCGTTAATGGGTGTTAATGCACACTTGGTGTTAACAGTCCTGACCGCAGGATCCCTCTTCAGAAGCCAAATTTTTCCCCTGTGTAGGCAGAGCAAAACCACTGCCGCAGCCATTTAATTCACCCACTACCTGAGAGTAGGGACAGCAACACTTTGCTATTGTTCTACTCCATGTTATAACAGAAATGTCCCCACACCAGTATACGAGTTCCTACCCACCCACCTCATGGATCTCATACTGTTCCCACTCCTCAATCTGCCACCTCAAGCAATTGCTACAGTGTCCTGCATGCATCTATCCCCGTGTCAGCCCGTGGCTGAGTTACTCACCCCAAACATGCTCTTCTTATGATGTCGCAGCAGAATTGTGGGATGTCAACAGGGGTCAACCTTAACTTTTTTTGCACTAGCCAGCCGGACAAGTTGATTAAAAATTGCACTAGCCAGCAGATGGTTGCACTAGCCCACAGTAATAATGGTCAATTTTGATCGGTTATACAGGGAAATGCAAGCCAAGAAATACTCTGATTATTGCATATTTATCTTGCTCCCACATTGCTTCCTGCCCCAGCAAAAAAAAAAAGACTGCAGTCCAATCACATGCAGTGTGTACCCCCATTGTTTTTACCCTGTGCCCCTTGCTTCCTCTTTCTTCACCCCCTTCCTGCCAAACCAGAGACTGCCATAATAGCAAATGTTCAATCAGGCAGTTCTAGCTCTGCACACACAATAGCCAACATCATCATGCACATCACCACAGTCCCACCCTGACGTGCAGGGCAATGTACAGAATCAGACAGAGAAAGACACTCTCATCCCCTACCCTGTGATTAACTGGAACTACACTTCTGGAAGGTTTCTTACACTGCGAAGTGAGCCAGGGGAAGTTCTAGGTTTTCTTTGGAGAGAGTTAAACAAACACAAGGGGCTTGGGATGTAAGAAACTTTGACATACCTGTTTATATATACCAGGCGCTAAAATATTGATTTAACATGCTCTGCCCTAACAAAAACAGATTTTTCATAACAGTGTCCTTTCACCACTCAAAGGGGAGAAGTATACAGGCATGATGCTGTACTACCTCTCTTTCTATATAGAATGATCTGTGCACACCAGGAATACCTATTTTAACCTTTCAGATGATATATTTTACTAAGGTTTTGCTTTGTACCATACATGCTCCAAAGCATTGTTTTTAGGATGGAATAACATGCTAGGTGGTATAAGGGTGGGACTGCATGGATGGCACTGACAGGTGCGATCCATTAAGAGGAGCTGTGAATCCTGCACCAGTCAGTAATGGCAGCTATGGGTCTATGGATGGCCACTTCAGAGTCTAGTCTGCAGTGGTGTCAAGGGACAGTATAGAGTTGACATACCACCTGGATAGGCAGACCATGTGTACAGTATAGCATTCTCTCACTGCAGTGTTGGATATAGACACTCAAACGTTTGGGAAATGAGGCACACTGGTCTTAATATTGTGGGACAAATCAAAGACAAGTTTGGCAAACTGGAAGCTAGTGACTTAACACTCTACCCTTGATCACAGCATACACACTAGCTGAATATCCTAACAATTGAGTGATAAGGACTTGCATTGAGTCTTTTGCTGGATCCCCCTCTTGAACTGCCAAATAATTGCAGCTCTTAATGAGCTGCTAATCACACCAGGCCACCTGGAACACTGAGGGAGAGTAGCATGAGGACTAAAGCCTGTTAAAGTAGGGACTTCTTCAACTACATTAACAGCCATGAAAAACCTGCACTAGTCGAGTCGGACAAGTAGAGGGTTAGCTGCACTTACCTTGAACAATTTGCACTAGGTTCAGAGGGAGCTAGTAAAACAATGTTAAGGTCGAACCCTGGATGTCAAGTGTGCAGCAGTGGGCAAGTGAGCTCCAGCAAGGATATCCCCTGTTCGCTCCCGTCACATGTTTTTACCAGTGACGCAGCAAAAAGGACCCCTGGGACCAGTCAGCACAGGTTACTATCAAGGATCTCTCACTTTTCACCACAGTAAATTCCCGCGGTAACAGCGCAGGTGGTAGCAGTAGGTTGTTAAACATTTTGTGGCCCCCACAGCGCTATTGGACTATCACCCACCACCCACCCACCCCACAGACAGCCGTTCCCACAGTAGTCATAGCTCCCAACGCACCTGGTTGCGGATCTCCATTCTCTAAACTGAGA
Organism: Neoceratodus forsteri; assembly: GCA_016271365.2. Taxonomy (NCBI): domain Eukaryota; kingdom Metazoa; phylum Chordata; order Ceratodontiformes; family Ceratodontidae; genus Neoceratodus; species Neoceratodus forsteri. Next base: position 43,324,824 of record CM057456.1, on the reverse strand, counting down.
TGGTATATCCCTCCCACGCACCCCTGGTAACATCCAGTTACGACAGCAGCAGGAGCAAAACCGCACTTGTCAGTTGTCATTTTCAGCATCTGTCTCTCGTCTGCTACACAGGGGTTCACAGAAATTTTTTGGTCCCCCCCGCCCCATCCTCACCGCTGCACAGAAGTTAAGGAGTGAGGATTAGGAGAGAGAGCCATTGTAGCTGAACTGTGTGTGGCATGGAGAAAGAGAGAGAGAGAGAGAGACAGCTGCCACCTGCTGTTCTGCATGCATGGTGCCACAGGGGCCATTGACAATGAGAGACAGCCAGGGACTATTACTTGTAGTGCTGATAGAGAGAGAGAGCAAATACTGTGGTCCTCGGCGGCCACCAAACCAAGTCACCACCGTACTGGGGAAGAAACAGAGAAAGAGAGAGAGAAGAGACACAGCTGAATGCCGAAGTAGCAGTCTGTAACTGCACAACTCCTTGCCTCTCTCTCTCTCTCTCTCTCTCTCTCTCTCTCTCTCTCTGTCTCTGTGTCTCTGTCTCTCCCTCTGTCTTTCAGGTAGCCTGTGATGTGGGTGCCTGTACAAGGGCACCATCCAAAATGGCAATGCCTGCACAGTGAAATCCCGAATGGCAATGGGGAGGAGAGGGCGACCGGATGTGGGGGTGGGCGAATTGAGCAACAGGATGTCGCTATATGTACACACGGATGGAGAGGAGGTGAGCATGGCGAGCGTGGGCTGGGAGGGGGCAGAGGGGATATAGGGGGTGGTGCTGCTGTGGGTTGCCGAGCTGCGCCGTTGCATTGAGGTTTACCTGCGGCTGGGGTGGGTGAGTACGGGTTCAGGTCCTGGCGCTGAGTGCGATTTTATTGCGCCCGGCCAGAACATTTATTTTCATGTCCCCGACGCTTCCCCCGGAGTTGAGAATCCTTTAGTAGGGGGTGCAGTCATACCATGGAGGCACAGCCCCAACAAACATGAAAACCTAAGTCCCCTGCACCGTTCTTACATATGCCGGGTGTCAGAGTGCTGAAAAGGTTTTCACCACTCTGACATCGCGATAACGGAGATCACCTTTAGGCAGTCATCATTATCACGTAGAACCATCTTTCATGTGTGGTCCCGTCGTCTGTTACCTCTCCCGTCCATGTTGATGGGAGACCTGAATATGCCAGATGTTAACTGGAGCACATTTGCTGCAGCCATATCCAAGAGCAGGGCCATTTTTGATGCCCTACAGGTGGCAGGCATTAGACAGCTAGTTTCGGAACCCACTCGTGAGGGAGCAATCTTAGACCTTGTACTCTCAAACGGGGGCAGTGAGAGGATCTCAGAGCTAGAAGTGGGTTGCCATCTGGGGACAAGTGACCATAAAACAGTGTGGTTCACGTTAAACTCAGCTACAGAGTCAAGCCATGCCAAAAGTGAGGGTACTGGACTTTAGGAGGGCTGACTTTGGCAAGATGGGAGAGTGCCTCAGAAAAGCACTAGCAAACAGGCTAGAAGGGTGTGGAGCAACAATGGGGAATTATTAAAACTGCCATCACAAAGGCAACAAGCCTTTGTGTGAAGCAAATGAACAAATCAAAATGAAAGAAAAAGCCACTATGGTTCTCAAAAGAGGTGGCTGTGAAAGTCAGGAAGAAAAAGATAGCATTCCGGAAGTATAAGGAAATACAGAAGGAGCAGGACAGAGAGCTGTACCAGTTAAGGCAGAAGGAAGCACGGAGGGAAGTCAGAATAGCAAAGGCCCAAACTGAGGAAAAGATAGCCAACTCAGTTAAGAAGGGGGATAAAACCTTTTATAGGTACATCAGCGAGCGTAAAAAGACAAAGGGAGGGATAGTGAGGCTGAATAGAATGAACAGTGGGTGGGCAGAGGGGGACAGTGAAAAAGCAGGAATACTGAATGAATATTTCTGCTCAGTATTCACAAAAGAGGAGGGGGAAGTGCCTAATCCAATTAACAGAAGCACTCTTGATAGGGGAGTCGATCCCAGTCCTTTCACAGAAGAAAGGGTTCTGCAAGAACTCCTAAAACTGAAGGTGGACAAAGCAATGGGTCCTGATGGAATTCACCCCAGAATTCTAAAAGAATTAAGGGAGGAACTAGTGAAACCACTGGCTACTCTTTTTAATAAATCATGGGAGGATGGTGTGGTACCCGAGGACTGGAGGAAGGCGGATGTGATTCCCCTTCACAAAAGTGGGTCCAAGACAGAGGCAGGAAACTACAGACCTGTCAGTCTGACCTCTGTGGTAGGGAAAGTGATGGAGTCACTTCTGAAGGAAAGAATAATCGAGTACCTAGAGGCCAGTGGAGCACAGGACCCAAGGCAGCATGGGTTCACAGCGGGAAGGTCATGTCAGACGAATCTAATAGATTTCTTTGACTGGGTGACCAAAGTAATAGGCCAGGGAGGGCTGTGGACATGGCCTACCTAGACTTTAGCAAGGCATTTGACACAGTCCCACACAAAAGATTAATAGTCAAATTAACCAGCCTGGGTAAAACATTGGCTGGACAACAGGACACAGAAGGTAATTGTAAATGGAATCCATTCTGAAGAAAGGGGGGTTACTAGTGGGGTACCGCAGGGTTCAGTAATGGGTCCAGTCCTTTTTAATGTCTTCATCAGTGACATTGCAGAGGGACTGGAAGGAAAAGTATGCCTATATGCAGATGACACAAAAATCTGCAACAGGGTTGATACACAAGGAGAAGTGGAAAGGATGAAAAGGGACTTGGCAAGGTTGGAGGAATGGTCAGAAGTATGGCAGCTAGGATTCAATGCAAAGAAGTGCAAAATAATGCACCTGGGAAACAAGAACCCAGGGGAAGAATACACAATGGGTGGGGAGGTAGTAACAACAACAAAAAAGGAAAGGGACCTGGGGGTAATCATATCAGATGACCTTAAGGTTAGCAAGCAATGTGAGAAGGCAGTAGGGAGGGCTGGGGTATACTGGGATGTATAGGGAGAGGCATCAGCAGCAGAAAACAGGAAGTTGTTATCCCTCTGTACAGACAGTTGGTGAGACCCCATCTGGAGTACTGTGTCCAGTTCTGGAGACCCCATCTCCACAAGGACATAGACAGGATAGAGGCAGTCCAGAGGAGGGCAACTAAAATGGTGCAGGGTCTGCAAGAGAAACCGTATGAGGAGAGACTAAAGGAGCTTAATATGTATACCCTTGAGGAAAGAAGGGAGAGGAGGGACATGATAGAAACTTTAAAGTACCTCAGTGGAATCAACAAAGTCCAAGAGGGTAGCATTTTTCAGAAAAAGAGACTTGCAAGAACAAGGGGACACAATTTAAAGATAGAAGGAGGGTGGTTCAGGGGCAATGTGAGGAAGTATTATTTCACAGCAAGGGTAGTGGATGCATGGAACAGCCTTCCTGAGGAGGTTGTGGGGTCTAAAACTGTGGGAGAGTTCAAGAATGCATGGGACAGACATAAGGCAATTCTTGTGGGGGGTAGGAAGAAATAGGCTGTTGGTTAACTAGGATCTGCGGACTATCCTGTAGGTAGGGAAATGGGCAGACTAGATGGGCCTAGCGGTCCTTATCTGCTGTCAAAGTCTATGTTTCTATGTTTCTATTCCCAATGATAGCTTCAGTCTCCCTGCAGCAGTCTGACTGCAGGACACATCCCACAAAGAGAAGGGGGGAGGCAGCAATTGTTTCATGGCTCCTGGCAATGGCTGAGATTATCACACTCCTGACAGTCATTATTGTGAACAACAAATGTCAGAAATGATGGAAATAGTAAATTTCTGGTACTGTATTAGTGTGCTCACAGAAGTGAAATCTGCAGGAGTTGCTGGGGACCATTTGACAGGTCAGAAGGATACATAGCAATTTCTTGTATTTGTGAAAGTTTTTAAGGACTTTCTCTTAATTTTTTTGACTTTTTTTCAAACAGCCCATATAATAAGCTCAATAACCCACTCCAGGGTACGCGGTTATTGGGGATTAATGCACACCCGGGTGCTGTGAGGACACTTGGCCTGTGGCCTCATGCCTCACAACACACCTGGGTGTGTGTTAATCCCCAATAAACGCACACCCTGTCATGGGTTATTGCATACTTAGAAAATGGTCTAAGAAAATCCTGGGTTCTGACTGGCTGATAGCCATGGCATGGTGGGCATCTATCAGAAAACAGAGCCCGGGTATTAACCCTTAGGCTGCTAACAAAATTAGAACGTATAGGAATTCTAGACTGATATATCAGTCCACAACACAGCAAGGGTTAAAAGTGCCAGTCCCTCCTAACCCAATTACCAGTATCAAACTGCTAGTGGAATGTTAATTTTAAAATGCCCTTTTGTCTCGCTTAGCGAGAACTGAGACCCGACTCCAGTCCTACAGCCATTTTCCCAATCTCTCCTCAGCAAAATCCCCAAAAATAAATAAATAAAAAAGAACCACATTTCTGGACACAATTTTTTCTTCCAGCACCAAGTCAAACAATTTCAATTTAAATAGCCCCCCGGCCCCAACTCCACTGCTACCCAGCTGGCAGCTGCCCCCCAACCACCTGTGTCAGCAAGCAACGCATAAATTAAAATGAAGAGTCCTGATTTTTTTTTTGTTGCTGTTGTTGTTAAATCTCGCAAATGAAGCTATTATTAATATGCATGATCAGAAGTCCTGCTTACTGCTCAAAAGCACAGCTGATGCATCCCAACCAATTGGCCAACTGACATGAACCGCTTAGAACACAGACAATATCAGTGGAAACATTAATTTAGATTTAGATTTTTTAGAAAACTAATGCTTGTTTGGTATTCTACTTTTAGCCGGGAAGGAAGGACAGGACAAGAGAGTGGAGACAGGTATGCACACTATGAAGTTTCATCTTTGTAATGAAAGTGAGCACTACTGCGAGTCCCCTCAACACCACAGCATTGCAGCGATCTGTTTCAAAGGGGGTGTTACTGTTTACTATCAACCACGCTCTTTATTTTATCACAGTGAAACTTGTGAAACTGGCATCTTCCCCCATGAAACCATGATAATGCCTCTGAAAATGAGCCATTGTGCTTTGTACTGCAACTGCCCAGATAGAATGATCTTTTAATGTGCTTTAGCTTTGAGAGTGAGAGTTTTCATGCCCCCCCATACGACAACGCTACGATTGCCAGCTTCACCATCAGTCTCCCGTCCATTCACAACTTGTAAGCAACAAATAGTAAGCAGTTCAACATTAAATTTGAAAGGATCACCTTAATGAATGCACTACTGAAACGCCAAATCTCTGGATTTCTCACTGTTATTTAGCTGCTGCCCTCCCATTCACTCACACATTTAGATGCAGCCATCCTATTGCTCACACACAACCCTGCTGCTGTGCCCAGTGGACTCCTTCAGCCCTAGCTTCTTAGTGCTCACAATCTGTATCAGGACATTTTTCTTGTAACAACAAAAAAATTGAAGTCACCTTTCCATCATTTACTGTCACCAGAGATGTTCAATTCTCCTGCATAGTATTGGGTCGCGTAGTATCCGCCGTGGGCATTAAACAATTAAAAACTAAACAGTACTGGCTGTGGGAACATGATTACAGTTTAACAGCATTTTTTCACATAGAAATGAAGTTCTTTATAGTGAGGGGTGACAATCAGGAGGGCAGACACTGCTACTGAGTGGGAGGTTAGGACAGTCAGGATAGTGGCAGACCCCAAGACACAACGGCACCCTCTACGGTCAAAACAGCATTAGAGGGACTACTTTCCACAAAATTGATTTATTCATAAAAATGATGTCATTTATTATTTATTTTAACTTTTAAACAACATTTTTAAAAAATGGAACATAAAGCCCATTTTCTAAGTGCAATAATGCCCTCCGGGGTGGGAGGTATGGCCTATACTGGACTTTCTAGGGGCTATAAGGCCCTCTGCCTGTGGCGTCGAACCTCATTATGCCCCTGGGCAGTCCAGTATAGCCTAATACCACCCAACCCATTGGTATTATTTCTTGCTTAATTAACTCTCTGAATTGGCAACATTACACACCCTGCATACTTAAAGGAAAACACTGGAAAAAGAAACAACTTCCTCAGACACTACATAAACTCTCAATTAGTGCGTTCAGATAGAAACAGCTTTTTTAATGATTTAAAACAGCTATCCACAACTTCCACTTTCTGTTTCTGGCAGCCACCATCTCATGAGCAGCAGTGAGATTCCTGAGCTCACTGTATGCTAATATGTCTGTTTGTTTGACCTCTGCTATTGGTTGGCAGGACATATTAGCATACAGTGAGCTCAGGAAGCTCTCTGCTGCTCATGAAATGGTGGCTGCCAGCAATAGAAAGTGGAAGTTGAAGGACACTGTTTAAATCACTATAAAGCAATTAGAGGGAATCAAAAAAAATGTTACTGTCTGAAAGCGTTAATCAGGCATTTTTGTAGCGCCTGAGTAAAGCTGTGCCTTTTCCAGTGTTTCCCATTAATTAACTTTTTCCAGCAATTATTCCTTCTATTATGGTACCACTTCAATGTAGCTCACCATTTGCATGACTGATCGCTCACCTTTTATTGACATGAGGCCTATCTCCTAGTAGTCACATGTAAAACTGCTTCCTCTACACTCTTCCCTTTGTTAAACAAGCAGGAATCCACAAACTCTTTTATATATTCTGAAATGTTGGTTAGTTTTCTCTGCATCCAATGAATGGACCCATGAGGTCCCAAAAGCTTGTGTTAAAAGCCTTCAGTTAGTCTAATAAAAGGTATTACCACAAAAAAAAGTGTGCTAAGCTTTTTTGAGACTAACATGACATCCCACACTTGCGCCATCTGGGTGGAAACAGTCTGCCTTCCCAGCAAGGCCTCAGGTCTTCACTGCACAGCTTTTTTCCAGAAGCCATTAGGGGCTCACTACCTGCATGCCTCCTTCTAAGCAAGCCACTAAGGGGTAAACATGTAGTGGAAGTTGCTACCACCCCTCCTCGACTCTGTGCATTTCTGATTGGATTGCTCTGGGCCTTCTGCCAACCGGACAGAGATCCCATGCCCAAGGTGCAAACCCAGAGTCCTATATGGTGAGTGGAGGCATTGGCTGTTATGCAAGCAGGTGGCACTGCTATAACCAATACTGTACACTGAAATCTACGACTGTTTTTCACATGTTATTGTGCTGTACTTTAGCAACTTAATTTGTCTGCTCTGTATTACTTGGCACTGATTATCATGGCTGTATCACTGTTAATGTATGTTTACCCTTCACTTTATTGCATTGTCTGCTCTACCCAAACACACACCCCAACTTATCCAGAAACAAGCTGCTACCAGTTCAGTGTGTGTTTCCCAGTAAAACCTTTGAAATAAATAAATAATGGGAGCCCATTCATGTAATGGAATCTCTTTCTGTTTGCTGCTGTCTAGAAAACACAGCTTGGCATTTCTTTGGGTAATGCAAACCACTGCAGATAATCTAAGGTGGAGTTCAGTGGAATTCATCACGGAGTACAGACTTATGAAACTGCACTTGCATTAGAATATGTTTTTTTTTCCTTTCAATGAATTAAAAGCAATTGCTGCTAACAATGTCCTCTGTTCCACTCTGTGGAATTGTGGGAGTAGCATTCTCTAAAGAAAGAATGAGGTCTGTGTATCATCCTTTCTTTCCCCCTGCAATTCTACAAATCAGTGCACAGTATTCTCTTTGTCTAGGGAATGCTTTAGAAAAGTTTCATAAGAAAGCATCCAACAGTCCATTAAACCCTCATCATTTAGCAGGCAACCATTACATCACTATTCATACTGTACCCACCAGAGAGACAGAGAGATTGCTCTGCTTGCTGTTAGGCAACTGGGGATTTCATAGCTATGACTGGCACCTGAAGCTAGTTCTTCAGATAAATTACAAAACTGTATTTCAGAAAAAGCATCTACACACTACATGTCTAATTATTTAATTGATGGAACTTACAGCTGTGCACTATTCAAAAAGGAAATGAAAACTTACTTTGGTCTGCAAAACTCATAACTAAGACTTATTCAAATGTCTATTCAGATCATTGGGTCATTTGTGGAACATTGTCTGAGAAATAATATTTGTAACATATTTAGTACTGGGGTTATCTGCAGTCCTCAACTCCACAGGGAGTAACTGCCGGTTTCCAATCAATTCTGTGAAAGGGACTGAATGCATTTTGTACACAAGTAACATGTGGTCTACATTTACTCTCTTTTTTAATATTGTGGAATTGAATCTTTTTATTAAGAGAAGTAAGCATTATAGTGCAAACCGCTGGTAATAAAACTTTCCCCTTTGCATGGATATTCAATATGTTGCTTATTTATCTGCAGTGAGACAGGACTGGATGTCTTCTTTTCAAATCACCTTGCAAACAGTGCAGTTTGCAGTTTTGGTTTGGCACAGGAAATTATTTAAAGTAGAATGCAGATTTTTTCTTTAGAACTGTATTGCAGTAGGAAACCAACAAACAGCAAATCGAGATGCTGGATTTATTATACTGTACCAGCCCTCCCCCAGTTCATCCAACTGGGAAACTGAGCAAAAGATTTCGGGGTAGGTGCATGATTTTGAAGCTATCCATGACATCCCCGACACATGCTATAGAAACATTGAATCATAGAATTTGACAGCAGATAAGGGTCACTTGGCCCACCCAGTCTATTTTTTCCCTGTCTATCCTATCCTGTCACAGCAGACCCTACTTGATCTCTGGCTCCCTTTGGCTTACCAACTAAGATTTCCTTGTGCCTATCCCATGCATGCGTGAAGCCCAGCACTGTTTTCCTCCTTACCATCTCTACTGTAAGACTGTTCTAGGCATCCATCACTCTTTCACTGAAGAAGTGCTTCCTCACATCTCTCCTAAATTTCTCCCTTCCAGCTTCATTGCATGTCCCTTTGTCTTTGTGCATCTTTTTCTCTGAAAAATACTCCTGCACTGAACCTTATTCACCCCACGAGGTATAATATGGCTCTATCATGCCCCCCTTCCTCTCTTCCAAGGTTTGCATTTTCAGGTTCTTCAGCCTCTCCTCAAAGGGCTTCTGATGCAGTCCCTGCACCATTTTGGTTGCCCTCCTCTGAACAGCCTCCACTCTGTCTATGTCCTTCCTGAGATGTGGTCTTCAGAAATGGACACAGTGGTCCAGGTGGGGTCTAACCAATGATCTATGCAGTGGCAACACCACCTCCCTCATTCTGCTGGCAATACCCCTACCTATACATCCCGGCATCCCACTGGCCCCACCCACTGCCTTGTCACACTGTCTCACCACCTTGAGGTCATTGTAAACCATTTTGAAATAATTTTGGGGGTATGTTATGTATCAGAAATGGACTTTCTGTGGCCAAGGTCTGAATTTAGGTACTGTTTATGCATTAGCGGTGGTAACCCATGAAGTGGACACATGAGGAAGGGTGCCATCCATTATGGTGACACCTTTCCAGCATAATCCACTCACAGCGATGGAAAGGTAGGACAACCGGATGAGGGGGTAGGCGAACTAGGCGACAGGATGTCGCTATATGTACACGCGTTGGGAGGTGGGAGCAAGCACAGTGAGCGTGGTCTGGGAGGTGGTGGAGAGGCTGTAGAGAGTGGTGCTGTGGTTGCCAGTTGAGCTGTGTCATGGCATCGGGGATAAGGTAGTGGCTGAGGGTACTGGGTTCGGGTCCGGGCGCTGGTGCGATTTTTATTGCGCCCTGCCCAAACCTTTTCATTTTTATTGTTGACCCGCCTCCGACATGCAGCCATCCCGGAGTTGAGAATCCTAAGTAGGTGTCCGGGGTGAAACTCCCCTCCACAGAAAGCACTAAAAATATGTTCTGAGGCCATTGTGCTAGTGTGCCGGGGTTGTCAGAGTGCCAAAAATGTGTTCGGCACTCTGACTGAGGGATAGCGGTGATCACCTTTAGGCATTCGCCGTTATCACATAGACCCATTAGCAGCAGTGTTTGGTATCCCCTTCCCTATGTTTTTTTTTTTACTGCTCCAGATGCCAAGGTTAAAGGTCTGAGATTTTAAAAATACTGGGCTGGACTATGCCTTCAAAATGGTGGTTTTGCTCACACAATTCGGCTTTGTACCAACAAGCCATGAGTAAACAGTGTTTCCATGGGTGTAAGGATACATACTCATACAGGGAACTGTGGACTTGAGGGGAGTGACTGCATGCACACAGAGGACCTTTATACCCCTACTCACAGTCACTAGACCATCACAGAAGGACAACTGGGTGCAGAAAATCATGGAACAATCAAAGTCATTTGAGGTAAGCAAAGGAGGTGGTTTGTGGAACATTAGTCCATTTTGGTATGTACACATCCACATTGGGTGTATATTAGCCTCGATATGTGTCTTCTTATGGATCTGAATTATTGCAAACCCTGTATGGGTGTGTTTGCTCCAAAATGGGATGTGACAATTATCCTGTTTAATTCCGTGAGCCACTACAGGTGACAGGGAGTTGAAAATAACTCTCCAGGGCTCAAGCAAAATTGGGGTTTTGCACAATCATAGCTGACCGGGTTCATTTGCTTGCTTCCATGTTTACTTGTACAAGATTGACATGGATTTCTTCCCATCCCTGAATGAGCAGCATTAAACAGAGTGTTGTTGGTCAATAGAACAGCTGATTTGTATGACTGGGGCAAACATTAAATATCACTCCAAGTCATGAAGGAGATTATGAGATGGTATGTGTAAAATGTTTTAGGTCTCTAATCTCTACAGCCAATGTTGACATATGTACTGCTAAAATGTAGTGCACAAGGGCATATGACTGCAAATGGTATAACTATGGTTATGATGTCATGCACAACAAAGGTGCATAGAAACCTGGGGGGCCACCAGCCTTGCAGCAGCAGTCAGTGATGAAACAAGAGCTGTGGGTATGTGGCTTTATGCAAGTGTGTACATGGGCCAACAGTGCACATGTACAATTAATATTATAATCAGAAACTGTTATGTGCAACACACACCAAAATATACTACCCTACTCCCACCCATAAATCACCCAGCCTGTGATGCAACATCCCCCACAACCATGCCAGCCCACTGAAGACATAATGTGTAACTACTGTATCTCGGTATGAACATGTATAATATTGTAGTAATAGCCCATTTGGATCAGAGCAGTAGTGGTGCATGCACCCAAATAAAAAAATTGGGCACAGGGCCACCGTCAGCACCAGGGCCGTCTGGGCAACTGCCCGGGAGCCCCAACACCAGAGGACCTCCAGGGGCTCAACCCCCACCCCCCCAAAAAAAATGTCAACTTTGCCGTTTCCTGGCTCTGTTTTCATTCAGGCTCCTGGCAACAACATTACACTAACAGAATTTTTCAGAAAATTACCCAACCTCCTAGTAAATAAAGCATATTATAGCAGGACTCTTGAATGTGAAAGGCAGAAGACTATGTTGTTGTCAAACCAAACCTCATTTTTACTGACAATGTCAAGCCATTGAAACAATACAGTGCAGATAAAAGACAGACTTTCTTATAGTACTTAGATAGTTCTTTGGTTGTCAAATCTTCATGGCTCAATTGCGTGTATCCATTTTCACACTTAAATACAGATGGCTACTTTTATGAAACTTTTGAAGTAGCTTTCTAAACATACCAGTGGTGCATCCACCATGAAACGGGCCTTTAGCAACAGGTGCATGGGAGGAAAAAAAGTTGAGATGACACCATGCTAACTTCACTCGTATGTTGAAACAGCTACTTTTAAAGTCTTATAAGAAGTAGCTGTCTGTACTTACTGTAAGTGTGAAGGTGGATACAGGTAATTGAGCCACAAAGATCTGACAACCTAAGAGCTATCCAAGAACTATAAGAAAGTCTGTGTTTTATCTGCACTGTATTGTTTCAATGGCTTGATGTTGGCAGTAAACATAGAAACATAGACGTTAACAGCAGTTAAGGATCACAAGGCCCATCCAGTCTGCACATTTTTTTCTACCTTATGAATGTAAAAGCAAGGTTTGGTTTGACAACAACATAGTCTCCTGCCTTTCGTGTTCAAGAGTGCTGCTATGATATGCTTTCTACACTTTGGGCAGGATTTTCAAACTGCACCTTGAAAGGGTGCAAGTAGCTGCTCAATGCAACTGAGATGCACTGGAGCACAGAAGTTATATATTCAAACAAGATGTGCAATAGTGCATCACGTCTGAATATAGCAGGATATGTGTGCGGCGCAAATGGGGGCCACCGGAGATGTGCTGGCACATCCCCCTGCCAGGTCTGAATACCTGGAATGGGAATGCGTGGCACACCTTGCGGATGTGCCGAGCACACATTCCAGATATTCAGACTGAAACATGCAAATGGTGGCATTAGCCATGCAAGGCACAAATGGCTCCATTTGCATGCCCTGTGTAGGGATGCACCTGGCTGGATACGCAGGGCACCCTGACAGTGGATGGCAGGCCATAATCTCTGGTAGTTTAGTGGATCCCCCCTTCCCTGTACCCCAATTGCAAATGCAATATTACTGCCATCCTAACCCTGGTAGCTTAGTGGTATCCCCTCCCATCCCTGATACCCAATGCGCAGATAGAAAATTACATTCCATCTCTAGTAGTGTAGTTGTACCCCCTCACAGCCCCAATCACAGCAAATCCTACACTCAAGATCACCCTAGTAGTCCAGTGGACCTCCCACCCACTGAGGCAACCAAATCCCACCCAGCTCCCCCCATCCCAGCATGGGCATGGCAGCCAGTGGGCATTAAAACCCACCTGCACATCTTCACGGCTGCGTATCAACTGTGCTGTCACTGAATGACAGCTTACAGTACGCTCTGCAAAACCATTCATTGACATCCTTGACCAGTGGCCTTGCAGTGAGTACTACTGTAAGCATTCATTCACAACTTTGTGTTAGCCACAAAGTTGTGAATGAATGCTTACAGTACTCACTGCAAGCCCATTGGTCAATGATGTTGACCAATGGTTTTGCAGAGCATACTATAAGCTGTCATTCAGTGACAGCGCAGCCGGCGGGCAGCCGTGGAAGTGTGTGGGTGGGGTTTGCTGCCCGTCAGCTGCCATGCCCATGCTGGGACCGGGGGAAGCAGGGTGGGGTTTGGTTGCCTCAGTGGGTGGGGGGGTCCACTGGACTACCAGGGTGATCTTGAGTGTTGAATTTGCTGTGATCTGGGCAGGGAAGGGGGTACCGCTAGACTTCCAGGGATGTAATGTATTGTTACATCGGTGCATCGGGTATCAGGGATGGGAAGAGGTACCACTAGACTACCAGGGTTAGGATGGCAGTACTATTTTGTTAACATTCAGGGTACTGGGAAGGGGGGTACACTAGACTACTAGGGATGTGGGGGAAACACACTCTCCCTCATGATTGGAGATAGCCACCCAGGGGCTGGGCTGCTGTGTTGCGCTATGCAATACAGCAGCCCACCTGTGGGTGGCTGCCACTTAGGCATGGTTTTTCCATGCCTATCTTTGCACAGCACATCTTCTGGATGTGCGGACAGCTGTGCCACACATCTCAGCTGAATATGGAGATGTGCTGTGTATGCAGGGGAACACACCCTCCAGATGCATGGCATACATTATCTTTGCCCAGTGGTGCATACAGATTTGCGTGGTGTATCAGCACCTTTTGAATATGGCCCAGGGGCACATTTTGGGGATGCATCAGAGCAACTCAGTCATGCAAAGCGCATCTCCTTTGAATATCCTGGTCTAGAGGAGGTGAGGTAATTTTTTGTTATATTAAATCCCTGATAGCAGCACCTTGCTGTGACCCTGAGGAATGTTTCACAGTTCAATTGAGCCCAAATGAATACTGACTGTCATCTGTAGTACAGGATTTTTGACAGCTACCATGCTGCTTGGGCTCCACTCCAACTGCTGGTGAGCAACAATTTAAATCAGTGTCAAGCCAACTGAGTCAGAGCAAGAAGGAAAACTGTATGCAAGTGAGAGCAATACCCAAGTGTGTGTATCACCATTTCTTGTAAAGGGCAGAACCCACATTGTAGGAGGCATCCTCCGGGTGGGGGTCCTATTACCTCTCTCTCTCTCTCTCTTTTCAATCTTAAGATAATGCCTGTTTGCCTGTTAAATGTAATATGATATGAGTAAAATATCTTACTCTGAGTCTGTGTAAATTGCTTGCAATGGTATACCTATAAAGACGCACCGCTACTACCTATATTTTAAAATGCATCATATCTTACCTTGCTACAGCAACAAGCATGGATCCATTTCCTTTGGGCTTAAGAGTTGCTAACAAAACATATAATACAGTAAATACAGTATAGTAAGGTGGGATTCTATCTGCCCTGTGTGCTGTATACTGTATTATATTTGTTAGCGACTAAGCTAAAAAAAAGTGCTATGGACTGGTGGTGCTTGCTGTATCTGCTAGGAAAGATATGATGTATTTTAAAAAATAGGTAGTAGCTGTCACAAACTCACTCAGCTGGTCAGCCCTCTACTCCCAAAGTGCCAACCTCTGACTGTATGATCTGTGAACAGTGAACAGACAAGGTAACCCTCTTGTCTGTTTTGTGGGTTCAAGTCACCTTAGTCTCAAGCTCTAAAGGGATTCAAACTGATAACCTCTTGTAAGCGTACCCAATTATCAGGCTCAGATAATTCTGTCTCAGGGGGCCAGATATCTTTGCCTACGGGCACCCAACCAAGTCTTTCAAATGAACCCTTAGAACTCAATGAAAGACTTTTAGAGAACTCTGTCCATTTCCCAGTTTGGTATACAATAAGCCCATACACAGTGTACTTATAACCTTTAAAAGCTCCACTTTAAATAATAAGAATTGTCAAGGCACTCCAGCAGTTTTGTTTGTAAAAAAATATCTTTACTTTAAAAATATCAAAGCAGAACAATAATTACAGAACAAGTTATATGTATCCCAACACAAACAGCCTTAAAACGAATAGGAAAAAGTACAGTTCCAATACATACATTTAGACTGGTCTAATCTTACTCTTTTTCAGTGCTGTGATGATTCTCCCTCAGTCAGATAATGTTATCTTGTGTCAGTCAAAAATATTTTCTTGTGTTTCTCTGTCAGGTTCTCTCAGCAGTTAAACACACTTCTGAGCCGGCCTTCTAATGAGGTCACTAACTCTGACTTGGTGTATCAAACTCTATATTTTACAATACAGGGTCTCCCAATAAAATATTTAAAAAAATATATGAGATGACCTCACTGACTTTCCTCTCCACAGGTTAACTGGTCAGAACTGGTTTTTGCTCTGCTACACATACAGCTCAAAAGTTTTCTTTGACCTAAGTCACTGTATTCAAAACAAAAGTGTATTGGCCTCTTTAATCCCATCTGGACCTTGGAATCTACACCTCAGGTCTTTCTGACATAATTCAAGGGTTCCCCGGGAATGTATTTTGGACCTTCCAAATCTGTCTGGGTCCTTCCTGGCTCAGACATCAAACCTCTTCAATGTCCATTCTGGCCTCTCTCTCCAACGCCCCTCCCCACAAGTCCTTCCTGGTAACCATGCAAGTCAAAGGATCTCCCTGAGGGCATTATGAATGGCTAATCTTATTTCCTGGGATCAAAGCAAATTGACAAGGTAATTGCACCCCAGATCTCTGCAGTTTAAAATACCTCCTGTCCTTTGAACTTATCCCTGGGGGGTCTTCAGGTGTCAGTTCCAGTAAGACAGTAGTTTCCTCAAACTGACCCTTCCCTTCACATATTTTATATGTAATAACAAAAATTAATACAACACTTGAGCACTCAGACCTGGCTGTCTACGTCACAGTAGCAGTGTGTCTTTATAATAGGTGTACCATTGCAAGCAGTTTATACAGAGTCAGAATCAGATATTTTACTCATATCATATCATATTCAACCATAACCCACAGAGGTTCCCTAGTTGAAGGTGGATGCTTATGGGAACATGCAGTATATAAGCTTCTGACTGTAGCCAAAGTGCAGAGCAATAGGGACCCAATTCACAGCTGGGGTTGACAGGGATGGGTATTATATCAGTCTCACTCGCAGCTGTGCAACACATGTGCTGTTCTCTTCTCTCTCTTGAGGTGGTGAGGTATGTGGGTGGGCTGCCTTACTGCCAAGCCAGGGCTGTGTGTGAAAGATGGTCTCCAGTCCCCTCACCTGGGGGGGGGTTGCCTGGTGCCTGCATCTCTCTGACAAGCCAGGCTGGTGAGTGAAGTAGCGCAAGAGAGGTCAAATGACTTGTTTAAGGCCACACAGCTGGAAGAGACTATAGCCAGTGCCAGCACGATAATTAATTCTAGGGATGGGCGGGTACTAAAATGCCCACCTCTCAAGACTACCCTAGGTACCTCTAAAGTAACCTAAAAATACCCAGATGAAAACAAAGTAATTGGGTTAGGTTGGGTAGATACTACCTGACCCAATCTACTACCTGATTACCCGACTCTGACAATAACAAAAATCATGTGAAAGGCTGTTTTTTTTTGGACTATTCCTCTGTTTGTTAGGTGCCCCAAAATATTATACCAATGAGGGGCATTGCTGAGGTAGGTACAAGAGGTACTGGGTTAAGATAGCGTGGATAAAACCACTCATGAAATACACCACTGCAAGGGCAGAGGAAGGAAACTACAAGCCTGTTAATTTGACCTCAATCGTGGGGAACATTTTTTTTATTTCTTTATTTTTTATTTATTAAATGCTCAGATTATTACCTTTGAGCTGAAGCTCTTTATATAGGTTCCATGTCAGAAGATTACATAGTCAGGTGACAGACACAGTGTCACCAGGCAAACAAGCAAATACAGTGATTACAGTGTCAAACAAGAATAGAAAACAAGTATAAGAACAAGCTGTATCACTGACATAAAAGCAAGTAGCTAAGGCACCAGGATAAGGGTTGCCTGAGTCATAGTGTTAATTTATTAACATACAATAGGGAACAACTGGAAAGAGAGAAAATATGCATCCTGTGAAGCCTCGTCTTAGATGAAAAGCTGGGGGGGGTGGATGGGGGGGGGGATGGATTAATGGGTG
Organism: Neoceratodus forsteri; assembly: GCA_016271365.2. NCBI lineage: Eukaryota > Metazoa > Chordata > Ceratodontiformes > Ceratodontidae > Neoceratodus > Neoceratodus forsteri. The sequence continues at coordinate 43,307,823 of CM057456.1, read as the reverse complement.
GATTAATGATGGAATCACTTCTGAAGGAAAGAATTGTTGAGTACCTAAAGGCCAGCGGGGCACAGGACCCAAGGCAGCATGGATTCACAGTGGAAAGTTCATGTCAGACAAATCTAATAGATTTCTTTGACTGGGTGACCAAAGTAGTAGACCAGAGAAGGGCTGTGGACATGGCCTACCTAGATTTTAGCATGGCCTTTGACACAGTCCCACACAAAAGATTAATAAACAAGTTAGCCAGCCTGGGAGTGGATCCCAGGGGGTGCCAGGGTGGTAGCCTGGGTAAAAAATTGGCTGGACAACAGGACACAGAGAGTAATAGTAAATGAAGTCCACTCCAAAGAAGGGGGAGTTACTAGCAGGGTACTGCAGGGTTCAGTATTGGGGCTGGTCCTTTTTAACGTCTTTATAAGTGACATTGCAAAGGAACTGGAAGGAAAAGTATGCCTCTTTGCAGATGACACAAAGATCTGTAACAGGGTTGATACACAAGGGGGGGTGGAAAGGATCAGAAAGGACTTGGCAAGGTTGGATGAATGGTCAAAAGTATGGCAGCTTAGATTCGGTGCAAAGAAGTGCAAAGTAATGCACCTTGGAAACAAAAACCAAGAGGAAGAGTACATTGTGGGGGGGGGTACTGACAACAACTAAAGTGGAAAGGGACCTGGGGGTAGTCATTTCAGATGACCTGAAGGTAGGCAAGCAATGAGAGAAGGCAGTAAGGGGGGCTGGGTGTATACTGGGATGCATAGGGAGAAGCATCGCCAGTAGAAAACAGGAAGTTGTCAACTCTCTGTACAGACAGTTGGTGAGACCCCATCTGGAGTACTGTGTGCAGTTTTGGAGACCTCATCTCTGAAGGGATATAGACAGGATGGAGGTAGACCAGAGGAGGGCAACTAAAATGGTGCAGGGTTTGCATCAGAAACCATATGAAGAGAGACTAAAGAAGCTTAATATGTATATCCTCAAGGAGAGGAGGGAGAGGGGGGACATGATGGAAACTTTCAAGTACCTCAAGGGAATCAATAAAGTCCAAGAGGGTAGCATCTTTCAGAAAAATAGATGTGCAAAAACAAGGAGGCTCAGTTTGAAGATTGAGGGGGAATGGCTCAAGGGCAACATGAGGAAGTATTTTTTCACAGAGAGGGTCATAGATACATGGAATGGCCTTCTTGAGGAGGTTGTGGGGTCAAAAACAGTGGAGGAATTCAAGAATGCATGAGACAGGCATAAGGCAATGATAGTGCGGGTAGGAGGAAGTAGGCTGTTGGTTAATTAGAATCTGCAGTTTATCCAATTGGTAGGGAATTGGGCAGACTAAGAGGGTCAAGCAGTCCTTATCTGCCACCAAAGTCTGTGTTTCTATGTTTCTAACAAGTGCTAATGGCTCTATAGCAACAGGGGTTTTACAGTGTGCAGTAGAAACTGCTACACCTGTTATTGTAGGCTGCCAGCAGGGAAGGTGAAGGATGCCATTGGGGCAGTGCCTGGCTGAGCTGCTCCCATGGTGAAGTGGCTAGAGCACCTGCCTCCGGTGGTGTCTGGGGACCTGGGGCTGTGGTTTGGTTCTCCCCAGGTCCCGCTCTGCTGTGGCATCTTTTGGCCCCAAAGAGTGAAAGCAAAGCCCCCATGTTTCGGGGTAAGTTGCTTCTGTGGTGTGTGCTCTGTGTGCACTGGTTGGCATATTGTGCCGACATTATTTTGCCACATGCTGCTCTGCATGTGGCATTGTTGTGGTGCATGGTTTTGACCATGATGTTATGATCCCATGCCGGTACAACAGGCACAGCTGCTGTTAGCGAGCCTACTGCTGTGTCCAAAAACTACACCAATGGCAGGCATTGCTGAGGCAGGTAAGAGAGGTGCAGCATCTTTTAGTGATCCTGCTACTGTTTCCAAAAGTTATACCCATGCCAGGCTTTGCTGAGGCAGGTACGAGAGATGCAGCTGTTCTGATTGAGCCTGCTGCTGTTTCCGTGTATGTGCACGCACGTGTGTGCGTGTGTGTGTATGGTGTGTGTTGCTGCTGGACACTTTTAGATTCTGGTGCCTATGCCACTGTTGTGTGTCATGGCCATCCTTGTAAAGAGATGCATGGAGTTAACAAGATGAGGTTCAGCTTGCTGGCACAGGACACTGTGTATGCATGCATACCTACTCCTGTTGCTGGGGGGGTCACTGCTGTCCTTTGTTGTGTTTGATGGATTTCTAAGTCTCAGGATGAAGTTTTTGTTGACTCTGCCTCAGTGTCATTCTCTAAGTATCCTGGATGGAAATTTGGCATTACAATGATAAAGCAACAGTTCAGTACAGCATTTGTTTCTGGGTGAGCTGTGCAATGTTACAAATGGTAGTGTGACAAATAGTTATCTGTCAGGCTGTCTGGCATGTGTGTCTCACAATCCAGTCTACTAGTCAAGCATAATGTCAGCAGCAACATCCTCTATGAGTGCAGCTGGGGAACATGGTTGACTGGAAACATGGTGTGACATGTGAGTAAGACATGTCTTGAACTGCTTTGCACAGGTTGTTCAACTCGTGAAGCTGCCTACCTTGTAAAAAGCTGAGCGCAGTCGCAACCTTTGTATCTAGTTACTGATGCCCAGACCCTGTCCGATGCCTCCACCTTGTCCTGGTAAGTTAAGGGGGCTACCAGGTGTGGAGTAGGACTGCAATGTCATCAGTGGGTAGGCAGAGGCACTACAAGGAAGCAAATGCTCAAGCAGTAGTAATGTGGCTTAAAACATCTCTTCCTGCTGTGACTGTAAGGTATGCCTTGAACTGCCTTGCATAGACAGTTCAACTCATGAAGCTGCCTACCTTGTATACAGATGAGTGCAGTCCCGACCCTCATATCCAACTACTGATGCCTGAACCCTGTCTGCTACCTCCACCTGGTCCTGGTAAACAAGTGGGGCTACCGGGTGTGGGACAGGGCCAGTGACATTGTTGGGTGTGGACAGAGGCACTACAAAGGAGCTGCCACTCAAGTGGCTGCCCGCAGAGCAGCTGCACAAGTGAGTGGCTCACGCAGGAGTGGCATGAGTCATTCTGTGTGAGTCCATCTGGGGGAGGCCAGGGGAGGGACGTTTTCAAAAATGTGATTACTGTATGTACAATTTATGTTGATCTGGAAAAAATGCCATGGGATGGAATAGACCTAATACCAACAGCGAGTAATTGAGAGACATTTTTTTTTAATTAATTCATAAAGGTGTGTGATAAAAATGCACATGTGAAATTAAGAAAAAATAAGCGTAATAATGCACTACATTTCTGAAAATCATATCAAACCTTTTAGGTGAAAGAAATAATAAGATGGTCAGTACTGTACTTTTCTAACAGATGGACAAACAATCCCCTTAAATCAGAATATTGTGGAAAGATTTAACAACTTTGAGAAAATGGGTCTGCTTGAGGCATTGGGAGATTATACTAAATCAAAACTCAGAGTTTGATAGTCAGGGAGAACAAGCTACCATGCAGCCTCAGTTTTCCTTTTCAAATATCTCAGCAGATGGGGTGAGAGTGGAGCTTTTAAAGTTGGATGTTACCAAGGCTACTGGCTTGGATAACATTCTACTAGGTTACTGAAATATGCATTTCCAGTGATAGCTTCCCTCCTAGCTTAAATTTTCAACTTTCCTCTTAGGACTGGTGAATTTCCAGAGGCCTGAAAATGGGCAAAAGTAGTCCCTGTTTTTAAAGCAGGATTAAGATCAGATAGAAAAGTATCATCCCATATCTTTACTTCCTCAAGTATCAAAAATATTTGAGAAATTGGTTTGCTTACAGCTAAAATCGTTCTTAGAAACTCAAATACATTTCATTTTCATTTAAGGCCGAACCACAGCACAACCTCTGCATTGGCAAAAGTTGTAACTAATATCCAGCTTGCCAGGGACAGGAGGTTATCAGTGGGAGCCATTTTTCTGTTGCTTGCACGCATGTGCAAGAAACATAGTGCCATCATCGGAGATTTCGGAGGTGTGTCACCTCCTCCTCCAATTCAGTCAGTGAGCTGGCAGGCGCGGCCCCTGTAAGCTAATGCATTTTGGAGCTGTCTATGACATGCTCCAAAATGCAGTAACTTCTGATTGAAAGGGGAGCTACGCTTCAGTGAGCACCGATAAGAAGCGTAGCTCCCCACATGCAGGCATGCGCGCCCCCGCACGTACTGTGTAGCCGACGGGGTGCCCAATCCCCGCCGGCTGAGCTGCGTCGTCCCCGTAGTTGTTGCAGCTGAGGCCCACCCGCGTGGCAATCAAACCACTGGCCGGCGGGGTGCCCAATCCCCGTCGGCTGAACAGCCCCCGTCCTTGTGCCATGCTGGGAGCCCACCCTAGCGTGGCAAACGTCCCACAACGTCTTTTTTTTTTTTAAAACCTATAAAACAAAAACTGTCCCGCGGCGCGTCTCCCGACCCCCTCCCACAACCCGCACCCACCCACTGTGCACCCAGCCTCCCCACCCCCACCCCATACTTACTTCCAGACTCCTGCGACAATCTTGAGGTGGACCGGGAACACGTTTGCACTCTTCAAAGTCGACTGCGAACTAGAAATGCCGGTAAGCTGTATAATGGGCTAGATGGGGTTCAACTTGTGCATGTCTCAGGCATTTTGGGAATTTTGCACAAATTTTCAACATGGGGTTTTAGGACCCCTTCTCATGAATGATGTCACTGTCATGGCGTTATTCGGGGCCCGAAGGGTGATTTGGGCGCAGTGACTGCACAGTGACTGCGGAAATCACTCCCAGGCCTGAATACTGCCATGACAGTGACATCATTCATGAGAAGGTCCAAACCATGTTGGAAAATCAAAATTCAAAAAATGACTGTTTTACGAGTTGCGTGCGCAGTTCCTATGCAGGCTCATAAGTTCATGAAATTTCAATATTTTCACTCCAGATATTCAACATTGCCATTTTACCATACCTTCTTATGAGTAGTACAGCTGTCATTTTTCACATCTCACCCAGAATGTGTTTCCACCCTTGTGGCGCAGAATGGCACAGTCGGTGTGCGAAATCAATGTACAGGACAAATTAAGAAAATCACAGTGATACTGTTCATGAGCAGAGGTCTTAAAATGGCTATGTTGAAAATTTGGTGAAAAAATTCCTAAAAATGACTGTTTTGGCGTGCATTGCACAGTTCTCAGAGCTCATAAGTTCCAAATTTTCAATATTTTCACTCCAGATTTTCAACATTGCCATTTTACCACACCTCCTTATGAGCAGTACAGCTGTCATTTTTCACATCCTGCCCAAAACGTGTTTCCGCCCATGTAGCGCACAATGGCACAGTCGGTGTGCAAACTCAATGTATGGGACACATTAACAAAATCACACTGACACTGTTCATGAGCAGAGGTCTTAAAATGGCTATGTTGAACATTTCGTGAAAAATTTCCTAATAATGACTGTTTTAGGAGTGTGCGTTGCGCAGTTCCTACGCACGCTCGTAAGTTCGCAAATTTTCAATATTTGCACTCCAGTGACTTCCAAATACCTAAACAGCACATAGAAGCAAGCAACATTCAGCATTGACAAATGCTTGTTTATGTTGGCTTGCGCATGTGCAGCCAACATATTGCGGTAGTAGCAGAGTTAGAGGTGCGGTCCTTGTTGGGCAAATGCAGAGCACGCATCAGTAGGTGCGCCCTCATTCCCTAATAAGCCAGCAGCAAGCGTTGACATCACACATCCCTAATGTGGCCACCAGATCTAACAAAAGGTCCGTTGCAATGAGAGCAAAGCTCTCATGCAGCATGACCACAGCATGCCTCCCGACGAGCACACAACAATGTGGCACTGACTGTTGCCGCCTGTTACAATGCCAATGGGGGAGCCCACTCCCTGTCAGTATAATGACCCTCCTGCCATTTAAAATGTATGCTGAGGGGGTGCCCAGTCCCCCTTGGCATCATTCATGCCCCCCAACAGTCTTTCTTTGCCAACAGGGGGGGTCCAATCCCCGTTGGCTTTAATCCCCCTTTATCTTTATTTTGCTGACAGGGGAGCCCACTCCCCACTGGCATAATGTCCCCCCACCCACTTTTGTTGTGGTTTGTGGGGGTGCCCAATCCCCCTTGGCTCTTGTTCCTCCCCCTTCGGTATGTGCTGACGGGGGTGCACAATCCCCCATCGGCTAAAGCATCCCCCCTAAAACAACACTTAGGTGGCATGCTGAGAGCCCACCCCAGCATGTCAAATCCCCTAGAAAGAAAAAAATGTCCGCAATATTTTTTTTTTGTTTAAACCCTGTCAAAAAGAAAACAGTCCCTCGCCATCTCCCTGCCCCCTCCCACAACCCGTGCCACCCTCTGCACACTCTGCCTCCCCATACCCCCTCACCCCATACTTACCTCCGGAGCCTGGCACAACAATCTTCAGTGGACCGGGAACATGCCTGCACTCTTCAAAGCTGACCGCGAATGCAGGTAAGCTGTATTTTGGTATAAATAGGTTTTTTTCAACTTTGGTGCATATCTCAGCCATTTTGGGGAATTTTGGCACCAAATTTTCAACATGACGTTATTGGGACCCCTCCTCATGATTTCAGGCACTGTCATGGCGTCATTCAGTCCCGGAAGGTGATTTTGCAGTCACTGCACAGAATCACCTTTCGGGACCAATTAATGAAATGACAGATGCCACTGTTCATGATGGGAGCCCTCAAAAGACTGTTGCAAATTTGGTGAAAAAATCGAAAAATGACTGTTTTCTGATCGTCGCGCCATGCAGTTTCCACGTCACGCTCATCCTTCAGATCGTAATATTTTCACCCAGATTTTCAACATTGGTATTTTTCCACACCTATGAACAGTATAGCTGTCATTTTACATGTCCTGGCCAAAATGTGTTTCGCATGTCCAGCGAGAATAAGCGCGTCGCTGTGCGAAATCAATTTTCAGGACAGTTTGAGGAAATGACACTGACACTGTTCATGAGCAGGGGTTATAAAATGCCTATGTTGAAAATTTGGTGATGAAATTCCATAAAATGACTGTGTTACAAGTGTGTGTTGAGCAGTTTCTACGCACCCTTGTAACTTCACAAATTTGCAATATTTTCATGCCAGATTTTCAACACTGGAATTTTTTTCACACCTCCTTATGAACAGTGCAGCTGTCATTTTTCACATCCTGCCCTACATGTGTTTTCGCACCTGTGTCGCACAATGGTGTGGTCACTGTGGGAAATCAACGTTTGGGACACATTAACAAAATCACAGCACCACTGTTCATGAGGGGAGGTCCCAAAATGCCTATGTTAAAAATGTAGTTCAAAAATTCCCAAAAATAATTGGGTTACGGACGTGTGTTGCACAGTTTCTATGCATGCTCATGACTCCACCCATTTTTCATATTTTTACTCCAGATGTTCAACGTTGCCATTTTTTTACACCTCCTCATGAACAATACAGTTGTCATTTTCCACATATTGTCCAAAATGTGTTTTCGTCCCTGTGTCACCAAATGGCATAGCCACTGTGCAAAACCACCTCTCAGCTAACAACCTGATTGTGCCACTTTTCATGAGGTGGGCTCACAAAAAGCCCATGTTGGAAATTTGGAGTGAAAATACCAACACACGCCTATGGTTTTAGGGTTCCCAACTGTAGCACCCCACCCTGTAGAGCCTGGCAGCCATCAGGGGTGTGACTTGGGATCATTGGCTGTAATGCTCACGCCATTCCAACCTCACCCCCACCCTGCAGCCAGTGACAGGCATCGTGGTGTGCCTTGCACTGTTCGGCCACACAGTTCACCCCATTCTCCTATACTGCACCCACCTCAGCATATTTCGTTATGGAATGGGGTAAGTATAATGCCCAAAGACCCCAAAGCACAACACGACACTTGTCAGTGTCTACAGGGTAGGGTGAGGTACAATGGCATGAGCATTATAGCTGATGACCCAGAGGCACACCCCAATGCCTGTCGGTCTCTACAGGGTGGGGGTGGGGCTGGCGTCACTTCAATACTTCACTGCCATTCCTATTATGCGTCTCTAACTCTGGCACTACCAATGCCAATGTCAGTGAAACAACATTCGGCATTGACAAATGCATGTTTGATGCTTAGTTTTATTGCTATCTGCTATATAAATTCTGTTCCTATTATTACTCATGACCCTCCTCTTATTCCCCCACCACCACCGACACATCTGGAAATGAGCTGCTATTCAGCTCAGTATGGCTTGCCTGGTGAAACTTTTGAAATAAATAAACAACAACCTTGAAACTGGCAGATCTACTTTCTTTTATTTTTTTTTACTTTCTATTTTTTTCGTCCTCTCTCCCCTCAGCTCCCGTCTCCTCAGTAGTACCTAGGAGTCATCCCACTATGGTTTGCTCCTACCTGGTCAGACCTCAATCGCCTATGTAGCCTCAGTTTACCCCCCCCCAGGCGGGTACGGGGTGGGCCCCAACACCCCCAAATTCTCTGGCGGCAGTCTGGAGGATGCCAGGAGGGCAGCCGTAAATCGTGGGCAAGCTCCGGTTCTCCATCTCCACTGGAGCTAAAGCATGTTTTTCCCTTTTTCCTGGGAGTGGCTAGCACCCTGATGTCAAGGCCTTACCGACGTCTGCCACTCCCTGCCCCTTCGACATGCTTAGCGCTTGCTGCACCTCTGGCCTCTGCAAGAGGTCAGCCAAGTGTTGATCAGTGAGCCCTGTCCCTCCCCAGGAGAGGAGAGCTGTCCTCCGGATGCTCGATCCTCTCCCTCCTCTGCTGACCCCTAGCAACCTGGGCTCGTTCCTGAACCCGGGTTACCGGCATGGAGCAAGGTGTGGCGTCCAGTGCCTCAACTCTCAGCGCCACCAGGCTGGCTGCAGCAGATCTACTTTCTATTATTTAGGTTCTGTGGCAGGAATGCTATTCATATACATTAAGACCTGCCAAAGGTAAAATTAGTTTGGGAAAAATAAAAACTAGGTTGTACCTTCAAGCCAATGAACCCCTGACTTGTAATCAAGGACTAAAGAGTGCATGACTTAAGAATTTTCAGCACAAATCCGGAGTACTGTAAGGTAGTATATTGATTCCTTCCTTAGTTAAACTTAGCCAAAATTAAGCAGACGTAATTTTAAATTCATGATTGTAGATGTTAGTAATTTGCATATATGTTTTTGATTTTCTCTAAATGTTAACTTATTGCTTTTATAACAAATGTTTTACGTAGCGCAACTAGAACCTCATTGTAACTGAGTTTTGTTTCAAATGAGTTTATCCATGTTCATATTATGATAACACTGATAAAAAAATATTACAGATTAAGTCTGTGAAGTATTTGTCAATAGAAATAAGACAGAGTTCAAATCTCAACTTGATAAATACATATTAGGTGGTTCAACTATGCATTATTATTACTCTTAACTTACAGGAGCTACATATGGGCTAATGCCTCCATTCACTCCTTTGACCTTTAGTATGAACCTATAGCATGGGCATTGCTACACATATTTAGTTTCCCACTGAACCAATGAATTTCAAGAGCACCTTTCTTGGTGCTAAAATGTAGAAATGTGGAGCTCTCTTACCTCAATGGAAGCTCCACCACAATGTTAAAAAAAATTCTGTTAGCCCCCAAAGGAAGGGAAGGGACCATCATTTGCTCTCAAGGGGCTGGCAGAATGATCCCTTTCCACTTCCTGACTCTGTGATCTGCCCCCATGCTCTGACATTTTGTGATATCTCTATAGGGAGATTGTGGGGGCATATACTATTCACTTGAAAGAAGTCTCTTTCAAAGCTGATTTCCCAATTTCTTTTTTTTATTTCTTTATACCTCCTTGGCTGGGGGGGGGTGCCTATAGTTCCCTCCTTCCAGTGGACTCCTCAGCCTCCCCACTGGCCGCAGTCAGAGCTCTGACCCCTTATGCCCTGCCCACCCCAGGCCACATTGCAGTGGATACTTACCCCGCACACTGCAGAAGACCAGGGGGCTGGGTTTACGGGGAGCTGACTTGAATGCATTCACTGCTGTGCCACAGGGCTGGTTTTCACACTGCACATTAGAGGATTCATTTTTCCCCTCTTTGTGATCCCTCCCCCGTGGCGTGGGCATGCAGTGGCATCAAGGATGCTGCCATGCACACTTCCCCTTGCAGCACATCTGATGTCGACCCGCCGACCCGGCTTTGTGCCCCTGAGGCTTGCACCAGCCCTGGGCCACCACCGGAGCAGCAGCTCAGTGGTCATCCCTCCCACCCTTCCAGGAGGAGAGCAGTTCTTGGGATGCTTGATCCTCCTCCCCCAGCCCACCCACCAACACCTGAGGTCACTCCCGACCCTGGTTCGTCAGCGTGGTAAGAGGTAAGGCACCAGTGCCTCAGTCCTCTACACCACTGGGTCAAAGATTTCCCAGTTTCAAGTCAGGATTTGCTACTAGGGTTCACTTTGAAAAAACACTCCATTCAAGTGAACAGAGTGTGCCCCCATGCTCTCCTTATAGAGACATCACAAACACCAGACTGCTGGGACAGATCACAGAGTCAGGAAGTGGAAAGGGATCATGCTGCCAGCCTCTTGGGGGCAAGTTATTTTCCCTTCCCTTTCTTTGGGGGCTAATAGAAAAAAATGTTTAAACATTGTGCCGGAGCTTCCACTGAGGTAAGGGAGCTCCACATTTTTGCTTTTTAGCAGAAAGAAAATGCAGGAAAGGCTATGCCCATGGTTTTATTCAGCAGGGGATGACTTGTGCTCCACCACCTGCTAAGCAATATTTAAAGTGCCTGCCCTAATATCCTTCAGATTCTCACTTTCTTGCTCCACCATCCTCCCCTCCTCTGGTGGCATCATCTCTCTTCTTATGGAAAAAACTATCACTATGCTTCCCTACTGTACCTTTCATCTAAGGAGCTCTTCCACCTATGACACATCTAGGAGTGGAACCCTCTTCAAGAGAATCCTTTGCTCATATGATTGAGTTCTGTGGTTCCTCAAAAGGGTGGTAGTGTCAAGTGTGGGGAAAGAAATGGCAAACAGCCAAAATCAATGTTGCATAAACGTTCAGATGTGCTTTCCTAGCATTCAACCTAAGTTGTACAAACACTCCTATACATCCTTAGTTTCCCACTGAACCAGTGACCCAGGAAATTGTAGACCTGGAGAAAAGAGAGAAATAATAATTTTTTTTATTTAATTTTTTAAAAAGTTGCTAACTGGGAAAGGCACATTGAGTCAAGGCTTGTTTCCAGGTGTGACCCGGGAAAATGGGTTACAGGAGAATAAATAACAATCACATCACATAAGCAGTTGAAGACAGTAGAGACATCACTATAACAGATAGCAGTAGGAAGGACTAATGCAGTACTAATATAGTAAGTTTGACCTGTATACAACGTGGATCTAAGCGTGGGTGAATCAATACAGTTATACAGTTATGTACAATGGAGCTGGACTGGACAGAAACCGCTTCAGATTTATGCTCAGGGGAGAAGGGGACGTAGGTGCAGTGTGGGGGAGGGATGAGTTTTATTTGCTGCTTGAGGGATGGGAATGAGGGGAAGTCTCGAAGGCTAGGGGGTAGTTTGTTCTAGAGGTGGGGGAGACAGGATGAGAAGGCAGAGAGGCCTGAAGAGGACCGGCTATGAGGGATGGAGAAGGTGCGGGGGTGAAAGGAGCTCAGGGAGTAGGAAGGTAATGGGGCAGGAATGAGGGTGGATGTGAGGTAATTATTTATTTAGTTATTTATGTAAAAGCTGATAACCAGGAAAGTCACAATGAGCCAAGGCTCATTTCCAGGTCTGACCCGGGGCAGGGGTAAGGGTGCAATACATACATGAAATATATACATGACTAAAAACACAACAAGAGATATGGAGGAATACATAAAAATAAGCATTCATTACATCTTACACAAAAAGTAGAGCCTAACAGCATACCTAACAGTGGACACTAACATCCGAGGAAATAATAATGCATGAACTATCATAATAGGGCTAGGAGCTTTGGTACAGGATGAACATGCACAAGTAATGTGCTGCTAGGATTATACACATAGAGCTAGGGTTGGGTCAGTAATAGAGGATATGGTCTGTATTGCCAGTTGCAGCTAGGAGATTAGGGAGAGTGGAAGCATTGGCAAGGGGGGGAGGTGCTTGAAGTGCTTTCTATGTTGTCTCACGCTTGTGCACCAGTCAACATCTTGTGGTAGTAGTACATTTGGAGGTGCGATCACTGTGGGCAAATGCAGGGCACACATCAGTAGGTGCATCCCTTATTCCCCAATAAGCCAGCATGCAAGCGCTGACACTAGCAATATGTAAAGTGGTCATCACATCTAAGAAAAGTGCCGCTGCAATGAGAGGCAAGCTCATCATGCAGCGGCACAATAACACGCCTCCCAACATGCCCTTCTTATGAAGTATTTCAATAAACATGGTGGCAGTGACTGCTGCCACTGCCTGCCGCACAATGCCGACTTCAGGGGTGCCCAATCCCCCTGTCAGCATGCCCTGACCCAGTTCATGTGCCGAGGAGGGCCCTCCCCATCGGCATAATGCCCCCTCAATTTCAATTGTGTGCCGAAGGTGTGTCCAATCCTTGGCATCATATGTCCCCACGCTTGCGGTGCAATGAGGGCCCAACTTTGGCTTCTGTCCCCTCCCACAAATGCAGGGTACAAAGGGATCTCACCCCAGTGTACAAAGTACACCTGCAAAAAAAGGAAACCAACCCACGTTGTCCATTTTTGTTTTCCTGTAAAACGAGAAAACAGTCCCTCGAAGTCTTCCAGTGCCCCTCCCCCAACCCGCGCCCACCCTCTGCATACTCTACCTCCCAACAGTCCCCCTCACCCTATACATACCTCTGGAGCCTGGCATGACGATCTTTGGTGGACCAGGAACACATCTGCACTCTTCAAAGCTGACTGTGAACTGAAGAAATGCCGATAAGCTGTATAATGGCATAAATAGGGTTTTTTCAAGTTTGGTGCATATCTCGGGCATTTTTGGGAATTCTGACACCAAATCTTCAACATGGGGTTATTGGGATCCCTCCTCATGGATTCAGTCCCTGTCATGGTGTTATTCGGTCCTGAAAGGTGATTTTGCAGTCACTGTGTGGAATCACCTTTCGGGACCGATTAACGAAACAACAGTGCCACTGTTCATGAGGTGGGCTCTCAAAAAGCCTATATTGCAAATTTGGTGAAAAAAATCCAAAAAATGACTGTTTTACAAGTCTGCGTTGCGCAGTTTCCACGCACACTCGTAACTTTGTAAATTTGTAATATTTTCACTTCAGATTTTTAACATTGTCATTTTCCCACACCTCTTTATGCACAGTGCAGCTGTCATTTTACACATCCTGGCCGAAATATGTTTCCACTCACGTGGCCCACAGTGGCGCGGTCGCTGTGTGAAATCAGTGTTCTGGACACATTAGCAAAATCACGGTGAGACTATTCATGAGTGGAGGTCCTAAAATGCCTATGTTGAAAATTTGGTAAAACAAATAGAAACATAGAAACATAGACTTTGACGGCAGATATGGACCGCTTGGCCCACCTAGTCTGCCCATTTCCCTACCTAGAGGATAAGCTGCAGATCCTATTTAACCAACAGCCTATTTCTTCCTACCCCCCACAAAAATTGCCTTGTCTGTCCCATGCATTCTTGAATTCTCCCACAGTTTTAGACCCCACAACCTCCTCAGGAAGGCTGTTCCATGCGTCCACCACCCTCTCTGTGAAAAAATGCTTCCTCACATTGCCCCGAACCGCCCCCCCCATCTTTAAATTGTATCCCCTTGTTCTTGCACGTCTCTTTTTCTGAAAGATGCTACCCTCTTGGACTTTGTTGATTCCACTGAGGTGCTTAAAAGTTTCTATCATGTCCACCCTATCCCTCCTTTCCTCAAGGGTATACATATTAAGCTCCTTTAGTCTTTCCTCATATGGCTTCTCTTGCAGACCCTGCACCATTTTAGTTACATAAAAACATAGAAACATAGACTTTGACGGCAGATAAGGACCACTTGGCCCACCCAGTCTGCCCATTTCCCTACCTATTGGATAAGCTGCAGATTCTAGTTAACCAACAGCCTATTTCCTGCAACCCCCCACTATAATTGCCTTATGTCTGTCCCATGCATGTTTGAATTCCTCCACTGTTTTAGACCCCACAACCTCTCCAGGAAGGCAGTTCCATGCGCCCACCACTCTCTCCGTGAAAAAGAATTTCCTCACATTACCCCTGAGCCGTCCCCCCTCTAACTTTAAATTGTGCCCCCTTGTTCTTACACATCTCTTTTTCTGAAAGATGCTACCCTCCTGGACTTTGTTGATTCCCTTGAGGTACTTAAAAGTTTCTATCATGTCCCCCTGTCCCTCCTTTCATCAAGGGTATACATATTAAGCTCTCTCAGTCTCTCTTCATATGGTTTCTGATGTAGACCCTGCACCATTTTAGTTGCCCTCCTCTGGACTGCTTCCATCCTGTCTATGTCCTTGCGTAGATGAGGTCTCCAAAACTGCATACAGTACTCAGATGGGGTCTCACCAACTGCTCTGTATAGAGGGATAGCCACTTCCTTTTCTACTTGTGATGCCCCTCCTATGCCATCCCAGTATCCCCTGGCTTTCCCTACTGACTTCTCACATTGCACACCACCTTTAGGTCATCTGATATGACTACACCTGATCCCTTTCCATTATTGTTGTTGTTAGTACCTCCCTGCTATTGTGTACTCTTCTCCTGGATTTTTATTTCCCAGGTGCATTACTTTGCACTTCTTTGCATTGAATCTAAGTTGCCATATGTCTGACCGTTCCTCCAACCTTGCCAAGTCCCTTCTCATCCTTTCTACCCCCCCCTTGTGTATCAACTCTGTTACAGATCTCTGTGTCATCCGCAAAGAGGCATACCTTTCCTTCCAGACCCTCTGCAATGTCACCTATAAAGATGTTAAAGAGGACTGGACCCAGTACTGAGCCCTGAGGTACTCCACTAGTAACCCCCCTTTCTTCAGAATGTGTTTCATTCACTATTACCTTCTGAACTGCCTCCATCCTGTCTATGTCCTTGCGGAGGTGGGGTCTCCAGAACTGGACACAGTACTCCAGATGGGGTCTCACCAACTGTCTGTATAGGGGGATAACAACTTCCTGTTTTCTGCTGGTGATGCCTCTCCGTATACATCCCAGTATCATCCCAGACCTCCCTACCGCCTTCTCACATTGCTTGCCAACCTTAAGGTCACCTGATATGATTACCCCCAGGTCCCTTTCCATTTTTGTTGTTACTACCTCCCCCATGTTGTGTAATCTTCCCCTGGGTTTTGTTTCCCAGGTGCATTATTTTGCACTTCTTTGCACTGAATCCAAGCTGCCATACTTCTGACCATTCCTCCAACCTTGCCAAGTCCCTTCTCATCCTTTCTATGCCTCCTTGTGTATCAACCCTGTTGCAGATCTTTGTGTCATCTGCAAAAAGGCATACTTTTCCTTCCATTCCCTCTGCAATGTCACTTATAAAGACATTAAAAAGGACTGGACCCAGTACTGAACCCTTTGGCACCCCACTAGTAACCCCTCTTTCTTCAGAGTCGACACTCCCAGGCTGGTTAATTTGACTATTAATCTTTTGTGTGGGACTGTGTCAAATGCCTTGCTAAAGTCTAGGTAGGCCATGTCCACAGCCCCTCTGTGGTCTACTACTTTGGTCACCCAGTCAAAGAAATCAATTAGATTCATCTGACATGACCTTCCCACTGTGAACCCATGCTGCCTTGGGTCCTGTACTCCACTGGCCTCTAGGTACTCAATAATTCTTTCCTTCAGATGTGATTCCATCACTTTCCCTACCACAGAGGTCAAACTGACAGGTCTGTAGTTTCCTGTCTCTGTCTTGGTCCCACTTTTGTGAAGGGGAATCACATCTGCCTTCCTCCAGTTCTCAGGTACCACACCATCCTCCCATAATTTGTTAAAAAGGGTAGTCAGTGGTGTCGCTAGTTCTCTGCTTAATTCTTTTAGAATTCTGGGGTGAATTCCTTCTAGTCCCATTGCTTTGTCCACCTTCAGTTTTAGGAGTTCTTGCAGAACCTGTTCTTCTGTGAAAGGACTGGGATCGACCCCACCTATCCAGAGTGATTCTGTTAATTGGATTAGGCACCTTCCCCACCTCCTGTTTTGTGAATACTGAACAGAAATATTCATTCAGTATCCCTGCTTTTTCACTGTGCCTCTCTGCCCACCCACCGTCCATTCTATTCAGCCTCACTATCCCTCCCTTTGTCTTTCGATGCTCCCTGATATACCTATAACAAGTTTCATCCCCCTTCTTAACCGAGCTAGCTATCTTTTCCTCAGTTTGGGCCTTTTCTATTCTGACTACCCTCCCTGCTTTGTTCTGTCTTAACTGGTACAGTTCTCTGTCCTGCTCCTTCTGTGTTTCCTTATACTTCCTAAATGCTATCTTTTTCTCCTTAACCTTCACTGCCACCTCTTTTGAGAACCATAGTGTCTTTTTCTTTCGTTTTGATAACTCCGGTCATGAACAGTGTCACTGTGATTTTGTTAATCACCAAAATAATTGTATTACAGACGTGCATTGTGCTGTTTCTATGCACGCTCGTGACGTCATCAGTTTTTCATATTTTCACTCCAGATTTTCACCGCTGCCATTTTTTTACACTTCCCTATGAACAGTACAGTTGTCATTTTTCACATCCTGCCTGAAATGTGTTTTTGCATGTGTCACACAATGGCGCAGTTGCTGTAGAAAATCAATGTTCGGACCAGATTAACAAAATCACAGTGACACTGTTCATGACTGGAGTTCCAAAAATGCCTGTGTTGAACATTTGGTTAACAAATCCCCCAAATAATTGCGTTATGGCCGTGCATTGCGCAGTTTCTATGCACACTCCTGATGTCACCAATTTTCCATATTTTCACTCTAGATTTTCAATAATGCCATTTTTCCCACCTCCTCATGAACAGTGCAGCTGTCATTTTTCACATCCTGCCCAAACTGTGTTTTTGCACCTATGCCACCAAAATGCAGTCACTGTACAAAATCACCTTTCGGCAAACAAACTCACAGTGCCACTGTTCATGAAGTGGGGTAACAAACGGCCTATGTTGAAAATTTGGAGTGAAAATACCAACAAATGCCCTTGGCATTAGGGTTTTCAACTGCAATATCCCACCCTGTACAGACTGACAGGCATCAGGGGTGTGTGTTAGCATTGCTGGCTGAAATGCTCACGGTATTCCACCCCCCCCACCCTTCAGCCAGTGACAGGTGTCGAGATGTGCCTTAGACTCTTCAGCCCCAGTGTTCACCCCATTCTCCTACACTGCGCCCATGTCAGTATATTCCCTTATGGACTGGGTTGAGCATAAGGCCCAAAAACCCCAAGGCACATTGCATCACTTGTCCATCTCTACAGGGCAGGGTGAGGTGAAATGGCATGAGCGTTATGGCCAAGGACCCAAAGGCACAACCCAGTGCCTGTCACTCTCTGCATGGTGGGGCTGGGGTCAGCGTCAGTTCATTACTTCACTGCCAATCCTATTGTGCATCTCTCTAACTCCTGCACTACCAATGCCAGTGCCAGCAAGCCAACATTCAGCATTGACAAATGCTTGTTAATGGATAGCATGGTAGGCAAGTGTTATACAGTAAGGGAAAGGGAGTTCCACAGAGCAGGGAGCTGGTGGGCAAAGGCTATTTTCCTAGCATGTAAGCAAGGTGTGGCCAGGGCGAAGGAGTGGTGGTCTCATGAGCACAGGGAGTAGCCAATGCTGGGAGCTGAGGCTAATAATGAGGAAAGGTAACAGGAAAGGGTGTTGAACCAGAATTTAGTAATAAAGGTTGCAAAATGTGCCAGATGACGATCAGTGAGAGAGAGCAAGGAGAAAGCTTGGTAGAGGAGGCAGTGATGGGTGCAGTAAGGGAGATTAGAGGCAAAATAGCAGAATAATGGGTCTAATTTAGCAAGGGAGGATTGTGGCACTGAACTATAGACCACAGCTGCATAATTAAACAAAGAAGGATAAGCTTAGAGATTATTTCCCTCCTTAAGGGGCAGAGAGGCTGTCCTTATGCCTATAGAGCATACCTAGTTTTGGATGCATTTTGTTGTGAATAGAATCCAAGTGCAGGGAGAAGTCCAGTTTGGTGTCTGGCCAGATACCCAAGTATTTGTATGATTCAACTGTTGCAATTTTGGAGCCATCGAGGGCGTAAAACGAGGGGGGAGATGTCATTTTGGTTAGTTTCTGGGCAATGGCAAATGCCATAGCTACCATTTTCTTAGTGTTGCATTTGAGTGATTTGTCTTCAAGCCGTGTTACGGTATTCGCAAAGTCAGTTTGTAGGATAGGTTCAACCTGGGCTAGGGAGGGACCGGAAGCGAAGATCATGGTATTGTCAGCGTACATTTGAACATGTGAGTTAGAACAGGCAGAAGGAAGGTTATTTATGAATAAGAAGAATAGGGTTGGTCCCAGGATCGACCCCTGAGGAACACCAGCCAGAATGGGGAAGGGATCGGATTTGGTTTCCCCAAGCTGGACGAATTGAAACCTATCTGTTAAGTAGGCCTTGAACCATTCAGTAGGGGATGGTAGGTAAGAGGGAAGTAGGTCGAACCAGTACTTGGCAATGCAGATAAAGACATGGATGTGCCTTCTGTGTGAGAGGGAGGGAGGGAAGGTTTAAGGAGGAGAGGAGAGCGCAATTATGAGTCCAAAGTGGGGAGTTGATAGGGAAGCGGCAGAAGGAGTGGAGGAGGGTATCTAGGTGGGTGAGGGTGGCAGTGGAGGCCAAAGCATAGATAACACCACCATAATCAAACAGGGGGAGGTTGGTCTTAGAGAGCAGGATGTGGTGGAGGTGAAGGGGGATTCAATCCTTATTTTGATAGAGTACTCAGAGTTTGAGGTGAAGTTCTGCACACATGGAGTCGATATGGACGGTGTAGTCAAGGTGCTGATCAAGCCAGAGACCCAGGTATTTATAGGAGGTTACAGAGTCAAGGGTGGATCCATCCAAGGTGGTAAAGGAGGGGCAGAGGTGCAGCTTAGCCAGCTTGTGGGGGGCTCCCAAAAACCATGGAGATGGTTTTCTCGGTATTGACTTTGAGAGTTGTCTTGAAACCAATGGAGGACATGGTTGAAGATGGATTGGAGGTTAGGGTGGACGAAGTTGGGGGGGAAGGACCGGAGGTGTAAAGGAGTGTGTCGTCAGCAGAGGTAGATCCTAGAGTGTTGGAAGACAGTTGGAAGGTCAATGATAAATAATGAAAGAAGAATTGGACCAAGAATGGATCCTTGGGGTACTCCAGAGAGGATGGGGAGGAGAAGCGATACAGAGTTGCCTACTAAGACTGACTGTATCCTACCACAGAGGTAGGAGCTAAACCACTTTACACTGCAGGAGGACAGACCAGCTCAGTGGAGTTTTTGTAGGAGAAGTGGGTCAGAGATGGAGCCGAAGGCTTTGGCGAGGTCTATAAAAATCACTGTGGTGATGTGCCCGTGGTCCATGGCAGCAAGGATAGAGTTAGAGATTCAGAGGACAAAGGAGATCTGATAGTGGAATGTCTTTTGCAGAAGCCAGATTGGTAGTCAGAGAAGAAATTTGAGGAGGAGAGGAAGTCAGACAACCTGGAGAGGATCAGTGCTGCCTCTTGGAGCTTGGCTACTGTAGGGAGAAGGGAGATGGAGTGGCAGTTGCTTGGAAGAGATGGATCCCCACCCTTGGGGAGGGGGATTACTCTGGCAAGTTTCCATGGAGTGTGGAAAGAGTTGTTGGTTAAGGAGAGATTGAGGATGTATGTGAGGGGGTTGGTGATAGCTGAGGCAGAGAGGCACAGGAGTAAAGGATGGAGGCCATTAGGGCTTGATTTGGTGGTATTTAAGAAGATTAGGGCATGCTAGACTTCTTAGGAGGAGATGGGGGAGTCGAAGTCTGCAGAGTGGGGTAGGGAGTAGGGGGGAGGGTAAGTCAGGGAGTGCATAGGATGTGAAGTGTTTGTTGAAGATGGATGCCACTGTTGAAGAGTCCGAGATTAGTGCCTCATTTTTAGCAAGGGTAGGGGAGGTGGTATGGTAGGGGGGTTGAGGAGGTAATTAATGGTTGGCCAGAAGGAAAACAGGCTGGGATTATGGGAGAGGTGAGATTTGAGGTAGTTAAACTGGGCTTGGTAAATTTCTTTGGTGCACCTGTTCCTGAGGGAGCAGTATTCCTGGAGGCATAAGGAGGAGCCACTGGCTTTGAAGAGTTACCAGGCACTGTCTCTAGCTTTACAAAGAGAGATTTCAGGTGTAATTCAAGGTAGATGTTGACATCTTACCCGGGTTGTGCAGAGGGGTGCATGACGGTCCCAGATCAAGGTTAGGGTGGAGTTGAAGTGTTGGAGGGCCATGTTGACATCACTGGATGAAAGGACAGGAGTCCAGTCTGCTGAGTGGAGGTCAGAGAGAAGGAGGTCAGGGGATGCACATTTGAGTGCATGGTAGGTAATGTATTTGAGGGCGAATGGGGAAGATGAGCCTGCCTAATGCAGTAGATAATGCAATGGTTGCTTACTGCGTTAGGTAGGACGCCAGCTGATGAGATGCGATGGGGGTGGAAAGAGAGGATCCAATCAAGAAGGGTGTGTTTGGAGGAGTGGGGGTTGAGACAGGTGTGGTCAAAGATACGTTGAGTAAGGTTGAGAGCCTCAATGGCGTGTCTTGTAGTACTGGACAATGGAGAGAGCCAGTTAAGATTGAAGTCTCCCAGCATCAGTAATTCCCTTGCTGAGGAAAGGGAGGTGATGGTGTTAATGCAGGAGATGAGGAACTGGGGGGGGTGAGTTTGGGGAGGCATAAAGGGTGCAAATAAAGATGGAGCTGGTGGATGGGAGGGCTATGCAGGCAAGGGGAACTTCATAGGATGTTGGCACAGTTTTGTGGTAGATGATGGAACAGGGGATAGAGTTCCGAATGTACATGGCCACGCCTCCACCCCTCCTAACATGGTCCTGACAGTAGATATCAAAGCCAGGTAGAGCAAGACTAGAGTCGGGGATCTGGGAAGAGAGCCATGACTCAGAGATGCAGAGTACATCTAGTGGGTGCTGAGATGTCCAAACTTTTAGCAAGTCTATTTTAGGGAGAAGACTACAGGCATTTACATGGTAAACATGGGGTCCTTTACAGGGGATGGAGTTATGATTGGAGGCAGGTGGGCCAGGGTTGGGTTCTTCATTGCCTGAAAGGAGGAGGAGAAGTAGGAGGAGGGAAGGTAGGAGATGTTTAGTGACAAGGAAGCACAGAGTTAGGGGCTGCATGATGAGTGGGAGAAACTAAAGGGGGAGGGGGTGAATGGAATGAAGAGTTGTGAGAGAATTGCTGTCCCAGTTAGCAGTGAGGTAGGTAGGGGGTACAGTGGCCACTAGTGATCATTTATGATAGGATGCAAATGGGAAAGTGGGGTGTTAAAAGAAAATTGGTTTAAGCTAAAAAGGCACTACAGTTATAAAATTAAGGCTGCAAGTCACAAAACATGAGCTCACTAATGTAACTGACTGTGCAACATGTAAAGAATTGTATGTTCAGTAATTTAAAAGGCTAAGCAGCATTTAAGAATTATATGCAGTATTTCATTAATTCTACAGAGAGGAGAGAGTCTATTTGAAAAAAAGATCAGAGATAACTTTGTTAAACACTGAAAGAAATACAGTACAACTTAAAGTCAGTATATGGATCTAATAAAGGGAAATTAAGAAAAATAATTAAAATTGGTATGTTTGCTTGCACGCATGCGCAAGAAACATTTCATGACAGCTTAGTAGAGAAGCGGGCTTTTGGAGGTGTGGCACTGTGGGGGCCAATGCCCCCAGTGCCTCTTGAGGCTTGGCCCTCTTTCCCCAATGCGGTGGCATGCTGCTGCTGACACTAGTTCAGCCAGTGTGCCACCAACTTGAAACGAATCCACCACTGCAATGAGGGAGCTACCCGTCATTGCAGAGCAGTGTCTTGCCTGGTGTAACATTTCTTATAACATGGCGGTGGGTGTCAGCTGTTGCCGCCCGGCTCAGAGTCAACATGAAGGCTGACTTGGGGTTTCCCAATCCCCCTGTTGGCATGCCCCCATCGCCAGTTCATTTGCCGAAGGGGTAGCCCAATCCCTGTCAGCAGGATGCACCCCCCCAATTTGTTATGTGCCGAGGGGGTGCCCAATCCCCCTCGGCTCATGTACTCCCACCCCCCACCACACTGTATGACTCATGGGGGTGACCAATCCCTGTCAGCTCTAGTACCCACCTCCCCAACAAACACCCGGCCAGGTGAAATGCTGGGAGCCCACCCCAGCATGCCAAAAGTGTCCCACAATGTCTTTTTTTTATTTTAAATCCTGTAAAAAAAGAAAACAGTTCTTTGTTGAGCCCCATGCCTCCTCCCCCAACCTGCACCCACCCGCTGCATCCTCTACCTCCACACACACACCCTCACCCCATACTTACCTCTGGAGCTCGGTGCAGTGATCTTCAATGGACCGGGGAACACGTCTGCACTCTTCAAAGCTGACCACGAACTGAAGAAATGCCAGTAAGCTGTATAATGGCATAAATGTTTTTTTTTTTCAAATTTGGTGCATATCTCAGCCATTTTTTAAAATTTTAGCACCACATTTTCAACATGGGGTTCTTGGGACACCACCTCATGAATTCAGTTACTGTCATCTTGTTATTCAGTCCCAAAAGGTGATTTTGCAGTCACTGCGTGGAATCACCTTTCTGGACCGATTAATGAAATGGCAGTGTCACTGTTCATGAGGTGGGCTCTCAAAAAAGCCTATGTTGCAAATTTGAGTGAACAAATTCCCAAAATGACTGCGTTATGGCGTGCATTCATGAGTTTCTATTACGCATATATAACTTCAGTGAATTTGTAATATTTTCACTCCAGGTTTCTCAACATTGGCATTTTTCCACACCTCCTTATGAACAGTACAGGTATCATTTTCACATCCTGCCCGAAATGTGTTTTCACACCTGTGGCACACAATGGTGTGGTCGCTGGGGAACCTCAACTTTGGGACAGATTAACAAAATCACAGTGCCACTGTTCATGGAGAGGAGGTCCCAAAATGCCTATGTTGAAAATGTGATTAAAAAATCCCAAAAATAATTGGTTATGGACGGTGTTGCACAATTTCAATGCGTGTCATGAATTTTCATATTTTCACCCAGATTTTCAACATTGCCATTTTTTACACCTTCTCATGAACAATACAGTTGTCATTTTTCACATCCTGCCCTAAATGGGTTTTTGTGCCTGTGGTGCCAAATGGCACAATCGCTGTGCAAAACCACCTTTCGGCTAACAAACTGATAGTGCCGCTCTTCATGAGGTGGGGTCACAAAAAGCACATGTTGATAATTTGGAGTGAAAATACCAACAAACGCCTACGGCGTTGGGGTTTCTAACTGTAACACTCCACCCTGTAGAGACTGACAGGCATCAGGGGTGTGACTTGGGATCATCAGCTGTAATGCTTACGCCATTCCACCCCCACACCCACCCTGCAGCCAGTGACAGGCATGAGGTGTGCCTTGCAGTGCTCAGCCCCAAAGTTCACCCCATTCTCCTATACTGCACCCACCTCAGCATATTTCCTTATGGAATGGGGTAAATATAAGGCCCAAAGACCCCAAAGCACACCACGACACTTGTCAGTGTCTACAGGGTAGAGTGAGTTAAAACGCCATGAGTGTTATAGCTGATGACCCAAAGGCACACCCAAATGCATGTCAGTCTCTGCACGGGTTGGCGTCAGTTCAATACTTTACTGTCATTCTATTATGCATTTCTAACTCCTGCACTACCAATGCCAATGCCATCAAGACAACATTCAGCATTAACAAATGCTTGTTAATATCTTAACTTCTCTCTCTCTCTCTCTTTCTCCTGTCCATTCTCTTTGCCACTTAATTAGCTTGCTTCATCTTTTTTGTTCTCTTTAAAAAAATAATCCTGCAATAACTATCACTACTTTCTGAACTGATGCCCCAATCTGCGGTAAAACTGCCAGCTCGCCTTCGGCTGACACAAATGTGTCAGCAGCCCATGTAGAATACTATTTGACCTTGTTTTATATACTGGTGTATATTTTTGTTCACCTGGATAAGGAAAAGCTGCTTTTGGTATTATTATAAATACTATTATTTCAGGAGTGACTTTAGATTTGCTTTTGTAAATAAGTGAGATCATAATTTGTTTTGCCATCCCCCATGCAGATAAAAGGTAGAATTAAATATGATGTGAACAAAGGCACTTCAAGTAAAACTACCAATTGAGGAACAGACTCAGTACAGGACCTGAGATTTCATTGTAAGCTCTGCTGATATGCAATATTACTTATCAACACCTATCCACCTTGTATTTACCTCTTCATGTTGAAACGAAGAGCTGTACAACTCAAGAGAGTAACAAAAAGCCTGCAGCAGCATTTTATTACAGAAACGTCCATTTGCATGCCCCATGTTTGCATGCCCCATCTACAGGGTGCATGTTTGCATACCCCATCTGCAGGGTGCATGTTTGCATGCCCCATCTGCAGGGTGCATTTTTGCATTCCCCATCTGCAGGGTGCATGTTTCCATGCTATGTAGACTACATGTAGTGCTTGTTTCTGTTCCAGGACTCAATTAAGGACTAAACCTTGGCTTACTGCAGGCGTGGTTACGATTTCATTTTTAGTATGTTTAAAGGACTGCTCTGCTCCCTCCATAACATTCCACTTTTGTCTTTTTCTACGCATAGTCTCTCGGTGTTATTGTTTAATTGTGCATTTGGAACATCATGCAATGACTTGTTGATAGTCCCTTTTCATCCTTTCCACCCCATCTTGCATATCAACCCTGTTGCAGATCTTTGTGTCATCTGCAAAGAGACATACTTTTCCTTCCAGTCCCTCTGCAATGTCACTTATAAAGACATTAAAAAGGATCGGCCCCAGTACTGAACCCTGCAGTACCCCACTAGTAACCCCCCTTTCTTCACTGTGGACTCTATTTACTATTACCCTCTGTGTCCTGTTGTGCAGCCAGTGTTTTACCCAGGCTACCACCCTGGGACCCACTCCCAGGCTGGCTAATTTGTCACTCTCTGCTCTGGCTCTCACTCTCTGCAAGGTGGCAAGATGGGGGTGGCAGTTTGGCACTACTGCAATATCTCACTGCCATTTCTATTATGCATCTGTCACTCCTGCACTACCAATGCCAATACCAGCAAGCAAACATTTGGCATTGACAAATGCTTGTTATCATTTAAAGAAGTACATGAAAAAAAGTCATGATAGAGGACCTGTAGATAGTATATCTGTGAACTTGAGTAAAGCATGGGATATGGATCTGCATACGAGATTAAGTCATAAAATGAAAAGGGAAGGTATTACTTGAAACATTGTACAATTGTTTAAAAAACTGATGGAAATGGAAGACAAGAAGTAATCAATAGTATCATTTCTGAATGGCATCAAGTAACAAGGCAAGATGAGGCAGCATGGTTTGGTGCAGGCCAGGGAACCAGGAGACACAGGACATCTATGCTCAAAATCCACTGAGGCACTTATAGACTTTGTGACTCTAAATAAATTCTTAACCTCTCAGTGCTTCAGTCCAGTAAAAATGAGTAAAAGATGGACCCCAGTGAAATAAGAAACTGCAGCATATTTGTGACGCCCTTTGGCAAATAAACAGTACACAATTAATTTAAAAAAATGCTTTAAGGATTAGAGTTAGAACCCAGTTGTTTAAACATATTCATAAGTGACCTACAGTAAGGGCAAGAGCAGCTAGGTTTATATATTCGGTATCTATAAGTACTTCAGCACCTTGTTTACCTCTGGCTACAAAGAAATATTTGAACTGATGTCTTTGAGCAGACAACCCCTCCAATCACTTAGCACTGTAACTGCTCCCTCACGGAAACACAGCACTTGAACATTTGCCCAGCAGCACAAGGAACCACATTGTTCCATCTTTCCCTTTTCATGCTGGAGCTCGGTAATAGGTTTACAGTGCAGAGCAGTGTTGGCCTTTTCTGGTGAGCTTCATTAAAATGCACAAGCTTTCCTACTTTAGCCGAGGGGTGGGCTGAGCCCCTGTGGCACTTTCCATTAAACACAGAAGCCCATGTGAAAGCTGCCTGTTTGATTTTTCTGGATGGAAGTTTTTCTCAGTCAGTCCCCCTTTCAGCTTTCAATAATGCAACAACTTTTGTCAGAACAAGATGCTGCATATTGGCTGGGCTATCCTGGGAAAATAAGTTGTAAAAATGAACTTGATCTTATCCTTCTGGAGGGCCAGGGTGCATACACTCTCTTGAATGCATGTTTTATTCAGTTGCTGGTGACTATATTCTAAACAAAATATTAGTAATGGAATGTTTTGCTTGGTGTGTTGTGCTTACGTTCAATATTTGTTTCAGCTGTCTCCACATGGAATATCTAGGACATTCTTACACACATTTTGTACTTGCTTACATGAATTACATTATGTCCACACATGAATAA
Source organism: Neoceratodus forsteri (assembly GCA_016271365.2). Classification (NCBI taxonomy): domain Eukaryota; kingdom Metazoa; phylum Chordata; order Ceratodontiformes; family Ceratodontidae; genus Neoceratodus; species Neoceratodus forsteri. The sequence goes on along the minus strand of CM057456.1, from coordinate 43,281,284 downwards.
AGGACACAATAATGACATAGATGGCATTAAGCTTTTGCTTATCTTTTTATCTACTAGAGAAAGTAACAATCTATAACAGAGAAACATGGATAATTCTCCAGTTAGTAAACTGCAAATAGACTAAGGCAAAACCATAATGCAGGAGGGACATGTTGCTGGGATGTGAGGTAAGTACAGGGGGTGTGGGACAATGGTGAACCAGAAGGTGCTATTGGAGTTGAGAAATTGTCTCAGCTGTAGGAGGTTCTAGGCCATGAGAGTAGAAATTGAAACTGCAAGGACTGAAATATATCACTTTAGAGCAGGAGCCATCAGACCCAATCGGGCACCATTGCCACAACCACCCACAAGGCCAGTGCAGGCCAGAGAAGGGGACTGAATAGTAGTGGGGGGAGGAAAGAAGGAGGGGGAGTCCAGCCTGAGAAACTGGAACTATGCACAAGCAATAGGTTTGCATATTGCAACAAGAAGTACCTCAATCTGCCCCACAAGACAAGAGGGAACCAGCATACCTATCAGGCAGGCAGTACTGGAGAGCATACCAGGGGTGGGAATGTTACATGGAGTGGGGGATTCAATTCTGTGGGGTAAAGGGAGGGATCTGGGTCTCATGCCCGACAGGTAAGAGGTTGTCTGCTGTTTCCCTGGAGTGACAGCTGGTCGACTTCTAATCAAACCACACAAAAGTGAGGGTCCTGGATTTCAGAAGGTCCTATTTTAAAAAGATGGGGGAATACTTCACGGGTGCACTGCCCGGGGGGGGGGGCTTGGGTGGAGTGGAGGAATAGTGGGTAGAACTAAAAGGGGGGATAGAGAAGGCAAGAAACCTCTGCATCAGGCATGTAAACAAAAACAAGAGGAACAAGCATTTGTCAGTGCCGAATGTTTGCTTGCTGGTATTAGCATTGGAAATGCAGGAGTTAGAGAGATGCAGAATAGAAATGGCAGTGAAGTACTGAACTTCACGCCAACCCCACCTCCACCCTGTAGAGACGGACAGGCATTGGGGTATGCATTTGGGTCATCACCCATAATGTTCATGCCATTTCACTTCACCCATCCTGCAGACACGTGTTGAGGTGTGCCTTGGGGTGTTCGGATTTACAGTCACCCCATTCCATAAGGACATACACTGAAATGGGTGCAGTGTAAGAGAATGGGGTGAACTCTGAGGCTAAAGAGTCCAAGGCACACCTCGATGCCTGTCACTGGCTGCAGGGTGATGGGATGGAGGTGGAATGGCATGAGCATTACAGTTGGCAATCCAAAGGCACACCCCTGATGCCTGTCAGTCTGTACAGGGTGAGACATTATGGTTAGAAACCCTAACACCCCAGTTTGTTGGTATTTGCACTACAAATTTTCAACATGGCCTTTTTGTAACCCCCACCTCATGAAAGCATTTTGGGCCCCTTCTCATGAACAGTGGCACTGTGATTTTGTCAATGTGACCCGAACGTTGAGTTTCCACAGCGACCGTGCCATTGTGTGCCAGATGTACGAAAACACAGATCAGGTAGAATGTGAAGAATGACAGCTGTACCATTCATAGAAAGCTGTGAAGAGATGGCAATGTTGAAAATCTGTAGAGCAAATATTAAAAATACTTGAACTTCCAGGCTTTTTTTTTAACTTGTATAGTTTTTTATTAACCATGTTAAAATACAGGTCCAGTCATACAATTAATACATGAATTACAATCTATAGTTCTTAATACATTGCTCTTAACCATTCTTTTCTTATGGTATGTTTCTAGATTGTTCATCAGTCAATTTCAATTGAAGCAAGTTTGGAGGATCCAAAGTCCATGCTCTTTGGCAGTCAGTTCTCTGTACCGGTGTGTCAATTCTATTCTCAGTTCTATACAATTTATATACATCTCCCAAACTATGACCGTTTCCTGCAATTACCTATTCAGCAATGTCTGCTATTCCATTGAGTACAAAAAATGAAAAAAGCAGACAAACCACATTAAACAAAATAAAAAATTAAAAACAACTTGTGTGGAGTCTTGTTTCTTATGTTGACAAGTTTTAAATGCATTTACTGTGTTATGATTAAGTTAACATTTAGTAGCTTTTTAGTGGTGTGACTTGTTTGATAGTGAGTTCATATAGGACATCTCTTTATCTAGATTTTCTTCTCTAGTTAGCAAAGTATTAGATGAGACCTTAAATTGATTACCAAGGAAGTAACTGTTGTTCTATCACTGTTATTCCATCCCTTTTCTCTACGTAGTCATAAAAGGGTAGCCATCTAGAATTAAATTTGTCTGTTACTAACCTCAGACGAGCTGTGGTCCCTTCCATGGCTTTAATGTTTTCAACATTAGCTCTCCACAGGTCGTGTGAAAGAGGATGTGGACTGAGCCAATGTTGTGTGATAGTTTTTAATGCTGCTATTAAAATATAAAATAAATATTTTTGACCTGCTGTTGTAACCTCCTTTGAGGGAGGCCAACCACTACATTTATACCATTTAGGCTATTTTCTACCTGAAAGCTCTCTTGGATTGCTTCTGTTACATCCCTCCAGTAATTGATAATATGTGGGCAGCCCCAAAAAATATGTGAAAATGTTCCCTTTTGCCCACAGGCTCTCCAACATCTGTCCACAAAGGATGGGGAATAAGGAGAAGAGATTATTGGGGTTATAAAAAATCTGGAAGTAACTTTCCAATGGTATTCTCTCCACAATGGGGAGCTTGTTGTTTTGCTTACCCCGATTCACACCTTGGACCAATCTTCCTCTGTCAGTGTTATAGAGAGCTCCTCCTGCCATCTCGGCTCTATAGCTTGGATCGCTAGAATGCTCATCCATTCCTGTATGGTTTTGCATATAAAGGATATGTAGCCCCTCAAATCTCCTGAATGACTTTTTTTGGTGGGTTAACATCAATGGTTGTGCTATGGGTTCTGTGAGTGCATCTACACCTACCCGTGTAAGTACGTAGTGCCTAAATTGTAAATATTTATAGAAGTCTCTCTGTGGGATGTTAAATTCCTGTTGCAAATTTGCAAAACTTTTGATTACTTCTTCTTGAAGAAACTGGGTAAGAAAGATTAGCCCTTGTTCCTCTAAGTCACTAAACAATGATCCTCAGCTGTAGTGGGAAACTGGGATAAGTATAGTAAAGGTATATATTTCCCATACCGGTCTGATAATCTCCCAACTCTGTCTAATTTGTGTCCAAATCAATACTGCTTGTTTAGTCCAGGGATTTTTAATTGTATTGATCTCCGATGGTACCACTGTCCATGGCAGGTGCCACAGGGGAGTTGATGGGTTGGCATTTTGTTCCATCTGATGCCATCCACTCTGGCACTCTGCAGACAACATTTTTAAAATGGGTTGACTTTGGGCTGCTTGATAATAATTGTAAAAATTAGGAACACCTAATCCTCCTCTAGTCCTTGGTTCTGTTAATAGGTTCCATCGTTACCTAGGTCTCCTTCCCGTCCATATAAACCTGCTCAGTTTAAGTTTAAGCTCTTTCCAGTCCTTTTTGGTAAAAGGTAAGGGATGGCAGGCGAATTAGAACAGATATCTAGGTAATATATTCATTTTTACAGTCTCCACTCGATTTGATAGTGTAAAAGGTAGATTCTGCCAACGATTGATATCTGTGAATGTCTGTTGTTTCAGCAACCCGTAATTACTGCGATAGATCAGGATAGATCAGGATGCCCAAATATCTAATTTTTATCTTTGGCCCAATTAAAGGGTATGTTTAAATTATTCCCTATCTTTTTCTTCCATTTAATCACAATCATTTTGGATTTCTCTCTATTTACTTTGAATCCTGAAATATTTCCAAATTGGTGTAATAAATTTAAAAGTGGAGGAAGGGAAGTCTCTGGATTACTCAAATATATTAAAGTATCATCTGTGTACATCGAGACCTTGTTCAGGGCCTGTTCCACCCTAATCTCCTCTATATTATCTTTCTTCCTGATGACCTGAGCTAGAGGCTCAATACTTAAGGCAAATAATAGTGGGGAGAGTGGACACCCTTGATGGGTGCCTCTATTTACATTAAATCTTTCCAAGAGTGTTCCATTAACCCTCACTCTAGCAGTCAGATTTTGATATGCTAGCATTACCCATTTAAGAAAATTCCCTTCTATCCCCATCTGCTTTAGAATTTCTTGCATATACTCCCAATTAAGGCAGTCGAATGCTTTTTCCGCATCTAGAAATAGGGTTATTTGGGGAGTATCTATTTTAGTTTGGGCTGTTAAAATATTAAGTAACCTGATGTTGTCGGAAAGGTGTCTATGGGGTATGAACCCAGATTGATCAGGATGCACCAGGGTTTCTATGTAATTCTGTAATCTAGTGGCTGTCACTTTAGTTAGAAGTTTGAAATCTTGATTCAGCAATGAAATAGGTTGATAAGACTCACATTGTATTTTAGATTTTCCTGGCTTTGGGATTACTGAAATTATAGCTTTGGACCACGATCTAGGAAACCCATTTTCTTCCAAATTTGTGTTCATCACTACTGTTAATTTTGGGACTAATATTTTCCTAAATTTTTTATAAAATTCAATGGGAAACCCATCTGAACCAGGGGATTTACTTGATGGAAGTTGAAGTATAATGGAGTTCAATTCCTGCTCTGTAATTGGTGCTGATAAAACCTTTTGTGCCTCTACTGGTAGTTTGGGGTGTGACAAGTTCCTTAGAAATTGTTTTGTTCCCTCCACCACCTCCTGCAGCTGCTTGCCCTCTGAATACATATTTTTATAATGTTGCATAAATTGCTGAGCTATAACCATCGGTTGTCTCCACACTTCATTGATCTGAGTGCTGCTAAGGATACACTGAACATATCTACTGGCTTGGGTTTTCCTAAGTCAGACTGCTAACAGTTTCGTGGCTCGTGGTCCTCCTTCATAACACTTTTGAGTAGGGAATCTTAACAACTCTTCCACTCTCCTGTTATCCAGGGATTGCAATTCTGTCCAGGCTTGAGTGAGTTCTTTTAAGATCTTAGAATTAGCAGGATCTAATTTATGTTTAGCTTCCCATTCCAATATTGTATTTTTGGTTTCTATGTATTTTTTGTTTGAACTTTACTTTTCAGCAGCTGCAAAACTTATTTGCCCTCTAAGGACAGCTTTCATCGTTTCCCACCAAATTAGCGGGGAACTATCTGCTGGGGGGAGTCAATCATCAAATCCTGTGTCATTTTTGTTATGTGTTGCAGGAAGTTCCTGTCATTTAACAAAGAGATATTCAGTCTCCACAAGGATATTTTAGGTACATTGTTCCAACATAGTTCAAGAGAAATCGGAGCATGATTCGACAATGTTATAGGATGTATTGTGGAGGCTATACACACATGGAGATCAGTTTGACGAGTAAGAAACATGTCAGTACATGAGTACGACTGTTGAGCTGCAGAATAAAATGAGTAGTCCTTTTCTGAACCATGCAAGGACCTCCAGATGTCTACCAGCCCCCCTCACACGTCAATGCTTTCAATTTCTTAATGGCTAATTTGGCTGTTGAAGTTTGGCCTGAAGAGCGATCTACTGGGGAGCATATGACAGCATTAAAGTCTCCTCCTATTATGAGTTGGCCTTCTGTTAGATCTGCTAATTTATGAAACATTTCTTTGAAGAATTTCTCTGCTCCCATATTTGGTGCATAAATGTTTATCAGATGTACTGATTTGTTCTGCAGAGTGCCTGATACTCTAAGGTATCTCCCCTGTAATGATCCCTCTAACTCCTTGGAATGGAATATTCCTCTTCGATAATATAACTACTCCCACTTTTTTGGCTCAGTCATGTGAGGCTGCTTCAACATGGCCCACCCACAAACGCCTAAGTTTTAAATGTTCCTGTGGACTCAGATGCGTCTTTTGTATAAGAGCGATGTCACACTCTAGGTGCTTTAATTTGACTAATAGTCGAATCCTCTTTATAGGACAGTTAATACCTTTGACACTGTATTATATTATCTTTAATTGAGTCATGTTAGTGCCAGTAAGTTAACTATTAAACCTTTTGATACAATCCTTTTGACCTCCCCCTCTCTATATGGCTCTAACTTAATGCCTGCTAAGAGTCGGGTTGCATTATTATCTGGTCAACATATTTCTGTGTTACTCTACAATAAGAAAAGTTAAAAATAAAGAAAATATATACATTAATAAAACTTTTTGCCACTAACATGTGGTCTAGAACACATAACAGGTGGCTCCCTACAAACATTGGGAATCACTAGTATTTAATGACAGGACAAGAAACAGTACGATTTTATGAAAACTATTATCTAAACTTCCAAGGCTTTACTTGCTGTATCTCAGACAGGTAATCAGTACTTTTATTCCGCTGTTAGTTAAGATCTTACCCTGGGGGTAGTGGTTGTCCACACGATATTGGTGTATACCCTTCCCACTTGTTAAAGACGTCACGTCTCATATCAGCACTCCTGAGAGCTCCCCCCTTCCCTTTCCACATTATTACCCCTCCATAATAGAGAGAGAGTTACATTTACCCCCCCATCCTTTCTATTTCTTCTGTATATTTAGGCTTTGCATCTCACCATTATCTAATGTCCCTTTGTGTATATTCATTCTTCTCTTCCTATCAGCTAGTACCTGCTTTCCCACCATTTTCCTTTCCCACCCTTCCTCTGTCTCCCCCATACCCATATCCATAGGGTCTTTATTAGTCTATACCCACAGAGAACAAGAAAGGTAGAAATGAAAAATGAAAAATCCCTCCCCCCATTACTTGCCCAACGTGCTGCCATTTGCTCAACCCCTATACTAGGAATATGAAGACCAACAGATTGTATCAGCTGTTGATGATTTTCCCTGCTTAACTTTATACTTATCCCGCAGGAGAGATTTGTTCCTCCTCCCCCCTTTCTTGCCCATCGTTATCAGAAGACAAAGTATCAGTCCTTTAATTGTCCCAGAAGTTGTTGCTGGGCAAATAGTGTCATTAACACCCTGAAATTGAGTTCTGTGATATAGATTGTGTGGTATTAGTTCATGCTGGTGACATCAGGCCATTTAAAACCCCCGATCAATGTAACAAGGCTTCCCCTCAAAGGCCTCTCATCCTCTGTGTTTAAAAGAAAACAGTACCTCCTTCCTCTGGAAGTAAAAAAGTCATCTCTTTGTTGAATCGGAGGAAGAGGGTGTGGTTAAACGCTTCTGATTCCTAGTAGCTGATCGTTTCATCAATTTCTTAATATCTGTTGCTGTCGCTTGTGGTATAGTACCAGGTAGTCCCCTTTTCAACCCCACGTTTCTAGTCATGGTAGACCAGGCATCTACGCATAGTTTTTTCTCCAGGATCTCTGCTTCTAAATCAGGTGTTTGGATGCCGAGTTCTTTTAACAGAGGAGCTGCTTCAACCACTGATGGAAATGTTCTAATTCTGGAGTCTAGATGGATTTTTAATTTTGCTGAATATAGTACTTGGGCACAAATATCCTTTTTAACTTTTAAGTCTCTGATGATGCCTCTCACTCGCTGCCTCTCGGCCTGAAATACATTAGAGAAGTCCTGGTCAAAATATATGAGGGCATCATGATATTTTAACTCTTTGTGCCACCAGGCCTCCCTCAGAATCCAATCTTTACTTTGATAGTACACCATTCTAATTATGAGAGCTCGGGGTCTAGCCTTGGGGTCAGTAGGTTTGGCAAGTAATGACCTGTGCGCCCTGTCAATTTCTAAATTAAGGTCCGAGGGGATAGATAGGACCGATCGAATCAATTATTGAACAAAGTCCACCACTGTAGCAAATCCCTCTTCCTGACCCTCCAGGACACCATGGAATCAGAAATTATTCCTGCAGGACCTATTTTCTAGGTCCTCCATTCGTTGCTGCGATTCCACATCTCTCTGTAGTAGGTAGAGAAGAAGGTGCTCATTTGTGTCTTGGGCCTCCATCAGTTCCATAACCTTTGTAGCATTATCTGAGACTTTCTGATCTAAGGTACGTACATCTTTCCAAAGATCGACTAGAGCTGAGTCTATTTTTTTAACTGTTTTTAAAATTTGATGCAAAGTACTAGCTGTTTTGGTCACTGAGTCTTGTTCCTCTTCATCGAAATCAATGGATGAGTGCCAGGTGCCACCATGGAGGAAGCATGATTAGGTCCTCCGTCGTCTCGCCCAAGGTCAATTGCTTCATTTTGCCTGGCGCTGCTATCAATTTTGAGCTCTTAGTTCTCGAAGATTTCCCCATCATCTTGGACAATTCTAGGGTACGTTGAAAGGCTTGCTTTAGTCTTAAATGGTAAGGATTTTGTTAAATTATAATTGGGTTGTAGAGGAGCTCACCAGGTTAGCATGCTACCATGTTTCTGATGTTACTGGAAGTCCTAACTTCCAGGCTTATGTGGAAACTGCATAATGCATGAGCATAACACAGTCATTTAGTGGAACTGTTCCACCAAATTTTCAATATAGGCATTTTGTGACCTCTGCTCATGAATCCTGTCACTATGATTTTCCTAATCTGTCCTGAACACTGATTTCCCACAGCGACTGCGCGATTCTGCGCCAGATATGTAAATGCATATTTTGGGCAGGATATGAAAAATGACAGCTGTACTGTTCATAAGGAGGTGTGAAAAAATGCCAATATTGAAAACCTAGAGTGAAAATATTACAAATGTGCAAAATTATGAGGATGCGTGGAAACTGCACAACATACGCTCATAACACAGTCATTTCATGGACTTTTGTCACTAAATTTTCAACATAGGCATTTTAGCACCTCTGCTCATGAACAGTATCACTGTGATTTTTTTTAATCTGTCCTGAACACTGACTTCCCACAGCGACTGCACTATTGTTTGCCGGAAGCGTGAAAACACATTTCGGCCAGGATGTGAAAAATGACAGCTGTACTGTTCATAAGGAGGTGTGAAAAAATGCCAATGTTGAAAATCTGGAGTGAAAATATTGCATACTCACAAAGTTACAAGCGTGCATGGCAACTGCAAAATGCACACTAGTAAAACAGTCATTTTTTGGATTTTGTTCACCAAATTTGCGACATAGGCTTTTTGAGAGCCCACATCATGAACAGTGGCACTGTCATTTCGTTAATCGGTCCTGAAAGGTGATTCTGCACAGTGACCGCGAAATCACCTTTCAGGACTGAATAACACCATGACAGTGACTGCATTCATAAGGAGGGATCCCAATAACCCCATGTTGAAAATGTAGTGCCAAAATTCCCAAAAATGCCCAAGATATGCACCAAAGTAGAAAAAAAAAACATTTATGCCATTATACAGCATACCGGCATTTCTTCAGTTTGTGGTCAGCTTTGAAGAGTGCAGATGTGTTCCTGGTCCACTGAAGATCATCGCGCCAGGCTCCAGAGGTAAGTATGGGGTGGGGAGGTGGGAGGAGGTAGAGTATGCAGAGGTGGGACCGGGTGGGGCGGGCACGGGACTTTGAGGGACCATTTTCTTGTTTTACAGGTAAAAAAAGGAAAACACAGACAACGTGGGTCAGTTTTCTTTTTTTACAGGTGTGTTTGGCACACTGGGGTGGGCTCCCAGCATGCCACGGGCATATGTTGGGAGGGGGACTGCAGCCAATGGGTATTGGGCCCCCTGTCGGCACAGAAATGGGTGGGGGGCACATGATGCTGAGGGGGATTGGGCACTCCCTCGGCACAGGCAAAGCATAACTGTGGGGCCATTATGCTGATGGGGATTGGGCTCTCTCATGAGCAAATTGAACTGGGAAGGGGGGACTGAAGCTGATGGGGATTAGGCCCCCCATCATCAAAGAAAGACTGTCTTGGGGGGACACATGATGCTGAGAGGGATTGGACACCCCCTTGGCACACAACAAATGGTGGGCATTATACCGACTGGGAGTGGGCTCCCCCATCGGCAAATGAACTGGGTTGGGGCATGCTGATAGGGGGATTGGGCACCCCCATCAGCTTTCATGGGGCTGTGAGGCAGCGGCAAGCTGCCGCCATGTTTACAAAAATGTAACACTAGGCAAGGTACCACCCTGCAATGACAGGTCGCTCCCTCATTGCAGCAAAATGGCTGATGCTGCAATGACAAGGGGCCTCTCATTGCAGCGTCCAAATCATTTCAAATTAGTGGTACATCTGCAGAGCCAGTGTCATCAGGACACTGGATCTGCACTGGGTGAATAGTGCCAAGCCTACAAATGCAGTGCCGGCATTGGCTGCCACAGTGCGCACCTCCACAGCCCGCTTCTCTTCTAAGTTGCCACATAATGTTTCTTGTGCATGCCCCACAAGCAAACATAAAAATGACTTGTAATCAAGTGCATTGTTAAGACCTGTTGGCTTCAAGGTCTTGAAGTGGAAAATCCATTTATTCTTCTTTTACAGGAGATTGTGTAATCTGTCTCCCTTTCCTGGGGGTTTACCCATTCAGTTCCCCTAAACCAGACACGAGTGGTCAGAATAATGTGCTACACTTAAATGAGCATCTAGAGAAGTATCCATCTTTCCATTCATGATAGATCTTATGTACTGTTCAGTTTGACCCTTCAGCTGTCTTATCATCCTCCCCACGTTGACCACATTGCAGCTATGCCAGAGTACATTCACAACAAATATTGTGCAGCTAATGATTTCCCTTATTAAAACATTTGTGCCCAGGCCAGGGTGAACAAACTCCTTTTTCTGGTTGTTGAACTTACAGACATTACAGGCACCCCTTTTTTCCCCAGTTAATCATTTTATTGGTGATAAATCTAGATATATTAACAATAAGCATTAATAAACCTGCAGACATTATGCATACAGCACAGTAAACTTCATCTTCACAGACAGAAAGACACATATTATAGATCTAGACATGGATCTTATGAGGAGCAGAAATGACAGCAGAAACTTACCATAAACTATCATGTCTGAACAGCAGGCAGTTTCACAGATGACCCTCTCAGAGCTCCCCTCACACAAAAAGCAGGTGGGGGGGGATGGCTAGGCTCATCTCGACAGAATAGAGTTATGGGGGGGGTGGTATCCATTCTTCATTTTCTCCAAAAGGAAAAGAAGGATTAAAAAGGCTGCAAAGTAGTGAATTAGGTATGACTTCTAACTTTTAGCAAGTTGCCCACCACTGGTTTCCATGCACTTTGGGTGCCGGGATGGGAACGGAGGGAGCAGGTCGGACAGCACGCAATGGGAGGGAGCGGGAGGGTTTATTTTAATTTTGGGTGCCAGGACAGAAATGGAGGGAACAGGGTGGACAGCACGCAGTAGGAGGGAGCAGGAGGGTTTATTTTCATTTCGGGTGCCAGAACGGGAACAGAGGGAGTGAGGTGGACAGCATGCAGAGGGAGGGAGAAGGAGGGTTTATTTTAATTTCGGGTGCCAGGATGGGAACGGAGGGAGCAGGGTGGACAGCACTCAGTGGGAGGGAGCAGGAGGGTTTATTTTCCCTTTGGGTGGGACAGGAATGGAGGGAGCAGGGCAGACAGCATGCAGTGGGAGGGAGCAGAAGGATTTATTTTCACTTCAGGTGGGACGGTGAGTGGGGCAGACAGTGGGAGCGAGCGGGAGGGTTTATTTTCATATTGGGTGCCGGGATGGGAATGGAGGGAGCAGGGTGGACAGCATGCACTGGGAGGGAGTGGGAGGGTTTATTTTCACTTTGGGTGGAACGGGGAGTGGGGCGGACAGCACGCAGTGGGAGGGAGTGGGAAGGTTTATTTTCATTTCGGATGCTGGAACGGGAATGGAGGGAGCAGGGTGCACAGCACGCAGTGAGAAGAAGCAGGAGGGTTTCCTTGCAGTCTGGGATGGGAACAGAGGGTGCAGGGTGGACAGCACACAGTGGGAGGGAGCAGTAGGGTTTTCTTGCAGTCCGGGATGGGAATGGAGGGAGCAGGGCAGACAGCACGCAGTGGGAGGAACCGGGAGGGCTTATTTTGACTTCGGGTGCTGGGTCGGGGAGTGGACAGCACCACAGTGGGAGGGTTTACTTGCATTCCTGGTGCCACAATAGAGGGAGTGGAGTGAACAGAAATGTATCACCAAGCAAGACACACCCTGCAATGATGAGGCGCTCCCTCATTGCAGCGGCCAGTGTCTTTCAGGCATGCCCTGCAATGATGGTGCTAGCCTTCATTGCAGTGGCTAATTTCCTTCAAGTTGGTGGCACGCTTGCTGAACTAGTGTCAACAGCAGCTTGACACTGCATTGGATAAAGAGGGCCAAGCTCACAAATGCAGTGGTGGCACTGGCCGCCACAGTGCTGCACTTCCACAACCCACTTCTCTCCTAAGCTGCCACAACATGTTTCTTGCACCTCTGCACAAGCAAACATAAAAAGAGATCACTATGGTTCTCAAAGGAGGTGGCAGAGAAGGTAAGGGCAAAAACGTTAGCATCCAGGAGGGTATTCCTATAGAAGACTGTAACTCTGTATCCCGAAACTCACAGGACCAAGTATAGTCTATCGACATATGCGCCTGACAGCTTCGCTGTTCTGACACATGTGCGGCTGACAGGAAGTATGAGGTAAGGTAGCGAGCGGATATGATGAATTGCTACCCTACCCCTAGTGAGACACCAGAAGGAGCTGCAAAATATGGAAGCTGGCCGAGCTGCTCCTGTGGTGTGGAGGGCTAAGCCTTCAGCAGCTTGGCCAGCATGGTGCGGCAGACCGAGTTCTATTCCTGGTCACTGCAGTGTTGTTTTGTTTTTTACTCCCCCCCCCCCATAACTTAATTTTTTACTCTGAGGTCCACTCCCCCTCAGAGTTGGCTATTTGCTATAGGGGTGCATGTGGTCCCTGTGGGGGGGGCAAAGCCCCTGCATCAAATCTAAGTAGTTTCGGGATCCCTCAGGTTGGGATCTAGTGCACTGCAGGATACTGAAATTCAGTCTCCCAAGCTCGGTCTTGTGGAGTTCAGGATAGTGAGTTTCAGTATTCCATATGCAATCCTTCAGGCAGTATAAGGAGACACAGAGGAAGGAGGATAGGGAGGTGTATCTGGAGAAACAGAGGGAAGCAGAGAAAGCAATTAGGAGTGCAAAGGCGCAAATGGAGGAGAAAATAGCCCAGGCAGTAATGAAAGGGGACAAGATATGTTTCAGGCATGTAAGTGAAAAGAGAAAGAGCAGGGGAGGCAAAATAAGGCTTAGGAAGGATGAGGAGAGTGCGTGGAGGGGGACCAGACAAAAGCGGAAATCCTGAACAGATACTTTTGTTTAGTGTACACAGAGGAAATGGAAGGTGAGGGCCACAGATAAGTGCCAGGAGCATCAATGGAAGGGAGGTGGACACAAGTCCATTTACAGAGGAGATAATCCTGAAGGAACTCGCAAATCTAGAAGTGGACAAGGCAATGGGGCTGGAAGGGGTGCATTCAAGGACATCGAGGGAGTTCAGAGAGATGTTGGATGCACCTCTGACAGCCATGTTCAACCACTCACTGGAGATGGGAGTGGTTCCTGAGAACTAGAGAAGGGTAGATGTTGTCCCACTTCACAAAAGTGGCAGCAAGGAGGAGTCTGGCAATTACAGGCCAGTTAGCCTGACTTCAGTGGTGGGGAAATTAATGGAATCACCACTGAAGGAAAGGATTGTGGAATATTTTGAATCCAGTGGCTTACAAGATTCAAGACCACATGGATTCACTGGGGTGAGTTCATGTGAAACAAATCTAAAAGATTTATTTTACTGGATGACCAGGGAAGTAGATCAGGGTGGAGTGGTAGATGTGGCCTAACTATATTTCAGTAAGGCCTTCAACGCCATTCGACATTTGAGACTCATGAACAAGCTGGGCAACCTAGGAGTGGCTCCAAAGGTGGTAAGCTGGGTAAGGAACTGGTTAGGAGACAGGAGACAGAGGTTGGTGGTAAACGGAGTTCACTCCGAGGAAGGGAGGGTGACCAGTAAGGTGCCACAAGAATCAGTACTGGGACCAGTCCTCTTTAATGTCTTTATTAGTGACATTACAGAGGGGTTAGAAGGGAAGGTATGCCTCTTTGCAGATGACACTAAAATCTGCAATGGGGTAAACACTCCAGGGAGTGGAAAAAATTAATAGAAATCTAAGAAAAGTGAAGAGTGATCAAGGGTGTGGCAGCTAAGTTTCAGTGCAAAGAAGTGCAAAATCATGCACTTGGGGTGCAGAAATCCAGGCGTGGAGCACAAAATTGGGAGAGTGGTAACAACAACCACTAAACAGGGAAGAGACCTGAGGGTAATCATATCTGATGACCTAAAGGTAGCCGGACAGTGTGACTAGGCAGTGAAGATAGCTAGTGGGATGCCTGGGTGCATTGGGAGTGGTATCACCAACAGAAAGAAAAAGGTGGTGTTACCACTGTATAAATCAGTGCTGAGACCTCACTTAGAGTACTGTGTCCGGTTCTGGAGACCACATCTTTGGAAGAACATAGACAGACTAGAGGCGGTTCAGAGGAGGGTAATTAAAATAGTGCAGGGTCTGCATCACAAGCTCTATGAGGAGAGACAAATGGACCTCAGTATGTACACCGTGGAGGAAAGAAGGGAGGGGGGATATGATAGAAACATTCAAATACCTTATGGTATGAATAAGATTCAAGAGCACAGCATTTTCCAGAAAAAAAGATGCTCAAGAACAAGGGGTCATGTTATGAAGCTGGAGGGGGTAGATTCAGGGCAGATGTGAGGAAGTACTTTTTCACAGAAAGAGTGGTGGATGCCTGGAACAGCCTCACAGAAGAAGTGGTGGGGGCAAAAACAGTAACAGGATTAAAGACTGCATGTGATAGACATAAAGGAACCTTAGTAGTAGGGAAAGGGGGGGGTAAAGCCGGAGATCAAGTAGGATCTCTGGTGTTACAGTAGGTAGGGGGAAAATGGTCAGACTAGGTGGGTAAAGAGGTCCTTATCTGCCATCAAATTCTATGTTTCTATGTAATACCAAATATAACTGTGCATGTGGGCATAAATGATGTGAGCATGTGGGGCATGGAACAGGGTAAGTCAGATATCCATGTTCCAGGGAAGCTAGCAAAGGAGATAGCAGGGGTTGTAACCTTCTCTGAGGTGCTGTCATTGCCATGCCAGAATCAGAGGGAACGATTCCATTTTTCCAATTGAATGTTTGGCTAAATGGTTGGTGCAGGGAGGAGGGATTTAGGTTTTCAGGGACTGGGACCTGACCTGTGGGATTGAAAGCTATTCAAAAGGGACAGCTCACATTCCAATGGGGGGAAGGGGTACTGAGAGAAAGGTGGGCACAGCATATATCTAGTTTATGCTAGCGAGGTGGTCAGAGTGGCAAGGTACACACAAAAGGTCACAAACAAAGGGCACCTTGCCACTTCCTCCCCCCATTGACCAATACAGCAGAATCTAATGTATCTAAGGTAAAGGGAAAAAGGAGGGAGGAATAATGTTAGATGTTATGCATCAATGCAAGGAGTCTTAGCAACAGAATGCCAGAACTTCAGTCAATGGTCATGGAAGGAAGAATTGACCTGGTTGCTGTCTAGAAAAGGCAGGTCTAGGATGAAGCGCACACCACTCTCCTCAAAGATGTTCCAATAAACAAACAAACTATGGGGCAAAAAGAAACTGGGTACACACCAGATCAAGGAGACAGAATCTTTTATTAATTAAACATAAAAGGCATACCTAAAGATGGGATAACACTCCTACATATTGACTCAGGTTGGTGAGACTTCCTGAAGGGCTAACACCCCTACGTATCAGCTCAGGCTGGTGAGTCTTCCTCCATCTTTAGTCAGGCCTTTTTTTGATTACTTAATAAAAATATCTTTGTCCTTGATCTGGTGTGCACCCTATTTTTTCTGCTCCTGCTGTCCAGAGACATGTGCAACCTCAAACCACAAAGGGGACTTGACCATACTAGGGTACTTACTGTTCAGGAAGGCCAGAGCAAAGGGCAAGGGAGGGGGAGTAGCACTGTATATTTAAGAGATACTACATGGCAACTGAAATAGATGGCTTAGAGGGTCAGGTAAACTAGAAACCCCATGGGTGCTAACAGCAACAGGAAATGAGAAACAAATCAGGTGGGGTGGTCTACAGACCAACAGGTCAGGATCAGGAGGCAGACGTGGAACTAGGAGAGATACTTTGGATGGTGACGAATTTAGGGGAGGTGGTGATAGACTAAAACTTCAGTATACCAGACGTGGACTGGAAACTGCCATTTTTGTGGTAAGTATTAGGAATCAGTGCCTGGTTGATCCATGCAAAGAGTATCACAAACCCATTCAGCAAGTCAGCCCTCTACCCCAACAGTGCCAACCTCTGAGCGCAGTCTAGTGAACAGGAAACAGAAACAGGGTAGTCCCCCTGTCTGTTTTGTGGGTTTGAATCAACCTTTGGTCTCAGTTCTGGAGGAATTCAAACTGTGAACCTCTTGTTAGCGTACCCAATGTACAGGCTCAAATAATTCTGCTCTTCGGGGGGGGGGGCCAGATATCTTTTGCCTACAGGCACCTAACCAGGTGTACAAAATGAACCCTAAAAAACTCTAATAAAGATCTCAGATAACTCTTACCTTTTCCCTCTTTGGTATTACCATATAAGCTCATGTACAGTGTTGTCACACTCTTAACCATCCACGCATCACAGGCAAAAACAGAAGGACTTGGAAGACACAAATAGTCTATTAAGAAAATGAGATATTTACTTCAAAATAGATAAAAATGTAAAGTGTAAATACAGAACCATATATCACAAAACCTACAAATCACTTAAACAAAAGAGGTTTAAAAGTCCAGACAAAATCTCCTACTACAGTACTCTTAGAATTGTCTTTTCTAAGGTATATTCTTCTAACTGTGCTGTAGATGTTTCTTTTTCAGAGTCCAGACATTTTTGGGTGTCAGTGGAAAACAGAATACTGTTTAAAAACTGGCTTTGCCAACCTCTTTGAGTGAGGTCACCTAGCTCCTCCCCGTCAGAATATATAAAAATATATCTATACAAAACAGGATATCTTATCAAAGGTAAATTAAAATTCTGTGACCTCAGCAAAACCCATTTTTTTAAATGACTTTCTTTGATCTATGAGCAGCTTCCCCTTTCCAGGACATCAAAGGACTTGTTATGTCTCTCTGCCAGATCTCACGGAGGTGCAGCTTGCTTTTGTATCACCACGTGAATTTTACTGTGTTTCCTCTGAACGTTATAAAAGTTTATGGTCTATCTTGGCAGTTGGCAAGCTGCAATTAATCACGTAAAAAGGAGATCCTAAATTTTAAGTCTCTTCTAGCCTGTAATTATCTCTTGGCCTTCCAGGTAACACCTATTAGCTAAAACCTGTGTGTGTGTGTGTGTGTGTGTGTGTGTGTGTGTGTGTGTGTGTGTGTGTGTGTGTCATCTCACAGGCTGTCAGCCTCTCCTATGAGAGACATTTAATAACACATTTTTATATTATAAAAATCATAGATTCATCAGAACCAGCTGTCTGAGTGTCACAATTCCTCCCCATCTAGACTGAATTTGGGGTCTCTATCCCCTGCATTTGGATGAGCTTCTCAAATCAGTTCATTCCTTGTACACACCAGACAGCCCATCAGAGTTCTGATTTTTGGCTCCAGCCCTATGTAGAACTGTCATATCGTACCCTTGCAAACTAAGACTCCATCTTAGCAATCTACCATTGTTTTTCCTCATCTGCGTCAGCCAAACCAGGGGATTGTGGTCAGTCTGCACCACAAAATGCTGCCCACACAAGTATGGCTCCAACTTCTTTAGGGCCCACACTACGGCAAGACATTGTTTTTCCACAGTAGAGTATGCCTGCTCCCTTGGAAGTAATTTCCTTCTCAGGTACACTACTGGATGATCTCTCTGTTGGCTGGATGTCTGACTCAGTACTACCCCAATACCCACGTCTGAGGCGTCAGTCTGAACTATAAAGGGTTTGCTGTAGTCAGGACTTGTCAAGACAGGAGCACTGCACTGTGCCTCCTTTAGTTTGTAAAAGGCTTCCTCACAGGCTGAGCCCCAGATAATTTTCTTGGGCATCCTTTTCTTTGTCAAGTCAGATAGAGGAGCAGCCAGGGCACTGTAATTGGGTACATATTTTTTATAGTACGCTGCTGTCCCGAGGAAACTCCTGACCTGCTTCTGCATTTCTGGTCTGGGCCATGCCTGGATTACCTCTATTTTTATTTGGTTAGGATGGAGCTGTCCCCGGCCTACCACATGCCCGAGGTATGCCACTTCTCCCATGGTCACCTGGCACTTCTCAGCTTTGACAGTGAGCCTAGCCCTCTGTATCCTGCCCAGCAGTTCCCTAAGGTGGGATAGGTGTTCCTCCCAGCTGGCACTAAAGATGGCAATGTCATCCAGGTATGCTATGGCGTACTCCTCAGCACCATATAACACCTGTTTCACCAACCTTTGGAAAGTGGCCAGGGCACTCTTCATTCCAAAAGGCATTACTTTAAATTCAAATAAGCCTATCGGAGTGATGAAGGCCGACCTCTCCCTAGCTTTGTCTGTTAACTCTACCTGCCCCTTGTCAGGTCAATAGTCATAAGGTAGGTTGCCCCTCCCAACTTGTCCAGGAGTTCATCTGTCTGGGACATCGGGTGGGCGTCTGACTTTGTGACTGCATTCAGTCCATTATAGTCCATGCAGAAATGAGTAGAGCCATCTGGCTCGGGCACAAGGGCTATGGGTGAGGCCCAGGAGCTGTGGGACCTCTGGATTACCCCTAAATTCAGCATCTCCTCCACTTCATTCCTAATGTCTTTTTGGACAGCCTCTGACATCCGACATGCTGTCCGCCGTATGGGCATCTGTGTCCCTGTCTCCACATCATGAGTCACTAAGGGGGTTAGTCCAGGCTTGGCGTTAAACAATAGGGAAAAGTCTTCTAAAACCTCCATTACTTTCTGGATCTGGTCTGGGGTCAGCTGGGGAGACAATTTAACTGCCTCCAGAGAGGACTCCCGCTTACTTTCCTCCAGCAAGTCCAGAAGGGGGTCTCCTTCATCCATCCCCTCCCTAGGACTACGCACTGCAAACACCATGTCCATTCTATTTGCATATGGCTTTATCATGTTGACAAGGTACATCCTTTCTGTCTGTCTTCTGTCAGGTAACTCTATGATATAGTTCACATCATTTACCTTATTAATCACTTTGTCCGTTCCTGCCCACTCAACCTGCAGCTTGCCTTTCTGGACCAGAATAAGGACAATGACTTCCTGACCCACCATATATGAGCGAGCTCTGGCTCTGTGGTCGTACAACACATTTTGTTTCTGCTGGGCAGCTGCCAGGTTGCTCTGGGCTGTCCCTATAAGCTCCTTCAGCCTTTTCCCTAAACCTAAGGACATAATCCACAATGGGAGTTCCCTGGGTGGCATGCTTGCCTTCCCAGTCTTCCCAGATCAAGTCTAGGGGCCCATGTACCCAGCGTCCAAATAAGAATTCGAAGGGGAAAAATCCTGTCGACTCTTGGGGCACTTCCCTGTATGCAAACAACAGGTGGGGAAGGTATTTCTCCCAGTCCCTCCCATGCTGTTCAGCAAATGCCTGGAGCATTGACTTCAGGGTACCATTGAATCTTTCCGCAAGCCCGTTGGCTTGTGGGTGATACGGTGTTGTGCATCTCTGCACCACCCCACACTTGTCCCATAAACATTTCATCAGGTCTGACATGAAGGAACCCCCTCGATTGGTGATAACCTCCTGTGGAAACCCAACATGGGAGAAAATCCCAAGTAAGTCATCTGTCACTTTGTCTGTCCTCAGTGAGGATAGAGCAACTGCCTCTGGGTACCAGGTGGCATAATCCACCACAGTCAGGATGAATATCTTCCCTGAGGAGCTGGGGGTATTTAAAGGCCCCACAATATCCATTCCCACCCTCTGGAATGGCTCCCCCACTATGGGCAATGGAATCAGGGTGGCTTGGGTTTTCTTGCTCGCCTTCCCGATTTCTTGGCACAGGTGACAAGACCTGCAATACTCCTTCACCTGCTGGGTGAAGTTAGACCAGTAGAAATTCTGGGCCAACCACTGCATAGTGTGCATGATTCTCAGATGACAAAACAAGGGAATATCATGTGCAATCTTGAGCAACTGCTCATGATACCCCTGGGGAATGACAAGCTGTCTGACTAGCACCCCTCCCTCTGTCTGTACTGCCTGAGTATACATAAGTCCATTTTCCCAATAAACCTTATGCCTGCCGTCACCTCCCTGTGTGCCATCCGAGTCTGCCCAAGCCCTCAGCTTCTCTAGACTAGGGTCACTACTCTGAGCAGCTGAAAACCCCTCACACATTCCCAAGGCATGGGACAGGTCCCCTTCAGTCACTAAACTAGGGTCCCTAGAACTAGCATCAGAGCACTCAGGATCACTGTCAGTTCCAACCCTCTCACAATGGGTCACCCCTCCCTCTTCAGAGTAACCTCTCTGTAGCTGTGTGGTTGCTTGCTACTGGGGAAATGTCTGCTTCCTTTTCATTAGTCTCCATATCAGGAGACACAAGCCGGGGAACCAGCCTCTCAGTGGTGTCCACAATGGCTTCTGTGGGATCCAGGGAACTACAATTTTCCCTTGCCACTTGGCTACGGGTAACTGCACACACCATCTCCTGTTTGAGATTGTTGCCCAGGATTACATCCATTGCTGAAGTTTTGGCTATAGCCACCTGTTGCACAGTTCCCCCTGTTTCACCCCAGTCTAGGAGAACACTAGTGAGGGACAATGTTTTCTCTTCACCAGTAAAGTCCTGCACAGTGACATATTTATTGGGTATAAGCTGACCCGGCTCTACTAGATCCCTCTTTACCACGGTCAAGGATGCCCCTGTGTCCCTTAACCCTTTCATCTGTACACCATTCACCATGACTGGGTGCATGTGTTCCCTCATGTTTACTGGCATGCTTCCAGGGACATACAAACAACCCACTTCCTTCCTAGTCCCCTGTTGTGTATTGCTCACCTTTTTGGGACACTGCCTGGCAATATGCCCAGTTTCTTTACATAACCAACATTCACTTCTCTTTTCAGAGAAATCTTTTCTGAAACCTGGGGCTAACTGGTTTTGGTGGAGGCTGTGAGGGTTTTAGCTGCCCTGAAGGTGCACTTTTACCTTTCTGCACTGCCACGCCTGTCCCATTTTCTCTCAGAACAGGTCTGCTCTTGGTACAGCGGTCTGAGTGTTCAGCAGCCTCTTGCACTGTTTTGGGATCTCGGTCTTCCAGCCAGGTTTTCAGCTCTGCTGGGCATGCCCAGAAAAACTGTTCTAACAAAATCCCATTTTCAATTTTATCATCGGAGTTTGCTTCAATTCTTTCCCACCAACATTTTAAAAACTGATGTTGTTTCATGGTTAGCTCCTCATAGCTCATGTCAGGGCTTCTCCTGAGCTTACAGAATTTAGCTCTGTATGATTCAGCAGTTAATTCAAATTTCTTTAACAGTGCAGCTTTAAGTTTGCTGTAATCATCACTGTCCTCATTGTCCATTTGACCCAATGCATCCCAAGCTTTCCCTGGTAAGTAGTGGGGATAGCTGGAAGCTCCAGGACTCTCTAGGAATTTTAGCCTGAATACAAACTTTTTCAAAAGAATTTAAAAAGGCATCCATGTCCTCCCCCTCTTTAAATTCGGCTATCAATTTGGAATTCAATTGGTAACCCAGTCCTGCAGTCCCAGTTAAACCCAAGCCACTTACCTGCTCTGGTGATGGTTGTTGGAGTCATAGCTTCTCCATTTCATGTTGCCTCTGGCACTCACACTCCTCATGATCCACCTCTCAAAGTTCACGGTCCACCATTTTTGCACCCTCTTCTTCTCTGCAGCTCACTGGCACTCACGCTCCTCATACTCAGTGTCTGTTCTCACTCTGCCTCTCGGTGTTCTTGCTCTGCCTCCCTCTATTCTTGGTCCCTCTCCCTCTGGAACTCCAGCTCCATTCTGAGCAACTCAATTTGCAGCCTCAGTACTTCTAGATCCAGGATACTGATGACCTTACCCTGCTGCTGTGGCCCTTCACTGACAGTGGCCCTGTCTCCCTCCTCATCAGATCTGGACATTGCACTGGCCACTATCCCTGCCACACTCAAGGTTTGATCCTTTTCAGTTACTGTCTGTGACTTGAGGCTCTGGGTATCTGCTACCATCAGGGCATCTACGAGGTTCTGTTTGGTGGGTTTCACCTTGAACAGGAATCCTCTGTCCCCACACAACTGCTTTAAGTAGTCTACAGTGTGCCTACTGTAGTTGGAAGCCATCTTCTTCCCTAACTATGGCTACACTTACTTGCACTTTAGAAAAAAAAAATAAAACAGGTAGGAACTTCACTGTACACCAAGTGATATAGTTCTGTCTCCTTTTTTTAAAAAAATATTATTGCCTTTTTTTTGCAAGTGAGCTGACAGTCTTAAGCTGACACACTGAAACAATCAGAGCTTGTAATACCAACATTTTTCACACCACTGCCAACCAATCTGTCAAAAACCCATTCAGCAGGTCAGGCCCTCTGCTCCCACAGTGCCAACCTCTGAGTACAGTCCTGTGAACAGGAAACAGAAACAGGGTAACCCTCCTGTCTGTTTTGTGGGTTCAAATCAACCTTTGGTCTCAGTTCTGGAGGGATTCAAACTGTGAACCTCTTGTTAGCGTACCTATTGTTCAGGCTCAGATAATTCTGCTCTTTGGGGGGGCCAGATATCTTTCGCCTACTGGCACCTAACCAGGTGCACAAAATGAACGCTTAAAAACTCTAATAAAAACCTCAGATTACTCTTACCTTTTCCCTCTTTAGTATTACCATATAAGCTCATGTACAGTGTTGTCACACTCTTAACCATCCACGCATCACAGGCAAAAACAGAAGGACTTGGAAGACACAAATAGTCTATTAAGAAAATGAGATAGTTACTTAAAAATAGATAAAAATGTAAAGTGTAAATACAGAACCATATATCACAAACATACAAATCACTTAAACAAAACAGGTCTAAATGTGCAGACAAAATTTCCTACTACGGTACTCTTAGAATTGTCTTTTTTAAGGTATATTCTTCTAACAGTGCTGTAGATGTTTCTTTTTCAGAGTCCAAACATTTTTGTGTGTCAATGGAAAACAGAATACTGTTTAAAAACTGGCTTTGCCAACCTCTTTGCGTGAGGTCACCTAGCTACCCCCTGTCAGAATATAAAAAATATATATCTATACAAAACAGGATGTCTTATCAAAGGTAAATTCTGTGATCTCAGCACAACTCATTTTCTTCAAATGACTTTCTTTGATCTATGAGCAGCTTCCCCTTTCCAGGACATCAAAGGACTTGTTATGTCTCTCTGCCAGATCTCACGGAAGTGCATCATGCTTTTGTATCACCAGGTGAATTTTACTGCGTTTCCTCTGAACGTTATAAAAGTTTAAGATCTATCTTGGCAGTTGGCAAGCTGCAATTAATCACATAAAAAGGAGATCCTAAATTTTAAGTCTCTTCTAGCCTGTAATTATCTCTTGGCCTTCCAGGTAACACCTATTAGCTAAAACCTGATGTGTGTGTGTGTGTGTGTGTGTGTGTGTGTGTGTGTGTGTGTGTGTGTGTGATCCCACAGGCTGTCAGCATCTCTCATGAGAGACATTCAATAACATATTTTATATTACAAAAATCATAGATTAATCAGAACCAGCTGTTTGAGTGTCACAAAGAGTAGTTCCCAGTTTAGCTAGTCAAGGGTCCAAAAAGGGAAGGGTTTCTGTTGGACATAGTGCTCACCAACAGTGAGAGGGTCCAAAATGCTGCATTCTTGAAACCACTCAATTCCTATGACCACAGAACAGTGGTGCGAGAGATCCAGATAGGGATAACCAACAGGGCAAACACAGTAAGGGTATGTGACTTTAAAAAAGTAGATTTTGGCAAGATTAGGAAACAGATGGGGAAAAGTACAAGGAGTAGAGTGCAGAAGGGGGCAGAGGAGAATGGCAAGAATAAAAAAAATGATAGAAGTGGCAGAAAGCTTAATTGCGAAGCTATCAAATGGAAAAATGGCAAGAGGTCCAATGTGATTCATGGTCAAAGTAAAGATGGTGGTAAGAGCCAAAAGGAGGGTATTTTTAAAATATAAGAGTAACCAAAGAGAGGAGGATAAGGAGAAGTACCTGGCAGCAACAAAGGTAGCCATCAGGAAGGCAAGGGTTGCCAAGGCCTAGACAGAACTCTGGCTGGCAAAGGGAGTGACGCAAGGGGAAAAGGCATCATTCAGGCACATCCAAGAGCAGCATAGAGTCAAAGGGAGTACCGTGAGACAGAAGAGTGAGGAAGGATGGGAGAAGGTGGACAAAGGAAAAGCAGAGCTACTGAACAAATATTTGCATTCTATATTTACTAAGAAGAAGGACTGGCAACAGACAGAATGTGGGGTTGAGAGAGGAAGGGAAAAGAACAAGGGCTCAAGTAACATGGTCAAAATAAGGGAAAAAACTATGCTGGAAAAGAGGACCTGATGAATTACACCTAGGGATTCTGAAGGAGGTAGCACAAGTGATAGCAGGGCCACTTGAAGACATATTCAATTTTTTGCTGGCCAAGTGACCAGTTCCTAGGCACTGGTGGACAGTGGACATGGTCCCTCTACACAAGAACAGGGGGAAGGTTGAGCCATGGAACTATAAACCGGTCAGCTTGATGACTACAGTGTGAAAAACTGAGTCTTTACCAAGAGAGGAACTGGTGGAATTCCTGGAGGAAAAAAAGACCCCAGACAACATGGGTTCATGAGGAGAAGATCCTGCCAGAAAAATCTGTCTGACTTCTTTGACTGGTGCTCAGGGAAGTGGATAGTGGACAGGCCATGGATGTGGTATACTTGGATTTCAGCCAGGCCTTTGTTGCAGTCCCCCATTGGACGCTGGTCAAAAAGACAAAGGACTTAGTGGTGGGGGAAAATTGGCAACTTGAGTGAAGAACTGGCTGAGGGGAAGAACGCAGAGGGTAGTAGTTAATGAGGAGCTTTTGGTGGTAAGGGAAGTAACAAGTGGAGTACCACAGGGGTTGGTGTTGGGCCCTGTCTCTTTCAATGTATTCATTTGTGACATAGGGGAAGATATCAAGGGCAAGATTTGCCTCTTCACAGATAACGGAAAGATTTGACCAAGGGTGAACATGGAGGAAGAGATAAGGGAAATCAAGGAGGAGCTGGGCAAGTTGGAGAGCTGGTCAAAGATCTAGCAGCTTGGCTTCAATGCAAAAAAAGAAAAAGTGAAGTGATGCACATTGGGAGAAGGAACTAAGCATGCAATATATCGGGTGAGTGGTGGGGGCTGGATCAAATGAGTCTGCTTAATGCAAAGCTTATATACCGTATATTACATGATGCTCCACCCCCACTCCCCTGACACCCCCCACCAAACCTATTCCACACCCTCTTAAAACCCCCAGCCATTTTCTGGCTTTCTACCTCCTCTGTTCATTAAGATTACACTACAGTGTATTCTATTGAATTTGTAGCACAGGCCTAATGTCTGGTTACAAACTGCTCAACAGTTACTTTCCATATGCACGTTAAACTCCACAGGTAAGATTTTGTTTTCATCCCAACATATTTTGCTTCCAAAAACATCTTAAAACAAATTTATGTTTTGTAAACGTATAGAAACAGTCTTACTAATACAAGTAAATAAGTTCAAAAGTAAGCCCTTTATTTTGTTTCTTACATGCATCACCATGCAAATCAAGATGTAGAAGCATAGTTCATAATGTGATCTACACTTATGCAAACAGCAGGTCCCTTCACCCTATCAACATCTTAAGTATACATTACTATATTTGTTATATATGTTTTTGCTGTAGTAAAAGACTTCCACCCCAGCTCACAATGATTTTTCAATGCTACGATTTTCTTTCAGGTTTTTCCTTATGCAGATGATCTTTCTTGTGTTATTGTTTAAAAGGCATTATAATGAATAAACTTAAATTGCACTCGATAGTAAATTAATAAAGGTGTAAAGCTATCAAGGAATTCTGGTGCTGACTATTAAACCACTCAGCCTTCAGCCTCATGGTTTATAAATGTCACCAGAACTCCTTGATAGCCTTTCACCCTTATAAAGAACAGTTGTGCATTTTTAATCCCTTATATTATTATCATACTAAGTATCACAGTTATACTACTGCTGATAAATGTATACATATATATATATATGTAAGCAATAAGGCACAACAGGGTGTGGGTTATTGGGGGATTTACACACGCCTTTTGTGGAGTGTCACGAGGTGCAGCCAAGTGACTTAACCACACAAGAAGTGGGTAAATCCATCAATAACCCACACCCTGGAGTGCCTCATTGTGATTATACAATGGACCTATGTGTAGAATACATTTAAAATGTGTTTAAGTATATTTTTTATAAATGTCATTTCTCAGCCGTGGGTTATTGCAGGATATACCACGATCATGTATTATGTTTTGACCAATGAGGTTACAGGATTTTCATACACCATTGTATAAATATAAATATATATATCTATATATATATATATTTATTCATTGCAAAAAACATTGTTATTGTACCACTTAGGGTTAAACTGACAAAAGTAGGGAAATGTGGTGTTAGGGTTTCCAATCCTAACACGCCTCACCTACTG
This sequence comes from Neoceratodus forsteri, assembly GCA_016271365.2. Lineage (NCBI taxonomy): Eukaryota > Metazoa > Chordata > Ceratodontiformes > Ceratodontidae > Neoceratodus > Neoceratodus forsteri. The sequence continues at coordinate 43,254,683 of CM057456.1, read as the reverse complement.
TGCAAGCAACAAAAAGAAAAAAAATACAGTTTTGGCTGTCCTGATTCTTGGTAAATCAGGCCTGGGGTCTTCCTTGGGATTATCAACCCTAACGCTAAGTATATTGTCAATCAGTGCTATCTCAGCCTTCTTTTACCATTCCTATCTTCTGAATCTTTTTTTTTTGCTTGATGACGTGATTACACACCTTCGGAAAGTTGTGAAGAAATCATTTAAACATTTTGGCATTCTTATTTGTGTAGGCTAAATGTGAAACACAAAACTGACAATTAAAACAATATATGTAAATATAATTAAAAACAAAACATGGGAAAAAGTGAATCAGCATACACTATAATCAGCATGGATGGATGCATTTTAACAGCACCAGGTAACTGTATCAAGTTCAGCGTGACTCAACTAGGCTGACTCCAAACTTTCATACTGTATAAAATATGTTCCCATCCCTAATGGTTTTAATGTTAACCCTTTTCAAAACAATTATGTTTAGAAGGGGATATATAGTACCTTAGAGCAAGGAATGTAACAAAAAAATGAGAACTTTGACCAACTTGCATACCAGAGTTCATTTATCTATGCTTAAGTGCTTAACCTTGGCATGAATGTTCATAATCTAGCATACATTGTAATCTACCCGCCCTTCCTCTCCTGTTTGACATATTCAGGACTATATGATTGTGAGAGCAGGGATCGGGATGACTATGGTTGGTCCCCCACTCTGTCCTTCCCAATCTCCAGTCAGGACTGCAAACCCACAAGTCAGAGCTACTTAGACCAGTAGATCCAGACTTCATCTGATCACTTTAGATGGTGATAATGTAGCTGCAACAAGACAGATGTATCTAATTTAGCAACTGGAAAAGCGAGGACAGTGTGTCCAGCCCAGGGCTTAAAGCTTCAAAGGGACAAAGTACACAGCAGGTCAGACACAAGGTGTGTAGCCTCCAAACTGTGGCAATGGCAGGCATGTATTTCACAGTCTCCTTGTCCAATTAACATAGTCTGCATTCGTCAGCATCAGGGATTTTATTTACCTTAATGATGCTGACCAGCAATTCCAGAAGAACAGCAAGTACAATGCATTCTGCAGCAGCAGCAGCAGCAGGTAATTTCTAGATAGGCAGGCCCAGCAGTGCATCAGAAAAGCAGAGGAAGCCACTGCACCCAGTGGGAATGCTGAGAAGGATACTTAACATGGTAGGAGATGCCTGGCCTATTTAGACAGCTTAACTCCCTCGATTGCAGGCTCACTCTGTCAGCCTTGTCTGGACTCCCACTGGTAAATGGAAGCTTTGAAAATGTACATTACATCTTCTGGTTCCCAAGAAGATGGGAACAGCATGTCTCAGTATCCAAGCAGTCATTAGGCAGAGGCACAAAACAAAAGCACTGGCAGCAAAACAGTGAGTAATGGGAAACAATCTGGACAGAAGCCCCTAACCCAGGCTCCCATAATTTGGTGGTCATTCTTAACAAGACTTTCTTCAGGGATCCCCAGATTTGTACTAGTCGTGGAGCAGGGAATTGGCTGGGTAAAAGGGCTACTGTACCTATTTACCTCATGGGATGGTGGTCACCCAAGAAGCAAAACAAAAAGAGCAGGCATGTCTCCCCTGTGTTCGGAGGGGACAATATGTCACCAGAGGGATTGAGGCTCTAACCCATGAGGCCCAAAATGTCCATACACAGCCCACTCCTCATAATAATGGAAAACAGTCTACTCCTCTACTCACTAAGTGGGCTATAACATGGAAAGGACCAATAGCCAAGATCTTCTATGTAGGTGATATAGACTTACTAGTTAGGAAATTGTCTGCTTGTTTAAAGGTTTATCATTGGGGGGGCGTGGCTTGGACACTGAGGAAGATGGCCGCATAACTCTCTTTCTCAATCCCCAGGTAAGTCAATCCATCCGTAGCAGCCATCATCCAGAGACATACCAAACTAATTAAGCATGAATGAGCATTAACAGGTCACAGGCAACACATTAGCAGTGGTATCATTGCACTCCAGACTCGGTACAATAGCTTCAGCACCGATCCCACTGTGGCTAGGGTACTCTCAAGAGCCAGCCCTATGAACACTAAGAGGCCTCACCAGACTCCCATTGCTACTGGCACGCCGAACTGGGTCCTACGCACTCCGCCCAAGGAGAGTTGCTACTTTTCACAGAGCTCGAGCCGACTGCCGATTCTCATCGCTTGCACCAATTAGATACACCTGAATTGGCCTAAGGTATGGCGTCCACCAGACATCCTACAACTAAGCCTGCCATCTTGCCTTTGGAACCCTCCTTCTCCTCACACATAGACGTTGGCACCTCTCTACAACATATCACCACCCTCTTGGAGATGTTATTATTAAGAGTCGACTCTATTTCAAATACGCTGGCAAATACAGTTACAGAGGTATACGTCTTAAGTGATAAACTGAACAAAGTCAAGCAGAAAATGGAGGATCTTGAAACAGGCCAAACAGCTATCTTGTGGCGCCTACAGGAACAGGACAACAAACTAGCAATGCTCTGGAGAAGAGCTGAGGACCAAGAGAATCGAGGGAGGCATAATAACATCAGGATTCTCGGCATACCTAAGGGATATCTGAGAGCCAGAATATGGAACGCTTCCTCAATGAAGAAATTCCTGCAATGTTGGGTGACAGATGGCATGGCCCAGTGGAAGTAGAAAGGGCACATTGGATTCCAGGAGGCTTTCACTTCACCAACTCTAATCCACGCCCTATAATAGCGTACATCCTATGATACTCAACCAAGGAGAGAGTGTTAAGAGTAGCCAGGGACCGAGGAGAAATTGTGTGGTGTGGAGCCAAAATAGCCTCCTTTAGAGACCTTTTGGCAGAAGCTGCAGCTCACAAGAAATCATTTATCCAGATTAAAACATTTTTGGCACAACACAGCTTCCAGTACAGATTCCGAAATCTTACTCACCTGCATGTTTCATATGAAGGCAGGGACATCACTGCAGAGACACCCAGAGAAATTGAAGCATGGATTACCAAATATTGGCCGAGAATGCCATTGCAAACTACATCTCCCAGACAGCTTTGGAATCCAGGGCAGCGTGAGCACAGCCGGGGGAACAGAACTCCTGGTGGCAGTTATCCAGAGGACCATGATTTTGACCAGATGGTCCCACAGCCAAACATCTCCCCCAAGTCACACCAGCTACCAGCAACTGCCGAGACTGCAGTTAAGCATACGCCTGCTCAACAACAATTGGGTATGGCCACCTCTATCCCCAGACAACAACGGGGCTCTGGCCAGACAGTCTGTACTCGCCAACATTCTAAAAGTGATCCAGAAGCCATTTCTGAAGGTCCTGACATGGCACCACCTGCTAAGCTGACCGAGGAAGATGATCTGTCGCCAAGTGCCCAATCCATAAACGAAGATATACCTAGTGACCTTATTATGGAAGTCACAGATGGACAATCGTGGGCAGACATCATTAGACGTGGATGGGTGCAGTGACCTTGGAACACTACCAATTAAACCTGGGCTCCTGTCATTTGCAGAGGTGGTTTCCGGGAATACGCAAGGCCCTAACACCCCCACAACGCTTCTGAGAGAGCCCGGGCCACCAGACTGAAACACTCCCATGGACTATTTAGACCAGGACTTGAAAGGTTTAGTTTAAAAATCATAGAAGAAGGGGGAAGAAATGTGTATTGTCACCCACTGACCCTGCAGATGGTCAACTAACCATAATTAAACTGGGATACCATGGGGACAGCTGTCTTAGATGGCTATAAGATCATATTTGGGGTTTATGGAAGGGTTGCATGATATACCTTGTGGGCCCTTACGTATGCTTAGTAGGTCAGAATATACCCTCGTATATAGTGGGTACCTGCCCCCCCCCCTTTTTTTTGGCAAGGGACAATACAGGTTTCATTACTCCTGATTGCACCATGTGCACTAACGACCTGTTGATTATGCTCTCAATATAGACCTTCCCCCCTCCAGACCCAATTACTGATTCCCCTATATTCCCCACAACTTCCCCCCTTCCACTTCCACTTCCTTTTCCCTGTTAGTATCTCTGGATGCCCTACCTATTCTTAATGGTGGGAAAGGCACTTAATATAAGGCATAGTAAACTGGGGATGGAGATCTGAGGCGTTTATCAGGCAGACTCCTAAATCCCCCGGTATAGGTACTCGATGAGCACAGCTGTACGATCAATACCTTCATGCATACACCATATTACCTTTAGCTAGTTGCTGAAATAATTCTTACTGTTTTTGCTTATTGTATTATGATTGCTTGTTGGCATATACTGTTAGGGTTCATCCATTTGTGAAAGAACCTCTGTTTTCGTAGTAGTTGTTGTAGTATATTGTCTCTGTGAGCTTATTGATATAACTCATCTGTTTATTTCCTTTTACCACTAGGACCTTCTCACCATTTCTACTCTCGTGGTCTGATTTACCATATTTCTTCTCCTCAACTACCTCTTCCATCTTTCTCTCCAGCAGCTCAATCTATAATTTCTGGATTGTGAGGGTGAGTACCAGACTCTGTTTTGGTGTAAGAAGGGAAGATGCCATATTATAAGGGTGGGATCAAGCTCACATCTTGGAATGTTAAAGGGCTCAGTCACCCAACAAAGTGCTCAATGGTCCTTAAACATCTACACTCCTTGCAGGCGGATATTGCACTCATTCAAGAGACACACTTCACTGCAAGAACTGTAGGATGGCTTAAAAAACATGGGTAGGGTCGGTTCTAGCTAGCTTAGCAAAAACTAAATCTAAAGGGGTTGCAATCCTGGTTTGGAAATCGTGCTCCTGGATGGAGGACAAGGTAATTTCTGATGCCCAGTGCCGATGGTTAGTGGCCAGATTCTCCTACCTTAGGGGGGAAAGCTGTGCTGGCCAATGTTTATGGCCTCAACAATGACACCCCAGACTTATTCCTAGACCTTAATCAAGCTATTGAAACACTCATGGCAGATTATCCAAACATATCCATCATGGTGGGGGGGGGGTTCAATTTAATACTAGATATTTTATTGGACAAATCCAAACCTACTCCCAACTCACACCCCAAAGCACTGCTGACATTGCAGGATATGATGAAAGAATGGGGCATGATAGACATATGGAGGAGAGACCACCCATCTGGAAGGGATTACTCCTTTTTCTCCACAGTGCACTCAACCTATAGTAGAATAGACTTCTGGCTGGCCAGCTCCTCCACTGTCCAAGATATGGTGACCTCACAAATAGATAATATCATTATCTCTGACCATGTGCCGGTTCTCCTGTACATTTGTACTGAGGGGACCAAAAGGCTCAGGTACTAGATGGAGATGTAACCCGTTGCTAATATGAGACCGTCTTTTTCAGGTTATGGTTAAGAAGGCAGCCCAGGAATATTTCTCTAATAACAGGACTGTGGACACTTCAGCAGCAATGATATTGAAAGCATTCAAAGCGGTGATGCAGGGGCATATAATTGCCTTCACAGCCCATAAAAATAGGACTAGGAAGGCTGAGCTCACCTGCATCCAAACTGAACTGTCCACCCTAGAAGAGAAATTTAAAATCTCCACACAGGGCACCCTGACCAGATGGCACTCCAGGAAATAGTAGGCTTAAAATAGTACATAAACTCGATGCTCCAACAACAGGTGGAATGGTTGATGACTAGAGCTAAACACGCTCACTGGGAAAATGGTGATAAGGGAGACAAACTGTTGGCCTTTTAGTTAAAAGAGCAGCAAGCTGCTTCACGTATCCATGCCCTCAAGAATCAAAAAGGGGAAATAGCTACCTATCCAATACAGATTAACAAATGCATGAAACGGTATTACCAGCAATTATACCAGTCACATTCATCTGTAGAACAAACACGTCTAGAGGATCAGCTGGAGGACTTCTGTTCCTCAGCTAACACTCCCCAACTGACAGAACCCACGAAGGCTGTATTGGACAATCCCTTCACTGAGACTGAATTGAAATTAGCACTGTCACAGTTTGCTAAGGGCAAGCCCCCAGGACCAGATGGTATGACCACAGAACTGTTCCAGCTTCTGAGCTCTGAAATCAGTGCCCCACTATTGTCAGCTCTCCAAGAAGCCCATGAGATTGGAGTGCTATTGCCTACTATGAGACAAGCGTTGATAACCTTACTCTCTGAAAAATCAGATGATCCCCTAAACTCTGCCAACTTCTACCCCATCTCCCTCATATCTTTGGACAATAAGGTCGCAGCTAAGATGCTTGCCAACCGGTTGATGGATGCACTACCCTCAATAGTGCACCCATCCCAGGCTGGATTCACGAAAGGCAAAGCTGCAGCGGACAATATCAGACTGGTCCCTAACCTCAAGTGGTTAGCCATGCATTCCCCTACCCCTATGGCAGCTATCGCTATACACTTCTCGAAAGCCTTCAACTCGGTCGAGTGGCCATATTTATATGCAGTCCTCATAAAGTATGGTTTTGGCCCTTATTTCAGACAATGGTTCTGAGTACTTTACAATCAACCCCTGACTAGAATTTTAACGAACAAGGACATCTCTTCACCTTTCTCTTTACACCGTGGCATACGGCAAGGATGCCCACTTTCTCCATTACTATTTCTGGTGGCATTAGGCTCCCTCGTATGAAAGCTGCAATGCATCAAGGAGGTTGAGGGCATACGGGTGGGGGAGCACTCCTACCTGGCTGCTGCTTATATGGATGACCTTCTCCTCACACTTACTCATCCCCAGGAATCCCTTTCCCCAGTTTTAAGGATACTAGATACTACACACAACTATCTGGGTTGCGTATTAACACCAGTAAAACCCAAGTTACCCCCTTGAATGCGGCTTGCTCTGAAGCCTGCATACAAGGTCTGTGACTGGCCTGGGCTCCGAATAACTTATTCTACTTGGGAATACATATACCATTTGACTGGAAGCAGATTGAATCTAGGAATTTTTCCCCCTTATAGCTCAACTATCGACCGAAATATCCCGATGGCGCTGACTTAATCTATCTCTCCCAGGTAAAGTGGCAGTGATCCGCATGCTTTTCGTACCTAGAGTTGCATATCTCCTCAATAATTTACCCATTCCCTTATCAGATAAGGTTTTTCACCTACTAGAAAAATTAATCACACATTACTTTTGGGATGGTGAAAAGTCGCATTGGAGCTCCAGTAAATTGAGAGCCCATTTGTCCAGGGGCAGTCTTTGACTCCCATGGCTGCAAGGCTACCACTGGTCCTTCCTCTCAGCCCAAGCCACTAGATGGTTTGTTCCTATTTCTTCCTCACCAGCCCTATAGGTACAACTCAAAACTCATCTGGCGCAAGGGAATCCCCTCGGTTCACTGCTGAAGAATGCACCCTTACCTCCTACTAAACTCATGCCAGTTCTTGCAGAAACCAAGAAAGCGTGGTTTTGACTCATGGCCGCAGCCAAAACCAAGAAGCAAGCTCACCTCACGCCTCTTAGGTACCTGACATTATGGCATAACAGTCTTCTACAAGTGGATCATAAACCCATCCATTGGTCTTCTTGGGATAAAAAAGGGATACACATAGTCCAGGACATGTATCTACCCAACTCTACCACTCTTATGTCATTCAAACAACTCAGAACTCGCTATTCACTCCTTTCCCAAGACTTCTGGAAATGCCTACAACTTCGTAAGGCGATACAGTCCCTCATTTGAGCATACACCACAGACCAGAAATGGCATTGGTTATCCACACTGCACCTGAAGCCCTCTTCCCAGGGTCTAGTCGGCAAATTCTATAACACATGGCAAGAGGCACAACCAGACTACACAGAACCCTGTAGGATAGCCTGGAGCCAGGAATTGCAATGCTCCATTACACCACAGACATGGTCCCGCTGCCTCCACCTGGCTCACACTGCCTACAAAGATGTTAACAACCAATTAATCCAACTCAAAATCCTTCTTCAGTGGTATCGTACTCCAGCTGTCCTACATAAATGGGGTATCCTTCCACATGCGACTTGTTGGAGATGCCGAGGTAGTCCAGCAACTATCCTGCACCTCCTATGGGACTGTCCAATGTTGGAATCTTTCTGGTCCGCTGTTGCAATGGATTGCTCGGGTGTATTAGGGCAACCTATAGATCTTAGCAACCATTTGCTACTCTTAGGGGACACTAAACCCCTACAACAACTTGAGTCACAGCTTAGGAACTGGACCTTGTTGGCCTCACTGGAAGCTAAGAGACCCCTCTTGATGCAATGGAGGCAATCCTCTCCTCCGACCACCACACTCTGGCACTCCACCTTGGCACATCTAGCTACCTTCGAAAAGCTCACTTACACCAGCAAGGGACAGTTAACCTTATATTACAAACAATGGGGAGCATATCTTAACTCACCACTCTGTAAGGCACCTTTACCCCTTCCATGTAATCCCCACTCAAGCTAGATGACCCATAATTGAACAACTTAATGTGTGGAACAGCAGAACCAGGAAACCTGGGAGCAGCATTATTATAGACACCTTTAACATAACAGGACCTCCCTTTTGTACCCCCATCTATAACTTCTTTTTCTTATCTGGGAATTTCTATTTTTCTAAGATATGTGGAATCCAGCATGGTGAATACTAATGTTGAGGGCAGTTATGGCTTATTCACAACTGAGAGTATGTATCATTGTACATACATGAGTCTCTACCTCTTGGTGGAGTCTTCTCCTGTACCCATTCCTTTTCTTTTGTTTTTCCTGTTGCATTGTGACATTACTGTACGCATGTATACTGTAATATGTGTCCTATGTGGAACAGATATTACATAACAATAAAAATTATTCTGTGATAAAAAAATAAAGGTTTATCATTATCCACTAATGATTCTGCCTCTAAGGACCTGTTGATTACATCACATAGAAATGATGCCTCTGGTTTTCAACTCCAACTGCCAATGACTACCATCATCAAGAAGGAGTTGAACATGATAAGGGCCCAACCCTTAAGAGGATATCAAGCCAGGGCTTCTCTCAGATGTAAACATACCTATCAGAGATGGGGGTAAAGAGGCCATACCCAAGGTGGATGTCACGTTTTCCACATTGTTTGAAGACACTATCTTCCCATCATAAGGGAACAGTGATATAGGACCCAGTCAAGAGGATGACTGACCATACTGTAACATCCCCCTCCCTGAGCAAGGGGTATTTGCTAGAGCAGTTCATTTCAGAGCGGGAGTGAACACCAAATGACTCACCTAGACCCCCCAGATATGCAGCGACCTCCCAGTTGAGCTGGCTTCTCAAGTGGGTAGGTGGGTACAGGACTGCAAATGAGTAAAAATTAACACTCAACACTAATCTTTGGATAACTGAATGCCCAAAACTTATTTTGAAAGTCCAACCACAGGTTTACTGATGTTCCACTCATGAGCATATTATTACACCAGTGCACTAGCATTACAGATGACACTTTCAGATGTTACGTTCCATTTTCAGTATATTCACTTCCATATCCCAGTATTGGGAAAATGCATTTTACCTGGGTTTAAAGTCTCATCAGGTTCAGATGCTAAATCACAAGTTACATCAACTTGCTATCCACATGTAACAATCATTTTTGGATAAAATTGATATTAGCATGCCAGTTTCCAATGGACCTCTCACAACACCTGAAATGGATACTGTCACTATCTGGGCATTTGATCTCTCACAGCATTTCTTCAAGTAAATATATTTCAGGCTAACACATGAGTTCTTTTTCTTCAACCCATAAAGGCCATTTTTAGCTACAGGCTAGAGTTATCCAAATGTTGAGGGGCTCAGAAGCATTTTGCCATAGGTTACAGCTGCACAAGGATGGTACTCATTCCTCCAGACCCAACAGCAGGGGATCCATACATTTGCACACCTCACCCAACTTTGCTCTGTCTTAGATTCAGTTACTTTAAAATAACTGTAGTCCACATTTAGACATTCACTTGTTGACTTTCGTATTTAAGCAAATGGACACACAGGGTTGCAGTTCCTACTTGGGGACAACAGTTACTTTGAGGTTTGCCACCTCGCCTTCCAACCTCACTGCCCCCACCGGCATGAGATTCCTAGAGCAAATGAGACACTTTTTCTTTTCATGTATTTATTCTTCCTGTCCAGCTGCAGGAGTTTTAGATGGAGCACCAGATACCACAAGTTTCAGTTATTGAACCACTTCACAGTTCGCAGCTACATGCTAGCTTTCATGGTACAGTTTTATTGTAAGGTCTTCTGTTCTTCTCTTTTTAAGTTACCAATTGCTTGCAGTTTTCTGCTCCCATTTCCTGTTTATTGCTGACTGCCCCTCAGGAATCAGCTGATTTATTTATTTATTTAGCTTTTGTTGACCGGGTAAGTGCACTAGGCAAATCCTGCCTATTTTCAGGCACGACCCGGGGGAGGGGGATACAGATGAATGCCAACTGACCTTGAACCAGATTAAGCTGTTGGTGGTATTTTTAGTGATTTCAAGGGCTTCATCCTTCTAGGGCAATTGTGCTGAACAGCTTTTGCCATGACCCCAAGGAAATGTCTGGAAAAGTTAGAAGGAGAAATCAGTCTGCACTAGGTACAGGCTGCCAATTCTCTTAACTGGGCCAACTGAACTTTAACTTCCTGAACTTCTTGGGTAGTTCAAACCCTAGTAGCTGGCTCCACCTCTAGAACCCTCAGTCAATGCCACCTGATCTGGAAAAATGGAACACATCACATTCCCAAAGGTGTTACTGTCTCTTCAGTTCAGTCTTGTCTTGCATATTCTGGGACATAAGTCAAGTTCCTTATTATTTAGTATCTAAATATAATAATTCTTAAAATCTGTATTGTTTTTCAGGCTTGTATATTTTTTCTAATCACTCCAGGGCCATTTATTCAACTTTATATTGGTTGATTGGTAGGGTTACCACCTTTTAAGATGCTAAAGCAGAACATTTCTTACTGAAACATGATTTCTGACATGACCATGTGCAACCTTGACTAATGCAACAGACTTTTTCTCTATACAATCAGAATTAAACCAAAGGCTCAATTTTAGAAGCCGCCTGTGGCAGACACAAGTTGTGCAAAGTAGGGGACTGTGCCAGACACAGTTGTGTCAAACGGAAGTTGTTCTGTTCCAGAAAGTTTGCAGTTTGTGACACACTATCTGGAATAGCTGCAACTTGTGGCCCTGCACCAGAAATAGTGGCACAGTCAGAGGGCTTAGTGAACTTACTCTAGTCTATTACTTTCTCCTTCCACTTATGCCTGTGCCCAATGTCCACACAGTACCTGGCCAGGGCATAGGAACTGCTGTTTACTTCAGAAACTACTGGCCCTCTTTCTGTGCTTGAAGCAACATCCCTTTGGTTTAGGAATGTGCCCTCAGAGACAGAGTGCTGATTGGAGAGTACGAAAAATGACTTGTAATTTTCAAATCCACACAGTCACATACTGGATTGAATATATATAATATTAGTTCATATCTATAAAATGTACAAGTTATACAAATAACACATGGGATGAAGTCTGCACACTAGAGAAGATAAATATAAATAGTGATGAATAATAGAATTACAAAAAACAGATACAGCTAGCCTAAACATAAGCTTAACTTGTCTTATCACACAGTATTTTGACAATATACCTCTTATCACATTTCCTAGAGTTCAAACTTCTGTTTAATCAAAATTCATTTTTAAAACATTTTGAGAACATCAGTTTAGAAATGTTGGATACCTGTTAAAGAGGATCTTTTCTAGTGGTCACTCGGGAAACACAGGCGGAGCCTTACCTGCCCCAAAGTTAAATGCTGCAGTAACGCAAATTTCCTAGTATCTGGAGTTTGGGAGAGACGGGATCATATTTTGGCTCCCTGGAGCTGAAAGCCTGCTCTTTTCCACATCCTGATCATGAGCTCCACCCTGCACGCTCACATTTTGTGATGTAAGTATATGGCGAGCATGGGAGAGCTCTCCATAGGCTTGTATTGGGCCAGTTGTAAGACGTCTTTTGTAATACTTTAGAGTGCCATCTCCAAAAAAATCAAGGCCACTGCTCAACAAACAAGGGCCCTGTTAGCTGAGCAGTAGCCCTGAGTTTTCCAAACTGGCATTTAATCAAGTGGTGGTCTTGATTTTTCTGAATTAGCACTCTAAAGTATTACAAGAAAAGTTTTAAAACTGGCTCTGTATAAGTCTATGCAGAATGCCCCTGTGATCTTCATATTCTTACATCACAAAATGTGAGATGGCAGTGGCAGAGCTCAGGAACGAGAAGAAGAGGGGATCATGATCCCTGTTCCATGGAACCAAAATAGATCCTTCCCTCCCAAATTACAGACAACAGAAAATTAAAGTTACTACAACATTTAACTTTGAGACAGATAAGGCTCCTTCTGCATTTCCCAAGATAGTTCCAGAAATGGTGCTCTTTCACAAGTATTCAACATTTTATAAATGGGTGTTACCAACCAATTATCCCACAATCACAGCAGACTATTAAATCCCCACTGCTCCCACCCTGCTCTGATGTCAGCTGCAGGAGATTTTAGGATTTGAAATTACAGAAAATGTCAGTCTGGAAGTAAGCAAAATTAGTCAGATAATCTATTCTGTGCTACAGTTAACAGTAAGGGAAAACAAATGTTTTTGTAGACAAAGTGCAGATTGAAACCAGACCCCATTTGGATGTGGAGCTTTTAGTGCTGACTGTTCCCCTTTAAGTGTTCTAAATTGCCATGCTAAGAAACATATAGAATAATGTATGGGCAACCATACACACTAAGGCTGTGTTTCCACCAGGGGGTTGTCATGATGACACAGTGACCTCAAGAGCGAAGCTCGAGAGGTCCCCATCATCATGGCAACCCCAAGGTTCAAACACAGCCTTGGAGTGTATGGTAGCGCATACCTTATTCTGTATAGTGTATGGACAACTAATGCAAAAGACAGACAGCCATTTCAATTTCACAAGTTTTTTTTTTCTCAATCATTAGTGAAAGGATTCAATAGCAATGCTTTGGTATCATTTTTTTTATAGTTGAAATATTTTTATAAAATAAATGTACAGTCATACAGTCATCGTATATCGCAGAAGACAAACATATGAGACCAGTAACAATACAGCATAACAGCCTTAAGGCCTGTACTGAAGTTACATTGCATTTTAGGAATGATAATACATTGATTTCATGTATTAGTAGCTGAGATTGATTAATCAATAATTTACTTTTCCTAAATAGTCCAAGACTAATATGTATCCAAATTGCATTTTTATTCCAGTTCTGAGGCAATCTCTGCCCCACTAACCCCTTCTGCACCCCTAGCCAACAGCAAAGGAGCCATATTAGCTTCTTCATTATATGTGATGCAGTCATGGAATAAAGTCTGGGTAATGCCAATTGATAGGAAACCCACTTCCCCCATCTAGTATTAAAACTGTTTAATCGGTTATTCAGTTTTGCCGAGGAACGTTCCAAATAATAGACTTCATAAGTTAAATTCCTCCAATATTCTTTCTTTGAATTTTATCAGTGAGCCAGGATCTGGTAATTATTTTTTTGGCTATTAAAAATAATAGTACTACCACTTTGTAGAATGAACAGTTCATTTTAACCCCTACAAGAGGGGTTGCCATCAGGACAAAAGTAGGTGTCAACCACTCAGAGACCTCAAAGATTTCTGAGATCTCTTCTGTAACCCCCTCCCAGTATCCTGAAAGGAGAGGACAAGACCAAATTATATGTTCATTGCCTGCCGGAGCATATCCAGGATTCCTTCAACAATATCCCCTTGTCTGCCATCTTATCTTTGCAGCTACATCTGGGGTCCTGAAGAAACGGATTCTGAACTTTCAGGCAAATTCACTCCAATAAGTTGTAGGGGTAATTTAGAATAGGGCAGGACTGCTTTTTGCTAGGTATATTCTTCTGTTGAGATGGCTAATTCTCTCTCCCACCTTTGCCTTACTAAGTCCAAATTATCCTTTTTGTGATTTCTAATTGCTTTATATAGATTACTGATAATGTTCTACAACCTCCCCTCTCAAATGCTGAGTAACTAAACTCACTAGACCCAATGATCTCTCTACTACTTTCATTAGTGCCTCTTCTAAAGGCATTAGTTTGCTCTTAAGTTCAGTGTAAGTCGGAAAAAGTTCAAAAGGAAGTTTATAGGTAGCTTGCAGATGAGCAAAGGAATGGATGCCAAAAGGGCCCATCAACTGAAACACGTAACGTATAGAGTATTACTCCCAGCTTTTTAGAGGGCTTATCAAGGAGGGTGGGCATAAAGTAACATCATAGGCTATAGCTGTTAGGAAGTGTACCTCCATCGGGGATAGTATGTGCCTTATCAGGTGTAACCAATTTTTAAAAGATGCTTCTGCGAAGGTTGAGAAATGTATCAGCGGTAAACATCCCGGAGGGTTCCCCAGGATATAAGGGTGGTAAGGGTCCAACCCATTAAGCATAACTTCAATGTCTTTCCAATGGGTATGATATTGGTTTGACATATGCATGAGTACTATACATATATGTGCCACTAAAGCATAATCCTTCCAGTTCGGTAAACAGACTTCCCTGTATCCTGGGTAATTGCAATAGACTAAATCTCACTCAGGGTGTCACCCCCCCCCCCAAATAAATCTAGATGTAAATCTATCCCATGATCTAATGTAGGTTTCCAAGGGAGTTATAGGTAAGGTTTGAAGAAAAAAAAAAGTAAACGGGGTAGAATGCTTTGTTGAATGACCTCCGCTCAATTAACCATTCCTAAAAACAACTGTGTCCACTTAGAGAGGTCTCTGGTAATCAGCTGGGTGATCGGTTCCAGGTTTACCAACTCCAGATGCATTATATTAGAAGGAATTTTAATGCCCGGATATTGCATTTCTACTCTATTCCAGCGAAATGGAAATTCATTTTTCAGTTTTCAAGAGGGGTTAAATGAGAAGTTAAGGACTTCAGTTTTTAAGCTATTTATTTTATAGCCAGAGAGTTCACTAAATTTGTTAAGTTGCTCCCACACCCTTGGAACCAATGTCTCCGGAGAGGTTAAGGTTAAAAGGACATTATCTGCAAAAAGAGTAATTTTATATGGTTTACCCTCTAAGAGAATTCCTTCAATCTTGACCTGGGCCCTAATATGGGCTGCTAAGGGTTCCAAGTAAAGGACAAATAGGAGAGATGAGAGGGGATAGCCCTACCTGGTACCTCTGAACAAAGCAAAGGGAGGAGAAAAGGCCCCATCTAGCTTAAGGTAAGCTACAGGAGAGTGGTATAGAGCTTGAATCTTGGAAGTACATTTTTCTGGAAAGTCGAATTTGTGTAATGCAGCCCAAAGAAAGGACCAATTCACCCCATCGAATGTCTTTTCAGCATCCAGTCCCAGGAGGAGTGTCAGTGGCTTAGTAGGTAGCACACTCGCCTCTGAGGCTGGGAGATCAGAGGGCTGTGGGTTCAGTTCCCACATCTGGCACTTGGATTAATATCCCAGTACTGACACTGTAGTGCAGCATGAGAGGAGTGCTGCACTTCTGAGGTGCCGTCTTTCGGATGAGACGTTAAACCGAGGTCCCATCTGCCTGGATTGGTGGTAGTTCAGGTGGATGTTAAAGATCCCATGGCACTTATCGAAAAGAGCAGGGGGATTTCCCCGCTGTCCTGGCCAAATTTCCCTCATTCACTAAAAATACCACCAACAGCTTAATCTGGTTCAAAGTCAGTTGGCATTCATCTGTATCCCCCTCCCCCGGGTCGTGCCTGAAAATAGGCAGGATATGTCTAGTGCACTTACCCGGTCAACAAAAGCTAAATAAATAAATGAATAAATAAAGGGGATCTGTCTCTTTATAGCATATTCCATAAGTAATAAAACTCAATGTACAGCGTCATGCACCTGATGCTTCATAACAAATCCTACTTGGTCCTGATCTATAAGGTGGGGTAGGAAAGCGTTCATCCTATGTGCCATTATGGAGGTAAACAAATTATAATCACAATTGAGTTTCAAAATTGGGTGGTTGGAGGACATCTAGGTGGGGTCCTTTCCTGGTTTAGCAATTGCTACTATCTCAGCATATCTCCAAGACCGGGGTGGAGGACCCCCATCTTGAATCTCCCAGAAGGCTGAGAGTACTACAGGAATCAAATATTTTTGGAATTTCCTATAAAACTCATTTAGATATCCATCTGGGCCTGAAGCCTTTTGAGTTTTAGTTTGTTTAAGAATGACTTTAATTTCTTCCCCAGAAATAGGATGAATCAGGTCCTCAGCTTGTTGCCATGTAAGATGGGGAGGGAGGTGGTCTGAAGATATGTACATCTCCACTGGGGTGGGGGTAGGATGCAAGGCTTCCGTGTACAGGTTTTGGTAATATTCTGCCATAGCATTCCTAAAGGCCACTGGATGTAATAAGAGATGATTAGTCCCAGGGTCTAGCATTCTGGCGACCATTACCTGTTGCTTTGCCCCTCTTAGCCATCTGGCTAGGTTCCTAGCTCCCTTCTCATGCTTTAAAATTCAAATTTAAAAGCTGTTGTTCTGTTCTCTGATCTATGAGTTTCTGGAGTTTCTGTTTGGTGATTTGCAAATGGGATTTTACCGATTGATCTCCTTGATAAAGTCTTTTTTGTAATTCCCCCATGATCCCCTTCTTTCTATGAGTTGAATAGCGAACTATTCCTCCCTCAGTACCATTTTAACGGTGTCCCAAATCATAACATCTGACGTGTTGGAGGCATGATTTTCTGCAAGGATACATGGAATTTGTTCCTTAACCAATTTAAAAAATTCCTGGTCTTGGAGGCATAATAAAGTCAACCTCCAGAACACCTGTTTCCTAGGTTTTGCTGCATCTATCTTTAAAAAATATTGGCGCATGATCTGAAAGTATGGAAGTTCCTATAGAAATATCCCTAATAGACTCCAGGTGTTCAACCAAAGTCAGAAAGTAATCTAGCCTGGCTGAGGTATTAGTTTTTGAGGAGTAATGCATATAAGTCCTGGATGAGGGAACAAAATTTCTCCATGTATCTACTAATCCAAGTGTAGGGACGGTCTGCCTCAGACATTTTTGGAGCGAAGAGGCCCTGTGTCTAGAGGGGACCAAAGTATCCAAATTTAAATTCAAGGTCACATTCAGATCTCCCCCAATAACACACAGGTCTCACGACTCGCTTAAAAACTCCTTCAAGAATTTCTGAGCCACTTTGGCCAAGGAATTTGGAGGCAGATAGATGGAAGCTAAGGTGATCTGTAATGAATAGTGTTGTCCTACTACAATAACATAGTTACCATCTTTATCTACTAGTTCATTTTGAACTAGGAACTGTACACCATGCGGTACTAAAACTACTGTGCCTCTCCTCCTTCCTGATGAATGTGAGGAAGCAAAAACTATCTGAAACCCCCATGCTTTCAATTTATCATGCTCTGTTTGAGGTAAATGGGTCTCTTGTAGGAGAACTATATCTGGTTTGCTTTGTTTAATAAAACGAAGCAACCATTTGTGCTTTATAGGGCTGTGAATGCCATTTACATTAAATGACATAAGTGAGGTGTCACCCATATTGGATAGAAGGAGGAGGTGCACAGTACTGATTATAGCTAGACCCTTTCCCCTCACTATATTGATCATACACTACCCAGCCTAGTTTTCTAACCATACTTATTTTCCTTCCCATCAAAATTAGAACTATATATACATATATATATATACACACACATATATATATATATATATATATATATATTATTAGGTAGCACAGTAGTGCTACCATAGTTAGGGTTGAGAGCCATTTCTATGTTAAACCCAAAATTTTGTACCTTAATAACTTTACAACTGTTTGATGGATTTACCTGAAATTTGGAATACAGGATCCAAGAACCATATAACGTGATCTGCACATGCGTTTACGCTTTTTCTGGAATTCTGCTGTCATGCCTACAGGTCGCACGGTTTGCACAACCTGCCCGAAATCTTCAGGGAACATGTGGCCAGGGTCCCCAATGTGCCTTTCGAAGATTTCATGAAAAAAATATTAAACGGTTCAAAAGTTATTCAAAAAACAACTTCCCATTATAAGTCAATGGGAAAAGTTAACAAAAAGTTTGACAGTGTCGCAAATGCACTTTTTACTGTCGCAAATGGCCCTGTTACTGTCGTAAATTCGCCATCTTGTTTTCAGTTAGTGATCAAAAAAATGCTTGGCATTTAAAATTGAGACCCTCTAGCAATCTAATTATTTTTGTATTCACCTAGTCGGGCCCTGAGGATGCTAGCCATGTCTTTATTTTGGGGTAAAACACCCCAGAAATATGTTTTTCAGATTTCTGGAAAAAGTACTTTCGCAAAGTAGTGTTGTACTCACGAAAGTGTCGCAAATTTTTGCCAAAGCTTTCGCAAATTGCGACACTACTTCGTGATACTATGCCCAAAATAACAGTAATTCTTTGGCACTCCGCTGCAAAAGAACGGTTGGGAGTTTTGGGCTGAAATTTGGAGGGAACGCAGCCAACATCTCACAGATGTGCCTTTCAGTATTGTATTGAAAAAATATTACATGGCGGCAAAGTTACGGCACTCCGGAGTTGACGGTTTTTCCCATAGGATAACATTACGGTGCCCAACGCATTACAGGAATCCTTTGCCACCCTGCTGCAAGATAACTGTTTGGTCTTTTTTCCTGAGATTTAGAGGGAAGACAGCCAACAGCCCACAGATGTGCCTTTCAGTGGTTTGGTGAAAAAAATTTACAGGAGGCAAAGTTATGGCACTCTGAACTTCTCTTTTTCCCCATGGGATAACATTCCAATTGTTAGCGCCTTTCCGGGCCCATATCTCAGAAGCGTTGCAAGATACGGACTTTTCATCAGAAAAATACTTAGCCCCCTGATGGAGGCTAAGTAAAAAACTAGCCAGGACAGTCGTAAATCATATGACTTGCAAATTTTTTTTCTACGTCGTACGGTTCCTGAGATATAACCTATTTAGTATTCTAAGTCCTCATTTTCTGCTCCGATACCCATTATTATGCATACATTCTTTGTACTCACTGTCTTTCTCTATGCAGATTTTTAGGAAAACCAGCCTGTGCCCTTACATTACTGTTACCATTGCCCTTTACGCGTGTGGTTCTGTACCCGTTTCACTTACCGTTGACGTCTACGCCACCAGGTGCGTTATTCTTTGCATTTTCATTTGCGCTTGTGTTTCTGTTATTTTTTGCCATTTGTGTCTACAGTACTGTTTCTGTTTCTGTTTCACTTTGCGTCACCATGCCCATTGACATTTCCGTTTGCAGGCACCATGTTACTATGTGACAACAAATCACGTGGCAGACCGTTCCCGTCTACGTCACCATGTGCGTTACCCTTTCTGTTCTCATTCGCACTTGCGTTACCATGTGCACCACTGTTAGCACTTCTGTTTGCGTTGCTGTTCCTGTTACTATGCCACAAGACATCACGTGGCGGGACCGTGGGGCCCACCGCTGCATTACATTCACTATTTCTCGTTATCATTCTCAAAAAGAAGGGAGATTAGAGGCAAAAAACTCCATTTAATGCATTAGTTAGGGTTGTTCCACAGTGAAAAAAGTGAGGAAATTCGATTGTTAGGGTTGAAAACCCCCCTTGGACCCCCCCAACCGGCATTGGGGTGCGCATTGGGATTACTCGGTCCTAACTCTCACCCCATTCTCCTATACTTCTGCTGCTTTACACATGTCATGGTGTGAGAGTTAGGGCTGACAATCCCAATGCACCCTAATGCCGGTTGGGGGTGGTGAGGGGTCAAGGGGTTTTCAACCCTAACACCAAATTTCCTCACTTTGTCGCTGTGGAACAACCCTAACTAATGCATTAAACAGAGTTTTTGCCTCTAATATATATATATATATATATATATATATATCTGTCTCCTGTTTAAAGGCAGTAAAATAATGAATCCACCAGGAGAATATCACTCCAGGAGTCTTGACTGTAACCAACCATATTTGGATGGTTGAAAACACAACCAGTTAGAAAATATTAACTGTCTTACAAACCACCGTACAATATCTAGGAGTAAACATATTAACCATTGACAGACCACTAGTAAAGAAGTACTCAAAACTTAAAAAAAAAGATTAACAATAAACAACCTGCAAAACAAAATCATGATGTGTTCCCCTCCCTTTTTTTGCTTGCCGAGGGGGTGCCCAATCCCCCTCGGCTCCTGTGGCACCCCTTTCCTTGTTTGCCGATGGGGGTGCCCAATCCCATCAGCTAAAGCGCCCACACACATTCAGGTGGCACACTGGGTGCCCACCCCAATGTCCCAAAGCACCTATTACAATGAAAACAGTCCCCTGATGTCTTTTTTTTAATCTATAAAGCAAAACCAGTCCCTCGTAGTCTTCCAACCCCCCTCCCACAACCTGCACCCACCCACTGCGCACCCTGCCTCCCCACATCCCCCCTCACCCCATACTTACTTCTGGAGTCTGGCATAATGATCTTCGGTGGACTGGGAATACGTCTGCACTCTTCAAAGCCGACCGCGAACTGAGGAAATGTCAGTAAGCTGGTATAATGGAATAAATAGGGGTTTTTCAACTTTAATGCATATCTCGGGCATTTTTGGGAAATTTTACATGAAATTTTCAACATGGGATTTTTGGGACCCCTCCTCATGAGTTCTGGCACTGTCATGTCATTAGTCGGTCCCAAAAGGTGATTTCACAGTTACTCTTGGCGAAATCACCTTTCGGGACCAGTTAATGAGATGGCAGTGCCACTGTTTTGAGGTGGGCTCTCAAAAAGCCTATGTTACAAATTTGGTGGAAAAAATCTAAAAAAATGGCTGTTTTACAAGCGTGCATTGCACAGCTGCTACGCAGGCTCGTAACCTTGCGAACTCGCAATATTTTCATGCCAGATTTTCAACATTGTCATTTTTGTACACCTCCTTGTGAACAGTACAGCTGTCATTTTTCACATCCTGGCCCAAATGTGTTTCCGGACTTCCGGCACACAATAGCTTGGTCGCTGTGAGAACTCAGTGTTCAGGCCCGATTATGAAAATGACAGTGACACTGTTCATGAGCAGAGGTCCTAAAATGCCTATGTTGAAAATTTGGTGACTATACCAGATTGCACACACACTCATAACATCATGCATTTGTAATATTTTCACTCTGGATTTTCACCATTGGCATTTTTCCACACCTCTTAATGAACAGTACAGCTGTCATTTCACATATCCTGCCCAAAATATGTTTTCCCACGTCCAGTGCAGAATAGCGTGGTTGCTGTGTGAAATCACTTTTTGGGACAGTTTGAGGAAATAACAGTGACACTGTACATGAGCAGAGGTGCTAAAATGCCTATGTTGAAAATTTGGTGCCGAACGTCCATAAAATGACTGTGTTACAAGCGTGCATTGCGCATTTCCCACGCACCCTTGCAACTTCACAAATTTGCAATATTTACATGCCACATTTTTAACAATGGCATTTTTTTACATCTCCTTATGAACTGTACTGCTGTCATTTTTCACATCCTGCTTAAAATGTTTTTCCCCACTGCACTACCAAAGCCAATGCCAGCGCGGCAACATTCGGCATTGACAGATGCTTGTTTCATTTTTTTTAATGTTTGGATCCGATTCGAAAATTTACTCATATCAAAAACGGGCACCTGACTACTTCACCTAACACTCGCTTCAGGTGCCCGATGGCTGTTCTGCTTAGCTAGGAGCACTGCACTGTGTTTTGCTGAAGACTCACTTGCTTGAGGCTTACTTGTCTTTTTCGTGGTGAGATGAGTGAAATCAGGATCAACCAGATATTTTAGAGACATTGGAAAGGAAAAAAAAATAAAAACAACAAAAAAAATAACAAACTGCTACTCCTACCACCGAGGACATTTCTCTCACTTAGCGAGAGAAAGAGACGCCATATTTTCGAAAATTGTTCCACCCACAACACAATCAATTAATCTTTATTTTACCAGGTAAAACACCATTGAGTCAGGCTCATTTACAAGGTGGACCTAGGTTAGTACATGTAGATAACACATTTTGAAAATATTCAAGAACCACAAGATTCGGAACAATGCAATACATAGTACATCAAGTAGCAAACAATAACATTTCATACAAGCTAGTATTCAGTACACAACAACAATTTATATATGAAGTATTTACAAAAACCAGGAGATATACTGGGATAGGTGGCCTGAGTGATAAATGAGGAAGCAGATAGCCAGGAGTAGCCTGGGGAGATTAGGAGAAAAAGTTAGCACTTGCTAAGGTAGGAATAGAAATGGAGGACAAGACACTGGAGGGTTAGTCAGAGCTCAGAAGTTGAAGTCAATCAATGGAAGCAATTACAGGACTCCTTGAAAGCACGTAGGAACAGGGTTTTGAAGTAAGCCAGTTTTATGGGGAATGCGAGCTTCAAGGTCTTTTGTATGGTGTTCAAAACGACAGGGAGAGCATGACTTATGACTGCTACACAAAAACACGTTCAGGCTTTAGGTACTACAAAGGAAATGCAGGTAAGACTTCTTAGTGAGTAATATTCAGAAGTAGAGACAGGCAGATAGTCAGAGATATACTGTGGAAGCTTATTTATGACAGCTTTGTAGATTCAAAATGCAGAGTATTTATGACGTCTGAAGGTGAGAGAGCTCCATCCTACCTTGGTATACAAACTGCAGTGATGGGTTGAATATGGAACTCCAGTAATAAATCTAAGTTCACGATGGTACAGGGTGTCCAGTTCAGACAAGGCAGAGCTCAGGCCTTGCCCATAAATTAAGTCAGCATAATCCAACTGAGGCATAAAAGTGGTTTGGACAAACCTAGTTTTAACTTTGATTGTAAGAATATGTTTAAGCCAGAAAAAGATGCCAAGCCTTTGTTTTAATTTCTTTGAGAGCTCATCAATGTGGTCCATGAAGGATAGTTTGTAATCTATCCACAGACCCAGGTATCTGAATTTTGGTACGAACTCCAGGGACTCTCCTAGTAGTGTGGTTACTTGTGGTGCCATATCAAAGTTATAAAGTTTTGGGATGTTGACTGAAGGTGAAAAGAGCATGGCCTTCATTTTCTTAGCATTCAGTAGTAACTTGAGGTGCAGAAGATTGCTCTGTAAGATGTTGAAGTCCAGCTGGAGAGCCTTACAAGCAAGCTCAGAGGTAGTTCTGTCTATTTACAAAACTATATCATCTGCATATAGGTGTATGCTTGCAGATTTAATTTCTGCATTAACATTGTTAATGTAAGTGGCAAACAATAAAGGGCCTATTATGGACCCTCGTGGCACACCTCTTTGAAGATGTTTTAGGGGGAAGATCCCCATCCACCTTGACTCTCTGGTATCAACCTATCGGATAATTGGAAAACCAGTTCAAGGCTGATGGATCAAGCCTAAGGTTTCTAAGGTTGGTCAGCAATAGGCCATGGTTGACCGTGTCAAAAGCTTTGCTTAGGTCAAGAAATAAAGCACAAACATGATTTTTCACATCCAGGGCCTTTTGCCAGTCATTAGTGGCTCTGGCAAGTGCTTAAGTAGTACTATGACATGGTCTGAACTCAGATTGGATCAGGTTAAGAAGATTATGACTCTTGAGATAGTGCCTGAGTTGAGAGTTGATCGCCTTTTCCAACATTTTTGACAGGGTGGGGAGCAGAGGAATAGGGTGGTAATTGTTTAGGTTGCTAGGGTCACCAGCCTTAAACAATGGTATGATATGTGCTGTTTTCTAGATTAAAGGGATGACACCCTGTGACAGGGACAAATTAAAAAGCTGGGTAATAGGGCTCCTTGATGCCGGTTTGACAACACTTTTGTTGACCGGCATCTCATCGACAGGAGTTATGTCGACTGAAAGTTACAGTTGACATAATTCCTGTTCTTCTCCCAGTCCACTGTTTTCAATTGGGGGGGTTTGCCCCCCAAACCACCCATGAAGGGAACTCTGCCCCCCCCCCATCTTTAGGATTATCAGCTCTAGTTGGAGTTGATTCGAGGAGGAGGTGCAGGACCGGGAGACAGTGTGCCCCTGTGTCAGGCACACCAACACAGTAACCTGTCACCAACCTGTCGATTTTGTTGATGGGTTGGTAAGTCGCTCTGTTGGTGTCACTGTCAGGGGGGGCATACCGGTAATAGGAGTGGACAGGATGTAGTAACCCAATTTAAGGTAGGATGGCTGTATCAGATCTGCACCTGCTCTTTTTCTGGTGTCAAGTTCTAACAGTAGATCCTCTACCTGTTTTATGTAGACAGGGCCAAAAGAAAAAACAGCTTCCTTTGCAGGTTTGGTCTGTAGTAGGCAAACAGGATCCTTATTGCACAGCTGCACCCGAAGGCTGTTTGCCAAGGAGGTGTCAAATGCTAGTCCCGCTGTGGCAAAGTGATTATTGAGAAGGACGAGGACCTTTTGTTTATCCATGATTATGGAACCATAAAAGGAAATCTTTAGTGGCAATGAGCTAGCTGGGCTATGACCCTCTAGGTCACAAGAAAAGTGGCCAATCAGAAGGCACGCTTTGGAAGACGTTGCTTGTGTACTATGGCAACTGGGTTCATGCTAGAGGCAGACTTGTGCTTGCACTGTTTATTTTTTGTGATAATAGTATCATTCAAAGCTCCAGACAATACTATTATGGGCTCTGAATGATACCATTATCAGTCTGCATCGATACTATTGTCGCTTTTACTGGATTTTTTTCTATATGCTTTACCATATTATTATTTAAAAAATCCATATATTAAAATTTTGTAACATCTTTAGTACCCACTATAATTCTTATTATGAACCAGGTACTATAAATCTTGGAGGCTGATTGGCTGAGCCCTCTTCTTACCCAGGATTTTATTCAGCAACGTAATCATGGGGAAGAAAAGGTGCCAGCCAATGGGTTACCTTACCTCATCACAATCCGTTCTCCCACCCACACCTACACATCACCACTAAACTCGCGACAGCAATGGTCAGCCTCATGTTTTGACAACCCCCCTCATTGGAACAACTCAACAGCCACCAATGGGGACTTAAAATGTCCATTCCCATAAAACAATTCTGTCTCCTGCTGACTAAAAGAAAGAAAAACTCCATAAGAGACAGTGACCACTGCTGACCACCATGCTAACATCACATCGACTTACCCGCTCCTCTTACAGTCTAGTTGAACAGTGGTCCTTGCCCGCTCATGGCAAATGCCAGTTCCTCCAGTTCATTGAGACTGCAACTTCTGCTCCCCTTCATCCCAACCACATGCTGGCTGTACTGAGTGGGTCATGGCTCGACCAGCACTTTTGGCTGTATCCCATGAGACTCAGTACAGAGCGGCTCAAGAGGAGTGATCCAATGCTTCACCTTCAACAGCCAGCATATTCCTGATATTGCAGACCAGCAGCCCTGGCTAGACTTACCAAATTTCTCCTCCTTCCTTCCATAGCTCTGAAATCTAAACTCAACTGAGCAATGGCTGGGGGTGGGGGTTAGAACACAGAAAGCAACAGCTGGTATGGCAGAGGGGGTGATGAGCTACAGCAAACATGAAAAAGAGAACCACACCATGCAAATGGGGAGCAACAGGTGGCAGCAGCATCACCTACTGGAAACATAATAAATTGAGGACATTTTTTTTGACTACATATCCTTCCACATACATTGTACATGTACCAAAGCGATAATTAAAAATGAATTCTTTAAAACTTTTTAAATAATTTTATCTTCATTCCAAAAGGATTCCAGTTCATAATAGCAATAATGTACTCCAGGGTGTGGTATGTCATGGGATATCATCATTTCTCAGGTTCATGAGGCACGAGGATGAATCCGAGATGTGACACTATCCCATGATATACCACACCCTGTCATGCATTATTGCTTGATTATATCCCTGGTAGTTTAGTGGTACCCCCTCCTTCACCCAATCCCAGAACCCAGTATAATTCTTATTATGAACTGGACATCGTAAATACGGGAAGCTGATTGGCTGAGAGGTTTTTGAAGCCGTGATGATATCGGGCTACATCATCACGGCTTCAGAAAACCTCTGGCCACCAGCCTCCTCACTGACCGTGCAGTCTTCTTCATCTCCAGCAGTCCGCAACGAGTTAGACTTCCAGTGGGCCATTATTTAAAAAAAATAAAATGAACTCCCACCAGCTGCGCACACAACAGAATTCAGCACAGGGGAAGCTGCAAGGAGCAATACTTTCAAAAGCAACATATCCAGCAGTATGCGAGTGGCAGCAACGGACAAGTCATTTTTTTTTCTCTGAAAAGGACAAACGACAGACCCACGCATTGTAGTCATTCTCACACAAACCGCTGCTCCCCCACAAAAAGAAAGCTACATCCCGGCCACACAGAAAAAACTGCCAGTCTTGTCCTAGACCCTCCTAACCATTCTAATAGTAGCTCTTACAATAACAGTCCCGAATGACTCGCACCAAGACTCTACCTGTTTCTCGTTCCTTCATCATTGGCTCGCCTCTCCAACTTCTCTCTCAGCTTACCAGTCCTCAGCATCCAATTCCCAGAACAAAAATAATAAAAATAAAAATAAAGTGCACTGTGAAAGCAGAACATTTTAAAAAAGAAAACTTCAATGGTAAGGAGCGGGTCACCCAGTCACAAGAGTGCCACTTCCTCTACCACGGCCAACAGCGCCACCTGCTACCCAGAGCCCTCCAGGAACTATTTTATTTAAAGGTATTCCTCCAACACCCCCAAAACACATTTTTAAAATGCTTCTATTTTTTTTTTTACTTTAAAAAATATTTAAACTACTTCACTTCTCGGGTCGTTGGACGCACTCAGCCTGTGGCCTCATGCCCAACCACCTGAGGCATGACGATATCCCATGATATACCACACCCTGTCATGCATTATTGCTTAATTATATCCCTGGTAGCTTAGTGGTGCTACCCCCACACACACACACACATACACACACACAATCCCAGTACCTAGTATAACCAAAGACATTCCCTGGTGTCCTGTGGTTACTTGTAGAGTGAAGAGTTGTGCCGGTCATTGGATCAGGGTGGGTGGGGGACAAGTTTGGTGAATGAAACCAGAGAATATCCTGTAGTGGATAAGGGATTGGGTGAGTGACAGGGTACCGCAAAATTATCAGGGATAAAT
Organism: Neoceratodus forsteri; assembly: GCA_016271365.2. Taxonomy (NCBI): domain Eukaryota; kingdom Metazoa; phylum Chordata; order Ceratodontiformes; family Ceratodontidae; genus Neoceratodus; species Neoceratodus forsteri. The sequence continues at coordinate 43,227,544 of CM057456.1, read as the reverse complement.
ACATACACATTTTATGGAGAGTAAGAGAGGAGGGATCCAAGCATTGATTTTTTTTTCAACAAACACACCACCAGTAATGCATGCTGGGGGTTCTTATACTACTGTGTATGTTTGTAAAAATATGGTTTTAGAAGTATTAAACTGCACTGCACAAACTGTCTGTTAGCACTTCCAAAAACAACTCAACTATACTAGAGTGCACTATATGCATGCTGGCACCAATCATTTGCATGCAAACTTTGCGGGCATTACTGCACACATGCTTACATTTTTGTGCCATATTGCCTGTGCCTTTGAGTGTGGTACCAGGTGTACTAACAACTTGTCCAGTGCATAAAGCACAGTTACCATGGCTAACCATTCCCGTATCGAAGCATAATTGTTTTATTGCCCAATCATTAATACAACCCTTTTAAAATTCTCTCTCTCAATCTTTTTAGTTATCTCTTTATTTATTTTTGGCCAGGAAAAGCACACTAAAGTAAAGATCATTTTCAGGTGTGTCTTTGGAGTCCAGAGAGGTTAAGCCTCTGCACAAGAGCAACAGCAAGGAGAAGGCTATCATTTACAGGCCACTCATTCTCACATCTGTGGTGGTGGCAAAATTAATAGAGACCCTGCTGCAGGAGAAACTGATGGAGTGTCTGGAGGAAAATGGGCTGCAGGACCACCAGTAGCATGGTCATGTCAAACAAATCTCATAGATTTCTTTGAGTGGGTGACTAGGGAAGTAGATCAGGGAAAGGCAGGGCGTGTGGCCTTTCTGAACTTCAGTAAGGCCTTTGACACTGTGCCACACAGGAGACTAATAAAAAGACTTAGCAACCTGGGGGTTGGAAAGAAGGTGGTAAGTTAGGTATCAAATTGGTTAAAAGATAGGATACAGAGGGTGGTGGTGAACAGAAGCCACTTGGGGGATGAGGGATGGGAGAGTGACCAGCAGAGTACCACAGAGATTGACACTGGGTCCTGTCCTCTTTGATGTCTTCATAAGTAACATTGTTGAGGAACTGAAGGAGAAAGTGTCTCTTTGCAGATGAAACAAACATTTGCAACAGGGTGGATACTCAGAAAGGAGTGGAGAAATGCAAAGGCATTTGGGGAAACTAAAGGAGTGGTCTAAGAGGTGGTAGCAGAATTTCAGTGTGAAAAACTGCAAAGTAATGCATCTGAGGCAAGGAAACCCAGGTGCTGTGTATGAAATGGGGAAGGTACTTACAGTCACCAAGCAAGACAGAGACCTTGGGGCAATCATATTTGATGATCTCAAGGTGGCGGAGCAGTGCAACAAGGCAACAGGCAAGGCCAGTGGGATGCTGAGATGTATAGGGAGTGGGATTCATAGCAGAAGAAGGGAGGTGGTGTTGCCACTGTATTGCTCACTAGATCCCATCTAGTGTATTGTGTACAGCTGTGGAGGCCACACCTCAGCAAAGACATTGATAGGATGGAAGCAATTCAGAGGTTGGCTACCAAAATAATGCAGGGGTTGCACAAGAAATCATATGAGGAGAGGCTGTAAGAACTCAACATGTACTCCCTAGAGAGGAGGAGAGTGAGAGGGGCATGTCCGAGATCTGTAAGTACCTCATAGTATGAAGAAGGTGAAGGAGGGGAGTCTTTTTCAGAGGAGGAGAAGCACCAGAAAATGGGGGCATGAAATGCAGCTGGGGGAGGGGAGTTTAAGAGGGATGTGTGGAAATATTTCTTCATGTAAAGAGTGGGGGATGCTTGGAACTGCCTCCCAGAGGAGATGGTGTGGAGAAGACAGTGGGAGGCCTCAAATATGCATGGGATAGGCACATGGACATAATAAGTAGAGGAAAGGGAGGAGGTAGGGATACTTGAGACTGAATAGGGTCCAGGAAGTAATAATAGGCAGGAAAATAGGGAACATTACATGGGCTTACTAGTACATTTCTGCCAACAAACTGTTTCCATGTTGAAGTGACTTGCTCAATGTCACAAAGTGTGCATGTGGCAGTTGTGAGCTTCAAACCCTGCCCTGCTAGGTCTCCAGTGTATTATAACCCTCAAAGCAAACTATCCTCCCCCTAATCTTATGTCCCATTTCCAGACCTTGTTTTATGATATATAAATGTAATTGTTTCTGATTCATTTCAATTTCTTTTTGAATGTGGCATGCAGACATTGCGATACTATCTATGAAGCAATGTGAAAGCCATTCTCCCACTCATTAAAGTATATAGTTATAACACGAAACTAGAAATAACATACTAGTAATTATTACATACAACAATTTGCATACTGAAATTAATATACTATTAGAATGTTATCTTCTCTGTATGTATTTCATAACATTCAAGAATACTTTTATTTGGAAGGATGTGATTTCACTGGAGTGGTATAAATGTGGAATAAATTATAGGAAACTATTAAGGGGCTTTGAGATTTTATACACCACACTGTCATCACAGCCCATGGACTTGTTCATAGCTTTACTTTTATTATATTTAATATATGAATCTGGGTAAATGCTGTAACAATACTGATGGTTGAAAACTTGAACTAATGCAATAGTAAGTTAAGTATCATTTAATTGTTAAATTCTAAAACTAGTTTAGCTGTTTAGACTGGCGTCTCATAAATACTGTTGTCCCTGTTTATTTTCCTATTTTTGAAGCATTTACCCTAATAGGTCAAAACTTACTGGAAAAAATCCTCAAAAGTCCTCATTAACAGGTATGATATCATACCTATAAATAGACATGTATGTTATCATGCCAGAGTGTTATGAATATGTGTGGCATGACGTGGTTGTTAATTTAAAAGGTTATCTACGTATTATAATAGAACATGCACAGCGTTAACACTTTTTTTCAGGTAGATGAACACATTAGCCAAGACTTCTGCTGGCCTTACAGCAGCTTTAAAAAAATCATTAATTAACAAGCAGGGATTATTAGATCCTAAACACAAACACATTATGAATAAAAAGATCAGCTATTGACAGAGCTGTAACTTTGAATTTTGCTGGTCTCACTACATCTCTGAAAAGTAGCCATTTCTCTATAACAGCTGATTGACAGCCCCAGGATAATCCTGTACACACTTAATGTGGAATAATAGGATATAAAATAACTGTGACTTAAGAAATTTAGAACTAGGTCAGGGACAATCCACTGGTAGGTTTAAAGATGCATACTTTCTGTTCTCCTGCAAAAGTAAAGCTAGGAAAACCCAGATATTGAATGCCATTGTTGAAACCCAAAAGTCATGCTATGAAAATGAGCTGATGGAGTGGAAACTTTAAGATTTGAAGTAAAATACAACAGCTTTGAGACTCTGAATTGGCTAGTACATCTGTTTAAGATTCCTAACCAGCATGTTTTTTCCCCAATAATTAATGATAGCTGTACTGTATTGGTCAGGGCAGTCCTGTGTAGGTTAATGACTATTCAGATCAAACTTCACAAATTGCCTGCTTTGCAGATGGATCTAGACAGAAGTAATTGAAATGTCTGAAGCAAAAGGGGCAGGGGAGTTGCAGTGTACAATATGTCACCACCCTCCTCAGGTACCTGTAGGAGGCTATATACTGTTTATCTGACCCTTCCTCTACTGAGCTGCTGTTATAAAGCTCTCCCTCCCAGTCTCTGTTCCTGTCTTCGTTGCTGGGATCTGTTGCTGCCTTGGTTCCAATCCAGACTCCATCAATGACCTTCCCTACTCAACCTCCTCCTTGGCCTCTTCTGAGGAACTCGTAATTCTGGGTGAATTGATTTTTCTATATAAGTGTTTTTCCTTCTTGGCTGGATTGGCAGCTGTACTCAGCCCTGTCCCATCAGATGCAGTCATTCCATGTCTCCTCAAATTACCCCCTGCGGCAGGACTTGGAAGGGATGGCCATCCTTCCCCACCTGGAACACAAATCTAGATTGTCCCTGGCGCTAAAGAGATCAAGCGATCCAATGACATGACAAACAGGGCTTCATGAAGCCTGTCCTCCATTTTTTTCCTCCTGTTTTTTCTCCCCTTGAGCTTGCCTGGACATGCAATGAGCACATTGTGCAAGTTATGCCTCCATGGAAATGCCCCTGGTGCTCAGAGTAGGTGCTCTTCCAACTTACGTGTCTCACACACACTGCCACCCTGGATTCCTCCAGATGGCAGTCATACAGCGATGCAAGATATCCCCCTCCCTGAGGGAGAAAAGCAGTCCTAAGGACATTCAGTCCTCCCTCTCCCAACTGACCCCTGAGTGACCTGAGTCCTTTCCAGAACCTGGGTCACCGGTGTGGGAAGAGATAAGGCATTCATTACTCCTCAGCCCTCTGCACCACCAGGTCTGCCTAATTATAAGTGACTTTAATTATAATTGATATCCCCTTTCCACTAAGAAATGTATCCAAAACATAAACTCATGCTAACTCAGTCAACTTATCTCTGAGCCTGCATGTCTAAACCTGGCATCCACAAGCCACTCCTTCAGTGATGGGTCCTTTCCTGCCACTCCCACCATATTGTGGAAGCCATCACACTTGCTGAGACTCTCAGAGACCACCATCTGATCAATTGTACTGGGTGCAGAAGATACAGTATCACCCCAAAGACCTTCCTTAGATCATCCACATTCTGTCATTCCATTTCCGATCTCTTGATCTTTCTGCCCTGCATGCTAACCTGTGAAATACTGACTAGTTCATTATCTCAGCATCAGCTGACATAAATGAGGCCCTTACAAATTTTTCAGAGCTATATTTATGTATGCCTGGAACACCCATGCCCCTCTAAATTGGGACAAGGGTCAAAGATTCACACCTTTCTTGGATTTCTACTGAGAAACTAGCCTGTCATAAAGCAAGGAAATCCACCTGGTGCTCCCATAAGGCTTCTGTTTCAGTGGCAGACCTTTTTTTTTTTTTTTTAATTTAGTTGTTTAACCAGGTATAGCACACTAAGTTGAAAGCTTTTTTACAGGAGCAGTCTGGGAGCACAAGGAGGTTAAGTGACTTGCTCAGGGTCACACAGTATGCAAGTGGAAGCTGTGGGATTCAAACCCAGGTCTGGTCTGCTGGATGTCACCAGATTTGCAGCTCAGAGCCTTAGACCACTGCACTATACTGCCTCCTATACCTAGACCTTGCAAGGATTAAGTCATTTCATAATACCAGCACCAAGTCTACTAGGGTTGCTAAAGCTGAGTATTTTGCTTTCACCCTTCAGAATAATATTAATGGTCCCTTGAAGTTCGAGAAGGTCATCTATGAGCCATCCCTCCAGTCCACAATCCCACTACTTAAATTAGGAAGTATGTCTATAACTGATCCTGCTGATGTCACCTCCTAAACAATAATTTATTTGCCACTAATGCCCTTTCACTTATCCCACGTTCCCCTCCTCTCACTCTTTCTTCTTCTCCTTCACCTCGCATATAGCCACAATCCAAGACCTTTTGGTACTAAATACTCAAAGGTCAAGGCCGTGACAGGTTGGACCCAAAGCTCCTCAGTCTGTTGGCTCCTGTAGTGGCATAGCCTATCTCTCATCTCCTAAATCTCTCCTTCCACTTAGGCACAGTCCCTGACAAATGGAACAGGCTGCATTTACTCTACCCCCTAAAGTGGGTGGCACTCAGTCCTGGGCAACTACCACTCTATCACTCTGGCCAGCTTTGGTCAAACTGCAGGATCCCTCTCCCTCTCCCCTCTCCCCTCTTCCCTCTCCCCTCTCCCTCTCTCTCTCTCTCTCTCTCTCGATTTCCCTTGTTTCTTATCCCTTTCCAGCCTGGTTTCAGGAAGTCTTATTAAACTGTTCCCTCCCTTCTCAGACTCGCTGACCCCATTCTGAGTGGAATGGATCAGGGCCTAATTACTTGCCCAGCCTCTGCTCTGGGGATCTATGTGCCCATTGAGAGAGGAGAGATGGGAAAAAATGGCGGCCATGCTGGGCCAGCTATCATGAGTAGTGGAGTCACTAGCAGTCACTAGCAGCATTGCACTATGTTTTATTTTATTTATTTTGTGGGTTGTTTTGTTTCAGTTTTCTTTTTAGTTGTAGTGTAGTAATGGTAGTCAGTAAGGGCCGAATAAGTGAGCTAGCAAGCTATTAAATGTGTTGCGGGAATAGTGATTAAGAGTGAGGGTACCTGTTTGGGGTCTCTGATAAAGTAAAATTAGAACTTTTTGATTTTATCCAATACAGCATATTTGCTATATTTGCCCAACCTTCCAGCTGTTTTTCTGGTTGATGTACTGAGTGAATATAGGCTGGGAATCCTTGGTGAAGTGGTGTGAGAAGAGGTCTCCGAAGACGCTGAAGGAAGGAGCTTTTGGAGCGGGGTTGTTCGCTCTTGGGACAGCCTCTGTGACGTCTGGTGGTTGGACCTTCTTGGAGGATTATCGATCCTCTTTGTTGATGGACCTATGAACTGCTTCCTCTTTGCTTCCTTTCTGGCCTTCAGAGGTTGAGAGTGGGTTGGGGAGGTTCTGTCCGCATTGTCTGGGGGGATGACCACTGCTGCTGGGTCCAGGCAGGCGGCACGGGGGTCAGGTCTGCTTGAGGGTGGACAGTGCTTCATTGGCGGCTCTAGGTGTTTTGGGGGGTCTCCTGGAGAGTTGGCCCTGGGCCAGGAGCCATAGCCAAAGGCTCAGTGGGGGATGGTCTCCTCCTGTATGAGCATTGGGAGGGCCCCCTCCTTGCTCTCTGTTAAACCTCTGTCTGCTATATGGTTTTATCTTGGATGGCTATGGAGGAGATTTCCTTGAGATGGTTTTCAACTTTGTAATCCACCCATTTACAGCGAATGGAGATTTAAAGGAACTTGGAGTTTGGAGCTATTCAGAGGCCTAGAACGAGATTCCCAGGAGGAGAGAAGGACTGAAGCCAGACAAATCGCTGGTGAGATTTTTCCAACTTGAGGCATTCTGTATGAGTACTGGGCAGTGAGAGTGCCTATTGCTCGACTTCTTCTGTTGTTTACTGCTGTAGGCAATGTGAGAGACTGACTCAACTTAAAACAACTATTTGGCTCACTTTCCACTGGAGGTGAGAGCTCCAATGGACTTACATATATGGTCTGAATAATTTAATGCACTGGACTGCAAATGTGGACTCAGCTAAGAGATTTTTAGTTTGTTTTGATTATTTACTGTATTTTGTTGTTTACGTTTTATTATAGTTTGGATTGTGTTTTGAGAGTGGAGGGTATTATTTTGTAAGTGGTTTTAAGCTAAGCGGTGGAAGGATATTGATTGTGTGGGGGTGAATGGTTTTTGAGTCTTCAGAGTGCTGGAAATATCTGTTGGGGTGTTAGAGAGATGGTCAGGCAGGACTCCCCCTCAACACTTAGGGATTTCCGTCCTTTTGAATTACCTCCGCTTACTGCTGAGGTTTATTTTATATGTCGAAGTTTCGGCATTTTGAGATCGAGGAGTAGTAGGAGTCGGGGATCCTGGAACTCTTGGGGGGATGGGAGAGGAGTGGGCAGATAGGGACAGTGAGGGTCAGGAGATGCCTTGGGGGTGAAATGGGTACAGGAGTGAGGTCCTCCTTGCTTAGTCCCCATACCAAAGGGCTCTGACTTTGATTGTATCAGGAAGGAAGTGAGGCCATCCTTGGACTCCCGTCCCTTTCAGGCAGTGTTAAGCAATGCTATGCCGATTAGGAATAAGACCCCAGTGATTGCGGATCTTGCTTCCTCTGTCGACATGGCTTGCATCACCGAGACCTGGCTGGATGGAAATGCGGGTCCTGTTTTGGAATCTGCAGTTCCAGCTGGGTTGTCAGTGATTCACCGCCCGAGAGTGGACCAGAGGGGCAGGGGGGTTGCAGTCTGCTTTAGACAGGATCTGAATCTCAAGAAGGTGCCAGTTGGAGACATCAACTGCTTTGAGTGTATAGTGGGTGCAGGTACAGGCTACAGGACCCTTCTTATCTACCGTCCACCAGGTGATGGGAGGGAGTGCCTGAAGGGGTTGCGGACTTCATCACCGAAGTGGTATTGGAGTCTGCCAGATGGTTAATTCTGGGGGACTTTAATGCCAGAGGCCAAGAGGAATGCTCTCCATTTGGTCAAAACTCCTCAAATTGATGAATTCATTGGGTCTGTCATGGGTTATTACCTCTGCAGCCCATAATGAGGGGCACATATTGGACTTGGTGTTCCATCTGGGGATGGAGATCTCCGATGTGGAAGTGGAACTAACTGGTTGGTCTGACCATCACGCCCTGAGGTTTAGATTTGCAGCCCCCCAAAATAAGCCTGCCCCTTGGGAGTTAGTACAGTTCCATCCTTTAAGAGGGGTCACCTCATGAGGCCTAATGATGGAGCTGGACTTCTTGGGACTACCAATGGATAGCATGGACCCAAGGCCCCTGGTCCTGGCCTATAATAGGGCTGTGGTAGGGGCCCTGTATGTCATTGCTCCAATTCATGTTCATCCCTGCACTCTTCATCTGGGGTCTCCCTGGTTTGATGGGGAGGTCCGTGAGCTAAAGAGGCGGGGATGAAGATTGGAAAGACGCTGGCAGAAAACTCACCTGGAGGTGGCTAGACTTGGATTGTTATAACATTATAAGATCTACCAATCAGCAATTTCCCATAAGAAGGCAGAGTTCCTGTCCAGGGAAATTGCTGCAGTGAGGAATAGACCAGCCCACCTCTTCTGGACTGTGGACAGACCGTTCAATCCAACCTGTCTACAGACCGGTCGAGCATTGTCACAAGTACAATGTGAGGAGTTTGTGAAATTCTTCGCTGACAAGGTATCCACCATCAGGGATGAGATCCACCTGTGCCCATCCATTGGACCTTGCATTGATCAATCGGGTAGTACTAATACCCAGTTGTCTTGGTTCACCTTCAGCCAACCGGCAGTCATGGATATAGTGAGGATCATCCAGACTCTGCGATCTACCTACTGTAAGTTGGATCCAGGCCCTACTCGCCTGTAAGTAGGGTTGTGTAGATGTCATTGTCCCAGTCCTGGCAGGGATAGTGGTGGTTTTATAGAGGGAGGCATCTTTCTGGATCCCTTAAAGGAGGCAGTGGTGCACCCTCTTTTGAAAAAATCCTCTCTTGACCTCGACTGCCCAGCAAATTACAGACCAGTCTCTAACTTACCCTTTGTAGGGAAAGTTATTGAGAAGGTGGTCACTCTGCAGCTGAAAGATCATTTGTCTAGCCACAATATCTAAGACCCTCTCCAGTCCAGCTTCAGGAAAAGGCATAGCACAGAGATGGCTCTTGTTCAGGTTTTAAATGATCTCCTGATGGCGAGAGATCAGAGAACCCATTCCATCTTGGCTCTCCTGGATCTCTCAGCAGCATTTGACACCATGGATCATGGGGTGCTGCTCGACCACCTGTAGTTTTTCTGTGGACTGAGGGAAGCAGTCCACAGTTGGTTTCGATCTTTCCTTGAGGGCAGATCACAGAGAGTGGTGTCGGGGATTTATTCCTCAGCCCCTCACTGGCTGCCCTGTGGGGGTCCACAGGGCTCAGTGCAGTCCCCCATGTTATTTGCGGTGTATATGCTTCCATTGGGGGACATCATAAGATGGTATGGGCTGAGTTTTCATTGTTACGTTGATGATTCTCAGCTCTACCTGTCTTTTGTGCCTGAACAGGAGTCTGATTCCATCACAGTGTTTAATAACTGCCTGCTGGAGATTCAGGAGTGGATGAGTACTACTTAGCTTCGGTTTAATTCAGGAAAAACTGAGATATTGGTGGTGGACCCTGGAATGAGGACAACAGGAGCTTGGGCCGGGAAACCCTCAGGTTTATATCTTGGGGGGGCCCTGCTTATGGCCTCTGGCCAAGTGCGTAATCTGGGTGTGGTATTTGATGAGGGCCTGACCCTGAGGGCGCAGGTGTCAGTGGTAGTCAAGTCAGCCTTTTTCCATCTAAGGAATATAGCCCGAGTGAAACACTTGGTCCCACCCAAAGATCTTCCTACCCTGGTCCACGCCTTTGTCACCAGGCATTTTGATTACTGCAATGCCCTCTATCTAGGGCTGCCAGGGATGGATATCTGCCGCTTGCAGCTTGTGCAGAATGCAATGGCCAGCTTGTTGATGGGAATTCCTTGATCTAACCATATAACACCTGTGCTGCGTGAACTGCGCTGGCTGCCTGTACAGTGGCGGATCACCTTCAAGGTCACATTGCTGACCTATAAGGCCCTACACGATTTGGGACTTCACTACCTGAAAGAGCTCCTGGTGCCTTACTGCCCCATCCGTTCACTATGATCCTCTGACGAGGGATTACTAGAGATACCCAGGGTATATTTAAAGACATCTGGAGGAAGATCTTTTGCCTATATGGCACCTACCCTGTGTAATTCTCTACATCATCAGATACGAGATTGCCTGATTGTGGAAAGTTTTAAAAAAACAGTTATAAACTTTTCTCTTTAACCAAGCATTTGCTGTGACTTAATAATTAAGGGTTGTTTGTGGTCATTGTATTTATTGTTTTTATATGGTTCTATATTTAAAGTGTGTGAATTGTTGTAAAAGCGCCCTGAGGTTGGGAAGGACGCTTTAAACAAATAAACTTTTACTTACTTACTTGTCATCTTGGTTGACCTGGACAAAGACTTTGACTTCATTACCTACTGCATTCTCCTAGAAAAATTTACAATATATGTGCCGAACTATCTGATCTACTGATTAATTAGTTTGGCTCATACCTAGAGGGCAGATCACAGTCAATCCACATAGAAGAATCACTCTCTACTCTACTCCCTATAAGATTAGTTGTCCCCTTTGGCTCTGTATGTGGATTGGACCTGTCCTGTTCTCAGTTTTCCTAAGTGACCTCACCAAAGCATGTGTCTTGTTGTATATATACTGCACATGTATCCGGATCACTCAGTGCTTTTTGCTTCAGGTCTGTCTATGACTGATCTGAATATTTACCTACAGAGGGATTTTAATAATATCCAGCTATGGTTCTGCTCCAGTCAGCTTACCTCAATACCAATAAAATGGTCTCAGTGACTTTTGTGACCAGGCAGAACTTCACAATATCCCTGTCCACATCTATCTTCACAATTCTTAAAGGCACTGCACTTGAAGAGGTCAAGTCCTACGTCACTCAGTATTTGGCTGCACTGTCACCTTGATTATGCCTGTAATGTGGGTACCATCCATAATAAACTCCACCCCAAATTGAGGATGCACTATAGGAACAACATTTGTATCCCACTCTTACCCAGTGAGATAATGTTTTTAAGATGATCCTCCAATTTTCTGATTATGGGGATGTAGTGTAGTTACACCAGTTCACCTTCACTTGACTGGAGTCCCTATTTCCATCATTTTGTTGATTTGCCCCTAACTGTACCCATCCCCACACTCTCCATTGCTCCCTTTACACCTTTCACACTCACTTCCATCCCTTGAGGGAAGGTGACTTGTCTAGTGTGTTTAATTTACAGTATCTTAGAGATGTGGTTTGGAACCATACCCTCCTATCTCTGCTCCAAACCTACCATTCCACCAGCCTCTTCCTTAACTCAGATATTTGCGTCCTCCTTCTCTCTCCCTCTCTCTCTCTCTCTCTCTCTCTCTCATATGAAAACATCACTGGGCTAATCTGTTATTGCCTTCATGTTCTTTTAACTATGAACCAGCCTTCCCCCTTCAATCCATTCTGCTCCTTCACCATTTAGAAAATGTTGAGGCTAAAAAGCTTCGGACACCCGGCACCAACTAAGGCAGTCTATAGGCAACAACTTATTGCTCTTTGTTTTCTTCATTAAAGCGAAATAAAGGCAGCGATTAGACAAACTCACCCCAGGACTGTGGTACAAAATCCATCAAATAATCCTTTATTGTAGAAAAGAGGTGAAAAATTAATTATCTACTGCTTGCTGCTCGCATCAATTCACTTCCTGGATACCGCTCCCCCTACGTGAAAGTATCATGTCACCAAGCGCCTGACATGTTTTGCTAATTTTAGAGCTTTCTCAAAGGTACAACAGGTAAATACACATCTCATTATAAAGCATTACATTTAAAGTGACAAACCATCAATTCCAGTAAGTGTGTGTATTAAAAAAACTTAACAAACGAGTTTGATCTAAAAGCAGGAATCATATTTATAAGGGGGTAATTCTATATCTCCCTGTACATTTTAAATAAGCAATTATTGCCATGCTAACCAAGTTCATGCAACTTATAGGCACTAAACAATACTTGCAAACCTGCACTTGTAAAGAGAGAATCAAAGATTGCACCATTTTACTGCCATCAGATGAAACTGCAGTGCAAATCTGAAAAGAAAAAGAGAGATAGATAGAAAATTAATATTCTTGTATCAACAGTCATATGTACATCATTATGCTAAACATTAGGATGCACATCTTTTTTACACAGTACTTAGTTACCAAATCACTTAGTCATTTTACTGTTTATTTTTTCAAAAAAGGTTTTATTTCCAATTTTCCATTTAGACCTTTGCCTTCCATTCCTTTTAAGGCTGCGATCCAGTATCATTCTCTTTTTAATAAGAGGTTATCGTAATCCCCTTTCCTCTGGCTTAATACTGGTTTTTCTACACCAATGAATGTAAAACCAAGTTCTAATGTATTTTTCATCTTCAAGAAATGGGTACAGCAAGTGCATTCTTCATGTCACCATTCTCTATGGACCTACTGTGTTCTCCAATGCAGGTCTTAAATGCCCGTTTGGTTTAACCAACATAGAACGCTTTACATTTACAAACTGCCAAATAAATCAAGCCACTGGTGACACGTTATAAATCCCCCCACAGGGTGCACCCTAACTGAAAGGGGATGCACAAACACTTTGCTGTTCACTACCTGCGGGCAGAACTTACAATTACCACATTTGTGGCTACCATTATCCGATTGTGGCAACCACATTCTAGGCTTAAGATCCAACAGCTGTACCGAATGCACTAAATGATCCTGTAAACTCTTTTTCTTTCTGTATACAATTTCTGGACCCTCTTTAGATAAGTGTCTCAAACCTGGGTCCTGACATGCAATATGCCAATGTTTTTTAACTATACTGGCAATATCTCTCGACTGAGCATTAATTATATGTGCTTACAAAACACATCTGCACACAGTAAAATGACTAAGTGGTTTGGTAACTAAGTACTTTGTAAAAAGATGGGCATCCTAATGTTTAGCATAATGACTGTATATATGAATGTTGATACAGGAATATTAATTTTCTATCTAACTCTCTTTTTCTTTTCAGATTTGCACTGCAGTTTCGTCTGATGGCAGTGAAATGGTGCAATCTCTGATTCTCTTTACAAGTGCAGGTTTGCAAGTATTGTTTAGTGCCTATAAGTCACATAAACTTGGTTAGCATGGCAATAATTGCTTATTTAAAATGTGCAGGGAGATATAGAATTATCCCCTTATAAATATGATTCCTGCTTTTAGATCAAACTTGTTAAGTTTTTTTAATACACACACTTATTGGAATTGATGGTTTGTCACTTTAAATGTAATGCTTTCTAATGAGATGTGTATCTACCTGTTGTACCTTTGAGAAAGCTCTGGAATGAGCAAAACATGTCAGGTGCTTGATGACGTGATACTTTCACGTAGGGGGAGTGGTATCCAGGAAGTGAATTGTTGCGAGCAGCGAGCAGTTGAGAATTACTTTTTCACCTCTTTTCTACAACAAATGATTATTTGATGGATTTTGTACCACAGTCCTGTGGTGAGTTTGTCTAATCACTGTCTTTATTTCGCTTTAATGAAGAAAACAAAGAGCAATAAGTTGTTGCCTATAGACTACCTTAGTTGGTGCCAGGTCTCCGAAGCTTTTTAGCCTCAACATTTTCTATTGCAATTTACGACCAGAGGCACAACCATTGTCCCAGGTGCAACAGTACCCTTCTTTTACAATACTTTGACTTTACTAAGTGCATGGGTTTATACAATAAAAGGCTAAATCTTCATTTATTCACTTCCGATAACTTGACTTTCCATGTTGTTAAACATATCCGAATGGAAGGATCACAACAGGTAAACATGATACCCACTCCCTAAAAGCTCTCATTATATGCAATATAGAGAACATTGACAGTTTTCAGAATATTCTGAATAAAAACGGCAATGCGACTCCAGGCCCATATAATACTAGGCAAGCCTTTATGCAATTTGAAAAAACAGCGTTTAAACTTAAGAGACTCTACTGGGTAGAAATCAGTTTAAAAACCTACTTGGAAGTGGATAGAGTGCCATGGGGCCTACGAGTGTAAAAAAAAACAAATTGGGGAGATCTCGTGATGCAGAGTGCTGAGTAGAAGCTTCTTCAAGAAGCTCCTGCTTCCTGATCGCTAAATCATCTTTTTTGAATGTCCAAACTTCTTAATTTCCCCTGTTTTCATGATTCAGTGCTGTCTAAACACTTTGGAAGTCTGGTTTGGGTGTAATTTCGGTGGATGGAGGCTTACACAAAGAAAGCCCCGCAGAAGCATACCCCCCAGCTAGTCCCGAAAAGGCCTCTAAAAAATCCAGGGCTTCAGGTGGGCCTGGGCCTGATCCTCTGAGTCAATGTGGTGAGCAGGAACCCTTAACACTTTCCAGGTTCCTTGAAGAATTTAAGCCCTTTCGTGAGGAAATGAAAGAAATGGCATTGGATCTGAAATCTCTTTTCAGAAAATTGGATGAAGTCTCCGCTATCCGTTTCCGATAATACAGCTCGAATAGTTTCTATTGAGAAAAAGCTTGGAACTCTCGATCCTGATCTAGTCTCTATGCATCAGAAATTATCTAGTTTTGAATCCAGGCTCAAAGATCTAGTGGGCTGGAGCCGTAGAAACAATGTTGTGATTCTCGGGCTACTGGAGGGAGAGGAAGACCAACATGTTGTGGCATTTGTCCAGAAGCTGGTAGAGTGGGTGGCTGGTCCATCTCCTTTTGGCCCTGGCTACATCATAGAGCAAGCTCACAGGTCCCTACGGCCTAAACCTTCCCCGAAGGATCCCCCCGCCCCATCATCTGCCGTTTTTTGAACTATTTGGAGAGGCAGCATTTTCTGCAGAAAGTACAAGCTCTACAAAAGGTTCACTGGGAAAACATGAAGCTGAGAATTTCACAAGATTTGCCTGGCTCGGTTCGCATGAAACGTAAAGCGGTCCACCCTATTGTTTCCAAGATAATTGCGGCAGGCTTGAAGTTCAGGATGGGGTACCCAGCCAGGATACAGATTCTAATAAACAGATCCTGGTTAAACTAAGACGATCCCGCAGCAGCCCTGATGAGCCTTAAGTCTATGTTGCCAGATCAATTTAAAGATCCCCAAGATGTTGTGCTCTTAGAATGTAGAGACATACGGAGTGGGGAGCTGGAACTCTTGTTTTTTCTTCTTATGGGAAACCATTTAGTGTGAAGATGTGGGGAAAGTTCCCCTGTCAGTTTGGACTGAGAGGATCATCGCAGGCCATGCTGACTTCCAGTTTTCTTGGCTCCATTTCAGAGGGCCCACGCTGATCTGGAGCATGGGACACTTGGGGTCTTGGGCCTGATCATGGGGGATCTATACATCAATCTTTAGTAGCTTCTGTCTGATAAACATAGCAGAGAGGGGAGTTAGCTTAGCTGTGGTTCAGATTTGCAGTTTTTTCATCTGGATTTGTATTAGGACGGTCTTGGACTTTCTCTATCATTAATTCTCACCCAGTTATGACCTGGAACTGGTCACCAGAGGGTATTCCAAGCACAGGTGATTCGCGAGGATGCAGTCCTCAATTTGAGGGGGATGTAACCGACTCTTTTCACTTGATCTGAGTGCAAAATTGATGATTCTCATATGGAGAGCATGTGCATTTGGAGGCGGCTTATTTCTGGGTAGAGGCGCTTAATACGCCTTCCCCTCCAGTGATGTGTTTACAATTTTTCTTTTTCTCGATTCCCATTCTCAATCTGTGCTGCAGGTAACCCCCCCCCCAACTGGGTTCCTGGTTTGGTTTTATTTTCTCTAGGGTTGCCTCGCGAGGCAGGTACAGCTCCTGCTTTCTCTCTCTGTTCCGTTTGAGTTTCCATAGTCACCTGGGTTGTGCATGGATCTCATGAGGCCCCTTTCAAATAGGCTCCCTACAAGTTCATATTTCGGTGGGATGGTGGTGAAAGCCCAGGACCGTTCTCTCTTTTTTGGGTATAATCAGCATGGTTTTGTTCTCAACACGAAGATATTTGAATGTAATAGTTTCTAGTAGTTGGGGACACTATCGGGGTCAGGAGAAGAAGGACAAGCACCAGTACTGTGCTGAACATCGTTTGTGACAGTCTAGAGGTGGAGGGGGTGGGTTATGGGGTATTGTTGGAGGGTGGGGTAAGGAGTGGTCGAGAGGATTTAAACTGGGGGTTAGGGAGGAGGTGGGTTTTACTGCAGTAACCCTGGGGTATGTTTACAGGAGATATATACTCCGTGTGCTGAGCTGAATTTTTAAGTTCAACTACTATTACTGGATGGCTATTGAGATAACCTTTGCGACTTGGAATGTTAAGGGGATCAGAAATAAGCATAAACAATATCAGGTTCTCAAACATTTAAGCTTACTTAGCTCTCAGATAACTTTTTTACAAGAACCCCATTTATTAGAAGTGGAAGCCTTACAATTAAGGAGGCAGCAGGTGATATCGATTTACAGCGCTCAGGGATCTACAAACAGTTGTGGGGTCATGCTCATGATTAACAGGGGTATTCCTTTCATTTCTACACAGGTTATCAAAGATCCCGAGGGAAGGTTTACCCTTGTTAAAGGTACTCTCTGGTCTGTTAGAATATTATTGGGCAGTATTTATGGTCCCAATTTAGACGAACCAGGATTCTTTTTGAGACTCATATCTATCATTCTTCCAATGCTTCCCATTAGGATCATTTTTGGGAGAGACTTCAACCAAGTGCTCGAGCCTAATTTAGACAGATTAGGTAGAGGTCTGGGAGGGGCCACCCCTGGGCAGAAGGTGTTTAATGATTTATTGGACCAATGCGGGCTCTGCAATGTCTGGCGTGTTTTATATCCGGACTCTAGGGAGTTTACCTTCAGGTCTATGACACACGGTTTGCAGTCCAGCATTGATTATATACTCATTTCTCAGTGCCTATTACCCAGGGTTAAGACCTCCTCGATTCAACCTTGCCCAATCTCTGATCATTCATTAGTAGTATGTAATTTGGTACTGCTTAATCTACCTAATAGGGAAACCAGATGGAAACTTAATGACCAACTTCTTAAGGATGTTAAATACTGTAAACTTATAAGGGGGCAAATAGAATCCTTTTTTCATCTAACCTGTTAGATAGTGCAAAGCTGGATATTTTGTGGGGGGCCTTTAAGGCCTTCATGAGAGGAATCCTCATCAGTATAGCGGTTGGTAGGAAAAGGGCACAGGAGAAGGAATTAAAATATTTATTATCCCAGATTAGATCTCTTGAAGTTAATTTTTCGATTAATCTTCTAGATGAGGATATGAGAAAACTTCTAGGGCTGAAAGATAGATACTTGGAGTTACTTCGAGACAAAGTAGAATTAGCTATTATCCGTACAAGGGCTAGTTACACCGATCAGGGGGGAAAAGGCGGGACGCCTTCTGGCACTGTGTATTAAACAACAGGAATCAATGAGATTTATCCCTCCTATCAGGGCAATGGCTGATGGGTCTTTAAAAGTCTCTCCCACTGAAATAGTTCAAGAATTTGCCAGTTACTATACAAACTTGTACAGTGACATGGAGCACCCCCCTAGTCCTGAGGATATAGTGAGTTACTTAAAAGACTCATTTGCCCTCTCTCTCTCTGATCAGTACAGAGATTTTCTGGTTGCTCCTATTTCTCAGGAAGAAATTGGCAATGTTATTAGTGAACTACCAGCAGATAAGGCCCCAGGCCCTGATGGATTCTCCTCCTTATTCTACAAAGTCTTTCAGGACCTTCTATTACCAATACTTGGCCATTTATTTCAGCATATTTTAGCTAGGGTGGAAACCTATTCACATCTCGTTGAGGCTTTGATTGTTCTGCTCCCCGAGCCTGATAAAGACCTTGAGCTGGTTCAAAGTTATAGACCCATCTCATTTTTAAATCAGGATATTAAAATGATCTCCAAAATATTAGCTAATAGGCTAAAGGTAGTTCTTCCTGAGTTAATAGGTATTAACCAGGTAGGATTTATGAAAGGGTGTTCATCCTCTGATCACTTATGCACCTTGTCACATGTCTTCTCGGCTGCCAGGGATGCTGAGCTCCCTGCTGGTTTGGTCTCCCTGGATGCCGAGAAGGCATTTTATCGAGTGAACTGGAACTTTTTGTTTTGAGCTCTGGAGGCTTTTCATTTTCCCTCTCTGTTTATTTCCTGGATTGCAACACTTTATAAAAATCCCACTGCAAGGATCTCTGTGAATGGGGCATTCTCTAAGCCCTTTTTGCTTCATTCAGGTATTAGGCAAGGGTGCCCCCTATCTCCTCTGTTATTTAATTTATATCTGGAACCTCTTATTAAAAATATTCTCAACAATGTTTCTATACAAGGGGTGAGAATCGGGCAACATGAAATTAAAGTCACTGCATATGCGGATGACCTGTTAATACATTTGTCTCATCCTGTAATCCTCAGTTCCAGTTTTGCTAAGGGAAATAGCAAGATTTAGTGATTTGTCCAATTATAAATTGAATGCTAGTAAATCCCTATTTTTCCCTTTAAACCACAAAGTTTTCAAAAGTGACATTAGCCCTTTTGGTTTATGCTGGACTTCTAGGTCATTTAAGTACTTGGATATTAAACTTTCTCATAACCCTCTAACATGGTTTAAAGAAAATTTGGATTCTCTATTGCAGGTGATTACTCATGACCTTGAGAGGTGGTCTAAACTTCCTGTTTCACTATGGGGCCAGATTAACATAATTAAGATAAACATATTTCCTAGAACCTTCTACCCATTATCTCTCCTTAACACCTTTATTCTTTTACTCTGGTTTAAAAAGACACATGGTGTATTCACTAGATTTAGCTGGGCCGACAGATATCCTCATTTGGCTTATCATAAATTGGCAGCACCGAAACTGGAGGAGGGTTTGCTAATTCCCCATCTGGCCATATACTATTGGGCCAGTCACCTTGTGAAATGTTTGAGATGGGTATCGCCCGGCCCAGAAGAAGAGCAACCGGTTTGGTTTAAAAATAGAACTGGATGCAATTAAGGCCAAAAATTTTGACCCTCTTGCATTATTTTTCTTTAAGTTTTCCCAAGTAGGCATGACCAAAGAGTGCCCCATAATAATGACCTCTTTAAAGATTTATTTTCAAATGTGTTCCTTTTTACAATATTCCCCTCATCTGGACCTGGCCCAGTCTATTTGGAACTCTCCATCATTTACTATTAATAAGAATCAGATTTCCTGTCACTGGTTGCTTCAATTGGGAGAGGGGAAGCTTCATTCTTTTATGGATGGAGAGGGGCATTGGTTATCAGAGGAAGATATGATTAAGAAATTTCTCAGTTTCTTTCCATTTTAAAGCTTTACAATTAAAGCATTTACTTGTAATTAATCTTGGTAATACTCCTCCCTCCCACACCATCTCTTCTCTGATACCCGAGGTTTCCCCGCTCTCTGGTTCTTCTGGTGTAATCTCTAAATTATATCAGGTTTTGTTTCATAAAAAGTATGGGGGTCCATTTGGGCCTTCAAGATTCTGGAATAATTTTTTCCCTCAACTTTATTTGAATTGGTACTCTCTCTGGAGTTCATGTCATAAATTTATTTCTCAAGACAGACTGCGTCTCATGCAATATCATATCTTGCATAACTTGTATTATACCCTGGCCAAATTGCATAGGTGGGGCTATCTGAACTATAACATGTGCAATAAATGTTTCCAGGAAGAAAGTACACTTTTCCACATGTTTTGGTCCTGCCCAAAAATGTCCCCCTTTTGGGATTCAATCAAAACTTTCTTAGACCCCCTGCTGGGTCTTCATGGATACTTTACTCCCAAGATTTGCCTGTTGGGGGACCTGTCTTTTATCAGAGTTAAGGTACGAAAGTTCCACATCTCTATGATTGCCTTATCGGCTAAGAAGCTTATTTTTCATCACTGGAAAGACAGGTCCTCCTCCTCTGTCCAGGAATGAGTAAAAGAAATGTTGTCCAATCTGCTCACTGAAAAAGTGATTGCTAGTCTCCATAATAGATTGGCAGCGTATACTAAAATCTGGGATCCCCTTCACTCATTACTCTCTCTGGTTCAAGGCTAAATCTATCTTAGGCTTCATGCTCTTATAAGACTTTAAGTAGGGAGCTTGGCATTGACGGGTACTAGGCTGGGTTACTGCAGTAAGGGGAGGGTAGGGTGGGTTAGGCAGTTGATCCTTTACATTGTATTAGAGGGTCTTTGTCAATGTTACTTAAACTGCCTTTTATTGTGGAAAATGTATCAAAAAACTTTAAATTGGAAAAATATTGTGCCAAAAATAGAGTGGGATTTCAAGAAAGGTGGAATAATATTAGTCAAAAAGCTGGCAAAGAATACACAGAATTGATTCTTGCTGAAAATGCTTTAATACAGTAAGACATTAGAGAAGAATTGAATAAAAGAGAAGAAATATTAGCAACCTTCTCAAAAAATCCACAGTACAATCCCTTATTTGACACCTTCACTGAGAATTTAAGGAAGTATGATGAAAAAATAAAAAAATTAAAAAATAAAAATTCGAAAAAGATAAAAGAGATTATAAAGAAGGACATGTTTATGACTGGACTACAGTAAAATCTGCTGAGTGGAACCCTGAAATTGCAGACTATAAGACTAGCAATAAAGAAAATCAATCAACAACAGAATGTGAACTGAATATTCAGGACACTGATAATTTTTTAGGAGGAGGAAGAGTAGACATGTGCTACCCCCCCAACTCCCACAACCACAAATGCCTTGGCGCAGTCAACGACAAACTCATTGGATCCCAGGAAAAGAACAAGGCGAGGGGGTGCTAAGAGGGGCTGGAGACAGAGGAAGAAATGGGCAGATCCTGGCAAAGATGCAGGAGACAGGGGAGGATGCCATACTGAATGTGGCTAACTTGTTGGACTACAACTTGTCAGAAGCCAAAATCTCACTTCTTAACAAAGGGCTCTCTTTTGTGCCCACATGTAAATTTGACAAATTCAAGACATTAGTTGATATCCATAAAATGGGGAGAAATTTAAGCTTTAATCTCTTTTCAATTGACAGGAGAACCTGAATATCATGGATACTCTGGACACAGAAGAGAACAGAAGTGAGCCCTTACAAAGGGAAACAGGAGAAAAATGTTCTTTCAAAGTACAATTAACTTTTTTGCCCTAACATATCTCCAGCATTATTGACCTTTGTTAAAAGTTGTGAACTTGATCTTGATGTTCTGGATAAAAAAGAAGATTCTAGATATTTTCATAATCTTAGTAAAAATGAATTTGCTTTACTTAAAAAACTGGAGAGCAATACAAATCTCACGAAAAAAACAGCTGATGTGGGGGCTATTGTGGTACAGAACAATAGTGACTATCATTTAGATGTCAAAAGACAATTAGGAGGTACTGAATATTATAAGAAACTTAATGGTGATCCCACAAATGCCCTCAAAAAAGAAATAGACAAATATTTAGACCAGGTTCTGAATGAAGGTGTTTTAGATAAAAACACTGTGGAATACCTTCGAGTAGCACAACCTGTAAGAGCTAGCTTTTACTGTCTTCCCAAAATACACAAAAGGTTATTTAATCCTCCAGGTAGACCAATAGCGTCGAGTAATCAAAGTCTCACAGAACCTATGGCAGTGTTTATTGATTACCATATAGCACCGATTGTTAAAAAAGTGCCTTCTTATTCAGGACACTGGAGATTTGCTGAGTGTTATTAATGATATTGCCATAGAACAAGAGAGAGTCTTAGTGACCTTGGATGTAAATGCACTATATACTAACATCCCATATGGTGATGACCTATGAGTGATGGAATTTTTTTAAACTGTAGAGAAGTACTGGTTCCACCGACAGTGATTCTGGTTAATTTGTCAAACTTGGTTCTTAAAGGTAACACCTTTTTTTTTATAACAAGATTACTTTCTGCAACAAAAAGGCATGGCAATGGGTGCTAGTTTTGCTCCAAACTTTGCGAATCTCTATATGGCTAAATGGGAATTAGAACTAGTGAGAAGTCAGAATAACCCATTTTTGGCAAAGATTGACATCTGAAGATGCTTTATTGATGACATTTTTGACATCTGGAAAGGCACGGAGACAGAACTTATGGAATGTGTAAAAGTTTTAGAAAAAGGCAATTCTAGCTTGAGATTTAGCATATCTTATAGCAAACAAGAGATCAACTTCTTAGATTTAAAAATAAAAAAGGACAACATGGGGGGGGGGGAACTGATTACTGACCTGCACAGGAAATCCTCTGATATAAATACATTATTATTAGCAGGCAGTAGCCATCCAGGATATATTATTAGAGCCACACCAAAAGGTCAATTTGTAAGTACTAAGAGAAATTGTGGGACGCAAACACCGTATGAGCAAAGAGCAATGATTTGTAGAATCGATTACCCATTACAGGTGTGCCAGAAGTGTAGCAGAAAAAGCTAAAGAAGAAGTTGAACAAATTCCTAGAGAGAATTTACTAAAAGGGAAAGAAGAAAATAAAGAAAAAAGCAAACAGGAAATCCAGATGTGTTTTGTAAGCACATATAATGCTCAGTCAAGACATATTGTCAGTATAGTTAAAAAACACTGGCATGTCAGGACCCAGGTCTGAGAGACTTATCTAAAGAGGGTCCAGAAATTGTATACAGAAAGAGAAAGGGAAAGTGTTTACAGGATCATTTAGTGCATTCAGTACAGCCGTTGGATCTTAAGCCTAGAATGTGGTTGCCACAATCGGATAATGGTAGTCAAAAATGTGGCAATTGTAAGTTTTGCCCACAGGTAGTGAACAGCAAAGTGCTTGTGCATTCCCTTATGGATAGGGTGTGCCCTGTGAGGGGATTTATAACATGTGTCACCAGTGACTTGATTTAGGCAGTTTGTAAATGTAAAGCTTTCCATGTTGATAAAACCAAACAGGCATTGAAGACCTGCATTGGAGAACACAATAAGTCCATAGAGAATGGTGATACAAAGAATGCACTTGCTGCACACATTTTGAAGATGAAAAATACATGAGAACATGGTTTTACATTCACTGGCATAGAAAAACCAGTACTAAGCCAGAGGAAAGGGGATTACGATAACCTCTTACTAAAAAAAGAACAATATTGGATCGCAGCCTTCAAAGGGATGGAAGGCAGAGGTCTAAATGGAAAATTGGAAATAAAACCTTTTTTGAAAAAAATAAACAGTAAAATGACTAAGTGGTTTGGTAACTAAGCATCTTGTAAAAAGATGTGCATCCTAATGTTTAGCATAATGACTGTATATATGAATGTTGATACAGGAATATTAATTTTCTATCTATCTCTTTTTTCTTTTCAGATTTGCGCTGCAGTTTCATCTGATGGCAGTGAAATGGTGCAATCTCTGATTCTCTTTACAAGTGCAGGTTTGCAAGCATTGTTTAGTGCCTATAAGTCACATAAACTTGGTTAGCATGGCAATAATTGTTTATTTAAAATGTGCAGGGAGATATAGAATTATCCCCTTATACATATGATTCCTGCTTTTAGATCAAACTTAAGTTTTTTTTAATACATACACTTATTGGAATTGAGGGTTTGTCACTTTAAATGTAATGCTTTCTAATGAGATGTGTATCTACCTGTTGTACCTTTGAGAAAGCTCTGAAATGAGCGAAACATGGCAGGTACTTGGTGACGTGATACTTTCACGTAGGGGGAGTGGTTTCCAGGAAGTGAATTGTTGCGAGCAGCGAGCAGTTGAGAATTACTTTTTCACCTCTTTTCTACAATAAAGTATTATTTGATGGATTTTGTACCACAGTCCTGGGGTGAGTTTATCTAATTGCTGCCTTTATTTCACTTTAACAAAGAAAACAAAGAGCAATAAGTTGTTGCCTATAGACTGCCTTAGTTGGTGCCAGGTCTCTGAAGCTTTTTAGTCTCAACATTTTCTATTGTGATTTCCAACCAGAGGCACAACCATTGTCCCAGGTGCAACAGTACCCTTCTTTTACAATCCTTCACCATTTACCAGGAAAGTCCTTTTCTACCACCATACAGCCCACATTTGCAACTGTTTTGAATAATTTACAGTTTTGCGCTCTCCACATAGTCTACTGTTGTCTAACTTGCATGGTACATTGCATTATATATAATCTTATATATATTATATATAATCCTATAGTTAGGACTGACTAGGTTGTTCAATGCCGAACCCCAATTGTTGCACCTTAATAACTCTGGCATTATTTAATGAAATAGCACAAAGTTTTGCATGTGTGTTCAGGCCATCAGAGTCTCAAGACCTGAAACGTTTTGTCATGGCGTTTTGTATGGTTTTCAAAATACAGAGCGCTAAAAAAAAAAATATACTTAACATTTCATATTTTTTGGTCTCACCTACAGCCTAGACAGTGTGGATTTTTTTCATGAAATTTTCAGGTTTGAAGGGATCTGTGCCAGGGGTGTGCTTTTCATAGATTTGGTGAAAAAATATTTTACCATTTTAGATTTATAATGATTTTTGAGTTACTGCCAAGTTCAACTGGTTAAAAAAACTGTTGAAAGTGCTTATTTTTATGATTTACCTCTCATGCTGAAAAAATAATGATCATGTTGGCCAACATATTTGTTCCTCTTTTTAAATTCACTAATACTAAAAATGCATGGAAATATCTGTTTTTAATAAATAAACACATGAACCCAGCTAAACAGGACCCATTTCATTAGATTCTGCTTTTTGTTCATTTTTTAAATGCCAGAAATACCTTTTCTGAGCATCCCCAAACTCCAGGATGTCCAGCTTAGCGAAAGAAGACATTCACCCAAATTCTCTGTATGAGAACAGCTGGACTTTCTTGAGCTCTGCAGCCACAGCTGGAGGTTGAGCTCTGGGCTGCAGTCACAGCACTGAGCCACTGATACCATTCTCCCTGTCTGTGTCTGTCTCTATCTTTGTCTTTCTGTATGTCTGTCTACCTGTCTGTCTGTCTGTCTATCTATCTATCTAGCTATCTACCTATCGATCTATCTAATCTTGCTAACTAATTATACAGTAATATATGTGCTCACCTCCAGTAGTGCTGCCTCTAGATTGCATAACCCCCTTCAAAATGTATAATTACATTAAATTCTAAGTGGTCCGGGGTTCCCACCCTTAGTACTGCTTGTCTTATTCCCCTTCCCTCCAGGTCATCTATCCCATTTTCATATTGTAGGTGGTGGCACCGGGGTGATCACCCCTTGTGCTGCCGAACAGTAGCTTAATGCTGCAGTGCCCAATCCCAGTGTCAGAATGTCTATGTCATGTTCCCTGTAAAGAAAACTGTCCCTCATTGTTTTTTTCCTGCATAAAACACTCCCTTGCTGATCTGACCCCCCCACCCTAACCTCCACTCAGTACCCACAACCCCACACCCCCACTACACTCCCCACACATCCTCACTCACCTGAACATGTCCCATAAGCAAAGACCCACTCTCCACTCGAAGACACATCTTACTGTTGGAACCAATGACTGCTATAGGAGAAACTTAGATAAGTGTGGTTCAATGTATTTCAATGGAGTTTTTACCGTAGATGCATAACTTGGTCATTTTTGTGTATTTTGACCCCACATTTTCAACATGACCTTTTTGTGACCCCATTTCATGATCAATGGCAGTGAAATTATGCAAATCAGGTTCAAAAGGTAATTTTGTGGTTGCTTGGTGGGATTTGAAAATTTTCACCACCCTTTTAGTTTAGTTTAGTTTAGTTTATTAGTCTAGGAATTAATACCTTTGAGCCAGGGCTCTTTTACAAAGGTTCCACGTCACAAAGAACATTTAACAAAGCACAATACACATTACAGGTAAAACCAGACAGGAAAGTTACATCATAAATTTGCTATTAACAGTTTAAAGGCAGTAGCGTTTTTAAGTTTCATAGAAAAACAAGCTATAACAGGTTCACAGTAGACGATTTCGAGGTTAAGGAAACTTCCAGGGAGAGGGTGATCATTAGGCACCAAAAGGAGGCTAGAGAGGAGGGAAAGGTGGTGGAGCGGAGAGTAAGTGAGAGGACAGGAAAAAGGGGGAGTGAGTTTGGGTGGGAGACAGGAAGTAGTAGAGGTACCAGAGGGTTCATTAGTCAGGAGGAAGAGGCCTCAGATGTGAGGATGGACATGAGGAGTAGTAGTCTTTATCTAGCGCATCACAGTTGCTAGTGGGTGGTGAGGTGGGCATAGAGCATGGATTTGAAAGCTTCAAGCGAGGTTGAGGATAGAGTAGGTGGACTAAGCACATTGAACCATGTAGGGGCCCTGTATGTGAAAGATCTTTGTCCCTGTGCAGTCTGGCATCTCGAACCAGGAAAGGTTGGCGTTCAGATCTGGTGGAGGGTCGAGCCAGGATTCAGTCGGAGTAGGTTTTGAATACATAATGGAGTCAGTCCCAAGATAGATTTTTTTGCCATTGTGCAGGTGAGATAAATAAGACGATTTGATAGGTTCACCCAGCCTGATTCATAGTACAGATCACACGCGTGAGTCAGTCTTTGAGCCCCCGTGAGGAGCCGGCAGGCCTTATTTAGAGTGATTGAGATACGCCTTAGAGCAGTGGAGGTAGCTGAGCCATAAATAATAAGGCCATAGTCAATGATTGAGATTATGGAACTCTGTATAGCTATTCTCAATGCCGCTTGATTTAGAAATTGATGGTTACGGAATAGTATTCCAAGGCGTTGGTTCACTGTTTTCTCAGTGTTGTCAATGTTGGTTGCAAAGGTGAGCTCTTGGTCAAAAGTGATGCCAAGGTATTTGAAAGTATTTACTTGGTCCAGTGTAATTCCCGCAGAGGTTTGTATGGTGAGTGGAGTATGCCTATTTTTGTTTTGGTGATTGGAGAAGAGCATGGCTTTTGTTTTATTATGGTTTAGCACAAGTTTACTATCCAGGAACCACCTTTCAACACTAGAGAAAGCAAGTTGCAGGCTTTTTCAGGGGAGTTTGGATCCTTGTGGGAAGAGAGAATTACAGCATCATCAGCGATAAGATTATTTTCTCCTGGCAGATATCTGGGAGGAGTTAAGGAACAGGCTAAAGAGGAGCGGTCCAAGAATTGATCCCTGTGGTACACCAGAGAACTGGTTTGAAGTCGGAGAGTTCATTAGAGATTTTTACAGCCTGTGACCGATTGGACAGGTAACTTTTTACCCAAGCACAAGGACCTTCGGCCAGGCCTAGGCTAGAAAGTAGGGAGGTAAGTAGGCCATGATGGACTGTGTCTAAAGCTTTTGTAAGATTGATAAAGACTGCACCTGTTTGGCACCCTTTGTCCAGGGCTGAGTGGACTTCTCCAGAGAAATCAAGTAAGGCTGTTGTTGTACTATGTCCTTTCCTAAAGCCGTGCTGTTGATTACAGAGTAGATTGTATTTGTCCAG
The DNA here is from genome assembly GCA_016271365.2 of Neoceratodus forsteri. NCBI lineage: Eukaryota > Metazoa > Chordata > Ceratodontiformes > Ceratodontidae > Neoceratodus > Neoceratodus forsteri. The sequence goes on along the minus strand of CM057456.1, from coordinate 43,200,007 downwards.
GTAATCAGAGAGTTGGTCTGCCACTATTCGTTCAAGTGCTTTGAGAGGGAGGAGTATTGATATTGGTCGATAGTTTCCTGTTGAGGTTTTGTCCCCCTTTGTGCACTGGCGTAACTATGGCAGATTTCATTTGTTGGGAAATTGACTTTGGCAAAGTGAAGATTAAGAATTTTTGCAAGGGGGTGAATTACTTCATCCAGGGTGAGAGACAGGATTTTTAGATCTAGCGTGTCACTACTTGTTCTGGATTTGGAGCAGGCCATTCTTATGTACTTGTGTGCTTCGTGCACTTTGATTTTCTTGAAGTAAAATTGTGATTTGTCACGAGGGGGTTGTTCATGAGGTGGGGTCATAAGAAGGCTATGTTGAGAATTTGGGGTCAAAAACATGTAAAAATAGCAGTTTTGAGCATACATTGAAAGTTTTCTACGTTTGCTCATAACTTTTGTAATTTTGACCCCACATTTTCAGCACAGCAATTTTTTCACATCACCTAATAAACATGACAGCTGTTATTTTCCAAATCCTGCCAAAAATGTATTTTTGCACCTGTGGCACAAAATGATGTTTCAGCGGGATTTGAAAATGTTCACCTACTGGGTTCATGAGGTGGGGCAATAAGAAGGCAATGCTGAAAATTTGGTGTACAAATATGGTAAAATGCATAGGTTATGAGTGAGCATTGCAGTACTTCAACATTCATTCATAAAACTTTGCTAATCTGCAGTATTTTCATTAAGGCCATTTTTCCACACCACCTCATAAAAGTGACATGTGCATTTTTTAACATTCCTGTACAATACGTGTTTTTGCACTTCGGGTGTGAAATAACATTTTGGACATATACCATAAATTGTACATATCATAAGGCAAATCATAAAACAAATCTCTTGAAAATGTGGAGTCAAAATTTAAGCATAAAATATCATTGTTAACCAGCGTTGCCTGTAGTGGCAGTCTTGACCCCAGTGGGTATGCTTTATGATCCCTTGCCACTGAGCAGAGTTTCGTGGGTGAGCTCAATCACTCAGCTGGATGGGGTAAGAGTGGGTCAATTGCACCGTTATGTGACACCCCCAGCCAGGGAATGAAAGGTGCAGGGTTGTTTGCACAGGACCGGGTACCATATTGAAGGCTGTTGTTTCAGCCAGGCATACGGTGATACACTGCCAGAGATCAGATTGCAGGGGATGGGGGGGTTGTGGTCTGTTTTAAGACTGAATTGGAGCTCACCAGTGTTCCAGTTGAGGTGATCAGCTCATTCAAATGTGTTGTAGTAGCAGGTACAGGCTATAGAATAGTTCTCATCTATCATCCACCCAGTGATTGGAGGCTATTCCTTAAGGAAAGGGTGGACTTCATCATTGATATGGTGTTTGAGTCACCCAGGCTGATGGTCCTGGGTGACTTTAATGCCTGGATCGATGATGAACTCTCGCAATTTGGACAACACTTCCTCCAGTTGATGAATTCACTGGGCCTGTTACAGGTGGTTAACACTGCTACCCATAAAGGTGGCCATTCTCTTGACCTGGTTTTCCTCCTGGGGATCGAGGCCTCAGACATGGGGGTGGAACCAGTCAATTGGTCTGATCACTTCATGGTGAGGTTCAATTTTGGCATCTCCCCTTGTAGGCCGTCCCCTGTGGAGATGGTCAAGTTCCAACCTTTACGGAATATTACTTCCAATGGCCTAGCTGTGGTCCCTGACCTATCTGAACTTCCTGGGGATTGCAATGATCCTGAAGCCTTGGTTTTGGCTTATAATACTGCTATCATCTCAGCTTTGGATATTATTGCACCAGTCTGTGTGCAACCTCTCTCTCTTCGCCCCTGGGCTCCATGGTTTGATGAAGCCTTGAGGGAGTTGCGATGTTTAGGTTCCAGGTTAGAATGTTGTTGGTGGAAATCCAGCCTGCATGCCGACCACCTTAGACTTTTAGAACATTATCAGCTCTATCAGTCAGAAATTTCCTGTAAGAAGGCAGAGTTCCTGTTCAGAGAAATTTCTGCCTCTCAGAACCGACCAGCTCAGCTCTCCTGAACTGTGGACAGGCTGTGCAACCCAGCCTGTATGCAGCTCTGGAGAGCCTTTACACAATTGCAATGCGATGAGCTTGCGTGGTTCTTTGTGGATAAGGTGGCTGACATTAGGTCGGAGATCCTTTTGACACATTCTATGCAAGTTGTGGAGGATCAGGGCTTGGTCACTGTCCCTCTGTTCTCCTGGAGATCCTTCGACCATCTGGAAGTCATGGATGTTATGCGGATTGTCCAGAGGATGCACCCTACATGCTGTAGTTTAGACCCGGGTCCGACTTCCCTAATTATGGGTTGTGGTGATCTTATCAGCCCGGTTCTGGCACAGATAATCTGGTGCTCCCTTGACTCCGGTGTCTATCCCTGTTCCTTGAAAGAGGCAGTAGTGACACCGCTGTTGAAGAAAGCTTCTTTGTACCCAGACTCTCTTGCAAACTACAGGCCAATCTCGAACCTCCCCTTTTTGGGGAAAGTGATCGAGAAAGTAGTGGCTGCACAACTGGAGAACCATTTGACCATCCATAAACATCTATGAACCTCTCCAGTCTGGTTTCCGGAAGAGGCATAGTACCAAGACAGCGCTGGTTTGGGTGCTCAATGATCTCCTGATGGCGAAAGACCAGAGAAAATGGTCCATTTTGGTACTTTTAGATCTGTCATCAGCGTTTGACACCGTTGACCATGAGGTTCTGTTTGAGCACCTGAGATTTATCTGTGGACTCTCTGGATTCGTCTACAGATGGTTTACATCATATCTTCCTGGAAGATCTCAGAGGGTACTGTCGAGGGTCTTTTCCTCTGATTCGATCCCTCTGTCAAGTGGGGTCCCTCAGGGCTCAGTGCTGTGTCCCATGTTATTTGCGGTGCATATGCTTCCCCTTGGAGACATTGTAAGATGGTATGGGCTGAGGTTTCATTGCTATGCCGATGATACCCAACTATATCTGTCTTTTGCTCCCAACCAGGAAGGAGCTGTCTCGGTATTTAATAACTGTCTCAAAGAAATCCAAGTGTGGATGAGGTCCAGTTGGTTGAGGTTGAACCCCGCAAAGATGGAAGTGATGGTTTTGGATCCAGGTCATCAGATAGGGAAGCTGGGGGCAGGCTGTCCCCTGGGATTATTCCTAGGGGATGCTGGGCTCCAGGCCTCTGAACAGGTGCGAGACCTGGGGGTGTTGTTAGACTCTGGGCTGACACTTCATGCTCAGGTGTCCACTGTCGTAAAGTCTTCTTTTTACCATCTTAGAAACATCGCCAGGATTAAGCTCCTTGCTCCGTTCGCAGACCTGCCTACATTGATCCATGCTTTTGTGACCTCGTACCTAGATTACTGCAATTCACTTTACTTTGGGCTACCAGGGGTTGATATCCATTGCTTACAGCTGGTGCAGAACTCAGCAGCCCGGTTGTTGATGGGGATTTTGAGAGCTTCCCATATTTCGCCGGTGCTGTGGGATCCGCACTGGCTGCCAGTTCAGTGGCGGATCTCCTTCAAAGTCAGGTTACTGACAAATAAAGCCCTACATGGACTGGGCCCTGACTACCTGAAAGAGCTTCTGATTCCTTATCTCCCTGAGTGGCCACTCCACTTGGCCGATGAGGGGTTGCTAGAGATTCCAAGGGTGACTTTAAAATCTGCGGGAGCCCAGGCATTTATGTTCATGGCCCCAACCCTTTGGAATTCTCTAACCTGTCGGATTAGGGAGTGTGCGACTGTGGGGGGATTCAAGCAGGCTTTAAAAATGTTTTTGTGAAATAAAGCTTTTAATGATGGTGTTGGCTGACAAGTATGTATTTTTAACTGTGCTGATATTTTGTATTGTTTTGTTTTATATGTTTTAAATTGATTTTATTGTTATGCATCTTGGTTGTGAAAGGCACATTATAAATAAAGAAATGATTAATTATTATTATTATTATTATATACCAAATTTCCTCAAGTAAAAGCCACAGCTTATATTCGCAATTAGGTTTTCAGCCACATGGCTTTAACTGGAGGGCAACCTGTATTGGAGGGAGGCCTTATTTAAACCGTGGTCTATCAGCTGTCAGATTGACACATCACCACTATCAGCTGACTGTCAGTTACTAAAACAAGTGAGAGACTACAGGAAAAAAAGGCCCAGACAGAAGAGTAGCTATCAAATTCTGGGTCTGCTGGGTCAAGTAAGAGATGGCGTTTCTAAGGTGATGACAGTAAACGTCAGTATCCCAAGTCTGAATCTGAACTTGCAGCATGGATCTTATGCAGAGACATCAGCATTTGCATGTAACTTGAAAAACTATTGCATTGAAGGCAATATCTATCATAAAAGACCCAACTTTTAAAGACAGCCATGGCTGGATTGACAAGATTCTGTGGAGGTGGGGGTTTACAATGAGGCAGCATACACCTGTGGGACAAAAACTAGCAAAAGACTGTGAGGCATAAGTGGTGGAATTTACTAGTTTATGTGCACACCAAGTCAAAGCTAGGCAGATAAAATTGTACTCTGTAGGCAACATGGACGTGACGACACTTTGGGCCAACATGCCTGGAAACTGTACCATAGATTTTAAAGGTAGTAAGTCTGCCCTGATAGCAACAGGGCATGAAAAATAAAGGGTGACAGTGTGTTTAGCTGCCCTTTCAGATTACAGAAAGCTGCCATCATTTGAGATCCTCAAGGGGAAAAGGCTTCCTAAGGAGCTCACTGCAGTCCTCACTGTGGTTGTAGACATTTCAGAAAATGGGTGGATGAACGAGCAGCTGACACAGGAGTAGCTGGACAGGGTGTGGGGCAGCATAAGTTTTGATCAAAGACTGCTAGTTTGGGACACCTTCAGTTGTCACATATCACCTGCCATCAAGAAAGCTACCAAAGATAAAAAGACATTGATTGCCGCAATCCACAGAAGCTGTATTAACCAGCTGATGTCTCCTGGAATGCCCCTTTTTAAGATGCTTACCAGGAATGTTACAATACCTGGCTGTCCACCGAGGATAGAGAGCTCACTAAAGGTGATAACCCCCATTTCCCATCCAAAGAGAAAATGCTGCAGTGGATCAAACCTGCATGGCAAGCTGTTACAAAAGAAATTATTATAAAATCTTTTCAGGTGACCCAGATGCCAGTAACTTTCGCACTGAACTTTTTTTAAAAAGCACTTACTGAGCCACGGTATTCCCATCTGCCATAGTACTTCCTGTCCACCATACATCCGACCGAAACACTGCAGTTCTTCCAGTTATGGTTTGAGCCGACCACGATGGTTGCGGGTCTTCAGTGCTGTGGCAGTCACTGTGCTTGATTTCATGGGGAGTCCCTGATGCGAAGGACTGGCAGCTGGCACCTTTTTCTGTTGGGTGATGCTAGGATTTACAAAAGCTAGAATGTGCCAGCCAGCCTATCAGAATCCTTTATTTTTCTACCCATTGTATAATATTTGATTTATATAGAAGTGTTAGCTGTGTTGACACAAAATTGCAGATAAATATACTCACAGCAAGCAAGCTCAATGAAAATACAATGTGCATGGTGCAAGAAATAAATAACAGCTACAAAACCAATGTCCATGTTGACTATTAGCAAAACCCTGGTGCTTTGACTCTTGCCAGGACTTCCTTAGATATTTTTTAGCACTAGCTCATTCTTTTTGACTGTTCTTCTCGCTAGTCTGCCCTGTGGTCAGTTCAAATTAAAAAAAAAAATTTTAGAATGTTTTTGTGACCGACCCTGTTTTTCTTCTTGGTCCTCATCTCCTCACCACGGCTGCTGCTGCTGCCTTCAAGCTCTTATGCACCTCAAGCCACAATCAGGGCTGTGACCTTTTGGCCACTCACTCCTCCTTGACAAACTAACATCTGCTGGCCTTTCTACCTCGGCCACAAATTGGTTCAGGGCCTACCTAACTGGAAGGACCCAATCAGTACGTATAGCTGATTCCACCTCCCCCTCCCCTTAATGATAAATACCAGAGTCCCTCAGGGCTCTGTGCTAGGCCCCCTGTTCTACTCCATCTTCCTAAATGAAATATCATCCATCTGTTCCACATCCTCCATCTACATGTACGCAGATGAGACAGTCCTTTTTACTACCGGCCAATCCCCATCTGATGTAGCTACCAGACTTCAGCTCAACTTCAACAAGCTTCAGCACTGGCTCAGCTCTCACCACCTTTTTCTAAACACCAAGAAGACTGTCTCTATGACCTCTGGCACAAAGCAGAGACTCTCAAGGCTACCATCTAGGCCAGTGTCAGTGGCTCAGCAGATAGCACACTCACCTCGGAGGCCAGAAGATCAGTAGGCTGTGGGTTCTATCCCCACACCAGGCACTTGGGTAAGTTTCCCAATACTGACACTGTAATGCAGCATGAGCGTGGGGTGCTGCACTCCTGAGGTGCCGTCTTTCAGATGAGACGTTAAAACCAAGGTCCCATCTGCCTGTTCTAGCGGTAGTTCAGGTGGATATTAAAGATCCCATGGCACTTATCAAAAAAGAGTAGGGGAATTTCCCTGGTGCCCTGGCCAAATTTCCCCCATTCACTAAAATACCACTAACAGCTTAATCTGGTTCAAAGTCAGTTGGCATTCATCTGTATCCCCCTTCCTCCGGGTGATGCCTGAAAATAGGCAGAATTTGTCTAGTGTACTTACCTGATCAACAAAAACTAAATAAATCTATGCCCTCCTTCCACACCCACCCTCGATGGGACTATACTAGAGGACACATCCTGATATCTTGGGGTTTGACTTGACCAACACCTCAACTTCTCTGGTCATGTTGATGCCATCCTAAGAAACTGTGCCTCAAGCTTGGCACCCTTTGTAGGAACCAGAGCTGCATTCTGCTACTGACTAGGCATGAACTGGTCCAGAAGCTGATTCTCCCAATTTTTGACTACTGCGATGTAGTCTCCAGTGCCACTCCCAGCTCCTCCCTAACCAGATTGGACACCCTCTTTAATTCCTTTTGCCACTTTGCTCTGGACACCCCTTCCCTTACACGTCACTATGACTTATATCACTCATTGTCATTCCCTTTTCTTACAAATAGGTGTCTCTCACATTGTGTTAAATTTATCTCCAAATACTGGTCTAATGCCCTTCCACCCTCTCTATCCTCCTTTCTATCTATCCCTCCTCCCCCCCTCCCACTCCCTTAGATCCACCAATACCCACACACTAGTGGTCCCTCGTTGTCTCACAAACGCAGGACAAAATACATTCTAACATTGATTCCCAAAGCTCTGGAACTCCCTCCCACATCAAATTTGTCACTGCTCCTCCCCTGCCTCTCTATCTGCAGCCCTAAACAACTTCTTAATGACTAGCTGCACTTGCTAATAATCTCTTGCCCACCACTCCAGCCTCTTCCTCCCTGACCCCCCCCTCACCCTATCTTCCATTCTGCCCCATATCAATTTACATAGATACATAGATACATAGACAGTGTCGGCAGATAAGGGCCTATGGCCCACCCAGTCTGCCCATTTGAGCTTGTAAGTTCAGTTTGTTTTCCTAGAAGTATGTAGCCCCTTACCCCTGACCTCCAGAATTCCTTTATGTCTATCCCATGCATTCTTAAATCCCGTGATTGTTTCAGCCCCCACCACTTCCTCTGGCAGGGTGTTCCACTTGTCCACCACCCGTTCTGTGAAGAAATTCTTCTCATGTTTCCTCTGAATCGCCCTCCTCCAACTTCATCCCATGCCCTCTAGTCCTGGAACATCTTTTTCGCTTAAAAATAGTGTTTTCCTGCACCCTGTTCCTCCCTGTAAGATACTTGTATGTCTCTATCATATCCCCTCTCTCCCTCCTCTCCTCCAGGGAGTACATGTTCAGTTCCTTCAACCTGTCTTCATAGGACTTGTGATGCAATCCATGCACCATCTTTGTTGCCCTCCTCTGAACCTTCTCTACCCTGTCTATGTCCTTACATAGGTATGGTCTCCAGAACTGTACACTGTACTCCAGGTGGGGCCTCACTAGTGTCTTGTATAGCGGAATTATGACCTCCCTTTTCCTGCTGGTAATTTCCCTTGCACTTTCCTACCAGGGCTACCCTATACATCAAGCACGCTGACTGTTCCGTTGTATGTCTGCTTAGCTGCTTAACTGTTAACCTGTTACTGGTTCTCATTCATACTACCATGTTTCACTCTACCTATCGTACCCTCTGCAATGTACAACCATTTTTGCCACAATGTATTGTGTCCATTACCGACAGTTAATAATTTATCAATTATTATCTAATGTATTTGTCCTGCATCTGTCAATACTTAACTCGTAGAAAAATTGTGTATTACTGTGAATTCGACTGTTGTTACCACCTGTATTGTCTTCTGTACCAGTTGTTGTATAATTGTAAACTGAATTTGTGTATTGCGTCTTCCACTTCCCCCTTCCCCAGGACACACCATGAGACAAGCAACTTGTTGCTCAGTGTGCCTTTTCCTGGTGAAACATTTCAATAAATAAAATACATAAAACTCTGCTCTGCAGAATCCTGAAAGCTTACTCTCATAGTTCCTTCCCAGTTTGAAATCACCATCTTGGTGTTTTGTGCCTCTTGCACAAAAAAAAAAAAAACATGCTGGGACCAATTGACCAGACCAACAGTTGCAGTTGTTTAACTTGCAAAATGGAGATTGCCGCCAAATGCAGCTGCAGCCTTGTTGCAGACATGAGACAGTATGATTGGAGGAACTGGCCATTGGAAAGCCAATCAGAAAAAAGGAGGGTGGCGGTAGCTGTGAAGACATAGGTTCACACTTAGATCAGTGCTGTGCTGCTGCTAGTGGAAATCTTAACCAAAAAAAAAGTCATCCAAAGCAAGAAAAACAGATATCAATCTTTTTTTCTTGTTTAAAGTTTGGATGTAAAAGACTCCAGTGAGTCTATTTTTGGCCACTTTTGACTAATTTTCTGATGTAAAATGCATCCAAAATAGAGTTAACTGGACTCCTGGGTGGTGGGGATATTGTGAGTGCATCATTCTTGTTAGGTAATTTGGTGAGAAATTGATTGGGGCTGTTGTGATTTTACTTTTTCTGGGATCTGTCTAGGACAGCTTTTCCCTAGGCTCAGTTATTCCCTTCTCCATGATTTACACCCTTTTTGAGATCCCCGCTTGGCAAATAAAACCTACAGGTTGGTGCAAAGAGGTGGGAAACTCAAGGAGGCATGTAAATTGGATGTTGGATTCGGGAGCATTGACAGGGGAGAACCTGTGTACAGAAGATGTGTATTAAGTCATAGATAAGAAAAGTTAGAAAATATTTTAGAAGTATAGCTTTGCAGTACTAAAGGCAGTTGTAAGTAAAACATACGTTCATTAAAAACTACTTCCCACTTATACAGTTGCTCAGGCAGACATGTATCCTATGTTGTCTTATCTATGCTTCTTATATAGGTGCCCCTTACAAAGGAATATGATGTACAGGCAGAAACTACATTGATCTGACCTTTCATGACACATTATATATTAAGTACAAACAGGTGTGGTATAAAGGAACAAATGACTCAACACTCATTGACTTCTGTGCATGGTCTCTCCACGAAGCTGGCCACACTATTATAAAGTACAGGAACAGGATTCCAATTCAGAACACTAGTGTAAAGTACCTGGTCTTCCTACTGGGTATGGAGGGTGCCAACCTGGTGGTGGAACCGGTTGGATGGTCTGACCATTGCACTATCAAGTTCAATTTCCAGGCAACCCCCATAGGCCTGACCCTTTGGAGATGGTCCAGTACTGTCCATTAAGAGGTGTGACCCCAGATGGCCTGATGGCAGTACTGGACCTATCGGGATTTCTGAGTGCAAGCTTGGGCCCAGAGAATCTACTGCAGGTCTATAATAAAGCAATGGTGGAGGCTCTGAACTCCATAACTCTAGTCTGTGTTCACCCCCTCTCATTTCTTCCTCAGTTCCCATGGTTTGGTGGAGCCTAGAGGGAGATGAGGGTTGGACGAAGGCTATAGTGTCGCTGGTGGAAATCTGGCCTTGATGCTGACAAGCTTAGATCAATGGCACATTATGTGGACCATCAATCAGTGATCTCCCATAAGAAGACAGAGTTCCTGTCCGGGAAGATTACTGCTACACGGAACCAACTGGCTCAGCTCTTCTGAACTTTGGACAGACTGCACAGTCCAGCTTGTCTGCAGTTACAGACAGCCTTGTCACAGGAGAAATGTGACAAGTTTGCTCACTTCTTTGCAGATAAGATTGCCAACATCAGGTCAGAGATCAGTTCAGCCCACTCCAATGGGGGTGGCAGTGATCACTGGGAGGTTGCAATGCCTTGGTCTGGTTGGTCAGCTTTTGATCAAGTGGTGATTTGGTTATCATAGGGGTCATCCAGAGTATGCAGCCAACCTGCTGTGGTTTGGACCCAGGCCCAACCCATCTCCTTGTGGGATGTGTTGAGGTCATCGTCCCAGTCCAAGCTGAGATTGTCTGGTGCTCATTAGAGACTGGGGAGTTTCCAGACTCCCTGAAGGAGGTGGAGGTGGTGGTGACTCCCCTCCTTAAGAAACCTTCTCTCTGCCCAGATTGTTGCGCCAACTACAGGCCTGTCTGTAACCTTCCCTTTGTGAGTAAGGTTATTGAGAAGGTGGTTGCACTGCAGCTGGATGATCATCTTGCCATCTGTAACATCTATGATCACTTCCACTCAGGATTTAGGAAGAGGCATAGTACTGAGACTGCTCTTGTTTGGGTGCTCAATGACATCCTTATATGCGAGATCAGAGGAGCCATTCCTTCTTGGTCCTTCTTGATCTCTCCATGGCATTTGACACTGTGGACCATGGAATACTGCTAGAGCACCTGCGGTTGATCTGCAGACTGTCAGGTACAGTTCTCAGATAGTTTCAGTCCTTCCTCACTGGCAGGTTTCAGAGAGTAGTGTCAGGGATTTATTCCTGTCACATGTTCTCCCTGCCATGTGAGGTCCTGCAGAGCTCTGTGCTGTCACCCATGTTGTTTGCAGTGTACATGTTGCCACTGGGGGACATTGTAAGGTGGTACGGGCTGAGTTTTCACTGCTATGCAGATGATACTCAACTGTACATGTCCTTCATATCTGAACAGGATAAAGCGGCCTCGGTATTTAACAACTGCCTATCTGAGATCCAGGACCTGGATGAGTGCCAGCTGGCTGAAGCTGAATTCTGACAAGACTGAGGCTTTGGTTGTGGGCCTGGATCATCAAGTAGCGGGGTCTTCGGTGGGGCAGGCACCTGATCTTGTGTTTGGAGGCTGCCAGCAGAGGACCTTTGAAAGGGTGTGGAGTCTGGGCATTATCAGTGGCTCAGTAGGTAGCACACTCACCTTTGAGGCTGGGAGATCAGAGGGCTGAGGGGTTCAGTTCCCACATCTGGCACTTGGGTTAATATCCCAGTACTGACACTGTAGCGCAGCATGAGAGGGGTGCTGCACTTCTGAGGTGCCGTCTTTCAGATGAGACTTTAAACCGAGGTCCCATCTGCCTGGATTGGTGATAGTTCAGGTGGACGTTAAAGATCCCGTGGCACTTATCGAAAAGAGTAGGGGAATTTCCCCGGTGTCCTGGCCAAATTTCCCTCATTCGCTAAAAATACCATCAACAGCTTAATCTGGTTCAAGGTCAGTTGGCATTCATCTGTATCCCTCTCCCCCAGGTTGTGCCTGAAAATAGGCAGGATTTGTCTAGTGCACTTACCCGGTCAACAAAAAACTAAATAAATAAATAAAATTAGCATTGACGAGGTGCTGACCCTGAAAGCTCAGGTGTCATCCGTTGTCAAGACCTCATTCTACCATCTGAGGAATATCACACAGATTAACACCTGGTTCCGCCCAACAATCCTCTGACACTGGTCCATGCCTTTGTGACCTCCAGTCTGGATTATGTCTGGATTACTGTAACACCCTGTACCTAGGGCTTCTGGGGGTTGACATCCATCATTTGCAGCTAGTGCAGAATGCCGCAGCCAGGTTACTAACTGAGCTTTAGTGATCTAGCCATATTACACCTATGCTGCATGAGCTGCATTGGCTGCCAGTTCAATGGCCAATCACTTTCAAAGTCGGCCTGCTTACCTACTGTTTGAAGCCCTACGCGGACTGGGACCATACTATCTTCAATAGCTTCTTTGCCCCCACTGCCCTCCCAACCCCTCCACTCCACCAACGAGGGATTGCTAGAGATTCCCAGGGCTTGGTTGAAGACATCTGGGGCCCGAGCATTTTCTTTTGTAGCCCCTACTCTGTGAAATTCTCTACCTCATCAGGTTTGGGAGCGTCTGACTGTGGAGAGCTTTAAAGCTGCATTGAAGACTTATTTATTTAATCTTGCATTCTCCTCAAGCTGATATGAATATGATTCTGTCTGTTATTAACTGAATTTTAATTATTTTAGATATTTAATTATTGTTAAAGCGCTTTGATACAAGTGAATTGCACTCAACAAAAAAGATTGTTATTATTATTACTTTCTGAAAAATGCTCCCCCCCCCTCGCATCTTATTTATACCCATGAAATATTTGAAAATCTGTGTCATATCCTCCCTCTCCCTCATTTCCTCCAGGGTGTACATATTGAGGTCCTTTAGTCTCTCCTCATAGGGTTTCTGGTGCAGACCCTGCACCATTTTAGTTGCCTCCCTGTGGACTACTTCTATTCTATGTCCTTCTGGAACTGTGGCCTCCAGAACTGGACACAGTATTCTAAATGTGGTCTCACAAATGACCTATGCAGCACCATCACCTCCTCCCTTCTTCTGTTGGTGATACCCCTCTCTATGCACCCTAGCATCCTACTGGCTCTTCCCACTGCCTTGACACACTGATTGGCCACCTTGAGCTCATCAGATATGATTCCTCCCAGGTCTCTTTCCTGTTTGGTGGTCATCAGTACCATTCCCCCATCTTGTACTCTGCCCCTCAGTTCTGTGCCCCAAGTGCATAATTTTGCACTTCTTTGCATTGAAACTTAGTTGCCACACTCTTGACCACTTCTTAATCTGTCTTAGATCTCTATTCATCCCCCCAGAGTGTCTGCCTTATTGCAGATCTTTCTGTCATCTGCAAAATGACATATCTTCCCTTCTAGCCCCTCTGCAATGTTGCTAATAAAGTCATTAAAGAGAACCGGTCCCTCTGCTGATCCTGGTAGCACCCCGCTGGACACCCTCCTTTCCACAGAGTGAACTCTGTTTACCACCACCCTTTGTCGTCTATCTCCCAACCAATTTCTTACCCAGTTTACCACCTTTGGACCCACTCTCAGGTTACCCAGCTTGTTTATGAGTTTCCTATGTGGAACGGTGTTGAAGGTCTTGCTAAAATCCAGGCTTGGCCACATCCACCGTTCCACCCTGATCTACTTCCATTGGTCACCCAGTCAAAGAAATCTATCAGATTTGTTTGACATAACCTCCCCCAGTGAATCCATGCTTCCTCAGATCCTGTAAGCTGCTGGAGTCAAGATACTCCACAATCCATTCCTTCAGCACTGAATCCATTAATTTCCCCACCACTGAAGTCAAGTTGTTTGGCCTGTAATTGCCAGCTTCCTCCCTGCTACCACTTTTATGAAGTGGGATATCTGCCCTCCTCCAGTCCCCCAGAACCACTCCCATCTCTAGTGAGTGGTTGAACAGGACTGTCAGAGGTGCAGCCAGTACATCTCTGAGCTCCTTCAATACCCTTGGATTTACCCCTCAGGCCCCATTGCCTTGTCCACTTTCAGATTTGCAAGGTCCTTCAGAACTCTCTCTGTAAATGGGCTAGTGTCCACCTCCCTTCCTTCGATGTTTCTGTCACTTACCTGTGTTCCCTCACCTTCCCCTTCCTATGCAAACACTGAACACAAATATTTATTCAGGATATCTGCTTTTTCCTGGTCCCTCTCCACACACTCCTCTGATTACCTCCTTAGCCAAACAATCCATTCCTTGGTCTTACTCCTTTCGCTTACATACAGTACCTGAAAAATGTCTTATCCTCTTTCTTTACTGCCTAGGCTATTTTCTCCTCTGTTTGCCCTTTGTGCTCCTGACTGCTTTCCCTGCCTCCCTCTGCTTCTCCTAATGCACTTCCCTATCTTTCTCCCTCTGTGTCTCCTTGTACCTCCCAAATGCTAATTTTTTCGCTCTTACATTCCCAGCCACCTCTTTTGAGAACCATAGTGGTCTCTTTTACCTCCTGCTACTGCTTATTAACCTGACTTCTGAGTTCTGACTGACTTATTATCCTTATTTAGCTTTCTTTCTTTCATGTTAGTTATGTTTTGCATAATTTTACATACACATTTTTAAACAACTTGCTTGTAGGTTGACAAAAACAATGTTTGAAATAGCATTCTTCCCAAATACTGCATCTTTGGATTACATTGTTCCCAATCGAGGTACTTGCAAATAGAAAAATCGTTAACTGGAATTTATTTTTCATATACTGTACACAAATGACCTCTGAGGTTGGTAATATTCTTGACACTTCCTGTAATAATGTTTAAGTATATCAGCTATAAGTAGTATATGTTTTTTTCATGGATATTACCATTTTATAAGCAGACAGTGCCTGGGACATCCGCAAGACCAAAGCAGAGCACTACAGAAGTGCCCTAGCCACCTCCTGGGGTAGTACAAGAAAGTTCTGGGATAACCTCAAGAAGCTTAATGGTAAATCCCCCCCCACAAATTAGTGTTAATGGTACTACCACCACAAACATACTTGACATAGCTAACAGCCTCAACTCCACCTTCTCAGACCTCACCTCAGTCCTCCTTAGCAACTTTTTTAGTACAATTCAGCCTACCCCACCGCCTGAGCTCCTCCACCCCCCATTTAAACTCAGAGTCATGACCCCTACAGAAGCGAAAACCTACTTGTCCAAAGCCCTCCTGAGCTCCAATTACTGCAAAGACACCTTTGATATGCATATCCTATACCTCGCGCTTGACTCAGTTATCTCCCCACTCACAGACCTTCTAAATCTGTCCCTGCGCCTGGGCCAGTTCCCAACCTCATGGAAAATGGCAGTGATAACACCAATACTGAAATGTGGTGACAGCTCCCTCCCAAACAACTACTGGTCCATCTCGATTCTCCCCCCACTCTCTAAAGCCCTTGAAAAGATCATGGCCAATCAGCTCACTGACTACCTCCTCACACACAACCTCTTATGTTATGAGCAGCATGGTTTCAGAGCTGGTCATAGCACTACAACCGCCCTCACATAATTCGCTAACTCTCTGCACTCCACGCTTGACAAGGGGCACCTCGCAGGAGCCGTGTTTATAGACCTCTCAATGGCCTTCAACATGGTTTCTCATCCCTCCTTCTTAACATATTACAACAAATTGGGGTCTCTTATTGCCCAGTCTCATGGTTCTCCAGCTATCTTTCATCTAGAACCCAATGTGTTAAAATTAATAATACAATATTTACTATGCTATCTGTGCACTCAGGAGTTCCCCAGGGATCTATCCTGGGTCCCCTGCTATTCAGCATCTACCTCAACGCCCTGCCTAAATCCTGCCCCAGCAACCTTCTTCTCTATGTGGACGATGCTATTCTTTATGCCACGCATCCTGATCCTCTCTCTCTATAGTGTACCTTACAAAACTCCTTCTCTCAGAGTAAACACTGGTTTGCTGAACACAGATTGGTGGTCAACATTAAAAAACCAAGACGATGCTGTATGCCCACCGCCAAAACAGATCAAAGTATTTCCCCCTGGAAATACTCTCCGCCTCTCTCATCCCACTGGAGCAGGTCCAAAAGTATAAGTATCTAAGTATTACATTTGACTCTTCTCTCTCATTCCACGAACATATAAAAATCCTCACCTCTGCCACCAACACCTGCATTGGTCTCCTTTACAGACATAAAGACTGCCAGACACCTGAAGCACTTAACCTAGCCATTACCTTCTCAGTCTTATTGCTGGTGGACTATGGCCTCACAATCTATGCTGCCGCTGACCCTACGGCGGTTCATCAAATACAAATAGTCATCACTAAGGCCTGCCGGCTTCTCTCTGGTGCCGACAGGAATACACATACCTGCACACTATATGCACTCACCAATATCCTCTCCCTTGAGGAATGACTATAATACCAGACCTATCTCTTCACCAAAAAAAATCCACCTGGGTTTAACCCCAATAAGTGCCTTGGCTTCTCTTCAGGCAGCCACCATCTCAGTATCCACACGGGCTGCCCCAAAACTATCTGGAAGGTGCCTAGGATCAGGACTACCCTAGCCCAGTGATCCTTCTCCCTTAGAGCTCCATCCTGGTACAATGCCCTCCCACCGGCTGTCACATCAATCACCAATCTAGGTCCTTTTAAAGCTGCCTTAAGGGCCCATATCCTCTCCTCACGTTAATGCCAGTATACCCGGTAACCTGTGGATCCTGCACCATGCCGCTAGGCCACGCACCCCCCCTTGGCCAGGCTGTAGAGAGCCCTCACTATTTCTAACCTACAGGCTCCTCACCTCCCTTGGTTACCATATAGTTGCACTGGACTGTGAATGCATTGTATTATGTATAAGACAAGGCCTCCTTTAGGTGGCTTACTACCAACTCATATCATGCATTGCTTTAGCTACCAATTGTATAAATTTTAACCACTCATTAGGCAAATATGTTGATAGCTCTGCCCTGTTTTAGCTACCAAATGTATAGGCATTAACCCGTGTTCATTGTATTTATACTCTGTATGATTGCTCACCCACATTTATTCTATGTATGTATTGTATGAATGTCTATGTTTTATTCTGACGTGGAGCCTTTGGAAATGAGTCTATGACTCAAAGGGTTGTAATTCCGATTTCCTAAATAAATACATAAATAAATTAATTACACCAAGCTTTTAAACTTATTATATGAATTTTGCATATATTAGAATACATTCAGATGGCTGTTATACAAGTGATTACTATGTTACCCATCAACAGTATCCACATACAGAGAGTTACGACTCATATTTTCTAACATTTATTTTCAAACTGCGATTTGTCCTAAAAATAGTAGCATTATATATGCTTGTCTGATTATGCATAGGGATGATTCATACCCCCAGCCGAGTCCAGTGACTCCTAATCTAAACAGTGCTTCTGCTTGTTTTTTTGTTTCTCTGTTTTTGGTTCTGCCACACCATACTGTCCAGTGCTCCATTTTTATTTACATTTTGAACTCGCCTGCTTTCTTCCGGGGCAGTATTTAAATAGCTTCTGCCTAGCTTGAACTCTGTTTCTGTTGGAGTACAAACAGTAATGTTGTGTCAGCCATCAGTAATGTGCTAGAGTTCTCATTGCAAAGAATTGCTGTATTGCTTTCCTCACTGGTGACGTACTGGTCCTTACAATGGCACAAGCATCCTATGCTTAGAGTTCAGCACTGTTGCTCTGTGATGATGCGTTTATACAGCAGAGCCAAACAGAATGCAATGCAATACCTTGAAGTAAATGACGTCACAAAATACTGCATGAAGAAAGGACATAATTGACATTGAATAACACTGTTCCCTGCAACATACTGCAGCATTTTGCAGTAATACTGCAAGGTACTGCCTTGCATTCTGGCTGATGCCGCTGTATATGCTCTGCAGCTTTAAAGTTGCAGTTTGATTGGCTCCTGCTATTCAGTGTAACAACTGGTCTATACTGGTTCTTTCTAATGCTGAGATCTCGGCATGATTGTTCATCTCTTCTTGCTTGGTATTCTTGCTATGTAAATTCAGGGAATTTTCAAGACATCATAGCTCTCTAAAGATTTACTGGCGTTCAATCTCACCTGGACTTAACTTCTCATTATAATTCTTATTAAACAATCACAGTGTTTATTTTCTATGATCATGTTGTAATTCAGGCTTGCACATTTTACCCGCTTTTAGTTCCAAATAACCTTCTGCTGGTAGCTTGAAGAGTTCTAATCCCCCAGACCACTGTTATTTTAATAATCTCCTAATTTCCATAATAAGTGTCCTGTGGGATTCCATACTGCTTTAATGACCCCAGTTCAGTTCAGTCCTGCTTTTCTAGCTGTTTTTAGTGTTTTGGATGTTGTGGTTAAAGTGTTTTTAAAAGACAAGAGACACAATTTTATTTTCTTTCTCCTATATCAAATGCCTGTCAGTCAGGATAGGAAATAGCAGAAGAGGGTTTATCATTTTTATTGTAGAGACCGAGAAAATAGAGAATTATTGGTGGGCATCACTCCTGGAAGGTAGCAGCAGTCTTCTATGTTCTGAAATCACCTCTTACTGACAGAATAAAGCTCACGTCAGTTTGGAATACAGGAGGGTAAATGTCAAAATGGACTCCTCTACTCACCCCCAGAAAAACAGAGTGCAAATGTACTAACCAAAGATATGAAGCTTACCAAAAAATCATTCAATTAGCTTCCTCATTTATTCCATTTTCCAGATTAAGGATGCCTAACTTGTGAATCCAAAACATTTCCCTTTCTGAACAATACTCTGTCCACATTGTTACCTCTCGTGGGTGTCCTATCTACATCTATATCACAAAATCTAAGGGATGCTGGGTGTGGCCTGCACTGTTAAAATGTGTGGCCACTGAAGACTTTGGGTTGTGTCTTCTGATGGTAATATTGTGTACCACAATCATTGTCCTTAGCTCTCTCAATGTATTTCCCACATGTATGTTGTCACAGAAGCACATTAGTATGTAGATGACGTGAGGTCTGACAAGTTATGTGGTCTTTGATAATATATCACTGTTGGTTGAATGGGTTAACAGCCAGCTCCTGTTTGTTGGTGCTGTTACACTGCCCACACCATCCACACCAAGGATTTCCATTTGGTATGGGACCCAGCAGTTACTGTCTGTTTTGGTCTTTCTTGTCAAAGTGGTGGCCTGTGTGGACTAGCCTGTCTTTGAAGATTGGTGGCTGTTTGTTAGCCACTAGTTGTTACTGTGGTAAGAGGAATTTGTGAAAGTGATCCATCTGCAGCAGGCTCCAGTTTCTGTTCAAGCTGTTTCTTACTCTTTTAGTCATAGGAGAGTTTTGTGTGGCTAGGAGCAGTCTACTATTACTGCATCTTTGCTGGTCTCTCCTAGTGGAAGGGATATCGTCATGCTGGGTGGTTATTACTGTGGTTTTAGCTTAATTTAATGTTTGAAGGTCATATCCTCTCATCTGGAACTAGGTTTCCATAGTTTTCAGTTATTTACTGAATTGTAATTCTTCACTGCAGTTGTGTCTAACATGCAAAATTGAGAGTAAGTTATGCTGTTGATTAGAGCTTTTTTTTTTATTATTTCTGTTCATACTCCCCCCTGCACCAGAGCACCGCTCCTTCGGGAGACGCACACTTGTGGTAGACCTACTTCACAACCTACCTGACCTCCAATGGGTCCCCATGGAGCCATGGCCATACCCTCCCAGGTGGGTATGAGATGAGGCCCACCACCCCAAGACACTTCACTGTTTCATTGAACCACCAGAGGATCAGGCAGGCATGAGCCATTAGGGTCTCTGCTTCAGCGCTCTGTCATCTTGGTGCTCTGGCACTGATTTTTCATGTTCTAGGGCAAGGCATATACCCTGATGTCAAGGTGATGAACGCCAACATCCATCTTGCCGAATCCCTTCTTCTGGTGCTGTATACTTGCTGTGCCTCCAGCTTCCACCAGAGGCCAGTCAAGTACCAAGCCGGGAACCCCCCTGCCCTGCCCAGAGAAGGTGAGCTGTCATATGGAAGCTCAAGTCTTCTTTCCCCAGCCTGCGCTCTACCTCCCCGGGCTCATTCCTGAACCCGGGTTAACAGCATTGCAAGCGGTAGAGCTACCACTGCACCAGTGAGCTGGCCGTTGATTAGAACTTTTGGGTGAAACCTCTCAAAATACAAAACTTTATTCTAGGATGTTTGTTTCTTGTACATTGGAAGTCTTTCAGGTCTGTTTACTTCCATGAAAACAAAGTATACAGTTACCACAGAACTAACAGAAGGGGTAGAACTGAATAATACAGTAGTGATAGTGACAATGGTGACCACTTTGTCATGAATAATTTCAGATCAGAAAGATGTCCATAGACAACATCTACATTGGAAAAAAATGGGGTAAGTCATTAAAGGAAAACACTGGAAAAAGACACAGCTTTCCTCAGACACTACATGAACTCTCAATTAGTGCTTTCAGATAGAAATAACTTTTTTTAATGATTTATGTCAGCTACCCACAACTTCCACTTTCTCTTGCTGGCAGCCACCATCTCATGAGCAGCAGTGAGCTTCCTGAGCTCACTGTATGCTAATATGTCTGTTTGACCTCTGCTATTGGTTGGCAGGACATATTAGCATAAAGTGAGATCAGGAAGCTCTCTGCTGCTCATGAAATGATGGCTGCTAGCAATAGAAAGTTAAACTTGAAGGTCACTGTTTAAATCACAAAAAAAAAACTGGGGGAATTTTTTTTTTTAAATGTTACTGTCTGAAAGCACTAATCAGGTATTTTTGTAGCCCTTGGGTAAAGCTGTGCCTTTTCCAGTGTTTCCCTTTAACTAGGGACCACCCAGCGAAATGGCACCAGCATATGGTAACATATTTAGGTGTGCTTGGGAAACTACCCACGTGTTTAATTTGACTAATCTTTTTTTGCAATATGTCACCAACTGGAGTAGATATGTAGATGACATATTCTTCCTGTAGTCAGACACAGAGCAGCAACTGCAGGACTTTATAAGATATCTTAATTCCATCTTGTCAAATACAAAATTCACTACAGAGAGCAACAAAACATCCTACCCAGGCCTGGAAATTGCAATTAACAAGGGTAAAGAAGGCCAACAAAACACACTGTACAAGAAATCGACATCTATGAATACAGTCTTGCATTTCACTCAAAAGCTTTAATCAAGAGCTTACCCTAACTCTCGGGTTTTGCACGTTAGATGCAACTACAGTAAAAAAAAACACAATTCTGTGAAGAACTGGAAACTATGGAAACCCAGTTTGAGATGAGAGGGTATTACCATCCCAGTGCTCTTAGCCCCAGTACAGGGGGCACTCTAGCTACTGTAGGTTCCCCACCTTCTTTCTATCCTCAGTGGTTCCCCTAGCCTCCCCCTCCCCCACAGTTAAACTTCCATCAGTTCACATCAAACTTTTGCCCCAGAACAGTGCTTCCTTCTCTTGTTAGGTGATGGATATCATCCTTGAAAAGCCTTCTGTCCCAGAAGCCCCCCGTCACCCACAAAGCAGTACCCCTCCTCCTCGCACTTTCCCTGCAGCCGCCCACTAAACCCCTCTATCTCCTCCTTACTTATTCTATCCTTCCCATTCTCCTTACCCCACACAGGATGGACCTCAGAAAAAGCCAGGGAGGCTAAGTGCACCTTCAGTCTGTTCCCAAGCCTTCAAAAGTTGCACTTCACCGCCTCCATAGTCTTCACCAGATTGTTGGTACTCAAGTCTACCATCGCCCCAAGCTTCTTCTCCCCCTCCTCTGTCATCCTCCCTATCCTATCCATAGCCTAGATAATGATGCATCACACTAAGATTCATACTAAGATTGTTCAGGAGCTAGGGAGCTATGAAGCCCATGATTGCTCCTCTAAATTAATAATAGCAAATTTTAATGCCAGAGAAAATGAATTTGTCCAATCTGGACTTAAATACCAATTTAGAGCTTCTGGTAATCGCCTCCAATGGTAGTGCATTCCATGGATTAATAGTACACAGGGTATAGAAACATTTATATGGCATTAAATAACATTTTCTACTTTGTAACTGTAGTGGATGGCCTCTAGTGTTGTAGATATTATTCAGGGAGGCATCTGACTACCCGCTATCCTTTCCTCCTCCTCTGCCCACCACCTTTAGTACCCCTCCAAACACTGATAATCGATCATTTTTCCTTCCCACATGATACAGACACTGGGACCCTACCTCACCGGTCACTCAGAACTGAATGTCCCAGACTTGGGGTGTGGCTGGGATGATTCTGGCAGAAACATTTCATGCTACCAATACTAAGCTTACACCTAGGGGTGAATCAAGGGAAGCAACCTTTATTTGGCAAGCATAACAGAGTAGCAAATGCATTTTAATTCAGCATCATGGGCAGACTTTACTATATGTATTTTAACACACTCTTACAACTAAAGCAATACTAACAATATTGACCCCAGCAAACTTTTGTTTTAGCCATGAAATAGAGTATTGTAATTTAGGTGTATATATTCCAAAAAAAGAAGCCTAAACTTTTATTTATATATATATATATATATATATATATATATATATATATATATGTATATATATATGAGATTCTGCTAATTGTGGGAACTAAATGCTATCTTCTGTTCCATAGCCCAGCACCATCACGCTAAACTACAAAAGATTCTTTGATTCAACCTTCGACTTATAAGAAACATACTTTTTTTTAAACTTTATTTTTCTGACAAAGAACAAAATACATTTCTTGGACAGAAGAGTACACCCTTAATAAAAGAAACATACAATATTTTATCTCACATGGCATATCCATCAAAAATGCAGATGCAAAGCCCACTGATGTCAGAGGAAACATACAGAGGAGATTTTAGCTATATGTGCACTAAGCTCACTTCATGTTAATATTAAAGTGCAATGTACTACTCCAAACTTTATTGGAAAGAAAAAAGGAAAGTATAGAGGATAGTACCATATAGGAACCCCATCTGCTCCCCGTCTTAGGCTGCAAGTCATGAGGAATTATATTGGTGGAGAACATTTCCTCAAAAAATAGGGAACCAGTTTTGCTGCATCGCCTACTCCAATTGGCCCCATATTATCAAATATTTATTTATTTGTTCCTGCACTTTGTATTGAGTCCTCTCCAACTTTATACAATCCAACAAGGAGTTTAGCCAGACAGTTACAGAAGGAGCCTCCTTGGTCATCCAGCATGTTATAAACTTTGGAGCCCCACAACAATCCCCAGTCTGTAAAGACCCATATTAGGCCTATTAGTTTCCCCATATCCCCAGGGAGCCCCAGGAGTGTCTCGATGGGATCTAACCTCAAGGGATATCTCAGAATTGTTTACAATAGAGCCAATATGCCCCCAAAGGTTTGAATCTTTGGGCATTCCCAACTCAGGTGAAAAAGGACCCAACATAAATCTCACACCTTGGGCATATATCAGAGGCATAGGGTCTATCTTTTAGCTAATCTGGGACAAAATAAGCTTGAGTAAAGATATTATATTGAATAGCTCAAAGCTTATTATTGACTGAGCATTTTAAAAGGTTCTTGAGGATCTGAACTAATCCCCACCTGTCGGACCATCCGGTAGCACATCACATTCCCAACTAAATATGAGTCTCTCCGGGGGTGCCGGAGTGCTCCTAGCAGTATTCTGTAGCAACTTCTCAATGGTTCGAAGGAGGGGTCACCACTTTGGCCTATAAATAATTCCTCTAAAGGGGATCATGAGAAGGCTCTTCCCTGTGCCCCTCAGGATCTCACTTCTCCCTTAATTCTGACCCAGAGGAAAAAGTGGGATGCACTAAGAATATATCTTCTCGATAACTCCCTGAAGGGGACCACTTTCCCATCTTCCCATATTTGACCGACAGTATGCAGGCCCTGATTTTTCCACACCTTAAGCTCCTGGCGTTCACTCTTCAAAATACCTATACTCCCCTTCAGCACTGTTCCCAAATCCATATCTGGGGGAAAAGGTGTGAACATGTTGGAGAATAGTGTGTGCATCTCTCCATGCCTGAAAAGTAGTGTTTGAACAAGGATTAGGGAGCCTAGCAAAGGATCCATCATATAAATGTCTCACCACAGTATGGTTATAAAGTGGGCAAGCCAATGAGCTCTTCATTTTTACCAAACTCGAGCAAGATATCCTCCTCTCACCAAATCTTGATTATGTGCCAATTGTGCAGCAAGACAATAGTGTTTAACACTGGGCAACCCTTGACCCCCCCCCCATCCACCGGCAGACAAAGTATCTCTTTTTTTATTCGAGCTTGTATACCTTGCCACAATAACTGAGTTATGGCCTGTCTAGGCTTTAATATATTAGTAGTGATACCGATTGGGAGAGTTTGAAAGATGTACAAAACTGTGGGAGAATACTCATTTTCATCAAATTAACTCTCCCATTAATGTCAGAGGCAATGTCCTCCAATTAGTACACTGTTCATTTATTTTATGAATTACTGAAGAAGATTAGTTCTAGCCATATGGGACAGACTAGCAGTTAATGTCACTCCTGGATAGTTAATCAAAGTGGAGGGGTACTACTACTGAATCCAGGGTTACATATTCCTTTATCTTTCCCATGGACATCCACTCACATTTTGACCAATTTATCTTATGGCCAGATATTGGCCCATATATGAAAGATTTTAACTAATGCTGTCAAGGCCCTATCAGGGTACTTAAGGAACAGAAGGACATCATCTGCAAAAAGGGAGATCACATTATTCTCTCCCTTCCTGGTCAGTCCCTCAATTGCTCTACCTTGCCGGATTGCTCCCGCCAGTGCTTCCATACTTAGGACATAGAGTAGGGGAGAAAGAGGACAACCCTGTCTTGTTCCCCGAGTAAGGACAAAGGGGGACAACAGCAGATTATTGGTCAAAATCTGGGCCTGGGGATTTTTATAAAGAGCCTGTATCCACCCCATTATTCCCACCCCAAACACAAATTTATGAGAACTGCAACATAAAGGCCATTCAACACGGTTGAAAGCTTTTTCTGCATCTAATGTCACAAGCCCCCTTGCCCCCTCCAGTAATGCATAATGTTTATCGTCCTCCTAAGGCTATGTTTTGCCTACCTGCCCTTCGCAAAGCCCCCCTGGTCTGGATGTATTAATTTTGGAAGATACGGCTCCAGTCAGAAGGCAAATATCTTGGCTATCACCTTATAATCTGAGTTTATTTGGGAAATCGGACGATACGACCCACACTTGGTGGGGTCTTTTCCTGGTTTAGGTAGGACAGTAATGTAACCCCTAGATGGCGCTATCCCAAGGGCTACTACCCCTGCCTGATTTGCCACTAACAGGTTGAGGGGCCTGGATCCAATGGTGGGTGCCTCCACCCAGAGGTCAGGGTTTGCAATAGTTAAACTAACTTGGTCACAGCCCTCTGGGACACTGCAACCCCCCTTTCTTCCCACTAGTGGCCCACACAATATATCAGAATTACCTTCACAGTATACACTTACCCCAGGACTGGTTCCGGCACTGGGACCTCCTGTGAAATAAGATACAGTGCAACAATCACAGTACAGTACTTTACATAGACAAATACCTCAGGCGGTATAACTTTGCTGAAACAAGCAGCTCTGATTTATTTAGGGGATATAACAAGGACAGGGAAATCAGGTTAATTAGCTTATCACTCTACTCATCTACCTATGGCTCTGTGCACAGGCCTATCCCTATCAGTTACTGTCCCTGGGTACCCAAGCCCTAGTGGCTAGTCCAAACTCGTGGTAGCTGGTAGGGGCCCTTTCACACAGAGAAAAGGAAAATTAAACAGTCAGCAGTACAGCAATTCCATTTGGATTTAATGTAGCAATTCAACAGGGAGCGACCCTGAATTAGTACTCATGACCTCCAAACAAGATAGGGTCCTTCAATGTCAGCAGGGCTACTCTTGAGCTCCAAGAGACTCCTCACACATTTATATGGTAAACAGTCACAGGCAAAAGTCACGTAATGGCAGCAGGATTCACTTGAGGTACACAAACCTCTTCACACATTTATATGGTAAAAAGAAAGCACTATACCAGGCAGGCTGCATCTGTTCCGATTGCAATTACTGCACAATACCCAGGAGAACACACAGCAGATTCAGTTCCTGACAGACCAGTGCAATTCCAATTCCTCCAGTCTTCTACAGGGTGAGCCTGGTTTCTACTCTTCAGATATCCTTTGATTCTCTTCACAGGATGGATTCAGTCCTAACAAGCAGTTACACAAGCTGCAGACCGAACTCTGGACCTTACACATGTTTTTGACTAAAACTGTGCACTGAAGGAGCACAGGGTTCCTTTCCCTTCACTGCCAGAGCTAAACTGAAACTCCACAGACAAAACCGGCACTTCCTTTGAGTTCCTCCCAGTTCTTGACTGGATTGGCTGTCACCACAATAGACTGCTGCTGTTGGTCCAAAAGGCGCTGAAGTCTAAACTACATCTCCCAGAGTCACTGCCCATACAATCCTCTTGTGGCTGGCTCAGATTATGAGTCCAAGTTCTGATTCGTCCAAGGCACCATTTTAGAGCTAGCTTACCCCACACTGATTGGTCCAGTTCAGCAGTTCAAAACCAGAATGGGAACTAGGCAGACACAGTTCTGACTGCAAAGAAAGCAGGTTAGACAAACTGTAATTTCATTATTACTCTAAATGATTTCTGGCAAACAGTTACATCTTTCAGATAGGTTCCTTTGTACTCCTAGTGACTGCAAAATGGAGTGAATTGGCAGCAGTTCGAGTGGTACTCAAACAGAGAAACACACAGTCCCCCATATAAACTAATTATGTCTGCAGCAGACAGCTCTTAAAGAGACAGTACCAGAGGCTCTAAAAACACTCACTGATAAATGGCTTAAACGCCAAACACCATTCAGGCTTGGAGCATTCAAGCAAGCTCCTGGAAGTCTTTTGGGAACCCCCATTTGCAGGGGGGTTACACCCTTCCTGGCCTGGGAAAGCTTGACGTCCGCGTCAAGCAAGTACCCCCATAAGTTTTAACTGCAACCATATACATTTGCATTAGGCATGTAATCATCAGTCAATATATCATTTTACCAAGAACACATATCTGAAACATTGCAGTACTTCACTCTTTGCACAGTATTACACACATTGTACCATACAACTCAAGTTATTACCTCTTGTACATGAAACCTAAAGAGGGGGCCCTTCCCTATCAGTTACCTTGGGGCTGGACGGGCAAGGGCACCATACTTAGAGGGCAACACAAGTAACTTTGAGTTAGCACTGACGCCAGTTTGGGCAATGAGCTCGGGACACATACACTCCTTTATGGACAACATTGAGACAGTCCACTGGCCGGCCCAGGGAATCATAACTGAGGTGCACTACAGGCTTTACAGCTCGACCAGTCTTTCTAGGGGAACTGTTACAGTCTCTGCACTCTGAGCCTCATTTTCAGCATTGTCCTCACTTGTCAGGGGAGTCTCCATGGGGTAGAGAGGCTAGAACTTGGGGACTTTAGCTCCAGGAGTTACAGTTTCTGAGTCCACAACATTTGGCTCTGCATGGAGAGCTTTCTGGACACTGGCAGTGGACTGTCAGGGCACTCAAAATACTCTTCTTGTTCTGGTGTATCACCAGTCTGACCCAATCCATCATTTTCCTCCCTGAAAACTCAAACAGTTCAACCATGCACAATGATTCCATTTCATCTGATCTGATGCTCTGCACTTCACTTTCTGGGAGCATTGGCTCCAGGGACAAAGCTGAGGGCTTAGACAGTCCAGAAGGCCCAGCTCGTCTCCAGTATTGACTAGGGATTGCCCCGAAACAATTGACTCAGTTCGTAAGAAGGATAGTATTCAAAGTCACTCTCACTTTCTTCTGATATGGACTGACAGTCATGCTCAACTGGGACTTGTGGAGGAACACTTTAACTTTGCTTCTGTAGGTGCAGACTTTCTGATCTTTTCTTAGCAGCAGCTCTAGTCACTGGTCCAGAGGGGGCATCTTCTGGGACTCAGACTCAATCAAGATTTGTCCAATGGGTAGTAAATGATTTCTGCATTGTTTTTACATCTTTTGAATTATTCTCAGGCCTTACTTTGTACACTGGCAGATCATCAAGTTTGCCACTACAATGTGAGGGAGATGGTGCCATCTGTCAGCAATCTTGTGTTTGCCATGCAGTCCCAGATTTCTTAGCACTACCGATCTCCCTCCTGGAGTTCCTGTGCTTTCACCTTTTATCATACCTTTCTTTGTTGGCCAGATTTCTTTGGCAGCCATGGTTTGAGCCAGTTGGTACACATGAGTTAGCTGGGCCTTTAACTTTTGCACATACTGTAAATAGTTGTCAGCTTGAACCCCATCAGGAGAGACCCCAAAACACACATCTACCGGTAGTCGAGCTTCTCTTCCAAACATCAGGCGGTAGGGGAGAACCCAGTGGCATCACTTTTGGTGCAGTTATAAGCATGTACCAGGGTGCTAATTTGTTGGCTCCATCTAGGCTTGTCCTTTGGTGCAGGGTGCCTAGCATATCTAGCAAAGTGCGGTTGAAACGTTCAGGCTGTGGGTCCCTGGGGTGGTAAGGAGTGGTTCTGGACTTCACACTCCCACAGAGAAAGCATCTCTTTGATCAGACGACTTCAAAGTCTCCTTGATCAGAATGGATTCTTTGTGGAGCCCCATAGTGAACAAAAAGTTTTCTACAAGTACTTTGGCCACGATGGATGCTTTCTGGTCTTTGGTGGGAAATCTTGGGCATATCTCGTGAAATGGTCGAGTGACCACCAGCACATTACTGATATTTCTTTGATCTGACTCCAAACTCAGAAAATCAATACAGACCAGCTCCATGGGTGCACTGGTGGTGATGTTAACAAGGGCAGCCCTCTGGGGCATAAGCTTTCCTCTGTAAGGAGCGACTACAAGTTCGAATGTGTTGCTCACATCAGCCCCCATCTTAGGCCAATAGAATCTGGATCTCACCAAGTCAAGTGTTCTGTCTATACCAAGGTGCCCCATGTGGTTGTGCAAGGACATCAGTACTGAGTCTCGAAAGGCAGTGGGCAGCACTAGTTGTTGTTTGTCTCACTTGTCCCCTCTGTCTACTGTTTCTCTGTATAACAGTTTATTGATCAGTTTCAACTTAGGACCTCTTTGTATAACAGTGCAGTTCTCAAATCAGTGGAGCGTAATTTGGACCCATCTTTTCCTGCATAGAGGGCTTCTAAAGCTGCTTTGATCATGGGATCGCGGGATTAAGCCCGCCGAATACTGTCATTGTCCAGCTGAGGCAGTGCACCAATGTCTATTGCAGAAAAGTGGCAATAAGCAGCAGGTATGCAATTCTCAGAGGGTCCCAAGCAATCCACTATGCAGTCCACTGTTTCCGTGGACATTTGTTCCTCCCTGTCAAACTTCCGGCAGAGTGCCCAAATGTCAGGTTCTGCCAATCGGACCCAATCATTCTGGGGAACAGGCCTCCGGAGAGAGCATCAGCATCTATGTGGTTCAGACCTGCTCGGTATTCAGAGCATAGTCATATGTAGATAATGCAGAAAGCCACCTATGGCCAGTGGCATCCAACTTAGCTGAGGTCTGCACATAGTTCAAAGGATTATTGTCAGTTTTACTAGTATTTAGCCCCATACAAGTACTCATGGAATTGGTCAACAATAGCCCACTTCAAAGCTAGGAACTCTAACTTATGTACAGGATAGTTCTGTTCGGATGGGGTCAGGCTTCTACTGGCAAAGGCCACTGGTCTCAGGCCATTCTCGTGTTCTTGGTACAACACAGCCCCCAACCCTGCAGTTAGCATCAGTGTGCAGGACGTAAGGTTTTCTTGGATCGGCATAGGCCAGCACTGGAGCATGGGTGTTGATATATGATCTCATGAAAAGCAGTCTCACAATCAGGAGTCCAGCGAGCCCCAAATACTTTCACCGGACGAAAATACACTCTTTCAGTCTTGAGGGACACTGACTTTTGGTATTTTTGTGGGGTTGGGGATACCCTTGAGTAAGGTTAAGTAAAGGCGGATCACTCTTGAATAGTCCTTGATGAACGTCATATAATAGCCACAGAATCCCAGGAATCTTTGCAGTTCTTTAGATTTTTGGCTGTGGCCAGGTGGTCAAGGCCTCAACTTTACTTGGGTTGTCTCTATTCCTCGGTGGATACTATGTGTCCACATACTTTACTGATGTTTGAAAGAATTGACACTTATCAATGGACAGTTTAAGGCCAAAGTCCTCCAGTCGGTCCAATACCTTAAATAATCTGCTCTCATGTTCCTCCAGTGAGCTGCCAAACACAATAACATCATCTAGGTATACCAGGCACTCTAGTAAGTTCATGTCCCCCACTGCACGCTCCATCAATCATTGAAAAGTGGCTGGGGCACCTGAAATCCCTTGAGGCATCCTCATGAATTCATAGAAGCCGCGGACAGATAAAGGCTGTCTTCTCACGGTCCTCTGGGGCCATCGGGATCTGGTAGCACCCACTGCGGAGATCCAGCACAGAACCACTTGCTCTCGCTTAGGCAGTCCAAAGCATCCTGAATGCGGGCATTGTGTACTGATCAGGGATAGTCCGCCGGTTTAAGGTGCCATAATCCACGACATCCTTACTGTCCCATTCTTTTCCCTCACTACCACAATGGGGAAGCATAAGGGCTTCTGGATTCTTGTATTACACCAGCAGCTAACATCTTCTTGCAGATGCGCTCACATCAACTATATCAGCAGGTGCCAGGCGTCAGACCTCTCATGAAATGGTTTCGTCATGCAGCCGGATATTGTGCTCAGCCCTGCACGCATCCTATGTCCCATTCCTTAAAGAAAACACCTGGTCTCTCTGGGCAAGCTTCTCACTGATCCTCACTTTCCATTCAGCTGGCAACGGGGAGTCGCCGAAATCAAACAAGTCAGGTGTTACTCTGTCATTCTTCCTCGAACTCTTGCTGCTGGGTAGCACTGCAGTATCTGCACAATGCACATTAGCCAGGATGCAACCTCTATTTACTCGAATGTCTCTTTCAGACACATTATGAACTTGGACCATTACCCTTCTGTCATAAGCATGGGCTCTAGCGGGCAAAATACTAGGCTTGACCAGCAGTCCCTCTGGCAATTTTCCATCGCCTGGTGCATCCAACATTAATATTTTATTCTTAACATCCTTTCTGATACGGACCTCTCCCTGTAAGGTACACTGAGCATTTGGCGCCAGGATCAGAGACTCAGGATCCTTCTTCCATACAATTCCAACCGGTTCCTCTGGTTCTATTTTTTCAGCATCTCTCTGTGCCTCATAGGCCTTCTTAATTAAAGCTGGAACTCTTAAAGCTCTACTAGTCTTCGACCCCTGTTTTTCATAACACAACTGTGCTAGCCTTCCAACATATGAGCATTTGTTCCAATCAACAAAGGGACACCATCAACAGTCCAGTGGGGGACACACTAAGGCTAGGGTCTCTACTTGTTCGCCACCCCAGCACGGAGGTGGGGAAAGACAGCCAAATCGGATATACCCAGAATAGGGGTGAGGCCTTCTCACTTAACCCCCATACATGCAGTCCTTCTAATGGTTGTAAGGGCGTCTGACAAATGCTTCTGATACCAATCCTGGAACATAATTGTCACTTGGGAGCCACTGTCTAACACAGCTCTTGTAGACACTCCATTCACCTTTACAGTGGTCTCCATGGAGGACCCACTATTCTGGACCAGTCTGGAGAGGCGGTAGTGGGGGCCTGGGCAACTCACCTTGCCACAAAGGACGTGAATTAGCATTTTTGGTGCCCTCACTGGGATCATTTCTGCAACCTCTTAACCACTGATTTGTTCTCCAAGCTCTCCTTGTAGCCTATATGCAACTCTGTCAGTGTCTTTTGGGGACCGGCATTCTCTTTTCATGTGCCCATCCTTCCCACAATTATAGCAAAACATATTTTCTGGAGTTTGAGCTGGCCGAGGCGCCACACTGGGAGCCAGGGCGGGGGTATTACTAACTGGAAACCTTGGTGCCATCTCTGTCTGTGGCATGATAAGCATTTGGAGACATCTCGTCAGTTTCTCCACTTCCATGGTCAAGGAATTGAGTTTGGAGCAGTTATCAGCAGGAGATACATGGGTGGGTACCCCCAACCCCATAGCAGATGCAGTCGGATATAGGTCGGGGCCCGTACTTGCAGGCGTGGCCTTCATAAAGGGACTGTTTTTGAATTCCCGGATCTCTCTCAACAGTTCGCCCCATTGTGGCATATCTTTTTCCTTGTCAGAGCACTCATTGACTGCCAACCTCTGCCCCGAACTTCACTTGATGGGCCACCTCAGTCACTTTCTGGTCGTAGCCGCAGCTATTGGTGCAGGTCCCTCCGAGGTCGCCTTTCTCAACTCCTCAATTTCTCTCATTAACTCATCATAGGAGGGTGGGATTCCAGTCGATTTGCTGAGGCGTAACTGGAAGCAACAGCAGTTCTGAGAAGGGGCAGACTTAAGGATCCTGTCCAGCCTGGTTCAGTCCAGTTCAATCGCTGGCAAACTACCCTTTCTGAGGCATTCTTGCAACAATTTTTCCAGCCGAGATACATACACAGACAACAACTCCCTTGGTACTGTTGTACATTTCTTACTCTCCACCATAGATCTTCATCAGAATCTGGGCTCCATACACATTCTCCAAGGCCTCCAAGATAGGCCTGTGCAGTCACTTCAGGGTTACTGGCTCCGTTAGCACGGATGGTAGCCAGGGCAGGACCTCGGAGGCTCTCCACTAACCCTCTTTCGCTTTGCTTCCGAGCATTGCCATTCTAGCACTTGGGGCAACATAGTCTATCCAGATCTCCCAGTCATTCTCCCTTGGGGGTGGGGAGGTGCCAGAGAAAATCCTCAACCTTCTGAAGAGTCGTGACTAATGGCAGGTGCAGAAATAGGAGTCTGCATTGGTTCAGCCACCATTACGGGTACTGGAGCAGGAGAGGTGTTGGGGAGGAACACCCCAGGTGGCAAGAATAGTTTCTTCAAGTCCTCCACAGTTTTCCTTCCCCAGCAACCATTTAGCAAATTTCTCCTCAAAAGTTTCAGACAGTGGTGGGGCTCATGTCCCCGGTCTTTACTGTACTTAGTTATCACTCTCCAGGCAGTGAGGGCTCCTCTGGGTAATGGTCTGGGCACTTTGAGCTATCTATGGGATCCTTAAACTCTACTAGGCCAGGAAAGTGTGGGTGAGCAGATTAGCATGCCAACCCACCACCACAGGGTTTTGTAAACCTTCCACCTTGGAAAGTACTCCCTGTACAGTGTCCGTATTGATACCCAGGGGATGTCCAGGATAAGCATAGCATTTGGGGTCAATCTCCTCCCAGTACACCACTCCACCAGCGGGCACAGCCACTTCTGTCGAGTACCCATTTTTTTTTTTTAACAGTGGTTCGAATCATGGCCACTAGAGGACACACAATCCCAGCGGTGAGCCTCCAAGATGTAACCCTGATGGCGCTATCCCAGGGGCTACTACCCTGCCTGATTTGCCACTAACAGGTTGAGGGCCTGGATCCAATGGCGGGTGCCTCCACCCAGAGGTCAGGGTTTGCAATAGTTAAACTAACTTGGTCACAGCCCTCTGGGACACTGCAACCCTTTCTTCCCACTAGTGGCCCACACAATATATCAGAATTACCTTCACAGTAACACTTACCCCCAGGACTGGTTCCGGCACTGGGACCTCCTGTGAAATAAGATACAGTGCAACAATCACAGTACAGTACTTTAACATAGACAAATACCCTCAGGCGGTATAACTTTGCTGAAACAAGCAGCTCTGATTTATTTAGGGGATATAACAAGGACAGGGAAATCAGGTTAATTAGCTTATCACTCTACTCATCTACCTATGGCTCTGTGCACAGGCCTATCCCTATCAGTTACTGTCCCTGGGTACCCAAGCCCTAGTGGCTAGTCCAAACCGTGGCAGCTGGTAGGGGCCCTTTCACACAGAGAAAAGGAAAATTAAACAGTCAGCAGTACAGTAATTCCATTTGGATTTAATGTAGCAATTCAACAGGGAGCAACCCTGAATTAGTACTCACGACCTCCAAACAAGATAGGGTCCTTCAATGTCAGCAGGGCTACTCTTGAGCTCCAAGAGACTCCTCACACATTTATATGGTAAACAGTCACAGGCAAAAGTCACGTAATGGCAGCAGGATTCACTTGAGGTACACAAACCTCTTCACACATTTATATGGTAAAAAGAAAGCACTATACCAGGCAGGCTGCATCTGTATCCCGATCGCAATTACTGCACAATACCGGAGAACACACAGCAGATTCAGTTCCTGACAGACCGAGTGCAATTCCGCTAATTCCTCCAGTCTTCTACAGGGTGAGCCTGGTTTCTACTCTTCAGATATCCTTTGATTCTCTTCACAGGATGGATTCAGTCCTAACAAGCAGTTACACAAGCTGCAGACCGAACTCTGGACCTTACACATGTTTTTGATTAAAACTGTGCACTGAAGGAGCACAGGTTCCATTCCCCTTCACTGCCAGAGCTAAACTGAAACTCCAACAGACAAAACGGGCACTTCCTTTGAGTTCCTCCCAGTTCTTGACTGGATTGGCTGTCATCACAATAGACTGCTGCTGTTGGTCCAAAAAGGCGCAAGTCTAAACTACATCTCCCAGAGTCACTGCCCATACAATCCTCTTGTGGCTGGCTCAGATTATGAGTCCAAGTTCTGATTCGCTCCAAGGCACCATTTAGAGCTAGCTTACCCCACACTGATTGGTCCAGTTCAGCAGTTCAAAACCAGAATGGGGAACTAGGCAGACACAGTTCTGACTGCAAAGAAAGCAGGTTAGACAAACTGTAATTTCATTATTACTCTAAATGATTTCTGGCAAACAGTTACATCTTTCAGATAGGTTCCTTTGTACTCCTAGTGACTGCAAAATGGAGTGAATTGGCAGCAGTTCGAGTGGTACTCAAACAGAGAAACACACAGTCCCCCTATAAACTAATTATGTCTGCAAGCAGACAGCTCTTAAAGAGACAGTACCAGAGGCTCTAAAAACACTCACTGATAAATGGCTTTAACGACAAACACCATTCAGGCTTGGAGCATTCAAGCAAGCTCCTGGAAGTCTTTTGGGAACCCCCATTTGCAGGGGGGTTACAGTAATTTTAACCATAAGGAGAGAGGGAGAAAGCACATCTGTTTCCGGGGCTTCATCAATCATCGGATACATAAGTGAGCCCAGTGAGTCCCACATAAGCTTATAAAATTCTACTAGAAAGCCATCAGGGCTGGGTGCCTTTCCCTTATTCGCTATCCAGACAGCCCTTTTAACTTCCGACATTAAAAGTGATGAATCCAACCCTGCCGCCTTGTGAGGGGAAAGGGAGGGCACCTGGATGTTATCAAGAAAAGAATCTGGATTTGCCCCATTGGAAATTCAGTAGTATAAAGGGAAGAGTAGAATGTTTTAAATATGGAATCCATTTCTTGTTGCTTATAAGTAAGTATTCCGGGGGTACTTTGTAGCAAAAGAATAGTCCTCTTCACTTTCCTACCTTTAATTAGGCTCACCAGCCACTTCCCCCCTTTATCTCCGTCAAAATATGCATATGACTTGGTAACTACCAAGTCTCGCTCCAGTCTCCTGGATGAAACTTGACTAAGCTGTCCTTTTAACATCTTTAATTTTTTGGATGATTTTGGGGTGGAAGTCATCATATTCTGTCTTTCCAAGTCCTCTAACATTTTTTCTAAGGCCTCCTCCTCCTCCCAACTCAAGGCCCTCTTTTTTAAATGTGGCGTAAGAAATAGTTTCCCCTCTAATAAAAGCCTTAAGGCAATCCCACACATTACTAACACTGGTGTCTTCCGGGGGGTTTAATAGTATATAGTCCTGAATCCTTTCCTTGATCTGGGCTACATACTGAGAATCTAATAAAAGAGCTGGGTCCATCCTCCACTGCCCATCAGCTGGGTGTCTGTTGGGCAGACTCAGGAGCATGGTCAGAGACAGTCATCGGTCCATATGAGGCCTCTGTAACCGCACTCAACATCTCTGAGGGGAGAAACAGGTAGTCCAGTCTGGTATATATCCCATGTGCATCGGACAAGAAAGAATATTCCTTGTCCCCTGGGTGGCAGTGTCTCCAAGCCTCCCAGAGGGCCCTGTCTCATACCAGGGCTTTAAGGGCCCCTGTACTATGGGGGGACACGTTCTACCCCTTGAGTGGTCCAGATTGGGTTCTAAGTATGTATTAAAATCCCTCACCATAATTATATTATCAGGGTAAGGGCCTAGTGTCACCGCTAGGCAAGTGAAGAAGTCTGGGGAGTCAAAATTTGGTACGAACACAGACACCAATGTCAGTTTCCTCGAACCCACCTCGACCTCTGCGAGTACATACCTGCCTTGTGGGTCAGAAAGAACTGAGTGGACTCTATGAGGGAGATCTGTGAAGGGTGATACCAGGAAAGAGCCTCCCCACAACTCTGCCAGACGTAGAGACTCTCTCTTATCCATATGGATTTCTTGTAGGAAGATAATATTCCCCCTTAATTTTTTAATTAATGACCAAACTCTTTTCCTCTTGACAACAGTTTTAAGCCCATTCACATTACATGACAAAAATGTTATTTGATCCATAGGTCACGTATAGTAATTTATCTACTCCCTTCCGTTGATTACAAGAACCGTAGTAATTATCTCTGTGTATTTTTAAAACTTTGAACCAAACAACCCCAACTGTTCCCTCCAACTTCAACAAACAAACCCCAAACAACATTTGTAATGCTCCTCCAATGGGAGGGGTTTTATACCAAACCAACATACCCACTTTTCATGTCTCCCACCCACTTCCCCCCCCTCGGCCACCAAAATATACATACCACTGACTTTCGTGGAGTAAGCTAACAATCCACTGATTGCTAACAAATATATTTTGTAAAAGTACGTGGAGGTTTATCCCACCCTCCCACCCCATCATCACTTAATTAATAAAGAATATATTCCCTCAAACAGTGTTCTTTCCTCCTCCCTTTCCTATTGTGCTTCCCCACTCCCCTGCCCCAGGGAATCTACCATTGAGTTTCACTCGAGGTCCGTCTCGTTCCCCACCCTCCTCTGAATAATATGGGGTGGGTATCCCCTTCAAAAGGCTTATAACAGATTAACTGTGGTAGCTTTGATGTCCAACATAAATAAAGGTTAAGGACCCCTACATCAGTCCACCCCTAATAGCTGTAAGCTTTGCGAGGGCTATTCGTATCTCCTATTCCCTAGAGTGTGAAACAGAGGGAGCAAGACCGAGCCCAGACAAGTGCTATGTAAAAAAGATTCAGTCTTTCACTCAACATAAAACAGGACAAGGCTCATCAATAATAAAAACTACTGGATCACTGTGCTGTAACCTTCGTAAGTTAATAATGCTAATTTAAGGCCCAAAGTGTTGTAACCTGGGGCCTGATCCTTGCAAGGTATTGCTGCAAAATTAACAAAAATAGAGACTAAGAAAATAATTCACAAGCTCAGTTAAGACACCCAGACCATATTATACAGAGCCATGCTGGTAAATAGGAACATAGTACAGGCCAGGCAGGGATTCAGTCATAGTAGGCCACCATTCAGTGTTACGAATCTAGGTGCCAATTGACTCCCCCATCTAATCCATCACTCCCAAATCAGCAATGTGCCAGATAGCCAACAGTTAAACCTTTAAGCAGTAACCTGAGGTGATCATGACTAAGGATGACTTATCCACTGTGCTGTGATAGTTTCATAGTGCTCTCCAGTATTAAATCCCAAAGTAATATGGCTTAGAA
Source organism: Neoceratodus forsteri (assembly GCA_016271365.2). Lineage (NCBI taxonomy): Eukaryota > Metazoa > Chordata > Ceratodontiformes > Ceratodontidae > Neoceratodus > Neoceratodus forsteri. The sequence goes on along the minus strand of CM057456.1, from coordinate 43,162,435 downwards.
ACAGGGCTATGTAAGATGTTGCTGTTAACTAGTAAAGTGAAAGTTTAACACATGTATCACAAGCAAAGCTCAGTCAAATTGTTCAGAGAACCTACAGAGGGCTAGGCTGGTAGATGAGAATGCAGTGAGGGCCCGACAGGGAGTCCTCAGATCCAGCCATGATAGGTCACCAGACGGTGTTATGGATCACGGTATTAAATTACTCCCTCAACCTGCCTAATGCTCCCAAGTTTCCAGGGTCCCCGTCAGCAAATAGCTGAACCTTTGAGCTGTAGCCCGGGAGTATCAGGTTAGGGACCTGGCCATCTCGTCACCTCCTTGCCTCCTCAAGCTCCACAACAAAAGTCAGGGCAGACTCCGAAGATGTGAAGGAGTGCTGCTTCACACCCGGGAGGGTGTACAATCAGGCGGGCTGGATATACGAGAGAAAACAGGCAATCCAATGCATGTAGTTTTCATTTTACCTCAGCGTATGCCTGTCTCTGTATCCGGAGTTGGTAGGAGTTATCTGGGAAAATGCTCACCCGAGCTTGCTGCACCATCAGAGGGCCTTGTTTCTGCGCAGTTTCGAGAATGCTCTACTGGTCCTGACAGCAAAGGAACTTAATGATTATGTGGCGAGGCCTCTGGTTGGGAGGTTTAGCCCCCGAAGACCGATGTGCTCGTTGGATCTCTAATGACACCTCAGGTGGAAGCTGTAAGGACTGCAGGAGCCAGGTGTGGATATAAGTTGCACAGTCGTGCCCCTCCAGAGACTCGGGTAGGCCAATAATTCTGTCAGTTTTCATGATCATCGATGTTTTGTTTTAATCGGTCAATCTCTTTTAAGGCAGCTTGAAGGTCAATATTCATTCTGTTGCTAGCATCCTGTTGAGAGCTCACCCGGGCCTCCAATTCCCCCAGATGAGTTTCATGTGTGTCCACTGTTTCAGAGACAGTATTAACTGTCTGTTGAAGATGCTGTAGCTGTAAAGTGACATTGTCGAAACCCATTTCCATGTGGGTCCCTAGGTCGTACTCCAGATCTTGAATTAAGCGTTCGATTGCTTGGTAATTATCCAACATCTCAGTTCGGGGGCACCATCCGATGCTGTGAGGCCAAGGTAGCTAACGAGTCTTCTGGCACATCATGGTGCTCCACTGGAGAGGGAGATGGTGGTAGGCTCTTCCCAGATGTCTGAAGCTTTGGTTTATTAGACGGTAATTTCGCCTGTTTTTTTTTTTTTTTTTGCTGGTTAAGTAGAGGAAGGCATCTGGGCCTTGTGAATCACTGATTTGTATGAAAAAGTAGACGTTATAGCGTGAGATGGAGGGTATTTTCAGTGGATTAAGCCAGAGCTCTGGGTTTATGCGTCCATGTTGCTCTGTAGCTAGGCCACGCCCCCCAAGAAACATACATTTAAACAAGATTTGGCTAATGGCAACAAGGCTGATCTTGTTTTCTCAATATTGTGTTTGTTAATGTTTCTATTTTTGTTATGTTTTTAGTATTGTGTGTAGATATGTTAGTATCACAGTCATTTTTTTATGTAAGAGAGTGCAATATTGTATATTGCATTTTTGCAGCTGATCTTACTGTCCCACTAGTCTCAGTTTTATAACTTTATTTCTTTAAAGACCACATCCATCCTTACTTTTAATATTTTATTTGATAGAGTGCCTACAGGGGAGGATTTTGACAGAGCAGCACTGATTTTCACTAATGTTCTTTACACCATACGCCGTGGTTTGCAATCCCCAGCCCTAGACAATTGTCATTTCATCTCCCCACCAACCTACAGTGGTTACAACCCCCCCACAACAGTAGACACAGTTACAGTTTCACTACCCCCTTCCCATTCAACAGAAATGCTTGTAGCCCCTCCCAAGATACAAGACATACAAATTTAACACCTGGATTGGTGGATACACTTGCAGTCCCTCCCCTCATGCTATAAACATGTTGCCTCATTAAATAACGTAACAGGCAAATATGAGTGTGAAAGACTAGACAATTTTTTTTTATATTACTCAGCACTTATTTGCTGCAGCAACAAACATTTAGTCTTATAATATCATAGAAGTCTAGCAACTTTCCATTCACTGGCTCTGTAGACCACGGCCCAGATATTCAAAAGAGTTGAGCCATGCGCAATAGGGTTGCACCTGCGCAAGTCCGAAATGCACCATTCTGCGATATTCAGCAGGAGGCAGTTGCACCCCCGAAATCATGCTGATCAACAGCGCAATGATAATGAAGGCATGCACAACCGAAGGGGGAGGAACCATGCATAAACTGCACAGCCCAAAATTCAGCTGGGCCATGCAGAGTTATGCAGGCGCAACCCCTACCTGCGCCTGCACAAAGTTGAGCCAAAAAGGAACAAGTCGAGGGCCACCCACAGTTGAGCTGCCGCATTGCACGGTGCAACACAGCAGCTGCAACCTGTGGGTGGCCTCACTTGTTCCTCGCCACACTGGCGCTTCATGCCCTGATCGTGGGTAGAAGTGTCACCCCACCCCCTGCAGTCTCGATCGCGGACAGAACAGTGCCCCCACCCCCGAGTAGCCCAATCGTCGGCATAACTCCCCAGTAGCCCGATTGGGCATAACGTAACCTGCCCCTCCCAGTAGTCTGATCACGGGCATCAGATCCCCCCAAAGCCCAATATCCCTGGTGGTCCACTGGACTGAACGGAGTACATCGCAGGTGGTATCTCACCCCCAAGTATGAAATCCATGGTGATCTAGTGGCCCCCCACCCCCACCCCCATGCAGTCCCACCACCCTGCTTCCTCCCCATCAGCCGGGTGGGTGGCACCCGCCAGCTGTCTGCTGGCTACTGCACCGACTGATAGGAAATGGTAGGCTGCACCCATCAACGACATGAGCTGATTGGTGCCGTAGAATGATATTACAAGTCAGTCCAGATGTGAATAAATTCATTCACATATGGACTGCCTTAGAGTCGAGTGCACGCCCATTGGCTCATGCTCTAAACCAATGGGCAGCAGCCCTACTCGAGCTGTCAGTCGGGGCGGCAGGTGGGTTGGTGCTGCTGACTGCCGCTGATGGGGAGCGGGTGGTGGGGCTCTGGGGCGGGGTGGGGTAGCCACTAGATCACCAGAGATTTTATACTTGGGGGTGAGGAATGCCGCCCGTGATTGGGTTCCATTAGGTCCACTGGACCACCAGGGATATTGGGCTTTGGGGGAATCTGATGCCCGCAATCAGGCTAATGGGGTTGTGGGTTATGTTATGCCCGGATCGGCTACTCAGGGTGGGGGAAGCTATGCCCACCGATTAGGGCTACCGGGGTAGGGGACACTGTTCTGCCCGCGATCGGGCTACTCAGGGGTGGGGATGTTTTGTGCTATGCCCACGATTGGAGCTTACCGGGGGAAGAATATCATATGCCCGCGATCAGGCTGCTGCTGTGGGAGAATACTGCTCTGCCCACGATCAGGCTGCTCGGGGGGAATACTGTTCTGCCTGCGATCGGGCTGCAGGGGGCATCTGTCCTCTACGGCTGCTGCCTGACAGGTCGCCAGGCGCAAGTCGTCGGGGATCGGCGCACCTGCAAGCTAATGGCATGCAAATGGGGCCATAATCAGATGCAAATGGCCCCCCGTGTGCCTTGCATAGATTATGGCCCCATTTGCATGTCACCTTTTGAATATCGCAGGTGCTTGTGCATGGCGCAATGGAACTTGCGCCACCGCATCTCAATGCTCCATTCTGACCACTTGCGCTGGCGCAGTTCCACTGCGCTATGCACAGTGGGTGTGGCCAGGGGGCGATATTCAAAGTAGTTGAATATCACCCTGGCCACGCACCTGCGTAACTATTTTGAGCGGCGCATGGGCTTGCGCCACAGAATGGCGCAGTTTGACTATCTGGGCCCACGCCTTAATTCCTGGCAAATAATACAAAGCAATAATGAAGAATGAAGAATAAGGCACACTTACTGGTAAAATATGAAGTAATTTTTTTCTGCAGACGCATGAACTTGAAAATTTTACAGGCAAAAGAAAATGGAAGATCTGTGGACTCCTTCACAGTTTTTGAAAGGCAAGGTTTGGTTTCAATTCTGCTTTAACAAGCCTTTTAAAGATATAAAAAAGTTTGTCCATGTGTTTTTTTTTTTTATAAAGTTGTATACCATTAGAGAGGTAAGTAATAAGAATGCAAGATATTTTTATGTTGATTGCACGCAGCGCAAGAAACATATTGGCACAGCTTGCTGAGAAGCAGGCTGTGGAGGCACGGCACTGTTATGGCCAATGCCCCCACAGCCTGCAAAGGCTTGTCCCGCTTCCCCCAATACCATTACAGGCTGCTGGTGATACAAGTTTGGAACATTCGCACCAACTTGTGACAAATCAGCCACTGCAATCAGTGGCCACCTCATCATTGCAGCCACAGCCATCCGCTGCAATGAGGGAGCGACCCGTCATTGCAGGGCGGATCGCAAGCCTTAATATTGTTGTAGAACATGGCGGTGGGTTGCCACCATGTTGACAAATAATATGACCCCCCCGTGTTTATGTGCGACGAGGCCCCAATCCCTATCGGCCGGTCTACCTGTTCATTTGCTGACGGGAGCCCACTCCCGTCGGCATTCTGTCACCCCTGCTTTATTTTCTGTGACGGGGTGCCCAATCCCCGCCAGCATAATGAAGCCCCTTTGTATGCCAACGGGCCTAATCCCATTGGCTATTGCTGTCCCCACCAACAGAAAGCCGTTGGTCCCCCCCCACGCTGTTATTCCTGCCGATGGGGTGCCCAATCCCCGTCAGCATAATGACTTCCCCCCGCTTTGTGTGCCAATGGGGGTGCCCAATCCCTCGTTGGCTACTGCTGCCCCCCAAAAGAAAGCCGATGGTGGCATGGTGGGAACCCCACCCCATCGTGACACATGCCCCTGTAAAAGAAAAAACTGTCCCACAAAGTCTTTTGCTTTTTATTTTCCCCCTGAAAAGCAGAAAATGGTCCCTCTTAGTCTCCGTGCTGCTCCACCGACCACCCGCACCCACCTACTGTGACCCTGCCTCCCCATACCCCCTCACCCTATACTTACCTCCAGAGTCCGGCGCGACGATCATCGGTGGACCGGGAACACATCTGCACTCTTCAAAGCCGACCGTGAACTGAGGAAATGCCAGTAAGCTGCATAATGTAATGAATAGGGTTTTTTCAACTTTAGTGCATATCTCAGGCATTTTTGGAAATTTTTTCACCAAATTTTCAACATGGGGTTTTTGGGACCCCTCCTCATGAATGCTTGAACTGTCATGGAATTAATCGGCCCAGAAAGGTGATTTCGCTGTCACTGCACGGAATCACCTTTGGGGGCCGATTAATAAAATGACAGTGCCAGTGTTCATGAGGCGGGCTCTCAAAAAGCCTATGTTGTAAATTTGGTGGAAAAAATCCCAAAAATGACTGTTTTAAGAGCGTACACTGCGCAGTTGCTACACACACTCGTAACTTTGTGAATTTGCAATATTTTGATGCCAGATTTTCAACACTGCCATTTTGTCACACCTCCTTGTGAACAGTAGAGCTGTCACTGTTCACATCCTGGCGGAAATGTGTTTTTGCACTTCCGGCGCAGAATAGCGCAGTCACTGTCGGAAATCAGTGTTCGGGACAGATTAAGAAAATTACAGTGACACTGTTCATGAGTAGAGGTCCTGAAATGGCTATGTTGAAAATCTGGCAACGATAGTCTATAAAATGACTGTGTTACGAGTGTGCATTGCGCAGTTTGCACGCACGCTCGTAACTTCGCGAATGTATAATATTTTCATGCCAGATTTTCAACATTGCCATTTTCCCACACCTACTTATGAACAGTGCAGCTCTCATTTTTCCCATCCTGGCCGGAATGTGTTTTCGCAGTTCTGGCGCGGAATAGAGTGGTCGCTGTGGGAAATCACTGTCTGGGACAGAGTAATAAAATGACAGTGATACTGTTCATGAGCAGAGCTCCTAAAATGCCTGTGTTGAAAATTTGGTGATGATAGCCCATCAAATGAGTTGCATTGCCACTTTCCACACACCCTTGTAACTTTGCAGATTCGTAATATTGTCATGCCACACTTTCAACAATGGCAATTTTTCACACCTTCTTATGAGCAGAACAGCTGTCATTTTTCACATCCTGAGTGAAACATGGTTTCACAGTTGCGGCACAGAATAACGTTGTTGCTGTGGGAAATCAGTGTTTGGGACAGATAAAGAAAATGACAATGGCACTGTTCATGAGCAGAGGTCCCAAAATCCCTATGTTGGAAATTTGGTGACAAAACTCCATAACATGACTGTGTTACAAGCGTGCATTCAACTGTTTCCACACACCTTTGTAACTTCGCAAATTTGTAATATTTTCATGCCATATTTTCACAGTGGCATTCTTTCACACCTCCTTATGAACAGTACAGCTGTCATTTTTAACATCCTGGCTAAAATATGTTTTTGCACTCCTGACGGAGAATAGCACAGTCGCTGTGGGACATCAGTGTTTGGGATAGATTAAGATGGAACGAGTGAGAGGGGGAAGTGACCAAGCTCAACTGAGCTGTGTCGGGACTGCTCCAGATTTGTTTGTGGGCAGAAAAAGGCCCCAATGCAAGAGGCCAGTGCAAAAGGGCACCCTGCAGCACTGGGAGAAACAGAATGAGAGAGTGAGTGAGGGAGAGGAGTGAGCGAACTCACTGGAGCACTGTCAGGACTGCTGCGGATTTCTTTGTGGGCAGAAAAAGGTGTCAATGCAGGCAGGGGCCCAGTAGAAAACGCCAGCCTGCAGCGGTGGGAGAAATAGTAAGAGTGGGTGAGACCGGGGGACTGAGTGAGCTCAACGGAGCTCTATCAGGACTGCTGCAGATTTCTTTGTTGGCAAAAAAAGGTGCCAATGCAGACAGAAGCCCTGTACAAAAGGGCCGCTTGCAGTACCAGGACAAACAGAATAAGTGCGTGACAGAGGGAGACTGAACGATCTCAATGGAGCTTTATCAGTACAGCTGCGGATTTATTTGTGGACAAACAAAGGTGCCACCGCAGCCAGCAGCCCCGTACACAAGTGCAGCCTGCAGCGCCAAGAGAAACAGAATGAGTGAGTGACAGAGCAGTAGTGAGTGAGCTCAACGGGGTTCTATTGTGACTGCTGCGAATTTCTTTGTGGGCAGAAAATGCAGCAACGTAGACAGGAGCCCAGTACAAAAGGCCAGCTTGCAGTGCAGGCAGAAACGGAATGAGTGAGTGAGTGAAAGAGAGGGAGTGAGCGAACTCAATGGAGCTGTGTAGGGACTGCTTCAGATTTCTTTCTGGCCAGAACAAGCCACCAATGCAGGCAGGAGCCCAGTACAAAAGGGCAGCCTGCAGCGGCAGGAGACACAGAATGAATGCGTGAGGGAGGGGGAGTGAGTGAGCTCAATGGAGCTCTGTTGGGACTGCTACAGATTTGTTTGTGGGCAGAAAAAGGCAGCAATGCACGCAAGGGCCCAGTACAAAATGGCAACCTGCAGTGGCAGGAAAACCAGAATGAGCGAGTGAGAGAGGGGGAGTGAGCGAGCTCAATGGAGATGTATTGTAACTACTGCAAATGGCGGCAACACAGGCAGGAGCCCAATAGAATAGGGCTGCCTGCAACGCCACCAGAAACAGAATGAGCGAGTCAGACAAGGGGACTGAGCAAGCTCAATGGAGCATTGTCGGGACTGCTGCAGATTTCTTTGTGGGCAGAAAAAGGCACCAATAGAGCCAGGAACCCAGTACAAAAGGGCAGGCTACAGCGCTAGGAGAAACAGAATGAATGAGTGATGCAGGGGGAGTGAGTGCCCTCAATGGAGCTCTGTCGGGACAGCTGTGGAATTCTTTGTGGGCAGAAAAAGGTGCCAACACAGGCAGGAACCCAGTACAAAAGGGCAGCCTGCAGTGCCAGCAGAAACGGAACAAGTGAGTGAGAGAGGGGGACTCAGCAGGCTCAACAGACTTGTGTTGGGACTGCTGCAGATTTCTTTGTGGGCAGAAAAAGCCACCTACAGAGGCAGGAGCCCAGTACAAAACAGCAGTCTGCAGCACTGGGAGAAACAGACTGAGCGAGTGACAGAGGGGCAGTGTGCAAGCTCAACACACCAGCGCAATCAACATTCGGCATTGACAAATGCTTGCTTTTTTTTTTGACAGAGCCCAGTATTTACACTCTGCTGCAATATAAACCAGCACTGAAAAGCCAGGCAGCTCTGCACTTAAAGCTGTGCACTCAGGCAGTGATGCCATCCCACCAGGTTTGTTGGTGCACTTCACAATGCGCTGCTACAGCCACACCCTGCCCCCATTTCTGCATCCCTGCTCAATTCTCCGCAGTGCCGCCAGTAATCCCACTGACATCATACTGCATTCAGCCTCCCTCCCCCGCCCTCCTGATTTATCATCATTGCTTTTCCCTACAGCTGGTGTACTGGCCAGGCCTACTAATCTTGCCCTTTCTCATGCTCAATCAAAGTCACAACCTCTCCTGCTGCTAATGTCCCCAGGATGGCTGCCTCTACCTGGACAAACAGGTGAGTGTACTCAACATGCATGAAGGGGCTGCTAAAAATGGGGGGTATATCCCTCCAGAACCAAAGCAAAAGCAACAGTGCACACTTCCTCGCGAAAAACCAAGATCGCAATTTGTAAGGAGATATAATAAATGAAATTAATTTCATATGATGCAACACAGTAGATCTAAATTATTCCATTCCCTCGATCTATGCTGTGGTGTGGCAATATATGATACATTTAATTTATAATGGCTATTTGCCTTTTGTCATCTTTGACTCGCTTGAGGAAGTGTGAGCTGTCACTGCTGCTCCAGCTGCCACTGCCAACCTGGTATCACTAAACCTCCCATGCCAACAGCTACTATTAACATGGCACTTTCAGCCCCCCATAGGCTCGATATCAGTACCAACCTGGTATCTCAACCCTCCCCAGGCTAACTGCCTCTACTGCAATTCTGCTGCTGAGTTCCCAGAGGGTTATTGCTCCAAGCTGGTACCACAGAGCCTCCAAGGCTGGCTGCCACTACTACATTGTGGCCAATGAGGCCTCTCCCCACAGACTGGCAGCCGGTACCAACTGCTGAAACTGTGCTCCTCAGTAAAGATGTTGCTGCTAATATGCTGTGACTGACCCCCCCAAACCAGCTTCTGAATTTGATACCAACATGCTGGCAGTGAACTCACAAGACTGGCTGTTAATTCAAACATGTTGCCAGTGAGCCCCCAAACCAAGAATCACTGTCAACCTGGGGCAGCTGACTGTTCCCTGCCAGCCCTCACACCCTACATGCTATCAGCAAACCCACCCCACAGGTCAGCTGTTGCTATTGTGAATATAATTATGGGTTACACAATTTTTGACAGAAACGGAGAATGCTGCCTCACTAATTTTTTTTTTTAATTTATATTGATCATCACTCGTGAAAGTGCAGTAGTACACAGGTTTGCAATGATTCCACAACTAATACTAGTAGTAGATTTTAATGACATAACCCCCTTCCCTGGAGACCCAGGCACCTTACAGTACAGTGCAACAATGTCAGTAACAACATAAATTAGTATTTAGCAGCAAACAACTACAGAGTTAAAACTATTTAAAACCCATAACCTACAAAACCCCAGCAGGGATGGCAACTAAGGGAGATGACTCAGTCACCAAGGGCTTGATTAAACAAAAAGGTTTTCAGACCCTCTTAAAGGCCTCCACCATGACAGCCTCTCTCTGAGGGCCCTCGGGAGTGAATTCCATAAGACCGAGACAGCAACCTAGAAGGCCCAGTCACTCAAGGTTTTTAGCTTGACCTTTGGTACAACTAAGAGCCCCACCTTGATGGAGCGAAGAGAGTGTGAGGGTAGGTAAAGGTGGGGGACATCTAAAAGGTACCCAGGACCCAATCCATGTAGGGCCTTATAAGCTAATAAACGAACTTTAAAGAAGATACATAACCAGTAGCCAGGGCAGTTCACACAATACCAGGTAAACAAGACCCAACCACAAAACGCTGGTCAACAACCTAGCAGCTGAATTCTGCACTTACTGCAGGTGCGCCACTTTATTTCCATTAACCCTGAGGTATAGAGCATTGCAGTAGTCAAGCTGAGACATCACAAATGTATCTGTGAGTGTCACCATATCCCCTGGAGGGATAAGGGATTTAATCCAGTTGATGTTCTGCAGAAAACAAGCTATTCCAGATGAGTGACAACACCTGAGCCTCAGATGTCAGCCATTCATCCAGAATGACCCCAAGATTTCTTACCTTATTGGCAGCCACAAGCCTGGATGAACCGAGTAGAAGCTTAGTCTCAATCTCAGCAGCTGCCACTCTCCTGCTATGACCTAGTTTGATCACCAACACCTCAGTCTTATCGGGGTTGGGTCTCAGCCATCTCGATGACAACCAGTCCTGGATCTCGGTAAGCATGTCGACTGCACCTGGCATCTCTGGTGCAAAAGGCAGTTATAGCTGGGTATCATCCACATAATAGTAAAATCCCAGCCCATACCATCTAATGATTCCACCAAGGGGCAGCATATACAATGCAAGCAAGATGAGAAAGAGGACCAAGCCCTTGGGAACACCACAGGGTAGCAACACCAGGCACAAGGAGAAATTCTCCAAGACAACCCTCTGTGTTTTGTCCCTGAGGTAGGGTTCGAACCAGCAGACGATTCAACCAGTGAAGCCTACATATTTTCTCAGCTGGTCCAACAACTGTCCATGGTCTACAGTGTCAAAAGCTGAGAAGAGATGGAGGAGGACAAGAATTGACCATTCCCGTCTGTCTCTCACCCTGAGGAGGTCATTATGCACCCTGACCACTGTAGTCTCAGTGCTATGTATGGCCCTAAATCTCACTGGAGAAGCTCATATATGCCAAAGATTATGAGGTGTGCTTCAAGCTATGATGCAGCCACATTCAGAATAACCTTGCCCAAAATGGGCAGGTTAGAAAACAGTTGGTAATTTTTTTGACTGTCAGGGTTCAAAGATGACTCTTTCAGGAAAGTCCTCACCAGTACATCTTTCAATGCTGCTGTGGATCCAATTCCAAGAGGACTATATTACTTTTAACACCCCAACAGAGGTGGAACAGTTCCTAAAGGACCTGCAAGGGAACTCCAACTACTCATCACAGCATCCGTACAAGCCTCGTGACAGCAGGCCCACCCTAATGGAGACCACACACCATGAGGAGGAAGCCCCTAGCCCAGTCAGAGAAAAGCTCTAGCTCAAAGAAGATCAATGGCATCCTGGAGGCAGAGGTAGAACAAAGAAGAGAAAAAAAAACACTACCCCCCCAGCAGCCACCTTCTCACAGAGCCAGGTCAAGGAGCCACCAGAGACCTCAGAGAAGATCTGGAAAAAGTGACAGCTCTCCTACAGACACTCCCATGAAGACCGGCAATAGATTCTTACCTCTGTTAGAGCTGACATTGGCACCTCTAGATCTACCATCCCCACCGGAAAGAGGAGCAAGTCCAAAAGACAATCTGGGCAGTAGAACAGCGGACTGGATGGCCCTGTGTCAGGAATTGGCTGACTGTCTGGAGGATCAAAATGAGGCAGAGGATCTCCCACTTCCACAGTGACTTCCAGCCTTCTCAGTGACCGAGGAGCATGAACTTCAACCCTGGAAGTGCTGTTTCACTCCCCCATGTACTACACCCAAGAACTACACTCGAGAGGTGCAGACAACTTTTCCCTTTGTTTTCTAGGGTAACGGGAGTGGATATCTACATGGAGTTACTGGCGCACAGTCCAACAGGTATATTCCCCACTAACGGACTGCAGAGACTCAATCAATAATAACTGTGACAGGGAGATATGCCAATGCCAAAAAGCCTGTGTGTAGTTTCAAATTCTGCTCCTGTATGTGTCCTAACCTGGAGGGTAAGATTGCCAAAAGTGCATCCTGAAAGTGGGGTCGACGAGCTGCTGCCTTGTCAAGGCAGAGCACTGCCTACAGTATGGATAGCACTTTGTGAAATTAGATTGGTACATGCAAAAGTTACAATGCACCAGAATCACAAAGGTGTACTGGTAGTAGTTAGGTTCTAAGGTTTTTTTAAGTTGAAGGTTAACACATTGAAAACACAGTTTATTAAACATGGTTAAATTAAGATGCACAGCTGTGATAATCCCTGAGGTCTCAAAAGGACCTATGCTGCCCCAATGTGTATAAGATTGAGGTGACTGCTCTTAATGTGGATGCCAAGAAGGGTGCTGAGGTCTCCCACTTATAACAAAGGGGAAAATGATAGACACCCTTCCTTGGGAGAATGACCACCCTCAGACCCGATAGGAGAAGGAATCCCACACTAGTGTGAAAAACAGAGTATTAACTATTTACTGCTTTATGTAAAACACAATGCAACTACTGCTTTTAATGCTTTCAAAAGATGCTCAGCCCAGATGGGAAATGGATCTATGAGAGGCCTCTTGAGGGCTGTGGAGGCTAAAGTGTGTTCAGGTCTACTCTATGCCTCAAAAGTGTGGGCAACAGTAGTTCCTAAGCAGATAGAAGTACAACTAAATAAGTTTTTAGGTACATTCTTAAAATACCACAATCGGTACCAGCCCCAGTAGCAAGAGCAGAATTGGGACAGCTTCCAATTGAAGCATATTCTGTGGAAAGGAGAATCTTATTTCTACTTAAACTGTTCTTATTTATTTTATTTATTTATTGAAATGTTTCACCAGGAGGACACACTGAACAACAAGTTGCTCATCTCATGGTGCGACCTGGGGGAAGGGTTACATAGGGTTGTGAAGGATGATCGGTTACAATAGTATGTGGGTAGTACAAACAATACAACATTGTAAGATTGTGCAACAGTTGAAACACAAGGTATTGTACAATAAACAGTAGAGGAACATTGGGTAAATTACAATACGTGTCCAAAACCATACAAAAGAACATATAAACATACAAAACCTACAGAACCATTTATAGTGCATGAGTGTATCAGGAGCAGACTCAAGGCAGTACGCAAGTGCTGTTGGAGTAAAAAGGATGGGGTTAGGTTGTGCACACTAGTGACCCAGAAGGGCAGGTGGAGAAGAGAGGGGGAGAGGCGAGAACTGAATATGAGGAGAAGGGGCAGCCATTTCCTGATTTCCCCTTTTAGGATGTTGAGAACCCCACATGTTCTTGTGTCCAGAGTACGGGATTCTAAGAATGTGCTTAGAGGAGGAGATTGAATATACGTTCTTGGGCTATAGGTTCCCAAGTATAGATTGTATAGCAACATATTTAAATCCATTGGGGTTGGGCCATTTGTTGCATTGAATCTACTCCCTTCCTTTTAGTGATATAAGGTTCCAAGTGAAGGAAAGAGTCAGGAGTGCTTTAACAGCAAGGACATGGAGCAGATTCAGTCTTATAAAAATTTTACGTGATTTAAAAAAATGAAATCATGTCACATTATAGAACCACACCTATTGACACTGGCTTGTCCAGCTCTTAGAAGAACTATAACTAGATTTAGAATGGAACTTTATGATTCACATTGTGTACATTATGTACAGAAAAGGAAGGGAGTGGAAAATGATAAATATGTGTGCAGTTTAATTATGTTGGACGACCTAAAACATGTTGCCTTGATATGCCCATTATACCACAAACATAGATCTTTCTGGCTAGGACCCATTTTAAGGGACCTTGGACTTCCCGCTGACCAAATATTAATAAAACTGTTAACATCTAATGATATACAGGCGCTGACAAGACTTGCATGCTTTTTAAAACTTACAAAGTTATAGGATTGTGTCTAGTTTATGTTTTTGCACATAGATTATCCGTATTTATTTGATATGGAAATCTTACATATGCCAGTGAATGTATCTATATAAATTATTGTTCTATACCTTTTAATACTATTTTGTAATGGCTTTATGCTGAACAAAATAAATGTCGATTGATTGATTGTTACTGCTTTGGGAAACCTTTTCCTACAGGCTGATAAAAACCCACAGCAGTTTCACCCCCCCCCCCCAAGACACAAGACATAAATTGATGCTGGGTATCCCGGTGGAGGAGGGAAAAGGATAAGAAATAGGTGGTATGTGGACACCAGGCTACTGTGAAGGGAGCAGAGCACACAGTGACTATACCCTGAACTGCACGCAGCCTCACCAAGCAGAAATTTAAGTGTGCAACTTTACAAAAGGCTGGATAAGTTGTGAGCACAAAAACAAGGCATGGGGTACCACTCAATCTGCAGAGGTTAGTAGGACTTAGCATCCACATAGAGAAGAAACCCAAGCTAGTCTGCCAATCCGCAACAGTTGTCAGCCTCAAGGGACACCCAGTTCATGTATATTACTAGGAGTTCAGACATAATTCTTACATTTTGACCCCACTCTTCCCCTCATGGATTAGCCTTCAGTGGATCCTAGGAGTATCTCATTTGGAGAATCCGGATCAAAGTTAGGCCAACTCCTTCCTATAGGAGGTTAAAGATCAAGATGGAACTGAATTGCATAGTGTTACTATTGTGGTTATTCATGTTATTTACAATGTTAATTGCAAGTTTAAATGTAGTCCCAGATAGACCTCTCCAGACTTGATAAAGAGCATTGGTAAAAACAGAAGTCAAGGGCAGTCGAATCGAAACCAGGAATGGTGGGCCCACAAAGTCCACCGCCAGAGGCAGCAACAAAAGAGTGTTAATGAAGCAGACAGTCAGTGATGTTACAAGATTACAAGACAGAAAATTGCAGAGGCAGGAGGGTGAAGCAGGGGATAAGGGATGGAGATTAGGGAACAAGGGGAGGATGTTAGTTGTGATCCTCAGCTTGCCTCAGCCAAATTCAATGTATGGGTCTAAATTAAAGCGTCAAATACATCTGTACCCATAGCATGAATGACACCCATTGTGGCCACCACGAGGAACGTGAGAGGCCTAAACTCCCCCATCAAAAGGAAAAATATATTGACTCAGCTGAGAGAGCTGGGGACACAGATAGCATTCCTACAAGAAACTAAACTATCCAAGCAGGAGACTCCCAAGCTGGTTAGAGAATGGGTAGGGTGGGAATCACATAGTGTTGCCACAATGGCCAAAAGAGGGGTATCTATATTATGCCACAAAGAATTGGGGAGAAAATTCATAACTCAAAAGGCAGACAAGGAAGGCAGGTGGGTGATTACCAAACTGACCACCCAGCTGGGACCCATAATATTAGCGAACGTGTATGCCCCTAAGAAAGATACCCCAACCTTCTTTAATGCAGCATCTCAGGCAATTATGGACCTAGTTTTTGACAATCTGGACATTTTAATGGGAGGGAACTGCAACCTGGCATTAGACTACCTACTAGACAGAACAAACTCTAAAGCAGAGCTCCATAAACAAACACTAGGGACACTGAAGGAACTGATGGCATTTCACCAGCTTGTAGATGTATGGAGACTATCCCACCCAGACACAAGAGACTATATGTAGACTTCAGTAGCAAACTCCATGGCTAGCAGGCTGGACTACTGGCTAACATCCCCGAGAATCACAGCAGCTGCCATGGACGTCACCATTGCACCAATGTTCCTGTCAGACCACGCCCCAGTCACGATAACCATTGCCCCTCATCCCCACCAGGTGGAATCACTGATGTCGCACTTAGACCCCCCTACTCCTACAGGATGATGACTTTATGAAATGGTTAAGGAGAGAGGTGGGCTATTACTTCCAGGACAACCCCCCAGGATCAGCCCCACCAGACACGATGTGGGAGGCATTCAAGGCCTCTCTACGGGGGAATATTATAGGATACGCTACACACAGTAGGCATCAAAGGGAAAAAGAGGCCAAACTTAGAATCTCAACTATAGGCCAAGGAGCAGAAATATAAGAAGGACCCAAGCAGAGTAAATGACAGTAAGCTATTATATGAGCTGACCTCCCTGAGAATGCAGTTCAACTGGCTGGCCACCAGAAAGGCAGAATTACAAATATGCAGAATGCAGCATAAGTACTGGGCAGAAGGGGAAAGGGCAGGCAAACTTCTGGCCTTCAGACTAAGAAAAAGACAGGCTGAAAGGCACATACCCCATTTAGTAGACACTCTTGGGAATCACAGCACCACGCCAGAAGCAATTATGAAACCATGTCAGAGTTTTACAAGACTCTGTACTCATCACAGGGTGACTGGAATGAGGAAGCCTTTACTAAATTCATGTCCTACCTTAACCTCCCACACTATTCTCCTACACCAAGAAGAACTGGATGCCCCCTTCATTGAGGAGGTGATCAAACAGACTATCCAAAGCATGGCACCACACAAATCCCCTGGTAGTGATGCGTTCCCAATCGATTTTTATCAACTAGTACCCGGAAAGGTAGCCGGACCACTATTAGCTATGCTGGTGGATGCCTCCCAGAAGGAAAGGCTCCCTGGCTCTCTCTCAGAAGCCACAATAACTGTGCTCCCAAAAGAGGGGAAAGACCTTACCCTTCCCTACAGTTATAGACCCATATCCCTTATTAATGTGGATGCTACAATTGAAGCAAAAATGCTAGCATCAAGGTTGGATAAAATATTACCCACCCTAATGCATCCCTCCTAGGTAGGTTTTCTCAAGGGCAGAGTCTGCTCAGATCATTTGAGAGCCCTGTGTTCCCTGTTCCAGATAAAAGCAGGGCTCCACTCACCAGCTACAGCTGTCACAATTGATTTTGAAAAGGCCTTCAATTCTTTTTTTTCTTTTTTTTAATTCAAAGTTTATTCATTTTTCACAAATACAAATCGGAGCAGCTCTTTACAATGCTTATGACATTCCTCTTTCAAAACATCCATACAATTATAAAAGAGACTGTTCTCCCCCAACCTCCCTCCCTTCCCTTCCCCAACACAGCTCGACTTCTCAGGGGTATCCTGAGCAATTACCTGAAAATATATTTTAGATACTTAACAGCATGTGTAAAGGTTCCCAGATGCTATTGTATTTGGCCAACTTGTTGTTTAAACTAGCCACCACCTTTTCCATCCTGAGGTTGAGCAAGATCTCCTTAAGGCACTCTGAGAAAGAAATGTCCGCATTATCCTTCCAATGCCGAAGGATGACCTTTTTGATCGATAATGAAATTAAAGCCATATGGTACCTCCTGGATACCACTGATATGGAAGTATAATCTCCCAGCAGGCACACCTCAGGACAAAAAAGATCAGAGAGGCCCAATAACGGATCCATCCTGTGCCGAACATCATTCCAGAGAGTGGTGACCTTCGGGCACGACCAGAATATATGATACAGTGTACCCTCCTCCTGCCCACATCTGGAACAGAGGGCTGTGTCTTTGAGACCGAACCTATGAAGTCTCTGAGGAGTGTAGTATATATTGTGTAAAATATGGAACTTCGCCAATTTCAATCTATCCTGTTTGATATATTTGTGAGTATTTTTCCAAAGAGCTGATCCATCTATCTCTAACCCTGGAAAATAAGCTGCCCAGTATGTTTGGGTGTGAACTCTTCGGGATATTTGCAGTCATATAAACTTTTAGAGATCTCGGACACCGAATGTCTATGTCCTATGAATGTTCGCAGGACATCCTGGAACCTATTCTTTTCCTAAAGGGGAGGAACCGGGCCAAAATCCTTTACTAGCAGATGCTTTAGCTGGTAAACTTTAAAAATGGACTTGACAGGTATCACAAGCCTGCTCAAGACAGTGGTAACTTGGAGCCATGAGCCATCCTGAGCCACTAATTGAGCAAGAGTGACATTGTCCAGCTGTGGGAGCCAAGTCCTACTAATCGGCTTGCCATCTAGTTTTATGTTAGGGTTACCACAGACCGGTTGGGCCAAGTCCGTCTCCTGCCTATATTCCATGCTAGCACATATCTGTGTATGCACCTTAACTGAGATTGCCAGCGGCATAAGTCTCAGTTTCAGAGGGAGGTCACTCAGTTTAATATGCAGTAAGGATAGTGGCGTCAGACCCCCCTGCTTGATGTAGGACAGCTCTACTCGCAGCCATATCGGTAGGCTCTCTGCGGAGGCAAGCTCCTCTTCACTTTCCAACCATCTTAAGTACTGTATTTAACCATATGGCTCGCCCAGTAATTAAAGACCAAGGATGGAAGGCGGAGGCCCCCTCTGTCCTTTGGGGCGGCTAGTTTATGATATGCGATTCTGGGTTGCCTTTCCGCCCAGAGAAAATTAGTTATTATTGCATTAACTTTGTGGAACCATGCAGAGGGAATCCACATGTTGAGCAAATGTAATGGGTTAAAAATCCTAGGGAAGAAATTCATCTTGATGAGATTTACTCGCCCCCAAAGTGTAATAGATAGTTTGGACCATCTTTTCAAGTCTACTTCTAAAGTTTTAATTAAATCGTCCAGATTTAACTTTAAGAGTCGGGCTGGATCCTCACCACCTGGATACCCAGATATTTTAAAGAGTTCGACCACCAGAACATGCCACTCTGAT
Organism: Neoceratodus forsteri; assembly: GCA_016271365.2. Classification (NCBI taxonomy): domain Eukaryota; kingdom Metazoa; phylum Chordata; order Ceratodontiformes; family Ceratodontidae; genus Neoceratodus; species Neoceratodus forsteri. Next base: position 43,143,969 of record CM057456.1, on the reverse strand, counting down.
TGATTAGGGCTTTATTCACTGTATGATTGAGCGGAATACCTGAGATTTGTCAATATTCAATTTGTAATTGGAAAGCGTGGCAAAATCTTGGATCACCCCCAACAGCACCAGTATCGAGTTACTCGGATCTGTCAGTTGTAATAACAGATCATCCGCATACGCCGATATTTTGATCTCTACCCCTTGGATAACCATCCTACATATTAGAGAACATTGCTTAATTCGTCGAATCAGGGGCTCCAGGTATAAAATAAAGAGCAACGGCGAAAGGGGACAACCCTGTCTGGTACCTGAATATAGTGAAAACTTATCAGAGATCACCCTGTTTACCATTACCCTCGCTGACGGGACACTGTAAAAAATTCTAATCCAATTTTGAAAAAGTTGGGTAAAGTTTCATGCATTCAGGGTCCGGAGAAGGAAATTCCAGTCGACCCTGTCGAATGCCTTCTCCGCGTCCAGGGAAACTAGAACTGCCGAGTAAGGGGCATCTCTGGATGCGGAGATAACATGCGACAGGGTCCTTAGGTGATCCATTGATGACCGCCCTCGTACAAATCCGACTTGCTCTGGCCCGATCAACTCGGGGATAAGGCCTTCGATTCTGTAGAATTGAAATACCTTCAGGCCGTGCTCAAGCACTACAAAATTAGGGGGAGGGTCTGCTCCTGGGTTAATACTTTGTATTCCAGCCCTAAGGCCAGGCTATTATCTAATAGTACCCTCTCAGACCCATTCCAGCTCTACAAAAGCACCTGACAAGGCTACCCTCTATCCCCTATGCTGTTCATCCTAGCCATAGACCCTTTAGCAGCAGCAATTAGGGAGCACCCACAAATGGAAGGGATCAAGATGGGGACCAAATAATGTAATACCAAACTATATGCAGATGACTGTCTAATCTACACCAGTAATCCAGAGGTTAGCATACCACATGTCCTGAACACCCTGAAAACCTTTGCTCATATATCTGGCCTTAAAATAAATTATGGGAAATCGGAAATCCTTCCCCTAAACAAACACATGATTCCTGAGCTTGTGGCCAGTTCAGGCCTTGTATGGGCACCAAAGGCCATTAAGTACCTGGGGGATCATTTTATCACCTTACTTACAGTCCCTGGTGGCTTTAAATGTACAGCCCCTATTAACAAAGCTAAAAGCTTCTTAACTTAAACCTGATGGGCAAGATAAATGCCACCAGAATGATGCTGGCACCTAGGTTATACTACTTATTGTCCCACATACCCTTGGAAATTCTAGAGAGCTGGTTCCAGAAAATCAACACAATGATGGGGAACTTTCTGTGGGGACATCACCCCCAGGTACAGCAGGGCCAAGTTACAAGCACACTGGACATGGGGTGGATGGAACTTGCCTAACTTCACACAGTATGCATGAGCATTTCATGCAGCCAAGTCCTGTAGGCAGCTACAAGATACACCAGACCACCCTCCTGCTTGGACGGAAATAGAAGCAGAACTATTGCAAGCAAATGCCATAACAGTACACTTTGGGCATGCGCTCTAGGTACAGGCCAAACAGTGGCTCACTTTGAAAGCAGCCCACTCAGCATGATATAATATAAGGAAAACAGCTAAAAGATGTCAGCGATTTGGGGGATATACCCCTCTGTGGGACAACCCATATGTGGCCATAGAAAACTTACACTCAGATGGGTAGGGTGGGAGCAGAGGAGAATATGTAGAATCAAGGATCTGCTGTTCCCTGATGGCAAGAAACTCGAATCATTTACAGGGCTGCAACAGAAATTTGGCCTAGATAAAAGGGAGTTATGGAAATATCTCCAGTTACGCAGCTGTTACACAACCTAGGCCAAAGATAAATGCACTTGCGTAGGGTACAAAACACATAAACACAATGAGCTGCTCCCACTTCCCATACAGAGCTGGGTTAAGACCAGTAAGGGCAGTGAGGGGAGAATACAGAAATTCGTGAGAGATGAAGCCCCTGACCCTTCTATCCTAGCCAAATTGAAATAGCAAAACATGCTTCAAAGACTCATCACTGATGATGAATGGCAGAAACACTGAACTCTAGCCCATAAGGCCTGAAAAGACCTAAGGGGCCTATTAATTCAAAATAAAATTCTACATATATGGTACCACACCCCGGAAAAGCTCACAGTCATGGGAATCCTACAGCATGATAGATGCTGGAGGTGCAAAGCCACAGGTACTGATCTGCTGCATATCTTGTGGAAATGCTCCCTTATTCAAACATTCTGGAGTAGAGCAGTAGCAGCTTGTTCCAGAATTTTGCAAATCCCCATACCCCTGACACCGGCCCTCTGCTTTCTTGGTTTGGAGGCAGACAACAGCACTTTACCCAGCCACCAAAGAAAGTGGCTACTCCAGGCCATGGTTGGAGTCAAAAGGTTGATACTGAGAAAGTGGTGCACAACTGTCATCTCTATGTACACTGAGTGGGTAAATGCTATAGAAGACTCAGCCAACCACATTAGGTTATTTTACCAGGTAGCAAACACATCCAGCAGGTTCCTCAATGAGTGAGGCCCCTACCTACAATTTATTCAGAAAACCACAGGGGGTACCGCACTCATCCTCGCAAAAGACCTACTAAAACCACCTTGAAAGGCAGGGGCTACTTAGAGGTATAAATTCAAACTTCAGACCGATAAAGTTTGGGGTCCTAAAGAGGATATGTAACACCCTGAACCAACAAGCAAGCTAAGCATCTGATACCAGAAGCTTCCTGATGGAATGCCTTAAATGAACTGAATTGTCTCCATCCGACTTACTCCTTAGAGCACTTATCACCTGTCAAAATACTGCAATTTTATTCCATATAATAATTCACTACTGATGTAACTATTGCCTGCGAAGTTATAATGTAATGTCTGTCTGCATAATATATACTCAATAAAAAAAGTAACTGTAAAAAAAAGTGTTTTTTGTTTTGTCAGCCTAAACAGTGGTGTGGGGGAGGGTAGGTGTACTGTAAAGCAAGGCAACCCAGAAAGATCCAGAGCTTTTTTGTCTAAGCAGAAGATTTGTGTTATATTTTGGATTTATAGCTTTCTTTTTCATCATTTTTGATCTGTAGTGAGTAATTTCTCATTTTTATGTTGACTTGTGCACACGTGCAAGCAACATCTTGTGGTAGTAGCACATTTCAGAGGTGTGTCAGTGTTGTGTCAAATGCAGGGAATGCTTTAGTGGGTGCGTCCCTCAGCTGCCAGTCAGTGAGCATGCTGGCAAGGACAGAAAACTTCAAAGAGATCCAAAAGATTGAAAGAAATCTGCCACTGCAATCAGGTGCAGTTTCGTCATTGCAGCAGCAGATGATAAGACTCTGGCCATGCGCATTACAGGGGATAGTAATGCAGATGCCCGGAGTTATGAGCAACATGTTCACTCAGTGTGCCTTTCCTGGTGAAACATTGCAATAAATAATGTAGCCGCAGAATGGCTTTCCAAAATGGCAGCTTCTACCGCATGCCACACAGTCCCGCAAAGCCGACACTGGGGGAGCCCAATCCCCATGTCATCGATGTGTCCCTCCCATTAAATGTGGCACACAGGAGCCCATCCCAGTGTGCCAAAACATGGTGGCTCCTGCTGACTGCCACGCACTCTGGAAAAGCTTCCATCGGAGTGCTCAACCTGTGTCAGGCATGCATCCTCCCATAAAATGTGGCACACTGGGGAACCCACCACAGTGTGCCGACATTTTTTTCCTTTTCTTCTGACACCAGGATGCCCACTCCCGGTGTCAGATGGGCCCCCTCCCCCCAAACCCCTCTACATGATTTGCTGACATCGGGATACCCAATCCCTGTTTCAGCATGCCCCCACTATTGTGGCACACTGGGAGCCCACCCTAGTGTGCACACATTAATAAAAAAAAAACTTCCCTGTGAAAGAAGAAAACCGTCCTTTGCTGTTTTTTTTTTTTGTACCTGTAGAAAAGGAAACAGTCCATCATTGTTTCACCGTCTCCTCCCCCATCCCAACCCTCCCAATGCGGACCCAGCTCCCTGCACCCCCCTCTCACCCCATACTTACCTCCAAAGATCAGGTACTGTCATCTCCTGTGGACCGGGACACTTCTGCACTCTGCAAAGCCGAACCGCAAAATGAAGAATCAAAGGTAAGCCATATATAATGGGAGTCAATGGGGAGGTTCAACTTAGGTTGATATCTTAGCCATGTTTTGGAATTTTGGCCCCAATTTTCAACACGGGGTTCTTGTAACCCCACCTCACGAATACTGTCATTTCATTTCCTGGTCCCAAAAGGTGATTTCGCAGTTGCTGTGCGGAGTCACCTTTCAGATCCAATTAATGAAACGACAATGCCACTGTTCATGAGGGGGGGTCCCAAAAAGGCCATATTGCAAATTTGGTGAAAAAATTCCATACAATGACTGTGTTACGAGTCTGTGTTGAACAGTTTCTACGCACATTCGTAACTTCGCCAGTTTTTAATATTTTCACTCCAAATTTTCAGCACTGTCATTTTTCACACCTCCTTATGAATAGTACAGCGGTCATTTTTTCACATCCTTCCCAAAATGTGTTATCACACCTGTGGCACAGAATGGCACAGTCGCTAAGGGAAATCAACTTTTGGAACAGAGTAACACAGTCACAGTGACACTGTTCATGAGGTTGGGTCCCAAAAAGCCCATGTTGAAAATCTGGAGTGAAAATTCCAACAAACGCCCAAGGTGTTAGGATTTCCAACCGTAATGCCCCACCTTGTAGGAACTGACAGGTGTCAGGGTGTGACTTGGGTTCGTCGGCCGTAATGATCACGGCATTCCACCCCCATCCTGCACCCATTGACAGGCATCGAGGTGTGCCTTGGGGTCTTCGGCCGTAACGTTCACCCCATTCTCTTATACTGCACCCATCTCAGCTTATTTCTTCATGGAATGGGGTGAGCATAAGGGCTGAAGACCCCAAGGCACACCGTGACACTTGTTGCTGTCTGCAGGATGGGGTGAGATGGAATGGCGTAAGCGTTATGGGCAATGAACCAAAGGTACACCGCCAATGCCTTTCAGTCTCTGCGGGGGTGGCATTAGTTCAATATTTTACTGCCATTCCTATTATGCATCTCTCTAATTCCTGCACTACCAATGCCAATGCCAGCAAGCCAACATTCGGCACTGACAAATGCTTGTTATTTCTATGCTTTAGTTTGGTGTGTTTAAGTATTTTGTCAGCGTCTTTCTGTAGCAGTGTTAGTTACTTTTTAGTTATATTTTTCTTAAAGTGACAGTGTTCTGTCACTTTTTGTTATTAACATTATTACCTGCTACCCCTGTTTCATCCCTATTCTGGTGGCAACTGTTTCAGTCTGTCTGAATTTTTTCCTTTTTATGTTTGTTTTAGCGTAGACACACAGTAATCGGTGGCAATTGTTGGTGCGGCATCCATGAGACAAAGATGCAGCCACGTAAGTAATGTGCTTCATGAAAAGAATGATTAAAACAAAAAAGAGAGAGAGCTGTTTAAAGAATGTGACATTGGGGAGACAAGAGCCAGGTATTCAGGGCAGATCTGTTGAGAGCAGGAACAGAGGAGATCAGAGTTCCTGTTCCGACCTGCATGTTGTGCAGGGACAAGCTGTGGGCAGTTGAATGTAGGGCTATTTCTCAGGTGCAGAGTCTGGTTTTCCAGGAGCTGCTTTCTCCCGGACCATTGTGCTAGGATAACAGCCTGGATGAAAGCAGCTATCAACCAATCAGGAGCCGAGATTCTTAAGACCCATTTTATAATCTTAGTTAAAAACTTGTTTAACCCCTGTGTATCGTATTAATCCCTGTGATGTTTTATTTTTTTAGATCACACTGCTGATCCCTGATTTCCTAGCCAGAGGTGTTGTCTGCTCCTGGTACTTATTTGTAGTGCAGGCTTTTTTTTACATTTTGTAATTTTTCAGCTCAAATCAAGTTACAATTAGCATACAAGAATGACTGTAAGAGACACTCTACTAAAGGGAGAGGTGCGCCAGCCCAGTGGTACTGAGGGCTGAGGCACTGGATGCCTTACCTCACGCTATGCCGGCAACCTGGGTTCAGGAATGACCTCAGGTCATCAGGGTGCCAGCACAGGGGAAGGGATGGGGGAGCAGGATTGAGCACTGGCTCTCCTCTCCTCTCCTGGGGGGGGGGTTCACCCGCTTGTAGTCCCGCCATCACCGGATTGAGGTATAGTGACAGCCACAGGTGGTAACGGCATGACAAGTAGGGTGGGACGTCCCATAGTGCATGGCATGCTCGGGCCTCCACATGAGTGAGCAACGCCAGCACACATGGGGTTAGGAAACAAAAGCTGAAAAATGTACAAACTACTTACAGAAATAAATAAATAAATAAAGGGAGAGGTGCCAGGGAGGCAGCAAAGTAGTGTTCAAAATCTGTGGGGCAAAATAGTGCTGTAGTTATTTATTCATTTATTAATTTATTTATTGGATATTCGGAGAAAACCTTTGAGCAAGGGTGCTAATTTACAAAGGTTCCATGTTATAAGTAGCAAATAATAGACATAGAATCAGCTCACAGGAGCCTTGTCAGCAAATATTAAAGACATTACATAGTATATGCATATACTAGAAAATAAACAGTACATGAGGTATACAGAAGTGGATGCTCCAAGAAATAAGGTATTCCATTTTCAAAGTGACACAAGGGCTAGGCCAGAAGAGGGTCAACTAAACAATGTTGAGCTAATGGCAGAAACTGAGAGGATGGCAACAGCATGTAATGGACAGTGGTATGCATGCTAGTAGACCTAAGAAGACACAGGTAGAAGTCTGTTGAGGCAACAGCAACAGAGTTAAGAGAGAGTTCGTTTTTTGGCTTTCTTGAATAGTGAGATTTTGGGGAGTCCTGTGAGTGTGATAGGGAGATCATTAAGCCACTGTGGTGCCCAACTGGTAAACAAGCACTTTTCAAGACAGGTTTTGCGTCAACAGAAAATAAGAGCCTGCCTGGTCATACTCCTTGGGGAGTACTGGTTGGAGATAGAGAGAAAAATGGTACCGATAGCTAGGGGGGCTGAGACCAAGCAGGGCTTTCTTAGCTAGCAGGACGGTCTGGTATTTAATCCTGGCCTGCAGAGGAAGCCAGTTGGTAAGTATGTAAAGGGTACAGCTATGCATACATCTGTCCACTATGATTACCAGTCTGCAATCCTTATTGAGCACTACCTTAACCCTTTCAAGAACTGTGTCATTTGCCACCCCATAGAAAGGGAGACCGTAATCCAGGAGTGGGAGGACTGAACTGGAGATGGCCAGACATTTTGCCTTGGGGTGAGACACATCCTTTACTGGAAGAGTGCACTAAGCTTTTGATTGGCCAGACTGGTGATATTGTCTACATGCTCTGGGAAATAAATATCATCATTGAGGATTACACCCAGATGCCTAAAGGACTCGATCTGCTCTAGGGTAACACCATGTGCATTGTGTATGACCAAGGGAGGGACCTTGTCCTTAAGGTGCTCCAGCAAACAGCATTGTTTTCATTTTTTTTATAGTTAAGTACTTACTTGTTCTGTATAAACCATCCCTCAAGGGACTTAGAGCTGTTCTGTATGGTGCTGGTAAGTGCCTCATGTAGGGGACTGCTGGCAAACACCACAGCATCATCCGCATTGTCCGCATAGAGCAGCATCCGTGAAATTTAAAAAAACTATGTCTGCAGCAGCATCTTCAATGGGCTCTGGAGCTGGTAGTAGCAAAGAAGTAGTTGGCAGTGGTGGCACTAGTGTAACCCAATTTTCTCTACCACATCTGTGGCAGTCATGCTGCTGCAGGATGTGGAAGGGTACAAGAGAAGCAGCAGTAAACATGGAACAGTGGTCGAAGAAGAGGTTGTTGGTGTCCCTGTGGCTACTGGTGGTGGTGGTGGTGCTGAACCTGATGGTGTGGAGCTTCAGTCAGTGGTGGAGGTGAGAGATCTGGAAAATGTATGTCACACACAGACTGCTGATGATGAGAGGGTCAGAGAGCCTGGGACAGTGACAATGAGGAGGACAGACCTGTGGAAGAGGAGGACAGCAGCAGCTGTGCTAATGATGACTTGTTGGATCCTTCGTGGGAGCCTGAAGGAAAAAAGGGTAAGGGTGGTGCTGCAGATGATTCAACGGATGTTGTTTGCAGTTATCCAAATATCAAAGTCACCCTCAATATTACTGAAGTTATGAAATTATCCCAAAAAAAAACATGTTCTCACCCCTTCCCCCTCAGGTGTCCCTCTCCCATCAGCATGGTAAATCAAAGGTTATGAAATCCCTAGTTTGGATTTTTTTTTTATACTTGACTCTGCTGATGAGACAGTCACTATCTGTTGACTATGTCAAGCATGAGTTCGTAGGGGAAAACAGGAAGCCACCAAGGCACCAGTGGGCAACTCACACACCTGAAGAACAGGCATCTGTTACGCTGGTGTCAGCACCAGAAGGAAGCCAGTGGAGGGGGTCCCTGTCCCTCATCATCATCCTCATCAGGCAAGGCAAACAGAAGTGACAAGGCAATAGACCAGACGGACAGAGGGGTGAGTGAAGAGGACTACAGAGATGAGGAGGAGGATTCTGTGGGTCTGCCTAGCAGTGGATGTAGCAGCTGTGGTGAGTTGAGTAGTACCACCCAGAGACAGAAACATACAGTAGCTATATGGCAGAACCCCCCCAAAATCAATGCTGTCACTCAAGCAGCAGCACATATGAATACCCAGGAATCAAACACCACCCCAAAAATGCCACCACAATGAGTCCAGCTGTTTGGTAGCCCAACTCCAAGAAAGGTCCAGCCTACTCTGCATAGCATGTTTGAGCGTCACTCCAAATGCACTCCCAATCATGGCACTGCAAGCAAGCTAAATGCAGCAACTGCTGAAACACTGGCAATGGATCTACTGCCATTCTTCTTTGTTGAGAATGTTGGATTTTGGAGGTTGATGGCCCTTGCCTGCCCTAAATGTCAGATTCCATCAAGAACATACTTTTCTAAACATGTAGTAATTGACTCTGGGCATGGGAAAAATTGCACTCAACCCAATTGTGGTGGCAGCAACATTCTGGGTATTCACCAGCATGCCACACTGACAATGAAGAGTATACCTGGATCCTACACCGGTGAGAAAATGCTGGAAGTGTTCTTTACCCAGACTGATGAGTAGCTTCACCCCCATTCACTGAAAGCAGGTTCCATTGGAGGTGATAATGGCTTAAATGTTGTGAAATGCATCAGTGAAGGGGGGGGGTATCAGGATGCCATGCCTGGCACACTGTCTTAATCTCATTGTGCAGCAGTTTCTAATTCATCCTGACATCAAGGACATGTTGACTGTGGCTTGTCACATCTGTGTCCACTTTGCCCATTCCGGAAAGGCCTGTGACCAGCTCCATCATCTGTAGATACAAAACAAACTGCATCAGCACTGTATGAAGCTGGATGTTGTCACCAGATTGAACTCGATACTTTACGTGATCGAGCAGTTGTACAAGCAGTATAAAGCCATATCTGAATACCTACTCCTACGTACATGCTGTGACAGTGCTGAAGTATCCACATCTCTGACAACAGAGCAGTGGCACCAAACTGATGGCCTGATCATGATTGTCAGGCTATTCAATCATGCAACACAGGCAGTGAGTGGGGACACTGCCTGTATCAGTCAGGCTGTTCTACTACTATGTGTGCTGAGGCAGACACTGGTGAATGTGCAGGAAGTGCGGGAGGCAGGTGGTGATAATGGACATTGTGCCTTAATGGAACACATGCTCCATGTCTTAGACTGCAATACATATATTTCCAGCATTCTGCAGTCAAAAGATTTTTGGATTGCCACCATGCTGGACCCATGCTATAAAAGTGGGTTGGCATCAATAATTGATGGTGGGCGTGAGCAGGTCCAAGAGTTGACCAATCTTCTAATAAGAAGGATACACAGGACACAGATGCTAGACACAATTATCTGAGGCACAACAATAAACTCCAAAGAGACTAGGTGTTGCTACCACAACCTCATGTGGGAAATGGGCTGAGAAAACATGTAAGTTATAAGAAAAAATGCCAAATCCCATTTGGGATATCATATTTCAGGTGGGAGATGAAGACGTGCAAGAAAAGGAGGAGGAGGACCTGATGAGGCAGCAGGACTGGGGGCAGTGCAATGTATGGTAGATGCATATCTGGCAGACACAAGGCACTTTACCGCAGATGATCCCTTGCTATACTGTAGCAGCAAAGTCACTGAGTGGCCAGTATTGACCTCAGTTGCAATGAAATACCTCAGCTGCCCACCCTCGTGTGTCAGTGTGGAGTGTGTATTTAGTTCCGCTGAGCCATTGTGTGGGACAAGGGCACCAATCTGTCACCAAAAAATGTTGACTTGCTAACATTTATTAAAATGATTGAGGGGCACATTCTGCACAAGACAATCATGTCCATGTTTCTACCACATGAAGGTGGTGGTGCTAAAGATGAAGAGCAAGGTGTTGTCAGCATTAGCAGATTGTCTTCTACCACCGAGGTGGATGAAGCAGTAATAGTGAGAGAATTCCCATATGGTGGCAACTCCGTTCTGGAATACTATGAGGGCTGCTTCCTCAATGAGGTTGAAGCATGAAGAAAAATGTGTTGTTTCCTTCCTTTTCCCTCATCAGTATAATCCAGTGATACTCAAGACTGTGGCTTGCAAGAAGCATGCAGTTTTTCAATGTATCAACTGCAGATCTTTAATACCTAATTACCTCCTAATAACCTATGGTTCTTCAACATAGAAAAGCATAGTTATGTGTTAACTGATCAAGCTGAACCACTATTGGGCTATGAACACCTATTGTGTTATGTTGTATCCATGACACTCCAGATATTACCTCATGGGTTCTCAACCCACCTGATAGGCTAGTGATGTACATGTGACCCAGATCAAATTTCAGAGCATAGCCAGGTCCCAGGAGTCCCCATTCTCCAGTTTCAACTTTGCACCTGAAGAGGCTACAAGCACTCCAGGAGTCCCTGTTGATAATTACCTAATGTAGGCCAGCTTATTCATTTGCAGGATGGCTCCATCAGCAGTTATATAATTGGATTATGTGTAGAACCTTGTTTTTTGCTACCTGACTTTTAGTGGTCAAAGTGGCTACTGAGATATGTGCAATTTTAATCCCTTAATTTAGCTTGGAATTCTCTAAATTACTGGGATAACTGCTTCCCATGGTTAGTTAGGTGGTAAATCCTTAAGAAAAGGCATTCTAATCATTGTGTTTATATTGGAACCTTTCTTGAGCTTTTAAGGTTTAATTTTAAAATCTGAAGCGCAAACATTTGACAGCTGTTATTTTTTGTGACGTCTGAAAGCATTCAAATGTTTAGAGACAGAGATTTTCGGTTTTTGGCTTTTTCACTCGAAGCTGATAATTGATTGCATGCCTTGTAATGCTGTTTAAAAGAATCCGAGCTTTACTCTACTGCTAGCGCCCCTCCTCCCAAGCTTGGGCATACAGCCTTTAAGAATTCCCACCCGCTGCTTTTCTCCCACCGCTGGCGGCTCCCCTCTCAAGCGGAGCCGTCCAAGCAGGTATTTCATTCACCCTGGTGATTCCTGCCATGAGCGCGGGGTGGTACTGTTTCCAGAGGCTTCCCCTCTCTAGCGGGGTCGTCCAGGCGGGGTAATTCACTGGCGACTCTCCTGCTTGCTTGTGGGTCCAGCGGCCTTGCGTCGGTATCCCCTCCCAAGTGGATGCCAGGCGCTACCACTACTCAGGCCCTCTCTTCCTGTTTTTTCAGTCAGCGATTGCAGCCCCTCCTTAGCGGCTACATTGGGGCATATTTTTAGTTTTTGTTTGACCGAATCCAGGAGCAGCTCCTTGCTACTCTGCAACAGCATGGATTCCGTTTCCAATTCCGATCGCAGTCCCTAACAAAACAACTGCCTTGAGGACAGGATCCCTGCGTCCCTCACAATGTAAAAAAATCTAAAAATTAACTGCACCAAATGATACTGGTGCTATGATTGGCAGAATCCAGGCAAAAACAGTCCTGTACTAAAGCCCCTAAGACAGCAGCGGGTACACGAGGACATATCTTTTGTTCCACTGGCCTCCTGTAGTCTAAACATGTTGAGGCTGCAGCAGAGGCCATTTGGCATACAGGGGCTACCCTTGTAGCCTGAAACCTACCCATTTTAGGACCCCATCCCTTGCCCTGATCATCGCCATTTTTAAAAAAAGACTCTCTCTCTCTCCCTTCCATGTCAGAAGGTAGTCAGATGCCATTTTATCTAGCAAGCCGCCATTTTGAGCTATGCTTCTGAGACTGAGAGCAAGTAGCCTCATCTTCAAGGGGATATTCCACCTAATGCTCACATTTTTTAGCCAATAATGATGGCAGTTTGACAACACGTTCCCTCACTGTTCAGTACATCACTGAAGGGTTCAAAAAAAACAAAAACTTTCTGTTTCCGAAAGTGGCAGGTTCCACTAGCTCACAGGCAAATACAGGCTTACAAACTGAACAGTCTGCGCTCTCTACGCTGGTATCTTGTATATATGCGAGTAAATTAACAGAAGGGGAGCAACAACATCCACCAGTATATATATGTATTTATATATATTTTTGTTACATAAATTATGGTATAACAAACGCCCTTCTCTCATCTCTTTCAGATAGCAAAGGCAAAGAAGTGTGTGTCCTGCAGTACTGCACTGATGCCCCACACCCAAGGTCCTCTCTGCCCAGCATGCTTGCATGAAGAGGAGCAAACCAGCGGCCAACCTTCCGCTGCTGACTTAGACGGGCAAGGGACTGCAACTTCGGGATGGATGAATCTGGGGCCCTCCTCATTCAAACATAACAGGCAACTGTGGCCATGATGGAGACTCAGCAGAACTTCATGCTGAAAGTCATGGAGAAGCTTGAGTCCCTGACAAAATCAAGAACTCCATCCCCTGCCACCCCAGCCAGACTCCAGGTCCAAGCACTCCTCCACAACCACGGGTTGACGAAGAACCTGCATCGCCAGTATCGGGGGAGGAGGAGGGGTCTGGGGTACCGGACGACTGTGAGGATGTCAATTTGGGGGAAGAAGATATGGACATCATACCAGACACCCCTTCCTTAACTTCAAAGCTTTGTTCATTTGATCTGAACCCAGGCCTTATGAGGGCCATTAAATCAACCATGGGGTTTGAGGTTGACACCACAAAGCCTGAGTCTAAGCTCGATCCCATGATCCAGCAGAACCAAAAGGTCAAGGACACTTTTCCTAGCTGTCCTGCTATAGATGACAATTTCTCGAAGGAGTGGGAAGCCGCAGAGCCTGGCCGCATGTCTGAGAAGATAAATCTTGACAGAATGTACCCGGTACAAGACGACAAGGTTCAATTGTGGTGTACGGCACCATCCATAGACCCTCAGATAGCAGCACTTAGCAAGAAAACGGTGCTACCTTGTGGCATGATCTCACTCAAAGACCCTATCAATAAGAAAGTAGAGGAGATGTTAAAGAAGCGATTCAATTTCTCAGGCATGACAGCTAAGGCAGCAGTCACAGCAATCTATTCGGCAAGGGTGCAGATCCGCTGGTTGGAGGAACTGCTGGAGAAAGCAGACCCCAAGTCACGGGAAGCAGAACTGTTAGAATGCACCTTGGACACAACTAAATACCTGGGGGACATGGCTGTGGACACATTAAAACTAGAAGCCAGGTCTGCCGTATTAACAAACAGAGCCAGACAAGCTCTATGGCTCAAATTATGGGAGGCAGACAGTGAATCGAAGATGCTCCTACAGAATCTGCCATTCAAAGGGAGTAATGTGTTCAGAGAAGGCTTGAAGGAATTTTTAAAGCAAAAAGAAGAGGGCAAAGACCTCACAAAGGATAAAAACAGAACCACATATCTGCCCTCTGCACGGCACAGGTTTCACGGGAACAACAGGTTCCAACACAACAGAAGGCAGAATTACGCTAATAATTCCTTTCGAGGCACAGGCCTTGGCAACAATACCAATAGTTTCAGAGGTCCCTCACAAGGTTCATATTCAGCATCACGAGGTAGGTGATTTGGAGGCGGAGGCAGAGGAAGAAGGTCAAAGCAATACCGACTATTCCAACAGGTCACTACCATCACCAGTCCCACTAGGGAACTACCCACCGGTGGGTCAGAGACTGATGGCCTTCCAACAACAATGGCAATGGACCACATCAGACAGATGGGTCCTAGAAATCATCTTCCAAGGCTATGCCATCAAATTCTCAAGCATGCCATCCAGGGACAGAGTGGTACTATCCCCTATTTCAAAGAAACGGGCCACCGCCACCAAGTACAAGAGATTCTGCGGGACCTATTACAGAACAACGCCATCCGACCGGTCCCAGCGGACAAGGCCGGCACAGGGGTATACTCCATTTTCTTCATGGTTCCAAAGAAAAACAGAGACCTCAGACCTATCCTGGACTTGAAATTCTTGAACAGGTTCGTATCCACACCAAGGTTCAAAATGGAGACCATCAAGTCCACCTTAAGAAACATACAGATAGGGGATTTCCTCACATCCGTAGACCTGAAGGATGCTTACACTCAAATCCCAATCAGGCCAAGTCACCAACGCTTCCTCCAATTCCACATACTGGGTCGGCACCTACAGTATCAGGCCCTACCGATCAGCCTCACATTGGCACCGCGGGTGTTTACAAAAGTATCGGTAGTCCTAGCAGCCTGTCTAAGGGAACAAGGGGTGGATATTATTCCATACCTGGATGACTGGCTAATCAGGGCATGTGACAGCATCCAGTCTCAGAGAAACACGGATCTGGTTCTGACAACCCTGTCTCAACACGGTTGGGTAGTCAATTGTGAAAAGAGTTCACTGAACCCTGCACAGTTTATAGAACACCTGGCCACAGAAATAGACATGGCCAAGGGGAAAGCAAAACCCTCAGCACAGCGCATCAACTCTGTAATGTCGATGGTAAGGGACCTAAGGTCCTCAGTCAAACCGACACTGGGCCAAGCAGCACAGGCCCTAGGCATAATGGCATCCTGCTTGGACCTACCGTGGGCAAGATGGAACATGCCCCCACTACAGTACTGTGTACTTCAGCAGGGCTCCCCATTGGAAGACAACCTCGACCAGAGGATTCACCTACCAAGGCCAGTGACAGACTCACTGAGAAGGTGGGCACACTGTCCAAACCTACAGAGAGGGTGCCCCCTAGAACTATCTCACCAGGTAACAATGGAAACCGATGCCAGTCTCATTGGTTGGGGAGTGTGCTTGCACCAGTCTACCGCACAAGGCAAGTGGACATTAGCAGAGGGTCGACTACCCATCAATGTTCTAGAGATGAGGGTGGTGTTCAATGCACTGAGAGCACTCAGGAACAATATCATGGGCCGGATAGTACTGGTAAAATCTGACAACCAGGTCACGGTAGCATATATAGCAAAGCAAGGGGGCACACACAGCAGAGCCATGCTCAGAGAGGTTGCCAAGGTATTGAACTGGGCACAGTCTAATCTGCTTCATCTCCACGCCGTTCACCTGGTAGGGAGGTTGAATGTCAGAGTGGACTGGTTAAGCAGATAGTGGGTACATCCCGGAGAGTGGCAGCTGCACCCAGATCTGTTCACAATGGTACAGAACAGGTGTGGCCATATCCCGATGGACCTCATGGCATCCAAGACAAACACACAGGTAAAAGCTTATTTCTACAGATACAAGGAGAAACAGGCGATAACAGCAGATGTCCTTTCTCAAATCTGAGATCAGGAACGGTCATACATATTCCCCCTAATCCCCCTGATCCCACAAGTATTGGTGAAGGTCAGGCAATCCCTGCTACAGATCATTCTAATCGTGCCATACTGGCCAAGGAGACCATGGTTTGCAGCAGTGATATCCATGGCACTGGACAGGTGGATACTCCCGTATCAAGGGGACATGTTACGGAAGGGCCCTCTACTCCATACGGCACCCCAGTCACTCAAACTGTCGGCCTGGCTGTTGAGAGGCAGAGACTGCTAACGGCCGGATACCATGAGCCGGTCATCTCGACTATGCTACAGTCTAGGAAGCAGTCTACCACATCCAAGTACAGCAGACAGTGGAACATATTCACCAAATGGTGCAGGTCATCTAAAATTGACCTCATGCAAGTGGATATGTCAGGGATCCTACTCTGTTTACAACACGGGTTAGATAAGGGATTATCCGCTTCCTTTCTACAAGTGCAACTATCCGCCATAGGTGCGGCCATGGGAAGAGTCGGTCTCTCCCCACCTGGTGTACACCCCGATGCCATCAGATTCCTTAGAGCTGCGCAACATATTCGACCACCCAGTCAATCACCAGTAGCTCCTTGGGATCTAACCATGGTGCTTGATGTGCTAGGGAAGGACCCTTTCGAGCCCTCCCACAGTATACTCATATACTGGTTAGGCTTGAAAACCTGTTTCCTGCTGGTGGTCTGCTCCGCTCGCAGGATTAGTGAACTTGGTGCTCTGTCATGCAAGGAGCCCTACACTATATTCACAGCACAAGGGGTCATTATGAAGACAGTGCCTGCTTTTCTACCTAAGATCTTGTCCACCTTCCACAAGGAACAGGCACTAGAGCTGCCAACTTTTCACACACAGGCAGGACAAGGGTAAACAAGTACCCTCCATCCACTAGATGTGGGTAGCACCATAGCACTGTATGTCGCAATAACTAGAGCCATCTGTAGGTCCGAGAGACTGTTTGTCATCACACAAGGCCACAAGCAAGGGCTGGCTGCTTCAAAGTCCACCATCGCTAGCTGGATAAAAAAGTCAAAACAGGAGGCCTACAAAACAAATGGTCTCACTCCTCCACAAGGGATAAAAGCCCACTCAACTAGAGCAATAGCCACTTCATGGGCACAAAGACCTAGTGTATCAATGGAGGACATCTGCAGGGCCGCGACATGGACCTCTGTACACACTTTCACTAGGCATTACAGACTTGAGTACCTATATAAGCAGAGAACTGAGTTTTCCACAAGAGTTTTAGCTTCAGCGTATTCCAAAGACTGTCTACCTGATTGCCCTGGCCCACCCTGATCGTTGTTTTTACACTGCTTATTGGAAGTAACCCATGAGGTAATGTCTGGAGTGTCATGGATACAACATAACACTATGGGTGTTTACTCACCTGGTAAAGGTGATTGTGTTAGTTGTATCCATGACACTCCATGACCCACCCATCAGGGCGACTATGGCACAGGCTCACGCTGAACACCCTCAGTGGCAACAATCTGTTTAAAGATGGGAATTATTGTTTTTTGTAATCTAATGTCCAAAATGTATTAGTCAGAGCCCTTACGGACTGAATTAGAACTGTAACGAATAGGAAATAAATATAAATTGTGATGAGTCCATGGTCATTAGTTTGTTTTACACTCATATTAACACAATGGGAGTCACAAATGTTAGGGTCTGTTGGTATAAAGCATTTGCATTTCAGCTGTGGAAGAATCAAAACTGGATAATGGGGACTCCTGGGACCTGGCTATGCTCTGAAATTTGATCTGGGTCACATGTGCATCACTAGCCTATCAGGTGGGTTGAGAACCCATGAGGTAATGCCTGGAGTGTCATGGATATAACTAACACAATCACCTTTACCATGTGAGTAAACACCCAATCACCTCGTTATCAACTGTGGCTTTTCAAGGTATAAAACCATGGTTACATGTTTCCAGATCATGCTGAACCACTGTAGGGCTGTGAATAGTGTCAAGCGAACTAGTGCTGACAGCAATTATAATAAAACAGAGTGAAATTAATAGTTAGCCAGATGCTTACATAAAGCATTTTCCACTGTCAGACTGTGTAGTTGTTTTTAGTAAATGAAATAAATGTTTATTATACTTTTCTTTTACTTTGAAGTGCATGTACTAGAGTTTAGCATGCCATGTATGTTGTGTCTCCTTGGCTAACGGTGACTGCTCATGTGGCTCCTGAGTCAGCCAGGACTGAGTGTCACTGGTATAATCCTTTACTTTATGATTCACAATTCTCTTACTTTCAGTCATTTTACTGATCCCCGTCCCCAACTGTTGTGCTGCTGTTTCCTTGTACCTAATCGACTACATGATTCCACCACTTAAATAGGATGTCTATAGACATTGCCTGCTCTAGCCAGCAAGACACAGCACCACCTCCTCCTCCTCCTGTGGCCTGCTTGGGTCCTACAGAGCCACAAACAGCATGGGGTACCGCCTCCACACTGATGCAGCATAAAAATGCCATTGCCAGCTAGGCAAAGGATGCCTGCTCTAGCCAGCAAGACACCACCACCACCTCCTCTTCGTCCTCCTCCTCTGGCCTTCTTGGGTCCTACACAGTCACATAAAGCATGGGTCACCGACTCCACACTGATTCATAGAAACATAGAAGTTGATGGCAGATAAGGACCGCAAGGCCCATCCAGTCTGCCCATTTCTTTTTCTACCTTATAAATGTGCCATCGGCCTTTGCTCTGTCAATCGCCTATTTATTCATACTCATCTGTATTGCTCCCTTATGCCTATCCCATGCCTGTTTGAAGCCCTGCACTGTATTCATAGCCATCACTTCTTGAGGTAGGCCGTTCCATGCATCCACCACCCTTTCTGTGAAAAATAATTTCCTCACATTCCCCTCTTAATCGGTCTCCCTCTAATCTCATGCTATGTCCTCTTGTCCTGCTGTTTTTCTTATATTTAAACATGTTAGACTCTTTCACCTTGTTAATGCCCTTAAGGTGTTTGAATGTCTCAATCATATCACCTCTGTCCCTCCTTTGCTCTAGGGTATACATATTGAGCTCCATTAATCTGTCCTCATATGTCTTCTGATGCAGTCCCTGCACCATTTTGGTTGCCCTTCTCTGGACTGCCTCAATTTGGTTAATGTCCTTGTGAAGCTGTGGCCTCCAGTACTGCACGCAGTACTCCAGATGGGACCTAACCAGTGTCTTGTAAAGAGGGATTACCTCCCTCTTACGACTTGTGATAACCCTAATAATACACCCTAACATCCCCCTAGCCTTACCTACTGCTTTAGAGGTCTGCTTGGATGATTTCAGGCCATCGGTGATGATGATGCCCAAGTCTCTTTCTTTCTTTGTGACTGCCAGCAACTCCCCTTCCAGCCTATAGGTGACTTCAGGGTTTCTTTTCCCTATGTGCATGATCTTGCACTGGGGTAAAAAGTCCACTGAGCTCTATTGAATCTGTGGTGTGTCATTCTTCGTAAATGATCATATGACACAACATTAGCATTGCTCTTACTTTGGCACTGTCTGGCCAGGCAAAGAAACAACTGTCACACCAATTCCCATACTTGTAGACATATTGCCAATGTAAGAGCAACACCAGCAACACTAATGCTGGGTTGTGTGATCATTAAAAACCTGAGGACTGTGATGCCATAGATTCAATGTGATTTAGTGGACTTTTTACCCTAACGTTTCATTTCCCTGCTTTTTGTGCTTTGTGCTGCAATGCTAACTTGTGCATTAATATAATTTTCACAACAAATATTGTATGAAAGAATTCACAAGCATTGCATGACTGCAGGAGGCCATGGTAACAAGTTAGTGCACTGTTAACAGAGGAATCACATTATATAAACAGACTTAATGGGGCAGGTCTGGTGGCAGTATATCATGACACTTTAGCCGGGGTTCCCATGCCATCCCCCAAGATCCCATGCTATAGCCAGCAAGCCACCAGATGTGTCACAAAAATGAGACAATTTGCTCTCCAGGATGGAGGAGGGGCATGTGCGAGATGAGGGGCTAGCTGCAAAATCGAGCAGACTCGACAGACTGTGAGGCCTATCTCTGCTGGCATTTTTGTATGTTCATATGTGCAGCACACAATTGGCACACTCCCTGCTGTCCAACTGCAGAGCAGTGATGGCATCTGTTGTGAAGACAGCTGCTCGCTCCCCATCCCAACAAAGAGAAGGGTGCAGCTCAGGGAACCCCTTTATAAGTCACTTACATGATTTCAGCCAATCAGCACACAGAGACACTGCACCTCTTCCTCTTCATAACTGGGGGGAGGACAAGTTTCATTTTACTTTTGAAATAAAAAAAAAACACTTGAAACATTTTTATTAATCACTCTAACTTATAATAAATGAATGAATCTTCTGAGTGGCATCTCTTATGGTATAAGAGACTCCTCTTGTGGGGCTTGGGCAGCCAGAACTGCTCAGCTTCACTTCACAGTTCGCAAACCCAAATCTCCATCTCAGAGTCTCTTATACTATAATAGAAGAAACACAGAAACATAGAAACATAGAATTTTATGGCAGATAAGGACCGCATGGCCCTCCCAGTCTGCCCATTTCCCTACCTACTGGATAAGCTGCAGATCCTAGTTAACCAGCAGCCTACTTCTTCCTACGCCCACCCCCTAGAATTGCCTTATGACTGTCCCATGCATGCTTGAATTCCACCACTGTTTTTGACTCCACAACCTCCTCCGAAGGCCGTTCCATGCATCCACAACCCTCTCTGTGAAAAATACTTCCTAAATTACCTCTGAGCCACCCCCATCTTCAAATTGTGCCCCTTGTTCTTGCACACCCTTTTTTGAAAGATGCTACCCTCTTGGACTTTGTTGATTCCCTTGAGGTACTTGAAAGTTTCTATCACGTCCCCCTTCCTCCTCCTTTCGAGGCTATAAGTCTCTTTTCAGGAGACCCGTCATTGTCTGTTACAGCCTCATCCGTTCATACCTAGAGATTGTCTCCAAACCGCACGCAGTACTCCACGTGCAGTTCTGGAGACCCAATCTCCGCAAAGACATAGACAGGATGGAAGCTGTCCACAGGAGGGCAACTAAAATGGTGCAGGGTCTGCACTGGAAGACATATGAAGAGAGACTTAAGGAGCTTAATATGTATAGCCTTGAGGAAAGAAGCCTAGTGAAAGCCTAATTAACTTATTTCTTCAGGGTATGGAAGAGGTAAAAAGGAAAAATGAATGAAGAAACAGACTCCACTACCTGGAATGGAGTTGACTTCTTGGGGCTGAGGTTAGAGCTGGGATTGAGGGGATATTTTTTATGTACAACCTTCCAGAGCATTTTATGGTTCATCCTCTGGCAGAAAACTACATAGTTCAGCAAAACAGCATTCTAAAACGTGACTGAGTTTTGAATCCCTTATTCCACCAATTTTACAGTTAGTCATTGCAATAAAGATTGCCTCAAACTGATATTACCCATTAGAATCAAGGGCCTCTGCTGAGCACATTGGTTATACTGTATACCACAGCATTTTTTTCATATCAGCAGCAGGACTGATGAAGGAATAATCAGCCCTATTTGAAAAGTATGCCTGATTAGAAAATTAAATTGAATTTCCCATCCTGTAAGTCTGGTTACTTTTCTTAGGGTTGACCCCAATGAATATCTGAAACCTTGGGGTTTCACCAGTTACTGTATTTGCACTGCAGAAGTCAGTGGTTTACCGTAGATTTGGGCAGCACAAGGTATTTTTGTATCCAGGCTGGCCTCATGCCTATTGACTTCCTGTCAGATCACAGGAGAAGAAGTCACAGGAGCCCTTAGACTGTGGTGACACTAATGGATGCAGTTGGGTCCTCCCTTTCAAAGGCTTGTTAGTCTTCCTTGTCTGGCAGCTCCAGTAATATAGCTTGATGGTTACTGCAGTGTTAGCCTTCCTCTAGTTTTCAAATATTAGAGCTAAGGTTCCAATGGGGAATTCTTTGGTCTGTGCAGCACTAAAATATGTTAAATTATTCTGGCTAAAGGTTTGCATTAAATTAGTTGCCACTTATTTATAGTTTCAAGGTAAATGAGTCCCAAATTCTCCATGGGTTAGTCTTGATAAATGTGCTTTAAATTAATACCTCCCCACATACACACACACATGCATACCCACACGCTGTCACAGTCACAGTCTCAGCTAACTAACTGAGCTTTACAGTTCAAAGGTATATTCCTCTAATCACTGATTTGCAATTTGCAATCTTGTACCTCTGCACCACCCAAGTAAAAACTACCCTATGTTTCCCATCATTAAACTACATAAATTCAGAACAATAAAACTAACAAGCATTCCTGATTTTTGTTCATTCCCTTCTCCCCTTTTTGAGCAGTGTGTGACTGTCCTTACCTGCGGGAGAGACAGGTTGGGTTGCCACAGCCCCCACTGACTCCATGGTCATTCACCTGAAAATAAAACAGAAGAATTCAGAGACTGGGTAAACCAGTTTGAGAAAAATATCACCCACCCTTTAACCTGACTTATTCCTATAGCTGTGCATGGACCTGTCCTTCAATATCTAATGGCCTTAAAATGTATTTTGTTTTTATTTACCAGGTAGGTGCACTGGAAAAAAACATTTGCCTATTTTCAGGCATGACCCATGAGATTACAATAGTGGAGCTTGACACAGCAATGTACAGAAATGCAAAACAAGTTATACAATTGCCTAGAACAGATCACCTATACTTGCAAATGCTTTTGAACATTGTTCCCTTTTGGTAGTTGATTTTCAGACAAATATTGTACTTGATGTTAGAATATAATGCTGTAATGGCAGACTAGATGGGCTGAGGGGCCTTTCTCTGCTGTCACATTTCTGTGTATCTGTGTAATTTACTTTAATTTGATTAATACTGTATGTTTGATAGTTTGTGTTTGTCTGATAATTTGGCTTTACTCTACGTTTTATGTATTATATTTGCACTGTAAGTGATGTTTTGTAAACAGGACAACTTTGTAAATAGTACCTTTCATTCCTAATAGTTCTATATTGTAAAAAAAGAAAGCAGTGTACTTACTTACTAGAAGTAAGACAGAGAATGAAACCAAAAAATGAAATATGATATGTGGTAAGTATGATGCAATGTACAGGGCAAGGTGCTACAATAAAAGTCAAGTAACAAATATAGGGATAGGTTCCATACATTTGGAGTTGGTAATCAGCAATACACACAAGTGCAGTAACTCAGAGAATTTCCTACTGATCCAATGCAACCTATGGACATGTATATATCGAGGTCTTAAGTAGGAGGGAGTGGTATCCACTCTCACTTACTCTCCCGCTCACCACCTTTCCCTCCTCTCTAGCCTCCTTTTGGCGCCTAATGATCACCCTCTCCCTGGAAGTTTCCTTGACCTCGAAATTGTCTACTCGCTTGAACCTGTTATAGCTTGTTTTTCTATGAAACTTAAAAACATTACTGCCTTAAACTGTTAATAGCAAATTTATGATGTAACTTTCCTGTCTAGTTTTACCTGTAATGTGTATCGTGCTTTGTTAAAAGTTCTTTGTGATGTGGAACCTTTGTAAAAGAGCCCTGGCTCAAAGGTATTAATTCCTAGACTAATAAACTAAACTCTTGATGGCATGATTGGATAGACATAGACAAATCACAGCTGGGATGGAGTTCCAGAATGTAGAAGCAGAGCAGGAGGACAATCCCTCTAGTTTAGTTTGGGTTTTAGGGATGGCCAAAGAACCAGGGATATTAGACCCTTCTGGATAGGATACACTGTCAGGTATAAGAAGAGAGGCTAGGGCCAGTGGTGTCTGTTTAGCCACAACATTATGAACAATATTTCCCATTGTGAGGTTGCACAAGGCAGATGGTGGAAGCCAATTAGTTTATAATTAAGCAATAATGCATGGCAGGTTGTGGTACATTATGGGATATTGTCACATCTCAAGTGCATTGTGAGGCACCTGAGAAGTGATGGTATCCCATGATATATCACACTCTGGAGTGCATTATTGCTATTATGAACTGGCTTATAAGTACAAAAATTTTTAAAAAAAAATTGTTAAAACATTTTAAAATTAGTTTTTGGGGTAGTGCAGGAGTACTATTTAAGCAAATAGTTCTTGGAGGGTCAAGGTCAGCAGGTGGCGCTGTTTTACTTGGGGCTAATAAAAGATGTAGAGCTGTTGTGCTGGTGTGAGCTCTCTGCCTCCCTCATCCTGGATATGAACTGCAGTGCCCTTGTCTCTGGCTTGTCTCTCTTCCCATTGGCAGAACTAATGGTATCAGAGGAGCGTCTTTCTGTATTGTTTTGTTTGGGCACATGTACAGTTGGAAGCAGCAGAATACAATCAAAGAATTTGGTAAGTGCAGCATGTGCTATTCTCTGAGAGATAGGAATGGTCGTGGAGGATTCTTCAGTGTGCCACTTTAAGTAATATGTTGGTTACCAGAGTGTTAAATGTATTTGCATGGTTTTTGACTTCATTAGCTGCGGGATATGATCCTTGTTTAGGCGCGAGATATGAAGACTGTGGAGAGTTCGGTTTCATTTTTGTATTTGACACTGCTGTAATAGAGAAAGATGGGAAACTGTAAATCCTCATGCAGCAGTGCTTTGTAACAAAACAAAACAAAAGCTGTTTGGGTTGTGGCAGTACATTTTGGCAGTTTAACTGAGGCTGCTAAAAAAAGCATTTAAGTAGCTTTAGTAGGAGTGGGGTCACAGGGGTGTTTCTGTGGTGAATCAAATTAATGGCAAGTGGATGTGTTTTGGGGAGAGTGAGGAGGCTGGTTACTGGATGTTTTTTGGAGCCATGATTAATGTAAGATTTAATCACAGCTCCAATTACCTCTCAGCCAGTCAGCTTCCTGCTTCCTTTCCAACCAGTTCATAATATCATTTATAGATTGTGGGAGCATACCTGACCAATCATTGGGCTTCCTTCAACTGCATGTGAAGTACTCTTATTACTATGTAAGTATCTATGCTGAGCCACTGTAATAGGCTTCTTGCTGACTGATCATGCTATCAGCATTTTAAATAAAAAAAGTGTTTTTATTTTAAAAGTTAGCAATCTATAATGTTATGGGTTTATTTGGAGGGCCTCTTACAGAGCTAAGAGTGTTGTCTCTTGAGTCCTTAAGACCACAGAACTGCTCACCTCCAGTTTGCAGTCCTCTAGTAAGAACGTGTGAGGTGACAATTCTTTTATCCATTAGAGGCCCTCCAACTGGACCTGTTCACTTATAGCAGGAGCAGATTATACACTGATTGACTAGTAACAAAGTGGGCTGCTGCTGGCAATAGTGTAGTGCTCAAACTGAAAATAACTAGACCATGAAAAAAATTGGCACACATGTAACCCCTCTATGTGTCCACATTTGTAGCATGGATATACATAGGGTATCTACGGGTTCAGGGAAGGATGAGGCTACCTGGCACAAGAGACCTAGGTTTGACTACTCTGCACAGGGGCACCCAAGTAAATCCAACTACAGGAAGCAATAACTGTAATGTCCAGAACCAGAACTGGGATTTTTCAGTGTGGCTTTATTTATTAACTCACTGAACATAAACAAAGCTCTGTATGGTCCCCCACAGGGCTACGTAACTGTAATGCAGATTAGAGGTTAAACACAGCAGTCCATTTGAGGAATGAACACTACAACAGTTGTCTGGCTTTGGACCCACCAGGCACTCAGCCCGGACTTTGCATGCGCATTGGATACACAGCCCGACTGGCCCGGCTCCCCTGCCGACCACTCTACTGACGGTCCACTTGGCAATGAACCCAAACTCTACTTGGAAAGACATCCCATCAAACAAGGAGGCTCCCAAACTGTGGCTCCCCCACACCACTTGAAGTCTGCGACTCCTGGAGAGATTTTGTTTTCGTACTTCCAATTCGAAACTCCCATCAAACAGGGAGACTCCCATCAAACAAGGAGTAATGTTCCCATCCGGTGGCTCCCCACACCACTTGAAGTCTACGACTCCTAGAGATATTTTCAAGTTGCGACCCACGTCTGGGTACCCACCCCATCACTGGCCAAGCGCATGAGTCAAGTAGCAAAAACACAGAAGAAATCCGTAGAGGTGGACCTGGTTACTAAAGATGGGGATCTATCCGCCTCCAGCTCCCACAGCCCATACCCAGCCATTTCTCTGGACACACAGAACTTTAGACTTTAAAACTGTTGATTGATGGTGGATGACCTGAAGCACCCCCTCTACAATGAACTTTAACACTTTAAACAGATGACTGCTCCATTTGTTTGTCCTAGTTGACATAGTTCTCCCAAATAGCAGTCCCCAATACTTGAAATCCAACTGAAGAAAATAAGTTGTTTGCCCCTTCCAATGAGGCCACTCACTCACCCATTCATTCCAGGTGCCCCACAGGCGAAGAAATGTAACCTTTGCTGTTATACATGAACAGACTGAACTTAAATTAAAACAGGCAGCTTTCTTCCCAAGGTGGGAGAAGGGGAGTGCCCCTGGAACCCACAAAGAACTTTTCCTCACCCCCCCCCAGAGAGAGGGGGGGTAAACAGACAGTACTGGTGTCCTTCTTGTTTGCTTAAGGACAAACTGAAGACTGACTTTGAATTCCCAAGATTCTAACTTACTCTGAGCTAAAGATTCCAAATGTGGCTCGTGCAGCTGGGACAATTCTATAATGATGTCATCCTTCTAGTCTCAGCTGTGACTGAGGACAGAGTGAGACAGTGTGAAACCCATTTAACTGGAGTTTCACAAGCTGCCTTCCCTGCCTACCATTAGGTCTTACTGGGATTCCAGTAACCCCGGGTAACAAAGGGGTTACACATGCCCTTGACCAGGAAAATGACTGTCCACAGTCATTATGCACCCAGCCTTAGGTCATCCCACCCTATGTGCTACCTGCGGGGGGGGTGATCAGGCCCCCTCCTACCATGCGCGAGCACAGGTAGGCAACACTAAGGGCCTAGAAGCCTACAGCTGACATATCAGCATCTACTCTATCCACTTACTATGGACACCTAGTGGCTCTGGTAGAACCGTCCAGAGTATAGCCCTGATAGATCAGCACTGCGGCCCCTACTGCAGGTCAGGGCCACAGCCTGTCCATCCCCCCTAACCCTCTAGGGGAAACCTATCAGCCTCTAATATAACATCCCAAACAAAAACAAAACCCGGGGACCTCCCCGACCTTGGGCAGCCTGCAACTACAACATTAGAAACACAAACAGTACTTTAATTTCTACACATAAGCACTGAAACGAGGAACTCCGATGAGCCCCTCCTCCTCCTCTTCTTGTCTTCTCTTCTGTCTTCCAGGAACACCTGTAAGAAAAGACAAAAACAAAACAAAAAAAAAACACACCCTAATCTGTATTTACGATCTACCTAAACAACAGTGACAAAAACAGCAACAACCCTTACCATACAGGAAAAACAGAACACTAAACAATCCCAAAAAGAAAAAATATTTTTTTTTTTTAGAAAAATAGAAAAGGCGGTATATACATTAAGTACAGAAATGACATTGATAACAGTACACTTCTTTGGGGGGATGGAATGCCCTAAATGTCCCACTAGTGACTACAAGGCCCGAAGGCCAGTCCATTAAAGAGTCTCTCCTGGGCCGGAGCCCCGTGAACATAGTCTTTTAAGGCCATAATCCCGAAGGGGAGAGTCTTTGAGGACAGTTCACACACTGTTTGAAGTCTGTAGTGTACGGTGTGTATTGCAATGTCATAAAGATAGAGTAAAAAGATTGTGACTCACCAGCCTCTTGAAGTATTCGAACTAAGCAAACCTGGTCCCTTCCAAAAACTCTCCCTGGCAGCATTTCTTCTGATACTGCTGGGCGGACATCATCAGGGAACCCACAGGACTGCACATCTGGAAACAGCTGGGCTGATGTCATAACTGGAGAAGGAACCTTAGAACAGGAACAAAAAGAGAAACAGCTGGTCCGGCGTCATCCGATTACCAGGCGATGAACAGGCAAATGGCTGGGATGGTGTCCTCTCTGGATCTGAAGTCATCTGGTGGTAGCAGTAGATGGTTATCGATTAGGGCAGTACACTGTGGACTGAAGAATGTGGAGCACCTGATTTGTTGTTTATTCATATTGGCAGTTCAATAAGGTTACTTCACAGTGTAGATGTGGCAGTATTGACTACCACTGCTTGGCTCTCCATTTTGTAGACCCGGGCTTAATTACTGGGAGGTCCTTGCACTGAGGCCAATAGTAGAGGGGGTCAGGGCTTGAATTATTACTCTATCTGGATGCACATAATTCACACAGTGGGAGACTTTGCGTCCCTCTCCGTCCACAATTCTCACTCTGTCCATAAACAGTGTCCTGCCTCTCTTCCACTGTGTATACTTTTCATGGAACAGTCTATTCTTTACATGCTGGTTAGCCCCAGGATGCACATGTTTCATTGCTTCATCCCAGATCCAGGATTTCCTGCAGTTCTCAATCTCCTCCCAGACTCTCCGAGGAAAGGTAGGAAAGGTCATACCAAAGATTTCATTGGTCTTTCTACGAACCAGTCTATCCTCTTTACTTGATTTGGTCAATCTGAGACCGCTGGCCTGGCTTGGGGGTGGCCAATCCTGGTTCTGCCAGCTTCGCATCCTCAACGAAATTAAAAACGGATCCCTGACTTCTTCTTCTTCTGGTGAAGCCAGGGCAGTGGCATCACCACCTTCTTGAACACATTCCTCCGAGGCAAGATCTTGAGGCTGTGTACCCATTCCTATCTCACAAGGCCACTTAGGTTCCTCCTTATCTTCCTCTTCACTGAGGATCTGAGCCCAGGAGTGAGCAGTAGTTCTCACCCCCGAGACTATCCATTCATCACTAGGAGCGGAGGTCGACACCTCCCATTCAACGGCCTCCTGCACCTCATCTTCACCTTCGAGACTTGGGCTAGGCCCCCCCACCCAGGGGTCTATTGATGCTTTATCTGAAATTGCCTTCTGAGATCCAGCATCCAAAACTTCAACTTCAGATTCAGTCTCTAATTCTGCACTCTCTAACTTTGTACCACACTCCCCCGGAGGACCTTCCTCCACAGGCTCCGCCTGATGCTGTGTGCTGCCAACTGCAGATTCTTGAAGTTGTGTCCATGTGGGAGCCAAACAAATTTGAGGTGCTTTATACAAGCCTTATTTTTGTAGACAACCAGCACAGTGAGGAATCATGAGACATCCTTCCAGCACTAAAGCACATCTGGCATACACGCACTGGATAATTAGGAATTGCCACATCAGGAGGGAGTTGCCCTCTATAGCACCAATTTTCAATGTCTCTCAATCTATTTACTGCTGCTGTTACTGCAACCCGGGCACGATCCGGGTAACGAGCTGGTCCTGAGGCCATAACTGCAGAAAAACAAACAAAAGTTCACTGTAACCGAAAGTCCCACTTTAAATGAACACACTCTGTAGCTTTAAAATGGCTCCTCTACTGCTGTGTTTACTTTACTACCCCACCCTGTAATGGCGGCGGCAGCACTCCTGTGCATCAACATTCAGACTCTGGGTCAAGCCACTGCACACGCGATTTACATCAGCTACTAACAACTTTTATTTCAAACTGCACAACTTGCTCTTTTCTGGCTGTTCTCACATTTACAGGATTTTCCTTGGACTTTTCACATGCTGGCAACATTTATTTAATCACAGTCCCTTTTAAAACTTCAGGTTTCAGCACAGGATTGCCTGCTTTTACTAGTGTTGCAATTATTTTACAACCCACAGTCTCTCTCTGGCTGCAAACTTTAAACTGAGGCTACTTTCATTGCTATGCACACATTTAATGGCTCTACAGACTTGCACTTGCTAGCAGGATATCACACAATCGCTACTTGCAAAGCGACTATACAGCTGCACTCACATTTTATATGGCATTACTGAAAATCACTGATTTGAGCAGTTTTAAATCGTTTACTCACTGTTATGGTAGCAGATTGCTGCGATGGAGGAAACGGCCTGCAGCCAGATTTTTGAAGGCCTCGGATTTCAAACTGGCGGGCAGTCTCCGCGATCGTAGTATTAATCACACAATTCACTGATCCCACGACCGATAAGTGGGTTGAGCCCGATTTTGAACTAGAAAAGTAACTTTTCACTGTTTACAGCACTTTGAACACTTTGCAAACGCTCCTCCACTGCCAGTACACGCACTACTCTCTGTCTCCCTCTCGAATGCTGAAGCAGACACTGAAGAGCTGGCTGAGGGGTGGGACTAATGGCAAACTGACCAACCACACGACGCCATGAAAATGAGTCTCTTCTTCCTCACAAGGACTCCTCTCCTCACGGCGATCGTCGAGCAGGCAAATTTAAACTGAAAAGATTCACTTTTTTCCCCAACTGACTCCATGGCGGGAGCCCATTTTAACCATGTAACATTGCCATTAACTCTGCAGTCTCTAGTATTGCACAGAAAGCATTTCCAACATCCAGGGCATAATTTCTCTGTTGCTACTCCTAGTGTTCCAAACTTTTCTTCACAGAACTTTATTTTAAAACTGACAAGCACTGTAAACTATGTTGATGCAGGACAAGGACACACACTTTGGCTTTACAGCTCCTTGGTAAACAGTTGGCATTTTTTAAACAGCAGCACAAGATTCACAGCACTCAGCACACACTAGGGAAATTGCTTCAACTTTTTTGGGCTACCGACTGCCAGATAGCCAAAACGCTAGCCTACTTGCCCAAGCACCTTCCTTCCCAAACAAATCCAAAGCGGTGCCTTTATTTTTGTAACCCCTCTATGTGTCCACATTTGTAGCATGGATATACATAGGGTATCTACGGGTTCGGGGAAGGATGAGACTACCTGGCACAAGAGACCTAGGTTTGACTACTTGCACAGGGGCACCCAAGTAAATCCAACTACAGGAAGCAATAACTGTAATGTCCAGAACCAGAATTGGGATTTTTCAGTGTGGCTTTATTTATTAACTCACTGAACATAAACAAAGCTCTGTATGGTCCCCCACAGGGCTACGTAACTGTAATGCAGATTAGAGGTTAAACACAACGGTCCATTTGAGGAATGAACACTACAACAGTTGTCTGGCTTTGGACCCACCAGGCACTCAGCCCGGACTTTGCATGCGCATTGGATACACAGCCCGACTGGCCCGGCTCCCCTGCCGACCACTCTACTGACGGTCCACTTGGCAATGAACCCAAACTTTACTTGGAAAGACATCCCATCAAACAAGGAGGCTCCCAAACTGTGGCTCCCCACACCACTTGAAGTCTCACGACTCCTGGAAGATTTTGTTTGTCATTCCATCGAAACTCCCATCAAACAGGGAGACTCCCATCAAACAAGGAGTAATGTTCCCATCCTATGGCTCCCACAACACTTAAGTCTGACTCCTAGAGAGATTTCAGAATTCCGACCCACGTCTAGGTACCCACCCCATCACTGGCCAAGCGCATGAGGCAAGTAGCAAAAACACAGAAGAAATCCGTAGAGGTGGACCTGGTTACTAAAGATGGGGATCTATCCACCTCCAGCTCCCATAGCCCATACCCGGCCATTTCTCTGGAGACACAGAACTTTAGACTTTAAAACTGTAGATTGATGGGTGGATGACCTGAAGCACCCCTCTGCAATGAACTTTAACACTTTAAACAGATGACTGCTCTATTTGTTTGTCCTAGTTGACATAGTTCTCCCAAATAGCAGTCCCCAATACTTGAAATCCAACTGAAGAAAAGAAGTTGTTTACCCTTTCCAATGAGGCCAAACACTCACCCATTCGTTGCAGGTGCCCCACAGGCGAAGAAATGTAACCTTTGCTGTTATACATGAACAGACTGAACTTAAATTAAAACAAGCAGCTTTCTTCCCAAGGTGGGAGAAGGAGATTGCCCCTGGAACCCACAAATAACTTTTCCTCACCTCCCCCCGAGGGAGGGGGTTAAACAGACACTACTGGTGTCCTTCTTGTTTGTTTAAGGACAAACTGAAGACTGACTTTGAATTCCCAAGATTCTAACTTACTCTGAGCTGAAGATTCCAAATGTGGCTCGTGCAGCTGGGACAATTCTATAATGATGTCATCCCTCTAGTCTCAGCTGTGACTGAGGACAGAGTAAGACAGTGTGAAACCCATTTAACTGGAGTTTCACAAGCTGCCTTCCCTGCCTACCACTAGGTCTTACTGGGATTCTAGTAACCCCGGGTAAGAAAGGGGTTAAACACAGTCCCATAAAAAGAGATCTCAGTCTTACTCCTCAGTTAGGTACAAAGTTCATTCTTTTTGGAAAACATAAGATAAAAACAGCAACATGCAGCGTGCAAGAAGTGCTCCCACAAACTGATATTTTGCACTGGATCTGAGCACATAATCAAGGTTGCTAATCAACTGTTTAAATAACTTTAGCAATTATAGATACTGTTAGCTGTATTTCCTTTATCAATCCTTTGGTTAGAACACAGGACAGGTAAGTATAACGTGTACTCTGCACATTAGATTGATTAATTTTTGGTCAAAATATTATTCCAGCCTATAGGAACAATACTGTCAGATTTTATTAACGAGAAAATAATATTTGTCAAATTGTATTAAGGAGAAAATAATATTTATTTAAAGAACTGTAACAGAAGTCTGGTTAACCAACATTTACAAGCTGATGAACTTACATAATATTGCGCATTGTAAAACCATAACACAGCAGGCAATAAGGTTAAGACAGGCCTATACAGAATATATTAGTCAAATAATTCAACAAAGAGCTAAAGAAGAGAACTTGGTTCAAATTTCAAAACTTAAAGTCTCAAACTAGTTAATAAACAATACAAAGGAGCATTAATTGAAATTGTACTTAAATATAGTTCAGAGCCCAAAATATAGAGATATTCTGGCTTTATTTAGATTTGAGGCATTTCCCAGTAATATTTTAAACCATAGATATAGGAAAGATGTGGGTTCAACTACAAACTGCAACTGTGAAATATGGGAAACTGAAGACTTATTGTATGTCATATTGCATTGCCCTTGGTGTACTCAAATTGGAAAACAGTTTTTAGGTAAGGTAATAGGAAGTAAGCAGTAATACCTAACAGGTTGGGTGGTACTGGGTTGTACAGGGGACCACCCAGGGGCGTAATGAGGCCTGATGCCACAGGTGAAGGGCCTTATAGCTCCTGGAAGGGCCTGTATAGTCCAATATCGCCCACCCTGGAAGGTATCATTGCACTTAGAAAATGGGTTACTGGTAACATTTTAATTAAATATTACAAAATAAAAAAAAACTTAAACAGGAGTAAAAATTAATAGTAAATCCATTTTTGTATAAAGTAGTCCCTCAACTGGTATACACTCACCAGTAGAGGGCACTGCTGCTTTTGACAGACTTTTTTTTTTAACTTTTCCACTTTTGTACTGTGTCTTCCATGATTGCAACCCCACCCCCCACCACCAAACACCACATTTAATTTCTTTTATTTTCAGAGAGTCTGCATCATTACAGCACTGGAGGTATCATCAGTGCGAGTTCCACTCCAACACTAAGGAAAGCTCGCAACCTCAGCATGTTGTCAGTGAGGGAAAAAAAAAAAGAAATAATGCTTTTGGTGCTACAATTTAGCTTCATTTTTTTTTTTAATTCAAGTTTATTGACATACTGTCGGCACTCAGATAAGAGACCAAACCTTACAGAAGATAATCCGTGACAGCACAGTGCCACTTACAATGCACCATTAGTAAAAGACCACAACAATTTTATAGTGTTAACCCCCTCCGGCCTAGTTACCCCACCTAACCTCCCTTACCCACCCACCCTCCCCAGGATTGCAAAGGCTGAGGTCGATCTGCTCATGAGGGAACGAACAGGTCAACTTGTCCTGCAATGGCTAATTATGAATGGAGCAAGTAAAGGGCCTGGAAGGGCCCCACACTTGTAGAATTTTGAAAAATTTCCTCCTCATCCAACCCCAAATTTTTCCATGCTTAAGTTAAAAGCAATTCTTGTAACCATTCCACATAACTGGGTGAGGTGTTATCCAACCAGTGCCTTAACACTATTTTCTTGACCGAGGATGAGATCAAGGCCATATAGTATCTTCGGGACTTAACAGCGATACCAGTATAATCCCCTATTAGACAGATCTCGGGGGTAAAGCAATGTTCAATGCCCAATACCGGGTCTGCCTCGTGCTTAATTTAGTCCCACAACTCTTTTACCGGTGGACAATCCCAAAAAATATGCTTTAGGTCTCCCACCGTTTGCTGATATCGGATGCATAACGCGTGTGGGCTACGCCCAACCTTGTATAGTTTGGAAGGTGTCCAGAACAAATTGTTTAAAAAATGGTATTGCATGATACTTAATCTGTCCTGAGTAATATACTGGTACATGTGCCGCCAAACAAGATCCCAGTTCCGGTCCTGATCCCCCAAACGGTCCACCCAAAACCTCGGCTTGTTAACAGTGTCTGTATAGACTTGCTCAAATACTGCTTTGTAGACCTTAGAAACTGCATGCGGTTCCCAAACCCAGCGGATCAGGGGTTCAAACCATGTCCCATTGATCTTTCTCTCTTTTAATTTAGTCTTGAAATTCTCCAACAGGTGTGTGAGTTGATATATTTTAAAAGATTGGTTAGGCCCTATGTTATACTTTGTTAGAACTTCTGCAACTGTTAGACACCTATCCCTTTGCATGATATCCGCCACCTTTAACCCTCTCAAAAAAGGAAGCCAGGATTCCTTTATCATGTTCCCCCCAATCCGCAGATTAGGGTTATGACGTAATGGCTGATAGCTATCTGCACACGGGGAGTAGCGAAGAGAGGCACACAATTGGATGTGCATACGTAAGGAAAGTTTAATTGGGGTAGCTGCTAGACTAGATGGGAGAGATTTTAGTGGGATGAAAAGGAGAGCCTTCGGGTCCACGCCAGCCTCCTTTATTAACTCTGTTTCCAATTTAACCCAGGGAGGAACATACGATAAAAGTTCAAAATCCCTGGGGGGGCAGGAGCCAGCGCATGTATTTACAGAGATTGTTTGCCCAGTGATATAACCCAAAGTGTGGCAGCCTTAAACCAGCCTTCTCCTTGGGGGTGGCAAGTTTGTAATAGGCTCTGCGGGGTGTTTTCTTTCCCCAGATAAAGTCTGAGATAATTGAGTGGAGTGCCTTGTGCCACTTTAAGGGAAACCATACATTAAGCATATTTAAAGGGTAAAAAATCCTCAGCAACACATTCATCTTTATTATATTGACCCTTCCCCAGAGAGAGAGTGGAAGTTTGCCCCATCTTTCCAGATTTTGTTTTATAGTTACCTTAAGGGCATCCAAATTAAGTTTCACCATTTTGGCCTCTGAACTGACCAAAGTGATGCCAAGATATTTCAAGGTGAGAGGGGTCCAATGTATCCCCAGCTTCGAGATATCTGACTTATAAACTTTCACATTAAGAGGGAAAAACTGAGTTTTCCCTATGTTGACTTTATAATTGGAAAGTTTGCCATAGGACACGATAACATCGAGCACCAC
This sequence comes from Neoceratodus forsteri, assembly GCA_016271365.2. Lineage (NCBI taxonomy): Eukaryota > Metazoa > Chordata > Ceratodontiformes > Ceratodontidae > Neoceratodus > Neoceratodus forsteri. The sequence goes on along the minus strand of CM057456.1, from coordinate 43,108,667 downwards.
TGGAATAGAGGTTCGGGGATGGCTAATATGAAGTAGGATGTCATCCGCAAATGCAGAGACCTTAAACTCCAGCGACCCAATTTTTATCCCTTTAATCTTGGGCTCCTGTCTGATACTACACAGCAGTGGCTCTAAATATAGGTTGAACAAAAGAGGGGACAAAGGACAACCCTGCTTAGTACCCGATAGCAAACACCATGTCGATAAAGTGAGCTGGAAAACCGAAATGCTTCATGGTCAAAGACAGAAACCTCCAATCCACCCTGTCAAATGCTTTCTCAGCATCAACAGACATCAAACCACATGGGATTTTACTGTCTTTGGATGCTGAGAAGATGTGGGATAGTTTACGGAGATGATCTGATGCTAGTTCACGTCATGAATCCCACCTGGTCCTGGTGTATTAACCTAGGGAGGACCTTAGCTAGGCAGGCTGCTAGAACCTTCGCTAGAATTTTATATCATAGTTAATTAAGGCTATGGGCCTTTAGTTTGGGACCTTCTCGATATTTCCTTCTTTGGGATAACATCAGGGATTCAAAAGGTGACTATCAATGATTTCGAAGTAAATATACTGCGAAATAACCTTTTAATCCTGGGCTTAACTGTCTCCTGAAACATTTATAAAAATTCGGGGAGAAACCATCCGGTCCGGGAGATTTGTCAGCAGGGAGCATCTGAATCGCATTTAGGATTTCAGATTCTGATACCGGGGAGGTAAGCATTTCCTTCTGATCTTCCATTATCTGAGGTAAGTTACACGTGGACAGATAAACCCTGACTTCCTCGTCACTAGGTCTATTGGGCATAGGGCTATATAATTCCCTGTAGTAATCCTCAAATTCTTTAACAATTTCGTGGGGGTGGTTTTGATGGACCCATCAGTGAGGGATGATATATTTTGAATGATTCTGGATGTTTCGGCTGCTTTAAGTCACATGGCAAGGAGATGACCTGTTTTCTCCGCTTGATCTAAATATAGGGCTTTCATTTTATTAATGGCATACTCTGCCTTTTCTCTCAGAATGTCATCATATTGATGCCGGAGCCTGACCAACTTTTCCCTAATTGCCATTAGAGTAGTCTTTGAAAGAATATTTTCTATATCTCTGATCTGGGTGAGCAACTGTTTGGCTAAACTCTCTCTCTTTTTCTTCCTAGCAGCAGCTATCTTGATAAGCTCCCCCCTTAATACACATTTTAGCGCACTCCATTCTATATTGCCCCTACCCGTCGTGTTGCAGTTCTCCTGCTTGTATTGTACTATACTCTGGCTTATACTATTTCTAATCACCGGTGTGCTGAGGAGCTGGTTGTTTAATTTCCAAATGGTTTGCTTGGGGATATTGAATACAAGATTTAGGGAACATCGGACCGTGGAGTGGTCCGAGATAACCCCCGGCGCAATTGTACAATCTATCAGACCAGGGAGCATGCTCTGACTCATTAAAAAATAATCGATTCGAGACCTAGTTTTGTGGACCTCAGACAGGAATGTGTATTCCCTCCTAGAGGGGCACAAAACCCTCCACGGGTCGCACAGGCCCAAATTGTCTGCAAGATCCCTAATGGCTCTTTGAGCCGGAGAGAGCCCCTATCCGCTACCTTCTATCTAATTCTGCATTAAATACCAGATTCAATCACCTCCCAACAACATTGGGAGATGAAGAAAGGGGGACAAAACTTTTAGTAGATCAGTGAAAAACCAGGGTGAGTCTCCATTTGGACCATATATACTGCCTATCACCATCCTTGTTTGACTGATACACCCTACTACTATTATGTACCGACCCTCAGGATCTGCCAGTTTTTCCTCACATACAAAGGGAATATTCCTGGTTATTAAAATGGCTACTCCCTTACTGGCGGTACTATCGCCTGCAGCGTATACCTGGCCCACAAATTGACATCTCAGAACCTTAGCTTCCCTCTCTAATAAGTGCGTTTCCTGCAAACATATTATCTGGGCCTTCTGCAATTGCAAGTGTCGCAGAACCTTGTAGCGCTTTAATTCCTTCCTAGCCCCTTTAATATTCCATGTAATAAACTCCTGGGTGCTACCCATTATCCCTATGTTCCATTTGGAGTCTACCTATATTTGACTGCATTCCAAATCCTCCTTCTACCCCTGGCCTTCCCTCACGAGCAGATCCCTCCGAACTGTTACCTTTAAACCTTAATGCTACCCAATCCCCCTTGTTTTCCTTTTCCCCTTCTCTGACCTCTAAGTAACCACACTTTGTCCCCTACCCCTCCTACATCAAGTGCCTTAAACCTTAACTTAGGTTGATAAAGAAACCCACCCTCCCTCCCACCCACAAACCACCTCCCGCCCATGAGTTCGCAAGTTCCAAAGCTCCCGATTCCCTTCAGCCTCCTCCCCACTGTCAGCATAAACAATTTCTTATCAGAAAAAAGTCTACCCTATTACAAACCCTTTAACTATACCTCCCCAAGCCAAGAAGGCGTGACCGTTCTCCAAGAAAGAACTACCCAACATCCCAGAATAACTCTTCCTGGGGCAATTTTGTATAAGGTCTGCTGCTCTTCAGAGTAGGATACTTAATCCGAGCTTCCCAGACCTGTTAAAATATTAATAATAAAAGTAAAAAGAATAGTTTCCTCCTTGCAGTCTGGGGAAAGAAAATACTGCCCCAACTTCATAAATGGCCAACAATTCCATAATACTGTGCTTGAGTCTATCAGCCCATTTAACAGAACAGTTAAACAACTCCATGAATTACACAACGACTAACTACTTAAATAATAAAATCTGTGGAAAGTGTCCAGAAGATCGTGTCCGTTAGCCCGAGAACTAACAACTGGTGGGGAGACACACGATGGCATAATTTGGACACTCCCCAATGAGTCTGGCTTTTCCAAGAAAGAAACAGCAACACAACTGGTCTCCAGATCCCTATAATGGGAATAATCGGCAACAGCAATAAAAGGGAAAAAAAGGAGAAAAGTGTGACCAAGGGAAGGGAAGCACTGAGATTGCAGCTTGCAGAAACCAGGGGATGCAGGATTGATTAGACTGTCAAAACCCACTGGCAGAGGCTTCTCGGTAGAAAACATAATGCTGGAGCTCCCTCTAGTGGCTAACGGTCAGGACGACCTTGCTAACTTCCATTGAAACCACACAGAAAGGCTTCGGGCTGCGAAATTCCGTAAACGGAGCCCATCTAACCCGGTTCCAGTCCATCGGGCATTACTATTGGCGAGAACAGGAACACAATCTCCCAAATACTCTCTCAACAACCCCTGAGGAGACTTGCCAAACTGAAAGACGTCGCCCTGGAAAAAAGCAAGGTGCGTGTTGAAAAATGCTAGATTTTAATATGGGATGAGGGGTCATTTGAAACGATATGAGGAGGGACTCCAGTGAGTACATGATACTTAGAGCAAGTCTCAGCTGGACGCGCCAATGCTTTAGTAGAGCTTCCCAGGGTGTGACAATTATTGACTGCTATCTTCCAGTTGGATCGCGATTTCCAGAAACCTTAAAAAAAAAAACAGATCCCGGGTTTCATTTTCTGGTCCAAAGGATCCAAGGCTAAAAGCAAAAAACATAGAGGGACACCATTTGGGGTACTCTTGAACGATCTGCCTCTCTCTAGCAAAACTGTCTATTTTGGGGTCTAACATCAATAACATCTCTCTGCAATTTCCTGCACACTGCACCGTGGGTGCATCATCCTCTCCACTTCGTGCTACTGTAATATGTTTCTTTACCCTTCAAGACGAATCTGTTATAATACATAGATACAGTCTTTACTTTTTTTTGAACAGATCCGGAAGGGCCTCCTGCAACCCTTTTACCGCAGCGTGAGCATTTTGAGAAGCTGGACCACTGGCAGACAGGACCACCTGCAGGAATGGCGCTGGGTACCCCATATACGGAAGCGGATGCCTGCGGCTATCAATTTGGTGACTACTGATGATATTCCGCTTTCCTTGGTGCACAGTTAGTGGGAGATCCTGGGCAATTCTCAGCAAAGACCCCTCCCACCTAACTTCCTTAAGATCTTTAATTTTTGTTAGGACATACTGTCTCTCTTGATAGTTTAGGAAGCAGAAAATCAATATGCGAGGTGGAGAGCCGGCAGGAGGCATGGCCCTTAATGCACGATGAGCCCTCTCTATCATTTGGTTGTCACCAAAAGGCGTGGGGCCCGCAATCCGATGGAGGAACTTCTGGATAAACGCGATTGCGTCGGGGCCCTCTTCCTTTTCAGGGAGACCGACAATTATCATGTTATTACGCCTGCTTTTTCCCTCGAGGTCCTCTATCTTCATCTCCATTTTATTAATTTTTTGTTTTAGTTGAATTAGCTCATGCTCTTGTTTCTCCATCTGTTTTTCTAGTGAGGCGACCCTGACTTCCGTGTCTCCCGTTCGGCGAGATAGATCCTCCAACACCTGTGTCACTGCCTTCAGTTCTTCGGTCACTGAGCACAGCTCAGAAAAGAAAGGTTTGAACTCTGCTAAAAATTGCGCCAGCATCAGGGGCTCCTTATCTGGATTGCCGCTTTCAGTTTCTGGGCCTCCTGTCTGCGGAGAGGTTCTGGCTTTTTTAGTCTTAGCCGGGATGTCAAGGGTGTTTCAAGGGGGTTTTCTCATCTCTGCATCCATCGGCTCTGAAAACTTTGCAAGGTGCTCTAACAGTATTCAGGCACACAGCTTTGTGATCGCAGTTGGTATAGGTCCTTCTTAACTGGGTATAATAGGCTCGTAATGGAGCGGAAGGCTGGAACAAACACAATCAGGCAGCCACCATGAAACCTGCACCACGTGACTCCTCCAATTTAGCTTCATTTTGAAGAAAACTGATATTTGTTTATACAGGTTCTTCACTATAGTCTAGTAAAAAATGTTGAATTCAGAAAAGAGTGTTAGAGGGGGCTGTATCTCTAACTAAGTGAGACAGAAAAAATGACAGCATTTTGAAATGTAAAATTCTATGGGCAGAATGTTATTAGAAAGTAATCAGGCAGCCAGAGACTTGGACTTGTTATGTTCTGGTCTCTGTTGCCTTATACTGGACTGGCTACTTGGTGCTATTCGTCAATCAGAAGCAAGGAATCTCCCTACCCAGTTTCTAACACTATATATACTGCCAAAATGTATATTGGATTTATTTTTGAGTATTGAAAATATAGACATACTAGAGAAGTTTGCTATATTTCTTCTAGAAGTGGTAATGATTAGGAATAACACTGTTCAGACAACCAATATGTTAGTATAATAAAAATGCTAAACATTAATGTCAATTTCTTTAAAAAGTCTTTAGACTTTTTCTTGTCTCTTTATAGAGGATAGGGATTACAGGTGACAAAACATTACAAGGGGTGTAGGTAGCCAGTCCTAAATCTTGTAATGTCCTGTTTAAACTCAGGAAGAGCTTTAGATGGGCTTTTGAATGAGATAGCTAAAAACTTTGGACATATTGCTCACTTTTCATTACTATTACTGGTATAATGTATGTTGAAACCCGGTACTCAAGGATTACATTTAAGCACTGTAAAAAAAAAAATTACTTATATTATCAATTCTAATGTGATGCACATGGAGAACTGTGGAATATCTGTAGAACCTACTGTGTGATATTGTATTAAATTTAGTATGGTAATTTACTTATACACGTGCAGACAGCTATGTCCTGCTGCAATGATGAGTGTTTATAATGAATAATGTTTGTTTAAATTTTTTATATTGTAATTCAAATAAGTATTTGCTCAAGCTACTTCAACTGTAAATTTTAATATGTAATGACCTAATGGTCGATCAATAAAGTTTAAAGTATCAATCACACACCAGCTGGCAAAATAGCAGCCTATAAGATGTCTATGGCTCCCAGATTTTTCCATTTGCTGTCCCATATTCCCCTTAGTTTGCCTGCGGTATGGATCCAAACAATTGATAAGCTTATTGGCACCTTTCTATGGGGCCAAACTAAACCTTGATTCGGTAAAAACACACTCAGGGCACATTGGAAACTTGGAGGATGGGGTTCCCCCTGTCTGGAAGGCTATAAGATGGCATATCAGTGTTCGTAGACCCTGAAATGGTTTCATACACAGTTCAAGGACTCTCCTCAATTGCTGGTGATCGAACAAGCCCTCAGTGGTTCTCCTACTGCAGCTACCTTACTCTGGCCTGGAGCCCCTCAGAATCTCCTATCTCACCCCACTATAGGTCCCTCAATAAGGTATTGGCACCTCCTTCATAAAAAACTAGATCTCCCTGCTCTCACCCTCCTCTACACCCCAATTTGGAATAATCCCACTATTACTATTGGTGAGTTGCCTGTGACATGGCCTACATGGCAAAAAAAGGTATCTTTTTTATAAAAGACCTCCTGGTCAAGGGTGCTCTGCTGGTAGATACATTCCACCAACTACAGAACAAATGGCATATATACAGCTCTGATTTCTGGAAGTATCTTCAAATCAGGGATGCCATAAAACATTTGCTCCATCAAGGGAATGTGTTAGCAGATCTCACACCTCCAATACACAGGTGGCTTACCCTAAAAAAAGGGACTGCGGGTGCTATATATGCCCTAATCAGAGACACTCTGCCCACACCTAACCAATCTTCGAAGGCTAAATGGGAAAAAGCCCTTCAAATAATTCTTACAGACCAGCAATGGATGCAGTGCTGGCAGGTAGGGCACTCTGTCTATACAGATGCTAGGAGCAGACTTATCCATAACAAAGTAATGCACTCCTGGTATAGAACCCCCACATTGTTAAAGAAAATGCATGTGCTCACACATGATAAGTGCTGGAGATGTCACCGACCGGAGGGAGATCTGTGCCATATTTTATAGTCCTGCCCTCTGATTAAAGAGAATGCCCGTAAAGCTGCAAGTAAAATCTTACAGTGTATTGTACCCCCCCCCCCCCCATGCTCCCTTATGCTTCTGGGCCTCAAATCTGAAGCCCCAAATCTTAATCACCACAAATTCAGATGGTTAATGTTGCTAAGTATGCAAGTGAAGTATTCTATCCTCAGAAACTGGAGAAATCCTACTATTCCAAATATAACAGAGATATTGTCAGCATTGACTTACATGTCTGAATTAAATAGATGCCCTCATCTGCTGAAAAGGCAGCTGTTGTTTTTCTCTTTATGTTGGGTCCCCCTATATAACATATCTGGCTGCCAGAGCAGGTGTCGGTTGACTCTCTCATAATATTTTCATGGACCTTCTCTATATGACTGTACTGCATAGCTATACTACTGAAGCTACATTCACATATGTACGTGCTGTCCTTTTACTTTTAACTTACAACAGAATGACAGTTTTGTAAATAGTTTCTTTGTCTCTGATTCTATATAGTGTTAATGTTTGGTTTATGATTTTCCCTTTTAATGCATAGATTCATAGATGGCACAGTACAGAGCTATATGTTAGCATTCCTTATCCAAAAATCACTACTATTTACCTCCTAATGGTTTTGGAATTCTGGCAAGGATCTAAGGTAGGTGCCCGTATTACAGAATATGCAAGTTATCTTTTTCACGCATTGCATCTCATTATTTTACAAGATTTAAAGGTTGCTTTAGCCATTTCTGTGCTAAAAACCTTGACTCAATTAGTACTCATATTAACCTTAAAAGTCATTATATATGTATCTGTACTATATGATGTTGTAAAACAAAATGTTGTTGGGTGTTTCCAACCTCTGTATATTTTCAAAATAATAAAAAACTCTTAACTAAAAAAAAATAAAGTTTTAAGTAAGTAAGTATTTCTAAGTTCCCCACTTCACTGTTACTAAGGAAATTTATATGGAAACAGAACGTTTGCCAATTGGTCTCCATTTTGTTCCTGCTACTTGTTTACACATGATATCATAATCCACAGTTTAGGACATCATAATTTTCATGCCAATTAACTGTGATTCACAAACAGAGTATGATGACATCACATGTAAACATGAAGCAGCAGTCAAGTAAATCTGAGGGACAAGGATCCTATTTTCAAGCACCTGTCCTTAGAAATTAAGAAAGATGGGAAGATAAATGCAGGAAAAAAGTGAAATATAAGAACTGTATACAAATATTACCTTTTTCAAAGTTTTCCAAGAGATGTCAATGAGTAGTATAAGTCTCAAAATTAAAACCATTTCAAACTCAAGCCAGTCTGATCCACACAAGAAAAGGCCTGCCGATCCCTGGTGCAATCAGAAAGAGGCATCTGTGGGGCACTGGATGGCCTACTGGCCAAGGTTAGGGCATTGGCATTTTAATACTAGGGGGGGTAGGCTTCAATCTCAATGTAGGCTACAAGTAAAATGTATGGAATGGTCTCTACTCTCTTCTTGTTGGACAGGAGATCTTTGAACAAAAGCACAGCATACAATTTGAGAAGTTTCAGGGAGATCATGGGTTAAATGAGTATGGAAACTGAACTGTCTTCTCATGCAACAGTGCTGGACTCTCCAAATCAGTAATACGTGCAGTGGAAAAAGTAATGTTGGGAGCTGTGCTCCCTGTAACCGCTTGCGCTATAACTGACAACAGTCACATCAGTAATTGGAGGGTTTCCGTTACCAGTAATGAAACTCACTTCTCACAACATTAACATAATGTTAATGTTCTGGGACGCCATCTTTGAGGTTCTTTACTTGTATATCTTGTAGGGAGAATGAGCTATGGAATCAGATACAGAATTAACATGCAATCCTAATCTAATGTTATTTACTTGTATTTACAACATGGTGCATAACGCATACTACTAATGATCATGCTCAGAAGCTTAGCTCTGTTTTTCAAGGTTTTGTGGGGCATCTTATTGTTTGGAACTACACATACTTTTGAATAGTAGTCATACCTCATATTGCCCCCCAAAAATGTAAACGTGTTCATGCATGAGTTTTGTAATCAGGACAGTGCCAGTAACAGATTGCATTCACATGAGCAAGATGCTTCCGGTGCTCACAAGCTGGGTGGATCCACTTGCCTCGAGCTTGATAATAAAAAAATATGTGAAAAGTTACAAAATAAAATTTTGTAACATTTCAGGGCAGTCAGAACAGTTTCTTTGCTTGTTCTCCTACGAGAGGCAAGCTGGCTACAATTAAAAAAAAATAAATCACTCTAAACACTGACAGTGTCTCTTTAATATAAGCAAGTTGGTACAGTAATTGCTTCCTACTGGATTAGTTAGCTATTCCCTCTAGCTTAGCCCACCCCTCTGACTGAGCCTTAAATGTTGTATCCTAATATCCAGGCTATTAGGATCTGCCATTTAGGTACCCTCTTTATGTGTGGATAATATAAATATTGCTTTTTCTTTTACTTTATATGTTCCTCTTCCCCTTCCCCCAGGTTGCATCTATAAATGTGTCTATTGTTTGTCAGTAGAGGTGTATTCAGTACTCAGGCCAAATATCTGGTACTGTAAGCTATTCAGTGGTATTTTGAAAAATACTTAGTGAGATTTCCAAATCGCATAAGGTTCCAAGACAATTTCTGGCCAGTCTGAAAGTCACTGAACTCAGATGATGTGATGGTGACACTTTCACATACTTAGAGAAAGTTCTAGGCTATAATATCTCCAACAACAACATCGCGGCACAAAATGCCACAACCAAAACATCAAAAGTAAATCACAAAGTTGGTAAAAACACAGACTACACAAATACTGACACAACAGAAAAACTATCCAAACAACAGCAGGATTTCTTTGTTTTGTGGGGGGCTCTGCCTTCCCTGGAAGCTATATAATCAACTCAGAGGGAGTGGGGAGAAACTTGGGAGAGGGGGAAATGTCTTAAAAAAGAAGTGTAAAAAAATGCACCTGGGAAACACAAATCCAGGAGAAGAGTACACAGTGGGTTGGGGGGAGATTCTAACAACAACAAAAATGGAAAGGGACCTGGGGGTAATCATATCAGATTACCTAAATGTAGGCAAGCAATGTGACAATGCAGTAAGGAGGGCTGGGGGGATACTGGGATGCATAGGGATGGGCATCACCAGTAGAAAACAGGAAGTTGTTATCCCTCTGTGCAGACAGTTGGTGAGACCTCATCTGGAGTACTGCATGTAGTTCTGGAGACCCCATCTCCACAAGGACATAGACAGGATGGGAGGCAGTCCAGAGGAGGGCAACTAAAATGGTGCAGGGTCTACACCAGAAACCATATGAAGAGAGACTAAAGGAGCTTAATATGTATACCCTCGAGGAAAGGAGGGAGGGGGGGAAATGATAGAAACTTTTAAGTACTTCAAGAGAATCAACAAAGTCCAAAAGGGTAGCATCTTTCAGAAAAAGAGATGTGCAAGAACAAGAGGGCACAATATGAAGATAGAGGGGGGACTGCTCTGGAGCAATGTGAGGAAGTATTTTTTCACAGAGAAGGTGGTGGATGCATGGAACAGCCTTCCTGATTAGGTTGTGGGGTCAAAAACAGTGGGGGAATTCAAGAATGCATGGGGCAGACATAAAGCAATTGTAGTGCGGGGTAGGGGAAAGTAGGCTGTTGGTTATCCAGGATCTGCAGCTTATCCAATAGGTAGGGAAATGGGCAGACTGGGTGAGCCAAGCGTTCCTTATCTGCCGTCAAAGTCTATGTTTCTATGTAACAAAAAAAAAGGTCTCCAATTCTCCTCCACTGCAGGAGAGAGTGCCTTGCCACTTCACCACAGAAGCAGCTCAGCCAGGCACCATAACACCTGCTTTGATATCCCTTCCCCACTACTGTTTTCCCTTCCTGGCTCACACGAACAGTGACAGAGGTAGGCGTAACTTCGCAACAATGTAAACCCCCTGTCGCTGTAAAGTATCCAACATTGTAAGCTGTGCTATTATTGTGGCAGTGTTTTTTAAATTATGTTCTGGCTGGACACCATAGAGAAGGGAGACCAATATCTCAGCTGTGTGCTCTGTAGTTTAATATCCAACTACAGTACTTGAGGTATACTGTCCCAAAACACTTTTTTGGCATTTTGTGATGGGTTTTGAGCACCTTATCTGTAATTTTAGGAATAAGTCACAGGGTGTGTGATTTCTTTTGTCAGACTTTTGTTTCCAAGTTGCCACAAGACAGACTTGACCTTACTGTGATGTGTAAATTTGTTTGGTCATCTGGGGCCAGATATTGAAAAGGGAGTGCAGGCACTAATGGGTGTTTGCCCACACTGTCCGGGATTTCCACGCATTTGGGAGGTGGGGTCAATATTCAGGGACCTCTTGGGGCAAACTAAACCCGTTAGCACCCAAGCACTAACATAATGGATTCAATGCAAAGAAGTGCAAAGTAATGCACCTGGGAAACAAAAACCCAGGGGAAGATTACACAATGGGGGGGAGGTAGTAACAACAACAAAAATGGAAAGGGACCTGGGGGTAATCATATCAGATGACCTTAAGGTTGGCGAGCAATGTGAGAAGGTGGTAGGGAGGGCTGGGGGGATACTGGGATGAATAGGAAGAGGCATCACCAGCAGAAAAAAGGAAGTTGTTATCCCCCTGTACAGACAGTTGGTGAGACCCCATCTGGAGTACTGTGTCCAGTTCTGGAAACCCCATCTCTGCAAGGACATAGACAGGATGGAGGCAGTTCAGAAGAGGGCAACTAAAATGGTGCAGGGTCTACAAGAGAAGCCATGTGAGGAGAGGCTAAACGAGCTTAATATGTATACCCTTAAGGAAAGGAGGGAGAGGGGGACATGATAGAAACGTTTAAGTACCTCAGTGGAATCAAAGTCCAAGAGGGTAGCATCTTTCAGAAAAACAGATGTGCAAGAACAAGGGGACACAATCTGAAGATGGGGGGGGACGCTCAGGGGCAATGTGAGGAAGTATTTTTTCACAGAGAGGGTGGTGGACGCATGGAACAGCCTTCTTGAGGAGGTTGTGGGGTCTAAAACTGTGGGAGAATTCAAGAATGCATGGGACAGACATAAGGCAATTTTTGTGGGGGGTAGGAAGAAATAGGTTGTTGGTTAAATAGGATCTGCAGCTTATCCTCTAGGTAGGGAAATGGGCAGACTAGGTGGGCCAAGCGGTCCTTATCTGCCATCAAAGTCTTTGTTTCTATATGCTGCATTCATGCAAATGAGAGGGTCCTAACCTGCATACAGGTGTAGCAGCAATTTCAATGGTTTGTGACAGCAGTAAATGGCACCCAAAGAAATGCTATTTACTGCTTCCAAAAACCTAGTCTTAACTGGGCACAAAACTCATGCCCCCTCACCATTGATGGTGGGACAGTTGTACTGCAGCTGCCCACCTCCCCGATCCAACATCTCAGTAATACATAGCATTCCCTGGTGTCTAGTGGTACCCCTCTGCACACTGCTCCATTGATGGTAATAGTGTCCCTGGTGTCCAGTGGCCCCCCACACCCATCCCATCCCTGTATATGCATGTATAAATTCACTGGTGCACTATCTGACTGAATATAGCAGCCACTGGGTCAGGCACAAATGCAGTGCAAACCTTTGTGCCCTGCTTTTGCTCATATTTGAATATCTGGGCCTGGTCCCTAGGCTTAGGTCTGTGTGTAATTGAGGAAGGCAGTTAGCCGAGTCCCCACTCACAACTCAAGTTTACATGACTGGCCCATGAGTTCACACTTTTTGTGATGCTGCTCGTCCCCATACGTTTATGGCTGTTATAAATGCAGGTTATGAGTGTGCGGCAGTTTTCAGTGGGTTATCTTGACTCACAAGGGTGCATTGTTTTGTGTGTCATCTGATTCCAAGTTTAGGTCTACAGTATATGCAGCAGAGGAAGGATAGACAGGCTGCCCCACCTGTAACTTACTGGATGTGACTTGCCTGTGCATGGGCTCTTTGTCTTATGACACCACCCCCCTGCACGTGCACTGCTGTGTGCACACAAAATGTAAGTATGTTACCATTCTTAGTGGGTAACACTTTATTCACTGAAGTATGTTTTCTTTCAGTTCCATGTATGACCAATGAAGGCAGTGGAGTGACTTTCCTTTCCTGCAGCTTATAAGAGTATGACCTGTCTGTACTGTACTTGCACCTCTTTTTGTGACACTACCTACTGTAGCATGGCTGTGCAGCTACAAATTTTAAATCTGCCACAGTTGTTAGTGAGTAAAGCTTGACTCACTACAGTGTGTTCTATAAGAGTAAGCGTATTCCCAGACGCTTAAGAATACTTATAGAATCCAGTTTAGAGATCACAAATAAGAACTTAACCGAGAGATGAGAGGGGAATAAACAAATAAAGCCTCCTTTGATTTAATGGTCTCTTTAACTGAAGCTTGTCTTGAAGAGAGAAGTAAACTAGCTAAGGACATAACTAAACTGAAGGAAGATTACAAAGTTTTAATGGACTTGCAAGAATATTAAAAAACAGAAAAAAGTAGAGAGACATTTGAAAGAATTTGAAAACAACATAAAACAGAAATAAAATGTTTCTGATGGATTTAAGGGGTTATAGAGACAATGAAAAGAATACAGTAGATAGGTAGCCTGTGATGTGGGTGACTGTACGTCGGTGACTGGTCGTATGGGGAATGGCACAATGGCGCCGACAATGTGACGACCTAGGTTTCCCTCTTTCCCGAGTTGTGCTCTCGGAGTAGGAATCCTAAGTAAGGGATGTGGGGAAGCGAAGCCCCCATGAGGTGGACGCGGGGGCTTATTAACAATATACTGTTTTTCAGTCGCCTGGTAGTTTTGTGCCTCCGTCGGACACCATCCTGCAGTCGCCTTTGTCACATAGCACCCAGTAGAAGAGGATATCAACAAAGAGGGGAATACTCTGACTCAGAAAGTAGTGGTAACTATAATAGTGAAAGTTATAGAAGACAACAGGTGACAAGGTAACAGGGTGGAATCCTGGAGGGGGGCAGTAAGAATGACAAGAGATCTGAGAAAGCTACAGGATTGGTCTATGGTATGGCACCTTGATTTCAATGTGAACAAGCATTTGTCAATGCCGAATGTAATCTTGCTGGTGCTGGCATTGGCATTGGTAGTGCAGAAGTTAGAGAGATGCAAAATAGGAAGGGCAGTGAAGTATTGAACTGACGCAAACCCCACCCCTACCCAGCAGAGACTGACAGGCACTGGGGTGTGACTTTGGGTTACTGGCCATAACGCTCATGCTATTTCACTTCACCCTACCCTGCAGACACCGACATATGTCACGGTGTGCCTTGGGGTCTTCGGGCCTTATGCTCACCACATGCCATAAGGAAATACACTGAGATGGGTGCACTATAGGAGAATAGGGTGAACTTTGGGGATGAAGAGTCCAAGGCACACCTCGATGCCTGTCAGTGGGTGCAGGCTGGGGGTCAAATGGCGTGAGCATTACAGATGAAAATCCCAAGTCACACTCCTGATGCCTGTCAGTCTCTACAGGGTGGGGCATCACAGTTGGAAACCCTGATGCCCCAGGCATTTGGTTATTTTCACTCCAAATTTTCAACATGGGCTTTTTGTGACCCCACCTCATAAATAGTGGCATTATTAGTTCATTAGCCAAAAGGTGATTTTGCACCATTTGGCACCACAAGTGTGAAAACACATTTCGGGCAGGATGTGAAAAATTACAGCTGTACTGTTTGTGTAAAAAAATATTCATGTTGAAAATCTGGAGTGAAAATATGGAAAAGTGGTGAAGTCACAAGCGTGCATAGAAACTGGGCAACAGACGCCTGTAACGCAATTATTTTGGAGCTTTTTTAACCAAATTTTCAACAGAGGCATTTTGGGACCTCTGCTGATGAACATGACAGCTGTACCACTCATAAGGATGTCTCAAGAAATGGCAATGTAGAAAATCTGAAGTGAAAATAGTTTAAAAAAAAAATCAAAGTTACGAGTATGTGTGCAAACTGCGTAATGCACGCTCTTAACACAGTTATTTTTGGGAATTTTTTCACCAAATTTTCAATATCAGCATTTTGGGACCTCTGCTCATGAACAGTGACACTGTGATTTTCTTAGTCTGTCCCGAACATTTATTTCCCACAGCGACCGCGACATTGTGTGCCAGATGCGCAAAAAACACATTTTGGGCAGGATATGAAAAATGGCAGCTGTACTTTTCATGAGGAGGTATGAAAAATGGTAATGTTGAAAATCTGGAGTGAAAACATTAAAAATTCTCAAAGTTACGTGCATGCGTGGAAACTGCGCAATAAACGCTCATAACACAGTATTTTTTTGGAATTTTCTTCACCAATTTTGCAAAATAGGCTTTTTGTTTCATTAATCAGTCCCAAAAGGTGATACCGCGCAGTGAACACGTAATCACCTTTTGGGGCCCAATAATGAAATGACAGTGACTGATTTAATGAGGTGGGGTCCCAAGAACCCCATGTTGAAAATGTGGAGTCATAAGTCAAAAAATGGCCACAATATCCACCTAAGTTGAAACTCCCCATTGATGCCATTATACAGCTTACCAGCATTTCTTCAGTTCGTAGTCGACTTTGAAGAGTGCAGACATGTTCCCTCCATCAAGATCATCGCACTGGGCTCTGGACATAAGTAGGGGTGAGGGGGTGGGGAGCTGGGGCACAGAGGGTGCTTATGGTTGGGGAGGGGGCCCGCCAACAGTGAGGGACTGTTTTCTTCTTTCAGGTTAAAAAAAAACCACCAACATGGACTTTTTTTTCTTTACAGGTATTTGAAACAATGTTGGACACACTGGCTCCCAGTGTGGCTCACAATAGGGGTGGGTGGGGGCAGGAAAATGCTGACACAGCCAGCTTCTGAATACATGGAGGCACACTGGGGTGGGCTCTAAGTATGCCACACAATCTTGGGGGTAGGGGTTTACACATGACGACAGAGGGATTAGGCACTCCTGAAGTCAGCTTACTAGTGTTTGCAAGAGGTGGATGGTGGAGCTGCCACCATGTTTATTATGTTACACCAGGCAAGGCACTTCACAGAGGTGTGTCATCAATGCCACTGCATGACAAACTTGTCTCTGATTGCAGCAATGAAATCATTTCAAGTTGGTGGCACTGAAAAATACTTGTGTCACTGCTAGTATGCTCTCTAATTGGTGAATGAGGGATGCACCTTCTAAAGCGTACCCTGCATTCTCCAAAACTGACACACTTCTGCATTTCTCCTACTGATCTCCTACTGTCACAACATGTTGCTTGTGCATGTGCAAGACAACATAAAAAGTAGAAAATAATGCACTTGGGGTACAGGAAACCAGAAGGTGAATACAAAATGGAAGAAGTGATACTGACAATAACCAAGCAGGCAAGAGACCTTGGTGTAATTGTCTCGAATTACTTTGAAGTAGCTAGGCAATGAGAAATGTGTACAGTTCTGGAGACTACATCTACAGAAGGATGTGGACAGAGTGGAGGCGGTCCAGAGGAGGGCAACTAAAATGGTGAGGGGCCTGCAACATAAGACCTATGAGAAGATACTGAGGGAACTCAATATGGACTCCCTGGAGGAAAAAGAGTGTGAGAGAGTGAGAGAGGGGACATGATAGACACATTTAAATACATAAATGGGATGAATAAGGTGCAGGAGGGGAGTCTTTTTCAGAAGAAGATGTCCTCAAGAATGAGACAGCGTGGTGGGAAGCAGGAGGGGAGTAAATTCAGGAGGGATTCAAGAGTGGTGGACTCCTGGAATGGGTAGCTAGCTGAGGTAATTGGGGCTAAAACAGTGGAAGGATTCAAAAAAAGCATGGGATAGGCATAAGAAAATCTTAGTGGAAAAGGAACAAGGTGTTGGTAGAAGAACTGGAGATCATGTAAGATCTCTAGGGATACTGTTGGCAGGTTTAAATGGGCAGACTGGGTGGACCAAGCAGTCTTATCTGTCAAGAAACTTTATGTTTCTAAGACAGAGTTAATTCTTAGAGGGGATCACTACACAGGACCCATTAGAAGAGACCACCAACAGGGGCATGGACAGAAAAACTGGGTGGTACAACCTACAACCAAGAGCAGAAACACATTATGGTTTCATAGGAGGAGGCAGAGGAGGACAAGATCAAATGGGAGGCTACCAGTCCAAGCATAGATACCAGTGACAGGGCAGAAGAAGGCAATAAACTTTAATCTGAGCAACAAGATTTTGAGTGAACGCGATATGGCTGTTTTAAGTAAGGGGATTTCTTTTATCCCCACAACTACATTAGATGAATTTGCACTCCTAGTGGATATGGAAAAATTCTACAGAACATTGAGATTGGCTGTACATTTTGACAGTACAAGAGAAGTCCATACGAACCCCACTCAGGCAGCATTAAAAAGGGCATTAAACATTAAATACAACATTAACCCAGCAAAAGGAGAATCACACTCAGTAGAAACATGCATTAATCTTGTAGAACAAGATATCAGGAATTTCATTGAAGAAGGAAGACACAAAGAAGACAATACTTACAGGAGAGGAGTACTCAGCCATCAAATAATTCGAAGAAGATAAAAATATTGTCATAAAACTAACAGACAAAAGTACGGGCATTGTGATCTAGGAATATAAAGGTGACAGACTGTCTCAGACAGTTAGAAAACAGTGGCAACTACAGGAAAATACAAGATCCTACAGAGGATATACTTTCAGATATTAAAGGAAGACCAGAGTTTTTCAGAGACAGAGGGTGGATTACAGAATGGGAGGAAGACAACTTGGTGAAAAACAAGCCTCCAAATACCAAATTTCTATACCATCCTTAAAATTCACAAAAATGCAGCCAAACCCTCTGGTAGGCCCATAGTCTCGGGATTGGGTCTGTACTGGAGCCACTGGCAGTTTTATTAATCTCCTCATCACAGACATGTCTACATACATTTAGTACACCATTCATTTCATTACTACTATAGAATACTTAGACAGTTCTACTTTTATAGGCATAGGATTTAACTGACAACAGGAACTTCCTGTTTGGGAGCAGGAAGGGAGTGATCATACAGGCACAAAAGACTCACTATCCTAGAAGGAAAAGAGTAGCTCATCATCCCCCCAAGCTGCTGGAGGTCTGACTCTGAACAAGTAAGAGGGAGACTACTGAGGAATATAGGAACTTCCTGTCCCAGAACAAGAAAAGAAGGAGCTTTAGGGGCATGAAGGCAGTAGGAAAGTAGGGAGAAAAAAATATATATATATAACATTAAAAAAGTAAATAAATAAACAGAGAGAGGAAAGAGTAAGCATACAAAACGACAGTTGAGGGGCCACAAATAAGACATGATGGGAGTGGTGCAGTGCAGTAGCTGTGGAGTGGCTGTCTTCCAAGAGACATTCTGGAGGATGCGGTGTTGTCTCATCAGCAGGCACTTCTCTGGGCTGAGGGAGGGGGTTGCTCATCTCCAGGCTGAGTTGGCCAGGATTTGGGGGACCTCCTCTCCCACCCAGGGCCCACCAGGGTTGACGCCGCTGCCTCAGAGGTTGCCAAGAAAGAGCAGTGGTTGGACCACAGCGGGCTCAGGGCGGGTTAGGGTGGTGGAATAGAGTCACATCCCTCTAGTTGTACCTCTCCACAATTGGATGCCATTCTAGCAGACTGTGGTTCCTCTATGGAGGCACCCACAGTGTAGACCAAGGAGGATATTGGGAACCTCCACAAAGGAGACCTACAGGAGGGTGGCATGGTACTCCACAGGGGAAGGAAACAACTCCTGTTGGGGGACTCCATTGTTAGGAGGGTAGAACTGGGGGGGAAGGGAAGTAAGGTGCCTGCCTTGCACCATGGCTAGGAGGAACAGGGAGCGAATCCTCAGGATCACGGCAGCAGCTGCATGGGAGAGGGAGCTGGATGTCATTGTCTACCTAAGGACAAATGGTCTGGCTGGGAAAGGGATCAGAGCAGTGTAGGAGGAGTTTGTGAGGTTGGGGAGAGGCCTTAGACAAGCAGCATGCACTGTAATCTTCTTGGAGGTGCTGCATGCCTATGGCATGGGTGAGGCTAGGGTGCTCTGCACCATGAAATTCAATCAATGGTTGAAAAACTGGTGCAGAGATCAGGGTTTTGGCTTCATTGGGGACTGAGGGTCCACCTGGAGGAATGCAGACCTATACTGGTGCAATGGTCTGCATCTGTCAAGGAGGGTAACCATGATCCTAGGTACTAGGTTTAAATGCTTCATTGACAAGCATTCAAACTAGCCAAGGGGGGAGTCACTGAAAAGCAGCAGGGAAATCCTAGCCCCCCCCCCAAAAAAATCAGGGCAGTTAGTGAGGTAAATACCAGGATAGAGAAGTCGATAAGGAGAAGGTCTAGGGTAAATGGGGGAAAAGGCAAAGGCAGTAAGGACAAGGGTGGGGCAAAAAGGGGTAAGATTATCACAAAATGGAGGATAATGAGTACCAGTGCCCGTAGTCTAGGTAACAAGCTCCCTGAACTGGTGGCCTTGATGGAAGAGGGACACCAGGATATCATGGCTGTCACAGAAACATGGTACACAGAGAACCATGACTGGGATGCCAACATACCAGGGTACATATTCTACAGGATGGACAGAAATGGTAGATGGGGAGGAGGAGGAGTAAATCTCTATGTAATGGAAGGGATCAAAGCAATGGAACTAAAGGGTAAACAGGGAGGAAAGGAGGCACTGTGGATCACCCTGGAGACTGGAAATGGCACCACAATCCACATGGGGTTGTATTCAGACCCCTGTCTCAGGGGGAGGAAATGGACAAGGAAATGATGGAAGGCATCCTTGGGATGGCAGAGAAAGTGGAGATATTTTTGATGGGGGACCTGAATATACCAGATGTTAACTGGAGCACTTTTGCTGCAGCCACATCCAAGAGCAGAGTCATTCTCAATGCCCTACAAGGGGTATGCCTCAGTCAGCTAGTGTTGGAACCCACTTGGGAGGGAGCAATCTTAGACCTGGTACTCTCAAACAAGGATGGAGAGAGGATCTCAGATCTAGAAGTGGGTAACCATCTGGGAACAAGTGACCACCAAACAGCGTGGTTCACGATAAACACAGCCACAGAGTCAAGCCACACAAAAGTGAGGGTACTGGACTTTAGGAGGGCTGACTTTGTCAAAATGGGAGAGTGCCTCAGAAAAGCACTACCAAACAAGCAAGAAGGAGGGGTGGAGGAACAATGGGGAAACATAAAAACTGCCATCAGAGAGGCAACAAGCCTTTGTGTGAAGCAAATAAATCAAAACGAAAGAAAAAAACACTATGGTTCTCAAAAGAGATGGTGGGGAAGGTTAGAGAGAAAAAGATTGCATTCACGAAGTATAAGGAAACACAAAAGGAGCAGGACAATGAACTATACCAGTTAAAACAGAAGGAAGTGGGGAAGGCAGTCAGCATAGCAAAGGCCCAAACCGAGGAAAAGATAGCCAGCTCGGTTAAGGGGATAAAACATTTTATAGGTACATTACAAAGCAAAGAAAGACCAAGGGAGGAATAGAGAGGCTTAATAAAGGGGAGGGTGTGTGGGCAGAGAGAGGAAGTTAAAAAGCAGGGATACTGAATGAATACTTCTGCTCAGCATTCACAAAAGAAGAGGAGGGGGAGGTAGCTAGTCCAATCAATAGAAGCACTCTGGATAGGGGGATCAATACCAGTCCTCTCACAGAAGAAAGGGTTCTGAAAGAACTCCTAAAACTGAAGGTGGACAAAGCAATGGCACCTGACGGGATTCACCCCAGAATTGTAAAAGAACTAAGGGGAGAGCTAGTGACACCACTGACTACCTTTCTTAACAAATCATGGGAAGATGGTGTAGTACCTAAGAACTGGAGGAGGGTGGATGTGATTCCCCTTCACAAAAGTGGGAGCAAAGCAGAGGCAGGAAACTATAGACCTGTTAGCTTGACCTCAGTGGTAGGAAAAATGATGGAATCACTTCTGAAAGAAAGAACTGTTGAGTACCTAGAGGCCAGAGGGACACAGGACCCAAGGCAGCATGGATTCACAGCGGGAAGTTCACGTCAGACAAATCTAATAGATTTCTTTGACTAGGTGACCAAAGCAGTAGACCAGGGAGGGGCTGTGGACATGGTCCTACCTAGACTTTAGCAAGGCATTTGACACAGTCCCACACAGAAGATTAATAAACAAATTAGCCACCCTGGGAGTGGGTCCCAGGGTGGTAGCCTGGGTAAAACATTGGCTAGACAACAGAACACAGAGAGTAATAGTAAATGGAGTCCACTCTGAAGACAAGGGGGTTACTAGTGGGGTGCCACAGGGTTCAGTATTGGGTCCGGTCCTTTTTAATGTCTTTATAAGTGACATTGTAGAGGGACTGGAAGAAACATATGCCTGTTTGCAGACGACATGAAGATCTGCAACAGGGTTGATACACAGGGGGGTGGAAAGGATGAGAAGGGACTTGGCAAGGTTGGAGGAATGATCCAAAGTATGGCAGCTTAGATTCAATGCAAATAAGTGCAAAGTAATGCACTTGGGAAACAAAAACCCAAGGGAAGAGTACGTTCTTTCTATCCCTTATGTATTCTTACCCTGGTATATGAAGTTCTGCACAGCTCTTTCTTCTGTTGCCCCCCCACCACCGTTTCAGAACCTTTCTAATGTGAGGTATGGAGAAACACAATAGTTGTTTAAAATGAGTATTTCATTTCATTTGGATATGGGAATTGTAAGCGCTCAGTTATATCCATGGTGTGGGTCTTGTAATGACCCCTTTATGTATGCAAACCCTCATATGGTCTTGGTTTGCATCCCATTTAGCATTAGGTACCCCTTTAGTCCCCTCCTTGTAAATATATGGAATAAACTAGAGCTGCTTTACAGGCTAGTTGTTCTGTGGAAACAATGTAAATGCAGCCCCAAAATGTTTGCATATAAAACCCCTTTAAAATGTCTTTCAGCCTGTTTGCTGTAGAAAATGGGTATTTCTGGTTTGAAACTCATTCTAAATGGCAGCAGTAACACACAAAGCACTTCCTATTGAGTAAATAAATAAACAGCCTGCATTTTACACAATTTGCAGCATACAAAAAGGAATTAATTCAGTAGAAATTACAAAACAACTGATTCATGACCTAAACAAGCTACAAAAACAAAAGAAGGCCTGTAAAAACAAGTTGTACAACACTGTGGTTTGTTTGGCCTTAACCCCACCCCTTTCTCTGTTAAACAAAGGTTAAATAAAAGTGTTTCTTTTTGTGTTTTTACTTTAGTTAAAATACTTCTAAAAGTGGATTGAATGCCTTTAATTCATTCTATTGGAATAAATTTATAAAACAAACAAATGTTTCCCTCATAAAAGGTTACCTGCTTCTGTGTGTGGAGTCTCACTTCCTATCCTGTACTATAGAGCTGGCCGGCTGGTCAACTCCCATATTTAAAGGCACAGTACTAGGAGGTGGAGTTACTACTGCAGTGTTTGAAACTAAAATTTTATTAACCAGTTGTTGTTTTCATAAAGTGATGTTGACAACATTACAACTTAAAAGGAAATGTTATTCTGAGCTCAGAAATGAAAATAGATTTATTTTGCTGTTTAAAGATAATTTTGAAAAGCATAGGGAGGAGTTAAACAAGTCACATTTTCTCCTTTTGGTATATAAGCCTTGGTTTTTATTCAGTTCTGTAGATAGCCTGGTGGGGTACAGATGTACTCTGACCACACACCCCAACCCCAACCCCAACCCCAGGTAATTTATGTTTATTTTGAAGAAGTTATTATGTTATTTAATTTTTTTGTCTGAAGTTCGCAGTAATTGTCCAACTTCAATAAAATTTTTGCTTCTAAGTATCTACAACTGTGAAACAGCGTCGTCCTTACAAACCCACACCTCACACCAATCATGCATAGAGGATCTGTCTGTAGCTAGGCATTTGGGTGACTAACAGCTATTACTGCAAACTCAGAGCTGAAGTGTAACAGAGTATAAATGATGATGACACCATCCAATATGGGCTGTTGCTGTGCTGTAGTCACTGCTGCAGAAGTCAGTATGAAAAGTAAGAGGGAACTGGGGACTGGAGAGACAGCACTGAGTCATGTACGTATGTGCGTACAATGACCCCAAGTACCAACCATCCAGTTCACTGCATGCCATTTAGCAAGCCTGCAAACCACATCTGTTCTGCCAGTTAACAATCAGAGCAGCCATGGCTTGTCACTGAGAAATCTGGAGACTCATACAGGCCATTGACCTGGGCAACACCAACAGAAAACAAATACTGTAAGTGTTGTAAGTCAGTAAGAGTGCAATTCATTACTGAGGAATACCAGGCATGATGTCCCTTGTACATCCACCAGCACAACATCCATCAGGCATTGAAATCTCCTGGGACCATTAAACAAGCCAAACAACATGATGTTAAATTCAAACAGTCCTTGTTTGGTTGTGAATACAGTCATCTGACAGTCATAGGGGCAAACCTCTGCTTGCTAGTACCCACTAGCCAAGTCCAGGGTGAAAAAGCAGCAAGCCTTTGCCAACAGATTGTGGGTGTCATCAATTAGAGATAGTGGGTATGCATCTTTTGTGGTAACCCCACTCAGGCAGTGATAGTCCACACACTCCCACACACCCTCATCCTTCTTCCACTCCAGGACTACTGGTGAAGCCTATGGGCTTGTAGAGGGCTGAATAACTCCCTGGTCATTCATGTGTTGCAACTGTTCTTCAAAATCCTTCTGATAATGGAGTGGGATCCTTCACATCCTTGTTTGATTGGACAGATGTTTGCAGTCAATCCAGTGCTTGGTTAGCCCGCAACATCCCAGGTCATGATCCCCAAACTGAATACATCAGTGCATTCCCACACAGCAGTCCAAGGTGCTCATATCTGCTCTGGTGACAGTTCTCATTTCTTGTGTTGGAGTTTTTGAGAGGAGATCTGTTCCGCCCAACCTGGTGCTTGTTCTTCTGTTAGGGTTCTTGGGGTTCTGGTTTGCAAACCTTGAACTGTGGTTGATTCTTTAGGCAATACTGTCACCTCAGAGTGGAAGGTACTGATCATCATCCCTTGGTAGATGGTCAACTCTGTCATCACATTAGCAACCCCCACTGGCACTTGTCACTCTTTTACTCTGCTCATTGACTGAGCTATGAGGAATTTATGACTTTCTTTTTGAAGGGGTTCCACAAGCCCTTCTCAGTCTTTAGCCTCACCTCCTCTGACCTGGCCAAGGATCAGCACTTCACGTCTTGGTGGAACAGTCAAAAACCTGCTGGCCACAATCTCACACACCCCTTTCTCTTCACTGTCAGATGTCATGGAAAACTTCCTCCCCAGTACAGTACAAACACCTTTGGCAAAGTTCAATGTTGCTTTGTATTGCCGCAACCAGTCAGTCCCAAGTAGTGCAGTTTGGGTAGCATCTTTGGCCACTAAGAATTATCAGGCTAATTGCAGCTCCTTTAGTCTGACCAGTGTTTGCCACATTCCCAACACTTTGAGAGAGGTTCCATTCTCTGCAGAAACTGTTCCTTCGTAATTCCATAAGCTTTGTGAGGATCTTTTAGTTTCTCCTCCCAACACCTGAACATTCACAATGGAAACTTGTGCACTGGAATTGACCAAAAAGTTGCAGATCACCTTCTATTTCCCTGAGGACATAGTAGTCCAGTGTCCCACGGTGGAATGGATCATAATTTGCTGAGGGGCATCTCTTTGTCCTTTGTCAGACATTTGGTCCTCAACAGCAGTCCACACGACTCCAGGTTCCAATGAACCTCCCCACCGTGGACACTGTATTTCATTGTGATTCAGGACTCCACACCTCCAACATGCCCAGAATCTGTTCTTCTATTCTGAAAATTCACTGACTTAGAATGTGGCTTTCCAAAAGGTCTTTTTTGCCCAGTCAGTATCACTGATTGTAAAGTCCTTGGGGTCTCGAGCTTCACTTTCAATTTTTCAAGTTCAGTGTGCAGAGTTGTGAGAATCCCTGGCATTTCCTCTCTAACTTCTACAATGACTCCAGTGAGTTCTTTAAGGATAACAGTCTCTGGTGACACTGCATAGGCCCACACTTTGGGACTTGGAATCCTCGGAAAATCCAGATTTCACATAACCTCCAATTCAGTGGCATACTGGATTATGTTCTAGCCCTGAAGGTTTCTGTAGATGTAGTTGGAAATGGAGCTGCCCACTCGCTGCATGAGCAATGAAAGGATCTTGAGCCAGCAGGTCTTGGATGGCTGAATTAGTATGTAATCACCCCCCCTTCTGCCCCATCTAGGGGCATACCTTTATAATCACAGATGGTCCAGGCAGAAAAGGGAGAGCACTCCTAAGCACTAACATTCGATACCTGTGCACATCAGGACAGTAGAAAAACAGTTGGTCTCCTACCTGCTCAGCGTCTTCACAGCTGTGCACTTTACCTCCTCTCTCTCTCTCGCTCTCTCAGCATTTGATCTCCTCCCCAACACTGTCCGCTGGACCAGAACCTCCCACTGCACCTCCGTCTGTCTCAGAATCCCTTGTGCCCCCATCCAGGCTGGATTGAAAATTGCTACTGGAATGCAACTTGTGGAAAAATTTATTAGACTGCAAATACAGGGGGAAAAAGTAGGATTTCATTTCATTTGCCTCCCCCTACAGTCAAATAATGCACAAACACTATTTCCTCCCCAAACTGGCTTTTATTTTACACCTGTACTGCAAATGATTCCAGCGATACAGCGGTCACATACTTCACTGAAAAATAGATAAAGTGGCTCCATGGGGCTATGCAATGTTTTACAATACTGGCTGGATAAAATAAGGCAGCAGAAACCGATGGATTTTGGCAGACAAAAGCAAGGATTTTCCTCTGGCTACTATCCCTTTCAGGTGCTCTACCCAAGACTTATTTGAACTTAGACCCCTGCAATCTCCTGGCTTTTCTAGATCTGGTAAGCCAGCTTTCTCTTTTCTTTTCTTGGGTCACTTTTAAACTGGCACTCATCATCCCCCCTTTTACTCTGGCGTGGGAAAGCAAGCAGCCTTCCCCACCTGGACCCCTGGATGCTGGCCCAAACCACAGAGACATCCAGGAATTTTCCTGATGACCCAGGCCCCAACCCTCCTTCAGTGGCTGGCACTAAGGCAACACCTGCCACTGTCACTCAGTTCTACCTTACCACACCATGGCCCCAACTCATTCCAGGGATTCCACTGGTCTTCCTTCCTCAGGGGTCCCTGCCATGCCTACATCCCTGCTTCTCCTCCTGTGCTTAAATTAAGCTCCAGCATGGGGAACTATTCTCCAAGGTCCGCCATTTTCAGCCTGTGACCCACCCAGACCTCAATGTACCAGCACCCCAGAATCTGTCCCTCCAAACAGGCCCCCTGTTTTTGGATGAAAGGCTCCCCAACTCCCTTGGCCCACCCCAGACTGTCCTGACACACCAGGTATGAGGGGAACCACTGCCCCCAGCTCCCCTCCTGAGAGGGCCCTGCCACTGCCCTCAAAGCCCTAGCGACCTGGGAAATAACACACACAGGCTTCCAAAGGGCCTCTACACTCTATGGTCTTGCTAAAGCCTCCTACTGCCCTAGCTCCCAACAATGGAGGACCTGGCTACCTGTGTCCCCACAGAGCTCCATACCCCCACTACTCGTCGACCATGGCACATGGAAAAGCTGTCCTAACTGTACTTTTTTGGGGGGTTTCCCCCACTGGCCCTCCTGAACCAAGATCCCTGATTTGCTCACCTTGTGTGCTCCTTGCTCTACTCTTCCAGACTTCCCCCTCCAGCCCCAAGCCTAATGCCCGGGCTGGAAAAGGCTCTGATACTTCCTGTCTGTCCCCTTATAAACTCTTTAATCCCACTTTCTGCTGCTACCTTGAGGTGTCCAGAGCAGTCTCCCCACAGCACTAAACCTATTTCTTAGCTCGGGGGGGGGAAGAGGGGGAAAGGGATGCCTAAAAGTGGGAATATAAGCCACTCATTTACAGGGGGCTTACAAGTATCTGGAAAGGCCTTGACTACCAGACACCACGTGACTCTTTCAAAGTCTCAAGCAGATTCCCCTTTTCTCTCCTTCTATTGAAAAAGTTATTTCTTGATCAGCACATTCTGGAGGCTGATGGGACTGTTTCATGGCCACTAGCACAACAGTATAATTTTGTTTAATGTCAGACTCCAGTCACCAATGCACTTTATGGGCTTTTACCTGAAACAAAAGTCCTATACATTTTTCCTTATCTGCTGCATCCCATTCCTTCAACTCAGCTGCAAGCTTAAATTGCTCCAACAAATCAGTCCACTCCCAATTCTGTCCATCAAAAGAATTGGACATGAAGGCAGGCCGTCTCACTCTTCCTCCTGCCTGAGGTAATTATGGGCTAGCAGCACCCCCCCCCCCCAATTTGGACATGTTTAATTTTAGGTGCAACACAAAATAACATTTCACACTGTAAGTTCCTCTTTTACCAGGCAAACTTGTTTGCTCTGCATCCCAGCACTACCACCAGTTTGTGACAGACCTTATGGCAAGATGTGTCTGGGCTGTACATGTGGAGCTGCCACCACCTTTGGTAAACCAGTGCCATTTCGTAAATTGCAGTTCAGGGGCTAGTACTGGAGACACTCCAATCGACCAAGCCAGAAGGGCTTCAGCTCCTGGTGGGCTCAGTAAGGAAACCACTAATTTCTCCAACACATGGGGAGTCAATCACCAGCTCAAGTTTAATGGAATAACACAGCTTTATTAAAAACTAACCACCTACAAGATGAGGTTTAGTGCACATGTTATCTTTAAACATGGCCCTCTTAGGTGCTCTCCTAAGCAGGCCAGATCTATCCCTTCCCACCTGGTACCAGGTTGTAAACAGACACAAATAGGAGCTCCCTTAACTCAGTCCCTGGATATCACAGGTGTAGAATCACTGCAAGCCCATAGATGTTGCCACGGATTGGCTGGCATTGGTGAACTTTAAACAGAGTAATGTGTGCAATTAGTCAAATCTCCCAGGCCATGCAATTGCTTAAATGGCAGAAAACCACTCAACACAGGGTATTAGTAATCCAAATTGTGAAACACTGTGAAACAACAGGTGCTGTCCCTTGAAACAATATGACACTGCAGTGTACTTACCATACCTCTCAACTGTACCACATTACGAGGAACGTTCCTCATTTTACTTCATAAAAGCTCCCTGTTCCACATTGTGAGGACTTGTTCCACATTCAAAGTCAACATTTTAAAGCAAAAATCCATAGTAAATGATGCAAAAAATATATTATTCGATTAATAACAGACTTTCTGAACATAAATGCAACATTTTAACAATGTTTTGAGCTTCTTCGGTAAAGATTTGATTAAGTGTTCCACATTTTGCCCATTTGTTCCACATTTTGACAGGCAATGTTCCACATTTGGAGGACAAAAGGTTGAGAGGTATGGTACTTACAGTTCCCAGACCCAATGTCTTCTCCTGATGCAGCAGGCCACTGGATCTCTGCTCTCTTAGGGTGTCTACTATGCAAGAGGCTTTCTGCTTCCGCTTCATGCTGAACTAGCTACCACTCTTCCAATCTCCTTCCACTTGTTTTGGACTGCAGAGACCCTAATCTGACCCTTACATATCCTGGCTTCCAACCCCTTAAGTCAGAGACAGCCCAACACCATGCTGTAGTGCCTGCTACAGGAGCTGGATCAGCAGCCCTGGGTCTTTTTCTCCATGTTTCATCTTCAGCATCACCCTCTTGCTGGCTTGCATGCAGTTGCCATTCTCTTCTTCTCCAGAGTGTAGCAGCTCTGTTTAGTTTCCTGTCCACTTTTGAGGCTTTGGATGTACAGCTTGCAGCCGCTCCCAGCACAGCAGACCTTTCCACCACAAGATCACTGCTAGAGCTGCCCTCCTCCAGGACAGTCTTGCCTTTATTGGCCCAGCTCAAGGCTGTCTTATTTTGTGTCTGGGGCTGTTACTCCAGAAATGTGACAGCTCACAGGACACAGAGCAGGTGCCAGAACCATGATGTCCCTGCTTTTCCCAGAAGTCTCCCAAATTCCCTTCTCCTGCTAGGTTTCTGAGCGCGGGGGTGGTACTGATAGTGAATTGTTGTGAGTGCTCTGAATGGTACATGACCAGGGTTCGACCTTAACATTGCTGTACTAGCCCCAAACCTAGTGCAAATTGGCCAGGGCTAGTGCAGCTAACCGCCTACTTGTCCGCCTTGACTAGTGCAGGTTTTCCGTGGCTGTTAATGAAGTTAAAAATGTCCCTACTTTAGCAGGCTGTAGTTATCATGCTGATCTACCTGATATGATTAACACTTCATTAAGAGCTGCAGGTATCTGGCAGTTCAAGAACAGGATCCCACAAAAGGCTCAATGTGTGAGTACTTTTCACTCCACTGTCAGAATTTCAGCTAGTGTCCAGGGTGTGATCAAGAGTAGAAGCTGTTAAGTCACTAGCTTCTAGTTTTCTGAATGTATCTATCTGACAATTTGTCCCAAATTAGTAAGACCAGTGCTCCTCATTTCCCTACATTTTGAGTTCTGCATCCTACATTTCAGTGAGAAAATGCTAAAAGGCATCTGCTCTGCAGGTGGTGGATGTTATCCCAGCCTCACCACAGGTGCTCCCTCTCCTATTCAAATCTCTCAATCCTGTACTTTCTCTTCTTTTTATTACATTTTGAGCATCTGTATCTAATATTGACCTTCCCGCTCTACTCCTGGAACACACAAAAAATTAGCCCTTGTAAAAATGCCCTGCACACCCACCTGGCCCAAGAACTCCAATGTGTCTGCTATTCCTGACCTTTGGCCACCCCTCTACAGAACCTCATCTTCTCTCCCCCATCCCTCAACCGCCTCTTTTTCTACCTCCCCTCCTCTCCTATGAAACACTCCTTGTCAGAGCCCACCTTGCTCCCTACTCATTACCTGCATCATGCTGTCATTCCCCTTCCCCCACTCCCCTTACCTCTATCACATTTACAAAGCCCTTTTCAGCTGCTACCTTTTGATGCCCTGCACTTGCCACTAGGCATACTTCACTAATGTATGTCCCTGTAATTTAGTCTGTACTTGTTTGTTATGTTTGAGAGTATCTTCAAATTGATGTTTTGTGCTGACTGTGTCTTACATTTATTTTGACAAGGAACCTTTGTAAAAGAGTCATCCTGGCTCAAAGGTATTAATCTGCTACTGAAATAAATATATATTTCAGTGACAAAATGCTAAGAGGTATACAGGGTCTGCTCTGCAGGTGGTGGGTTTTATCTCAGCCTTAACATACCTGCTTCCTCTTCTCTCCAAATCTCTCAACTCTGTACCTTCCCTGGACAGCCCCGCAGACCATACTCTGAAATGACTATCCATAGGCCCATTGCTGCCTTTATTAGCAAATGTAGGGGTCCCCAGCTCTTCAAAATGGACCATGCCAGCCAACACCATCCATGCAGTCCCACCGATATCTTACTCAGCATGTCCCTTCATCCTAAAAACAAACTTTGGAGGTATTTATGGTATAAAATACCTCAATAAAACATATATTTTGAAAAGTTAAAATAAGCTTTCCTGGGGTGCATAGATCATCCTATATAGAAACGAGGGTAGTACAGTATCATGCCTGTGTACTGCTTACCCTGGCCTGATGAAAGGAGAATGTTTAAGAACGTTACTGTTGGGGAATAGCATGTTAAAATCAATACTTTTAAACATAAATGTTAAAGTTTTCTGTTTCCCAGTCTCCTTAAGCTTGTGTAGCCCCCTCCCCAAAGAAATCCTAGATGTGCTCCTGGCTCATTTGACACCGTATGAAAACTTCCAGAAGTGCTGGGCTCCAGCTGATCAGAGGGTGGGGTCTGAGAGTGTCTTTCTCTACCAGAATCTCTATTTATTACAGTGTGGGTGGTGGTGAGAGTTTGGTGAGGTGCATTATGATGCCAGCTATTGGGTGTGCAGAGCAAGGCCTACTTGACTGAACATTTGTTGCTGTGATATCCTCTGGTTCAGGGGGTGCAGAAAGAAGAGAGGAGGGCAAGGTACAAAACAATGGGGGGTGGGGGCACATTGTGTGTGATGGCTCTCCAGTCTTTTTTTCAGCTGGGGCCAGAAGCAATATAAGAGCAGGATACATGTGCAATAATTGGAGTATTTTCTTGGCTTGCATTGTTTCCTGTATAAGTGATCAACATTACAATTGCAGGCTGGTGCAACCATCTGTGGCCTAATGCAATTTTGAATCAACTTGTCCTGCTGGCTAGTGCAAAGAAAAGTAAAGGTTGACCCCTGTACATGACCCATACATAACCCTGTTCTCTCATTAGGTGAGCTGGTTTATCATTCATCTTTTTAAAGATGCCTTAGGCCAGAGGTCACTACTATATAAAGCTCCTTTACTGTTTAATGCACTGTTCAACAGTATCGTTGTTTAAAAAATCTTTTCGAAAATGGCTTAATGATGCCAATGAATGTACCTGTTTTTCATCATAGGTCTTGTACGGCTGGTTATTCCATTTAATATGTCCATTTTTGTTGTATTTATTCTGTGTAATGTCTATTGTAATATTCTATGTTTTTTGTACACTTGTCGCATATGAAAACGGGCAGAAATGCTCATTGTGCTTACAATATTAAAAATAAAAACAAACAAATGTTCTTCTTTACTTGCACCATTGGTGTCATTTACCATTTATGACAGGAAGAGGGAAATTGCATGTTGTTGGGGGAGGGCTGTGGTGTAAAACCAGAAGGTGATATGGGAAATTAACCAAAAAGTGAGGAGGTAGAGAGGTTCTGCATCCCGGGGGACAGACCCTAAACTAGAAAAGGCCCACTTTAATTCTCTGGGTGGTGGCACTACACTAATGTTTACTTGTTAACCCCCACCATTGTAATCTAGGAGAAAGAACCCAGGCTTCTACTACTTCACACATCTTGAGGCAACGAGAGTGTCACTGCCTGACAACTCAGTTACACAATGACACACACATGAGAACTGTCTGCCTGAGAAACTGCCACTCTGCTTCCATGGGGGAGCTCACATTAGAGCCATAAAAGAAGGGCCAAAATTGTACTTCAAGACACCAGACTTTTCTTACTGATACCTTTTGTCTTTAATTATATGGCAACAGAGTCAGTACAGTACATTCATGACATAAAACATCTAAATGTAATTATAAAACAAGGTTTGGAAAGAAAATATTCTGATTGTGCAACAGCATTCTAAAAATGGTCAGGTTAGCATCTGGAAACCCTCATGTACATCCTGTAGATACATAGATATAAGATGCTTACAGACAGAAAAAGACTCATGGTCCATCCAGTCTGCCCAGTTTCTATCTAGGCTCTCACCAGTAAAGCACTGGTCAGGCCTCTAGCAGATCAATCATCCTTTAGTTCTTTTGAGCTAACCATCTATCCCCATTAGCTCCACCTCCCATCATTCTCAACAGTCCAATGTGTCTATCACATCCTTCTTGAAACTGACCACTGACTTTACATCGACAGCTCCTCTGGTAGATGATTCCATTTTAATACCACTTTTTCCATAAAGACGTATTTCCTCATGTCCTTCCCAAATTCTCCCCACCAGCTGGGTGGGTCAGAAGTTGGTCAACTGGGTGGCAAACTGGTTGACGGGCAGAAAACAGAGAGTGGTGGTAAATGGTATACAGTCAGAAGAGATGCAAGTCACAAGTGGGGTACCTCAGGGATCAGTCCTGGGGCCAGTCCTCTTCAACATCTTCATTAGTGACCTTGCAGATGGACTAGAGGGTAAGGCTTGTCTGTTTGCAGATGATACCAAGATCTGCAACAGAGTAGGTGATCCAGATGGGTGGGCAGAATGAGAAGAGATCTGGATCAACTAGCAGAATGGTCAGAAGAGTGGCAACTGGGATTTAATGCAAAGAAGTGCAAAATCATGCACATAGGGAAGAGAATCCTGAAGCCACCTATAGGCTGGGAGGGAGTTGCTAGCAGTCACAAAGGAAGAAAGAGACTTGGGCATCATCATCACTGATGACCTAAAATCATCCAAGCAGACCTCTAAAGCAGTAGGTAAGGCTAGGGGGGTGTTAGGGTGTATTAGTAGGGGTATCACAAGTCGTAAGAGGGAGGTAATAATCCCTCTGTACAAGACACTGGTTAGGCCCCATCTGGAGTACTGCGTGCAGTATTGGAGGCCACACCTTCACAAGGACATTAACCAAATTGAGGCAGTCCAGAGAAGGGCAACCAAAATGGTGCAGGGACTGCATCAGAAGACATATGAAGACAGATTAACGGAGCTCAATATGTATACCCTTGAGCAAAGGAGGGAGAGAGGTGATATGATCGAGGCATTCAAACACCTTAAGGGCATAAACAAGGTGAAAGAGTCTAACATGTTTAAATATAAGAAAAATAGCAGGACAAGAGGACACAGCATGAGATTAGAGGAGGCCGATTAAGGGGAATGGAGAAATTCTTTTTCACAGAAAGGTGGTGGATGGATGGAATGGCTTACCACAAGAAGTGGTGGCTATGAATACAGTGCAGGGCTTCAAACAGGCATGGGATAGGCATAAGGGAGCAATACAAATGACTATGAATAGATAGGCCACTGACAGAGCAAAGGCCGATGGCACATTTATAAGGTAGAAAAAGAAATGGGCAGACTGGATGGGCCTTGCGGTCCTTATCTGCCGTCAACTTCTATGTTTCTATGTTTCTATGTTATAGTTGCGGTCCCTTGGAAGGAACCCCTCGCTAAGCTTAAACTGTTGCTTACCGTCCACCCTATTCATACCCTCCATTAATAACAACTCCTTTCTTTCCTTGCCTGCAGCTAATACATATCGAGGTAGGACAGTTTTTTGTCATACATTCTTATCTGCTGGTCATTAATCATTTTAGCCACCCTTCTCTGGATCAACTCCAGGCAGTCCTTGTCCTTTTACCTCCTCCTTCTTCTGAGATGGCCCTACCTATGCATCCCAGCACTAAAGCTACCAACTTTCTGAGGCCGAAAACTGGGACAGTCCATCCTGACCATGCCCCCCCCCACCATGTCACTCCCACGGGCACTGCCGCAGACAACGCCGTGCACAGTCAGTTACATTTTGCTGCTTGCTCTGGCCATGTCACCCCACAGTAACACCAGTAGCAAACATTAAAATTAAAACAATATATCATTCTGCTACAGCAAGTTCCAAATCATGATGTACAGAAAGTTCATTAGAAGCAAACCTACGTTCAGTTGTGATCAGACATTCGAGCTGCATGTATTGCTCCTCCTGACAGTCCCCTTCCAACCCATTTACACTCACCTCATATGCTGAGTAAACTTCATGTCAGTGACTCCTACCACCACACCAGATTGTTTTCACACACACCTCTACAGCTGATCAGGTTCAGGTACCTTAGTTCCCTGCTGCCAGTCTCTTCTTTGTCTGGAGTTCCTTTAAGCTGCTGGCAAGCAGACCTCAACATATGCTTGTTTGCACTTCTACCCAGTAATCTAACAGGAAGGAGCATGCTTTACTGTGCTCCCACTGACATGCTTGCAGTGCAACACAGGCGCCGGGGTTGAAGTTACAAACTGCTGTCCAGCCTGAACAGTGCCGAAGTGGTGCTGAAATAATTGTCACTCACGGATTAGCGGTCAGCAAACAAAACAAGCATTTGTCAATGCCGAACGTTCACTTGCAGGTATTTGCAGTGGAATTTGGCACTTGGACATGGCTTAAAAAAAATCAGTGACAAAGAAGTACAAGCATTTGTCAATGCTGAATTTTGCTTGCTTCTATGTGCTGTTTAGGTATTTGGAAGTCACTGGAGTGCAAATATTGAAAATTCGCGAACTTACGAGTGTGCGTAGGAACTGCGCAACGCACGCTTGTAAAACAGTCATTTCCAGGAATTTTTTCACCAAATTTTCAACATAGCCATTTTAAGACCTCTGCTCATGAACAGTGTCACTGTGATTTTCTTAATGTGTCCCATACATTGAGTTCGACACCGACTCGCCCATTGTGCGCTACATGGCGGAACACATTTTGGGCAGAATGTGAAAAATGACAGCTGTACTGCTCATAAGGAGGTGTGGTAAATGGCAATGTTGAAAATCTGGGTTAAAATATTGAAAATTGAAACTTACGGTGTGGTAAGACTGCATATGCGCTCGTAAAACAGTCATTTACGGAATTTTGCACCAAATTTACACATGGGGTTTTGGGACCCCCTTCTCATGAATGATATCACTGTCATGGTGTTATTCTGGCCGAGAAGGGTGATTTTGTGCAGTGACTGCACAGTGACTGCGAAATCACCCTTCGGGCCCGAATGACGCCATGACAGTGACATCATTCATGAGAAGGGGTCCCAATGTTGAAAATTTGGTGCAAAATTTCCAAAAAATGCCTGAGATATGCAATAAAGTTGAAAACCCCCATCTAGTCCATTATACAGCTTACCGGCATTTCCTCAGTTCGCGGTCGGCTTTGAAGAGTGCAGACGTCTTCTCAGTCCACCGAAGATCATCGCACCAAGCTCCGGAGGTAGCATGGGTGATGGGGTGTGGGGAGGCGGGTGCACAGTGGGTGGGTGCGGGTTGCGGAGGGGGCCTGGGAGAAGCGCTGTGGGACCGCTTTCAATTTACAGGTTAAAAAAAACAGACAACGTGGGACATTTGCCATGCTGGGTGGGCTCCTCAGCATGGCAGAAAGATGGCTGGGGTGGAGCCGACGGGGATTGGGCACCCCTGCCGGCAGATGATGCGGATTGTTGGCCACGCTAGGGTGGGCCCAGCGTGGCGCAGGAGCAAAGTGATTTGGGGCGGTGAGGTGATGTGGTGTTGTATGACAGCGTGGTCTTTGAAGAGAAGACCACCGCTTGCTGCACAGCACCTGCATCCGATTGGCAGGATCGCCACGCCTGCTCAATGGAGCAGGGGATTGCAGGAGAGGCACACCCAAAGTATCCCATTCTCCCAAGACGTTCCTTGCGCATGCGCGCAAGCGAAAGTAAAAAAAAGGTACAAAACTGGGACAAGTAAACAAAAACTGGGACAAAAGTGACATTTTGCAAAACTTCTGGGGACACTGAGACATGCTCATCAATCAATCAATCAATCAATCAATCAAAATCTTTATTTAGTCAGGCGAACATCATTGAGCGTAGCTCATTTACAAGATGGACCTGAGTGGTCATACAAATCAGAGTACAAGTATTTTTTTTTTTTTACATGGACAAGAAAATAACATAAACAATAGTACAATGACATAAAATGATAGTAAACAAAAATTTACATATATACAAGGCACAGTAAAAATCACTTAACCTGTAAAAAGTAATATAGCAGGGATGGTATACAAATAATAGGGCCTTTATGGCTTTTATAAGAATATAGAAGCTGACTGGATAATAGAAGGAGAACTAAACAGAATGGAATAGGGAAGGGAATGTAGGTTGGATGGGAGATTAGGCCTTATGGAAGCAGTTGCAGAACTCTGGGAATAGGGTGGAAAATAATCTTTGAAGGATGATAAGGGTAAGAGGGTATTTAGATTCATAGATTTTTGGAGTGAGTTCCAAGTAACTGCTAGGGAGTAGCTGATAGCAGCCTCCCAAACCGGTGCAGGCATTAGAACCTTTAACATGATGAGTTTACTGATCCTTAAGGTGTATGGCCTAGAAGTAATTCGTAAAACAGTCTGTGATATAGGAGGGGAGTTTGCCTGATAAAGCTTTGAAGATCCAGATTGCAGCATTCCTATTTCTTCTGTGTTGTAGGGATGTCCAATTAACTGCCATGTAAAGAGAGCAATGATGGGTGCTGGAGGGAAGGTCAGTAATAAATCTGATGGATCTATGATACAGGGTGTCCAGCTTATTTAAGAGTGAGAGTGAGCAATGACCATAGAGAAAGTCAGCATAATCAATGAGGGATAGAAATGATGCCTGGATTAATCTTTGTTTGGAGTCTCTGGTAAGGTAGTGTTTTATTCTGTAAAATAGGCCAAGCCTTTGTCTCAACTTTTTTAGTAGCTCTTCAATATGGACAGAGTAGTCAAGCTTATTATCAATCCAGACTCCAAGATATTTGAATTTGTCCACAAATTCCAGCTTCTCTCCAAGTAAGGTGAATAATTGTGGGGTGGTGGGTGATGGGGTAATGGCAGAGCAACTCTTTGTGGCAAAGAACATAGCTTTTGTTTTTTTGGCATTTAGAAGTAGTTTTTTTTCCAATAGATTGTGTTGTAGGATGGAGAATTCTGACTGCAACAGTTCACAGGCTTTTGATAATGTGGGGTTGCTGACATATAATACAGTATCATCAGCAAATAGATGAATGCTAGAGTGGGAGAGATTGGCATCAGTATTATTAATATAAATGGCAAAGAGGATGGGGCCAAGAATAGAGCCTTGTGGTACACCTCTTAGCAGTGGTTTAGAGGTGGATAGGTAATTTTCATTTTTTACCAATTGTGACCTATCAGTTAGATAGCACTTAAACCAACTGAGTGAGAGAGAATCCAGGCCTAGAGAGCTAAGGGAGGTGATTAATGATTCATGATCCACTGTATCAAATGCTTTACTCAAATCCAGGAACACAGCACAGGTACTATTCTTCTTATCCAAGGCAATCTGCCAATCATTAGTTACTTTGGCTAGGGCAGAAATGGTGTTATGCCTTGATCTAAACTCGATTGTGCTGGATTTAGGAGGTTGTTTTATCCAGATAGGCCCTTAATTGTGAATTTACTAATTTTTCAAGCATCTTGGATAGTACCGTAGGATGGAAATGGGTCTGTAATTGTTAAGGTCCATAGGATCACCTGATTTAAGTAGTGGAACTACTTGAGCTGTTTTCAAGTGGAGGGAATGGATCCAGTAGCTAGGAAAGATTGAAGAGATGAGTGAGGGGCAGATAAGGCGGTGATGCTATTTTCAGAAAGTAGGGATCCAGGAAGTCTGTACCTGCACTCTTAGAAGTATCTAAATTAGATAGGAGGTCTTCTACTCTTTCAAGGATATTGGATTGAAGGAGAAGGTTGAAGTAGCCTTTTGTCCCACAATGGATTGAAGGTTTAAAGATGATCTCAAGAGACTTGCAGGTGAGGAATCAAATGCAAGGCCAGCTGTGGAGAAGTGATCATTGAAGGTATTCAAGATTTCTTGCTTGCCCGTGATTTCTGTGTCATTCAGTAGCAGTTTGGAGGTTAAGGCAGGGGTAGAGTTTTGGCCCAGAATTCCCTTTATAGTACCCCAAAGTCTGGATGGGTTATTGTAGGAAGCATCTAATTCAGCTCTATAATAGGCAGCCTTGGCAATTCTTATTTGCTTTGTACATGAATTTCTTGCTTTTCTGAATTGAAGCCAGTCTCTGGTATCCTTTGTTTTCTTGCCTTTTTCAGAGTTTGTCTCTGGCTAACAAAGCTGATTTAAGATCAGCAGTGAACCAAGGACAAGATCTTACTTTAGTTCTGATACTGGTGATAGGTGCATGAATATTGAGAGCATTAGTGATGATGTCCTTTAATATCTGGAGAGCTGTTTCAACTGAGGATGTAAGATAAAAGTCTTGCAATATGTTGTATTGCACAAATCATGGAGATATCCTGAGATGTTGAATTCCTTTTGACCTTTTGAGGACAAACTTTGCAGGATTGGATGGTTTGAATGTAGTTCTTATGCCAACTATAGGACAATGATCACTTACATCACTGGGTAGTACTCCTGCATGTGAATATAAGTGAGGCTTATTTACCAACATAATATCCAGGAGTGAGCTGTTGATAGAATTTTTAGGTTAATCCTGGTTGGATCTTTGATTAATTGTGTGAATCCATAGGTGTCACAGAAGGATACTAGTGGTGCAGATGCATTAGATAGCCAGTTTAAATTCAAATCACCAAGGATGATGGTATCTTCAGGGCCTAGATTGAGTATTGAACCTAGGTGGGATAGGAGTTTGAGGCCTGCAGAGGGGGCCTATAGCAGCCAATCAATTTAAATGAAGACAAGTTTGGAAGGGATATTTTAATTGACAAACATTCAAATTCCTTTGGTTCGGATGTATTGATGAGGCAGGATGCAGAGATGGTGTCCTTAATGTAGATGGCCACCCCCACCCCTGGAAGAGCGATCTGATCTGAAAAGCTGATAGTTGGGGAGGTTTATATCACTGTCTTTTGTTGTAGGTCTGAGCCAAGTTTCGAGATAACCAGGAAGTCAGGTAGAGTATGTGCAACCCAGGCCTGTATTAAGGAGAACTTTTTTAGAAGGCTGCAAGCATTGAAGTGAAGGAAACTTAGGCCATTTATAGAGGTTAGATCAGCAGGGGATAAGAAACTTTCAATGGGGCCAGGATTTATTTCAATAGTACCAATACAGATCAGAAGGAAGAAGATTAGTTTGAGGAGGGCACCAAATGAAAGGGAAAGAGAGTGGTCAGAGCATTTCCTCCTCTTCTTGGGGAACCACTGTATAATAGGTGAGGGACCTGTTATATAGGTATGAAGTTTATCACAAAATAATAATCTGATGGACAGGCATAGTGGGTTAATATAAAGCCAGGATGAATGTAAGGTACTTGAGGATGCTGTGGTAGAGAGACTTTATGTGGGATACCCCAGGGGTTGCAGTGCAAAAATGGCTGGATATAAATAAGGAATAGATGGGTGTCCACTGTGGATGACAGGGGTGGGCAGACCATATTCACTACCTTATTCACCATGGCAAGGGGTATATCATGATTATCATATGGGATTGGGGAAGAAGAGAGGCTCAGGAGCAAAAGGAAGCAGAGTAGCATTGTGGAGGTTTGGTAAGGGTTAATAGAGGAAGGGAAATAGCTGTGGGCGTGGGTTAGAGAAATGGCGGGAGAAAGCTGTCATGCTGTCATGCTGTCTAAAATAGGGACTGTCCTGGGGAAACCCAGCACACTGCTAGCTTTCTCACATGCCTTGTTACACTAGGTCGAGGTTTTAAGGTTGTCGCTAATTATAATCCCCATATCCTTTTCCTCTGATGTCTGTGCCTGTCTACACCTCCCTAGCCAATATTAGATCCTCTGATCCTCCCTCTCAAGTCTTTAACTTTGCTCTTTTTTGCAACAAATTGCACTTGTCATATCCTGGACTACCTTTCCAATATCCCCAAGTCACTTTTCAGTTCCCTCCCAGCCTCTTCACTGTCCACTCTGCCACATACTTTTGTGTCATCTGCAAATAGACATTTATTGCCCTGAATTCCTTCTCCAGCGTTGCAAATGAATGCACTGATTAGTGCCAGGTCCAGGTCCGATCCCTGTGGGACCTGCTTGTAACCTACCCCAGACCTGTAAAAACAGTAATCTTAAAAAAATAAAAATATTTTTTTTTGTTTAATAATAGCATCAAGGCACTCAAAGGATTGGGTTACCTTTGCTAATCTAACCCTTGGGGCATTAGACACTCATCTGTGCCTTCTGTCTCATGAGCTCCCTGGGGTTAAATTAGCAAACTGTAAGCAAAGCAGAGGTCATGCCTTAGTGCTTAAAGCTACTGTGCACATCTATGGTGTCTTTACAGATGGCAATATAAAACCCAGCAGAGCATGTTTTAATCTTTACTAGTAGACACAATGTAAGAACAGAAAACAGAATGGTGCCTTAGCACATGGGTTACACTGTAATAGCATGCTGAAAATAGGAAAAAAAGGTGGAATCAACATTTCAACCATTAAACTTTTTTTCAGGAATTATCCATTAGAAAAAGAAGCATATTGCTTTATTGACTACCTTTTTTATACATCATTCCAAAACAAGACTTAGCAGTTGAAGTGTCAGTTGTACCATTATCTTCTATTTTTAGCAGGCATTTAATTTAACCCTTCAGTTTAGCTTTATTAGGAACTTCTTGGGTGAAGTTCAAAGAGTCTACCTTTCATAAGATTTGTAACTGTATTATAGATGGCACCCAATCAGAATTGGTTGTCACTGAGTATGGTTGTATTTCATATTTCATCAAGCTCCCCCGCCCTATCACTGACCTTTCCTCATGATCTTGCTGGTTATCCATAACTTGCTCGAGACCATGAACGTGGTGGGTGGC
The DNA here is from genome assembly GCA_016271365.2 of Neoceratodus forsteri. Taxonomy (NCBI): domain Eukaryota; kingdom Metazoa; phylum Chordata; order Ceratodontiformes; family Ceratodontidae; genus Neoceratodus; species Neoceratodus forsteri. Next base: position 43,067,749 of record CM057456.1, on the reverse strand, counting down.
CCTGCTATGTCGGTCATGTGTGGTCCTGTGCAGAGTGCCTGTTTGTTGGCAGACCACTGCATTTGCCTCTAGCTCGTGGTTTTCTCCCTAATGGTACTGGTGTGCTGTGGCATTCAAGCATGCATTCTTAGCATGCTGTGTCTGCCCTTCACCCATTCTAGGTTCTCCCACTGTGCTGCCACTCTGACTGTACCAGGTGTCAGTCAAGTAGCACAATATATCATCCCCCTCCACCTTGGAAAAAGTGCTATCCTTGGGATGTTCAACCTTCCCTCAGTGGCCAGCACCAAATGTGTGTTGCAGGCATAGCACAAGATAATGCTGCTACCGTACTATAGGAACAGCGAGTATGGTTGTATAATGGGAGGGCTTTAATTCCAAGGTTCAGTGTGGGGAAACAGGCTCCTCTTACTTCCCCTTTAAAAAACTACACCTTTCGCAGCACTTCATACTTGGAATCTGAAAATCGACAGCCGCCAGTTTCCCCAGAGCTCCTGCATAGTGCCTGGATTCATCCACAGCTTGCAGCATTCTTTGCCATGTGTGCTTCATTGCTACTTTCGTTTTGCTTCTCTTGCTGTTAGCTAACACTCCTCATTGCTGACCTATCAGTTGGGTGGCCGTTCAGCCCTCTCCTTTGGATTCTGATGGTCGAATCCATTCAGCTGCTTCTCTGCCATACCTTCTCTCCTCCAGTAAGCATTTCATGCTGGTTTAGCCTAGCGTAACCTCTTTGGGGATTTATTATTTTGTGCCTGTTGTTGTTGCTCTAACCCAGGACTGCGCACTGCACTGGTGGTGCTTTCCAGTTCCTGGAGGCTTTTTCCCCTGCTTGTTCATTGCAGGTGGGGCGTGGAGTTTGTTGTTTTGGTTACATGATCGGACAGTGGGGTTGCTGCTTGCGGGGCCGCTCGCTCCTCAGAGGCTTTGTCTCCCTCTCCCACCGACTTTCCCCTTTCTCAATTTCCCGCAGGGTGGACTCCCCGTTGCAGCTGCCGTCTATGCTGCGTATCCTGCATCTCAAACCTCAAACCCTACTTTGACCTTTCATCTAGCTGTTTGTTCTTTAGAAAATGTGTTTCCCACTAAGTCAGTTGCTTCTTCTGCTAGTACCATTTTTATCAGACGTTACCCTGATTTTACTAATTTGTTCCTCATTTTTTAAGACTTTCCCCTGACCTGCATGGCTGAAGGTTGACAGGTATGCCTTTACAGATGCATTTGTTGCTTTCTGTTCTTCTTAAAGAACAGGTGTACACGTAATGCAAGACCCGTGGGAGCTTCATGAGCCAGCTGATCTCACCCCCCAACCCCCACCACAGATATCAGTAGCAAGCTGGGAATCAAAAAAAAATTTCTTAGGGGACAGGGAATATTTTAAGGCAGATCAGGATATCCCTGAAAACTATGGCGGTTGAGAGTTATGTGTGAGACCATGCAACCACACTGGTGAAGAAGCACTGTTTTTAGCCCCCCCACTCCCACACATCATTTCCTCCTAAACAGCCAAAAAGTTTCTGGTGCTGAGAGAAACGCACAAGTAAAACATGTCAGTTCAAGTCTAGCTTCACCTTCAGAATTTTCAGTAACTCAGCCATCTGAATCAACCTCCTCCTTTCCTTGCCAAGTAACACATTCCATCATCTTTGTGCTCTAACGAACCATTGGTTCTGCTGTCTCCGTCTGCCTGACCATTGTCATTTCATGTGACACATCACACTGCATAGTCTGTTTTCCTGCTGCCCTTGCCTGCTACTGTATTTGTTCTCATCCTGTTCCAGTTTACATTTGATGTTACTGGTTGTATTGCTATCAGCTGTTTGTAGATAATAAAAAAAAAAATCCACTTTCCCAAGCTGAGCCGTTTCGATCATTTCTACAATTGCAGCGACTTATGGATGTTTTTCCTGTGCAGCTGCACCAATGGCTACACCTGGTATTACCAGGTTTCACCTTCCTCCACAGCTGCGTGTGCTCCCTCTTTACCTGAAATGCTGTGAATGGCATTTTCCTTGCTATGTCGATTTTCCCTGCATCTGCGGTTTGCGTCCGGGATACAGGTCTATACCTGCAGCACACTGTGTTGTCTCAGTGTCCCAGTTAGCTTCTCGTTGCTCTAATAAACAAGCATTTGTCAGTGCTAAATGTTGTCATGCTGGCATTGGCAGTGAGAGTGGAGGAGCTAGAGATGCATAGCGCTGTGATTTTATGAATGTGTCTCAAAAGGTGATTTTGCACAGCGAGCATGCCATTGTGCGCCACAGCTGCGGAAACACGTTTTGGGCAGGCTGTGAAAAATGGCAGCTGGACTGTTGATAAAGAGATGTGCAGAAATGCCAGTGGTGAAAATGTGGCATGAAAATATTGCAGATTGACGAAGTTACAAGGGTGCATGGAAAGTGCGCAATGTATGCTTGCAACACAGTCATTGTATGGACTTTCAGCACCAAATTTTCAACATAGGCATTTTAGGACCTCTGCTCATGAATAGTGTCACCGTCATTTCCTCAAACTGTCCCGAAAACTGATTTCGCACAGTGACCGTGCAATTCTGTACCAAACATGCGAAAACACATTTCAGGCAGCTGCACTGTTCATAAGGAGGTATAGAAAAATGCCAATGATGAACAACTGGAGTGAAACTATTACAAATTCACAAAGTCATGAGCATGCGTGCAAACTGTGCAATGCACGCTCGTAAAACACTAATTTTATTGACTTTCATTCCCAAATTTTTAACATAGGCATTTTAGGACATCTGCTAATGAACAGTGTCACTGTCATTTTCATCATGTGTCTCAAACACGGGCTTTCCACAGCGACCGCGCTATTCTGCGCCGAAACCACGAAAACAGATTTTGGTCAGGATATGAAAAATGACAGCTGTACTGTTCATTAGGAGGTGCAGAACAATGGCACTGTTGAAAATCTGGAGTGAAAATATTAGAAGTTTGTGAACGTATGAGCATGCGTACAAACTGCGCAATGCACGTCCGTAACACAATCATTTTATGGAGTATTGTCACCAAATTTTCAACACAGGCATTTTAGGACCTCTGCTCATGAATGGTGTCACTGTCATTTTTGTAATGTGTCCTGAACACTGATTTTGCACTGCGACTGCACTATTCTGTGCCGGAAGTGTGAAAACACATTTCGGCAAGGATGTAAAAAATGATAGCTGTACAATTCACAAGAAGGTGTAGTAAAATATCAATGTTGATAATCTGGCATGAAAATATTATGAATGCACTAACTTATGAAAGTGCGTTGTGCAGTTGCTACGCACACTTGTAAAACAGTCATTTTCTGGATTTTTCCCACCAAATTTGCAACATAGGCTTTTTGAGAGGCCCCCTCATGAACAGTGGCACTGTCATTTCATTACTCAGTCCCGAAAGGTGATTCTGTGCAGTGAGAGCGAAATCACCTTTCAGGACCAAATAGCGCCATGACAGTGCAAGAATTCATGAGAAGGGGTCCCAAAAACTCCTTGTTAAAAATGTGGGGCCAAAATTCACAAAAATGCCCGAGATATGCACTAAAATTGAAAAAACCCTATTTATTCCATTATACAGCTTACCGGCATTTCCTCAGTTCATGGTCGGCTTTGAAGAGTGCAGACATGTTCAGGTCCACCTGATGGTAAGCACTGGACTCCATGAGTAAGTATTGGTGAGGGGGTGAGGGAGGCAGGGTGCACAGAGGGTGGGTGCGGGTGGGAGGGGCATTGAGACTATGAGGGACCATTTTCGTTTTACAGGAAACAAAAAAACATTGTGGGACAGTTTTTTGCAGGGGATCTGGCATGCTGGGGTGGGCTCCCAGCGTGTCACCTAACTGTTTGGGGGGTGTCTGTGGCCGACGAGGATTGGGCACCCCATTGGCACGCAAAGAAGGGTGGGAGGCGAGTCAAGGGGATTGGGCACCTCCCTTGGCATTAAACAATTGAGGGGGGGTTCTTATGCCAGCAGGGGAGGGCTTCCGCACACAAGGAAAGGGGAGGAGAAGCCGAGGGGATTGGGCACCGCATATCACAAATGAGAGGGGTGCTTTATGCTGACAGAGAGTGGGCTCCCCCATCGGCACATTCATAGGGGGCAGGGTCAACCGACAGGGGGATTGGGCACCCCTGAAGTTGGCAGTTTGGTGGCCAGTGTGCCGCCATGATCATAATGTCGGCGAGCACGTAAAGAAAAGATCCACTGCGTCTGATGAGCTTTGCTCAGATCGCAGCAGACCTTTTCTCAGATGTGCTCACCACATTATGTATGCATGGTGTGGCACCAGAATGCAGGCTGATTGGGGAATGAGGGATGCACCTACTGATGTGTGCCCTGAATTCGTCCAACAGCGACCGCGCCTCCAAAGTTGCATTGTCCGAAGATGTTGGCCACGCAAGCGTGCCAACATAAAAATAAAAAAAAAAACAAATCTAAATCATCTTTGGCCCTTTGCTTCTTCCTCCTTAATTCTTTGCTTCTTTCTTTCAGGTTCATGGTGCATTTCCTTTGGCTCCTGTATCTTAGTAGGCTGGTGTCCTTTCCCTGGAGATTCCTCACCCTGCCTCATCCCTGCCAGGATCCTGCCTTCAGTGGTAAGTTCTGGTCCTGCCCATCCAATTTTGGTTTCCCATTCCTTCCCTGCTTCCAACTGTTCCCTGTCCTCATCCTTCCTTCCTTCCATTCCTTCATCCTCATCTCTATCAGGTTCCTTCCCATTGCTTTCACTTTTTTCTTTCTTATCCCTAGGTCTCCTTCCTGACCATGTCATCCGTCAATGATCACTCCATCAATGATCCTTCGACATCTCCACCACCCTCTCCTGCTCCCATCAGTCGAAAATGCTCCTCCAAGTCCCGTCATACCATTAAAGACTGGACCGTGCCTTGGCTCATGTCAGAGTTAACCAGACAGGGCATCTCCTACTCTAATTCTGCTTGGAAGCAGGTGCGCTACGATCTCCTCATGGTATCCTTATCTTGGCCTGGACCTGGACCTGTACCCAGCCCCAGCCAGCCTCCTTCTCAGCCTGACTCTTCTCCCCTTTTGGACATTAGTGATTTTATGGCTCAAGTGACCACTTCTTTCTTACATATCCAGACTCGCCTCTCCTCCCTTGAAGCCCACCCCAAAGTTTCTCAGCCTCTTCCTCCGGCTCCAGCCCTGCCCACTGGTGTGACCTCCATGAGCCTCATCTCACCTTCTGCCTCCGTTCTTACTCTGGTCGTGGTGCCTTCTCCATCACTTCCACCTCCAGTTTCTTCAAGTTTGTTACTGTGTCATCAGCCTCCATTCATATCCCCCATCAGTCTTGTACCGGCTCACCTCAGCAAGGATATACTCGATGGTAAGGACATCAACTTGGTCTCGCTCCTCATCTCTTCCCATGACGTACTGGATAATCACATCATGTTTTGCGGGGACATCTCCGTCATTCTGAAGTCTAAGGATTTGTGTCTCCTTCGCAAACTAACCCTAGCCAAATTCATGCTCTCATTCAGCCTCTATCAAGACATTATCTGTTCAGCCTTCCCTGACTGCCGCAAGGAACTTGACACCTATCTTTATCTCCTGCTCGACCTCAGTGTCCGGTATGGTGTGACGCATTTTTAAGACTACCATCGCTCATTTTCCGCCAAAGCTGCCTCTGCTTTGAAACAATACAATGTCAAGCTCAATTGGGCTGTTTTGGACAACAAGCTCTTTTGGCACCACTTCGCCGGCCAACATGCTTACGCTTGTTCCCTGTGTTGTTCATTCAACCATTTCACTCCCCTTTGCCCCTTGGCATTGTCTCCTCCTCAACCCTCCTCATCCATTCCCCAGCCTTCTCACCCTCCAGCGTCCTCTTCTCTTTCAAGTCTGGCTCACCCCGTCTCTGACCTGCATGCATGCATCGATTGACACAGTCGTCCCATACATACAGTGGGCAGCAAATCCATTTGCAACAACTTTAATGACCATGGTTGTTCGACCTCCCAATGTCAATTCCTGCATCCGTGCTGCATTTGCGGTGATGCGCACGCTCACAGTGTCTACCCCAAGGCTCTGAGACCATCCAGATGATGCCAGGTTCATCGCTCTACCCCTGTGGATCTCCCTGCCCTGGCTCGCCTGCTGTCCAACCACCCTAAACAGGATGCCGTGCGCGCTCTCCTAGCAGGCTTTACTCATGGTTTCCACACAGGTGTCTTCGTTCTCCCCACTTCCTACTTTATCTGCACTAACCTACAGTCTGCAGTCCTCAAACCCAATGTGGTTTGCTCCCTCCTTCAAACAGAAGTGGATAAAGGCTTTGTTTTGGGCCCTTTTCTGCATCCTCCTTTCCCCATCTATTGGATCAATCCCACTGGCACTGCCACTCGGAAGTTCTCTGGCAAAAAGCGCCTTGTTATTGATCTCTCTGCTCCTCACCATTCTTCCATGCCAAGTGTCAATTCCCTCATTCCAGCCGCTGACTTTTCCTTGGCATATGCCCGCATCGACGACGCCATCGCCATCATTAAGCAGTCCAGTCATGGCTTCTGGCTGTCAAAAGCTGACATATCTGATGCCTTCAAGCTACTTCCCATCCATCCTTCTCTCAGGCACCTATATGGCATTTCTTGGGATTCCACTTTCTGTTTTGCTGTGCGCCTTGCCTTTGGCTGCCGTAGCAGCCCTAAGCTATTTGACATCTTTGCTGAATTTCTGTGCTGGGCTCTGCTTAATGTCTGCTGTCTACCTGCTGTGATTCATCTGCTGAACAATTTCCTCCTCATTGATCCGCCTCACTCCACCCGAGGTTAGCATTTCAGTGCTTATCCACCTATTCAATGACCTGTTGCTTCCCATTGTGGCCGAGAAGACATCTGGACCTTCTACATCGCTTGAATTTCTGGGCATCATCTTGGATTCCAACCACATGGAAGCTCACCTCCCGCTGGATAACCTTTCTCGGATTCAGGCGCTGGTCTCTTCATTTTCTACCCGGGTGGACTGCACCAAATGCGACTGCTCTCTCTTTTGGGGTACCTAAATTTTGTAATGAGAATCATTTCCCAAGGTTGCTCCTTTATATCTTACCTACTCATTCAAGCATCATCCGTTCTAGAGCTTCATCATCATGTCAGAATCACAGCATCTGCCAAATCTGACCTAGCCATGTGGTCCCTCTTTCTTGCAAAATGGAATGGACGCTCTATGTTTCGAAACAATCCATCACCTCAAACTGGTAAGCCGTGAAGTGGGTGCATGAGGAAGAGCACTATCCAATACGGTGACACCTTCCCGGTGCAATCCACTCACGGCGACGGAAAGGTAGGGTGACCGGATGAGGGGGTGGGTGAACTAGGTGACAGGATGTCGCTATACATACACACGCAGGGGGGTGGGAGCGAGGATGGCTAGTGTGGGCTGGGAGGGGGTGGAGAGGCTATAGGGAGTGGTGCTGCAGTTGCTGGTCGAGCTGCGTCATGGCGTCAGGGATAGGCTAGTGGCTGGGGTGGCTGAGGTACCGGGTTCGGGTCCTGGCACTGGTGTGATTTTTATTGCACCCGGCCCGAACCTTTTCATTTTTACTACTTTCACCCCCCTGACATGCACCCCCCTGGAGTTGAGAATCCTTAAGTAGGGGTCCAGAGCAACAAGCTCTGATGAAGGTGTGGGGATGCAGGCCCCCCCACAGAAAGCAGTAAAATATGTCCTGGTGCCATTGTGCCAGGCGCCAGGGTTGTCAGAGTGCCAAAAATGTGCTCGGCACCCTGACTGAGCGATACGGTGATCGCCTTTAGGCGCTCGCTGTTATCACATAGACCCTCCTCAAACTCATCCTCGCATATTCACAGATGCATCTTCTACTAACAAATATGCAGCTATATTCTCTTGGGCATGGATCACAGCCCCCTGGCCTCCAGACGTCTCATCACTGACAAATTTTGCTTCCACTTCTCCGCTATTTGAAATATATCCCATTGTAGCAGCCACAGCTCTGTGGGGGCACCTATGGTCCCACCAGTCAGTTTCTGTATACTCCGATAATCAGTCTACAGTAGCTATCATTAACAAAGATCGCTCAGCCTCACCTTCCATCATGTTGTTCATGCGAGGTTAACCTGGCTCTCTCTTATTCATGATTTCACCATCACTTGCTATCACATTCCTGGTGCTCAAAACCAAGTGGCTGACGCTCTTTCTCGGTTTCAATTTCAGGAATTCTTCCAGCTCCAACCTTCAGCAGATCCTATCATGACTCCACCGCCATCATACTACGACGTAATAATGACATAAGTTATTATCGACATCAGGCATCTCTCATCATGTAGTCATCATTAGCTTCATCTACCAGAGCCATATATTCAACAGCCTGGAACAAATATGTATCATTTTGTGCTTCATCAACATCACAACCAACCATCATTTCAGTTGATCGAGTTCTGGCCTTCCTGACGTTTTGCCACCAGGCCTTATATCTTGCACATGGCACAATCAAATTGTATCTAGCTGGCATCCAGTGCTTTCTCTCAGTATTCTCCATCTTCACCATCTTTATTCTCCAATCGGTCAATCAAACTGCTATTATTGGGATTCCAATGATTTTCCAATCTAAGTTCCCCTCGTCGACTTCCAGTCGAAGGACCGCTATTTTGAAATTTACTAGACTTACTGGATTTAAATCCATTTGAGCATCATTCAAATATCATGATGTCCTCGGCAATCATGCTTGCATTAAATGGATTCCTTCATCCTGGAGAATTCACTATATCAACAGCTCACACATCTGCTTTTCTCAGAGTATCTAACCTTGAAAAGCATAACGACACCTTCATTCTTAACCTACCTTCATCAAAAACCAACAGACTTCCATACCTTATTATTCTACATCAAACAAATGGTGTCCAGTAATAATTCTATCAAAACTCATGAAGTTTCACTCCAATTCCAATCCATCTTCTCCCCTTTTAACTTGCAATGCCAATATACCAATGACAATGAAATGGTTCATTGGCCATACAAGAATCCTCCTTCAGAGACTCGGTCTAGATTAATTTTCCTATTCAGGTCATTCAGTCCAAATAGGAGCAGTCACCTCAGCGTCTCGTCATACTATCCCAGTTCACATCATCAAAAGACTCGGAAGATGGAAATCATCTGCCTTCGAAGTATATATCCCCAATCCAACTTCTGAACTCAAAAATGCTTTTTCTATTATTTCCTCTTAGTTTGCTCAGAGGATGAGCAGATCAGTAGCCAGTGGTCCTCAGAGGGTTTCTCCAAAGGGTTTTTTTCCTCTTCTGAGTGCTCCTGATCACACTCTCCGGAGTTGGAGGAGGTAATTCTTTTTGGGCCTCTATTCCCTACAGCTACCCAGCTCATCTACCAAGGGTGGGAATAGAGAAAAACCACATTATATACAATACCAAAATACTTACAAATCATCACAGTGTCACCAAGCACTACATATTTCACATTAAATGGGTGGGCTTTAAGCCCGAGGTTCAATGTGTGGGAATAGGCTCCTCCTACTTCCCCTTTAAAAAAATATACCTCTCGCAGCACTTCGTGCTTGGAATCTGAAACTCGCCCTCCATCCTTCCCAGCAACCTCCTTCTTCTCTGGCACTCTGTCCACCCTTGGGTAGGGCCTTTATTCCCCACAGCTACCCAGTTCATCTACCAAGGTTGGGAATAGAGAAGAGCCACATTATATTCAATATCAAAATACTTACAAATCATCACAGTATCACCAAGCACTACATATTTCACCAACATTGAACTTACAATTATATGTAAGCAATACTACCCGACAGCGTTGGCAATACTGGGCTATACTGGACCACCCAGGGGGTGTAATGAACCCTAATGCCTTATAGCCCCTGGTAGATCTGCTGTAGCCCAATACCACCCACCCTAGAGGGTATTATTGCACTTAGAAAATGGTCTATATGTAACATTTATATTGGATTTAAAAAAAATAGTAAAAATCAAATTTAAGTCATTATTTTGTAAACTAGTCCCTCTGCTGGTTTACATGCCAGTAGAGGGCTCTGCAATGTTTGACAACTTTTTTATACAGTTATTTCACTGACCAGAGCTGTCTTTATTCCCCTTCCCCCCCCGCATTTGTTTTCTAGAGGGAAGCTCTGTTTAATCTGCATGAAGTCACCCCCCCCCATTAACATAGTACTCCAAGGACTGTACCAGGATTGGAAGTGCGACAGCGTGTGACTGTATTGAGATTTGGCAGGGCAGTTGCATGCAGTCAGGAATGGAGGAAGCAGGTTACTTTTTTCTGCAATGTGGAAGTTTCTTTTTTTTCCCTTGTTGTTTTTGAGCCAGTAAAACAGCCGATGGTAATGAGGAAAGAGCACAACATTAGCGCTGCAAGGAACGACCACATTTATACTGGCCATTTAGTTACAAATTGAAAAAAAAAGATTTACATGTTCTTTTCGCAAGGAACATTAACTTCTGTGGATAAGGAACATTAACTTCTGCGGATAGCGAGACACTTATAGTACTTGTGACAGTACTAGCTCAGTGGGGCAGGGGGAGAGCTCACTCGCTAAGCCAAGGGGAAAAAATGGTTGCCACATCTCTTTGAAATTGAAAGTGGCATGACTTGTTAGTTTGCTCACTAACCAAGTGAAAAACAATGGCTGTCATCTTGGAGCGGAACATTCTACTGTTACACTCATAACTGTAATAAAAAGGCAGTTGATTTGCCTACAGAAAAAGTTTTAAGAAAATGGGCAAAGAGAAATGTTTCTACCTCATTTTGTTCTGTAAATACTGTTAAATGTGATGACTGCCATTGCACCTGTTGAGAGTTTGCGTCGGGGGTGGGAGACGTCAGTGACTAAGTGAGAAAAAAACATGGCAGGATTTGTTTATTGAAAATTCCGTGGGCACAATACTGTCAGAATGAAATAAGGCACACAGAGACAGGGAATAATTATTTCCCAGTCTCTGCTGACTCTCTGTTGTTTCAACCAATCAGTATCAATATTTCTCTCTGCCCATTGTCTAAAAGTTTAATAAAAGCTCATGTCTTTCAACTGAACTTGATTAACTGGGCTATACTGGACCACCCAGGGGGTGTAATGAGGCCTAATGCCTTAGGACAGTCTTACAGGATTTAGGACACTGTCCTACATGCTGGGCCTTTGGAGATCTTAGGGCTCAGCTCCGGGCAGCATGGGCAGAGATTGCACGCCTCAAATTTCATATTGAAGAGGAAATACATTATAAGAACCACCCGCCATTTCCCCAGCATCCAACAGAAAAACCTCGACCGCAGAGGGTAGTTGGTCCAGGAGGTTGGCAGGTGGTTAGGAGGAGCAAATCAGGTGCCCCATCACTCTCTGCTCTCCAACACATTACCTCCAAAACCATATAAACACTACAAACAGGTATCTGCCTCTATCTCTGAAATCAAATAAAGAGGCAGAAGACACTGCAGAGCAGGACACTGCGGCACAGGAGCTAGCACAACAAACTCACCCAAATCAGGAACCAAAACTAAACAAGCACAAAGGAAATCCAAAAACTTCTGATCATAGAGGACTCCATGATTCGGGAGTTGATACCCATCTCCAGCCAGGGTGATGGTCAGATGTCTCCCAGGTACATCAGCATGGAGAGACACTGACCGATTGCTAAAATTGTTCACAAAGCAGGAGAAAACATTGATGTCCTAGTACACATAGGGACTATCGATCTCAGCCAGCCAGTCTTGTGGAGACCAAGAACACCTGACTAGGCTGGGTGACAAACTATCATCTATTTCGTCCGGCATCTCCTTCTCTGAGATCCTGCCAGTCTGGGAGAGAGGAGCAGATGGACGGAAGGTCAGAGAAGGGAGATAGGGGACCTAAACATGTGGCTCAAGGCTGGTGCCAGGAAAAAGGACACAGATTTGTAGGGAACTGGCAACAGTTCTGGGAGCCAGAGTTTGATGGACTGCATCTGACTAAGAGGAGTCCAGTGCATTGGGGCAGAAGTTTGGCGTCTTTGCAGAATATTTAAACTAGCAAATGGGGAGAGGTGCAGCACCCCATACGTCGAATGGGAAGAACACCCCTCCCCTCAGCTAGTGGTCAAACAGGAATTCAGCATGTTTGCCGTTCATGCATCACCAGGTAAGAAAAAGGTTTGTCTCCCATACGATGCACAGGGTAATGCCAAACTTCACCCAACAACTAACACACCAAAATCTGGCCAATGGAAAATCATGTACACAATGCTCACAGCCTGGGAAATAAGATCCCAGACCTGCAGGCAATAATCAGAGGCCAAACTGACATAGTAGCAATTAGTGAGACTGGGTACCTGAAACAGGAAATGGGACAGCCATAAGAACTGGGGTTGTCTACAGGCCCCCAGACCAGAGGGAGGACATAGACACATTACTGTTAGAAGATATACAAACATGACAGCTAAAGGGAGGTTCTGATAATGGGAGACTTCAACATGCCGGATACAGATTGGTCAATACCAGCAGGAACATCTGCCAGAACTAGACTCATAGTGGATTCCTGCAGGGGAGGGCCTCAAACAACTGGTACAGCAACCCACAAGAGACAGGGCTATCCTAGATCTAGTACTGACTAACAAAGAAGGGATCAAGATCTCCAGGTAGAAGGTCACCTGGGGCCAGTGACCATCACATGGTATGGTTCAATTTGGCTACTACATCTAAATCATCCCATTCAAGGCAAAAATATGGGACTTCAGAGGAGCTGACTTTGATAAGATGGCCAACAGAGTTGCTAGCCCTGGCAAAAAGAAACACAGGTGAGGGGTACAGGCAAAGTGGGCAAGCATTAAGGATGCAATACTTGAAGCAACATCCCATTGTGTTAGACAGAAAAGGAAGTGCAAAAGAAGAAGGAAACCACTTTGGTTCTCAAATACAGTAGCAGAAAAGGTCAGAGCCAAAAGGCTGGCCTTCAGGAAATATAAGGGAACACAGCGATGAAGATAGGGAGGTATACCAAACTGCCCTAAGGGAAGCAGGGAAGACAGTAAGGCAGGCAAAGTCCCAAACTGAGGAAACACTAGCACGAACAGTAAAAGAAGGTGACAAGACTTTCTATAGATACATTAGTGAAAGGAGAAAGTCCAGAGGGGGTATTGCTAAGCTTAATGGAGAAAAGGGAGCATGTGAGGAGGAGGACCCTGTAAAGGCATCTATCCTAAATAGATACTTTTGCTCAGTATTTACTGAAGAGAAGGTAGGGCAGGGCCCACAGCTCAGCATCATGGACACAGGGGGGAGGGAGGTGAGCACTACTCCCTTCACAAAAGAAAGGTTCCTACAAGAGCTTGCTAAGCTCAGGGTGGATAAGGCAATGGGACCTGATGGCATACATCCCAGGGTACTTAAGGAGCTAAAGAAGGAACTAGCAGAGCCATTAGCAGAATTGTTTAGTGAGTCTCTGAGCACAGGAGAGGTCCCAGAAGACTGGAGAAGGGTTTCATGTGATCCCGCCCACAAGAGTGGTAGCAGGGAGGAGGCAGGGAACTACAGACCAGTCAGTCTTACCTCAGTAGTGGGCAAGATTATGGAGGCACTCCTTAAGGAAAGGATAGTGCAACACCTGGAATCCATAGGGCACAGGATCCAAGACAGCATGGGTTTACAAAAGGAAGGTCCTGTCAAACTAATCTCATAGATTTCTTTGACTGGGTAACCAGAGTGGTGGACCAAGGGGGAGCAGTTGATGTCGCCTACCTTGACTTCAGCAAAGCTTTTGACACTGTTCCACATAGAAGATTGATAAATAAGCTGGGTAGGCTCGGGTGGTCAGAAATTGGTCAACTGGGTGGCAAACTGGTTGACGGGCAGAAAACAGAGAGTGGTGGTAAATGGTATACAGTCAGAAGAGATGCAAGTCACAGGTGGGGTACCTTAGGGATCAGTCCTGGGGCCAGTCCTCTTCAACATCTTCATTAGTGACCTTGCAGATGGACTAGAGGGTAAGGCTTGTCTGTTTGCAGATGACACCAAGATCTGCAACAGAGTAGATGATCCAGATGGGGTGGGAGAATGAGAAGAGATCTGGATAAACTAGCAGAATGGTCAGAAGAGTGGCAACTGGGATTTAATGCAAAGAAGTGCAAAATCATGCACATAGGGAAGAGAAACCCTGAAGCCACCTATAGGCTGGGAGGAGCTAGCAGTCACAAAGGAAGAAAGAGACTTGGGCATCATCATCACTGATGACCTAAAATCATCCAAGCAGACCTCTAAAGCAGTAGGTAAGGCTAGGGGGGTGTTAGGGTGTAGTAGTAGGGGTATCACAAGTCGTAAGAGGGAGGTAATAATCCCTCTGTACAAGACACTGGTTAGGCCCCATCTGGAGTACTGCATGCAGTATTGGAGGCCACACCTTCACAAGGACATTAACCAAATTGAGGCAGTCCAGAGAAGGGCAACCAAAATGGTGCAGGGACTGCATCAGAAGACATATGAGGACAGATTAACGGAGATCAACATGTATACCCTTGAGCAAAGGAGGGAGAGAGGTGATATGATCGAGGTATTCAAACACCTTAAGGGCATAAACAAGGTGAAAGAGTCTAACATGTTTAAATATAAGAAAAATAGCAGGACAAGAGGACACAGCATGAGATTAGAGGGAGGCCGATTAAGGGGGAATATGAGGAAATTCTTTTTCACAGAAAGGGTGGTGGATGCATGGAATGGCTTACACACAAGAAGTGGTGGCTATGAATACAGTGCAGGGCTTCAAACAGGCATGGGATAGGCATAAGGGAGCAATACAAATGACTATGAATAGATAGGCCACTGACAGAGCAAAGGCCGATGGCACATTTATAAGGTAGAAAAAGAAATGGGCAGACTGGATGGGCCTTGCGGTCCTTATCTGCCGTCAACTTCTATGTTTCTATGTTTCTATATTTTCTGATCTCCCAGTTCCTGCAACTGATGGTTAAAGTAACCCCCTCCCAGTTTTGCTGGTTACAGAGTGATCCTTTTCTCTTCTGCCCCGAAGGTTCCCAAGAGAGTTGTTTCAATTGAAGCCACTTGGAGGATAATGGATGTTCTTCGGTGAATAACCACACTGTAATCTCTTCGAGAGATTGCCAGGACAACGTAAACCTCACAGCTCGAGAGGTTTATTATTGTCCTGGCAACCTCAAGAAGAGATTTTGGCAAGGTTGTTCACCAAAAAAATATCCATTAAATTTTATAGTGTATGGGAAACAAGTTAAAGACATTTGTCCTTACTTTTTCTTTTTTCCCCCCATAACGCCGCTCTCCGTAGGCGCCAGCACTTACTACTGCCGCCGTTCATTGTGACCTGCTGCTTCGTAACCTGCACTTGTTTAGGTCTATTCCCATTGTTATGGCATCATTGTGACGTAGTCAAGAGGTATTAACAACCTCTTGACATCACAATGATACCATAGCAACAATATAAACATTGAGATTTCAGTGTATAATAAGGGCTCCCCATACATTATAAAGAGGTAGCTCCCTTAGTTTTAGTGGGTTTGAGATAGAAATTACACAGTTTGAAGAAGATTTAACCAGGCCTGGTTGTTGTCCAAGTATCCAGTCCAGTTGGGGTCCATGCTCCTCAGCTGGTTGGAAGAACATTCTAAGCACAAAGCTTGGTTTAGGGGCTGACTGCCACATAGCACCGAGAGATGGTGGGGCTATGAGAGTGCCCTATTCATCCAGGAAGTGAAAAATGTAGTCTGTAGTATAAACAGGAGCTGGAGGAAGAGGTTGGGGAAGGGAACTGAGAATAATATGAGGTGTACAGTTACTCCCACCTTGGAATAAAAGAGAGAAAAGTTGGCCAAATGCAAAATTTGGTTCGGCTTTTATTTGGATCCCGTGAATTCAGATCAACGCTGAGATTTAAGATTAACCATTTCAGATCCCAAAAGAGTAATTGGTGTGGAGTAAAACAGACTACAGATATTGAGTAGTAAAAGCCTTAAGGTCGGCAGTGAATATCTGGTACTGTAGCTTCCTTGTAGCAGGTGGTGTTGGCATGGAAACATAGACAAAAACAACAGAAAAAGACCATTGGTCCCCCCATTCTGCTTGAAGACCATGAGACCTTCTGTCTATACAGGATTCTAACCCACACTACCCTCCGCCATGCTCCTAATTTTACTGCCTCCCCCTTGAATAAATACTAATCCCTTCACTCTGTCCCAGCAGTGCTTGAAGCCATCAATGGTTTTAGCCCCCACCACCTCAGCTTGCAGACTGTTCAATGGCTCAGTCACCCTCTCCACAAAATAACATTTCTTCAAGTCCCCCCGAACCCCTGCCTCATTCCACTCGTGCCCCTGTTGTTGATCCATTAATCCTGCTGAATAGTTCCTCACATTTCACCTTTTTCATTTTTTTCAGGAACATGAAGGTCTCTAGCATATCTCCCCTTTCCTGCCTAGCCTCCAGAGACTACATTTTCAGTGTCCTAAGCCAGACCTCATAGGATCTGCCCTGCTGGCCCTGAATCATCTTGGTTACCCTAAGTTGCACTATCTCCAGTCTATCCTTATCCTCCCTCAGCTGGGGACTCCAGAACTGGGCACAGTACTTCAGGTGTGGCCTCATCAGTGATTTACAGAGAGGTAGTAAAACCTTTTTCTCATGCAATCAGTATTCCTCCCAATACACCCCAGCATCCAACTTGACTTACTGTAGGCCTGGTTCCATTGGCTAGATTTTTTTAAGGAAGTCGCTAATGATGACTTCTAGGTCCCTCTCCCTGGAAGCTGTGCCCTCTTTTACCCCTCACATTTATACATTTTTTGGCTTTGAATTTCAACGGCTAAACCTTGGACCACCTTTCTGGCTTTTGTAGGCCTCTCTGCATCTCCCTAATCCCCTCACTGTCTACCCTACCACAGAGCTTAGTTTCATCTGAGAAGAGACACATCTTTCCTTGAATTCCTTATTCTATGTCGTGGATGAACATATTGCAAAAGATTAATCCTAGGACTGACCTCTGAGGCACCCCACTGGTGACCTCCCTCTCCTGGGATTTAACTCCATTTACCACAGCCCTCTGCTGTCCCCAATCAGTTCGCCACCCATCTAACTTTGTCATTTGCTGCTCCCATATCCTCTAGTTTCTTTAGCCACCTCTTGAGAGGCACTAAATCGAAAGTCTTTCTGACATCAAAGTAGGGTAAATCCACAGTGCAACCCTTATCCACCACGCTCATTAACCAGTCAAAGAATACTATCAAGTTGGTCTGAGAAGACATGAACTCATGTTATTTACTTTCCTGGGGTCCAGTGCTCTCTAGTCAGTCCAATAGGTCCTCTCTGACTACTGTCTTGATCAATGTACACACAACAGAGTTACGACTGATACGTCTTTAGTTGCTCAGTTGCTCCTTGCCCCTCACCCCCCTTTGTGGAGCAGAACTACATCAGCTACCCTCCAGTCTTTCTGAACTACCACTGTCTGAATTGAGCTATTGAATAGCCACACCATGGGTTCCGCTAATACTGATGCCACTTCCTGGAGCACCCTCAGATGCATCCCATCTGGCCTTTGGGTCTTATCTCTCTTAAGGGCTGCTAGCACACCAGCTCTAAATCATTTCTCTGGATTTATGTTTATGGTGACATGACAGAGTCTGCAATCAACAAATACTACCACAGCCAAGTGCTATGCTATACCAATCGTTCATGTTTATTGTGGACGCAAGGATTGTAACCCCTGAAGTCTCTGCTTTACCTCCATGCCAATTTCAATATTCTCCCTGACCCTTTAGATTTTAAATAAATAATAATACCCCCACAAAACAAAGCTTCTAAAAACATGAAAAAAAAATGAAAACTAATTTAATTTAGGGCATTTTGTTGCCTTTCACAATATTTTACCGTCCATCAATGACAATTTTGTTGTTGTATTTGATGTGAGAGATATATCTATCTATATATATATATATATATATATATACATAGATAGATAGATAGATAGATATACATTCTTTGCAAAAGAACTTTGTTAATGCACTAGTTAGGGATAAAGTGACAAAAGTAGAGAAATGTGGCCTTAGGGTTTCCAACCCTAAAACTCCACCCCTACCCTGCAGGCAGCAAAAGGAAAAACCATTACAGTTTCACCTCCCTTGCCTCTTCACAAATTAGGCACAGGGTGTGCTTTGGGGTTGTAAACCCTAACGCTTAGCCCATTCCATCAGTAAATATGCTGAGATGGGTACAGTGTATGGAATGGGGAGAACATTAGGGTTGACAACCTCAGGGCACACCCCATGCCTGATCTGCATACCTTTAACCCGAACTAGTGCATTAACAAAGTTTTTTACAAAGAATTTCCTTACTTTTTAAGATAGTAAAATTGTCTCATTTGTCTGTGGGAGTGCATCCTTAGATCTGTACATATAACAGGGACACAATTGTCAGGATAGCTTTCCTATTACCCCACCTCATGAACCCAGTAATGAAAATTTTTATATCTTGGCAAAAATGTGATTCCATGACACCACAATGCCATTGCAAGCCACAAGTGTGAAAACACATTTTGGCTATGGTTTGAAAAATTACAGCTTTCACATTCACGAGATGGTGTAAAAAGATGATTATGTTGAAAACTTGGTGTCAAAATTCTTAAAATTGCCAAAGTTGCGAGCGGGTGTAGCAAAATCTCAATGTATGGGCATAACTTTGCCATATTTAAGTATTTTTCCACAAAATTTTCAACATAGCCTTCTTTTTTACAGATAAAAAAATACGTCAGGAGAAGGTTTTCCTTTTTACAGGGTTTTAAAAGATAGGGACGGTGATTGGATGGGGGGGCACTAGACACCAGGGAATTATATTTAATGATGGGGACTGCAATCAGAAGGGGGGTGTCACTAGACACCAAGGAAATATTCTATGAATTACGGGGCACTGTGATTGGATGGGGGGCACTAGACACCAGGGAAATATATATAAATGCTGGGGATGGCTAATCAGAGGGGGGTGTCACTAGACACCAGGGAAAGATTATATGAATTACGGGGCACTGTGATTGGAGCAGGGGGTGCCACTAGACACCAGGGAATATATATAAATGCTGGGATGGCAATCAGAGGGGTGTCACTAGACACCAGGGAAAGATTATATGAATTACGGGGCACTGTGATTGGAGCAGGGGGTGCCACTAGACACCAGGGAAATATATATAAATGCTGGGGATGGCAAATCAGAGGGGGGTGTCACTAGACACCAGGGAAAGATTATATGAATTACGGGGCACTGTGATTGGAGCAGGGGGTGCCACTAGACACCAGGGAAATATATATAAATGCTGGGGATGGCAAATCAGAGGGGGGTGTCACTAGACACCAGGGAAAGATTATATGAATTACGGGGCACTGTGATTGGAGCAGGGGGTGCCACTAGACACCAGGGAAATATATATAAATGCTGGGGATGGCAAATCAGAGGGGGGGTGTCACTAGACACCAGGGAAATATATATTTAATTATGGGGACGGCGATCGGATGGGTGGGTGCCACTGGACACCAGGAAACAATGTTAAAAATATGGGAAAGGCAATCAGAGGGTGGAGGGTGCCACTAGACACCAGACAGCATGCAAGAATATGAGAAAATGCCCCTTGAATGAGTTTTTCTGTCGATTTGCCATCTTTTCCATGACTCACTTATTTTTTGTATCTATGGTCAAAAATCCTTTTTCATTTGCCACCACCTTGTTCTCATTTTTTGGTAAATTCCGACACACCAAGCAAGAAAAACACACATTTGTGGGCCAGACTCTTTCTACCCTGAAATTTTCAGACCAAAATTCCAAACCATCTGGGTGCTACAGGTGTCAGAGGTTAACAAAAAAATGAAGAACAAGATGTTAGCAAATGAAAAAGGATTTCCTGTTGTTCCTATGGAAAAAGAAGTGAGTGACAAAAAAGGATGTAAAAACTACCAAAAAAAAGCAAAAAAACAGCAGAAGCGAGTCACTAAAAATAATTTTAAATCTTAAAAAAAAAAACCATTTTGGAGTAATTCCTCCAACAGTTAACTGCAGAATCCACCCAACAGAGTCCCATTCAGCAAGCTACATACTTGCTCTGTATGTTGGCAATGTTACCAGTGCCTTCCCTGAGGATGAATATAACCTAAAGTAGTTCTAGGCAATTTGGGGTGGAAGGCATCTGTGCCTTACCTGCCTACTTCAACTTATATTCAGCCTTGGGGAAGGCACTGGTAACATTGCCAGCATACAGAGCAAACACCTTAGCTTTCTGGATGTTTTCTGCTGCTGAGTGCCCAACCCTGCATCTTGGCATTTGAGAACTAGGCAGGGAGAAATAACTAATTTATTTAATAAGATCCCTTCTGGAGCTGAGGGATCCCACAGAGAGTACACCTCCCATGTCTGCCTGTCTGACTGAGCCCTTTTCCAGCACAACCAAGGTGGATGGCCTCTCCTAAGATGACAAGAAAGGACCCCTGCTTCTTCCTGGCAGGACTCTCAACCCCCTGGTTTCCTAAGTTGGCAAACAAGTGGGAAAGCTAAGCTTTTTATTTTCAGTTACCTGTAAACAGGCTCACACGGTGAGCAGAACACTCCTTCCACTTTCTTCTTCTGTGCTTTCCCACTGATATGACATACTGCCACAGCATTATGGTCTGTGAACAGAACAGAGTAGAGTGACAGCTATAGCCCAAGGAGTGGTCTTTCTGAAAATGCTGGAAATTTTTTTTTAAATTGTAAACAATCCAGGGACATTTCCCTCTCTGTTGCAGCTGCCAGCACTGGAGACAGGGTAGCATCACCAAAATATTACATATTTATTTTATCTCCTAGCAGCAGAACACAGAAACAAAGAAAATGATGGTAGACAGAGGTGTAGTTGCCCATCTAGTCGGCCCATCCTGCCTAACTAGATTACTAGGCCATTTCCACCCCTTTGCCACTGTCCCCTTCCCTCTTACTAAGGCCAAGACCTGTCCCATCCAGTCCTGAAAATGCTCCCTCTTTTGGCCTTACCACCTCATTAGCAGAGGCTAAATTGGGCAAGAAGACACAAGAACTAAGTTTCCCTTCCACCTGCTTGGGCACCTTTCCCCATTGAATACTATGGAAAGTTTTACTACCTAGGGATGACAGTTTCACCTCCTATAAATGTAGAGATTACATCACCAGCTCCTAAAAATGTCTAGTTTAACACCGCTCATTAGGCAATTTGTTTCACTTATTCACCACTCTTTTGGTGAGAAATAGCTTGTGGACATCCTTCCCGAATATTCCTTGACAGCCATTCCTGTGTATTTGTTCAAAGCAAATATGCCCTTGTAATCCACTCTATTTATCCCCTACACATACAAATACATGTAGGCCCTACATGTACTTGTAAGTTTCTGTTATGTTCTCCTTCTGCCTCCTAGTCTCAAGGGCCTCATATTGTGGTCTTGCAACCTTTCATCATATGTCTTTCCTTCCATACTCTGGGTCATTTTAGTCACCCAATGCTGTGCTGCCTCTGACTTCCCACGGTCCATTCACAGGTATGGACTCCAGAACACTGCGCAGTATTCTAGGAGTGATCTCGCCACTGGTCTGTGCAGTGGGAAGATTACCTTCCAGCTCCTGCTGCTGATTCACTTCCCTATGCACCCCAGCATCCTAGTTGCCTTCCCCAAGGCCTTGTTGTAGTGTATCATGGATTTCAGGCTTTCTAGTACAATATTATAACCCCAAGGTCCTTCCCCTCTGATGTGAGCAATGCACCTTCGGATTATTTTCCCTGATGTGTATTACTTTGCATTTTTTGGCATTGAACCTCAGATGCCAGATTTGAAACCATGTAACCAGCCTACCCAGGTTCTCCTTCAGTTCCTTAATCCTCAATTCTGTCCTTGCACAGATCTTAGCGTAATCTGCAAAGAGGTAGTCTGTTCCCTGAATGCCTTCCTCTATGTCATATGAATATGTTCCAGAGGATGGGACCCAAGACTGATCCATGTGGTATTCCACTCATGACCTCCTTGACATCTGAGAACTCTGAGTTTACTACTACCCTCGACCTCTTTCCCCTCAGCTAGTTTAAGTCACAGCTCATCAAACATTTGACTTGCCGTCGTTTTGTGACTCCAGACAATACTACAGGTTCAGCAGGAACCTGCACATTTCTCTTTAAGTGAGAAGCAAGGGAGACATAGTGTTTGGGGCAACTTCAATTTAAATTTAGTTTAATGGAAGAAAGAAAAAGATTACTCACACTTATGGCTTTTTTGGTACAGGAGAAATCGGGAGGTATTTATTTGCATCCAGCAGTTCAGCCGGGGGATGAGGGAGCAGGGATGACAGCAGCAGAGGGAGGAATTTGGGTTGTAATGGCCTGGTCTAGTATAATTGCCTGACTCAAATAATACCAATGAATAATTGCCCGACTCCAGTTTCCCGATTTAGGTATGCCCACATGCTACCACTTCGCCAACAGATTATTTGCCCACCTGCTTCCCTCTTCCCAGTTTTTTTATCTGTCCTGACTTCAGGAGGCATTGAAACAGCCCACTTCCCTCTTCCAGTTTTTCCCACACTCTCAGGTGGCATTAGCAGCCGTGAAATTCCAACGGCTGTCACACTGGACATCACCATTCATTGGTGTGTCAGGGTCATGCCCATTGTGCAGTTCTCTGCATTGGACTCGTCCCTGACACACCTCTGAAATACAGTACTGTCCCAAGGTGTTTCTTGCGCAAGCATGCAAGCAAACACAAAAAGTAGTAGTTAACCCTAAACAGAGGTATTGGGGCATTGGAATAGTTTTGTTTAATGTTACTTGTTTTACTCCTCTTAGTGCCATGCGGCATCTCAGTAGCCTACATAGTATATCAATACTATCAAAAATATTCAAGTTGTCATATCTTATACCTGTCCAAAGGGAACAAGTACTGTGTTTCATGTCTCCATTCTTTCAGTAAAATGCAAAAATTGTGTACTAAAGGACTACGTGAATAAAACAGTAGCCTGTTGCTCTAGTATTTTGGTTGAATTTCACTCCAGTGCTCAATCCACATTCTACACTGCTAGATTCCATGCAGTGTAAACTTTACTTTTTACTTTGCAGTAACCTGGTCATTCCTATACATTAATATTATAATTAAATATATCAACACTGCTAAGAAAGTACTCCTTTTTAGGGATTACATTAACTCATTCCTGAGCTGCAGTTTAATCTTGATTTAGCTGCTGTATTTAAACAATTTAAAATGCAAAAATAAACCAGAATCACAATCCTAAATGAGCAGGGTTGAGGGTCCAGGTTTATTTATTAAACAGCAGTTCAACATTCTATATTTCTACTGTATGTTGTAACCAGAGCTATAGCTCAATAGGTTAATTATTTTTCATTAGGTCTTAGGTGAAGGGTTCAAATCCCATCCCCAATTTCAATTTATGTCACAAACTTGTTGGTTACACTACAAAAAAAGATTTTTGGTTACTAGCACTTATTGTTTTGTTGTATTCAGCAGCACTGTTATAGTCCAAAAGTCAAATTCAGAATCCAAAAGCAGTGATATCGTGAATTCAAATGTATTATCCTAAGGTCATAGTGTATGGACATCGCTTGTTCTCGTCTTTTTTTAGTGACCTCGAAAAAGTCGTTCTGCTGCAGTAGTGATGTAGCTACTAACACAGAATGACTTTTTGTTCTACATTAGTAGTTACATTGCAATGCAAACTTCCCCATCAGTGCTGCTCATTGGACAGGGAGGAGTTGAAGCGTCATGTGCACGAGCTGGCCAGCAGGTGGATGGCCGAAAAGTGCAGGTTGTAGACGACAGAGATTGACTACATCTACAGGAAAAAGTAAGCGATTGTACATTTTGGGATCCATATACTGTATAAAATAGTGTATGGTCACCCAAATACACAACATCACTCTTCTCATACCTCGTGGTTACCATGACATCAAAGAGACTTCTCAAGCTTTGTTCTCAAGGTCCTTGACATCATAGTAACCACTCAGTGTAAGAACAGTGTTGTTTGTATGGGCTACCATACACTATCCTATATGTTATGGACTGGGTCTTGATGCCATCCTAGTGAATGGCGCAACAGCTAAATAGGTTAACACTTTTCACTAGATTATTAAGCATTGTGTTCAAATTCCTTTACTGATTTTTTACTTTGTAATTAGAAGTTTATTAATTTTTTAAAGAGCATTACATTATATACAGGGCATGCCCCGATACAGATGCAGCACATATCAGGAAGCATTGCATTTAGGCAATCCATAAACAAATGTAAGTACTCATTTCAGTATTCTGGTGGGTTTTCGCCTGGAACTGTATGCAAGTGATGCCACCCAGATATATTTCCCCATATTCCCTCCCAGTTATGGGATAATGTCCTGTTGGTGTACCATCACACAGAGTAGCCATTTATTCCAGAAATTATTAAACTTTTCAACCTCCAGTGAATGTCCTGCTGTTAGTTTTTCCATGCTGTACATCTTCTGCACTGTGTCTTCCCAATCTTTTGTGTTGGGGGAAGGGGTCGGTTGTAACCACATCCATAAGATAGCCTTTTTAGCTGCCATCAACAGGAGACATGCCAGTGTCTGGGATAGCCTGTTGTTACCTGATCCATCAGCAGTAGTAAAATTGCTACCTGGGGACTAAATGACCCTAAAGAGGGGATCAGGTCCAGTAGTGCTATCTCTGTCCCTTACCAATATGGGGATAGTATAGGGCAATCACAGAAGATATGTGTGTGCATGGCACAAGGCTCACTGCAGAGTCTCAGCATGACGTGCCTCTTTGGGCATATTTTCCTTTTATCTGTGAGGTCTGGAAATAGCGCACGATGCATTTCCATCCACATTCTCTTCAGATCTATGAGCAGGTAAGTTTTTGTTATCTAAAACAGATAGTGAACCAACCTGCTGCCGCTGTGCTACACCCTAGTTCAACCTCCCATCTTTACTGCATGGTTGTCAATGTTGTTCTATCTAAGCTATGAATCCCTTTATAGCAAACTGAGATGGCATGTTCTGGGATGCCTCCCTCCTGTACTGTGAGGATCGACTGGAGTGATGGGTGAGCTTCCTTTCTGTCCCATGTAAACCTAACTTTACCTCCACGTAGTACACACCTGAAGATATCTAAAGTGATCTGAAGTTCAAAGAGCAAATTTCTGCTTAAAAGTAGGAATGTCTTGAAGGTCCTTAAATACTAATATTGAAAATGATGGTTGAAATGTAAACTGGCAACAAGTAAAGTTAGGATCCACTCAAGAGGGGCGAAAGAGGGCTCACAAGCCATCATCTCAGAGTAGTGAGATATTTGTTTCAGGTCAGGGGATCTTAGGAGATGCCACTGGTTATGTAATATCTGACGTGCATAGGCTGAATCCAGATCCTGAATCTATCTATGGTGGGCAGTTGTGGGTGTGAATAATAATAATCTGATCTACGCAGCTTGCTCCACTATTCCAGCTCCCTCCAGTAGAGGTTGGAAGTGTCATCAAACCAGTGGAGAGTATGTGCACATAAGGCTGCTTGGCAATATGTTTTAAGATTTGGGAGAGCTAAGTTTCCTTTGAGTCTGCTTAGCTGAAGCTTATCATAAACTATGCAGATTATTTCCCTTCCCATATAAAAAGTGTTATCTGCTTGTTCCATTGGTGAACATCTTCCCTTGGGGGTAGAATCGGAAGGGTTTGAAACAACACAGCATCCGTGGTAGCAGATTCATCCACATTGCCTCAGACTGATGGCTCAGGGGGATGGAGAGATGCATCCATTGCTGCATGTCCTCCTGCAAGTGCTGATTATGGGAGTTATAGTTTATAAAGGTTTGTGGGAGGAGGTGGAGCTACGATGGCAGACCCGCAGCAGCTTTGTTCTTGAGCTGTCCACCAACTTCAGGAATCTTTGCCATTTTCAAAGCTTTATCATAGCTTTCTGGATATAAAATGCTGTCACAAGAATGTAACAGCTAATACTTGTGTTTCAAACCTTTAAAGCCTGGATTAGAGGTGCAGCGAATTTTTAATCCACTAGCGAAGTGAGCAGTGGCCACTTTGCGCTGGCGAGACTGCGCCAAGTGGGCACTGTAGCGCCTACTTCAGATTATCATTATTACTTCGTGTTGTCATTATGCCTTAACGTGAAGTAAGGCAAAGTGACAAGTAAATAAGCAGCCCTCCACACATCACATGGCTTACAGTACTGTAAGTCACATGCTTTAGCCAGGCAAAAAGGAAGTGAGTCAGAGAAGCAGTTTCACTTTCTCCTTTGCATTTGTAGAGGGAGAAGACTTTGTGGAGAGCTCAGGAAAGCAGTGTAGAGTCAGTGACTGAAAGTGCTTTATTGCCTTTGTGTGAAGAAAACAACAGCGTTTTTAAAAGCTATATCTTTATTTAGTTTTTGTATTGTGTTTGTGATTTTTTTTTGGTAGTGAATTTTTTTTTATAAGTTTTGTTTTGTGTGTGTGGCTGTGTGTGTCACAGTGTGTGTGTGTGTGTGAGTGACAGGAACTTGTGTGGGAAGGATGCCAAGGAGAGCGCGGGTGCATGCTCCATTACAGTGAATGACCGATTGTCTGGCAGCTTTCCAAATGTTTCTTTATGTTATAATGGTCAGTTTGTGGTGAAACGTCTGGGCATGTTTCCAGTAAGAAGAGCCGTGTTAGTGGAAACATTCCCACATTTCACCACAAAGTGAACCTTATAACATAAGGAAACATTGGGATAGCTGCCGGACATTCACTATAGTGGAGCATGCACCTGCACTCCCCCTGGCATCACATCCTAACGTTGCTGAGAAAGGGGGGCAGAATGTGGGCGGCCTTTCTGAACGGGAATTCCTCCATCACTTGACACACTGTAATTAAATTACGGGCGGTTTTCCCAGAAATATATTGCACTCTGTGGAGCAAGAAATATTCCGGTAAGGCCCCCACATATTAGGTTATGTGCCTCACCATAATTATGTAACGTGGTAAATCTCTGAAAAGCAGCAGTGCAACAATCTGCTGAGAACTCTGACCTATATTTTTTAATGCTATGTTACAACTTCCTTTACTTACATCCTGACTGGAATGATACGAGAATTTCTAGTAGTTGAGTCTGCTGTACTACCTTTTTTCATGAGTGAAATAATGAAATGAGCATTCCTTTTAAATTGGTGCTGACCAGGTCTTTGTCATTGTTTTCCTCTGCTTTTCTCCATCACATCAGTTAGTTGTTATATATATCACTTCTGTTGTAACTTAACAGTTATGCAGCAGGCAGTGTTTTATGACACCACGGAACAATATTTATTGAAAAGCAGCTGCAAATAAATACAAACCTGGTCAGAACAATATTGAAACGTGAGCTCATTTTTTTTTCATACATGAAAAAAAGTAGTCAAGTAAGTAAAGCAGACAGAAATTGTCAAAAGAAGCATATCATTCAAGTCACGACTTGGAGGTAACTAGTGGCTGTGGCAATTTAAAGGAGCATAAAAATGTACAGTTCAAAATTGTCATGACATTCTTGCAATGCTGCATTAATTGATAATGTCAGTATGACATCATGAGCTCACAACAATCACACAACACACAAAATGCATCTCCAGAATTAATGGTGCACTCAGTCATGAGCGCAGTGGTGGCACAGAGCCCCCAGATTTTTTCTGCAAGCCCAAAATGCATCCTCCTTGTGTGCAGAAAATTGGCAGGTGTTAACACAGTGAAATGAGAGTGTTTCAGCACATACAAAGTCCCCCAGAATTAATGGCGCACTCGGTCATGCGCGCAGTGGCGGCACAGAGTCCCCAGATTTTTTCTGCAGGCCCAAAATGCATCCTCCTTGTGTGCAGAACATTGACAAGTGATAACACAGTGAAATGGGAGTGTTTCAGCACATACAAAGTCCCACAGTATAAAATGATGACTGTGAGCATTCTGTTGCTGGTCCAATGTGTTCTGTGAGGCGATTCGAGCAAATGCATTGTGATCATCTCAGCTGGATTGAAGGGTGCCCTTTGGCTGTATACTAATAGTAGCCTTGGTGAGTAGATATATACAGTATATATGTTATATATATATATATATATATATGTATATATAAATATATGTTTCTGCATTTTGTAGGTGAGGAGGGGGGTTGACATGGACATGTACTCATGGTATTATTCTGTATCACAGGTCACAGAAACTGTTGGTGTGCACATTCCAGTGCTCAATGAGAATTTTTTGCATTGAAATTGGAAATGGATAACTCTCAAGCACATGAAGGTAACTATTTTTTTGGGGGAATCATATTTGCAGGTTTGTCTGTAATGGTTTCTTATTTTGTTACTTCTTCACAGATTTCATCTGCATCCTTCTGGAGTCCAGTTGTTAATGATGGTCATGGTCATCTAATGAAACGACTTCTGCATGTTGCATGTGTTCCCAAGCCCGGGGGAAGGGGTGCCTGATGTTGAAGAACTTTTTTGGATAAGGCCACTTTGACAGAACAACAAAGCATCTGGAAGTTTCCTAAAAAAAGAAATGAATGACTTCTTACAACTTAATTGTTATTTGTCCCGCCCTGGTTCTCAATCTCAAGTCAAGTTACATTTCAAACCCACATCCTGTCAACTAAAACAACCTGTGTGCAATATTTGCTGCAGTCTTTCCAAAACAATGAAATGGATGAAATAAAATCTTCATACTTACCAGAATGGATTTCACATGGATATTCCATAGGTTCCTCTCTGTATGGTACAGATGCAGTACCATTCCCACCAAGTTTTAGTGATGGAGACTTTTTTTGTTAACCTGTAAAAGAAACAAACTAAGTGTACCGTATGTGATTTACCATTGTGGCTCTGAAAAGCTACAGAAAACAAAACATACAACTAAAGGAAGTGAAACAGCATAACAAACATGAGTACACATACTCACTTTATGGTTTAAATATTAAGAAGGTTTGTGTCTGTGGCTGATGGATGTGGTGGTCCGGACAGAATCATGCTCAGTGGTGGCAGTGGCTAACATCAGTCCTGGTGGTGGTGGTCCAGGGTGGCACACCACCTTTTAACAACTTCAGTTAAAACCTGCCAACATAAACCACATCATCATCCTCATAAAGAAAGCTTCCCTCACAGTCATCTATGTCTGAAGTCTGACCACTGAGAAATTCTTTCTCTATTGTGTCATCATCTACGTCAGTGGTGGGCCGTTTCAGGCAGCCACTGCCAGTGCCATCAGGATGGTTCATTTCCACATCACCAAAACCACCATGACAAGGCCGGGGTACAAATACCGAGGTTGCAGTCTGTGCTAGTATGTGTGTCTCATTCATTTTAATGAATGTTAGCAAACTAACATTTGCAGGAGACGGGTTTGTCCGACGATCCCTGACTTTTGCACCTGCTGAGCTGAATACCCTCTCAACATTTACACTGGAGGGTGGGCATGTGAGGTACTTCAGTGCCACTGCAGTCAGCTCTGGCTATTCACTGACCTTTCCACTCCAGTACAAAAGAGGATCTTCAGTTATTGTCAGATGCCTGTTTTCAGACAAATATGACTCAACCATTCTCTAAGCCACACTAAGTCCAGTTGTTGATGCATCAACCTGTTCTCCCGAATCATTTATTTCACAAATACCCACTTGGGACAAAGCCTCCGAAAGCGGGTTGACGCCAGCCACTTTGGATGACAGACCACCTGGAGCTGCTGTCCCCTTCCCCTTCCCCTTCCCCTTGCAGGATATGCTTGATAGTCCTACAGGTACACCTTCAGCCAGATTATGCTGCTGAGGTTTGCTGACCTTAGCACATGGCCTCTGTGCCCCATGAACCAAGCGCACCAGTTGACCATTGATATTTTTTACCTGTTCAGGCCCTCCCTCCAGTACTGATGCAATTCCACGTTTGTACTGTGGGTCCAGCATTGTTGCTATGGCAAAGTTGTCACTACACTGAATGCCCACAATGTGATGATTCTGGTCAAATACTGTCAGCATGTGTTGCAGCAACATACCGCTACCACCGTCTCCGGGCAATGTCAAGGCCATGCTGTACATTCACCACTGTCTGCCTCAGCACCCGCTGCAGTATAACTGATTGGCTAATGGAAGCAGACTCACCACTCACTGCCTGTGTGGCATGTTCAAAAGGCCGCAAAATTGTTATTACAGAGTCCATGAGGCACCACTGTTTGGTCGTCATAGACATGGAGGTCCCGGAACTGTCATGGCTAGTGTGCATCACAAGATATTCTGAGATGGCATTGTATTGTTCACACAACCTCTCTACCATATATAAAGTGGAGTTCCATTGGGTGACAACTTCCAGCTTCAAGCAGTGCTGAGGCAGGCTGTTTTGTATCTGCAACTGCTGCAGTTGGTAACGGGTCTTTCCAGATCATGAAAAGTGAGAGCAGATATGTCGTGCAGCTGTCAGCATTTCCCTTTACATCAGGGTGCTGCAGAAACTCCTGTACCACAAGATTTAAACAGTGGGCCATGAATGGAACATGAAAAAAAAACACCATTCGTGATGCATTTCACTACATTGACCCATTGTCACTTGCTATGAACCCAGCTCTCAGGGACAGAGGGTTTAGCCATTTGTCAATTTCAGTCAGTACCACATCCAACATGTTTTCATTAGTGTGTGAACAGGTCACATTGTGCATAGCAATCGTTGCATGCTGTCGAATTCCTGGAAGAATGCTACCGTTATAATCCACCTTACTGCACTGATTACAGTATTCACACTACCAGCATCACAAAAAAAAAACCAGCACCTGTGCCCAGTGTGCAGTTATACACAAATATGAACTCCCCACTGTTTTGCTACTTGTCCACATGTCCATACTTAAATGGATGAATGAAGAGGAGGAATGTTAAAGGGCATGTCTTACTGAGTCAGACACAGTGCGGAACAACTCGGGGACAGCACGGGTAGAAAAGTATGTCCTGGATGGGACTTTCCATTTTGGACAGGCACGTGCAGCAAGCTGCCGAAACCCATAATTCTCCACAAAGGAGAAGGGCAAAAGATCAATTGCCAGCATTTCCACTACAGCAGCATTAAGTTCACGTGACACTGTATGATTCGCGGGGGTACTTCAGCTTATGCGCAAAAACACTCTGTAACGTGGGCTGACTTAAACATTTTACACGGGGTGTGATCACAAATGGTTGTGCTCTGTGATGAATGGCATTGGCAGGGGATGGAGTGTGGATGTTTGATGAAGACGGTTGCACAGGTGATGATGACAAACCCAGAAATGCAGTTATTTTGCCAGATTTGCCAACCGGGGTTGATTTACCACTTGCACTAGACATACTGCATTCACCACCACCACCACCACCACAAAAACTGCTACTCTCACTAGAACTGGACAACATTTCAAAATCATTATGGTCCTCCACCTCATCATGCCTGTAGTAATCCCCTGCTCTTATTATCTCAGTATTGCACATGTTTAATTTACTACTGGACTTAACAGTCATGGAAGGGGATAACATGCTGGCTATGGTTGCTGGTGATGTGGGTGAATGCCCCACTGTGGTATTAGCTGCCAGCCTGTGCTGGGTCCACAGTGCCAAGTGCCTATTCTTAAGATGCGTATGCTGTCCTCCTGTGCCGAGATGGCTCCCCTTTTTACCTCGACTCACACACACATGGCAAACTTGGCAGATTGCAACTGACTCATCATTTGCATCTTGAACAAAAAAATCCCAAACAGGGGATTGTGATGCTCCGTTTTTAACATGTCCATGATGTGGCTCATTTAAGTCCGTTATTTTAAGCACGGGGGGGGGCACATGATGATTTGGGCACTGCACACCTGGAGTGCAACTGACCACCACGACTACCTATCATATTTATTACTGGGTCATCATCATCAACTAAAACCGGTAAATCACAAGTTTTTACGGGGGGGAGGGATTCCTGCAAACAGACTCAGACACAGCCACTTTGAATTTCTTTTTCTCTGGTTCCCACCTAGGGTCAATTACATCATCATCATCATATTCATCAACGTCACACACATCCACATCTTCTGCTTGGATGCTAGCATGTGGACTGCATGTTGCAACAACAGCAACATCATCATCATCATCATATTCATCATCAGCATCTACACCACCATCACCTGATCTTTTTGCACCACACTGTGAATTACTGCATGGAAAATGTGTGACACTAACTGCCACGGTGGACAGAATATCACATTGTATGCTATCATTGACATGATTATCAGAATCCTCAGGTTCGGTTACTGGGATGTTACTGGGAAGTATGACATCATCTACGCTGCCACTTACTTGCACTGCTTCACACTCAGTATTTTTGGATATGGTACACTGGCTGGAATTCGAACTTGATGCACCAATACTAATACTACCACCACCACTAACACCAGTAACACTAACACCACTGGCTGGGAAAATATAATCTCCTCCAACAATGAGTGAAGCTACTGATTGGGCTGTAAAAAAACATTGCAAGAGAAATACGTTTCCTCACATCAGCAATGCACTTCTGCGTCTGCGTACTACCATGCCCACAGACTATCTTACTGCCAGCATTGCCATGGTGAGAAACATCTTTGCTTGCATGTCTCTTTGCGGGCATTTTGGGGGATCAACCACAATATTATAACCAAATTTAGATTTTGATACGTTCACTCTCTGATTGGGTGGATGCTGGATGTGAAGCCAAAATAAACAACTGTATCTTCAACAACAGATAAGAGACTAGTCTGTCACGCAATGAAAACAACTTCAGTAACCAGTGGCGCTGATGAGGTCACAAAAACAATCCAGTCTGGTAAAAATTCCTTTTGCCGGTGGGGGTGGGGGGGCACTGACTGCAGATTTTTCAGCAGTACAAGCAGCAAAACAAAGAACAGATACCATGATCGCAGTACAAAATCAGGCAGCTGCAGTGGATAGCAGGTTCACACTGTTGCACCTGTAATTACACTAGTCTGTGGCACAATAACAGGTGTATTATTTGATGTCAGGCAACACTGCACACACACTCACACACACACACATAAACACACAGAGCAGTTTGTCTACAATGCTGAATGAGTAATGTGTAGCAAATTCAAAAGTTCAGTAATATGTCACGTATTGTAAACAACCTGAAATTATGAACTGCTGCACCAGATCCACACAACACACAACACACAACACACAAACAGCAAGAACATTTCAACAATTACTGACAATATTACTGTGTGTTCATTAACACAGTCAGTTATATAACAAAAATATAACCAAAAAAATGAAGAAATCACTATTTCTCCAACTTAAATCTACCTACACCACAGATACGCCCCTCCCCCAAAGCACACTTTCACTGTCTTTCACTACACACACTCAATGTTGTACATTAACATTCATAATCCACACAAAAACAAAAATGCTCGATGATATGAGCACAGGAGGGTTTCCTACAATCGATGAACTAAAGTTTGAGCCCCCCCCAAAAAATGCAAAAACATTTCTTTAACAGCTTTTAGACGGTTTCAATCACAGACAGCTCTCAGAGCACACTGTCTCCTATTCCTTCCTATACATACTACCCTGAACTGAGGCTGTGCAGAACAATATAGAGCCCATGTGACCTGAAATTCCATGAATCACTGCAAAATTCACCTTCGGAGCTCAAAAACAAGGCGAAGTGAGGCGAAGTGCATTGCCCTCAATGCATTTCATCTTAAATTTGGTGGAGTAGTGGTCTGAGGAGGCAGAGTAACGCAAAGTCATTGTTTTCAATGGACTTCACGTTACTCATCAGAACACGAAGTACTCCGCTTCACGTTGCGGAGCACTCTGTGAATCCCCCTTTGCTCCGCGGATCACTTCACAAAGCGGACTGAGCCCACTTCGCCCACCACTAGCCTGGATGAGCTTGCCGAAAAATGATGGCTGAAGAATTTGGCCCAATGAGGTCTGCACCACTAGTACAGAGGATACATCAGGCAGCTCTCAGTCCAGAGAGCGGAGGCAAGGGAGCTCCCAATCTGCCTTCCACCCTGCTGGCTATCGCTATAGTGACATCCCTCCTGGCAGCAAAGCCCAAACAAACTCCCACCATGCAGCATTAAGTGCATGGTGAAAAGTCCACATATTACGTCACCAGAGTCAGTCTTTTCTCTTGTTGTTGAAACAATGTGCTCTCAAGTCATTAGCAAAGAAATAGACTGGCTTTTTTCCTGGACAGATAAATGTGAACAGAAGTTTGATGCATTAAATGAAAAATCAGACTTTATTCAACCAGAAATTGAACAGCTTAAAGTAAGAGATGCAGAGGAGAAAAACTCACTAAACATGTCATTAAGTGTGAAAAAAATCAGAAGTTGTTGCTCTAGAAGCTACACTACAGGAGATCATCGTGGAACATCATAATATGTCTCACAAGCTTGAGGCAAATGAGAATAAGCTCAGATACTGGAATGTAAGAATGGTAGGAATCCCTGATATTCTTGATACAGAATGTCCCAACACACGAGACTTGGTTAAAGAGATTTTAACTGTAACTTTTGAGTCACCCCCTGATAATGCTCTATTAGCCCATGCTTTTAGAGTTCCTATGAGAAATCAGGAAAGCAATGTCACAGCTAAGGCAACCATTCTGGCAACATTTGTCTTCGACCCTGATAGAGATGAAAAATTTAAATTAGCTAAATAGAGAGGCACAGTAGAAGATAAAGGCAACAGCTATATCTTTCTGGACTTTTGTTTCAAGACACAGCAGTGGCAGAGGAAGTTCCTGGTTTATAGACAAGAGGTGCTTGAACTGGGAGCTCATTTCTCTCTGTTACCCCCTCTAAAATAACAGTCACCAAGGGTAGGAAAACAAACATTTTCTTTGAAGTGGATGACTTGGCGAAATTTCTCCTTTCTCAGTATTTGCAGCAAGAAATGTCAGGCTATCGTATTGGGTTGGAATTAGATATGGTGGACAATATGGAGAAGATAGACTTGTGAATGGTGATGATAAACCT
This sequence comes from Neoceratodus forsteri, assembly GCA_016271365.2. NCBI lineage: Eukaryota > Metazoa > Chordata > Ceratodontiformes > Ceratodontidae > Neoceratodus > Neoceratodus forsteri. Next base: position 43,032,771 of record CM057456.1, on the reverse strand, counting down.
TTTTCCTTTTAGTATTTTAGAATAACCCTTCTTGAAAACGTATTGATTTAAATAATCTTGTCACACTTAGACAGCTGGTTCTGATCCTTGTGTCATTTTTTGTAAATATAAAAAAATAAGTGATGGACTGTGTCAAGAGAAAATGCTGTCTTGCTGAAGTCGACACAAAAACACCCAGGGATAAGTTCAAAGGACAGGAGGTATTTCAAACTGCAGATTTCTAAAATGCAATTACCTTGTCAATTTGCTTTGATCCCAGGAAATAAAATTAGCCATTCATGACATCCTCAGGGAAATCCTTTGATTTTGCACTAGGTGTCATAATGGAAAGAGCATGCATGTGGTTTGGGTGTCTCCCAGGAAACCAGCTTATTTCATCAAAGGGATCTTTGATGTACAGGTCCCAGACTGCATTGTAGTCCAATATGCATGTGTGGGGGGTGTCGTCAGAGGGAAGCCAGCATGACATCAAAGAGCCTTTGATGTCTGTTGATCACAGACCAGTTTGAAAGATCACAGGAAAAGAGGAAATTCATTGAGGTCACCTATTATTTTTTCAAATATCTTGTTTGGACATCCTGTGTTATGGAATATAAAGTTTAATACTCCAAGGTGGAGTTAGGTGACCTCAGAGAGAAGGCCGGCTCAAGACTGTTTTTAAACCTACTGAGCCAACCTTAGAAGATACACACTTTTATATTTCTGACTGAGAGAAGAGAGATCATGAAGCACTGAAAGATTAAGAAGTAAGGACCTTAGACCAGACTAGTCTGAGTGTATGTAGGAATTTGCACTTTTAAACCTGTTTGTTTTAAGGCTGTATGTGTTGGGATATTTTGTTCTGTAACTTTACTGTTTTCCTATTTTATCTATTTTAAAATAAAGATATATATTTTAAAAATGGAAACTGCCTGGTGTGCCTTGAAATTTCTTTTTATGTAAGTGGAGCTTTGAAGGTTATAGTTGACATTGTGTATGAGCTTATTGTGATGCCAAACTGGGAAACAGAGTTCTCTAGGTCTTGCATAGAGTTCTAAGGGTTTATTTTGTTATACCTGGTTAGGTGCCCATAGGCAAAGATATCTGGGCACCTGAAGACAGAATCATCTGAGCCTGACAATTGGGTATGCTAACAAGAGGTTATCAGTTTGAATCCCTCCATAACTTGAGACTAAGGTGATGCAAACCCACAAAGCAGACAAGAGGGTTACCTTGTACTGTTCACTGTCCACAGATCCTATGCTCAGAGGTTGGCACTTTGGGAGTAGATGGCTGACCTGCTGAGCGAATCTGTGACAAATCTTTCAGCTGCATCATTGCCCTATAGAATTTTTAATATATAGTGGGTTAATACCTGCGGAAAGGTGGGGGGTACAATTTTGTATATTATAGTAATGGTTTATTAAGTTCAACTTGCATTTGCTAGCTCATTAGTGTTTAAAAATGGTTTATGGCCAGCTCCATGGTGCCGAGCAATGGGGGATTGCTCATCATGCTGGCAACCCAGGTTCACTCCCTGAGCCAGGATGTCAGGAGTGGAAACTGGCAGGGAGGAAGTAAGAGCGTCCTTTGTACACTTTCCTCCCGGGGGTGGGCAGTTCTGGAATGCTTTACTAGCAGCTCCTGGAGGTTATTAGGGAAGCATTCTAGACAGCGTGGACAACCACACATTGCCAAACATCCCCATCCCCAGGACACCACTGCGGCCACATGAATGTGGGAGATGGGAGGACCCAGAAAAGTGGAAATCACCTGCCCAGAGCTAGAAAATGGCCACCTCTTTTCCCCCAGTATCATGTAGCCACTCACAATGTCCCTCTGATCCTCCTAATGCCTGTGCTCCCCGGTCAAGGCAGCAGAATTATCTCCCCTCCTCTTCACCCCCTTGGGGAGGACCCCCCTCAGTAGGGTTACACCAGGTCTACTAGGGATGTGGGACCAAGTAGGGCTGGAGAAGATCACAACAGTGGATGGTCCAGCGGGCATGGCTTAAAACACTGTACAGCCCAAAGGAGTGGCCAGCTGTAAGGGCAGGAGAGGTGGTAAAAAGAAACAAAAAAAAGTGTTTTTTGAATAGCTTTTTTGTCACCACCGCCACTAGCATGGTCTAGTTACTTTTATCCATATGTTTAATTTATGTATATTATCTGAATTGTTCCCACTGATTAAGTAATCAATTATGATGGAGATGGATATGTAATTTTGTGGGCTCAATTTTTGAAACATACGTGGCATAATCCTTTTATAATAACTGGTCAGCAATTTTTTCCATATGCTGACCGAGTTATTATTTGCTGTTATAACCCGTGTGTTATAACGGCAAGCATGTGCAAAGTCACTGAGAAACAGCCTCTCCCTGATTGGCTGTTGAGCTTCTGCTGGGTTGGCTAATCAATTCTAGAAACATGGCGGCTCTGTATCCTCCGTAGCGAGGAGCCGCCAGACCAGGAGTGCTCATCTCCACCGAGGGGAAAAAAAGCTGCATTTCTGCCAACAGTCCTCGTCAGTTTTTCTTTTGTGTGCACTTCAAAACTTTAAAAAAATATATATCTGATTAATCCTGCCAGTCAGAAGCCACACTGGACGACAACTGCCAGTGGGAATGGCTCCAACCCGATGTGTCTCACTAAGGTAATCACGATCACGATGTACAAATGACTAACAAAGTAAATAAAAAATATAAATAAATAAATATGAAAAGCAGCTAAAAAAAGCAAAAGAAAAGTGTGTGTGTGCATGGCGTAGTGTGTGCGTGTAATGATGGAGTAAAATGCGTGTGTATGTGTCTCTGCCTGCATAGTGAGAGACAGCACCATGAAAATCAATGTGGCCAAAAATTGCTAACCAGCAATTATAAAAAATAAAAGATGTGGAAGTGGGTTTTTAACTCAAATTTAATGGTTACCCTTGGTGTGGGATGCTTTCATAAACCCCTCAGGCTTCACCCTCGGTATTTATGTAGCATTCCACACCTCAGGCAACCATTAAATTCTCATTAAGCACACTTCCCCATCCATTATTGTATACGTAGAGCATATTTGGAAGGCTATGCCAGTAGTTCAATGTAGCAGAGCAACTAACCATGCCCCTGCTTGGCCATATAAGGGAAACTCCTCCTCACTCCTCTCTCATTCATTTTTTTTTTCCATTGTGGTCAGAGGTACCGCCCTTCCCCACTGCATTTCTCCTCAATCCTGTACTGCTCCCCATCTCTCTGCACTTCTAGCCACCTGTTCTTTCTCCCTTTCATTTTGTTCCCTCTGTCCACCGTTCCTTCTGTGGCCATTCATGTCATTCTGCTCTCACCCCCTTCCCTTCCTCGCTGCCTGTCTGTCCCCCCTCCTTCACTGGCTACCGCTGCAGCTGTTGTCATTCCCTTTGGCCACCTCCAGCTCATTTGCTCCTTCTGTTTCCTCACTCCCTTGCCTCACCCCTTGTGGTATCTGCACCCCCTTCTGTTGTCCTGTTTCCTCCCCCTCCCAGCTCGTTCCCTCCTACCTCCTCGCTCTTTGTCACTTTCTCTTCTTTGTGGGGTTTCATTTCCTCCTGCGTTCTCCCCACTCCTGCTTTGCCATGTCAGAGAGCTCCACATGTTAAGGCTGGTGAGAAGTGAGGGGCAGGGGATACACAGAGCAGTGAGAGGATGAGAGTGGAGAGATGGAGAAGACAGAGGAAAGTTAAGCGGTGAGTCACATGCCTGCTGCGCAGTGCATAGGACTTCTGTGCTGCTTCTCTCCTCGGTCCGTGATACATTGTTCACAGGGACAGTGGAGATTCCGATGTGTTCCCAGTATTCTAGCTCCCTGCTTGCCCCAGTCTCATTCCTCAGCGCTCATATTTAGCAAAGGTATGCACAGCTCACCTGGATTGCCTGCCTATGTACTTTACTCCAGCACATGTCTGCTTAGCTGCAGCTGCTGGCATTTACTCATTTACTTACTTACCCTGCTAATTCACTACTTGGTCTTATGGTGTCAAGTTTAGGGCTTCTCTGATTTTCCCACAGCGGGAGACTGTGGCATCCCAGCCAGCATCATGGCTCCAGGTAGTGGCCGCAGTTTCATGCATTTCTGCATGCCCTCAGTTGCTGGTTTGTCCAGCTCTCCTACTGCTCCATACAACAGCTCATGTAGGTCCATGCTTTTACTTAATTGCCTCAATGGCGCTTCCTATACTGTTGCCCGTATCAGCTCATGCTCATACCAGCGAACCTCACCATACCAGCCTTCATGGCATTAAAGCATCAACGTATCAAGTCTATTAATCTCAAACCTCACCCCTCTAGTCATACCAGCCTCGCAGCCTCCTCCTACCTAACCATCGGCCGTGGGCTTCACCTGGCCTTACCGTCTCTCTCACTCGTAACATACAATTCACTCCTAGTTTGACTCCTAATGGACCTGGTTGGCATGCATTCCTGTGGTTGCAAAATATTTTCTGCCTTAATTTGACCCACATGAGGGTCCACATTGCTGTCTGACCTATGTACAGGTCTCTCCACCATCGGCGATTACTCAAGCATGACCCACATGCAGGTCCCAAGCTACATTCTGAATAAGTTCTCTCCACATTTTGGAGACATGCCATCCACATCCATTACTTCCAGGACTCAGGGCTAGTCCTGTGGCCGACCATCTGTCTTTGCACCCCGAAGTCCGCATCTTGAACATGCAAAGCTCGGGGCGGGGTCCTTCTCATCTGGCCCATTGTGGGAATATCCTCACTTCAGGTGGACCTTCAGTCATCAACCATACTGATGCCACTTCTAGATGTAGCATTTAAGACTTCAGTAGCGAGAGGTGGGGCTCTCAAGGGAAGGGCCCCTTTAGCTGCCTGAGCAGGTTCAGAGGCACCCTTTAAGCTATTCTCCCTACAGCCACCTCTGGTTCACCTGGTTTGTTCTTTGAATGGTAGGCCAGATGAGCACCTCGAAAGTCATTACTCTCCTCCTCCCACTTTGGAGGTTGGCACCATGTACCCCGTGTTGCAGAGATCGTTCGCAACCCTCCACAGCATTTCTGTTAGAGGGGTAGAGCGTGAGTGTTCCCCAAAATCAGAATTCACCCCTGGATTGGTCTTTTAAATTGCAGTAGCAGAGCTGTCACTAAAAAAATGTCCTGAAGCCTGGAGGGAAGGCAACCTAGGCCGTGGATCCCCAGAGGTTTCTTCCTCAAAGGGTTTTTTTCCTCTCCTCTGTGCCAGTGGTCATAAATAATACTTAGATAGGTGTAGTAATATCCCTAGGTCCTGTAGTCAGGTTTCTGCTGTTGGACTGAGTCGGGTGGAGCCCCTGTAATCGTCCCTTCTCTCCCTCATAGCTGTTCCCTCCCTCTCTCCTTAGGAAGCCATGCCTCTGTGCCTTACATTCAGACCTACAAGTTGGTCACTATTTATCCATTGTCTCCTGCTTACTCTGCTCAAGCCCCTGAACATACCTCCAATTGATCTACGTACAGATCTTCGATTCCGATAAGCGTTCATCACCTCATAATCACTGCTCAGCACTCTTTTTTGGGCTCCTTCCTAAGGTGCCTTTAGCCAAGGGAATCATTCCCGTGGCACCTTTAGGGGTGGAACCCTCCTGTAGGGTTCTTTGCCTTTGTACCCCTACAGGGTGGTATATCACATGGACAGATAAGTGAACAGCCAAAGATTATCTACGTTACAAAGGCATAACACTATACCAAGTTGCTTAGGTACATTGAATTGGAAGGCTATGCCTGTAGTTCAGTGGGGCGCAGCATCTAACCACGCCCCTGCTCAGCCTATATAAGGGCCACTCCTCCTCACTCCTCTTCCATTCCTTTTTTTTCATTGCCCCATCATCCACCCCTCCTCCTCCAATGGCTTGTCTCTTTCTCCCGTGGGCTCCTTCCTAAGATACCTTTATCCAAGGGAATCATTCCCGTGGCACCTCTGGGGTGGAACCCTCCTCTAGGGTTCCTTGCCCTCGTACCTGTACAGGGTGGTATATCCCACAGTTAGAGAGGTGAACAGCCAAAGATTATCTGTGTTAGACAATCATGTTGCTAGGAGGTTCCAGTGAAAAGGGAAAGCAGTATTAGGTGACGAGTGGGTGCATAATGAATTTGTAATACTTCAGTTTTGTCCATGTTTAATTTATAGCCAGCAAGGCTCTCCATTTCTTTTAGTTCTTCAAAGTAGTTTGGTAGTGAGGACTCTGGTTGCATCAGTTAGATCAACAGCTCATCTGCATAAAAGGTGACTTCATGTTCCATTCCCCCCATTTGGATACCTCAGATCTTATCATTCCCTCTTGTGGCCTGTACCAAGGGTTCTGCATAAAAACTGAATATTAGGGGTGATAGTGGACACCCCTTCAGTGTCCCACATCATAGAGGAAATCTCTCTGAGTATGTGCCATTTATTTTAACCTGTGCCTGCGGCACAGAGTATAGAGCTCCAATCGTTTGACAGAAGGGCTCTGGGAATAGGAAATCATTTAAGGCATGTTGGAGGTATCTCCAGGATACCCTATCAAATATCTTTTGGGCATCCATACCCAAATGGAAAAGCAGAGTTGCTGTTTAGCTGGAGCATTCCAGAATGTAAAGCATTCTTTTAATGTTGTCAGAGGTTTTTCTTTTTAGAGACAAAACCAGCCTGATCTTTGTGTGTGAGTCCCCGAAGTACAGACATTTCCAGGCATTTTGCTGTAATGCTGGCATACAGCTAGTAGCCTTGGTTGAGAACTGAGATTGGTCTATAGGACTCACACAGTAAGGGGTCCTTTCAGGGCTTCAATATAGCTGAGGTCATGGATGTTTGCATATTGCTAACTTCAAGGGAGTGGAGATTCACCCTTTTGAACTGACTGGAACACTGCCTGGAGAGGCCAGACCAGGTTTTGTTTAAATGCATTGAAAAATTCTGATGGATACCCATATGGGCCAGAGCTCTTACTGTTTTTCACATTGCTAATGGCCGTATATATTTCCATAAGAGATATGGGTCGGATGAGAGCCTTCTGCTGCTCTTCTGTCAGTGCTGGCAAATTCAGCTTGGCCAAAAACTTGTGGTATCTGTCGCCCTCAGATTCTGAATCTTGGGCACAGGGGGTGGAATAAAAATCTCTAAAGCAATCCAGTATTTTGTTGTGTATGGTATACTTATCGGTTAGTATGTGGATGGGTTATCTTAGTTATTGCGGTTAACTTTTGTTGTTGCCAGAGACAGTAGGCAAATAAAAATATGGCTTCTGACACCACCCCAAATGTGTGCCAAATGCAGGGAAGGGGTAAGAGAATTGCAATACCCTTTGTCTACATATTGATCCTCTGACGTGTTTTAACACTCGTGTTTGTCAGTTGACTGATGTTTTCATTTAAATGAATGTACTGTACTGTACTGTATATTGAGAGTTGCTTTTTTTAGTGAATTTTTTTTACTGTATGTAAATGTTTTATATGATGTAACACTGGTACTTTGTATGTCAGGACGTCCCTGTAAACAAGTGTCAGCTCAATGACTTAATCCTAAATGAACTTGAAACTTGAAAACTTGACCTTAGAGGCCCTGCTCCCCCTTCCCATAGTATTTCTGTTTTACATACAGAAGTGCATGTTCTGTGTTTTAATTAAACTGGTCCCGTAGTTTTGTCTTAACCCAAGCTAGCTGGGGGAGGACCTTCTGGTCCCCTTGAATATGGACCAACTGCAAGAAGGAAAGTCCCTTCTGCAGTTCCTTCTGCTGTTGTTCCCATTGTTTCTTTTTAGCCAAGGTGAAACTAATGATTTCCCCATGGAGTACAGTTTTCACCGTATCCCAGAGGATGGCTGGGGTAATGCCAAGTGATGTATTTTCCATTATGACCTGTGGGAGTCTGGTTTTAATTAGGGCTCTAAACTCTGGGTCACAAAGTAAGGTGGTGATAAAACGTCATTGCTTGGGAGATCAGTTAGGTTCTAAAGTTAAATCCAAATAAATGGGCATGTGATCTGATAGTAGAATCTGCATTATAGCAGCTTGGTGAACCCAGATGAGATGCTTCAAACTGAGAAAAAAGTAACCCAATCATGATTGGGAGTCATGTGCCACAGGTTCAGGAATGAGCCCGGGCTGTCAGAGGGCTGGCTGGGGGGAGGCTGAATGAGCATCCTGTGGACTGCTCTTCACCTCCCAGAGGGGGAGGGTTGGTGGCACCCAGCACTTCAGCGACACCAAGCAGAGGCTGATGTACACCTTGCCAGAACCATACATGTCAAGGTGATGGCAGTGGCAGACATCCACAGGACATGTATGGGACCATGCTTGCTCGCACGTAGGTTTCATTGCACTTCTGCACTGAGGGGGAGCTGACACAAGGTAAAACCCTGTGCAGCAGCACTTCATGATGGCCCTCGACCTCCACCAAATGATGCCGCAAACCGTAAGTCTCGGGTGGATCACAGGTGGATCTCGGTCTCTCCCTAGTGAGTCCCACCTTAGGGGCAAGTTACTGGATCTCTGACCTGGGCAGTTGAGCAGGGGATGCCGGCGAGAAGGGTGAGTGGACAGAGATGGGGTAAGTACTGCAGCCAGAGAATAAACAGAGTCTAAAAAATATGTGTATTGCTGGACAGTGGGAGTGAAGATGGCACCAAACATCTGTCAGCCCCAAATCTTTGATAAGGCACCTACCATGGTTTTGATCCATGCTTGATTTGGAGAGGTGCAGATTAGAGATATCCTCTGTATCCATGAGGAGATTAAGCTCTCCACCTAGAATCAGAGGCCGTTGCTTAAGTTTCAGTATTTTATTGAATATCCTCTGAAGAGGGGAAGCATCTGAGCCTGGAGGGATGTATACACTTCCTAATTTGCATATGTTACCTTGGTTTGTACCTATGGCCATATCTAGCCTTCCTTCCCTATCTTCATAAGTGGACTTTACTCAGAACTTTGATGTTTTTTGAATAAGCTGCCTCTCATCTCTGATCTAGCTGATATATACTGGCAGTTACCTAGGTTATGCCATACTTAATCAATTGTTTATACTTTTCTGATGCTCCTGCTGGGAAAGATGCATTCCTTGCAGTAATATTAACTGAGGTTGAAGCATCTTTAAATGACTCATTATTTTAGTCCTCTTCACTGGGACACTAAAACCATTCACATTTTGGGACACCACCCTAAAGTAATTAGAGACTGCCATCATCTGGGTCACATGATATGGGCCAGCTTCCCCTGGACCCCCTTACAGTTAGAGTGAGGATACTCAGGTGAAGCCTCCACCTGCCCGTTATAAGCTGCGTATCCTCCTGGGACTGCTGCCTATATGCACATGGTGCATATCTGCTCATTATAAACAGGAGAAAGATCTGAAGCATAAGAGAGCCAGAGTTTGGTGAGAGGTGCCAGAAGGCTGTTGCCATCAAAACTAAGATCTGCACCCCAGGGGAACTGGGTTTACACCAAAACTATGATACAAAGGGTGGTAACTGCCCACCTGGCAGAGAACATAATGTGTTGCTTGTTCCACCAGGAATGGAGGAACAAGCCCGAGTCGTGTTCTGCCTGGACCTCCTGGGAGGGGGGCAGAAGTTCTGCAAAATGGAGAAAGGAGAAAAAGCCATGGAGAGTACTGGCTGATACATGAATGGCAGTGGGAGTGGAGACAAGACATCATGCATGCATGGTCTACAGCAGACTCCTCTCATCCCCGAGTGAGGAAGGGTAGGACCTATTGGTTCCTGCACTGTAGTGGGTAGGTTGTCTCCTCTGCTTGGGGCCAATAATAACCAGGTCCCATGGCTTCTATTATCAAAAGCCCCTATGCTGGGGGTTAACTGCTGATGTTGCCAGCTAATACCATATGGAACAAAAAATAGACATCTGTGGAGTTACAGAAACGTGGATCAAATCTGGGGATTGGGTTTAAAATATAAATGGTTATGACTTTTTCCATAATGATAGAGATAAAAATGGAGGGGGGGGGGTTGGTGTGTATATTGCTACTCACCTCAGAGCACAAGAAACGTACGTATTGGAAAATACTAACCCAGAGGCTGAACAAATATGGGTAAAATTTAAAACAAAAAATAAAACTATCACCCTTGGCGTATGTTACAGAGCCCTGAGTCTGACGGAAGAGGAAAACAGAGTTTATGAATGAACTGGAAACAATGATTGTGTCAGAAAACTGCATATTAATGGGAGACTTTAATTTCCCTAAAATTGATTGGGACCAAGTACGTGGCTTTAGTTGACTAGAAAATAGATTTATTGAAATATGTTTAAATAATGGGTTGGATTAATATGTTACTGAAGGTACGAGATATAATAACACCCTGGATCTATTGTTAAAGCTACCAACCATCCCGGTTTTCTCGGGACAGTCCCGGTTTTAGGTTGCATGTCCCGGTGTCCCCACAGTTTAGTTGAAAATACAGAAATGTCCCATTTTTTTTTAATTTTTCCCATGTAACCCCCCTACAAATGGGGGTTCCTAAAAGCCGTCTAGGAGCTGCCTAAGTGTCCCCCCTGGTGGTTGGTGTTCGGCGCTTAAGCCGTTTGAATGGCTCTGTGAGTGCTTGTACAGCCTAAACGTACTGTCTCTTTAAGAGCTGTCTGCTTGCAGACATAATTATTGCTCACAAGGGGGACTGTGTGTTTCCCTGCTCAAGTCCCACTCGAGCTGTAGCATAATTGCCCCTCTTTGCCGTCGCTGAAAGCGCCAGGGGAGCCCACTCGAAAGATGTAGCTATTTGCCTGCAATCATTTAGAGTAATAGTGAAAATGCAGTTGTTTAACCTGCTGTTGTTGCAGCTGGGACTCTGTGTGCTGTGCCCCTCCATTTTGGACCAGGACTGTCTGAGGGGTCCAATAGGAGCAAGGGGGTATCTAAAATGGAGTAAATGGCGACCAACCAGAATCAGGACTCTTAATGGAGCCGACTGACCAATGGGGATACAGCTAGTAAGTCTGGGAAGTGAAGTCTGGACTATGGCACCTTTTTTTGCATCAATGAGGGCAGTAATGAGTAACTGCCATCTGCATCCCACCAATGGGATCGGGTGGCACCCGAACTGGATTCTCTGCCCCAACTGCCCAGGGACAGAGTCGTTGGTGATCGTGAAGGTAGAAGGAGCTCTGGCTCCTGCGCTGTGGAAGTCTTTGAGTGGGAAGCGAGTGTGGCAGACCAAGAAGTCGGGCGATAGCATCACCAGAAGGAGCGGACAAGATCCGTGGAGGAGTACAGGTGGAGGAGGCTGTATGTTAAAGCTACCTACCAGGCTCACCCTGTAGAGGACTGGAGAATCTGCTTCAATCGCACTCTGTCTGTCAGGACAAGTGAAGCTGCGTCGTTTGGCCCGGTGTGTGCACTGAAAGCGATCGGGAGTATACAGCAGCTGCCTGGTATGGTACCCCTCTGCTCTTCATATAAATGTGTGGAGAACTGTTTGAATTCCAGGCTCAGTCCTGCGAGTGGAGTGAGAGCAATCATTCTGCTGGAGTCGTGAGTACTAAATCAGGGTAGCCCCCTGTCAGATGTTCATAGTGGGGGCAAGATTTGTCTGGCTGCTTTACTGGCTACACGAACTAAGCCTGCTGGCTCTACTCAATCCTTTTAGGAATCAAATGCTTGTTTCCTGCATCAGGGCCCCAACCAGCTGCATCGAGAGGCTAGCCTTCTATTGCCTGGGTACCCAGAGACAGTGACTTATAGGTTTGGCCTGTGCACAGTGCCCTAGGTATACATATATATATTAGAATGGTAAGCTAATCAACCTGATCTTTCCCGTCCTTGTTACTTTCCTCTTAATAGACTGGATTTGTTGTTGCAAGGTGCACTGTGTGAACTGCGTGTTTGTGCTACCCTTTGTGCATGGATTGTTGTATAACTGCACCTTATTTTACAGGGGGTCCTCAGCACCAAGTTGGCCATCCCAACCCCAGGTTAAGTGTGAGTCAAAACAATAGTGTGGGGATCGCTGGTGAGCCACTAGTGGGAAGAAAGGGGGGTTGCAGTGACCCAGAGGGCTGTGACCAGGTCATATTTGGCTGTTCCAACCCCAACTTCTGGGTAGAGGCACCCGCCATTGGATCCAGGCCCTTCAACCTGTTATTAGCTGAGCAGGCAGGGGTAGTAGCCCTTAGGATAGTGCCCCCTTGGGGTTACATTTTGGAGGCACCGCTGGGATTAGCGTCCCCTAGTGGCTGAATATACGAACTACCCCACCATGGCCAAACCCAAAGAAAAACTGGAGGGGGATGTCATGACTAAAATTAAGTTAGACCCTGTCAAGATGATGGTGCATAAACTGATGGGTGGGGTGAAGCTGAAGAATTGGATTCCCAGAAAACTGTGTTACTACTGGATGTACCTCTGGGGATAAAGAACGCTGACCTTGTTTCTGCAGTTGAGCGTGTTAAATGTTTGGGCAAGGTAGAGGTGAAGAGGCAAATGGCCGACCTACTCGACCAGACCTTACAGGTGCTGCTGTTATGCAGTGTAATTATAGATCCATAGAGGGTGCCCCCAGTGATTTACCCAGAAGGTGCTCCAAAGGGGTGGAGGGTCATTCATGTCCGGAGTGGTTCAGTCACCCCGGGGGGGGTCCCCCAAGACTAATAGCTTCAAAGATAAATTGCTTAAACTGTTAGCTACAGAAGAGAGGACCACTCAGGAATTACTACAGGTGTTAGACCTTTCCAGTAATCCCACCCCTCAATCGTCCCCAGGTACATCTCCCAAGTCCTCCAAGAGTTCCATCCTGGCTTCCCCACCTATAGTTGTTCCCCCCATACAGTTAGACTCCTATCGAAGGTTGAAACTTTTTTCTGGTACTGTGCCTGCACCCTCGGGAGAAGATGATTTGGAGACTTGGATGGACTATGCTACTCCTTTAGTCCAAGAGTGGCAGCGCTCTGAGGGGGAGAAATGAAAGAGACTGATGGAGAGCCTGAGGGGCCAACTTTGGAAGCCATTCGTTTCTTGCGGGCTACTAGCCCTGAAGCCACTGCAGTAGAGTACCTTTCTGCTTTAGAGGGGGTGTTTTGGAGTACAGAAACTGGGGAAGACTTGTTGTGGAAGTTTAAGTCGGCAAAACAGTGGAGGAATGAGAAACTGTTGGTCTTTGTCACCAGAATGGAAAGGGCATTGCAAAAAGCTTATCGAAAAGGGGGGGTAACTGCCCCAGCATTGAATCAGGTCCGGCTGGAGCATATGTTGAAGTCTGCTAGGTTTTCCAGTGTGATACTGTTAAAACTCAAGTTACATGACCGACGGGCTGCCCCTCCTGAATACTGCCAATTGATGAGAGAGATTCAAGAAGTTGAGACCGATGAAGAGGGGTGGAAACCCTGTGTGGGGGCCATGAATCTATGCCAGAGCCCTGAGCCCAGTGAACCCGATGAGACCCACCCCGGGGGGATTGAACAAGGGGCTTGATGCTTTTCCTGTGCCCCCAGAGACCCAGGGTGGAGTGGGGGTGCATGCTGTCTCCTCTGATCCCCGGGTGGAGAGTGATTTGAAGGCTGAGGTTAGAGATCTACGGGAAATGGTGAGAGAATTGAGACAAAATACTGCCAACCCCCCCAAATTTGGGGAACCTGAGTTATCCAGAAATAAGCGCCTAGCCAAAAGGAGCCCTCCAGAGCCCCGATGCCTCCCGGCAGGCAAGATATCTTCCTCCCAACAAAGACTCCAGAGAAACTAAGTTCTGTTACCATTGTGGGAGGATGGACACTTTCAGACTGAGTGCCGATTGCCGAGAACTTAGGAGGGTCAACAGCAGGCTAATAGCTTGGCATCGAAAGGCCTATGCCAGACCTCAGGGAGGGCCTCCTCAGAAGAGTTTTGTTACCCGGGCCAATGCCCAAGCGACCACCAAAACCATGCCCCCTGAATGGTCTGACGTGGTGGGTCCCACAATGGAAACCACGGTGAGAGAGAATGGAGTACCCACCTTGGCTGTGTTGGACAGTGGTTCCCAAGTGACCATTATGTTTCAGGACTGGTATCGGAAGAACTTGCCTGAGGTGCCTCAGCAGCCTTTGGATGGACTACATGTGTGGGAACTGAGTGATAAGGCCTACCCCTATTCTGGGTATATCCGGATCTGGTTGTCTTTTCCTACTTCTGTAGCTGGGGTGGCTGAACAAATGGAAACCTTGGCACTGGTGTGTCCCCCCACTGGACTGTATGATGGGTTGCCCTTGTTAATTGGAACCAATGCTCACATGTTTGGTCGCTTAGCGCAGCTGTGCTCTGAAAGACAGATGTCCAGAACTGGGTGAGCTCTCAGAATACCCGCCTTGATTCAGAAGGCCTATGGGACTCAGAGAAGGGCCAGCCAGGCAGAACCCGAAGGCCCGGTGGGTGTCATCTGGAAGAAGGATCCAGAACCCTTACTACTAGCCCCAAATGCCCAGTGTGTTCTACAGGGGGAAGTCCGGATTAAAAAGGATGTTAAGAACAAAATATTGATGTTGGATGCACCAGGCGAGGGAAAGTTGCCAGAGGGGTTTTGGTTAAACCCAGTATCTTACCTGCAGGCCACGCCTTTGCTAGAAGGTAATGGTTCAAGTGCATAATGTATCTGATCGAGAGATTCGAGTGAAGCAGGGGTTGCACTCTGGCCACGGTGCACTGTGCAGATATAACTGTCCTGCCCCAAACAAGACTCCCGGGAGAAGTGACCGGTGACCCCTGATCTGTTTGATTTGGTGATTCCCACTGCCAGCAGAGTGGAAGAAAGGATCAGTGAAAGGCTGCCCAGAGGAACAGGTGTTTTCCTTGAAGGAGTGGGATGTAGGATGTGTGCAAGGAGCTGAGCATCACATTCGGCTACAGGATGAGCGACCTTTCTGTGAGCGATCTCGACGCCTAGCCCCTGCTGATATAGATGATGTGAAGCGACACCTGCAGGAGATGCTCACAGCTGGGGTGATACAGGAATCCAGAAGCCCCTTCGCCTCACCTATTGTAGTAGTGAGAAAAAAGAATGGAACTGTTTGGATGTGTGTTGATTACCGTACTCTAAACAGGTGAACCATCCCAGACCAGTGTACCATGCCACGCATTCAGGATGCCTTGGACTCTCTAAATGGTAGTAAATGGTTCTCAGTGTTAGACCTCTGCAGTGGGTACTACCAGATCCCGATGTCTCCGGAGGATTGAGAAAAGACTGCTTTCATTTGCCCACTGGGCTTCTACGAGTTTATGCGGATGCCCCAAGGAATTTCAGGTGCCCCAGCCACCTTCCAGCGTTTGATGGAGCGTGCTGTGAGGGACATGAATTTGCTTGAATGTTTAGTCTACCTAGATGATGTTATAGTGTTTGGCAGCTCCTTAGAAGAACATGCAGCAGGTTGTTCAAAGTCCTGGATCGACTGGAAGATTTTGGTCTCAAATTATCTATAGATAAGTGCCAATTCTTTCAAACCTCCGTAAAATATGTGGGGCACATGGTATCCACTGAAGGCATAGAGACTGACCCCAGCAAAGTGGAAGCTTTGACTACATGGCCTCAACCAAAGAATTTGAAAGAGCTGCAATGGTTCCTGGGGTTTTGTGGATATTATAGGCGATTTATCAAAGACTATTCTCGAGTGATCCGCCCTCTGCTTAACCTTATGCAGGGATATCCTCCAACCCACAAAAAGTATAAGAAAGCTGTGCCCTCTGAGACTGAGAAAAAATATTTCCGCCCAAATGATGTGTTTGGCACCCGCTGGACTGCTGATTGTGAGGAAGCCTTCCATGACATTATATATCAACTTACCCATGCCCCAGTGCTGGCCTATGCTGACTCTGCCAAGCCGTAAGTTCTTCATACTGATGCCAGTCTGCAAGGATTGGGGGCTGAGCTGTATCAAGAGCACCCAAATGGTCTAAGACCTGTATCTTTTGCCAGCAGAAGCTTGACTCCTTCAGAAAAGAACTATCCAGTGCACAAACTAGAGTTCCTGGCTCTGAAGTGGGCCATTGTCAATCAATTTCATGACTACTTGTATGGTGCTAAGATATTGGTGAAGACTGATAACAATCCTCTGACATATGTGCAGACATCAGCTAAGCTGGATGCCACTGGCCATAGGTGGCTCTCCGCGTTGTCTACCTAAGACTACCCTGTTGAATACAGAGCAGGCCTAAACCATATAGATGCTGATGCTCTCTCCCGGAGGCCTGTGTCCCAAGCTGACTGGGTCCAGTTGTCAGAGCCTAACATAAAAGCCCTTTGCCAAAAATTTGACAAGGAGTAACAGGTGTCTCCTGATGCTGTGGACTGCATGGTGGACTGCTTGGGGCCATCTGAGAACTGCATACCCGCTGCTTACTGTCATTTTTCTGCAATAGACACTAGTGCACTGCCCCAATATAACAATGATAGTCTCCAACAGGCTCAATCCCAAGATCCCATGATAAAAGCTGCTTTGGAAGCTCTGCAAGGAGGGAGCAATGTGTCAAAACTGCGTTCCACTGACCTGAGAACTGCCCTGTTGTACAAAGAAGGGTCAAAGTTGAAACTGATTAATAAACTATTGTACAGGGAGACCGTAGACAAAGAGGGGCGAGTAGACAAACAACAACTGGTGTTGCTCACTGCTTTTAGAGAACTGGTGTTGAGGTCCCTGCACAATCATATGGGGCATCTTGGCGTAGACTGGACCCTTGACTTAGTGTGGTCCCGATTCTATTGGCCCAAAATGGGTGCTGATGTGGAACAGCATATCAGGACTTTAGCCGATGTTTACAAAGAAAGACTCTGCCTCAGAGGGCTGCCCCCTTGGTGAACATCACTACTAGTGCCCCTATGGAGTTGGTCTGCATTGATTTCCTGAGTCTAGAGCCCGATCTGCGAAACATCAGCAACATATTGGCAGTTACTGATCATTTTACCCGGTATGCACAGGCTTTTCCTACTATAGATCAGAAAGCAACCACGGTGGCTAAAGTACTTGTTGAGAACTTCTTTGTCTACTATGGGGCCCCCCAAAGAATCCATTCCGACCAGGGGAGGGATTTTGAGAGCCACCTGATTAAAGAAATGCTATCCTTGTGGGGGGTATGAAAGTCAAGAACCACCCTGTATCATCCCTAGGGAGACCCCCAACCTGAAAGGTTTAACCGCACATTGCTTGATATGTTAGGCACACTGCAACCTAAAGACAAGTCTAGATGGAGTCAGCAGATTAGCACCTTGGTACATGCTTATAACTGCACCAAAAGTGATGCCACTGGATTTTCCCCGTATAGACTGATGTTTGGGAGAGAAGCTAGACTGCTGGTGGATGTATGTTTCGGGGTTTCTCCTGATGGGGTTCAAGCAGCTAATCATCTACAGTATGTGCAAAAGTTGAAGGCCCAACTCAACCATGCCTACCAACTAGCCCAGACCATGGCTGCTAAGCGAAACCTGACCAATAAGGAAAGGTATGATAAGAAAGTGAAAGCAATGGAACTGAGAGAAGGGGACAGAGTGCTATTGAGGAATTTGGGACTGCATGGCAAACATAAGATTGCTGACAGATGGCATCACCTCCCTCATATTGTCGTGGAAAGCTGGAATATTTACCAGTATACAAAGTGCAGCCTGAGAACAACTCAAAAGATGTGAAAACTATACACAGAAATCACTTGCTGCCAATTGGACAGATTTTGATAGAGGCTGAACCTCCAAATGCTGCCACCTCTGGGCCTGAGACTAGAGCCGCTGCCAAGAAAAAACTCAGACCAGTTGATTCCCCAGAAAGCCAACCAAAGAGGTCTCCTCCACTCCTCTCAATTGAATCTGACTGCCAGTCTGTGACCGAGGACAGTGAGTACTACCCCTCTTATGAATTGAGTCAGTTGTTTCGGGGCAATCCCCTAATCAACCCAGGAGATAAAGCTGGGTTTTCTGAACTGTCTGAGCCCCCAGCTTTGTCTCTGGAGCCAGTGCTCCCAGAGGATGAAGTGAGTGGCATCAAAGCCGAAGAGGTGGGATCCTTGAGCCTGGCTGAACTGTCTGGCCTGGCTGAACTATCTGACTTTTCAGATGAAGGAAGTGATGTGGGGGAGCAAGCTAGTGATATCCCAGAGCCTGAAGAATATTTTTAGTGCCCTGATGGTTCCTTGCCAGTACCAGAAATTACCCCCGCTGATCCAAATATGGCGAGCTCAGAAATGGTAGAACAAGGCCCTGAAGGTACTATGCACTCTGGGTCCCCTCCTCCTATAGTGGTTTCCCCAACCAATCCAAGTGGGGCTGAGCGGGAGTCAGAACCTTCGGAAATTTTATCCGAAACCCCTCGACGGACTGGCCGAGAAGTACGGCCTGTAGTGAGGTTGAGTTATGAATCCCTGGGTCAGCCTGTAGATCTGCCTCTGAATGTGGTCCATAAAGGGGTGTATGTAACCCCGAGCTCCTTGCCTAAACTGACCCTGGGAAATGATTCTCAACTGTTAATATCGCCCTTTGAGTATGGTGCCCCTACCCCATTTAGCCTACACATAGCTGATAGAGAAGGGCTTCCTCTATCCAAGTGTCATGGGCAGGAAGTAATGACCTGATTTATAAAAGGAAAAAGTTGCCTGTATGTGTAATGTTGTATAACCAATAGTGAACTGTGTAGTACAGTACCAATGTAGGTAATCCTAGGTTTGATGTGCTGTTAGTGTAAACTGTTTTGCCTTAAAGTGATTTAAGGGTAACTACTTGACACGGATGCCAAGTTATTTCCAGGCCAGGAAGGGTGTAACCCCCCTACAAATGGGGGTTCCTAAAAGCCGTCTAGGAGCTTCCTAAGTGTCCCCCCTGGTGGTTGGTGTTCGGCGCTTAAGCCATTTGAATGGCTCTGTGAGTGCTTGTAGAGCCTCCACGTACTGTCTCTTTAAGAGCTGTCTGCTTGCAGACATAATTATTGCTCACGAGGGGGATTGTGTGTTTCCCTGCTCGAGTCCCACTCAAGCTGTAATGTAATTGCCCCTCTTTGCCATCGCTGAAAGCACCAGGGGAGCCCACTCGAAAGATGTAACTATTTGCCTGCAATCATTTAGAGTAATAGTGAAAATGTAGTTGTTTAACCTGCCGTTGTTGCCGCTGGGACTCTGTGTGCTGTGCCCCTCCATTTTGGACCAGGACTGTCTGAGGGGTCCAATAGGAGCAAGGGGGTATCTAAAATGGAGTAAATGGTGACCAACTAGAATCAGGACTCTTAATGGAGCCGGCTGACCAATGGGGATACAGCTAGTAATTCTGGGTAGTGAAGTCTGGACTATGGCGCCTTTTTTGCACCAAAGAGGGCAGTAGTGAGTAACTGGCATCTGCATCCCACCAATGGGATCGGGTGGTGCCCAAACTGGATTCCCTGCCCCAATTGCCCAGGGACAGAGTCGCTGGTGATCGTGAAGGTAGAAGGAGCTCTGGCTCCTGCGCTGTGGGAAGTCTTTGTGCGGGAAGCGTGTGGGCAGGCCAAGAAGTCGGGTGACAGCATCGCCAGAAGGAGCAGACAAGATCCGTGGAGAAGTGCAGGCGGAGGAGGCTGTATGTTACAGCTACCTACCAGGCTCACCCTGTAGAGGACTGGAGACTCTGCTTCAATCGCACTCTGTCTGTCAGGACAAGTGAAGCTGCGTCGTTTGGCCCGGTGTGTGCATTGAAAGCGAATGGAAGTATACAGCAGCTGCCTGGTATGGTACCCCTCTGCTCTTCATATAAATGTGTGGAGAAGTGTTTGAATTCCAGGCTCGGTCCTGCGAGTGGAGTGAGAGCGATCATTCTGCTGGAGTCGTGAGTACTAAATCAGGGTAGCCCCCTGTCAGATGTTCATAGTGGGGGCAAGATTTGTCTGGCTGCTTTACTGGCTACACGAACTAAGCCTGCTGGCTCTACTTAAACCTTTTAGGAATCAAATGCTTGTTTCCTGCATCAGAGCCCCAACCAGCTGCATCGAGAGGCTAGCCTTCTATTGCCTGGGTACCCAGAGACAGTGACTTATAGGTTCAGCCTGTGCACAGTGCCCTAGGTATATATATATATACAGTATATGCCACTTGTAACGGTCTGATTTGACAACCGTCAATCTGTCCATTAAATGCGGCGTCCATTACATCAATATCGCTACTCAACACCTTAAAAGCCAGCGCGCGGAGCGAGCGCAGAGTGTAAAGAGAAGTAAGGCAAGGAAGGTAGTGATTTACAGTCCCTTTCAGACATAACTGCGATCTGCAAAAAAATTCTAACTTTATTTAAAGTGCTTTAAAATAAAAAACAAACAAAAGCGCTGTTCTCAGTCGTGCTGTGCTGTACTTATCTACTGCAATATCTACTTCTTGATGTAATCCTCCATTGTAGTTTGGCATTTTTTCCCTATAGTGTAGCGTTGCCAGGCAATCTCTACATTTGCAACCAGATCCCACTGGGGGGTAATATCGTCTCGCTGCTCAACGGCACGACGGGGAGTCAGAATTGCCTTCCTTACTTCCTCCGGTGTTACAGGCATCTCATCATCCTCGGTCTCTTCCTGAGATAAAATCTCCTCATCATCCTCGTCTGTTCGTGCTCCCTGCGATGCACTGATTGCCTCTGCGACGTCATCAATATCAGAGTGAGGTGTGTCATTACCTAGCAAACACAGCTCATTCATGATCTCAGTGGGCAAATCAGTTTCAGCTGGCTCCTCATCCTCCTCAGGTACAACACCAATTAGGGGGTCATTGGTGAATCTTCCCTTTCGGAAGCACCTCTGTATTGTCTCCTGAGAGACAATGTGCCATGCTTGCTGTATAAGGCGTACCGAATCAAGCAAGTTAATTCGTCATACGCAGACAGAAGCAGTGATTTCTTCCTCAACATCCAGGATATCCAGCAGTCTTCCCCTCATCAGTCTGACATAGTGGCGCTTGAAGCTGTAAATAATCCCTTGATCTAAGGGTTGCATTTAACATGTGGTGTTGGGTGGTAGGAACACAAGTTTAATGTTTTTTAAACCAGCTATTGGTGGGTGGGAGGTACAGTTGTCTAACAGCAAGGCGATTTTCCGAGATCTCAGTGATCAGTCCCAATTCCTCAGCCAATTTGAAAAGATCTCGGAAGTCATCCACGCTGTTTTGTTATTTTTATAAATGACTGGTAAATGCTGCACACCTCTGAAACACCTTGGCTGAGCACTTTTACCAATCACTATTGGTGTTTGCTTCTCCGTTCCAGACATGTTACATGTAAGGAGTACCGTGATGCGTTCTTTAGCTTTTTCAAACCTAAGGGATTCTCTGATTTAAAGGCAAGTGTGCCATAACCAACACAACGAAAAAACAGCCCAGTCTCATCAGTATTAAAGATGTTATCTGGTGTGTAACCTTCAAGGAGATCAGGCAACACTTCCTGTAGCCACGCTTCAGCAGCTTATGTGTCAGCTGTGAGCTTCTCGCCATGGACTTTGAGGAATGAAATGTTGTTCCGCATTTTCCAACGACTCAGCCACCCATCCGTGGCTTTAAAATCAGTTTTTCCCATGGCAGCAGCTATCTGGTCGGCTTTCTGCAACAATAAGGGGCCACTAATTAAAGCCTCCTTTCCCCTTGCATTAGTAAACCAATGCAATAGTGCATCTTCAACATCGGTATCTTTTCCTTCACGCTTTCTTCATACTTTCTTTTTCTATCGGGGTTTTGATTACAATGCCAGTTTGACAGGAGCACCTCCTTATTCTTAAGCAAGTCAGACAAGGTTGACTTGGGGATAGAAAAATGTGTGCTGAGGTCACAAACACTTAACTTTGGCAATCTCTCTATCTTCTTTAGTATCTCCACTTTTTTTGAAAGACTGAGACATGTTCTCTTACCAGCAGCATTCTTGGTGGCACTCATGATCTAGACAGTAGAAGCACAGCACAACTCTAAGAACAGTGTTAGCAGCTAGAGGAAAGGAACATCATGGGGGGTTTTGAAACGAGCATTAGAAGGCAGTCATTCAGCTGAACGTCATTAATTGCATCGTTGTATTGCATCTTAATTGGACGGTACTGCAGGAATTAAAGGTCCGCTTTAACAGTCGTTTTTAACATAGCAGGAATAGTGAATGGCTTTTGGCATGGGCTAAATGTCCGTAGAAGCGGAAGTCCGTTACGTCAGGAGCCGATATAAGTGGCATATACTGTATTAGAGTGGTAAGCTAATCAACCTGATCTTTCCCGTCCTTGTTACTTTCCCTTTAATAAACCAAATTTGTTGTTGCAAGGTGCACTGTGTGAACTGCGTGTTTGTGCTACCCTTTGTGCATGGATTGTTGTATAACTGTACCTTATTTTACAGGGGGTCCTCAGCACCAAGTTGGCCATCCCAACCTCGGGGTAAGTGTGAGTCAAAACAATAGTGTGGGGATTGCTGGTGAGCCACTAATGGGAAGAAAGGGGGGTTGCAGTGACCCAGAGGGCTGTGACCAGGTCATATTTGGCTGTTCCAACCCCGACCTCTGGGTGGAGGCACCCGCCATTGGATCTAGGCCCCTCAACCTGTTATTAGCTGAGCAGGCAGGGGTAGTAGCCCTTAGGATAGCGCTCCCTGGGGGTTACACCCAGTTTTGTCCCGGGTTGGACGACTTACTTGGCCACGTTGTTGTGCTGCCGCTGCCAACATGTATGCTGCTCAGCTCGGCGCTGCTAGCTACGTGCTGCTGACAGCTGACTGGAACAACCTGGACCTTTAAATGCTGAAAAATGCCTAATGAAATGCCTGCGCGAGTCGTCTCCTCTAGGCTAGTCTAGACTCCACCCTTGTGTCTGTCTGGTAGGTCAATCTGACTAGGAATGAATGGAGACACAGAGTGTGTGACTGTCAGCCAGTCAGCTGCAGGGGAGGCAATAGTGGGAGGAGCAGAGACACTGCAGCAGTCATTGAATGGACTGCTTGAGCACAGGGCCGGGTTCTAATCAAAGTTCACCCCGACCCCCGTCTCTTCCTGACTTACTTCCTCCTTCCTCTGACCTCCGACTTGTCCTCCTGCTGCCTGCAGCCTGTGTTTGCCATGCTTCATCTTCAACCACCGATCACCGAGCGATAGCGATAATTTTAAATAGTAGTTAGTTGCAGTCAGCTAGGCTGCGCAGTCTCTGTCTGGGGTGTCTACCTTTTTTTGGAGCCGCGGCCGGTGGGGTGAGTGACAGATGCAGGGCGGGGGTGTCTGCTGCTGCTGCATCGATCTCATCTCTGTCTGTCTCTGTCTGCATCTAGGAGGTCTACAGTGGGCAGCCTGGGCAGGCCTGGGCATTTGTGACAGCAGGGTCAGGACGGGAACAGAAGAGCTGGAGGAGGAGGAGGCCACCGCCAGACTGGAGATCTCAGATGTGGAGACATCAGCAAATCAGCTACATCTGCAGCTATACTGTGCTGCTGCCGCAGCCTGGATCACCACGCAGGTCACAGGCTGGGTCGGGTCGTCAGTCAGGGAGGGTCCAGGTGGGTCGGGGGTGCCGGGGTGGAAAAACTAGTGAGAAAAGCTGGAGCCTGGAGAGAAGTGGAGGACGGAGGAGGCCAGAGACAGACTGGAGATGGCATGGGACATCACACAGCAGCTGCATCTGAGTGCGAGTTGAGTCAAGTGGAGATCGGAGTCGGACTCAGTGGTCTACCGTCTTCTCGAGGTGAGTGACTAAGAAGTCAAAGATTTAGTTCATTTTATTAACTTCATTCACAAAAGTCTGACTGATTGTTGTTTCTGATGCAGACTCTATAATTTATTTTATCGCAGTGCTTGTGCGACTTGTGAGTGAGAAGGGCTGGGAGGGTCACTCAATTCATCTGCCATTCCATCCGTGATCCGACTATCCAACAATGCAATACAGTCGTCTGTCGTCGTGATGCTGTGCTTGTTTTTTTTTTGTTTGTTTGTTTGTGTTGGGGTTTGATTGGTAGGTTGCTGGGCTGGAAGGTCCAGAAAACATCTTTGAAGTCTGTGGGAGCCTGGCTGGGTTGGATGGAACTGTGGAATTGTAATTTATTTTTTGTGGCACTAGCTGCTGTCTCTCCTCCCTCCCACCCTTGACCTGACGTCCTGATCCCT
This sequence comes from Neoceratodus forsteri, assembly GCA_016271365.2. Classification (NCBI taxonomy): domain Eukaryota; kingdom Metazoa; phylum Chordata; order Ceratodontiformes; family Ceratodontidae; genus Neoceratodus; species Neoceratodus forsteri. The sequence goes on along the minus strand of CM057456.1, from coordinate 43,008,784 downwards.
GCTGACTGAGCTCAGCAACTTCCTGCTGCCTGCTGCCTGCTGCAGCTGTTCTCCCGCATTCTTAGTAGCTCACATGGTGGATGGTGAAGCAGTCTTCTCTGGCCTGCTGCTTGCTTGCTTAGCTTGCCTGGGCTTGGCTTGCTGCTGGCAAGGTGAAAGGTCAGGTCAGTCAGTGACACTGTGATTGTACTGAGGTGACTTACTTGGGGGCCTTTTAGAAGTCAAGTACAGTAGAAAGCAAGGTTCTCAAGAACAGTTGTGTACAGTCAGTGTACAGGACAAATAGGGAAGGAAGAGAGAGAGAGACACTAGGTTCTGCAGCCCAAGATCAGAGTAGTCTGGACTCTGGAGAGGAGGAGAGAGGAGGAGAGAGGAGGAGAGAGGTCAGAACTGGAAGACTTGTTCTGTCAATTGTTGTATGGCAAAGAATTTCAGAGAGACTAAGGGGAGTCTAAGGCACTGGCTAGAAAGATTCTTCCAATCTGTCTAGAGAGAAAGTAGAAAAGTGGGATACCACCATCCTCTGCAGCCCGAGATGTAAGAAGACAGAGACAGTCTAGAGAGAAGGAAGAAGAGACCATTGTTAAGAGAGAGTGTAAGTCAGATCTGACTAGAAACAAGAAAGAAATAAAATAAAACGGGGGAAAAGGAAGACTACTTTCAATGAAGACTTGCAAAAAGAATATCCATTTTTTCAGAAAATGTCGAAGACAGATGTATTCTGCAAGCAGTGCAACTCACAGTTTTCCATCAGTCATGGGGGAAAACAGACAAACCTGTCATCTTAAAACATCTAAGCATCAAAAGGCTGTGGTAGCACACAGTTCCAGCTTTTCATTAACCAGGTTTTTTAAAACCAAACATGCCAGTGACAGTGACCTTGTCCTAGCAGCAAATGAGAGCACTTGGGCCTACCATTGTGCTGTGCATTCACAAAGCTTCAAATCGATGGATTGCACCACATAGTTGGTGAAGAGGATGTTTGAACCTAAGTTTAGTTTCGCCCGTACTAAAACCAAAACAATTGCGACTGGTGTACTGGCTCCTTTTTCTGAGGAAGAAACCAGAGCTGAGTTGACAGAGGCAACATTCCTGAGTGCTGCCATGGACACATCTAACCACAAAACCATCAAGATGGTTCCAGTTGTGGTGTGATACTTCAGTCCTGTCAGTGGCATTCAAACTAAGTTACTGGAGCTCAAAGGTTTGCCAGAGCAAACAGTAGAAACACTGGTGGATTTCCTCATCACAGCACTAAGAAAGGAAAATATTGAGAAGAAGTGCATAGCCTTCTGTGCGGATAACACCAACACAAACTTTGGAGGGGCCACTTGAGGTGGAAAAGGCAATGTTTGGTACAAGATAAAAGTGATCACAGGATGAGAAATTCATGGCATTGGTTGCACTGCTCATATAGTGCACAATGCCATGCAAACTGCTGCTGACGTTGCCCATTGACATGGAATGCATGGTGATGAAAATATACAAGTATTTTTACATATACACTGTCTGAGTGCAAGAATTAAAGGAGTTTTGTAACTTCGAAGAAGTTTGCTATAAGGATGTCCTGGGACATAGCAACACTTGTTGGTTATCATTGCTTCTGGCTGTTTAATGCATCCTGCAAATTTATGAGGGGCTGAAGTCCTACTTCATGTCACAAGAAAAGTGCCCAACAACCCTGCAGAAGTTCTTGAGGAGCCAGTTTCTGAACTTTGGCTGTGGTTTCTGCATGGTCAGCTGACACTGTTCAATTCAGTTACCAAGAGATTGGAACAACAAAACTACACAGCCATTGAGGCAGCTGAAGAACTGCTAACTCTCAAAAAGAAACTGCAAGAACGAAGACAAGAGCACTTCATTGGGCTAAAGGCGAAGGGAATGTTGAGGAAGTTATCTGATGAAGGTGTCGTGAACACCACAGAATTTCTCAACAATGTGGATGTTTTTTCTGGCACCTGTGTGAGGTGTTTAGAGAAATGGGACTCACTGAAGCAGTATGGAATTTTCTCCTGGATCCTCTTGAAGCACACTCCAGACTGGGCATCTGTGGAGGACTGCATCCCCCTTGTCACTTCACAAACAAACCTGCCTCTTGATGATGGTGCTTTATTTGATGAAGTGTCATGTGTGAAGTCCTATGCCGATACCACTAAAGTCTTTGAGTGGAACAGAAGCAACACTGAGCCATCGTCGAGATGGTTGGAGATCTTCGAGCACTTCAAAACAAAAGAAATCTCATATAAAAACATTTTACCTGTAATTGAGGAACCAATGCTCCGGTAGAGAGGGTGTCCTCTCTTGCCAACAAGTTGTGGACAGAGTACAAGACAAATCTCAAAGTGTCGACACTTAAAGCAATGTTGATGCTTAAAGTGAATTTCAAAGACTCCTGTTCCGAATTCTACGACAAACTACTTCACAACAAAACTATCCTACATAAAATACATGCCTCTGAAAAATATCCTTTCAAAGAAGCTTCTTCAGCTGGTACAACTGAAAGCGAGGAACCCACACCATCTACATCTCAGACTCAGTGACGTGTTTATTGCCCTGTTTCAATCTGTAAATATGTTTGCATTTTGCTCAGTCTGTCATGACAGGACAGGACAATCCAGGTGTTTATCATTTGACCTATTCCTTCATTTTGGATGGATTTTTCTCGTTGGTGTTGGAGCGCAGTTACAAAAGAACTGAAACCTTTATATTTACCAGCAAACTTTTTCCTGTTGGTGTTCTGGCACAGTTAGAAAATAATTTAAATCATTGTGTTCTGCATTTACCAGTGGATTTTTTCCTGTTGGCATTGGATAGCATAGTTACTTATACATTACACCAAAAGAAGTGAACCTGTTGACGCTGGATAGAAAACAAAATAAATCTTCAAGTTTACGGTAAGCCACTGTCTGTGTCTAAACATTTATATGCTTACATACATGCAAACATTTATTTATTTACTTCCAAATGGCATGTCCCAGTTTTAGGCTTCAGAAAGTTGGTAGCCTTATCTATTGTTTAATAATATTGAAGGAGGTGTACAAAACGTTACGATCATACAACCACTACGGGGCAGTGACCATAACATGGTGCTCTGCTCATTGCTGGAAAATACATACAAAATAAAAGGAAAGACTAAAGTATGGAATTTCGAAAAAGCAGATTATAAATCCATAAGAGAAACACTAATTAAATGGGACTGGAAAAAAGAACTGTAAAATGGAACCCTAAATAAAATGTGGGAGAAAATAAAAAACAGGATACAATCGTGTATGGATAGCCATGTCCCCCAAAAGAAAAATATAATGGCTGAGGAAGAATTCCAAAATGGTTCACAAAAAAATTAAAAGATTATTAAAATGAAAAGGGAAGGCTCATAAAAAATTCAAAGACAAACCCACAGATGAAAGCGAGACAAAGTATAGATCATTGGTCAATAAATGTAAAGGGACAATAAAAAAGGCAAAAGCAAGAGCTGAACTGAATCTAGTTAAAGATAAAAAGGACAACTACAAAAAATTCTACAATTACATAGGTAGCCTTAGGAACGGCAACAGACAAATAACAAATCTAAAGGAAGGTACAGATGTAATAAACAATGAAACTGAAATAGCAACAGAATTTAATGATTATTTTCTAAGGCCCAGATATTCAAACTGTGCCGGGCAGTGGCGCAAGCCTGGGCACAGTGCAACTGGGCTGCACCGGGGCCAGGATCAAGTGATATTCAACGGTGATGCACCATGGCAAAGCACCATTGAATATGGCAGGGCAGGTGCACATATTGCGCATGGCACAGTAGCACTACGCAAGCCACAGAGAGGGAGCATGGGGATGAGCAACGCAAGTGCAGTTGCGCTAGGCACAAATGGGACCATTTACATGTCATTATGGCCTCATTTGCATGCACTGTGCAGGGCGTCCCAGTGAGCTGTGCCTGGCGCCCTGTCTAGTTGCTGTCAAAGATGGGGATTGGTCCCTGATGGGCTACTGTAACCCCCTCCCCACTCATATGCGCAATCGCGGGCCTTTGTACATTTGAGATATGACCTGATGGTCTAGTGGGTCCCTCCTTGTATGCCCAATCGTGGGCTGAAGTAAAAATAAATAGTAACCTGGTGGTCCAGTGGTACCCCCCTCCCCGTATGCCGATCGTGGTCTGAAATAAAAATAAATAGTAACCTGGTGGTCCAGTGGTATCCCCCCCTCCCCATATGCCCAATCGCAGGCTGAAGTAACAATAAATAGTAACCTGGTGGTCAGTGGTACCCCCTCACCCACCCACAGAGGACCCCGGCCAACCAGCACTCCTCCCGTCATCAGCGGGTGGCAGGACCACCACAATATCACCCGCCAAATGCCGACGACAGCGTGACAGTATGATCTTGTACGCTATTGGTCCACAGTGTGGACCAATGGGCTTGCAAACCATACTGTACTACACAGGACCAGATATGTGAATGAATGTGGGTGGCCCGCATTTGAGTGGTGTATTTTTGGCTCAATTTTGGGCACCACTGTACAGCGCATGTAGAAATTGCACCAACATATCGCTGCACATCGGCGGGCTGAATATTAGGATATGCCCCATATGCATGAAGCCGCCCCCTGCATCTGAGCTGCATACATTACCACGTGCCCCAGCATCAGGTTGCACCGCATACGCCTCTCTCTTTGAATATCACGCTGAAGATTGGGGGTTGTGCATGGTGCAACCCTGTTGTGCCATGCGCAACCCCTTTGAATATCTGGGCCTAAGTGTTCTTCACAAGCAAGATAGCATTACACATACAATATATACTAATATAGAGGGTTACACTACAATACAGAAACACAAGTGATAAATTAAAAGCGCTCAAGAAATATAAATCAATAGCCGGCCCGGTGGTGCTGAGGGTTGAGGCGCTGGATGCCACACCTCACACCATGCCAGTGAACCGGGTTCGGGAACAAGCCCGGTACACCGGGGGTTGACAGGGGAGGGAGATGATTGAGCATCTGGAGGACTGCTCTCCTCTCCCTGGGGAAGGAGTCTGGGTTTCTCCAGCGCAGTAGGGACACCCGGTACAGCTAGTGTGAGGGGCACACAATGGGAGGAGCGCAGCAGATGTCTACGGGGGCTCCGTGCCGACATCATTGCATGTGCGTGCTCCTGTGGGGATAACAAGGAAATACCCCATGCACCTGGATAGGTGAAGGCTTCTCTCAGTGCCGGCCACCACATGCCAATACTAGGCCTTGCCTTCACCTCCCCTTCCCTCCATCTCTTCTGCTGGTACTGGATTCTAGATAGAGCACCAAGAGTGGTGGCGGCCCTACCTCAGGAGGCTCAGAGCTGGGGGGGTTCCTGGTAGGAGGCTGGCAGAGGGACAGCTAATTCTGAGGGGGCAAGGGTGTGTGGTAGAGCGATCGGCGGGTGGAGGCAGCCCGAGAGAGTTCCAGGGGTTCGCAGGGTGAAGAAATAAAGTTGAAAAATAAAGAAATATAAATCAAGAGGCCCAGATGGGATACATCCACATTTTCTAAATAACATGGCAAAAGAACTGTCAGGGCCCCTTACTGTACTGTTAAACAAATCTATAGAGACAAGAGAAACTCGGAGGAATGGAGACTAGCCCACATAACCCCAACTCATAAAGCCGGGGACAAATCATTGGTAGAAAATTATTGCCCAATAAGTATAACTTCCATTGTGTGTAAAGTAATGGAAATCTTTCTTAAAACTTTCATTGAAGTAAACTTAAGTCAGTTGGGAATTGTGGATATATCCCAACATGAGTCTGAGTGGGGAAAGTCTTGTATAAGTAACCTGTTAGATTTCATTGAAGCAGTAAGTCAGGCTTTGGTTCAGGGATTACTGATTGATGTGGTATACCTGACTACGCAAAGGCTTTTGACTGTGTCACATTCCAACTTAATAGAAACGCTACAAGAAATGGGGGCGACCAAGGTCTAGTTAGATAGGTACAATCATGGTTAACAGTCCGTTTACAAAGGGTACAGATTAGAGGCCATACTTCCAAATGGGGTAGAGGGACAAATGGAGTGCCACAGAGGTTGGTTCTGGACCACTGTTATTCTTCACCTTGGTTTCAAGTATGAAGGTGTCAGGAGGGGAGTGATTAAAAAAGTACGCTGATGACACCAAGGTGGGAGCTATAGTTAATGATATAGAAGCTATCCAGAATGTGCAAAACCAACTAAAGGAACTAGAAGTATGGGCACAGAAACATAATCTTAAGTTTAATGAAAGCAAATGCAAGGTGATGCATTTTGGTGCTAACAATCAGCGTGCTGTGTATACCGCCAATAGCTAGTACAGAGAGTGAAAAGGATCTGGGAGTGAGGATCACTAGTAACCTGCTTTTGACACACATAACAAAGATGCAATAAAAAAAGCAAAGATAATAATGGGGGATACATTTAGAAATATAAAAAGCAGGAACAAGGACACCCTGCTCCCGCTGTATAGGTCATTGGTGAGACCGCTGTTGGAGTATGGAACACCTTTGTCTACTACAGAAGGTGTAGGAATTACAAAACGAAGTGTAAGCCCCCTAAAATGGGCTTACCTGCTGGGACCAAGAGAAAAGGCAACTACAAAGGTAGGGATATAGGCTCTCTGGCTACCCCTCCCCCCTCCAAAAAGTAAGAGAGGAGGAAGGTTGCCTGCTGGGAGGGAGGCTCTCAGGTTACCCTCCCCCCTACAGGAAGCAAAAATGGGAAGAGAGGCTGAACTGCGGAGAGAGAGAGAGCAGGAAATTTCCCTGAGGGGACTGGGGCTAACTGACTGGACTGGAAGGGACAGTTAAAGTGAGCCTCGGGCTTTGGGGACTGCTCCACGCAGGGGAACTTGAATTACAGCCAGGGGAGAGCCCTGGAAGCTAAGTGGCTACTAGCCCGGGTCTGGCTGAGGGGAAGCTGATCCACCCTGTGTCTTCAGTGTGAATCCGCTGCTGCAGTAGAGACCAGAGAGATAAAAGGATGAACAGGCATGCCTGGTGAATACTGTATACAGAGGCCCTCGGGCGAAGCTGGAAAGGCCAGGCACGTGAAGAACAGTGCCTCCTCCACACCATGCATATCCTTGAATCAGGGAGACCATCCTCCTCCTGAGGAAGCCATGAGTACCCCGAGCTGCAGCTCTGGGGTTCTTTGTTTGCATCAGCTAAGAGGTTTGGGGAAGAGCCCCACACTCAATGACAGACTGATTTTCCTTGAACCTGTGTTGCTCTGCAAGAGCCCCAATGAGAGACTGCAGGCCTGCAACTGAGAACAGTGAGGTACTCACTATCTGGGAATATTCTGGGTGCACCCAGGGGGGGAGCTCATACTGGGTTGTGTGCCTGATTTTATGGAGGCTTGAGGGAGTAGCCCTCACCTCTTCTGTCTTAGATCACTTTAAATAAAGAGGGATTATTGTTTGCCATCTTATATAAGTGTTTGTGCTTTGTTATCGTTATTGCGGGTTGGTAGTGTTGATCTAACTGTGCCAGAGGGGTCAGTCACTAAGGGGATATATCATTGTTCCTGGGGGGTGGTAATCTGTCTTGCCCGCAGGAGACCGTATCATTGCCCTAAGTGGAGGCATCAAGTCACCATTGGCAATCCGGCCAGGACTCAGACCCGGCTCCCTTGGGGAAGTACATTGAGGATGCAGAGGGTTCCATGGCAGCCCAGGTGAGTGAGACAAGAGGGGCTGTTACAAGTGGATGCACTGCTGAGATCTTCGTTGGCCCCAAGGCTGCCCTTTGCCTCAAAAACTACAGCTGCTTTTTTGCAACCCCCATCTTGTTCTGTTTCCAAATTTTTTTTTATGTTGGGTTGATTTGGTGGGTGGTTTGTCTAAGTGGGTGGAGACCAGGATAATGGCTTTCCAGGATGTAGAAGACCGGTGTGACTTCGGGGGATGCTGCTAGTGCATAATGTGGCAGTGGGGCAGAAAAAAAAGGATATCCTAGAGATCTTAGAGGGGACCCTGCCCTACTGGGGGGTGTTGAAGATCCAGCGGGTGGTGACAGACCAGGATAAGGGGTGCAAGGATATAACAGTGGAGGCAAGGAAGGACTTGGGCCCCATGGAAGTACCTCCCAAAAAGTCACCCCAGATACATTGCAAGAGACCTGGGTCTTGTTGAAAAAGGGGATGGCCAGTGACCCACCCTCGGGGGAGCTGGGCCCTTTGCGCCCCCTGAGCAAAGAGCAGAAGGGTTTTGAAACCCGGCTGGGGGTGTGGCTTAAGGAGGAATGGAGGACCCTGCATGATCTCTGGACCCTGCTCCCAGGAGGTGGGGGAATTCCGATGACACTGCCGGGTGGGCTGACCCCCATATGGGGATGGCCCATGAGCAGTACAAGCATCTCCGTACCTTCTCCGGAGCTGTCCCGATGCCTGCAGGGAAGGGTGATTTCTATTCCTGGAGCAGCTAGGCCACCCAGATGATTCAGGTATCGGGGTGTTCTAAGGAGGAAAAATGCAAGCAAATCTTGGAAAGCCTCCAGGGTACGGCCCTGGATGTGATCCAGCCCTTGATGGCCAGCCAGTCCAACTGCGCTCCCCAAGACTACCTGGACATCCTGTGGAGTACTTTTGGGATGGTTTAGAAGAGGGAGACTGTGCTGAGCCAGCTGGGGGCACCACACATCGTACTGGTGAGAAACTTTCCCAGTATATCACCCAGGTGGAGACCCTGGTGCACAAGCTCGCCGAGGCTGGGCATGACCCCCAGTCAGTGGTGGCACAGATGCAGCTTGAGCAGATCCTGTGTGGGCAGTGCACTCACACCTGATGGTGGTCACCCTCGGGCTGCGGAACAGGAAAGGTGATCCTCCCACATTCAAGCAGCTGTTGGATGAGATGAAAGAAGAGGAAGCCCAACAGGAGGTGGGAGCCCCACTGATGGTGCTCGCCACCACCAGTGCCACCCTGTGGCCCCAAGGCCCACCCCCGCCCGAACCGGCCAGGTCGTTAGACTTGGAGGAGGTTTTGCAGGAGGTCCAGGGCATGAAGGACCTGGTACGGACCATGCAGGTAGCTATGGAATCCCTCCCTTTCCCCAGCAGGGTGGCATCTGACTCACAGCGACTGCCACCCACCTACCCTTCCCCCCAGCCTGGGTCTCGTTGTTTCCTAGGGCTCCAGGATGAGTGGTTCTGCTTCAAGTGTGGGCAGGATGGCCATACACAGTGGGGCTGCCTCAGGGAGGAGAACCCACAGCTGGTGGCTGAAAAATGCCGGGAGCAGAAAAACTCCAGTGGGGACCAGTAATGGAACGACCCACACCCCCGAAATGGCCATGCTCCACTTTTTGGACTGAACCTCTGGTACCTCCAAATTAGGGCATGCTGGTGGGCCTTATCAGCCCTCGAGCAGACACCGAGGTCTTGGTGGAGGGGTGACCTGTTCCGCGTTACTGGATTGTGGGTCCCAGGTCACCATCATGCACTGGCCTTTTTATGACCAGCACCTAACATACCTACCTCTCCTACCCCTGTCTGGATTGTCCCTATGGGGTATAGGCAGCACAGATTACCTATCCAATGGGTATTGTGTGGTCAGCATTTCCTTCCCAACAAGGGGGGAAGAGACCCCACTATAGAAGCTCTCACGCTGATCTGCCCTGAGCTGAAGAGCATGTCTGACACCCCGGTGCTTATTGGGACCAATGCCAATATGTTAGAGCGGTTGGCTGAGATGTGCTCTGACCAGGGTGGGATAGGCGAGCTCTCTCGCCCCTCAGTTAAAGCCGCCATGAAAAGAGTGGGGCTTGGGGTGATGAGTGACCCTAGTGGAACTGACGGAGGTGGGGTCAGGGTTGTCCGACGGGTGGTTGGGAAATGCCAAATGCCATGTGGAGGGCATCGCTCAGTTCAACCGATCCCCCCATGGGGCTGCTTTCATACTCAACACCCCACCTCCGGGTAGCCTGCTGCAAGGGTTGTTGGTCCAGCGAGGAGTGCTGCCCTCCCCAGACAGATCCCGTGCCTGGCAACTTACTGTGAGGGTTTGGATAGAGTCCAAAAGGCCAGTGACCATCCAGAGGGGTTGTGTGTTGGCCACTATCTTCTGGTGTGATGGAGCCATGTCCATCATCCCTGGGGAAGACCCGGAGGGAGACAGACCCATCCTTGTTCAACTTCAGAAGCTCCCCTAACTGTGACAGCTATAGGTGGAGTCTGAACCATAAGTTGGTGAAGCGCCGGCAGGTTTTCTCTTTACATGAGTGAGACATGGGTTGCATTACCGGGGAAGAACACCATATCCAGCTGAGAGACGACCGTCCATTCAGGGAACGGTCACGGAGATTAGCCCCCGGGGATGTGGAGGATGTTCAAAAACACCTGCTGGAGTTGCTGAATGCTGGCGTCATGACGGAGTCTCGGAGCCCATATGCTTCACACATTGTGGTGTCCCGGAAGAAGAGTGGAGTGGTGAGGATGTGCATTGACTACCGCTCGCTAAACAAGCGGACTATCCCAGACCAGTACAAGGCACCCAGAGTGGAGGATGTGCTGGACAGCTTGTCGGGGATCAAGTGGTTCTCCGTGCTGGATCTCCGGTTCAGGTACTACCAGATCCTCATGGCAGTGTGGGACAAGGAGAAGACTGCTATTATATGCCCACTGGGGTTCTACCAGTTTGAGCGTATGCCGCAAGGCATATCTGGAGCCCCAGTCACCTTCCAGTGCTTGATAGAAAGGGCTGTGGGAGACATGAACCTACTTGAGGTCATAGTCTATCTGGGTGACCTCATCATCTTTGGGTGGACCTTGGAAGAACATGAGGCCCGGCTGATGAAGGTCCTGGACCGGCTGGAGTTCAGCCTAAAGGTCTTCATCAACAAATGTCAGTTCTGTCAGCCTGCAGTTAAGTATGTCGGGCACATCGTCTCGGCCAAAGGGGTGCAGACGGACCCAGTTAAAGTGGAGGCCCTCCAATTATGGCTCCAGCCCACCCACTTGCATGCCTTGCAGTCCTTCTTGGGGTTCTGAGGGTACTATCACCGGTTCATGAAGGATTAATACTTGGTGGTATGTCCTCTGAATGACCTGATGCAAGGTTACCCTCCGGCGAACCAGAAGAAGGGACAAACCTCCCATAAGGGGTACCTGTGCATTGGGGAACCTTTTGGGGACCGATGGACTCAGGAGTGTGAGGATGCCTTCAGGGAGATCATCCGGAGACTGGGGAGGCCGCTGTCCTCGTGTTTGCGGACCCACCTAAGCCCTATGTCCTGCACACAGACACCAGTTTGAGTGGGCTGGGCGCCATCCTGTATCAGGAGTATCATGAGGGGCTCTGCCCTGTGTCTTTTGTTAGCCATGGCCTGACCTCCTCCAAAAGGAATTACCCCATTCATAAACTGGAGTTCTTGGCATTGAAGTGGGCAATGAAGGAAAAGTTCCACGAGTACCTATATGGGGTCCCATTCACCGTGCTCACTGACAACAACCCCCTGATATACGTCACCACCACGGTGAAGTTGGACACGACGGGGCACTGATGACTGTCAGCCCTCTCCACATACAATTTCAGTTTGGAGTATCAGAGTGGGCGAGCCAACGTGGATGTGGTCGTCTTGTCCTGATGCCCACACGGCACCACCCCCGACCCCCCGGTCCAGGTCGGAACGGCCCTGGTGCAAGTGCTCTGCTCACAGGTAGGGCCTCCTCCTGATACCGTCACTTGTGCCACCCAGAGCATAGAGGTACTGGGAGTCTCCCCTGAAGATATCCCACCTGCTTATCTAAATTTCGCAGGCCTGGATCTCTTGTCTCTGCCTAAGCCTAGTAAGGCTGACCTGCAATGGGAGCAGGAGTTGGACCCCAGCATACAAAACCTGCTTTTGGCTATCGCAGAGGTGAAATTCCCCAGACACGTGCAAGGCAGTCACCCTGATGCCCACTGCATGCTAAGGGAGTGGGACAAGCTGGTCCTGTGGGATGGGTTGCTGCTGCGTGCGGTGCAAGACAAGGACCATCCGGGCCAATCTATCTAAGCAGCAGTTGGTGTTGCCCGTGGTATACTGTGGGGCTGTCCTCAAGTCCCTACATGATGATGTGGGGCACCTAGGCTGTGACCGCACCCTAGACATGTGTAGGGACAGGTTCTTTTGGCCCAGGATGAAAGCAGATGTGGACAGCCACTGCAAGCTCTGCCTGCGGTGTATCCAGTGAAAGACTTTGCCCAGATGGGTCACTCCTCTGGTCAACATCAGTACCAGCGGGCCCCTGGAGTTGGTGTGCATGGATTTCCTGTCCTTGGAACCCAACAGAAAAAACACTGTTAACATACTGGTCATCATGGATCACTACTCCTGGTACGCACAGGCTTTCCCCACAAAAGACCAGAAGGCGAGCACTATGGTTAAGATCTTGCAGCAGTATGTTTAGCATTACAATCTCCTCAAAAGAATCCACTCCGACCAGGGCCGGGATTTTGAAAGCCGTTTGGCGAGGGAGTTTCTGTCGTCCTATAGCATAAAGAAATCCCATGCCACCCCTTACCACCCCCAAGGGGATACACAGCCTGAACGTTTCAACAGGACATTGCTGAACATGTTGGGAATGCTGGACCCTGAGGACAAAGCGAACTGGAGTCAAAAGGTTGGTCAGTTGGTGCACGCGTACAACTGTGTGAAAAATTATGCAAACCAGCACTCCCTCTTTTACCTCATATTTAGTCGCGAAGCCCAGCTGCCAGTGGACCTTTGCATCGGGGTATCTGCGGATGGGACTTACCATAAGTCATATCTCGAGTATACTGGTAGGCTGAGGGAACAGCTACAGGCAGCATAAAAGCTCACCTCCAAAGCGATGGCTCATAGTTGTCAGGGGAACAAAAGGAGGTATGATGCCAGAGTACGCAGTCAAGAGCTGGGAGTGGGGGACAGGGTCCTGCTGCATAATCTGGGACTCCAGAGGAAGCACAAGATCCAGGACTGGTGGGCTCCAGACAGTTACCTCATGGTGGAAAAACTGTCTAGCCTACCAGTGTATTGTATAAAGCAGGAGTATGGTCGTGGGCTCAAGAACACAGTGCACCAAAATCATTTGCTCCCCATAGGGGAGATCGTGCCAAACCCTGACCTGGGTCCTGACCCACCAACAGCAAGATGGCCCATAACCCCGGGGAAGAATAAGCAGAGAGAGCTGACCCTTTCCTTCCCTCTTGGCCACGCCTGTCAAAAGTGCTGATGACGGCCCATGCCGACCCAGGAACAGTCAGGGGGACATTCCAGTGATGACAGCGAGGAGGAGGATTCTGCCTGCACTCAGTGGGGGACAGATTCGGATATTCCCTCTCCCAGTGGGAGTGGCACTGCTGAAACTCCGCCCCTTTCACGAGTACCAGCCACCCAGATTCTGAGTTCTACTCATCCCAGAGGCCTGTCTCGCTGTTCCTGTGTTGGGGCCCAATCTAAGTAGTGTTTTGGGTAGTCAAGAAGGCCACCTAGCGTACCCTCCTCCACCAGACAGTGAGTTAGCTACAGCTACAGCCCCACCCCTGTTCCTGATCTAACCCCAGATAGCATAGAGGTACGAGGTCAGCCCCGGGGGGATTGTAGGCTATGAGCCTAAGGGGGAAAGCCCCACCAGTGAATTGGTTCTGGTGCCCAACGATGCCCTGCCTAGATGATCGGGTCAACCTCAATGGACAACTATAAAGCTCACGTACAACACCCTGGGTGAGTCCACAAACCTGCCCATCCATGCCATCCACAAGTCACCAGTTCCTGTTCTGTATCCCCCATTGTGTTGCCCAAGGAGGCCGTTGGGAAGCGTAGGTTCACACCCTCTCTTATCTGTATTCAGTCCATTGTTGTGGCTGGACGTGATAAAACCCTAGATGTGAATGTGATTATTGTTGGTGCTAATTAGGAACCTGGTGTTTAGCTAGAAAAGTGCATGCTACTTGTTATGGGTTCCTAAAAAGGGAAAAAGGGGCTTGTCGGGATGCCAAGTTTCCAGCCAGGGGATTGTGTAAGACCCCCAAAATGGGCTTACCTGCTGGGACCAAGAGAAAAGGCAGCTACAAAGGCTGGGATGCAGGCTCTCTGGCTACCCCTCCTCCCTCCAAAAAGTAAGAGAGGAGGAAGGCTGCCTGCTGGGAGTGAGGCTGTCTGGCTACCCCTTCCCCCTGCAGAAAGCAAAAAAGGGAAGAGAGGCTGAGCTGTGGGGACAGAGAGCAGGAGGTTTTCCTGAGGGGACTGAGGCTAACTGACTGGACTGGAAGGGACAGTTAAAGTGAGCCTCGGGCTTTGGGGACTTCTCCACGCAGGGGACCTTGAATTACAGCCAGGGGAGAGCCCTGGAAACTGAGTGGCCATTAGCCCAGGTCTGGCTGAAAGGAAGCTGATCCACCCTGTGTCTTCAGTGTGAATCCGCTGCTGCAGTAGAGACCAGAGAGAGAAAAGGATGAACAGGCATGCCTGGTGAATACTGTATACAGAGGCCCTCGGGCAAAGCTGAAAAGGCAAGGCAGGTGAAGAACAGTGCCTCCTCCACCTTCTGTGCATATCCTTGAATCAGGGAGACCATCATCCTCTTGGGGAAGCTGTGAGTACCCCGAGCTGCAGCTCTGGGGATTCTTTGTTTGCATCAGCTAGGAGGGTTGGGAAGAGCCCCACCCCTAATGACAGACTGATTTTCCTTGAACCTGTGTTGCTCTGCAAGGGTCCCATTGAGAGACTGCAGGCCTGAAACTGAGGTACGCACTGTCTGGGATTGTTCTGGGTGCATCCGGGGGAGGGGGGTAGCTCATACTGGGTTGTGTGCCTGATTTTATGGTGGCTCGAGGGACTAGACTTCACCTCTTCTGTCTTTGATCGTTTTTAAATGAAGAGGGATTATTGTTTGCCATCTTACATAAGTGTTTGTGCTTTATGCTTTGTTATCGTTATTGCGGGGTGGGAGTGTTGATCTAACTGTGCCAGAGGGGTCAGTCACTAAGGGGATATATCATTGTTCCTGGTGGGTGATAACATGTCCTGCACACAGGAGGCCGTACCATTGCCCCAGGTGGAGGCACCAAGTCATCATTAGTGATCTGGCCAGGACTCAGGCCCGGCCCCCTTGAGGAAGTACTTGAGGACCCCGAGGGCTCCAGGGCAGCCCAGGTGAGTGAGACAAGAGGGACTGTTACATAAGAGAGAGGGTATGGAGAAGATATACAAAAAGAATAAAAGGAATGAAACATGAGGAGTATGGTGATAGATTACAGCTTTTGGGGTTGTTCTCACTCTTACATAGGAAAACTAGGGGAGACCTATGCTTTGTATGCTTTGTGAAGGGGGAAGGGAGAGGACTACCTGGCAGGCCAGGCCAGGAAGGCCCTGGCTTTCTCCTGCAGGTAGGGGGGGAAGGGCACAGGGTAGGAGCACCAGATAGTGCACAAGAGGGGCCTTGAGACAGGCAACAGGGAGGCCCCAGGACAGGGGTGGTAAGGGGGCACATTGGAGGGTGATCCTGATTAACACCAGGAGCATGGGAAACAAGATGCCAAAGCTTCAGGCACTGTTAGTGGGGGGCCGGGGTGGATGTGGCAGCTGTCACAGACACTTGGGCCACTTCCAGGCATGATTGGGACCTAAACCTACCAGGGTACACCACGTGCAGAAGGGATAGGGTGGAGGGAAGGGGAGGGGGGATAGTGTTTATCATTAGGGATGACGTAGGGATAAGCAGGGTTGAGAAAGCAGGGGATCAGGTGGAGGCTTATGGGTCACCCTGCAGGCTCCAGGGGGGGGAAGAGGGGGAAGATAGGGGTAGTATATAGACCACCCGGACAGGGGGAGGAACAGGAGGAAGGCCTGGTGGCTAGCCTTCTGGATCATTGTGGTAGGGGAGAGGACAAAACTATGATGCTGGGAGAACTGAATATGTCAGGAGCAGACTGGGGAACTATGGCGTCCTCATTAGGCCGGGAGCAGCACCTGCTGGACATCTTCCAGGATGCATTCCTTGCCCAGCTGGTGACTGATCCAATGAGGGAGGGGCATGTCCTGGATGTGGTCCTGTCAGACGTCGAGCTCATCAGGGGCCTAGTTGTTGGGGACCCACTGGCGGGGAGTGACCACACCATGGTTTGGTTCTCCCTTGACCTAGGGGGCAGGGTAGAACACACTAAAATGACAGTGGTTGATTTTAGAAGGGAAGATTTCCGGAAGATGGAGAGGATCCTTAGGGGCTACCTAGATGAGATTAGGCCAAGCATGGGCGAGGAGGCCCGATGGGAAATTATTAAAATGGGACTCCTGGAGGCTACCAAGAGCTGCATGAGGGAGAGACGCAAGTGAGGCAAAGCAAAGAGGCAGAGCTGGTAGACAAGGGAGGTCCAGGATGCGGTGAGGGGAAAAAAAGGCTGCTTATAGCTGACACAAACATTCTTGGGGGTTATATCCAAGGGGGAGTATGATGTGGTAGCTAGGAGGGTCACCAGGGTGGTAAGGGCAGCCAAGGCAGTGGTGGAGCTGAGACTGGCACAGGGGATTAGAGGGGAGAAAAGGGTTCTACAGATATATCAGGCAAAGAAGAAAAGGGATGGGGCAGATTAGTCAGTTGAGGATGAGGAGTGAGTGAGTGGAGGAGGCGGGGGAGAAGGCGGAGGTACTAAATTATTTTTGCCTCTGTCTTTACCAAGGAAGACGGGGAGGTGGCATTGCAAGGGGAGGGAGGAGACCGGCAGATGAAGAAGGGAAATGGATGTTAAATCCCAGTGGAAGGGTGAGGAAGCCCTCAAGGCCCTAAGGGGAGATAAAGCACGGGTCCAGACGGAATACATCCCAGTATGCTGAAGGAGATGGCCAATACCCTGGCCGCACCCCTGGAGTGTCTATGTAATGACTCCCTGCAGTTGGATCATTTCTCATGACTGGAGGATGGCCCGTATCATGCGTATACACAAGGGTGACTCATGAGAGGAGCTGGGAAACTATAGGCCGGTTAGCCGGACGTCGGTGGTAGGCAAAATGATGGAGGTCATCTTGAAGGAGAGGCTGGAGGGGGTTCTGAAGGCACGGGATCACCTGGATGATCACCAGCATGGCTTTGTTGGGGACAGACCATGTCAGACCAACCTGGTGGAGTTCTATGAAGGGGTGACTCGTGCACTGGATCAGGACAGGCTGGCAGATGTCCTCTCTCTGGACTTCAACAGGAAATTTGACTTGGTGCAACTGGGGAAGCTGGAGGATATGGGGGTGGGGGAACTGATGGTCAGAGTGAAAGGAAACTGGCTAGCAGGACATGTACAGAAGGTGAGGGTAAGGGAGGGTCTCATCCTCTAGGAGGGTCATTAGTGGGATCCCTCAGAGGTCGGTACTGGGTCAGCTCCTGTTTAACGCCTTCATCTCAGACATCAGAAGCAGTATCAGGAGCGGGATAAGCCGATGACTCAAAGCTGTGGGTGGTGGTGGAAGGGGAGGAGGAGAAGCTGGCTCTCCAGGAGGATCTAGAGGCTCTGAGGAGGTGGTCAAGAGCATGGAAGATAAAGTTCAATGCTGGGAAATGCAGGGTTCTGCACCCGGGGGTCAAAAACCCAGCTCATGAATACACCTGAGGGGGGCACTGCTGGTTTCTAGTGGGGGAGAAGGACCTTAGGGTGGTGGTGGATGCCAAAATGAATAACTCAGAGCAGTGTAGAAGGGCTGCAGCCCAAGCAAATAAAATGCTGGGGTGCATAGCCAGGGGGATAACCTCAAGGAGTAGAGAGGTGCTCCTTCCGCTGTACAGTTACCTGGTTAGACCACACCTTGAATACTGCATGCAGTTTTGGCATCCCTATTTAAAAAGGGACATAGCTCTTCTGTAGAGGGTTTAGGGGAGGATAGCCAGGATGATACTGGGACTGGGGGGAGGCCCTATGAGGAGATGCTGGAGGAGCTCAACCTGTACTCGCTGGAGGAGAGAAGGAATGGGGGGATATGATAGAGGTCTTCAGGTATCTCAAAGGCATAAACAGGGTAAGCCTTGAAGGGGTGCTTCAGCTAAGGGAGGTGGGGGCCACCAGGGGTCACTCAATGAAGCTGGAAGGGGGAGGCTGAGGGGGGAAGCAAGGAGACGCTACTTCACTGAGAGGGTGGTGGAGCCTTGGAATGTGCTGCCCGCGGATTTGGTGGCTGCTGCAACTGTGGAGGGGTTCAAGAAAGGCTGGGATAGGTATAGGGGGAAGGTGCAACCCAGAGCCCAGCTGGGGGTTGCGGGTGGGGCACCTTGTAAGGAGGGAGGGGCAAACAGCGGTGCCCTGGGAAGGCACTGATTATTCAGCAGACTTGATAGACCACAGGGCCTAATCTGCTGGCTTCTTAGTATGTTAGTATATTTGGCGTATGAAAACAGCGTGCTTTGGGAATCCACTGGGCTACAACCCAGACTTGGCATTGGAACAGCAACAAGACTACTTAGTAAGCAAATAAACAGAACGCAGTACATGACCACTAGATGAGGATAATCATTTAATCAGAGGGTTGTTGGCATATGGAACACTCTCCCCTCTATGGTTGTGGAGGCACCCAATATGCAAGCTTTTAAAAATCAGTTAGATAAATATATGGGGAGAAAGAACTAGAGAATACCTCCAATGATATGTGGCAAGTCTCACATGGCTCTAGCGGCCATTTGACTTGAAACCCTACCTATACCTATAGATCTATGAACTGTGATCTCAATCCAGTATATCACAAGCATTCGTCAAAGCCAAATGTTGATTGCGTTGGTCCATTGAGCTCGCTCACTGCCCCTCTGTCACTCGCTCGGTCTGTTTCTTCCAGTGCTGCAGGCTACTCTTTTGTACTGGGCTCCTGCCTGAGATGGCACCTTTTTCTGCCCACTAAGAAATCTGCAGCTGTCCCGACAGAGCTCCGTTGAGGTGGCTCACTCCCCCCTCTCACTCGCTCATTCTATTTCTCCTGGCACTGCAGGCTGCCCTTTTGTACTGGGCTCATCCCTCTGTTGGTGGCTTTTTCTGCCCACAAAGAAATCTGCAGCAGTCCCGACACAAGTCCATTGAGCCTGCTCAATCCCCCTTTCTTACTCACTCATTCCGTTTCTACCAGAGCTGCAGGCTGGCCTTTTGTACTGGGCTCCTGCCTGCGTTGCCGCCTTCTTCTATCAACAAAGAAATCCACAGCAGTCATGATGGAGCTCCATTGAGCTCGCTCACTCCCCCTCTCTTTCACTCGCTCATTATGTTTCTCCTAGCACTGCCCTTTTGTACTGGGCTCCTGCTTGCTTTGGCACCTTTTTCTGCCCACAAAGAAATCCACAGCTGTCCCAACAGAGCTCCATTGAGGTCGCTCACTCCTCCTGTCTCACTCGCTCACTCTATTTCTCCTCGTGCTGCAGGCTGCCCTTCAGTACTGGGCTCCTGCCTCTGTTGGCGCCTTTTTCTGCCCACACAGAAATCTGCAACAGTCCCAACAGAGCTCCACTGAGCTCGCTCACTCCCCTTCTCTCGCTTGCTCATTCTGTTTCTGCCGGTGCTGCAGGCTGCCCTTTTGTACTGGGCTCCTGCCTACGTTGCCATCTTCTTCTGCCCACAAAGAAATTTGCAGCTGTCACAACAGAGCTCCGTTGAGCTCGCTCACTCCCACTCTCTCACTTGCTCATTCTGTTTCTTCCACCGCTGCAGGCTGCCCTTTTGTACTGGGCCCCTGCATGCATTGCTGCTTTTTTCTGCCCACAAACAAATCTGCAGCAGTCCCAACAGAGCTCCGTTGAGCTCACTCACTCCCCCTCTCTAACTTCTCAATCCTTTTCTGCCAGCGCTGCAGGCTGGCCTTTTGAATTGGGCTCCTGCCTGCGTTGCCGCCTTTTTCTGCCCACAAAAAAGTCCACAGCAGTCAGGATAGAGCTCCATTGAGCTCCCTCACTCCCGCTCTATCACTCGCTCATTCTGTTTCTCTTGGCGCTGCAGCCTGCGCTTTTGTACAGGGCTCCTGGCTGCATTGGCACCTTTGTCTGAACACAAAGAAATCCGCTGCTGTCTAGACAGAGCTCCGCTGAGGTCAATCAGTCTCCCTCTCTCACGTGCTCATTCTGTTTGTCCTGGCGCTGCAGGTTGCCCTTTTGTACGGGGCTCCTGCCTGCATTGGTGCCTTTTTCTGCCCACAAAGAAATCCGCAGCAGTCCTGATAGAGCTCCGTTGAGCTCACTCAGTCCCCTGTCTCACTCGCTCGTACTATTTCTCCCACTGCTGCAGGCTGGCCTTTTGTACTGGGCCCCTGCCTGTATTGATGCCTTTTTCTGCCCACAAAGAAATCCGCAGCAGTCCTGACAGCGCTCCGTGAGTTCACTCACTCCCCTCCCTCACTCGCTCTCTCGTTCTGTTTCTCCCAGTGCTGCAGGCTGCCCTTTTGTACTGGGCTCTTGCACTGGCACCTTTTTCTGCCACAAAGAAATCCGCAGCAGTCCTGACAGAGCTCAGTTGAGCTCGGTCACTCCCCCCTCTCACTCACTCGATCTTAATCTGTCCCAAACACTGATTTCCCACAGCGACTGTGCTATTCTCCATCAGGAGTACAAAAACATATTTTTGCAAGGATGTGAAAAATAACAGCTATACTGTTCATAAGGAGGTGTGAAAAAATGCCACTGTTGAAAATGTGGTGTGAAAATATTACAAATTTGCGAAGTTACAAGGGTGCCTGGAAACAGTTCAACGCACGCTTGTAACACAGTCATGTTATGGAGTTTCGTCACCAAATTTTCAACATAAGGATTTTAGGACCTCTGCTGATGAACAGTGTCACTATGTTTTTTGTAATGTGTCCCGAACACGGATTTCCCATAGCGACTGTGCTATTCTGTGCTGGAAGTGCAAAAACACATTTCAGTCAGGATGTGAAAAATGACAGCTGTACTGTTCATAAGGAGGTGTGAAAAAATGTCAGTGTTGAAAATCTGGCGTGACAATATTACAAATCTGCGAAGTTAAAAGGGTGCGTGGAAAGTGCACAATGCACACTTGTATCATAGTCATTTGATGGGCTATCATCACCAAATTTTCAACATAGGCATTTTAGGACCTCTGCTCATGAACAGTATCAGTGTCATTTTCTTAACCTGTCCCAAACAGTGATTTCCCACAGCGACCGTGCTATTCTGTGCCGGAAGTGCAAAAACACATTTCGGCCAGGATGGAAAAAAATGACAGCTATACTGTTCATAAGTAGGTGTGGGAAAACTGGCCAATCGTAAAAATCTGGAGTGAAAATATAAATTAGCGAATTCTACGAGCATGCAAACTGCGCAATGCACACTCGTAACAGTCATTTTATGGAATATCATCACCAAGTTTTCAACAGAGGCATTTTAGGACCTCTACTCATGAACATTGTCACTGTCATTTTCTTAATCTGTCCTGAACACTGATTTCCCACAGTGACCGCGCTATTCTGCGCCGGAAGTGCAAAAACACATTTTGGCCAGGATGTGAACAATGACAGCTGTACTGTTCACAAGGAGGTGTGAAAAAATGCCAGTGTTGAAAATCTGGCATGAAAATATTGCTAATTCGTGAAGTTACGAGCATGCGTAACTTTATTTTTTTATTATTATTTATTTATTTAAAATTGGTGACCGGGAAAGGCACACTGAGCTGAGGCTCATTTCCAGGTGCGACCCAGGTACAAGTAGTACAAGGTGGGAGGCAGAGAATACAAGCAATATCAAGTATCAGACGAATAGTACAGTATAGTACATTGCATAGAGTTAGGCTGTGAGGTTACACTTTTTGTTTGAACAGCCGAGTGAAAGAAAATCATCCCATTTCATTTCTAAATTGTTTTACAGTATATTAGAAGTGTGTGTCTAGACATATTTACAGTAGTGGTTTGTCCAAAAAGTGGACTAGCAGGGAGAAGGTACAGGTTGGGGGGGGGGGGTTTAGCAGTATGAGTTGGCATATGGAGTTATAGTTTACCTGGCGTGGCCACTGAGGGTAGTACTAGGCCCAGGTAAGGAGGGATTGGGTGCACAGCTTCGACAGGGAGTGGGAGGGAGAAGCCTAGGTAGCTGTTTAAAGGCTGATAGGGTGGGGGCCTGGTGGAGGTTGGGTGGGAGGTTGTTCTATAGGAGTGGAAGCTGGTAGGAAAAGGCAGCTTGGCCAGAGGCAGAGAGGAGGCGTGAGGAGGTGGAAGATACGTGCGTGTCTATGGTGAAGTGAGCAGACAGGGGAGATGGCTTGAGAGAGGCGTGAGGAGAGGTAGAGGGGAAAGGAGCCGAGGCAATATTTAGCTATGAGTGAAGCACTGTGGACGGTCCACCTATGAGAGAGTGGCATCAGAGACAGAGTTGAGAATAGTAGGCAGTGATGAGTGAGTGGGGGGGGAGGCAGTGGCAAAGCGCTTGAAGAAGTTTAGCAGGACGTCGAGTTTTGCAAGGGAGGAGGAAGGGGCTGTGCCGTAAATGACGTCCGCATAGTCCAGAGCTGGTAGGATGGTTTTACATATGAGTTCACTCCAAGTAGGGAGGAGGAGGAGGCTGGCTTTGTGGCGATAGAGGATGGCAAGTTTGGGCCGGAGTGTGGTGCAGATGGCATCGATGTGGGTAGAGAAGTTGAGGTTTGTATCCAGCCAGACTCCCAGGTGCACAACACATGCTCATAAAACAATTATTTTTTTGGATTTTTTTCCACCAAATTTGCAACATAGGCTTTTTGAGAGCCCATCTCATGAACACTGGCACTGTCATTTCGTTAATCAGCCCCGGAAGGTGATTCTGCGCAGTGACTGCGAAATCACCTTTCCGGGCTGATTAATGCCATGACAGTCCCAGAATTCATGAAGAGGGGTCCCAAAAACCCCATGTTGAAAATTTGTGCCAAAATTCCAAAAAATGACTGAGATATGCATCAAAGTTGAAAAAACCCTATTTATTCCATTATACAGCTTACTGGCATTTCCTCAGTACACAGTCGGCTTTGAAGAGTGCACACATGTTCCCGGTCCACCGAAGATCATCAGCGCCAGACTCCAGAGGTAAGTATGGGGTGGGGGTGTGGGGAGGCAGTGTGTGCAGTGGGTGGAACGGGTTGCAGAAGGGAGGCAGGGAGACCGCCGAGGGACCATTTCCTTTTTCACAAGCCAAAAAAAAAGACATTGCGAGACCGTTTTTTGTTTTCAGGGGCATGTGGCATGCTGGGGTGGGCTCCCAGCATGCCAATGGACTCATTCTTGGGAGGGGCAGCTGTAGCCGATGGGGGATTGGGCACCCCGGTTGGCACACAACAAAAGGGAGGGGGCCACATCATGCTGACAGGGATTGGGCACCCCGTCGGCTCTAAAGGGGGGCGCAAGAGCCGAGGGGGATTGGGCACCCCCTCAGCACAAATGTTCTGGGTGTTTGTAGGGGGACATTATGCCAACAGGGAGTGGACTCCCCTGTCGGTAACATCAAAGGGCAGGGCCACTGGGCCGGCAGAGTTGGGGCCCTGTCGACGAAACAAAACCTGGTGGGGTGCATGCTGCAGAGGGGGATTTGGCACCCCCTCGGCACTGGGGGTTACTTAATATTGTTTATGAACACGGCAGCAAGCTGCCACCATGTTCAAAAACAATATTGCACTTGGAAACATTCCGCCCAGCAATGACAGGTCGCTCCCTCATTGCAGCGCCACGCTGCAATGACTAGGGGGGCCCCTGATTTCAGCGGCTGAAATGTTTCAAGGTGGTGCAATGCTGGCTGAACTAGTGTCAGCAGCAGCATGCCACAGCATTGGGGAAAGCCAGCCAAGCCTTTAAAGGCTGCGGGGGCATTCGCCAAAACGGTGCAGCACCTCCACAACCTGCTTCTGAAAACCTGCTGCAATATGTTTCTCGCTCATGCGCGCAATCAACATAAAAATATAGTAATGAAGTTAAATTATTTTAACATTATGGAACTACATATTCAAACCCAAAATGAACCAGTGAGACAACAATAAGAGAAAAACAAGGAACCAGGTCTCAGGCCAACAAAGTGGGCCATATGGAGGTGCTATCTTGACTCTAGAGTCTCTGCAGCACACTTTAAGTCCAGCCGATGGCCTTTAGTTCTGAAGAGTGCCAGTTGGTTTTCAGCCAAAAAGCCCTGTGAATGTTACATGCAGATACCTGGTTTATGGTTGATGACTGTCCTTGGCACTGAGACAGTAACAGTTCTGAGAAGGTACTGTGAATTCCTCTTATATCAAGAGTCCTATCATTCTCCTGTCTTGCCAGGACCTCAACAGGTGGGTTGCCAAATTGGGAGTGGCAGTCTGCAGGTCAAGAGGAGTCTCCCTGCCCTGGAAGATGGGTAACAATAGAGGGGAGTCAGGCTCGGGTAGACATCACAGTATATCCCTATTTGTGTCCTACATGATTATGCCATCTTTACAAATAATTAGGAAGAGAAAGGTAAACTCCTCCTCCCGGGGTAATCCTAGTCCCACCACCCCGCCATCACTGGTAAGGCTGATCAAAAAATAATTGCAGATGTGGTCTAGCATTGTGGAAGGTGCAGGAGAGGCTAAGGTGTTCCATTCAGAGGGCTGTGAGATATCGCCACCCCTGGGCCCAACCAAGAGTGCCAAAGCAAAAGGGAGACAACTACTGTATAACGCAGTATTATCGTGCAACCAAATTTCCGCGTGGCTGTGCTCCCAGACTTTTTAGTGTAAATTATTATTAGCGCAATTACGGTGCTCAGGAAAACCTGGAAGTCAGCTGTCAGTTGCTTGGAGTCTACAAATTGCTATGAACGAATGGCGACTTTAATTTTAGCATACTTCAAGCTAACAAGATGTCACTTCTTTCCTGGCTTACAAGAAATACTTCGGTTAAGAGGGACTTATCTGGAGCACAGCTTAATGCAGAAACCCTGAGCCAATCTGCTTCGTCCCCTACAAGTTGCTGAGTCTGTTGTGGTGAGCTGTCTGGTGAGTTGTCCGTCCACCAGCTAAAGGCAGGACAGAGTATGGCAGGTACAGTGCAGCTATCACGCTTTAAAATTGGGAGACATGCTGTTGAGAACAGTGTAATGAACGCCGCTCGTTACTGGCAATAAGAAATACCATAGCACCATTAACGAAAGCACTGTGAGAGGTTTCAAGAAAGACTACCTATCTGAGCTCAGCAAAACCCCAGACCCCACTCAACTTATACCTGAGCTGCCCACGAAGCCCCGAGGATGACCTGCACTGCTTCTCGAGGAAGTTGAAGAGGAGCTTAAAAAAATTGTAAGAAGTTTATGGTCAGAGGGTGCAGTAGTTAACGCCAGGGTAGTGTCTGCTATCGCATATGGTGTTGTAAAAGCACATAATCCCGACCTCTTGTCTGACAATGGTGGTCACCTTTCTTTTAGTCAACAATGGTCGTGGAAGTTATTGAGTCGCATGGGGTACTCAAAGAGAAAAGCTACAAAGGCAGCACGTAAAACACCCCTAGACTTTAATGACCTAAAGTCACAATCCTTCGGCAGGGTGTCATTAGCATGCAGCCAAGAACTGATCCCTCCAGCTTTAGTTATTAACTTGGATGAGACTGGGGTACAGTTGGTGCCTTGCAGCCAGTGGACCATGGCAATTACGGGGTATAAACAGGTAGAGGTCTGTGGGTTGGGTGACAAGAGGCAGGTCACAGTAGTGCTTGCTGTGTCAATGATTGGTGAACTTCTCCCCCCTCAGATCATTTATAGAGGCAAAACCAACAATTGCCACCCTGCATTTGAATTCCCTGATGGTTGGTTAATCAGCCATTCAGAAAACCACTGGGCATGTAATGACACAATGCTTCAGTTTATCAGTGATGTTCTGATCCCTTACTGTAATAAAATCAAAGGACAGATGGAACTACCAGCTGAACAGAGATCACTGCTAATAGTGGATCTTTTTCAGGGACATACCACTCAGGAGATTTTGGAAGCATTGGAGCAAAATGCTATTATACCGATCTTTGTGCCCGCATCGTGCACTGATCTACTCCAGCCTCTGGACCTCACTGTAAACAAGTTGCTAAAGGATGAGCTCAAGCAGTGCTTCACAATATGGTATGCCGATGCAGTATCACACCAGCTTAAAAATGGACGTGCATCAGGGAAATAAATGTTGATTTAAGAACGCAGTCCCTGAAAGTAAAGCATGCTCATCGGCTGGTAGAAAGCATTCGCAAAGTTTGAGAGAGAGAGAAGAGGAAATTCTTTGCGGATTCCGAAAGGCTGGAATTATGGAAGCACACACTCAGTGCCTCAACTACTGAAACTTGACTTCTTTTTATTATTAGTCCAATAAAGTTTATGCTTTTAAGTCCACGAAGTAAAGTCAATCAAGCAAGCAGTAGTACTCATAAGCACACCAATGAAAACCCCTTCCACCTCCTACACAGCAATAAAAGTGAAGCGCTAACTCCAACACAACACAATTGCCGCTGGCTCTGTGGCAGCACATGTCTGTTGTGTGCCTGCAGATCCTCAATCTGTGAAGCATTAACACAATCAGCAGAACTAACTCCTTACAGAGGTAGGAGGTAGGAGCACACTAATCACCACGCTACCTCACTACTGAATGTTAAATAATAATCGCTTTCATTTAATATTTGCATGCTGATACCGATCCGCGGATAGCGTGTAAATTAATTAACCGCTAAAATAAGGGGTTATACAGTATGTGGCCATTGGTTATGTTTCCAGCTGTGCACCTTATGTGTTGAGATTTCAGTAAGCTGTAAATTCCCATACCCCCTCTGTGGGATGCTTTTATTGCTTTGTGGCCAAAATCGAGGAGCGGGCCTGGAGCCCCCATCTCCTATCATTGAGCCTCACTGGAGACTATTCCTACCCGCTGTCCCCATTCCCTGAGCTAATGTTCACACCCACCCCCCGTGATTACCCCCTAGAGTACCTGGTAAGATAGAACAGTGTCTTTAGTGTTGTCTGCTGATTCAAGTAGCATGCAGTACAGGATCCCGCCACATGTCCTGGAGATGTTTGACAATGTCAGCAATGGTGTCCTCTCCATGTCAGTGCCTGCTGTTCCTCTGTCCTACCATCTGCCATCAGGAGTCCAGAAGATCACGAGCAAGTCTCTTGTGGGGCATCAGATTCTACACAAAACCCTTCTCTGTGAGGTCCATCATCACTTCTGTGGCAGTTTGATAAGTTTTTGGCCTGTGGGGAGCTGAACTGTAAGTAAAGCAGGGTAGGTGGGTTTAAATGTTATATTTTGTTTGTGGAAGGCCTGGATGAGTGGGGTATACTCCAGTCAGTGTTTCATGGCCGCTGTAGAGAAATCATTATCAAAGAACACTCTGTGTTATCCATAGAACATTATCTTTTTCCTCCATGCTAATTTCAGTATAAATTCCTTAACCAACCAGTTGTTGAAGCACACTGTGATGGACTGGGTCTGGTGGTTGTTGAGGAAGGCTTGGGCCCCAGATGCACCGTTAGGTGGTTCAATTCGTACCTTGAAAGCAGACTGCAATTTGTCAGGCTGAGTAACTCCTCTTCTCCCCCACGTCCCATACTTACTGGAGTACCACAAGGATCAATACTTGGCCCCAACCTGTTCTCAATATTTATCAATGACCTCCCCTCCGTATGCTCCAACTTCCGCATACACAGTTTTATCTTGCCGAATCGACAACAGTGTTGTCGAAGTTCGGCATGGCGAGATCCCCAGTGTTGACAGGAGAAATTTTGCCTGTCAGACATTGTGTGTTTTTCTATCGGGGGAGTGGCTCCTCTTCTTCAGATATCTAACTCTGAGTTGGAGTTGATTCGAAGGGGGGCGAAAGATGGCAAAAGGGTGAAATTTCGCCCTCAGGTCCCTAATGGTGACAATCTTGAAACCTGTCGAGATTGTCACTGTGAGGGAATTCACCATCCCAGAGTCGTTGTCAAGTTGGCATGTATGCAGATGACACCATTCTGTTTGCCTCTAGACCTGCCCTAACTGATGTCCACACCCTTCTGCAACAAGACTATAATAAGATGCAATCCTGGTTCCACACAAACCAACCAAAAATCAATACCACCAAAACCATGGAAATGACCTTTGATAATGCAAAAAAATGGGTTAAAGCACCCTCACCCACAACTTTCACCAACTTGGATGGAACTCCACTGGACTATGTCTCATCCTACCAATACCTAGGTGTGTGGCTTGACCCACACCTAAACTTCTCTACTCACATAAATGCCATCACCTCAAAGCTCCGCCCCAAGCTAGGCATGCTGTACCACAACAGAGACTCTCTTCCATTCCCAGTCACACGTGAAATAGTGACAAAGATGATCACTGCAATTTTGACTACATAGATGTTGTATAGCTACGCACCCCTACCTCATCCATACTTGACACCCTACTAAACACTTTCGTCAGCGTTTCGCAACAAACTTCCCCCCCAGAACTCACCACTACTCCCTTTACTGCTTCCTCGGCATCCCACCCCTATCTCTCCAACGTTGCATGCATTCACTCTCTCTAATAGTAAAATTCTGGTTCAGCCTTCTACCTCTCTACCTCTCTGACATGCTATCCTCTGTGGTCCCCACCTCATACACCTGAGATACCCGCTTCTTCTCTCCTTCCCAACCCTGTTCCTCAGTGGGCAAATCCAATTTCTCCTATAAACTTCCATCTTTATGGAATAGGCAAACTCTTCAGCTATGAAACTCTCCCTCACACACCTCCATCAAAAAACACCTACGCCTCCTTCCCCTCCCCATTTGTCCTGCCCCTCGACACACACCCTTTCCGCTAACTCCACCACAATACAGTAAACAAATTTAATGAAGTTGTTAGTCTCTGCCATCTGGGTAAATTTTAACAGTCAAATGAATAACCATGTTTCTCTAAACAACTTCTGAAAATGCCATGCAATCCGGTCTTGCCTAAACTGATTATTTGCACTTGTATTTGGTTGGGTAAATGTAACAGCCAAATGTAATGCCATGTTTCCCTAAACAATCTCTGAAAATGCCTGTAAACTGCCATGATTGCCAAAACTGTTTCTTGTGCCAGTATTGACTGTACAGTATGTAACACTTGTGTATATGTTGTTACCCCTTTCCCCGGGTTGCACTTGGAAACGAGCCTCGGCTGTGTGCCTTCCCTGGTTATCAAAATTTTAAATAAAAAATAAATAAATAAAAATCTAGTTTAAAGCTGTCCTCAAGTTCCAGGGCTGTACAGAAGAATGCCTTAAGAAACTCCATCAAATTTGTCTCCTGTGAGTTCTCCAGGATTCCATAGAGGCAGATGTTTTTTCTCTTCACCCCGTTATCAGCATCCTCCTGCCTGCCAATGGTTGAGGTTTGGGTCCCTGAAAGGTGAAAGGTGCTGCACGGCAGCTCCCAGTTTGTCTCAGTGGGAGTCAATTGAGGTGAGTTGCTTGTTTACAGCATCATCTCTCAATTCTGAGGTGTCAGTTGTGCTGCGGCTATCATTCATAGCCTTGTTCACATCAGTCTGAATGCAACCAGTTCTGTTTAATATAGTCTTCAGCTTTTCTTTTACTGTGTCCAGGTGGAGGGGCCATAGTGGGTGCTGCCTGGTGAGACTTTGATTGCTGTGGCATGGCCAGGGAGAGCAGGTGCTGCAGTGCGCTGGAATCCTTTGTTTCTGCCCCAAATTTCTGTTTTCTGATCCTCGCCATTTAGTTGTGACCCCTATAAGTAGGCTTTGTAGTGATCAGTTGATGGTTTGTCCTCTGGGAGGGAGAGAGTTGTTAAAGTCTACTGCAGTTCACAGGGTGATGTCACTGGAACCTCCCTTACCTGATTTTTTTAAACTTCATGTGGATAAAACTTTGTATTAAAGAATTGTTTTTCTGTTGAGTAATGAATACATGACTTCCCTGCCATTAGAGATATATTTAGCATTGCTTGAGATACTGTCTTTCTAATTCACTGTGGGAATCTTAGGACTGGGGAAGAAACCAGAACTCACAATTTCAAATGTTCCATATCTGTTACATGGTATTAAACACTATTATGGTGATGTGTATACAAATAATTCATGTGGGTAAACAACTGGTATTGAGGCAGATGTGGGTAGTGCTGGCAAGGGTGAAGACACAGCCGCTGAGATGACTGTACAATTCAGATCCATCAACACACTGTCCAGTTTTCCCCTTCATTCATACCTTCATTTTTATCTAAGGTGTTTAGTCTGTAGATCAAGTACATTTCTCTTTGCTCTAATTTTTTATTGCAGTCCCCCCTTCTTAGAAGTTTGGGTACCTTTCTAGTACCCCAAATCTGAAACTTGTCACAGTATGTCCTGCAGAATGAAGATATTTGGCAACTGAGGAGCTCTCTAGTTTGTGCCTAATTCCGCTTATATGCTCCTAATCCTCAGTTTGGGAGGTCTGGTCATTTGTCCTACATAATATTTGGATCATAAGCAAGTAAGAACATATACCTAGAGCCCCGTGTTTACTGCGGCAAACAGGACTTACATTCTGCAGCAGGACCTCATGCTTGCTGCGGTCAGACTATGAGCAATTCTGCAGTGATTACATTCTCTGGCAACTCAAATGAGCTCCAAAATAAAATCTAGTTACCCAGAAAGAATGCTTAGGAAAAGGTAGCCTGGGGCAGTTTGGCAGATGTGCAGGCAAGGCAACGCAAAGCAGTTCTGGCATCATGATTTGGATTGAATGTAGGACATGGGGGAATTGAAGGGTTATTTATTTTTACTGCTGTCTGTTTTATTTTCCCATGGCTCACTCCCAACTGCCCAGTGCTGGTTCACCACAGCTATGCTCCTGAGAATTTCTCCCCCTGCCTGCCCAGTTGTTTGAAGACTAGTATTGCCTGGTTGCAGAACAGTGCTGCTCCAATGGCTCCCTCCCACCTGCTTGCTTGAAGCCTTTTGGGGATGGTTTCTGCTGTAATGCTGCTCCAGTTGCTTCCTGCCACTCGCACAGCTCAACACTGGTGATGTCATTTGTGCTAATGCCACTTGAATTCCATATCATCTTCTCTCCCACTCTGTAAGAATTTACTGTGAGGCTAGAGAGTAGCTGGATCATTTTACATTAGACAAAGGTCCAGAAAGCCTCCCATTTTTTGGCTTCAATAATTACTAATACTTTTTCATTTCACAGTTCTGCAATTGGCAAAAAGAACCACCGTTCTTTCTCAAGAAATAGACTTCCTGACGTTCCCGCAGTGTTTGTAAAAGGCCATAATGGTCATAAGCTTCAGGCTGAGTGCCAGTGGATTGGAAAGTGGTGGCCCCACTGACTACTGCAACCCGAGGGGGATGGATGTATAATGGAGCTGCCAACAACTCCCACTAACATCATTTTAAGCTTGCTCACAATCATTTTAGTCATTTAGTTAGAGTATTCAGTGGTGACGGCCATTTTTACTGCACCAACAAAATGCTGTTTCTGTGTCAGAGCCTTGTTTCTGTAGCATGACCATCTTTCTGCAGCAGTTGCTGCAACCACAGAATCACAGAAAACACAGGGTCCTGCGTATACCACATGATCTGTACCACAAGGCAGATGTGACTTTAAAGTAAGGGCGAATTCGACATGCCAAACACCCTTATGGCAACCCCACATCACCGAAATTCAGTCTCAGCAATGTAGGATCCCGGGCAAACCAACTCCAGTGGGGGCATGTTGGGGGGGGACGCAAGTAAAAAAAACAGAAAAATCACAGTCTTGGGCCATGCGCAACAAAAACCACTGGTGCACAGTCCCGAACCCTGTATCCCCACCACCCCAAGCCAGCACCTATCCCACCATGCCACAATACCAGATCGCTGGAACCCCACGGCACCACCCCATCACATACTGTCCCACCCCACATCCGTCGCGATCGCTCCCACCCACCCCCACATGCGTATACCTGCGCGATATCCTGTCACCTTTTCGCGACAACCCCCCATCCAGTTGCCTATCCCACACCCCCACCGTAGGGGCACTAGCCGAAAGTGGGTCACCATTTTGGCAGGCGCCCACTCGCTAGTGCCCCATATCACAGGATACCCTTTAAAGTGTACTTATGAACTTCACTTGGGTGTGCAATTTCCTTTTTATGTTTGCTTGCACGCATGTGCAAGAAACATAGTGCCATCATCGGAGATTTCAGAGGTGTGTCACCTCCTCCTCCAATTCAGTCAGAGTGTTGGCAGGCACGGCCCCTGTAAGCCAATGCATTCTGGAGCTGTCTATGACAAGCTCCAAAATGCAGTGGCATACAGTTGAAAGGGGGAGCTACGCTTGAGTGAGCAGCGATAAGATATCAGCTGCTCATGCACAGCTCCCCCACACACACACACAGACGCCCACGCAGGGCATGCGCCGGGTTTCTCTTACGCACGCATTTCGTATAGCCGACGTGGGTGGCCAATCCCTGTCGGATGTGCTGCATTCCCCCTACCACCCCCAAAGCCTTCCGAAATGCCCGCGTTGGGTGCCCAGCCCAGCGTGGCAAAAGCTAATGATATGGCGGCCAGGGGTGCCCAATCCCGTCAGTGGCACTGTCTAACCCTCCCCAGTAGTAAGTGCCACGCTGAGGCCCACCACAGCGTGGCGGCAATCCTTAGGCCGATGGGGTGCCCAATCCCTGTTGGCTGACGCACCACCTCAACCGTTCTTGTGCCACACTGGGAGCCCACCCCAGTGTGGCAACGCCCCATGTCGCCTGTTTTGTTTTTTTTCCTGTAAAGAAAACGGTCCCACGTAGGCTCCCCCCCTCCCACAACCCGCACCCACCCACTGCGCACTCAGCCTCCCACCCCCCTCACCCCATACTTACCTCCGAGCTCGGCGTGATGATCTTCGGTGGACCGGAAACACATCTGCACTCTTCAAAGCCAACGCGAACTGAGGAAGTGCCGGTAAGCTGTATAATGGGCTAGATAGGGGGGTTTCAATTTTGTTGCATATCTCAGGCATTTTTTGGAATTTTTGCACCAAATTTTCAACATGGGGTTTTTGGGACCCTTCTCATGATTGATGTCACTGTCGTTGGGTATTCAGGCCCGAAGGGTGATTTCGCAGTCACTGCGCGAAATCACCCTTCAGGCCTGAATAATGCCATGACAATGACATCATTCATGAAAGTCCTAAACTCATGTGTTGAATATTTGTGCCAAATTCAAAAATGACTGTTTAAGCGTCGTTTATGCAGTTCCTCACGAGCTCATAAGTTGATGAATTTTCAATATTTTCACTCCAGATTTTCAACATTGCCATTTTACCACACCTTCTTAAGAGCAGTACAGCTGTCATTTTTCACATCTCACCCAAAATGTGCTTCCGCCCATGTAGCGCACAATGGCGCAGTCGGTGTGCGAATTCAATGTATGGGACAAATTAAGAAAATCACAGTGACACTGTTCATGAGCAGAGGTCTTAAAATGGCTATGTTGAAAATTTGGTGAAAAAATTCCTAAAAATGACTGTTTTACTGACGTCGTTGTGCAGTTCTATGCACGCTCATAGGTCGCAAATTTTCAATATTTTCACTCCAGATTTTCAACATTGCCATTTTACCACACCTTCTTATGAGTAGTACAGCTGCCATTTTTCACATCACACCCAAAACGTGTTTCCGCCCATGTAGCGCACAATGGCGCAGTCGGTGTGCGAGATCAATGTACGAGACAAATTAAGAAAATCACAGTGACACTGTTCATGAGGTGAGGTGTTAAAATGGCTATGTTGAAAATCTGGTGGAAAAATTCCAAAAAATGACTGTTTTATGAGCGTGTGTTGTACAGTTCCTATGCACGCTCGTAAGTTCATGAATTTTCAATATTTTCACTCCAGATTTCCAATCTTTCCATTTTGCCACACCTTCTTATGAGTAGTACAGCTGTCATTTTTCACATCTCACCCAAAACGTGTTTCCGCCCATGGAGCGCACAATGGCGCAGTTGGTGTGTGAAATCAATGTGTGGGATAAATTAAAAAATCACTTTGACACTGTTCATGAGCAAAGGTCTTAAAATGGCTATGTTGAAAATTTGGTGAAAAAATTCCGAAAAATGACGGTTTTACGAGCGTGCTTTGTACAGTTCTTACGCACGCTCGTAAGTTCGCGAATTTTCAATATTTTCACTCCAGATTTTCAACATTGCATTTTTACCATACCTTCTTATGAGTAGTACAGCTGTCATTTTTCAAATCTCACCCAAAATGTGTTTCTGCCCATGTAGCGCACAATGGCGCAGTTGGTATGCGAAATCAATGTATGGGACAAATTAAGAAAATCACTGTGACACTGTTCATGAGCAGAGGTCTTAAAATGGCTATGTTGAAAATTTGGTGACAAAAGTCCATACAATGACTGTGATATGAGTGAGCATTGCGCAGTTTCCACGCACTCTCGTTACTTCATGACTTTGTAATATTTTCAGTCAGATTTTCACCAGTGACATTTTACCACACTTCCTTATGAACAGTACAACTGTCATTTTTTCACAACATGGCTGAAGTGTGTTTTCACAGTTCAGCGCATGAGATGCGTGGTAGCTGTGGGAAATCATTGTTCGCACAGGTAAAGAAAAACACAGTGACACTGTTCATGATCAAGAGGCACCAAAATGCCTGAGTGACAATCTGCTGTAAAATCCCCAACCTAATTATATTACGGGTGTGCGTTGTACAGTTTCTATATGCCTTCGTGACTTCACCATTTTTTTAAATATTTTTTAGTACAGATTTGCAACATTGCTATTTTTACACCTCCCCATGAACAGTACAGCTGTCATTTTTTACATCCTGTTCAGAATGTTTTTGCATCTGTGGTGCTAAATGCATTAGTCACTGTGCATAAGCAGCTTTTAAGCTAACAAACTGATATTCCCCTGTTCATGAAGTGGGGTCACAAAACAAACATGTTGAAGATTTGGGTGAAAATACCAACGAATGCCTGAGGTATTAGGGTTTCAACTATAACGCCCAACCCTGTGAGAATGACAGGCATCAGGGGTGTGACTTGGGATTCTTGCCTGTGATGCTCATACCATTCCACACCCCTGCAGTCGGTGAGGGCATCGGTATGCCTTGGACTCTTAGGTCCCAAACTTCACCCCATTCTCCTATATCGCACCCATCTCACCAAATTTCCAAATGAAATGGGGTGCGCATAAGGGCCAAAGACCCCAAGGAACACCGTGACACTTGTCAGTGTCTGCAGGGTGGGGTGTGGTGAAATGGCATGGCCATTATGCCTGACGACCCAAATGCACACCCCAATGCCTGTCACTCTCTGCAGGGTGGTGGTGGTGGGGTTGGCTTCAGTTCAATACTTCACTGCCATTCCTATTACGCAGCTCTGTAACTTCTACACTACCACTGCCAATGCCAGCAAGCAAACATTCGGCATTGACAAATGCTTGTTTACTGATGTATTACTACAGCAAACACACCTGCCACATGATACCATGCCTGGTGTTAAGGATCTAAGTAGTAGTTGACTGTCCATTCCTGTTGGTGGTGTTCACT
The DNA here is from genome assembly GCA_016271365.2 of Neoceratodus forsteri. Taxonomy (NCBI): domain Eukaryota; kingdom Metazoa; phylum Chordata; order Ceratodontiformes; family Ceratodontidae; genus Neoceratodus; species Neoceratodus forsteri. The sequence continues at coordinate 42,973,356 of CM057456.1, read as the reverse complement.
GTGCACCAGTTTCTGTTTCAATGCACTCACTTTTTTTGATGCCACTGTTAGTCACTGCTGGAATTCTGGTATACCTAATGATGCTACCACTTCCCAATGTTTGTTAATAATCCTGCAGATCTCATCTGTGTGTGAGGAGAATTCCAGCATATGAATCATCCTGTTCATTTGGCTTTTTCCTGATTTATACCCAGAATCTCCTCTCTACCTTTCTGTTTTGCATTAAAAGTTGCCTTATTGCTGACACCATCTGCATAGCCCCTTCTCAGAAATCTTCCTGGTGTGTTTTCAAGTTCTTTCTCCTCTACATCCTAGACACTACAGTTCCTCCATACTCTCAACATTTGGGAGTAAGATATGCTAATTTAAAACTTTTTTGGGTGGAGACTGGTTAACTGTTATTAGGTGTTTCTACCTGTTTCTTTTCTGTATAATTAAGTCTCTGGTTTCCCTCTGTTCTTGTAAATGACCAGGTCCAAAAATGAGATTTCTTCAGTGTCAAAGTTCAGCGTAAATTTAGGTAGTTGGTGACACAGTTCAAGTGCATTTAAAACTGCTGCAGCTCATCAGTGGTGCCTTCCCATAAAATCAAGATGTCATCAATAAATCATCAGTATAGATGCATCTTATGGAAAAACATGCTGTAAAAGGTGGCTAAAATACAGTGAACTGCTCTTCAGAAAGCTCCATGAAAGGATTTGCATATGAGGGAGTGGAGGATGTCCGCTTGTCCTTTACTTAGTATGGCTTCCAGTATCTTTTTCATCATAGACATCAGACAGACTGACTGGTCTATAGTTACTCTGCTTGTCCTTCCTTCTGTTTTTTATGCAGAAGGACAATTTCAGCCACCATCCAGTCCCAGGGGACTAGCTCTGTATCCAACAAGCAGTTGAAAATCTCTAGAAGTAGAACTGCTATTGCCTCCCTTTCTTCCTTGAGTATTCTAGGACTCACCCAATCAGGCCCCATTGATTTGTCTACCCTTTAAGCCCCTGAATCACACTTTCCTCTATAATACAGCCCAGACTGTTAGCCCTTCCTGCCTTTCTCCTTCTGCGCCTCACCCTGCATTCTAGCAATGATCCCTCTTCCTCTCTGGTGAATACTGAACAAAGGAGTTGGTTCAGTATCTCTACCTTACCTCTGTCCTCTTCCTTCCATAGTTCCTCTTTTCTCAGCCTTTCTATGCCTACCTTGACCTTACATTTCTCCTGGATATATGTAAAAAACACCTTGTGCCCCTGCTTTACCCCCAGCGAGGCTGAGCTCCATTTCTGTCTTGGCTCCTCTGAACCTCCTACTCATCTCCCTCATTGCCTATAGATACTCCCCGTCTTCCTCCTTTAGCTGCCCTTGTACTTACTGAATGCCCTTCTGTTTGTTCTCACTATGTCCTTCACATCTGATGTTAACCACAGTGAGCATTTTGCTTCCTTAACTTTAGTAACTCTCCCAATGCAGCTTACCATAGCTTCTAGCATTCCTGTTTTGAAAGCCTCCCTTTTTTCCTCCACCCATTCTATCCCCTTCTATTCCTTTCATGTTTTCTCCTCAGTAACTGTTACATCTTATCAAAAACATCTGCCTTTCTGACGTTCCACATCCTCACTGAACTTGTCCCCGTATTGGCTTCAAGACGGGCATCCAATTTCACCATTTTGTGGTCACTGGACCCCAGCAATTCCTGGACTATTACATTTTGGATTCACTCACTGCTGGTGAGCACCAGAACCAGCAGAGCTTCCTTCCTTCCTTGTCAGGTCCTAAACTAGTACTAGGACCCTTTCTGGCATACTTCCACCAAGACCTAATTTGTCATATTCAGCACGACTAAGACCTTCCACTCCACATCCAGCATATTAAACTCCCCTAGTATTACTACATCCCAATCCAGATGCACTGCTTAGTTTCTCCTAGTTACATGTCTACTCCCTGGTCTTGGCCTGGTGGTCTATAAATCTCACCAACTCTAATTTGGTTCCCCTTCCCCATGTTTAGTAGTACCCACAGAGTCTCTAATCCCCCACCTGAAGTCACACAAGGTATCTGTCTCTGTGGTCTTGATTCCTTACCTCACATATAGTACTATCCTGCATCAACTGGCCTTTGCCCAGTCTTTTCTTAACAAGGTATTTCCTGGTATGAACACGTCCCACTCATGGCTCAGGTTTGCCTATGTCTCTTTGACAGCCACTGGATCAAGATTACCCTCTATAACCAGTGCATGCAGTTCAGGCATTATGTTGCCCACAGTTTTTACTTTGGTGCATAGCATCTTCCAGCAATTGTCCCACCCTTATCCTTGATTCCCCATAGACTTCACTCAGCTGAAACTATCATTCGATGGAGAGGCAAGCAAGACCCCTCCTGGGTTATTTTTTTTTTTTCTTTATTTATTTATTTTAGTTGTTTAACCAGGAGTAGCACACTAAGCTGAAAGCTTTTTTACAGGTGCGACCTGGGAGCACAGAGAAGTTAAGTGACTTGCTCAGGGTCACACAGTATGCAAGTAGAAGCTGTGGGATTCAAACCCAGGTCTGGTCTGCTGGATGACACCAGATTTGCAGCTCAGAGCCTTAAACCACTGAGCTATACTGCCTCCTGTTATGTCAGTTTTACTGTTCTTTACCGAGTTTGCTCCCCCCACCTAGTTAAAAATCACTGTGATTTTATTTATTATGCCCATCTTGCCCCCTACACCCTCCTGCCTTCTTTGTTAGGCTGTAGGTCAGTTTTACTTTGAACAGCCCCTGTCTCTTACAAGTCAGGTCCCACTCCCCAAGAAAATAAAATACTTTCCCCTTCACCACCCAAACTTAACACAACTTTCTTGCCCTGCCAGAGCTACCACACAACCCTTGGTATCCATATTCTGTTTGGGGAGGCTTACCACATAAAGGAGCATGGAGAAAAGAAAAAGAGCAACTGAAATGGAACAAGAACAGAAATGAACAGGTACAATAGGTATGGAGTTGATTTATTAGAAGGCTTTTAACTGTGGCCAGGAGGGGTAGAACCTTGGAGGTGGTCAGTTCCCCAGGACCAAAAGAAAAGAGCTGTTGCAACAGGCTTAAAAACCTAGAATAGGATAGATTAGCATAGTATAGGATAGACTATAATACAGATTTAAGTAGTGCAATTGTTCAGAACTAGAGGGGGAGGTCTCCTAGTTACAGTTCCGCTTTCCATCAATCCCCCTGATATCAGGAGAGATCCCTATCCCTGACACAACCCACTGTACATGCCACGCAAGAGCGGTGCATAGCTTTCACAGAGAGGACCATTAGTTTCCCCTTAAAATGTTTCCACTGCGTGGAAGTATTAATAATGTATTGCACAATCCAGATTATTACATGGAATCCAGGATCTTTCAGCAGTCCTCTGGGCTTCTACCAAAAGTATGACTGAGCTGTTTTCAAACTGTTTGCTACAGACCAAACATCAAGACATTACAGTGATTAAGTAATCTTGTGATATGTACTAATCAATTATGCATAGGTTCATTAGGACAATTTGATTAGCAGTGTCCTAGTTTTGCATGGTATAGTGCATGCTGATCTAAATTATTCTCTTTTGGTGTGCACAAACGTCAAGCAGACTGACCACAGTCAATACTCCTTTAGCTAGTCTCAGCGGTATATTTGCAGGTTAAGGGAGACTAAGATTTCTTTAAGGGCAAGCTATAGTATCTTGGTATTTTTGCAGTGTGTGTGTGTGTGAGAATGACGGGAGACTTGGATTACTGTATGTTTATTACTTTGAACCATTAAAGGCATCCTTATGTGAGGGCCTAGAATCATTAATAAAACAAAAACAGTCCCTTAAAACTGCTCCAAAATGCAATTTTTCATAGAAACTATTTATTCATTAAAGAGAAAGCTCCACCAATAATCAAGCAATGCCTGGGTGTCAGACATGGCCCAATTAGCTTTTTTGCAGAGTGAGTTAAATTTAACTACTGTTTTTTTAAATATCTCCCTAGTATCTGATTGATCCTGCCTCCCTCCTGCCGGCATTTTCAATCGTGCGGCACGCCCACAACCACCCGCCACTATCCCAGTGTGATGTATGATAGCTGCTAGTCTATACCTGGTCTCAGTATACCAACGGGACATGTATTTTGGAAACTGGAGCTGTTAATAGCTCTGTTAACTATGGCTGGTAATGGGCGCAACCTCAGCTGCTCCCCATGTAATAAGTCACACTGGGACAGCCTTAGGTGGTTGTGGGTGTGCCACACGATGCCGGCGGGAGGGAGGCAGGATCAACCAGATAGAAGAGAAATTTAAACAATAATAAGTTAATAATTTTAACTCACTGTGAAAAAACAATTGGCCATGCCTCTCTGTAGGATGCAAGCGGGGTAAGATTCCACCAGCAGAGTGGCCACGAGTCAGGCACTTGATGTTACCATTCCGCAACACAAAGTGCCCATTATAAAGCCCCACTTCACCACTTTGCATTGTAATTATGACTTTGCGTTGTTTACTCTGCCTTAATTCACTTTAAGGCAGAGTGAGAAATCTATTGGCAGCCCACACATGCAGTATCACATGGCTTACACTAGTGTAAGTCACATGCTTCAGCCAGGCAGGCAGGAAGTGACTCATGCTTGGAAGAGAGTTTCACTTTCGCCTTGCATTAGGAGAAAGAGGTTGTGTAGGAGAACTTGGAGAGTGAGAGAGAAGAAAAGCTGTTTAAAAAAGACTAAATCTTTTTTGTTTTGTTTTTTTGCTCTAGGTTTCTTTTGTTTGAGTATTTGTTGTCTGGATTTGTGTTTGTGCACTATTTCTGTTTAGTATTTGTTTTATTAATTGTTTCTGTGTGTCTGTGTGTGTATGTGTGTTGTTGTGGAGAGTTTTAGTGATCCCACAATGGAGGGTGAGAGACGCAGGGGGGTTTGGTCGACGTGGCGGCTATCGGATGGGCGTGCACACGCATGGTGGCCAACTTCGTCTGGACCAGAGCACCATCTTAAGGTTCCCTCCCCCAAAGCAAGAGATACTGTTGGTGCTGACATGGACCTACCACCTCCTGTGGCATCACCAACCAGTGCCCCCCCCCCCACTGCCAGCAGCACCTATGTCCCCCATGCTTGCGGCCGAGCAGCAGGAAGTGAGGGAGGAGGAGGAGGAGCCACAGCAGCAAATGCAGCAGCAGGTTTCTGCGCCCTTGACCCCAACTGTAGAGCCCCAGCCTCTGGCCTCCACACCATCTGGGCCACCCCACCTGTGCCTGGTCCTCCCCACACCTCTTTAGTGTGGCCTTTTTTACTGCATTGCTGGGGAACAGCAGTGTAGTAAGGTGCAGTTTGTGCAGTGTGGAGGTGCGCCGTGGCCCCTGAGGAAGTCACCTTGGCACAGAGGGTCAGTGCACCCACATGTATAATCACTACCACCTAGAGTGGCAGGCTAAGGTCGCTGAACAGGTCAGCAATGCACCTGCTGGCCCTGCTGTGGAAGAGGAGTCAGAACAACATCCACCTGCACGTGGTGTGAAGCGCGGGAGGGCCATGGCAGAACCTGCTGCTCCACCACCACCACCACAACCTGCAGCACCTCATGCTGAGGGTGGCAACCCTCTCGAACTGCCTGCCACACAGGCCAATTTGGCAGTGCTATGGAGCACAATGGATGCTGCAAACCACCAACTCAACAATGTTGAGCAGCAGTTAGAATGCATCAAGGGGCACCAACTTCAAATCATGGGGATGCTTCAACTGCTGCTGGCCTACCATAACATTGACTACTAGTTTTTTAGCTTGTTCTGGCTTGCACCCACCACCACCACCCTCTGTGTGAAAAAATATTTCCCAATCTTGTCCCTGAACCTTCTGCCCTCTACCCTAAAATTGTGGTCCCTTTTTCATGCACATCTTTTGCTTTGGATGCGTCTACCCTGTTGTTGAGTCCATTTCTGTACTTTATAGTTTCTATCCTGCCCCCCCTTCTGTTTGTATGTAATGTTGTTTATTGTATCTTCGCCTGTCTTCATTCTGGTGTATTCCCTTCAGCATATTAGTTCCCCTCCTTTGTACAGCCCTTTTCTGACTTCATTTTGATGTGCTGGCTCCCAATACATCCCAGTATACCCTGTCCCCCATCCCTCCCTAGTTCCTTCTGGCATTTGTCTTGCATACCTTTAGGTAATCTGACACAGGTTTTACTATTCATTTTTGTTGTTGTTTGTCTCCCCCATCGTGTAACGTTATCTGTATAAAAATGTTAAGTATGTGTTCCATTTTTGTTTTGCATAACCTTGTTTAACACCCAAAAATGGTGATAACCATGCCCAAAAACAGGTGAAATAAAATTAAGTAAAAAAGGGTTCTCCTTGCCCTCATTATATTCCAACTTTAGTAAACCAGAAAGTCATAACTCCACTCGAATAAATGCCAATAAAATATTTTCACTGCTAGTGCAAATGTATTTATGGCAAAACAAGGCACACAGTAAATTAATGACCCTTGCGTTTTGACGGTTAGGCCTTCATTAGTGTCAGTGTGCCCCCTAATGAAGGCCTAAGCACCGAAGCGCAGTGGGCATTGTGTGTGCCTTGTTTTGTCATCAATAAAGTTGCAGTACCATTGAACATTTTTTCTTAGCATGTATTCGTATACAGTGGTGGCTTTTTGGTTTTGCCTTGCACTTTAGGAGCCAGCTACTGTGTACCAGCAGCCGTCCACATAATGCTGCATGCTTCTTGCGGTCCTGTTATATTCATACTTAACAATGTCTGTTTACCCTGAAATATTTTGGGTGCCTCAATAATGTTTCCTCTCTGTCGTGAAGGGTTTGTTTGTTAAAAAGCAGGATTGAGCAGTGTAATAATAATGTGCTAAACAGCATGTGTGTAGTGCACTGTCGTGCACACCCTGTCCAGTCCCCTGAAAACATATATGATGACTTGTTCCACTGTTGATGGTATAAAGAATAAAAATAAGAATATATAATGTATATTTTATTTGTACCATCATCAACAGTGGACCAAGTCATATAATATGTTTTCAGAGGGCTCAGTGTGTACCTCACAGTGCATGCATGCGGTTTAGCAAATCATAGCACTGCTCACTCCTGCTTTTCAACATACCCAACAGAAATGAAATATTGCTGAGGCATCCAAAATATTTAATGGTAAACAGACATTTTTAAGTAGGACTATAACAGGTCCAGTCCAGTTCTATATATATACATATATATATATATATATATATATACAGTATATACAGTGTGTGTGTGTGTGTGTATATATATATATATATATATATATACACACATACATATATATATATATATATATATATATATATATATATATATATACACATAATCATTGTTTTGTTTTCTATCATAGGTCACGTAGTCACAGTTGGTGTGTGCATTTCTGTGCTTGATGAGGAATTGTGGTGTTGGAATACTGTCAAGCCAGTGAAGGTAAGTATTTTTTTTTTTGGGGGGCTTTTGTTAGCAAGTTTCATTAATGGTCTATTGTTTGGTGACTTCTTCACAAGTTTTACCTGCATCCTCCTCCAGTCCAGTAATGATGGTCATGGATTCATACTACTTGTTGCACGTCTCCCGGCGTGGGGGTATGCTGCTGAACTTGTTATTTGGAGGAAGCAACAATGACAGCACACAGCATCAGAACGTTTCCTGCTAAAAGAGATGAAGAAGGAGTTATTAGTACTTGATTGCAGTAACACATTATGTTTAAAGTGTGGCTGTTCCATCCTGTCATATATGCCGATTAACAGATACAAAGCTGTCTCAGTAAGCCACATGAAGACCAAATAGTCACAATCACAAATTTAGTACAGGCTGTAACCCATGCACTGTGTCACTGTCCCTATGTCTTAAATCATGTTACATTAAAACACAACTTGTCAAGTCACAACCTGGATCAAACTTTGTTCAGCTCTGGCACGTCTGCTGCAGCAATACAATGTGTGATGTGAATGACAAACATATTACGTGACGTGCATGTCACCTACTTTATATAACTCAGATTTGCACTCTTTTGAAAATATGAACAAAAAAGAACTGATGAAATAAAATTGATATACTTGTCGGTCTGGAAATGGATATCCTGTAGGTTGCTTTAGACAGTACTGCAGTACCACAGTCCTCTAGCAAAGGAGTGTGGTTTGTTAATCTGTAAAGAAAGAAAATAAGTGGACCGTATGTGTTTGACCACTGCATCTCAGAAAAGTAACAGGAAACATAACACAGCTAAAGGAAGATACATAGTATGAAACATTAGTACACATACTTGATAGTAAAAAGTCTTGTGGCTGGGGCTGATGGATGTGGTCTCCTCTCCAATTCCATCTGCCATGGCATGGGCAGGACACAGAATGGAAAACATCGGCATACTGGTGGTGGTCATGGGCACATGATGATGACATTCCCTCTCACTATCTGCATCTGGTGGCTTTGGCTAACAGTGGTTTTCTGGTGGTAGTCAAGGGCACATGATGATGACATTCCCTCTCACTATCTGCATCTGACGGCTTTGGCTAACAGTGGTTTTCTGGTGGTAGTCAAGGGCACATGATGATGACATTCCCTCTCACTATCTGCATCTGACGGCTTTGGCTAACAGTGGTTTTCTGGTGGTGGTCAAGGGCACATGATGATGATGACATTCCCTCTCACTATCTGCATCTGATGGCTTTGGCTAACAGTAGTTTTCTGGTGGTGCCCATGGGAACAGCTGCAGCCTGAAACATATTCCTTATAACTGTTAAACACACACGGGTGGGTGGCGGGTGGGATATAGTGTGCATTGTGTTACAATATGACATATGGAATTTGATCCATTCTGAGTGGGACACCGATTTAACTTTATGAAAAACAAAACATGTACATAGAAAAAAATGTGACAGCCTTTTAACCACTGCACTTAAAACCTACTAACATCAACCTCATCATCATCCTCATACAGAAAGCTGCCCTCGCAGTCATCAATGTCTGAATTGTGCCCACTAGGGAATTCTTTCTCCATCATGTCATCATCTACCTCACTGGTAGGCCGTTTCATGCCAGCAGTGCCACCAGCATGGTCCATTTCTATAACATCAGCACAAACATGACCATGTTGGGGTATGAATACTGAGGTTGCAGTTTGAGATGGTATGTGCCCCTCATTCATTTTTCTGAATGTCAGCAAGGTGATATTTGAAGGAAAGGGATTTCTACAATGATCCCAAACTATTGCACCCGCTGAACTGAATACGTTCTCGACACTTACACTAGAGGGTGGGCACATTATGTACTTCAAAGCCACTGAGGTTAGCTCTGGCCATTCACTAACCTTCCACTCCAGTATAAGAGAGAATCATCAGTTATTGACAGATGCCTGTTTTAAGCCAAATATGAGTCAACCATTCGCTGTGATGCACGAAATCCAGTGGCTGACACATCATCCTGTTCTCCAGATTCACTTATGTCACAAATCCCGACTTGGGACAAAGCACCCCAAAGTGGGTTGATGACAACTGGTTTTGATGACAGACCACCTGGAACTGCAGCTGCCTTACAGGATGTGCTTGATACTGCTCCAAACTGACCTTCAACCTGGTTATGCTGCTGAGGTTTGCTGACCTTGACACATGACTTATGTGTTCTACGAAACAAATGCACCAGTTGCCCACTGACATTGTTTACCCATTCAGGCCCTCCCTTCAGTAGTGAGACAATTCCACATTTGTAACGTAGGTTCAGCATTGTTGCTATTGTGAATTCATCACTGTGCTGAATGCTCAAGATGTGCCAATTGCACTCGAATAGTGTCAGCATGTGTTTCAGCAACACGCTGCTAGCACAGTCTCAGGAACCATCAAGGCTGTGCTGTAGATTTAGCAATGTCTGCCTCAACACCCACAGCAGTGGAACTGATTGGCTAATGGAGGAAGACTCACCACTCACTGCTTGTGTGGCATATTCAAAAGGCCTCAAATTTGTTATTGCAGAACCCATGAGGCACCACTGCTCAGTCATGAGAGACATGGAGGCCCTAGATGTGTCACAGCTAGTGTGCATGATGAGATATTCTGAGATGGCTTTGTACTGTTCGTACAACCTCTCTGCCATGTATAAAGTGGAGTTCCACTGGGTGACAACTTCCAGCTTGAGGAGGTGCTGCGGGAGGCTGTTTTGGATCTGCAACTGCCGATGTCTGTCATGGGCCTTTGCAGAGCGTGAAAAGTGAGAACAGATATGGCATGTAACTGCCAACATTTCCTTTATATTAGATTGCTGCAGAAACTCCTGCACCACAAGATTTAAACAGTAACCATGCATGGAATCCAAACAAAGCCACCATTCATGATGCATTTAATCACATTTGAAACATTGTCACTTGCTATAAATCCAGCTGTCAGGGACAGAGGGTTCAGTCACTCGTCAGTTTCAGTCAGTAGCAAGTCCAGCATGTTTTCACCAGTATATGAATAGGTCACACTGTGCATAGCAAGTGCTACATGCTGTCAAATTCCTGGAAGATTGCTACCATGACAGTCCATCTTACAACACTGATCAATCACACTACCACCAGCACAAATAACCCCTGGCACCTGCGCCCAATGTGCAGTTATACACAAATATGAACTCCCCGCTGTTTTGCCACTTGTCCACATATCCATACTTAAATGGATGAATGGAGAGGAGGAATGTTGATGGGCATGTCTTACAGAGTCGGCCACAGTACGGTATAACTTGGAGACAGCACGGGTGGAAAAGTATGTCCTGGATGGGACTTTCTATTTCAGACAGGCACATGCCACAAACCACTGGAATCCAGAATTCTCCATGAAGGAGAACGGAAAAAGATCAATTGCCAGCATTTCAGCTACAGCAGCATTACGTTCACGTGACTTTGCATGACTGGGTGGGTACTTCAGGTTACGGGCAAAAACATTCTCCAGTGTGGGCTGACTTATACGTTTTGCACGGGGTGCGACAAAGGCTCTGCTTTGCAAATGGCTGGGGGTGGGGTGTGGATGTGTGATGAAGAGGGCTGCACAGGTGACAAATTCACACATGAAGTTATTTTCCCCATTTTATGTACAGAGGCTGATGTACCATTTGCACTAGACATACTGCACTGACCACCACCACCACTGCTGCTCTGACCACCACTTGACAAGATTTCAAAATCATAATCCTCCCCCTCATGATGCCTGGAGTAATCCTCGGCTGTTATTTCATTGCTACTGCAGACATTCCTACTTGGTCTTACAGTCATGGAAGGGGATAACATGCTCATTAAGGTTGATGATGAGAGTGAACGGCCCACTATGGCATAAGCTGCCATCTGGTGCTGGGTCCACAGTGCCATGTGCCTGTTCTTAAGATGTGTATGCTGGCCCCCCATGCCCAGATTTCTCTCCTTTTTACCTCAACTCACATATGCATGGCAAAGCTGGCAGATTGCAACTGACTCATCATTTGCATCTTGCACAAAAAAATCCCAAACAAGGGATTATGATCTCCTACTTTTAACATGTCCCTGTTGCTGTTTATTGGATTCCATTTTTTTAAGCCCTGAAATGGGGGTCAGGGGGTGCTACATGATTTTTCAGGCTGGACACACTTGGACTGAACTGACCACCATGACTACCTATGATTATTACTGGGTCATCATCACCATCATCATCATCATCAACTGAAGCTGCTAAATCACAACTTTTTAGAGGTGGGGATTTAATGCCAGCAGACCCAGACACAGCCACCTTGACTTTCTTTTTCTCTGGTTCCCAACAGGGGTCACTGACATCATCATATTCATCAACATCATCCGCATCCACATTTTCTGCTTGGATGCTGTCATGTGGACTACATGTTGCAACCATAGCAACATTATCATTATCACCTGATATTTTTGCACCACACTGTGAATCATTGGATGGCAAAGGCATGACCCCAACCACAGTGGAAGAAATGTGACATTGTGCGTTATCGTTGCCATGATCAGAATCATGTTCAACTACCATGGGGATTTTACTGGGGAGTATGACATCATCTACACTGTCAGTCATAGCTTTAGACTCAACTATATTTTTTGACACGGTTAACTGGTCAGAAGTGGAACTTGAGGCAGCAATACTTATGCCAGCAGAAACTGCACTAACACCACCAACCGGCACAACATCATCTCCAACTATGAGTGAAGCTACAGATTGTGCTGTAAAAAACACCGATGAAGAAATCCCCTTACTCACATCAGCTATGCACTTCTGCGTACTACCACACCCACAGACAATCTTATTACTGGCAGCAGTGCCATGGCCAGAAACAGCTTCGCTTGCATGTCTCTTTGCAGGCATTTTGGGGGATCACCAAGAAAACTGTAAACCAATTTAGATTTCAGAACTTTCAGTCTGAGCCGGTAGATGTGAAGCCCAAAAAAACAACTATGGCTTGCAGATGGAGATTGGGCATTAAACAGATGCAAAGGCACAGACAGATTAGATTGCACTGCACATTCAAGAAAGAGATGCAGATGCAAAGTACAACAACACCTTAACCACTGCTGCTCACAGCAGTCACAATCCAAATCTAATATGGAGAAGAATATCTTTGCCAGTTTGGGGGCAGTGCACTGCAATAACAGTCCAAAACCAAAATACCACAATCCAGAAAGCAGTACAAAATCACGCAGCTGCGGTGGATAGCAGGTTCACACTGCTGCAATTACACTGTGACACAATAAAAGGTGTCTGTGATTTCACGGCACACGTCACGCACACACTCACACACACACTACAAGTAATGCGCAGCAAATTGAAAACTTCAGTAACATAACCAAATCTTTTCAACAAACTGAAATTATGCACTGCTGCACCACAAAAATCAGCAAAAAAGGTCAAGATTTACTGAAAATATTACCGTGTGTACATTAACACAGTTATACAACAAAAATATAACCAAAACAAAAAGACTACCTTTTTCTCCCAGTTAATCTACCTACACCACCACACAGATATGCCCTTCCCGAATCACACTTCAAGTGTCTGTCAGTACACAGACTGAACGTTTGAAAATAACATTCAAAATCCACACACAAACAATAAACACTTGATGACATGAGTACAGGAAGGTTTCCTACAATTGATGTACTATGTTTTGAGCCAAAAATGGCTCAAAAAGGCTCTTTTAACATCTTTTATATGGTTTTAATTGCACAGCTCTGACAGCAAACTGCCTCTAGCTACCACTACACACACACTACACAGAACTGAGGCTGTGCAGAACAATCTAGAGCCCATGTGTCCTTAAGTCCCATGAATCAATGCAAAATTCGCCTTGGAGTTCAATAATAAGGCGAAGTGATACGAAGTACATTGAAATCAATGTACTTCACATAAAAATAGGCACAGAAGTGGTTGGGGGAAGGCAGAGTAATGTGAAGTGCATAGAAATCAATGACTTCACAATACGCATTATGAAGCGAAGTACTCCGCTTCATGTCGCAGAGTACTTTGTGGATTCACCACTACTCCACAAATTGCTTCGCGGAGCAAATTTCTGCCACTTCGCCCACCTCTGCTTACACCTAGGCATGGCTTGATTATTGATGGACCTTTTCCTTTAATGCATTTAGTTATAATCTGGTACTCCTAGGGGGAGGAGCTTATTTTATGTGGGTTCAAGGAAACAGTGTAATACAAACATCCAGCACATTCAACAAGCAGACACAAATATGGCATGTTTATTAATTGTAGTTACACTGTACATTCAAAAAAAGAAAATACGCTTCTTATCAAAAAGAAGATTTGGGAGCAGTGTGAAGGTGTTGGGTAATTTGTCCATGTATCCAGCATGTAAGGACATATTTTCTATAATCTATCCTATTTCTTTACTTTGGAAAACATGAAAAGCCCTTTACATATCAGGGGAAATTTAATTTTAAGACGCATTTATTTCAGATTATATTTCATATACTGTATGTTTGTATGTAGCGCATCCTGTTTTCCTTTATAATTACTGTATGCACATGGACACAAAAACAGGATCACTGTCATCGAGGGTGCCTCTGGTCTGGTAGCTCACTGACGATGGACATCATTCTCCTTTTTATCACATCATAATCATTTCCACAGTGATAGATTGTGATGTTGCAAGCCAGGAACTGTGATGCCAGGAACTGTGATGTCAGGTATAGAAAAGCAGCCAGAGAAGATAAAGTTCAGTGGACAGTGATCCTGTCATGTTACTGTGCATAGTTTATATACAGGATAATGTATGGTCTTCTATTGGTAACTGGTTTGTTAACCATTAAGAGGTTGCCAAGGCAACCATGTAAACCTTGAGAGCGAAGCTCAAGAAGTTTATGTTGCCATGGCAACCTCGAGACATTACACAAACCGTTTACCGATACAGGGACCATACATTACATTTTATAGTGTATGGTACCCATAAACGATCAGAAAAAATTAAGAAGGCTTGTTACTCTTGCAGTTTCAGTCACCACCACAGCCATTCCAGGCCATGCTCTTACTGCTGCATCAGTTTCAGGAAGGCCAGCAGTGCACAAGAGGAAAAAGTGCGCGCATGCGCAGATCAGCTCCGTTTGTAATTCCATTGCTATGATGTACTCAAGAGGGGTTAACAACTCCTGACATTATAACAAAACGGATTATAAAGAAATAATCTTGCCACTTTTCAGTGGTAATAAGGGCTCACCATACATTATATATTTCTATATACAGTTACTGTGGCTCCTATGATTTTAAGAGTGCATTCTCGAGTTCTTTAGGCGAGACAACTGCGAAGAAAAGGTGAGCAATTCAGGCACCCAAAGGACTTGAGAAGGCATTTTAATACCTACAAGAGACACAGTAACTGGACATATAAACATATTATAAATAATGATGAAGATTTCTTTTTTAAAAGGGAGCCCGTTTAAAATAAAAATGTTTCTTCTTTGCAAAAAAACTAGAGAAACCCCTGTGTAAGAAATGGACTATGACAGCTGAACTCACAACATCAGAATTGTTGAACTGTTTGCATGAGATACCCTGTTATTATGGTTATATGAGTACCTGGGACATTTAGAAATAAACAGTTTTGCTTGCCAAGGGCGATGTCATGAGTTATAAATTATGACATTCGATAAGCAAAATACTAAGAATATTTAAAATATATGCAGGAAAGTGTTTACACTTATGCCTTTTCAAAGTTTTACCTGCAACATAGAGGTCTCCTTAAAGGACATAGATACTAGTACCGGCTGACTGTACAGTGGTAGTTTTGTAGACAGACAGAAGCACTGCCATATGCACATGCACGCAGAAAAAATGAACTGGAGATATCTTCTTCCCATTGTTAGATCTATTAAAAGATATTAAATCATAAAATGGTGCATGATTTGTAGGTGTATTTCTAATATCATTCCAATGTATAGAATATAAAATTATGGATGCTGTAAGTCTTCTGTTAAAGGGGAACAGTCAGCACGTGTGGGGCTGGTCCCATTTCGCACTTTGTGTGCAAAACCATTTGTTTTACTTACTGTTCACTGCAGTATAGTAGATTGTATCAGACTGTTTCTGTTGATTTGCAAGCTGACATTTTCTTTCACTACAAATCCCAGAATCCCACGCAGATGACCTCAGAGGAGGGCAGCAGCAGTGGGATATTCAATAACCTGCCGTACATCTTAAAGAGTTGTTCTAAGATCTGGTCTTTTATTTGCTGATCCCAACATCCTTCCTTAGTTAAGTACAGTCCCAGAGGACTGTACTTATCCCCAGGAGAGCAATGGGTCCAGCAAACATCTGACTGGATCTAATAAAAGCTCTAACATGCACTGTAGGATATTGTATCTCCCACTGTTGCAGACCTTTTTTTTTTTTGCACGCAAAATGCAAACTGGGACCAGTTCTACACTTGGGTGTTGGCTCTTAGTGCTGACTGTTACCCTTTAAGATTGGATTACTATATTTTTTATGAAAATATGTATTGTTGAAATCTGGCCCCTGTCTTATTTACTATTGCAATTTTCTTCTTATTTAAAATTACTATTATTGTTCATTTTTGATAAATGTCTGCACATTAGGGATTGTGGCAGCCTCCATTGTAGGTTTCATAGTAAGAGTCTCCATAATGGTAAATAAAATGCCTGACTGTTGCCATGATTTTGGATAACTGGAATTGTGCATGTGCATAAAGAAGGCCCTAGCAATTGTAGTCATGGGCATGACGACTTGCAGTGCAGATGTGTGTGCCACACAGTTCTGTAAGATGCATACTGGTATTGGTACATAACATGCCCAGGCATGTTGCACACATCCAATAATCAATTACAGCTACTCTTAGGTAGTTTATAATGGGTCCATTCTGATTCATTCCTAAAGCCCCATTGTCTATAAGATGCTATATTTTTATGCTACATTTATAAAATAACTTATGGATTTTATACTATCTTATGAAAATATATTGGGCACACAACAATTAACAGTACAGTTGAACATATAAGAAGAAGTGAACATAGAATTTATAGGCAGATAAGGACTGCTTGGCCCACCCAGTCTGCCGAGATGGCCCCTGACTAGTCTGTCTCCACAGACCCAAACCAGTCTCTGGTGACCCTCCCTCCTCCCTTCCTATTTATTAATATTCCACTATGTCTAACCCACACATGCTTGAAGCCCCCTACTGCTTTTGCCTTCACCACTTATGCTGGCAGTCTGTTCCAGGCATCTACAACTCTTTCAGTGAAGTAGTACTTACTCACTTACCTTTTAACCACCACCCCTCCCCCAGGGTCATCGCATACCGTCTGGTCCTGGTGTTCTTTCTCAATTGAAAGAGATGCCCCTCCTGCACCCTGTTTACCCATGATGTACTTATAGGTCTTAATTGTGTTCCCTTTAGCTCAACTCTCTTCCAGGGTGTATATGTTGAGATTCCTCAGTCTCTCCTCATAGTGCTTTTTTTGGTGCAACTCCTGCACCATTTTAGTTGCCCCCCTCTGAACTGCCTCTACCCTGTCCAGGTCCCTTCTGAGGTACGACCTCCAGAACTGGACACAATATTCCAGGTGGGGTCTCACCAGCAAGTGATACAGTAGCAACACCACCTGCCTTCTCTGGCAGGAGATACCTATTCCGATGCATCCCAGAATCACACTGACCCTAGATACTGCTTTGTACACTGCCCTGCTGCTTTAAGGTCATCAGATATAATAACACCAAGGTCCTTTTCCTGCTTAGTGTCTACCAGTACCTCCTCCCATCCTATACTTTCTGTCATTACCTCCCCCGATCCTAGACTCAGCTCATGGGTTCCTATGACCTAGGTACTTGATTTTACACTTTCTGGCATTGAACCCCAACTGCTGTGTTCTTGATCACTCCTCAAGTTCCCCAAGATCCCCATGCATTTTCTCCACCCTGTTTTGAATGTCCACCCTATTACAAATGTTGGTGTCATCCGCAAAAAGGCATATCTTCCTACTAGGTTTTTCTGCAATGTTGCTTATGAAAACATTGAAGAGGACTGATCCCAGTGCTGAGCCTTGCAGCACCCCTCTTGTCACTCACACAACATTAGAGTGAGTACCATTAACCACCACCCTCAGTATCCTAGCCTAGGAGTTTACTCTTCAATCACACTTTCTTTTTCTATAGAGTTTTTTTGTGCTCTGGGGTACTGGCCCCACCCCCAACAGGCTGTCATCTCCCCCAGGTCTTACCTGCTTTCTTCCATCATAGCTTACCCCTTCTAGTGGAGCTGAGGCAAGGAGAGCCATCTTCCCCACTCCCAGAGTCTGGATCCAGTCAACAGGGTGAAGGGCAATGTAGCAAGCCGAGCTGAGCGAGCGGGACTTTCTTGTTGCACAGCCCCTGCTCTTCCCATTTTCTGCTCTCTGCCCTCAATGTTAGTGCAGGTGAGCAACATGAAGACATCACACATACTCAAACACCAGTTGCTGGACCTTAGAAATGCAGCCACTTGGCATGCCTCCCATCCTCCACTAGGTAGCAGTCAAGCAGTGGCATGTGCTGTCCCCCCATCTCTGAAGGAGTAGAACTGTCTATGGATGCTTTATCCTCCTTCCACAGCTGGCTCTCGAGTGACCCTAATGCATTCCTGAACCTCGGTCACCAGCATGACAGGAGGTAAGATGCCCAGTGCCTCAGCACTCCAGGCCACTATTCTGGCATTGTCAGACTTTTTAACTGCACTTCATTTACAACCAGTAAATAGAATACAGAATATTTTGGCTTTGCACCAACTCCAGTGTGGGTGAACTCTATAGCATCTGTGGGAACAGTTAAAAATGTATGGAAGCACTAGTGAGGGATATAAGGAAATCAGCAGGACTGGGAGGAAGAGTGTTAGTGGGTGCCTTCAACCTTCCAGACACAAATATGGAGGCACAGCTAGCTAGGCAACAGAAGAGGGCAAGTATATGTGGATATCACCCAAGACTGCTTACTTACACAGTGGGTAAGTGCAGCCAGAATGATGGAGTCATTACCTGACCTGGTGTTGGCCAATCAGTGCTTTGTAAAGGATGCTAGGGCAGAGGCTCCAGCTGGTCAGAGTAACCATTGCATGGTGAGATATGGTATGAGTCTGGGGTCACAGTAACCAAGGCAACTTACATAAGGATTCTGGTATCAAAAAAAGGATTTCAGGGTAATGCTGGTGAAAATACAGGAAAGACTAAAATAAAATGATTGCTGGAGTCGAAAAGAAGTTAGGGCACAATGAAAGAAGGCTAGTTCAGAGGCAACCCATGAACATGTCTGGATCACAAGAAACTCCAAGAAAGATAGGTAAACAATGTGGCTTACCAGTAAGATAAAGCAAGTTATTGGGGGGAAGGATGCATTCAGGATCTATAAGAAAGATCAGAGTGAGATAAATAGAGTGATGAATATGGTTCAACTGGGTATAAGCAAACATGCTATTATGGAGGATGAGGCAAAAAGCTGAATTAAGGCTATCAGAAAGAGTAAAGAAACATGACAAATCTTTCTTTAGATACATTAGAGAAAAAAGAAACACAATTGACAGCATACAAAGGATAAGAAATGAAGGACATAGTATAGTTGATGATAAAGAGAAAGGAAGAGTACAACATCAATAATTTTTTTCGGTGTTCACAGTCAAGAAAGCAGGCCCACACCTTGACAGCAGGAGTAAATTCTTGTCATATATGGGAAAAAGTTTGATGTGGGAGGAATTACAATGGACTGGGTGCCAAGTAGCCTGGAACACTTAAAAATCAGTAAGTCACAGGCCCATATGGGATTCATTCTAGAGCATTAAAGAAAACAAGGTAGGTGCCAGTAGAACCATTATCAATTCTCTATGGGAAATCAATAGCAACAGGTGTAGTGCCTGAAGATTGGCAGGTAGTTAATATTTTTTCACTACATAAAGGGATGGCAGAAAAAATCCAGGTAACTATAGGCTGTTGAGCCAGACATCAATGGTGGGAAAACATTTAGAGTCATTTGTCAAGGAGGAGACAGCTGCATTCTCAGATGAAAACAAATGAATGGATAGGAACCAGCACAGATTCACCTGGGGCTGGTCATGTCAGAAGAACCAGATAGAATTTTTAATGAAGTGACATAAATGGATCAGGTCGTGGATGTGCCAGAAGGAAAAGCAGAAACAGGGAGTTACCAGCAAAACAAAGTGGCTCAGAAGAAGGGCAAAAAGGAACAAATGTGATTCAGTTGTCAAAAAGTCATTTGAATGGGGTTTTTATATGTTGAAGCTCCACGTAGCAGGTTTTATGCTCCTCCCTTGTATACAGTCAGAACACGTAGTTTGAATTTAATAAGCTTTCTGGCATTCTGATACATTGTACAGTATTCATTGGAGTCTGAGACATTTGTAATGACTTTTGTTATAAGCATACAATTTTAATACATATATTTGAGCGCTCAAACAAGGTGTATGACATTATAATTGCTATCTCTTCCCCGATTGCATCACAGTCTCACAGCCCATAATAATACAAAATTACTGCCCCCTTGGGCTGCACCTCCCTCTAGTTATTTACTTGTGTTGTCTTGCTATTCTCGTGACTTGAGACATTCGCTAAGTAAGACTTGTTTCTCATAGAACGTACCCTGTATTTTATGAACTTTTAAATAAAAATAAAAAAAATACTATTTCACAGAAACGGTAGAGGATGGTTGGAACAAACTTCCAGACAAGGTTGTGGAAGCAGAGGCCATGTCAACCTTCTAAAGAAGCTGGCTTTATTGAAGGGTGTTACAAGATGTAATAATATAGAAAGGAGAGTCAAGGATAAAGGAAATAATGTTAGTAGGATTCTGAATAGGGACTCTTGGGACAAATTAGATGGACTGTTCAGATTTCTTTCTGCCCTTGTCTTTTCTATGGTTTTATGTTTCTATACATATCTATAAAACTCGAAATAACATTGCAGGGTTCATACAAATAGAGGAAGACAAAATACCAACACAGTCTGTATTCTGCCACTTATTGTAAATAAGCTAACAGTAAGTAAGATGAGATCAAAGGACGTTAAATGCTGTGTATGGTGTGTACTTTAGTTTTACTGTTGAAACTTTAGCCATAGTGGGCCTTTTTAGTTAGCCACTCCCTTAAGTACAAACTGCATCAGAACTAGTCCTATAAAACAATATTGTAACATTTCCTTAAAATCAAGTACATTGCCATTCTGCTTACATTTTTGGCTAGTTTCTTACATACAGAGATTACTCTACCATGTGGGGGTTTATTTAAATACTGTATTTTATTAATTTAAAGCCTCTGTCAATTAGAATACCCTCAAATAGTAGCTGAGGTTCAAAAAACAATTACTACAATCCATCCCCTCAATTGCTAGCCATGGCTTCTGATTGAGGACAGCTAGAAATCAATGCCTAAAGTACCGTGCTCCCGGTTCTGGTCCTAGTTTGTGTGCTCCTGTTCTAGTTACAATTCTGTTCTGATTCAGCTACCAGTACTGCTGTTTAGTCTAATGGTTCAGGCTGGACATGTGTGTCTAGGACAAAAGATATGCATACGCAAAGTGGAGACATGTTCATGGTGCAAGCTAAGGTAATCTCAAGAGTAAGTGGGGAGAATTTGAGAGAGCAGTACAGGGGTGCAGTCGGGGTGAGGGAGCAGTGTCACGAATGAGTGGCACAGCAGAGAGAAATTGAGAAAGTGGTACAGCTAAGGTGAGGGAGCAGTGAGGAGTGAGGCAATGTTATTTTGAGATTGATAACCTCAGCATGGGAGCTACTTGGCATTTATTTATGTGAGATAGGGAGACTGTGTTTGGGCCCACAAGATACTAGATAACATATTTATTTGAATGGTGATTGAGTCTTCCATGTGCTTGACTGCTGCTCTAGCTGAGAATTAAGTGTTTTGAAACAAGGTGGACAGGCATTAAGAAATAAAAGCCACCTTCATTTACAACCAGCCCCTCCGATTAGAAGCTCAAATTACTAAAAGGAAATGGAAGCTGCAGCTTCTAATCAGTGAAATATGTTAAGAGTGTGATCATTATAAAATAGGTTCAGTTCTACCAGGCAATTTGTGACAAAGTTATGTCTTTTGTACTAGAACAGTTAAATAATCTATTAAATCTGGTCACATCAGCCAGGCAGCAGAGTAAAACAAAATATGTACCCTGGTATTCTCAGTGTTACTTTTCACTGCTAGGACTGAAAGAGCAGGATTTCTCTGTCTCAGGAAAGCAGAGCCATACAATCTTTGCAACAATTAAATGTGGCTTCATTTGATGTACCTGAATAACTGAAGTTTTTACCTGATGCTGGAGTTCCATAGATTTATCTGGCATCATCAGGCTCCACCACATCCGTCTATCCAGGACCTCTCAACCGAGTGCATAAAGAAACTGCTCAAAAATGGTTTTCCTCTCATTAAGTAGACTATTGTCCAGCAACTCACATGTTCTGGTAACATAGAGGGCTATGCTATAATGCAGGCAGGGTACACATGAGAGGTGTGTACCCGGCCTGTGCAGCTCCATACCCAGGAACAGGCACATGGTGACTGGCATGCACAAATGCTGGCCACCACTGGACACCAGTCTGCAGCTCCATCCCCTAGCACGCAGCATGAGGGGGGGATTGGAGGACATAGACAGGCATTCACTCAGATGCTATCAGATGCCTGACCTGGTCCCTGAGTAGATCATCTGCTCCCTGCAGAGCAGGGGATAGTGGGATGGTGTGAGACACTATATGTTAATCTGGTCGGGGGCATGCTCAAATGGCTGCCCCTAGCCCTCCCTGCCTGTACAGAGGGCTGGGGAAGCATGGTAGGGTGTGTGTGTTGTCCCACCACACGTGGTGGGTATAATCCGGGAGTGTGCAACAGATATGGCAGGGTCCCTGCTGCTGAATCTTGCTCCCCCTTACCCAGCACTCTGCACCATTGTGAATGGCACAGAGTGCGGGCACACACCCCGGCATGTCCCTAGACTGTCCGTGCATGTAGCTGCATAAATGGGCAGGGGATCAAAAGCAGAAGAGGCACACATTCCTTATGTGAATGGCACCAGGGGTTCACATGACCCCCACTGCATAGGATTCTAGCTTAGGGTTGTTTACGTACCACGGATCTGCAGTGCATCAGCAATCTGACCCTTAATGCATGGGGCCAAGAAACTTAACCCAGACCCTCCCCCACAATGCCTGACACCTTCTAACTTTGCTAATCTGCTAGCGCTAAAAATCCTGACAATAACTGTCCACAACCTAATCAATAAACTGAACAATGTAAATGCAATCCCCTGCTCCCTTGAGCAGGCATGGCGGTCCTACACCAAACCGCACCAGTGCTGTATATGACAGCAGTGGTCTTCTCTTCAAAGAAAACCACTGCTGTGCAACGCAGCATCATACCCCCCCAAATCTTTGCTGCCATGCTGGAGCCCACCCCAGCGGGCAAAGCGTCCTACGTCGCTCTGCCGAGGGGAAATTGTCAATCCCCGTCGGCTCCACGCCCCCAGCCATCCTTCTGCCACGCTGGGAGCCCACCCCAGTGTGGCAAACGCCCGTGTCATCTGCGAAGGGGTGCCCAATCCCCGATCCAAAGCTCCGCTAGCCATCAACTTCCTGCCGCGCTGTGAACCCTACCCCAGTGTGGCACACGCCCCGCGCCAAAGTAAAAAAAAAACCTGTAAATTAAAATGGTCCCACGAGTCTCCCTGCCCTCCCACAACCAAGACTCCACCCACTGTGCACCCTGCCTCCCCACACCCTCCCTCACCCCATACTGCACTCTCCAGAGCTTGCGACGATCATTGCTGGACCGGGAACACGCCTGCACTCTCTAAAGCCGACCGCGAACTGAGGAAATGCCGGTAAGCTGTATAATGGGCTAGATGGTTTTTTTTCAACTTTGTTGCATATCTCAGGCATCTTTTGGAATTTTTGCACCAAATTTTCAACATGGGGTTTTTGGGACCCCTTCTCATGAATTCTGTCACTGTCATGGCGTTATTCGGGCCCGAAGAGTGATTTCACAGCCACTGAGCGAAATCACCCTTTGGGCCCGATTAACGAAATGACAGTGCCAGTGTTCATAAGGTGGGCTCTCAAAAAGCCTATTTTGAAAATTTGGTGGGAAAATTCCTAAAAATGACGGTTTTACGAGCATGCGTTGCACTGTTCCTACGCAGGCTCGTAAGTTTGTGAATTTTCAATATTTTCACTCCAGATTTTCAACATTGCCATTTTACCACACCTTCTTATGAGCAGTACAGCTGTCATTTTTCACATCTCACCCAAAACGTGTTTCCGCCCATGTAGCACACAATGGCACAGTTGGTGTGTGAAATCAATGTATGGGAAACATTAAGACAATCACATGACACTGTTCATGAGCAGAGGTCTTAAAATGGCTATGTTGAAAATTAGTTGAAAAAATTCCTTAAAATGACTGTTTTACGAGCGTGCGTTGAGCAGTTCCTACGCAAGCTCATACGTTTGCGAATTTTCAATATTTTCACTCCGGATTTTCAACATTGCCATTTTACCACACCTTCTTATGAGTACTACAGCTGTCATTTTTCACATCCTGCTCAAAACGTGTTTCTGCCCATGTAGCACACAATGGCGCAGTCGGTGTGCGAACTCAATGTATGGAACACATTAAGAAAATCACAGTGACACTGTTCATGAGCAGAGGTCTTAAAATGGCTGTGTTGAAAATTTGGTGAAAAAATTCCCGAAAATGACTGTTTTACGAGTGTGCGTTAGCAGTTCCTATGCACGCTCGTAAGTTTGCGAATTTTCAATATTTTCACTCCGGATTTTCAACATTGTCATTTTACCACACCTTCTTATGAGTACTACAGCTGTCATTTTTCACATCCTGCTCAAAACGTGTTTCTGCCCATGTAGCACACAATGGCGCAGTCGGTGTGTGAACTCAATGTATGGAACACATTAAGAAAATCACAGTGACACTGTTCATGAGCAGAGGTCTTAAAGTGGCTGTGTTGAAAATTTGGTGAAAAATTCCTAAAATGACTGTTTTACGAGTGTGCGTTGAGCAGTTCCTATGCACGCTCGTAAGTTTGCGAATTTTCAATATTTTCACTCCAGATTTTCAACATTGCCATTTTACACCTCCTCATGAGCAGTACAGCTGTCATTTTTCACATCCTGCCCAAAGCGTGTTTCCACCCATACACAATGGCGTAGTCGGTGTGCGAATTCAATGGCGGAACACATTAAGAAAATCACAGTGACACCATTCATGAGCAGAGATCTTAAAATGGCTATGTTGAAAATGTGGTGAAAAAATTCTAAAAATGACTGTTTTCGATAAGTTCATTAGCAGTTCCTGCGCACGCCGTAGAATTTGCGAATTTTCAATATTTTCACTCCAGATTTTCAACATTGCCATTTTACCACACCTCCTTATGAGCAGTGCAAGCTGTCATTTTTCACATCTTGCTCAAAACGTGTTTCCGCCCATGTAGCATTAAATGGCACAGTCAGTGCGAACTCAATGTATGGGACACATTAAGAAAATCACAGTGACACTGTTCATGAGCAGAGATCTTTAAATGGCTGTATTGAAAATTTGGTGAAAAAATCCTAAAATGATCTGTTTCATGAGAGTGTGAATAGCAGTTCCTATGCACTGTGAAATTCTGCGACTTTCAATATTTTCACTCCAGATTTTCAACATTGCCATTTTACCACACTCCTTATGAGCAGTACAGCTGTCATTTTCACATCCTGCTCAAAGCGTGTTTCCGCCCATGTAGCGCACAATGGCGCAGTCAGTGTCGCGAAATCAATGTATGGGACACATTAAGAAAATCATAGTGACACTTTCATTAGCAGAGGTCTTAAAATGGCTATGTTGAAAATGTGGTGAAAAATTCTAAAATGACTGTTTTACAGCTATGCTACGGGTTCCTACGCACGCCTCGAGGGTTTGCGAATTTTCAATATTTACTCCAGATTTTTCAACATTGCCATTTTACCACACCTCCTTATGAGCAGTACAGCTGTCATTTTTCACATCCTGCCCAAAACGTGTTTCCCCATGTAGCGCATTAAATGGCAGTTGGTTGCAAACTCAATGTATGGGATGCATTAAGAAAATCACAGTGACACTGTTCATGAGCAGAGGTCTTAAAATGTCTATGTTGAAAATTTGGTGAAAAATTCCTAAAAATGACTGTTTTACGAGCGTGCGTTGAGCAGTTCCTACACATGCTCGTAAGTTCGTGAATTTTCAATATTTGCACTCCAATGAGTTCCAAATACCTAAACAGCACATAGAAGCAAGCAACATTTGGCATTGACAAATGCTTGTACTTCTTTGTCACTGATTTTTATAAGCCATGTCCAAGTGCCAAATACCACTGCAAATACCTGCAAGCGAACGTTTGGCATTGACAAATGCTTGTTTAGTCTATGTACAATATCAACAAAACAGATCAGCCAGAGGTGAAGGTAAAACCTTCTATATCAAAATTAAACTATCTTCCTTGATGAACTGGCTCACTCTTCATGCCCACAGAATTTGAATATCTCACAATATCCATGGGCCTATCTTGTAATGAAAATATTGTTGTTGTGAGGTGCTATAGATCCCCTACAGGTGACTCTGAAGTATTAAATCACCTTACCAAATTTTGCAATTCACACAGCAAGGATACAATAATATTGGGGGGTTGAATTTGGATTGGATCACTACTAAACCACTAAACCTAATACATAGATACATAGACAGTGTCGGCAGATAAGGGCCTATGGCCCACCCAGTCTGCCCATTTGAGCTTGTAAGTTCAGTTTATTTTCCTAGAAGTCTTTTGGCCCTTACCCCTGACCTCCAGAATTCCTTTATGTCTATCCCATGCATTCTTAAATCCCATGATTGTTTCAGCCCCCACCACTTCCTCTGGCAGGGTGTTCCACTTGTCCACCACCCGTTCTGTGAAGAAATTCTCATGTTTCCTCTGAATCATCCTCCCTCCAACTTCATCCCATGCACTCTAGTCCTGGAACATCTTTTACGCTTAAAAATAGTGTTTTCCCACACCCTGTTCCTCCCTGTAAGATACTTGTATGTCTCTATCATATCCCCTCTCTCCCTCCTCTCCTCCAGGGAGTACATGTTCAGTTCCATCAACCTGTCTTCATAGGACTTGTGATGCAATCCATGCACCATCTTTGTTGCCCTCCTCTGAACCTTCTCTACCCTGTCTATGTCCTTACGTAGGTATGGTCTCCAGAACTGTACACTGTACTCCAGGTGGGGCCTCACTAGTGTCTTGTATAGCAGAATTATGACCTCCTTTTCCTGCTGGTGATGCCCTGCCTATACATCCCAGCATCCTATTTGCTTTACCTGCTGCCTTATCACATTGTTTCCCTACCTTGAGGTCATCAGAGATGATAACCCCAAGATCCCTTTCCTGCTTGGTGCATGCTATATCCTCACCCCCAACTGATATATTGTGCCAGGGTTTTGTGCCCCATATGCATTATCTTGCACTTCTTGCATTGAATTTCAACTGCCAAACCCCTGACCATTCTTCAAGTTTCTGCAGGTCGCTTTCATTCTGTCTACACCCTCTGGTGTGTCTACTCTGTTACAGAGCTTTGTGTCATCAGCGAACAGTGAAATTCTGCCTTCTAGGTCCTGCTAATGTCACTGATGAAGATGTTGAATAGGACCGTCCCAGCACTGATCCCTGTGGTACCCCACTGGTCACTCTTCCCTCTGTGGAGTGACAGCCATTTACCACCACCCTCTGTGTCCTGCCACCCAGCCAGTTACCTACCCACCACACTACTGTCCTGCCCACACCCATATTCCCCAGTTTGTGTAATAGTCTTCTATGTGGCACAGTGTCAAAGGCCTTGCTGAAGTCCAGATAGGCCATGTCCACCGCCCTCCCCTGATCCACCTCCCTAGTCACCCAGTCAAAAAATTCAACGAGGTTGGTCTGACATGACCTCCCCCTGGTGAAACCATGCTGCCTTGGGTCCTGTAGTCCATTGACAACCAGATGTTCCACCAATCTCTCCTTCAGTAGTGCTTCCATGATCTTCCCCACTACCGAGGTGAGGCTGACTGGTCTGTAGTTCCCTGCTTCCTCTTTGTTCCCACTTTTGTATAAGGGACTACATCTGCTGTCCTCCAGTCTTTGGGTACCTCCCCTGTTTCCAGTGATCGGCTAAACAGGATAGCCAGAGGTTCAGCCACCACCTCTCTTAGTTCTTTAAGGACCCTGGGTGCACCCCATCTGGCCCCATTGCTTTATCAACTCTTATTACTTCCAGTTCCTTCAGGACCCTTTCGTGTAAAGGGACTTGTGTCCATTTCTGCACCATTCTCACCCTTGTACCCCTTCAGACCCATTACCCTCCTCCTTCTTCTCAGTAAAGACTGAGCAGAAATACCTGTTCAATATGTCAGCTTTACTGTTGTCATCCTCCATCGGCCCCCATCCTCCCCTTCAGTCTCACTATCCCTCCTTTGTCTTTCTTTTTTCACTTATGTACCTGTAAAAGGTTTTGTCCCTCTACCCACTGATTTTGCAATGTGCTCTTCTGTCTGAGCTTTGGATTCCCTTACTGACCTCCTGCCTCCTTTGCTTCTCCTGGTACTTCTCCTTATCCCCTTCTGCCTGTGTCTTTTGTATTGCCTGAATGCAATCTTTTTGGCTTTCACTTTTTTGCTACCTCTGGAAACCATAATGGTTCCTCTTCCTTTTCCTCTTGCTAACCTGCTTAATGCATAATTCTGTTGTTCTTGTAATCCCATTTTAAATACTGCCCACTGTTCCTCAACCCCTGATTCCTGTCCCATTCCCCTTAATGCCTCTTTCAAGTATCTCCCCATTTTCCCAAAGTCTGCCCCCTAAAATCCAGGATACGTGTTTTTGTGTGGTTTGGTTCTGCTCTTCTGTGATTTCAAACCACAATGACTGGTGGTCACTGTTCCCAGGTGCTCCCCACTGTTATCCCCATCACACTGTCCCTGTTTGTGAGCACAAGGTCCAGTATTGCCTTCTGCCGAGTTGGTTCCATGACCAGTTGCTTGAGGAAGGCACTTGACGGGAGTCCAGGATAAATCTGTTCCTAGTTGATGCTGCTGCTGGGGTGCTCCAGTCTACGTCTGGAATATTGAAGTCTCCAACCAGTACTACCTCACCCTTGTCTGCCATCCTTTGGATGGCTAGCATCAGCTCCCTATCTGTTTCTTCCTCCTGGGCTGGTGGTCTATAGACCACACCTGTGCAGGTGGCTGTCCCCATTTTCCTTTCCAGCTTAACCCACAGTATCTCTCCCCCATTTCGTTCCTCCTGGATCTCTGTGGCCCTTATGTCATTTTTCACATACAGTGCCACTCCTCCTCCCTTCCTGCCTGATCTGTCTCTTCTGAATATGTTGTAGCCAGGTATGGCCATCTCCCAGTCGTGGTTATCATTACACCAGGTTTCAGTGATGGCCACAATGACCAGGTCTGACTGCACCATGACAGCCTCCAGATCTCCCATCTTGTTGCTAAGGCTCCTGGCATTTGCACACATGGCTTTCCATGATTTGACCTCCCTAGACTGTTTCATTGTTCTACTCCAGCCCTTCCTTGGTTGTCATTTATCCCTGGTTCTCCTTGCTGTCTGCCCTTCTGCTGAATTTTGCCCTTTTCTGCTTATCCACCTCTTGGGCACTAATCTCCATCTTTTGCACACTGCTTTGCAGAGATAGCCTCTCCTCTGGTTCACTGGTTCCACTGCTAGCTGTGGGGGGTGAGCAAGTAGGTACCCTCTTTGCTGGCCTGCCACCCCCCTTTGCTAGTTTAAATGCTTGTCAATGTAGCATTTAAACTTATCATTCAGTGCTTGGATTCCCCTCCAGGATGGATGCAGGCCGTCAGGCTTGAACAAACCTCCATCCCTCCAGGTGGGTCCCCAGTCACCAATGAATCCAAACCCTTCCTCACAGCACCAGTTCTTCAACCATGAGTTAAAGTTCCTGGCATGCACGCCATGCTCTCTCCCTGTCTCTCACAGGTAGTACTTGAGAAAGTGACAGAAGTAGCTACTTGCTTGAGACCCCTCCCCAGTTTTCTAAACTCTTCCTGAACTTCCTTTGGCTCCCCATTTGCCAGGTTATTAGTACCTAGGTGGATAATGACATCCAGCTCACCCTCCCGTCTTGCCTTCCCAGTGATCCCCAGGATCTTCCTTCCATCCTCCATGCCATGGCACCTGGTAGGCACCTCACCTCCCTGTCCTCCCCCTCCTGTGTTCCTAGCTGGATCCCTCTTATGATGGAGTCCCCCACCAGGATTCGCCTCCTCCTCCTCTGGGGTCCACTGCTTTCCCCGCTGAGGTCACCTCCCTGGCTAACCTCCACATCCTTTCCTTCCACTTCTCTGGGTACCTCTATTTGGTTGTCCTCATTCGCCAGTGTGGCATATGAGTTCTTGAGTGGAATAGGATCTGGGATGCCTCTGCCTGACCACTCTAACTCCCCTGAGCCCACTGTTATCCAAGTGCTCCTCGCTCTCTGCATCCTTTGAGGCAGTTGCATTGGACTGGGTGGTCCCTGGATAGGGGTGATGGGTACTCCTGACCCAGTTTACTTCCACTCTGAGTCTGGCTACCTCCTCCGCAGTCCAGAGAGATGCATGCAGATAGGGCAGCACCTCAGTGTCCAGAAGGTCTGCCTGAATATGGCTGCCCCACAGCCACTACATTGCACCACTCCTCCACATTATACTGCAATTCCACTACTTGTCTGCTACTGAAGCTCTCTCAGTTCCCTTTTTATTAATTTACTGTCCTAAAAATCCTGCCACTGATCCTCAGATATTTTTTTTTTTTAAAGAAAAAGAAACCAATAAATAAATAAATGAATCAAAACACTTGTCATGCTGAGGGTGGGCTTCTTCCCCTTATGCCCCTCCTACTTCACACCCCTTACTATACCCTGTGTTTAGCTCCTGTCAATCAGATTTTACAGGGCATATAATTAAGAGTTGCTACTTCAACTCTGACTAAGCCCCACCTCCAGTTATCACGTAGCTGAGGTCAGAGGCCAGACAATTAACACCTTCACCCAACTACAGGGCAGTCAGACAAGCCAAGATCAAATTTGCAGCAATTAAAGACAGCACAGAATTACACCACCACTATGTTTTAAATTTTCAACAGCCCAAAAACAATTCTAAGTAAAGACAACAAAGAAAGTATAGTGTCACTAAAAGCCCACAATCTAAGTTTAAAAGAAAAATAGCAATTACCAGTTACTCTAAAGCACTGAATTGAATATGTTTCCTTCCTTCCCCTTCTGGCTTCTTCTAATGACCTAAAGCTCCTGTGTGGTAAGCTGGGCTTGCACCAACTAATCAGCTAACACACTAGACCTAATATGAAAAACCTTAACCCCCTCAAAGTTGGACATTATACTCTCCAATAGGCCACAAAAAGCTCAGTTACTGCTGTCTTTAATAATAACTGCAGTGAACACAATGCTGTGGCCTATGTAAGAGGTTCAAACAAAATCGATGTAAAGTCTACCCTTCAACACAAAAGGCGGTTCTCCCATCTCTCTGAGACAGTTTTTCTTCATGATCTAACAAACATTAATTGGCATAAGTTCTACCTAGCTCAGTCGGTGCATAAAGCTACAGAGTTTCTAAGTCACTGTGTAAGCTCTGGTATTGACAGACATGCCCCCCTGGGAAAACTAAGAGTTAGAAAGAAAAACTGCCTGTGGTTCACTCAGAATCTAAAGGAGGTCTTAAGGGACACTGACAATTGTTGAGCTGTAGCCAGATAAACTAAATTTCCACACAATTGGAATGACTACAGACAAAAATTAATCACTGTACAAAACTAATCTAATTGGCCAAATCTAATTATTATCTGCATTTCTTGGAAACCCACCAAAATGACTCACCTAAATTCTGGAAGGCAACAAAGACAATGGAAAGTAGGATGATTCCTCCCTCCCTCCCTTCCTAAGCAAATTATGGTGGCTGGTAAAATAATTTTGGACAAACAGCTCACTGGGGAAGAGCTTAACTCTCACTTTGTATCTGCTGGTATGGCCTTCGACACTACTACTGCCACTGCATTTGCAGCATTGAGAAATTATTCACAGTTTCAATATGAAAAAAACACTAAAAAACAAAGAGCTTTAAAACAAATAGCTTTAAATACTTGGAACAGTCTACTTGATTATCTATGCAGCATACAGAGTGGTAATAATTTCAAAATCATAGTGAAAAGTCTACTTAGGACTGAGGTACAGTGCAAATGCAGATGAAATGTTTCTTTTCTAGTGTTCAGAAATAGAACTATAACCCCCACCGGCCCCCCTTGTTTAACTAGCAGGGCTTCTTCTCTCACCACAAACGTCTAGGGGCAACAGAGCGGGGAGGGGGTTTGCAAGAATTAGTACAAGACATAAAAGGAGAGAGATGGCCACCATTAGACTCAGTGGACCAGACTGTTATACAAAAACAATCAACCAAGTGTGGCAACTACCTGGCACACACCTGGTGGGACCAATTACCTTGGCCAGCAACCCAGGTCCCTGGGAGAAAACATTTGCCCACAATTATGCTAGATTTGCACTTCTGGACAGGGGCACCCAAGCAAATCCAGACACAAAGAAGCAATAACAATAATGTCCAAACCATGTTGGAATTCTAGAGTGTGGCTTTTATTCATGTAACAAAGTGAAGATGGACCCCCATGGGGCTACACATGCTGGTATTGCAGATTCTCCAGGGTACGGAAATTCCTGAATTCCCATTTAGCATAGGCTAAAGTAACACAAAACAGCGAACACTCTGGTTCTGAAATGGAGATTGGCATACACGGCCAGATTTAGTACATTTCCCATCGACTAGGTACACACGGCTAGTTCTAGCACACTTTCCCATATTTCATGAGGAATGAAGGTGGTACACACGACCACAAAGGAGCACATCCAAGCTCAGTACTTCCAGAACCCACTAAATTGGGGTAAACTGAAAGAAAACAACCAACATACAGGGGTATACACTTTTCTCAGGCATTGGCCAATTGCACTGAAGAAAAAATAATAGGTGCCCTTCAGAACCCGTAGAGGTAAACTGGTTACTCCATGTGGGGGTCTCCCACCTTTTGTTTCTAAGCTTATACTCAGCCACTCATCTGGTTAATTATACCACACAACTGTAGAAACACTGTAGATGCTGTCTTGAAATGTATATCACACTTAACATACTACTTTCACACACCTCTAAGGTGTCAGAAAATTAAAAGTTATGTACTTGGACGGTCACATGCTGGACTCCAACGTAGGCAGACACTTTTAAACAGAAAGTCTAGGTGACAGGGTCCCTTTGGCAGAGCAATTCACCCCAAGGTATTACAGATGCACCTGGGCATACACAGAGAAATTGTACTCACAACAAATTAAGATGTCCAAGGCAGCTTCACCAAACAAGTGGATCAAGGGGATTGCCCCTGAATCCTTGAATTCCCCCCATCCCTCCTGGGATGGGGAAAAAAAACGTACTGGCACAGGTCTCCACCACTTCATAAAAACTGTCTTCTTTGTTCTTCTTCTTCCAGGGTGAGAACAAACTACCACAAAAACAAAAGGGGTAGCTCTTTGTCAGAGCTAAACTGAGGAGCTGCACAGCAGATGAAGCCTCCTCTTAGAATCCCACTCTTAACACTCCTAACTGAACATTCCAATTCACTCTAAAGCCAGCTGAACAATGTGGCTTATGCTGCTGCGAGAGTTCCATGACTACATCATCACTCCAGCTCAGCTGAGACTAAAAACAGTGTCACAGTGTAAAACCCATTTACCTGGCATTTCACAAGCTGCCTTCCCTGCCTGTCACTGATTCTAACTGGGATTCTAGTAACCCCTGGGAACAAAGGGGTTACAGAACTGATAATTTTTTAAGCATTTATTTTCAGTAGATGGTCTTTAATTTTAAATGTATGATCCATTGTTTGTAATATGTAGGATGTGTGTAATATGTTTATTGTGTTTGTTTACTGTGACAATTCAGAAACTTATTTTTAAATGTATTATGTATTGATGTTGTAATGCATGTCTTGTTATTGTATCCAGGTCAAGCCTGTAAAAGGGCCATGTGGCCCAGTGCTTCATTTCCCATTAACATTTGAAATAAATAAAAAGTAAATAAATTCCCACTTCTGGCTGTGGCTCAATCCCCACTAGTCAGCATAAATCGTGCACAGTTCTAGTTTGAGATTCTCACCTACAAGCAGGCAGAAGACCTGCCTTTAACCATAGACCCAAAAAAGAGCCCCGATGCCCACAAATTAGAGCCTTTCTTTCTCAGAGCGGGTTATTCTGTGTTGACCACACCATTATGTCACCTTTATAACCTCTCATTAACCAGTAATGAAATTCCTACCCTCTGGAAAATGGCTCACATCATCACACTTTTCTAATCTGGTGACAAAGTTATCGTGAATAACTATAGGTCAATCTCAATTCTCCTTGTCCTGGCTAAGATGCTGGAGAAGCTAGTTAATGACCAGCTACGGGAGTATCTCTCCAGCAACAATATAATCACACCAATCCAATCTGGTTTCAGGGCTATGCAAAGTACTGCTATCACACTAGTAAAAATAACTGATGACTAGTCATCTGACTTTGACCGAAAAAGCTCACAATGGTGGCTGTCTTTCTTGATCTTAGTGAGGCCTTCAACATGGTACATCACCGTGTATTGCTACAAAAACTCTGCAATAAGAATTAACCCTACTCTTCTACCTTGGTTCAGAAACTACTGTTTCCACCCTCGGAATGCGCTAGCATTTCAGCACCGGGCAATTAGGGCACCAATTGGCAATGTCACCTATCACTTTTTTTGCAGGGGATGCGCCCCCCACAACTCCCTGGTAGGGGGGCATAGCCCCCCACCCCACCCTACATAAAGATTCCTACTCCAGGGGGGCCGACCTCAGGGAGGGGGTGGCGAATCCCACATTTGGCACCCTGATGGCTCGGTGCTGTAATGCCAGTGCTCTAAGTGCCATAAGGGGAAACTACCTAATTAGTAAGCAGCAACAACTTACATCCTATGGCATACTATGTTACTGTTCTCAGATTTGCAAAGGAGTCCCTCGACATTCGGCCCTTGGCACCCTTTTGTTTACTATTTACACAAATGATCTGGGGAATGATCTAGGGGGATGTCCAGCTCAACTGCTATGCTGATGATACAGTAATATATATTGCCAGGCCCACATTATCAGATGCACTAAGTGATCTGGAGTCCGCATTCAACAGCTTCCATCTTAAACTGTTTTCCTCTAAACTCCTTCTCAGTGCATCTAAAACAAAAGTCATGATTTTTGCTGACACCAGTAAGCAACCCATCAACCCAACTAGCCCAAGTATCACCACTTTACTTGGGGAATAGTTTGGAGACAGTAGAGACAGTCAAATATCTCAGGCTCTGGCTTGACAGTAAGCTCTCCTTCGGTATCCATATTGATTATCTCTACAAAAAAAACTGTATCCGCGGCAATACTTTTATTTCAGAAACAAATTAAATTTCCCTACAGATGCATGAAAAAGGCTAGTTAATGCCACTTTTATGCCACTCCCTGACTGTGGTGATCTGGTGTACAGAGGTGCTGCTGTCTCACACCTTGCAGAACTAGACATCCTGTACCATAGGGCATTACATTTCAGCTCCTGGATTCTAACCACAACCCACTGCTGCAACCTCTACAGCTCAGTTAGATGTACATCTCATTCCACCAGAAGACCAAAACATTGCAGATATGGACCTACAAGGCTCTCAGAAATGACATACCTTCTTATGCTGTATCTCAATCTTTTTCAAGAGGACCTCTAGTCATTACAATCTGAAAACTTATATTATCATTCTCCTTGAGGTCGCAAGACATGCATCAAAGTATGGTTTGGTGGCTTTCAGCTGCCTTACTCCTACATTTTGGAATAAACTACAGTCCTCACTTGAACTAAGCTCATTTGTTAGCCTACACTCCTTCAAACAGTTATTAGAAACCCACTGGGATGTTAAATGCACTTGTCTCTATGTTTCTCTTATCATTTTGTATCTCAATTTATTTTCATTTATTATATTTAGAATGTTATCTCTTGTCTCTGTTATGTGCCTGCTATTGTGCTACTTATAAAATCTCCATGGACTACTTTGTATCACTTACTATGCTGCACTGCTGATTATGTTTTGTTCATCTGTCCTATCCAGGACCTTTTTGCAAATGACCTCTGCTCATGGAACTTTTTTCCCTTGTCAAACAAAACAAACTAACGGGACAAATATTATGGCTATGACTCTCTAAATCACAGGGGGTAGTAAAATTGTTGCTTATTCAGCAAATAGTGAATGATGTCAAAGGGAAGACAGTGTAAAATTACATAATCCTTTGTAAGAGGTCAGTCATTTGATTTACTTCATTTCTGTCCAGTGGGAAGCAAAAAATGATGTTAAGTTTGAATAGTGTTGTTGTGCAGAATAAAGCGAATAGTGCGTGTAGCAAAATAGCAGTGCATTATTTGTCGTGAGGAGACAGATTTAGATGGAGGAAGAACCCAGGTGCAAGCCCTCCAGCTAGAAGCTAAGGGCCTGACTGGGAGGCCAGGACAGGTAGAGGGCAGGCAGAAGCAGAATGGTGTGCGGAGATGTTTTAGTTGGTACCTGCAGGAGAGAGAAAAGGGTGAGAGACAGACAGTGGAGGGGAACAGGTTCCAGAAGGTGTGAGGATGATAGGAGAAGGCAGACTGCCCAGATGAGGAATACAGATGGGGAAGGGAGAAGGTGCAAGGATCCTTGGAGTGGAGGCAGTATGAGGAAGCAGGAACAAGAGAGAGAAGTGAGGAGAGGTATGTAGGGAGGGACCCAAACCAGTACTTGGAGATGAAGGAGGTGTAGCAGGACTGGAAATGTAATGTAAGGGGGATGGACAGGGAGGACTAGAAGGAGCAGTGATGAGTTGGGGGGGGGGTTAGTGGCAAAGTGACAAAAGGCCTTACAGAGGGTTCCAGTCTGGTGAAGGAAGAGGAGGTGGCACTGCCAAAGATCACATCCACATGGACAAAAGCTGGACAAACCATTTTGGTGACCAGCTCCCAGCGGACCTTGGGGAACTGGTAGTCTTCATTATGGCACATGACACTGAGTTTGGGGTTGAGCTTGGAGTAAGTGGAATCAATGTGGGCAGAGAAGTCAAACCTACTATGTAACTACACACTGAGGTACTTGAAGGAAGAAACCACTTCAAAAGGGGTGCTATCCAGGGTGGCAAGAACAGGAGGGGGAGAGAACCTAGCCAGTTCCAGGCTGGTGTCAAAGGTCATAGACAGAGGTTTTTTTTTAGTGTTGACCCAGAGATGGTTGGTGTATATCTAGCACAGGATGTTGTGGAAGTCAAGCTGGAGCAAACCTTCCACAGCCACAGTCATGGGGCCAAAGGTGTAGATAACTGTGTCTTCTGCATACGTATAGATATGTTTCTTGGCAAAGGTAGAGGAGAGGTCATTTAGGAAGATGGAGAAGAAGATGAGATGTAGGATGGAGCCCTCTGGGATCCCAGCCTGAATAATAAGGGGAGGTACTAGGACGCTTCCTACTTGTACTGACTGTTGATGGCCCATGAGGTAGGAAGGGAACCATTCAACAGTGAGAGCTAACAGGCCAGCAGAGCTCAGCTTATCCATGAGGAGAGGGTGGGCCACTGAACATTATTTTCATTTTGAAGAAGTGGAGAGAATTTATCCACCTCTTTAGAGACACTTTGAGGCAGCATCCAGTGTTGGTACATGACTTCAAGGTGAAAAGTATACATTGTGTAAGTGTACAGCTGGAATTGAACAGAAGGTGATGGTGGCAGCTACTACTCAGGGACGAATATGCTCAATAAACTGCTATGTTCATGTGCTATGCGCACTCGGGAAACAGAAAATCAAAGAAGGGACATGCCCCATGAGGCTGAATAACCAAAAGCAGAGACAAACATCACACAATGAAACACACTGAACTTTGGGTGTTCAGTTCTCATATACTCATGAATTATTAGTCCAAAGTTTGAATTTTTACTCCAACTGGTTTGAGTGGTGAGAAGTTTTATGAACCTATGGGATTATTTTAAATGATGAATGGGCAAACTGCAGTTTGCATGCTAAGATCACATAACTTTATTTCCAGGGATGCAGTCAGATGCATAAAGGAGAAAGACTTGGGCTATGAGGGTCCAGGTCACTGTACAGGTGTGTAACTACTACTAAACAAAGCAGTGTTCTTTAAGTGATTTTAGAGTGTGTCAGTGAGGAGAAATGGCATTCCTGTGACCCCCTTATATGAGGGTTATTTGGACCAGACTGTCACTGGCTTAGCAGTGGATAGGGAAGCCATTTAGTGCTCCATTATTGATTTCTAAACTGCCTTTTTAAAGGCAGTTTATTGTCAAAGTCTGCCAGTGAGAAAAGGCATTGTGGCGGTGTCACCATAGAAACAGGTGACATTGGTACAACTCACCCATAAAAAGCTCTGCCTCCAGTGAGATAGTGAAGGAGAAAGAATTGGGCTATGAGGCCCGAGTTGCTGCACATGTGTGTAACTTCTGCTAGGCAAAGCAGTGCTTTTTAAGTGATTTTAGAGTGTGTGGCTGAGGAAAACTGGCATTCCTGTGATCCCCTAATATGAAGGTTATTTGGGCTGGACTGTCTCTGGCTTAGCAGAGGATAGGGAAACCTTTTAGCACTCCCTTATTGATTTCTAAACTGCCTTTTTAAAGCAGTTTAATGTCAAAGGCTGCGGGTGAGAAAAGGTATTGGGGCAGCATCACCATAGCAACAGGTAACATCAGTGCAACTCACCCATAAATGCTCTGCCTCCACCAAGAGGAGGCAAGTGAGGAGCAGAGGGGATGCAGGAAAGGACAAGCATCGTCTGTCAGCATCAGCCAGGGAAACGGGCCAGGAACTTTATTCAGTAAGGACTTAGATAGCTAGAGGGTATTGTACACAAATTGGTGTTAAGTCTGGGTCTGAGCTGCACTATGAACAGAAACACTGTGACATTAAGTAATGGGGAAATAGGGGTATGTTGCAAAGAATGTGCAAAATTCAGTATTGAGGAATTCAATGATTTCACTGACTTTAAGTGCAAATAATGTATGGAAATAAAGGAGTTAAGAGTAATGCTCATTGGAGTTGAGTTGGAACTAAAATGTTTTAAAATTAAATGGGACAGCCTGCAGGGGGGAGAAGGATTGAGCATCTCATGGACAGCTCTCCTTCTTCAGAGGGAGGGTAGGGAACTGGTCTGACTCCTGCTGGTTTCTAGCGGTGGCTGGGAGTAGCACAGGATGCATGGCCCAAAATACTAACTGGGAGAGGAGCAGGCATTGGCGAATGCCATGACATCACTATGCTGCCCCCAACAGAAAAAGGAAAATGGCTGGGACCTCGACGGATGACGGCCTCCAGATCCTCTGCACCTCTGCATCTCCCAGGAAGCCATTCCTCACGGGTGCCCAGCAGCATCCTGCAGCCTAACAAGGTAAGTGCTAGTGTTCCTCCTCCACTGGTGCATTCCCCCTCAGAGGAGGGGGACCCGCACGGTGAAGGAAAATGCCGGAATACTGTGGGAGGGCTGCTGTGTGGGAGCCATGGGGGAGCCAGGACTCGAGAGGGGATGGCAGAAGCAGGAAGGACCCTAGGAGAGCCTGAAGAGTGGTGGGCACCCGAGCAGGAGTGAGGGAATAAACAGATTAAACAAAAAAAAATTAAATGGTCAGAAGGAACTATAAATGAAGCAGGTACAGGTGAAAAGCAAGTGGGATTATATGTTCAAACATAAAATAGAAAAGGATTAAGTAAGAGACAAAGAGAGAATGAGGAATGTAATGAAGGAACAGGTCTTGATGAAAGCCAATAATTAAAGAAAGGGAGAAGAGCCATGGAATTCACAATGCCTATACATAATCAGTTCTCACCAGTGCTAATTTTAATTGAAAATCTGGAAAGCGAGGCACAGGAAATTATGGAATTAGAAAGGGAAGATAGAACAAATGTGACGCAGAGAGATAGTGATACAAATACCACTCAGAGTTAGGGTAGCAACAGTGTATTGGTTTATCAACCTGAGGAACCTAGCACAGACCAACAACAGGAACAAATGCAAAAAAGGGACTCAGTTCTCATAGCTGGGTATTTAATAATTAAATACACTGATGCATATACAACAAGACATAATAAAAATAGAGTTGTTACTGTTTTCCAGAGGCTACTATCTCAGACATTTATGAGATATTACCTAAACTACTAAAACAATTTACAAGTAGCCCCCTAGTTTTGGTGCATGTTGGAACCAATGACATCAGATAAAAGACTGAAGAACAAATCTTTAATGAACTTAAGGAAGTATATGCCCTTTTGAAGAAATCTAAATGTGATATAATACTATCCAAAATATTACAGGTTCTGACGGCAAATTATAAAACAAATAGAAAAATTCTAAAAATTAATAATTGGTTGTGGGAGTGGCGCTTAGCCCAAGGAATAAGTGGTATCAAAAGATGGAAAAAGTTTCATAATTACAATAATTTGTATGGTCAGGATGAATTGCATCTCAACAGAAGTGGAAGTAAAGAACTGGGGAATATATTTACAAATTACATACAAAGGAGTTTAAACTGAAGTTTCAGGGGGAAGGGACACTGATTGTACCAGTAACAAGAACTGGAGGTCACCAATTATGAAAAAAGGAGTAAACCGATCACAAGATTGTATTAATATATTATACAAACAAGTAAAAGAAAACTGGAGCACGCACACACACGCATTTTTTAAAGTACCACTTGATCCCAAGACACTGTTGTTTTTATTAAGTTATGGATCACTCTTACATTTTGTTTTTGCTGTAATGCACATGTTTACACTCGTTGTCATGGTGAATAATCATTTTTGATCAACCGATGATTTTGAAAGATTCATTAGTGATGTCACTGTGACATCATCATTTGTCTGTATATAATGGTGTTGGTTTCATTGTGTTTTTGGCCTTTAAAAAGGATTTTATAATCCAAAATGCATCAGGCATTCATGTTGTTTTATATGTAATAAAGTATATTTTTAGCATTGCTGGGGAGCCTCGGTGGTACTTAAAAAATTGGTGTTTGTGCTCCAGTCTTTTTGGACTTGTTTGCTATCTGTTTAACTGTTTGAGCACCAGTTATCTTGTGTGAACTTTTGGGGAGCAATATTTATATACTATTAATCAATGCTCGCAGTCTACGCAACAAAATAGATGAGTTAAAATATATGTTGCATAAGAACAAGATTCAAATATGCAGTGTTATAGAAACAAGGCTCAAGAAAGGTGACTGGTTAAAGGAAATTACTGGATATAATTTGTTCCACAAGGAAAGATCTGGGAAGAAAGGTGATGGTGTTGCACTATATATTTTATCAAACATTAAAGCTAGGGAATTGGAATTGCTTGGAGAAGGCACCAAGGATGTGGAACAAATTTGGGTTCAGATATATGTATGTGTAATGAAGTCTAACATAGGTGTATGCTATCAATCTCCCAATCTAAATTCTAGGGAAAATGATGTTTTCTTGGATGCTATACAAATTATGGAAACAGAGGGAAATTGTATAATGGGGGGGGGAGGTTAATTTCCTAAGCATTGATTGGGGTAACCACACTGACTATAACAACAGAGAAAAGGATGATGGAGATCATAATAAGTAAAAATTTAGCACAAATGGTGCATGGGAATACTAGGCTAGATAAAACTTTGTATCTAATCTTCAGTGACATAGATGATGGAATAAGTGATGTACAAGTATTACAGCCACTCAGTGACAGTGATCATAAAATAGTTAGTCTAACTATTAAGAGAAAATGGAAGTCTGGAGGAGGCAAAACCAAGATAGCATGTTATAATTCAGGGGCGAAAGGAGGAGGTGCTACTTCACTAAAAGTGTGGTGGAGCCATGGAATGCGCTGCCCAGGGGGATGGTGCAAGCAGAAATGGTGGAGGGGTTCAAGAGGGGGTGGGACAGGTACAGGGGTAGGGTTCTGGAAGCAAAAACCAGTGCAGTGAGAATATCTGGGACTGGGAAGGGAGAAGCCAGAGAGGGAGAGAGGGCAGCAAGGTCAGCTCCCAGGGTGGGGGCTGACCAAACGAGCAGACATGAAAGACCGTTTGGCCTATTCTGCTGGCATTTTAGTACGTTAGTACGTTAGTGTAACTCCCCCTGTTACTCGGGGTTACTAGAATCCCAGTAAGACCTAGTGGTAGGCAGGGAAGGCAGCTTGTGAAACTCCAGTTAAATGGATTTCACACTGTCTCACTCTGTTCTCAGTCTCAGATGAGACTGAGGGATGACATCATGATAGATCTTTCACAGCTGCATAAGCCACACTGGAATGTTGCAGTTGGAGGTTAGTGTAGAACGTTGGGGATTTTGAATTCAGTCTGTGTGCAGTCTGAGTAGAGACAGTAGTACAGCTGAGTGTGTGCAGGCTCTCAGAGCTTTAAGCTCTGTTTTAGAGCTACTTTAGGAAGGTGTGTGTTTCCACCTGAAGAGGAACACAGGAACTGGTAATTCAAGTGATGGAAACCACTTTCAATGGTTCAACAGCCCCATCCCTGAGGGGATGGGGGAAGGTGTTTGCCTGTTTTCCACAGGCAACCCTCCTGTGTCTGGCTAAGGGAAATAAGCTGCCTATTCAAGTTGTGCTGAGGCACCAGAAGCTCTCAGAGAGAAATTCCTTGTGAAGGAAGTGCCTGTGGGGCACCTGCAACCAAAGGGTGAGTTTGCTCTGAAAAAGGGCCAAGTGTTTTCCACCTGAACAGAAAGAAACTAAAGGAACTGTTACTGTGGGGTCAGGAAAAGACAGGCAAATACAGTTGGAAAGAGGGGATTGGACTGCTTAACTCAGTGGGGGGTTTAGAGAAATGGACATTGCCACTTAAAATTATGTTCAAGTCCAGCACAAATGGGAAGCAAGATGAGTAGATGGAATGTGATATACCTTTAGCAATAATCTACATTGCAAAGCTTTACAGGATGAGGTGTTTACTGTCTAGAGAAATGGCCAGGTATGAATTGTGGGAGCAAGAGGTGGGAGACCCCCATCAGTAGTAACCAAATTCACCTCTATGGATTTGCTCTGAGACACCTTTTACTTTCTCTCAGGTACTTGGCCAGTGCCTGAGGAAAGTACCTAGACGTGGGATTGAAAGGAAGAATTCCCTGATGGAGCCGAGGTGCTCCT
Source organism: Neoceratodus forsteri (assembly GCA_016271365.2). NCBI lineage: Eukaryota > Metazoa > Chordata > Ceratodontiformes > Ceratodontidae > Neoceratodus > Neoceratodus forsteri. The sequence goes on along the minus strand of CM057456.1, from coordinate 42,930,565 downwards.
AGGTGGTTTAGGGAGCCACCAGAAAATGTTTTCATGAAGTATGGAAGATGTCCCAATGGCCGGCAAGGGAGCCGAGCCAGGGGGAAACCCAGAACAGTGTACAAGTTCGGGTTGTGTAACCCAAAGCAGCGTGCAAGTCCAGGCTGTGTGAACGATAGGTTCAGAACCTGAGGGCTAAAGTGTTGAGGAAGTGTTCTTGTTTCTTTTAATCTGCATTACCAGGAATGTAGCCCTGTGGGAGTCCATCTATGCCTTTTTTATTCTGTTTGGATGTGAATAAAAAGCCACACTTTAGAATCCCACTTCTGGTATTGAACATTGCAGTTATTGCTTCCTGTGTTCGGAATTACTTGGGTGCCCCTGTGCAGAGTAGCCAAACCTAGCCTTTGTGCCGAGAGACCTATTTCTCCCCGAACCCAGCCCGCCTGGTATTACTGTCAGATTCAAATGGCATACCAGCCTGGGGTCACATTAGTAATATATATATATATATATATATATATATATATATATATCTATATGGACTACATAATGGACTGCAGTGGAATAACACATTAATCTCCACTAGTGAGTGGTAAGACCCATAACTTACGAGTGGCGAAGCCACAAGTTAGTTATAAAGGTCTTACCACTCATGTGTGGAGATAAATGTGTTGTTCTGCTGCAATCCATTATGTGTTTGATATATACCATACCATTTGTAGTGCTTTTACTGGTGTTTTACCATGTTTTAGCTTAAAACTGCGTTTCTTTCCATTGTAGGTTCCCTATCTGGCCCATTGTTCTTTGTGTTACATTTCCAGATTCTAAGTGGAAATAACATGTTCTAAGTTACATAAATGGCATTCTAAGTTATATAAATGGTGTTCTAAGTGAAAATAAATATATATCCTAAAATAACATGATTTATTTGCTCAATTTATTTACCACTGGTTTTATATATTTATATATGTAATGCCAGTGAGGATAAATTCTGGCAAATATTACCCATATTTCCAGGGTGGTCTGACCTACAATTAAGATATTGCATTTATCTCACTATAGGTCATTTATCCACACAGTAGGTCACTGAGAGGCACTATCTGCACTGAAGCAGAAAACCAGCAGAAACTGCAGTCAGCCAGAGCTCACCCTGTGTATAGAACTCCAAATTCACTGACTCACAGTCCAGCTGAAACTCAGCACCTCCTCAGTGTGAAACCTGCATTCACCCTGAGAGGTTCTCTTCCTTTTTCATCACATCTTGCAACTACTTTAAACACCCCAAAGTGTCACCTTAATTGCAAAAAACTCCACAGATTTATTCAAGAAATGGAACAAAAAAGTCCAGTACCTTCCTTCCTTGCCAGCCCGGATATTGACTTCCTACCTCATACTGCCTCGGTATTGGTAATCAGCAACAACCATCTCTGAAGACCAAAATATATCTGAACAACAAAAGGCAGGATCAACAAGATGCAAAATGATTAAAAAGTAAACTGGAAGCAACCAAATGAAACATTAAAAAAACTACCGCACTGCAACCTGGCTCCCTCGCTAATCGGGAGCAGCTGTCGCCATGTTTAAAAACTCTGATTGGCCTGCCCACACAAAACTGCAGCCAATAAAATGCCATGTTAGCAGAGCAGCACGTAGGGACCCTAGCTACCACGCTAGCACCCCTACCTACTACTGCCTGCAGTCGGGCCACAGCAGCAATGCCACAAAACGGCACGGAGAAAAAAACTTTAACAATATATACTCAAAAAAAGAAATGAAAACAAACACAATAAAAACAAACAAGCATTACAAAAACTAAATATGCAATAGGTCTACTGGAAATATCACTGATATTTCCCCTCATGCAGGTTGACCTTGGGACCTCACTCGTGGCTCTACCACTCGTGAGGTCATAAAAACTGCACTTGGGGGAAATATCAGTGATATTTCCTGTAGACCCATTGCATATATATATATATATATATATATATATAAAGGACAAAGAACCTCTGTGCGTAAACACCGAGGCAAGGGTTACCCCAAAGGGCATTTGGCTGGGAAGCCAAGTTTCAAGAAAATACAAAATCACACATGCCCCCACAATGCAAAGCATCATGGGCTGCATATGCAAATCACCACAGAATGTTATGCTGGTCCAACTTTAAGCAGAATTGCATGGTGCCGAAAGGCCTCTCACACAGTTTGCAAAGGGTGCTAACAGAAGACATAGACACGTGTTTCGTCCTACCAGGACTCATCAGTATGCCTCATCTGTTTGACACCCCAGTGTCTATGTCTTCTGTTAGCACCCTTTGCAAACCCTGTGAGAGGCCTTTCGGCACCATGCAATTCTGCTTAAAGTTGGACCAGCATAACATTCTGTGGTGATTTGCATATGCAGCCCATGATGCTTTGCATTGTGGGGGCATGTGTGATTTTGTATTTTCTTATTATATATATATATATATATTGTGCCACAGTAGTGGCACCATAGTTAGGGTTGAGCAGCCACTTCTATGTTAAAGCCAACATTTTGCACTGTAATAACTTTGCAACCATATAATGAAATTTCCAGAAATATTGCATGCATGGTGTGGTGCCATAGATCTCTGGATCTGGCAAGTTTTGTTTGGATCAAATGTGCAGCTGCGTAGCTGCAGAGTGCCAAAAAACATGTAAAACACCCCTTTTTGACTAGTTCTTTTCTCGGGGCTACAGCCCAAATGGTTTGGGGTTGTGGTTTGAAATGTTCAGGTTAGATGGGGTCTGTATCACAGATGTGCCTTTTACAGATTTGGTGAAAAAATATTAATCCGTTCAAAAGTTATTAAAGTTTGAAGTTTCCCATTAGAGTCTATGGGAAAATATATATGTACAGCATGAAAGAATATTTTACTTTCGCGAAAGTGCATTTTACTTTCACAAATGGGCTTTTTACTTTTGCAAATCCACCATCTTGTTTTCAATTAGTGATGGCTACAAAATGCTGTGATTCAAAAAATATTGCCCCTTGGTAAACACCAACACTTGTATTTACCTAATCGGGGCCCGAGGAACATGTGCCGGACATTACTTTTTAAAAACAATAGTCAGAAATATGCTTTTTCAATTTGGTCATTGGTACTTTCACAAATTTACGAAAGTACATTTGTGAAAGTTTCGCAATTGTGAAAGTTTTGCAAACGTTCTTCTGTGAAACTTTCTCAAATCTGCAACAGTAAGATACCTTTTTTGTTAATGATTTTTATTGTTATAAAATCACACTACAGAGTGCATACGAGAAATGTACAAGAAATGTACCTACAACAAGATTGTTTTACATACAAATCTTATAAACTTCAGACATGGATGTGCAGAAAAACCAACAAATTGGAATTACCATCACCTTAGGCAAGGGGGTCAAGTGAGCTGATACCGCTAAAAAGGAACTATGTCTTAATGAGCTGCAGCAATTAGTTAGCAGGTATGAGGCAAGTATGGAGCTGCCCCCCATGTCTACTACACCTTGACGGGGGGCTAGTACCTGTTATACTAGGGTATAATGAAAAACTAAATAAACCTTAACTAGACTGAGAAGCTGTACCCTGTGCAACAAGTGAATCATGTGCTGCTACTACTTACGAGTACCAGAGGTGACAGGAGGGAAACTCTGGACACTATTCAGCCAGGACAATTTCATCATGGCATTAGTCAGAAATCAAAATGGCTGGATCCACAGACACGGCAACCTGAGGCATTACTAGGCTCTGAAAGATAATAAAGGGCACATAGAGTATACAGAGCAGTAACTGAGTCCTGAACAGCCCAACAATCTGTCTCTACTGGGTTGAAAGGGGACAGGATGTCCAGACCAAATTGGATTAGGGTGACCCAGCTACTCTCCATGGGAAGAGGGGTGATGAGGGGATTGAAGGGTGCAGGAAGTAGGAAACCACCTGCTATCGGCTAGCTAAGTGGCCCCACCAGTGATGGTTTGCTACCCAATCCCGGTCAGGGGATCAACATAGACCATGTATGGTGCCCAACAGGAGGTGAAGTGCTCCATTTGGTCATCCTTAAAATAATAGAGTCTGTCCAGGTGGACAACACCAGTGAGAGAAGTAAGGATCCCCCTAAACTTGGAATAGTGGTACTTCACCAATTACACAGAATAGCTCTTTTGGCCTGTAGCACCAGTATAGTAAGCCACCTAAACGCTGAGTAAGAGAGCTTCAGTTCCTGTGGCAGAACACCTAGTAGTAGTAGTGAGGGTGTTAGGGGGATTTTCATCCCCAACACATCTGCACCCAACCTACAAATCTGCCTCCAGAAGGGCACCAGTTAGGGACAGGACCAGAAAACATGTTATGTCTTCGCCCGGGGTTAGACAGCACCAGCACCTGTCATGGTGCAGGACCCCCACCACATGTAGTAATGCTGGCATCCTGTACCATGAATGCAGAATCTTGTTCTGAATAAGGTGACTTCGAGCATCTCTAAGGAGGTGATGGGCACTGTGCCAAGCCTGGGTCCATTGAGCATCGGTGATACTGCAATCCAGAAATCTTTCCCATCTATATCTGGACTCCCCAGACTGACATTGCAGGGTTTCTCATAGCTGGCCATATATTTTGCCAGCCAGTCCCTTAGGGGCCTTCAACCAAGCAGTAAGCTCACTGGGGTGACTGGCATGTTCTCTGGGTGACAGTAGGGGTTTAACGGCTTCTCTGAGCTGTAAGTACCTTCAGTGGTCCTTATTGGGAAGGTTCCACTTACACTGCAGGGACTGAAAAGTGGCAGTCGTACCTGTGTCCCCATCTAGAATATCTCCCATGAAGTGGATCCCACTGGAAGCCCACCGCACCCAGTAAAATGAGTGACTGGCTATCTGAACCCGTGGATTGTTCCATATTGGGGTATGGACTAGTGGGATCAGACTAGTCACTAACCTACAGTGTAGTTTATACCTACCACTACCCGCTGCAGCTATGGTCGGGTGCTGATTTACAGGCATTCTACTCAAAATGTAGAGAAGGGCAGCATCTGTTCCCCCTTCCCCATGTGTTATTCCATGTGAACTCTTTGCAGAGATCTCTCAGAGCAGGCATTGAACCAATGCTTGGTTTGAGCCGCATGAAGGCTAACTTATAGTCCTCAAACCAAGGAAGGTTCCACCCCCTTGCCTCCAGTGTACTCAAAGTTAATTGCGGCTGAACCAAGTTTTTTCCCCCTCCCAGAGAAAATCATCCATCAAACTGTCAATTTTTTGCAGTCATTTTGGGCGAAGGTGAAGAGGGATGTGTGAAAGCAGGTATGAGATTTTTGGAGCGGTCACCATTTTAACGGAAGCAATCTTCCCTGCCATGGTAAGACTCAGCTTACGCCATCTGTCAAGTTCAGTTTTGCAGGCCAATAGGAGGGATTGCAGATTCAGCTCCCATGTTTGATCTATCAGAGTGGAAGTTCTGATCCCCAGGTATGTGAGGCCATCACTAGCCCACACAAGACCATGGTGAGTGGCCATCTCAGGGGTACAGTTGGGGTAGATGGGCATTAGCTCAGTTTTGAACTGGTTCAGCTTAAGTCCAGAGATATCCACAAAGTCTTTGAGAAGGGACAGCGGGGGGAGAGGCACTATGGGACATCAGCCATAGGGATAAGCAGATCACATGCGTACATAAGGGTTTTATAGCTTCAAGACCCCATCTCAATGCCCTTGATCTGAGGGTGGAGACGAATGGCAGAGGCCAGGGGCTCAACAGCAAGAATGAAAAGCAGTGGGGAGAGAGGACAGCCCTGATGGGTGCCCCTCTCCAACAGGAAAGCTGGAGAGGTAGTCCAGTTGTTGGCTACTCAGGCTAAGGGGGTATGATAGATGGCCTTGACATATGCCCTGAACCTGTCCCCAACATCCAGATGTGTGAGGACTGCATGCAGGTAGTCCCACTCCAAGGAGTCAAAGGCTTTCTCAAAATCCACTGCCATGGCTGACGCTGGGGTATGAAGGCCCTTAGCAGTGTATATGAAATTGAGCAATGACCTAATGTACTCCGAGCTATTCCTCCCTGGAATGAATCCTACCTGGGCTGGATCGATCAAGGCAGACAGCAAGGGACTCAGACAGCTGGCCAGTACCTTGGTGTATATCTTGCTGTCCACCTTGATCAGGGAAATGGGCCTGTAACTCACCGCCTTAGTGGGATCCTTGCCCTCCTTGGAAAAGACCACGATAACCACCTCTCTTACTGTAGGGGGGAGGGTGCCATGCCTCTCTGTCTCCCAGTAAACCTGCGTGAGGAGTGGACTAATCTGAGTACTAAGTGCCTGCAGGAATTCCACTGAGAAACCATTCCCTCCTGGGGCTCTGCTGCCCTTCATGGACATCAGAGTGGCCGAAACCTCCTCCATAGACAGGAATGCATCCAAGTGGTCGGTCTGCTGGGGAGTAAGTTTGGGGAGATTGAGACCTTCCTGAAAGGTCTTGCTAGATCCCGGAGGAGGGGAGTAGGTGATCTTGTACAAAGTGGCGTAAAAGTCGGCCATTATATCATTCACTTCTTGCGGGTTAGAGTGTACCACCCTTGGGCCCCTGCGAGGCCAGCAATGTGCCTATCTACCATTTGCTTCCTGAGGTGGTATGCCAGAACCTTGCCCCTTTTGTCCCCACCCTCCCAATATCTGTGCCTCAGCCGCAGGATTGCCACTTCTGCTTTCCTACTGATCAGTTGATTAATTTCTAAGTGGAGACCTAGGACTCTTCGCCCTATTGGGGATTTCAGGGATGGCAGCTTTTGTGATTTGTACTGTCCACCGCAGTCTTCAGAGCTACCTCTAACACCACAAGGTGTTGGTTCCATTCCCTCCACCGCTTAGCAGCATAGCCCATAATTTTGGCCCGAATACAGGCCTTAAAAGCCTCCCAGGTTACCCCCACACAGATGTCCTCGATGGGGTTTTCCCAGAGAAACCATGTGGTTTCTTCCCTAGCCCACTTGATGAAGTCGGTGTCCCTAAGCAAAAGGGGGTCTAGCTTACAGTTGGATGATCTCTGCATTGCAGGCCCCCACGTGAAATAAAACTGAACTGGCACGTGGTCAGAGATTATGATAGGCAGAATGGAGGTGGATAAGGCAGCCTGTGTCAGGTCTGGGGACGTGAGCCAGTAATCAAGACGACTTAGGGAACCATGCAACCCTGACTGAAAAGTGCAATCACATGCTCATGGGTGAAATGTGCGTCAAATATCAGTGAGTCCCATGTCCATCATGAGTTGACCTAACGCCCCATCTCCCTGAACATGAGGTTCCTTGCTCAAAGCACTCCTGTCTACAGTGGGAATCAAGGTGAGATTTAAGTCACCCCCCCTTCAGGATGAGGCAGCCCTGGGGGGCAAGGGAACTGAGGACATCGGCTATCTCATGAAAAAGGCGGGACTGTCTTGGTTAGGCCCACAGGCATTACAAAGAAGAATCTTGCCTTTGTGGGGTCTCCCAAACCCCCATAATCCACCTTCTGGAACAGTCACCCAATTGGGAACACAGCTGCCACTTAAGTGATTTGTGTAAAAGTATGACAACCCCACATTTTCTAGACTGTGCAGTGGAATGTAGCTCCTGCCCCACCCAGTCCCTGACCAGAAATTTATGGTCATTCTGGGTAAGTTTGGTCTCTTGTAGAAAGGCAATTTGGGATTTATGTCTTTTTAGGTGAGAGAGGACTTTTTTCCTGTTAATGGGAGTATTCAGCCCTCTTACATTCCATGTATGGCTCATAATGTCAGCCATAATCCAGTGGCAGGGATATCGCGCATTCCAATAATACGTCCAACTATAAGAGGGGTTAAGACTAAATGATTAACCACCCAGAGAACATATCAATCCATGTGAACACTGGCTGAAGGGGGGGCCCACCAACCTCTTACAATACAGCCATACCATAGAGTTCATTGAGCCGACACATTGCCCATCTGCCAGAGCATGTCACTTCAAAATTAGAACAGAGCAACTTTAAAACACACAGGAAAAATTTCATAAAGAAAAAAATATATAAATTAAGCATGGCGAAACAGTAATTTGGGGTTAAAGCTACGACATTAGCCAGCACCTTTATGGGCCACAAGGCAAGTCGAGCTCCCCCTGGAGCCTGGCAGCCACAGGCTGTCCAAGTAGGCCAAAGGTGAACCTCTAACTTAATGGGGCTGACTACTATACTTCCGTCACTGCTCCTTGAACTATTCCAGATCAGTACATCGGGGCTATACCACTGAAAGAGGTGAGGGGAGGAGAGGAAGGCTTGGTGGGGGAAGGGATCCTTCCTCTCACCCAGGGACCCATGGATGGCAACACTAGTATGATTCAGTCCTGCCAAAAGTGTACAGCAGTGTACTGCCATCACTGGCTCCTACAAGCAGTGGGGAGCAGGGAAGGGAGGCATGAAAAGGTAGAGGAAAAATAATGGGGGAGGGCCGCACAGGTTCCTGACAGACCATACGGTCACTATCAGGTGTCAAATAACTTATTGGCATTGCCTTGGCCCCCCCCACAAAAGCTGGACATCGAAGACTAATGACTGCATCTTACAGCCGAGGGGGGGGGATCAACATGTGCTGATACCTGAACTGAACTGGGGGGAAGGGGCAAGCCACCTACTAAGATCCTAAATGCCACCTCTACAGCACACCCAACCCATGCAATAATTCAAACTTTCACCCTGTTGTCTCAAGTATGTGAACCCAGGAGAAGCTCATCCCTCTACCCATCATCATGTTAGCCTAGCTGAAATTGCCTCTGTATATGTAATGAATGTACTCGGTACTGATTGCCTCAATTGTAATGTTGCTTCCTTGTGTTATCCTGTATTGTACTCTCCCGGGTCGTGCCTGAAAATAGTCACCTGCTGGCTAGCACACCTACCCGGTAAACAAAAGCTAAATAAATAAAATCAGACATGCTTTGGCTGCACTATAGTATTGAATCACAGGCAGAAGACAGATTCTTCCCTTCCCAAACAAGGCCGTCTCTCCTTGGGGCCTCTTGTCGGGGCAAATTGAGTACCTTCTTGCTTCATATCCAAAGTAGGGATTAGAGAGTGCAAGGGTGTGGGGGACTGCCCCATGAGGGAGCTGCTTAAATAGGCATAATGCAGTTAATGAGCACTATCAGCCCCTCCACAGCTATCCCCATCCAGCACCCCTGAGCCAGCACAGAGCTGGATACCTCTACCAGAGCCATACACAGTAGGCCCCAGTCCCTCTGCATTCCCCCTAGCTCACAACGATCCCCCTCGAACTCCACCCCACTGTATCAAATATACCAGAACAATCGGCATATCAAAAAGGCAATCTAGAACTTGAGGCTGCAATCATGGAAAAAGAACAGAAGTCCAATAGCCAATAACTTTTGGGACCCAGAGGTCCAGTGCATCACCTCTCCTTCCCCAGCCCCAGGCTCCAGGGATTAGGTGCACAGAACCACACCTCAGTGGTAGCAGGAGTGGGCGGCTAGGAAAGCCCAAGGATATGGGTCTCCCACAAGTGCATCACTGCAGCAGTCCCATCACCAACCCCTCCCACCCCCAACTACCCCAAAGCAATGAGGCTAGACTTAAAACAAAGAAAACAGCACTTAACTGATGTGGCAAAGTCCATCGGGGTAACTATGATCGAACAGCAGCTGGGTTGGTGAGGTGTGCCACGGCAGCATGCTCCACATTCTGGTTCTGCATCTGAAGCATGTTGTTTGCTCCTCGTGGACTATCAGGTCTGGAAATGCCTCAGCTTCATCCACGGGCTTGTCAGCCACTCAGGAGAGGACAGAGGTGTCCAGACATAAAGTCTCCGAAGTTAGTTCCATTCAGTCCTCACCCCCATCCACTTCATCTGCCAAAGCCGCATATCTGTTTTCAGAGAAGTAAGGGCTCCTGATGTCAGGCTCCACAATCCTCTCTGCCATGGAATCCATCCGGTCCTCTTCTGCATGTCCACCTCTCTCCAACGGGTGCTCCCTGCATGACTGTCTCTGTGGTTGTGGCCATTTCTTGGCCTTGGATGGCCCTGACCACATGCTGTCTGTCCTGAGTCCAGTTGTTGTCACAGGGAGAAGGGCTACCTAGGGAAAGTGAGGGAGCTTCCCTAGCTTCACGGCCTGGCATATGTTCTCCCTTAGGATTACCCTGTTGGCTGGTGGTGCTCTGGTTGTTGGAGCCTTGGTCACGGTGCTTCTCCTTCAACTCCTGGGACCAGGTTCTGTCGATGAAGTCCATAAGGGCCTCAGGAATTGTGAACATCAGAGGGGAGCCCTGGTGCATCAGCCACATGGAGGACTGGTATTGGAGGGAGAAGGGAACATTCAGCCTTTGCAGCAGTTTCCTGGCCTCAGTATATTCCTTGTGCCCTGGAATAGTCCTGCAACATCAGGATTTTATGGCCATTCCAGGACAGATTGTTTAGTTCCCACGCCCTATTCTGCAGATGCTCTTTTTCTGCAAAATTGAAGAATTTTGCCAGGATGGGCCGGGGCCTTTCCCCAGGCTGTGGCCAGAGCTGGAGTGTATGGTGAGCCCTCTCAATTGTCAGCCATGCTCTTTCTGGTAGCTGTAGAATTTTGGGCAACTCTGCTCAAAGAAAGTCCTCAACATTGCCCCACTCTGAGCCTTCAGGGAAACCTAGGAACCACAAGTTGTTGCGGCGGCTCCTGTTTTCCAAGTCTTTAACTCTGTCATGCATGGTCCAGAACAGGTGGGCCTGTTCATGCGTAGTAGCTTGCAGTTCCAGTATGGCAGCATCATGGGCAGCAATGGACCTCTCAGTCTGCATGAATCTGACATCGAGTTGCTGCAGAGCCATGGTAGTATTATTAGTAGCAACAGTGACATTGTCCAGTGGGCTAAGGATAATTGCCAGCATGTTATTGACTGATGAATGTCCATGGAGGTGGCCGGTGGCCTGGCCATGTGGTCGTGAGATTGGGGACAAAACGAAGGAGCAGACCATGCCACCATCCCATAAATGTGTGTCTCGTTTTTGGTTTCTACGGGTAGCTCATGGTACGGGGAGATTGCGCCATAAAACTGAAAGCGGATTCGTAGTCCCATTAGCAGATATTGTACAGATAAAGGCTCAAGGTCCACAGTGCTCCAGAGTTAAGCAGCCATCTTGTATTCGGCTCAAGCCACACCAAAAGTAAGATACTTTTGAGAAAGTACATTTGCCAAAGTATCGCAAATTTGTAAAGTACCACTCCAAAAACTTCCATTTCTTTGCCCCTTCATAGCAAATAAACGGTTAGGGTCTGGGGGCTGAAAATTTCAGGGTGGCAAGCCCTTGCCACACAGATGTGCCTTTTGCTGGTGTGGTGAAAAAATTTGTAATGGTTCAATAGTTACAGCACTCCGAAGAAGAGACATTTCCCATAGGATAACATTGCCATGCCCTCAGCACCTTTCAGCACCCGTATCTCGAAAACAATTCGAGATATGGATTTTTTGCTCCCGGGTGCTTGAACTAAGATTGTGTGGAGGTTTCAAAGTCATGATTACAACTGCAGTGGAATTTTTTCATAGTTGCTACGGTTACTGAGATACTGCCAAATTAGTGTTACAAGGGTTCCTGTTCAATACTATAGGGCTGCTGTATGGCTCCATACTTATGTGTAAGTGGGAGTGCAGGGCCCAGAGGGCCTGTGGTCCCACATATGCATATCATTAGGCAAAAATGGGCAGCATGAATTGAGCACAGGGTCCAGAGGGCCCGCGCTTCTGCAAACATATACCAGTTATCAGATACATTACATTTTCTCAAAAAGAAGGGAAATACATTGCAAAAATGTAATTAATGCATCAGTTAGGATTGATAGCACAGCAACAAAAGTTTGGAAATTCGATGTTAGGGTTACCACCCCTACCACCCCATCCCCACCACCCCACCCTCCACACACCCACAGACACTGGGGTGTGCCATGGGGTCATCAGGACTAACTCTCATCCCATTTTCCTATACTGTAGCATGTCAGCTTGTTTACACATGGAATGGGGTTAGAGTTGGGCCTGACAACCCCATGGCACACCCCAACATCTGTTGGTGTGTGGAGTGTGGGGGAGTGGGAGTGGTAGGGTGGTAATCCTAATGTTGAATTTCCAAACTTTTGTCACTGTGCTATCAACCCTAACCAATGCACTAACAAAGATTTTTGAGATATATATATACATATACTGTAAATATATATATATATATATATATATATATATATATATATAGTTATATAAAACTCCATTAATGATCAGGGTTTCTATTACAGTGACAAAAGTTTGGAAATTTGATGTTAGGGTTACTAACCCTACCACCCCCACACCACCACCCCTGCCCTCGACACACCAACAGGCATTAGGGTGTGCCTTGGGGTCATCGGCCTAACTCTCACCCCATTCCACATGTAAGGAAGCTGACACTGTATAGTATAGGAGAATGGGGTGAGAGTTAGGCCCGATGACCCTAAAGCACACCCTGATGACTGTTGGAGTGTGGAGGGTTGGGGGGTTGTAGGGTTGGAAACCCTAACATCCAATTTCCAAACTTTTGTTGCTGTAATAGAAACCCTAACTGATAGATTAACAGAGTTTTTTTGCAATGAATTTCCTTCTTTTTGAGATAGTATAATAGTGTCCTTATTTTACTGTGAGAGAGCCAATCCCATCATAGATGCACATATGTAGGGCCCTGTGCTTCCATGTGTCGAACAACGTGACTAAATTTTCAGCATAGCCATCTTATTACCCCGCCTCATGTACCCCAGTAAAGAGAAATTGTGAAATGCAAGGTAAAACGTAATTATGTGCAACTGCAACACCATTCTGCATCACAGGTGTAAAAACACATTTTGGGCAGGATGTGGAGAATGACAGCTGCACTGTTCATGAGGTGGTGTGAAAAAATGGCTATGTTGAAAATTTGGCGTCAAAAGATTGTAAAGTAGCAAAGTTATGTGTGTGTGTATAGTAAATTCAATGGACACAAATAACTCCAGCATTTTCAGGACTTTTTTTCACCAAATTTTCAACATGGCCTTTTGGGGACACCACCTCATGGACACTGACACTGTCATTTCATTACTCTGTCCTGAAAGTTGATTTCATATAGCGACTGCGCTATTCTGTGCCATTGGTGTGAAAACATGTTTGGTGCAGGATGTGAAAAATGACAGTTTCACTGTTCATGAGAAGGTGAGAAAAAATGGCAATGTTGAAAATCTGGAGCGAAAATATGAAAACTAGGCGAAGTTCTGAGCATGCGTAGAAACTGCGCAATGCATGCTCATAACGCAATCTTTTTTTGGAATTTTTTCACCAAATTTTAACATGGGCTTTTTGGAACCTCCCCTCATGAACACTGGCACTCTCATTTTGTTAATCAGTCCTGAAAGGTAATTCTGTACAGTGACCGCAAAATCACCTTATGGGTCTGATTAACGAGATAACAGTGACAGTGTTCATGAGGTGAGGTCCCAAAAAGTCCATGTTGAAAATGGGGTGCAAAAAATGTTGAATAATGGCCAAGATATCAACATAAGTTCAAAACGCCATAGACAACCATTATACAGCTCTTACTGTACCTTGATTCTTCAGTTCGTGGTTCAGCTTTGAAGAGTGCAGTCATGTCTTGGTCAAGAGAAGACTGCAGCCGTCGACCTCCGGAGGTAGGTATGGGGTAAGGGGGGGGTAAAGAGAGGTGAGTGCACAGAGGGAGGACCGGGATGGGGAGGAGGAGATGATGAGGGACTGTTTTCTTTTTTACAGAGAAAAAAAAAAAGACATGTAGGAACTGTTTTTTTTTACAGGTACACATATGTATAGGAACACTGGGGGTGAGCTCCCCAGTTTCCCACAGTACTGTCGACTGGCTCATGTAACTGAGGACAATGAGAGTGGGCTACTCAGTGTTTCACAGAATCGGGGGGTAGTGCCAACATGGGGATTGGGCGCCCCAATATTGGCAAAGGTAAATCAATATTACAGTACACTGGGAGTGGGCTCCCAGTGTACCACAGTGGCAGGGGCAGATGGGGGTAGAGTTCTACTGCTGACATGGGGATTGGGCATCACAATGTTGGCAGAATCACTTTGTAAAAAAAAAAACATTTTGGGACACTGTGAGTGGGCTACCCAGTGTCCCACAATGGCAAGTGTGTGTGTGTGAGGGGGGCCTATTCCTACCACTGACACAGGGATTGAGCACCTCAATGTTGACAGAAACAATTTAATTAAATAACTCATGCCTTGGACCCCTTAGATGCTGTAAAAGGAGAAAAACTCCTTTTATTGGGTAAATACAAACAGGTGTTTACCTAAGCAGGGGCCGAGGAACAGGATCCCAGCATTATTGCAGCCAAAAAATGGCCAGAAAAGATTTTGGTTGTTTGACTGGTCTCAATGTTTTTTTCCCATAGAGGTAGTGCTGCATATTTGTGGCACTTTTCACTAAACAGTGCCACTCTCTGCAAGAAAATTGTAGCACTGTTTCACAAAATATACCACAAATTTGTGGCACAACCAATGGCCAAAATGCAGGAAACATATTTCTGGCTATTATTTTAAAAAAGTAATACCAGGATCATGTTCCACGGATCCCAATTAGATAAATACAATTGTTAGTGTTTATCAAGGGGCAGTATTTTTTGAATTACAGCATTTGTTCCACGTTGCTATCTGAAAACAAGATGGCAGCAACACAAAAGTAAATATCCCATTTGCTGCAGTAAAAGTGCTTTTGCAGAAGTTTTTATGTTGCTTGCACGCATGTGCAAGAAACATAGTGCCATCATCGGAGATTTCGGAGGTGTGTCACCTCTATTCCAATTCAGTCAGTGTGCTGGCGAGGCGGCCTATAGCCAATGCATTTTGGAGCTGTGTGCGCTCCAAAATGCAGTAACGTGATTGAATTGAAAGGGGCTACGCTTCCGTGGCCACCGATAAGAGGCTGCTCGAGCTCCCCCCGCAGCGTCTGACTCCTGCTGCTGTATAACGGACGGGTGCCCAATCCCGTGTCGTGAATCATCCCCTCCCAAGTAGTAATTGCCACGCTGGAAGCCCACCCACGTGGCAAGTATCACTTGCCCGGCGGTGCCCAATCCCCGTCAGTAGGCGCCCCGTTCCTTTGCCGCGCTGAGACCCACCCCAGCATGGCAGCAAATTCCATAGCCAATGGGGTGTAATCCCCGTCGGCTGAACATCCCCCAACGTCCTCGTGCCATGCTGAGGCCCACCCCAGTGTGGCAAAAGGATCCATCGTCTTTTTTTTAAAATACCTGAAAAGAAAACGGTCCTGCGGTCGTCTCCGACTCCCTCCTACAACCCGCACCCACCACTCGCACCCAGCCTCCACCCCCCTCACCCCATATTTACCTCCAGACTCCGGTGCGATGATCTTCGGTGGACCAGGAACACGTCTGCACTCTTCAAAGCCGACCTCGAACTGAGGACTTGAGTAAGCTGTATAATGGGCTACATAGGGGGGTTTCAACTGTTGCATATCTCAGGCATTTTGGAATTTTTGCACCAAATTTTCAACATGGGGTTTTGGGACCCCTTCTCATGAATGATGTCACTGTCATGACGTTATTCAGGCCGAAGGTGATTTTGCGCAGTGACTGCGCAGTGACTCGCAATCACCCTTCAGGTCTGAATACCGCCGCGACAGTGACATCATTCATGGAAAGGTCCGCCATGTTAATTGGCATTCTAAAATGACTTTGTTCTGGCGTCGTTGCACTGTTCCTCCACTCGGGAATTTGTGAATTTTTAATATTTTCCTCCAGATTTTCAAAATTGCCATTTACCACACCTCCTCATGAGCAGTATAGCTGTGTTTTTCATCCTGCCCAAAACATGTTTCCCCCATGTAGCGCACAATGGCGCAGTCGGTGTGTGAACTCAGTGTATGGGACACACTAAGAAAATCACAGTGTCACTGTTCATGAGCAGAGATCTTAAAACGGGAATTTTTAAAATTTGGTGAAAGAATTCCTAAAAATGACTGTTTTACGAGTGTGCGTTGCACAGTTTCCACACACGCTCATAGGTTTGCGAATTTTCAATATTTCCACTCCAGATTTTCAACATCGCCATTTTACCACACCTCCTTATGAGCAGTACAGCTGTCATTTTTCACATCCTGCCCAAAACGTCTTTCCGCCCATGTAGCGCACAATGACACAGTCGGTGTGCAAACTCAATGTATGGGACACATTAACAAAATCACAGTGACACTGTTGATGAGCAGAGGTCTTAAAATGGCTATGTTGAAAATTTGGTGAAAACATTCCTAAAATGACTGTTTCTGATGCTGCATTGCGCCAGTTCCTCTGCGCTAAAAAGTTCGCAAATTTTCAATATTTGCACTCCAATGACTTCCAAATATCTAAACAGCACATAGAAGCAAGCAACATTCGGCATTGACAAATGCTTGTTTAACTTGCCGTATATTTTCTCCCATAGGTTATAATGGGAAACTTATAAGTTTTATAACTTTTGAACGGATTAGTATTTTTTCACCAAACCTTCAAAAGGCACTTCAGTGACCCAGTCCCCATATACTCTGAAAATTTCAGACCAGAAACACAAACCATTTGGCCTATAAAGTCAAGCAAAGAATTTGCAAAAAAGTGAGGATTTTTCACACTTTTTGACACTCCACAGCTCTGCAACCACATATCTGACTGGAGCTAAACTTGACAGATCCAGATTTCTATGGTACCAGACCAAGCATGCAAAATTTCAGGCAAATCAGGCGAACAGTTACAAAGTTCTTAAAGTGCAAAATTTGTAGTTTAACATAGAAGTGGCTGTGCAACCCTAACAACCCTAACTACAGTTAATATCTATATCTATATATCTATATATACATATGCTCTCCTATTCTTTGAAGTTCATCATGTAATGGACCTTACTGTTTATGTTTGTATGCTCTTCTACTTCCCCCATCTCCCAGGGCACATCTGGAATCGAGCAGTAGTCTGCTCAGCATGCCTCCTGGTTAAACACTTAAATAAATAAATAAATGTATATATATATATATATATATATATATATATATATAAATATATATATATATTTTTTCCACACATATATATATATATATATATATATAATAGATAAATCACTCTGAGGTGTGTGGTTGCACTCTGATATTACTGCGCCTAGGTGTGCATTGTATGCAGGGCGCGGGCCAAGCGCATCAACCACCCAAGGCGTGCATATATCGGAGTGCGACCACTCACCTCAGAGTGGTTTATCTATCTTATAACATGTCATAATTGTTTAGGAAGGGGGTAAAAATGCAGGTGTGCAGTGGCGCTGTGATATACGCATGGTCATGTGATGTGTATTATACAATCAGAAGTTTGGATTTGGACCACTCCTTTTTAATCCATTTTATAAATATATATATATATATATATATACACACACACACATATACATACATATATATATATATATCTACACACACACACACGCAATGTATATGTATATATATATATATATATATATATATATATATATATACCGGGCCATCTGTAACCACCCCAGGGCTCATGTGTTGCTTTTGTACTGACTGTCATGTCGCTATGTCTTCTGATACTCCTCTGTATGTAAAAATTATATTAAGCCACTTCTCTGTATGAAAAGATGCATCAGTCACTTCACTGTATGTATAAGCTGTATTACTCACTGTACCTGTATAATACATGTCTGTAACTCTCCCGGGTCGCACCTGAAAATAGGCATATGGATGTGTAGTGTGACTTACCCAGTAAACAAAAGCAAATAAATAAATATATATATATATATATGTATGATACATGATGGGCAGGAGTGGGAAATGAAAAATATTCTCCCTCCTGCAGAGTGAGCTCTGTATTCGCATAAGTGCCAAAGGCATGAGTGAGAATGCACAGCTCATGATGCAGGAGTGAGAATATTTTCCAAATTCCATGATCTGCACATCATGTGTGCAGTTTATACCACTGGGGCGAGAGCTTTAGGAACATTTTTTGTGTTTCTGTGTGTTTCCTGTTCACTCTGTGTGTGGTGTGTGTGTGTGTGTGTGTGTGTGTGTGTGTGTTCTGAATGGACTGGGAGTGAGAAACACGGGTGAGTGTGTTTTGCAAAGCTAACTGAGTGATTCAGAGGCTCACTAAGAAAGATAAACTGCTGCAAGTAGCACTGATAAAGACATACTGCTTTGTAAAAGTTTCATTTAGAATTCAGGTTGTTTTGAGGCCGCGATCAGCACAGTAATGGGCTAGGAGTGTTAGAAACTCAGTGGGATACAGGTGAGAGTGTTCTGCAAAGCTAATTGAGTAAGTTGCAGCTTTAGTGAGAAAGAGAAACTGTTTTCTGAAGCGGTTTCCTTTAGAATGCAATCTGCAGTGCAGATATTCTCACTCTGGTGACATCAGCAGAGTGAGGATAAATAAGATATTCTCACTCTGGTGATGTCATCAGGATTTATCCTCACTCCAGAGAAAATAACACAGGTTATTCCACTGAGAAAGCTCTCACCCCCATGGTATAAAGTACAGCTACGTAAGAACTTACCGTAACAGTAGATCTTCGAGAACAGCTCTTGCAGCAGCTAACACCATTAGGACTGAAGCCGGCAGGTGGCAGGACCCCACGGAATTCTTCTAGCTAGCTAACTTCAGTGGGGACCACCCCCGGCGTCAGTCCACCTCCGACGTCAGTGGTACATAATAGGCGGTCCCGCCAATTCCTAGTTCTTCGCATGGAGACTTCCGCCACGACGACATCAGAATGGGAGACCGAGGATCCACCATCAGAAGACAAAAGGCGTAAGCCCCTGCTCAAAACTCGATAAGCCATGCCTCCTCCAAGGGGAAGGTGGGCGGGAAGGTACCTGCTGCAAGAGCTGTTCTCGAGATCTACTGTTACAGTGAGAAGTTCTTACGTAACTACTATCTTACTGAGATCAGCTCTGCAGCAGGTAACACCATTAGGACTGATTTCAGCAATAACGCTTGTAAGCATTCTGGGAGGAGGAAACTAAGAAAATCCATCCAAGTCCTGACTCTAGGACAGGAGACCCTGTAGCACAGCCAGGCCCGAAACGGCTCTTACCGCCGTGAAGCAATGTCCAGGCTGTAATGCCTGATAAAAGTATGCACAGAGCTCCAAGTGGCAGCAGCACAAATGGCAGAGGAGGAGACGTTGCGAAGTGCTGCAAAGGAGGTAGCCACCCCCTAGTGGAATGACCCCGGACTGTACCCGGGAGGGGCTTCTGCTTAGCATCATAGCAGTATGATATACACTGGACAAGCCAGCTAGAAAGGGACTGCTTCGATACTGGTTGGCCCATCATCCTCTTAGCGAAGGAAATGAAGAGTTGCTCTGACTTGCGAAGCTGTTTAGTCCTGCTCAGTTAATACCTAAGACAGCGGTGAACATCCAGGGTGTGGAGCAGCGCTTCTCCTCTATTAGCATATTTAAGGAAATATACAGGCAGGTCAATGTCCTGATTGAGAGTGAGTGCAGAGACCACCTTAGGCAAGAACTTAGGATTCATCCTCAGGGACACTCTGTCCTGGTGGAAAATCAAATAAGTTTCCTTACACATGAGAGCATGAAGCTCAGAAATTCTCCTTGCTGACATAACAGCAACTAAAAATAACGTTTTCCATGACAGAAAACGCAGCTCGTAATCCGCGGCAGGTTCAAAAGGGGGAAGCGTGAGTTGTTCCAGGACAAAGAGTAAATCCCATGGAGGAACAGGGTCCTTAATGGGTGGCCTAAGGTGTAACACCCCTCTCAGAAAATCTTGAGACGCATCAAGTTGCGCCACTGTGCGCTGTCCCACCGGGAAGTGGTAAGCAAAAATAGCGCAGAGGTGCACCTTAATAGAGGAGTAGGCAAGACCCTAATGGAAAAGGGAGAGCAGGTATTCTAGCACCGCTTTCACCAGGCAACCTAAAGGGGAAAAGCCGCGTGCTTGCGACCACAGACAAAAACGGCGCCATTTCATGGCATGCATCGCATGCGTTGCGGCTTTCTGGCCGCAGGAAAGGACTTCCGCCACCTCTTGCAAGACCCTGTGTCTAAAATGGCTATGTCTCTAGGAGCCAAGCATGCAGGTTCAGTGAGCATAAGTCTGGGTGGACTAGAGAACCTTCCTCCTGAGACAAGAGATGGGAGCTGAAAGGCAACGGAATTGGAGGTTCCCGGGACAGCTACGTTAGCAAGGGGAACCAGATCTGTCTGGGCCAGAATGGGGCTACCAGGATCATTGTTGCATGCTTCCTGCGCAGTTTGAGAAGAACTCTCTGGATCAACTGGAAGG
Source organism: Neoceratodus forsteri (assembly GCA_016271365.2). NCBI lineage: Eukaryota > Metazoa > Chordata > Ceratodontiformes > Ceratodontidae > Neoceratodus > Neoceratodus forsteri. Next base: position 42,910,263 of record CM057456.1, on the reverse strand, counting down.
GAGGGAAAGCGTAGAGGAATCTGTCCGCCCAGGAGAGGGACAACGTGTCTCACCAGAAAACACCAGGCCCTGGATCTAGCGAGCAAAAATTGGGAAGTTTTGCGTTGGATGGGGAAGTGAATAAGTCCAGTTCTGGAGTGCCCCATCGAAGAAACAGATCCTCTGCGACCCCTTGAAGAAGTTCCCACTCGTGGACTCTGGCCTGGGAGCGACTCAGGCCGTCTGCGATTGTGTTGTCCACTCCGGGAACATGAACTGCAATCAGGTTCATGCCGTGTCGAATTACCCAATCCCACACTCTCATGGCTTCCCTGCAAAGGGGGTAAGAGTGTGCGCCTCCTTGTTTGTTGAGGTAATACATCACCGCCGTGTTGTCTGTCTGAAGCAGAAGAGTGCATGACAGGATTTCTGACTGAAAGGCCTGCAGGGCGTAGAGGACTGCCCTCATCTCCAGCACGCTGATGTGGAGGTGGGCTTCCTGAGGGGTCCATGTTCCCTGGGACTTCACCCCGTTCAAGTGCGCTCCCCACCCTAGCCCTGAGGCATCTGTGGAGAGGATTATCTCCGGGGACAGCACTGTAAACGGGACACCTACAGAAAGTGTCCCTGGGTCTAGCCACCATTGCCAGTCTCGAATCACGGCATTTGTGATTCTGACCAGATGCTGCATGGGGTCTTGCCTTTGGTCCCACTGCACCTTGAGCATCGACTGAGTTACCCGCATGTGGAGCCTTGCCAAAGGGATGGTCAGAATGACCGCAGCCATGTGTCCGAGCAGATGAAGGACCAGCCTGGCAGGGACAGTCTTCTTCGCCGAGAGATCCCTGATGAGGGATCTGTTGCGTTCCGCTCTGTCGTCTGGGAGAAATGCTTTCCCCTGAACGGTGTCCAGAACTGCGCCTATGAACTGCAGCTTCTGTGATGGTACGAGGAGAGACTTCTCGTAGTTGATTATAATGCCCAGAGACTGGAACAAGTCCTGAGTGCTCTGAATAGCCAGCAACAATGCCTCTCTGGAGGCGGCCATGAGAAGCCAATCATCCAAGTACGGGAACACATAGTGGCCCTGTCTCCTTAAGGACACTGCCACGACTGCCATGTTTTGGTAAAGACCCTGGGGGCCGATGACAGTCCGAACGGAAGGGCCTGGAACTGAAAATGGTAGCCGAGGAACTCAAAGCACAGGAACCTCCTGTGCGCTTGAGCCACAGGGATGTGCAGGTAGGCGTCCTGCATGTCTAGGGATGCTAAAAAGGCGTCCTGCTTCAGCATGGGGATGAGGCCTGGAAGGATCACCATGCGAAATCGTTTGTAGGCGACTGACGTATTTAGGTCGCTGAGGTCCAAGATTGGACGGAGGTCCCCTGTTTTCTTGGGAGCCAAAAAGAAGTGGGAATAGTATCCGGAATCTATCTGGTTCTCTGGAACATACTCCACCGCTCCCTTCTGTAGGAGCGTGAGTATTTCTTGCCTGATAAGCAATTTGTGCTGACCCGAGTAACGGGAGAGCAGAGGAGACCGCGAGGGTGGATTGTCTGCGTATTCTATGAAGTGGCCTTTTTCGACCAACTGAAGAACCCACCTGTTGGTGGTTATGGACTGCCATCCTGGCAGGTAATTCACAATACGACCCCCGACCTTGATGTCCCGTTGATCCTGAGGGGCGGGGGCCGGGAAGGAGTCAGGCTGTGGTGGCGGAGGGAGCCGCGGGCTGAGCCAGCTTAGCTGGGCGCTGACTTCTGCCCACGGGCTGTCTTCCCTGGGCTCTGCGGGAACCAGAGCCCCTCTGTTGTGGACCAGTGCGGGACTGTTGTCTCTGTGTCTGTCCATGAAAACGGCTTTGGTTCCATGAAAGGAACTAAGCTTTGGTCGGTACATTGCCTTGACTGACCTCACCACCTTCCCGGCCTCTTGGAGCTTGGTGAGAACCTTTTCAGAGGGTGCACCAAAGAGAACTTCTCCTTCGAAAGAGGCGTCCATGATGTTTTTCTGGACGTCCAGGGTAAATCCGGAGACACAAAGCCATGAGTGTCTCCGGAGGCATACGCCTGAAGCTGCCGCTCTGGCCGAGGAGTCCGCGGAATCATATGTGGCTCACAGCACCTGGGTTCCCACATCCGAACCCGTGCGGAGGAGCTGCAACATCTCCTCCTTCTGCTCAACTTCTGGCAATTTCTCCGCCAGATCCAGTCCCTGTTCCCACAAAGCATTTTGGAACTGCACCATGTGGGTCAAGTAGTTCAGGGATCTGATGGCACAGGTAGCGGAAGCATACGTGCGCCTGCCCATGGCATCCAGCTGTTTGGACTCTGGGTCCGGTAGCAGGGTGCTCAAATGTTGCGATCTCTGGGACCAGTCATGAGAGGCTGTTATGACCAGAGAGTCGGCCAGAGGATGTTGAGCCAAGTACTGGTCCTTCTTAGGAGCCTTGTACAGGTGGTCAGCTTTCTTCGGCATGGACGGGAGCTAGTGTGGACACTTCCATGCTGCCTTGGTGATGTCCACAAAAGTGTCCACCAAGGGTGGTACCACCACAGGCTTGGGATCCTTCTGCCGAAGATATCTAGCAAGGCGTAGTCTCTCGGGGTCTAACTCTTCTGCATCCCAGCCCATGTTCTCTTGGATATGTCTCATGATTTCCGAGAACGATGGGTTATCCAGAGGAGATCTAGGAAGCTCACGTGGGTCCAGAGAGGGGAGCAGAAGGAGAGAGAGGGATCTGGATCCTACCGAGGACTCCGATCCTGTATCCTCCGTCGAAGGCGAATGGCGGCGTCTTCTGGGTCTCTTAGGACTGGGTGACCCTGAAGAGGATCTGGATGGAGGTCTCCTTTTATCTGGTCTTCCCCTTGGAGGTTCCGTAGGCTCCTGGAGGAGAGGTACTCGGCCTGCTGCCCCGGATGGAGAAGGGGGCGCAGGTGTAGGAGGAGAAGGAGGTAGAGGAGGTGGTGTGGGAACCACGTCCTTTTTAATGGTATCCCACCAGTAGGTAAAGAGCTCCTTCACCTCAGAAAAGGAAAGGCCTGATGACGGACCGGGCACCGGTGGCTGGTCATCGGGTTCCGGCATCGGCTCCTCAGGGGCCTCAGGTTGCGGGGAGGGTTCCCTGGGAGGCTCAACAGGACTGGGTTCACCCATCTGGTCCTCGGGCTGCATCAATTCCTCCTCCATGATAGTCTCCTGACCGACGTCGGTAGGAGGCATCGGGGTCCTCTTCTCGACTCGTGCGGACATCGGCCCTCCTGCCGATGACTGAGAGGGCGAAGGCCTGACCAGCGATGGGCGTCTGGTGGTCAACAGCTCCTGGGACCTGTGATGAGTGGCCAACGTCGGACGGGCCGACGTCGAGTCCGATGGCTTCTTAAGCGAGGTAAGCTCCTTGGTCTTCTGCTGGGGAGGAGGAGGCAGACCTGACGTCGGGTTCGGAATGGAGGGAACCCAACTTGTGGTGATGATGATGGTCCCCAGACCTAACCAGGGCTTTGGAAGAAGAGGACGAAGAGGGCCTGGAGGTCTTGGCCTGTGAGGAGGAAGAGGAACCCAAAGGTTTCTTCATCGCAGTGGAGGGAGGCTGAGAACGGGCCCGGGAAGGTGAACGGTCAGACCGGGAGCCGGAACTACGGGAGTCGGAGGCCCTAGACGGGAACTGGACGGAGCCTTCTCCCTGTGCTTCTCAGAATGTTTCCGGGCTTTCTCAGCAGAACTCCCCTTGGAGGTGTCCATGGCCTTAACTCTCTCCTCGAGCAGGAACGCCTGCAAAGCCTTCTGGTGACAGATCCGGGTCCGGCTGTTGAACCCTTGGCAAAAAATACAGGACTGGGCATCGTGGTCTGGGCCTAGGCACCGGACGCAGGCTGAATGCGGATCCTTGAACGGGATTTGCTTCCCACAGGCGCACTTCGAGGGATGGCCTTCAGCGGAGGTTGGAGAGGACATCAGACAGCAACTGAGCCGAAAAAAAGAACTTTTCGAAGGAAGAACTTAACCATGCGTCACGGCGCTAGAAATGATCCGAAGAAGGGTTGAAGGACATGCAAGTCGTGGCGGGAAAGGACTGAAGAATCTGGCGGGACCACCCTTATGTACTACATGCTCCGACGGAGGCGGACCGACGTCGGGGTGGTCCCCGCTGAAGTTAGCTAGCTAGAAGAATTCCATGGGGTCCTGCCGCCTGCCGGCTTCAGTCCTAATGGTGTTACCTGCTGCAAGAGCTGTATCTTTAGTTTAGTTTAGTTTATTAGTCTAGGAATTAATACCTTTGAGCCAGGGCTCTTTTACAAGGTTCCATGTCACAAAGAACATTTAACAAAGCACGATACACATTACAGGTAAAACCAGACAGGAAAGTTACATCATAAATTTGCTATTAATAGTTTAAGGCAGTAACGTTTTTAAGTTTCATAGAAAAACAAGCTATAACAGGTTCAAGCAAGTAGACAATTTCGAGGTTAAGGAAACTTCCAGTGAGAGGGTGATCATTAGGCGCCAAAAGGAGGCTAGAGAGGAGGGAAAGGTGGTGAGCTGGACAGTAAGTGAGAGGGGACAGGAAAAAAAGAGGGAGAGTGAGTTTGGGTGGGAGACAGGAAGTAGTAGAGGTATCTAGAAGTAAGATCTATATATATATATATATATTCATTGCAAAAAACTTTGTTAACACACCATTTAGGGTTATGACAAAAGTAGGGAAATGTGATTTTAGGGTTTCCAAGCCTAACACCCCCCTCTCACACACACACACACACAAACACATATGCCTGAAGCACATTGGGGGTGGAGTCTTCCTTGGGGTTGTCAACCCTAAAGCTCTCACTCCATTGTATACACTCCTGGAGCATATGCACCTGTGTCCATCACATCTGACCTTTCTTGCTACCATAGTGGGATGAGATTCAGGGTTGACAACCCTAGGAAGACTCCACCCTGATTTTCTTCAGGTGTAGGGGGTTAGTATTTAGTATCGTATTTAATTTCAAAGCCACTACAAGTTTGTTTCTATACAGTTTACTCCTCCCCTGTCCTCTACTATGCACTTGATCACAAAGAACAAAATACCCTCAGGACTGCTGACCCAAGTTGCCCAATGTACAGATTCCTCTTGTCAGTGCAAGGCAAAGACCAAGGAATAACTGTACTCTTCAAGTCATATGACCCTTTTTCACTGATATGATGGGCCTCACTTAGTACAGGGTCTCAGCGGTGGTCTTGGATCATCCATTACTTTATCCTCTGTATGTATTTTTAGTTATTATTGGTTACCTGTATTTATTGATTGTATGTTTCTTTCCTCTGTAACTCCACCCAACCACCCCCAGTCACACCTGGAAATGTGCTTCCACTTAGTGTGCCTCTCCCAGCCACAAATGTTCAAATAATTAAAGTAAATTGTTACCTCTTCCCATGCACAAAACAGAATCACAGATAGAGTTTAAATATTTAATATTTACAAAATGTATACATCTGACTATAAAGCATGAACAGTGTAAGTAAGTGCTCACAAGACTAAGATAAGAATATCAATTAGTATACCAGAAAAGATAAAATAAAGGAAACTGTACATAAATAGTATGTAATAAAAGAAAAAAAAAACTGAAAATTAAATCAAGTTTTACGTCCTTTACTTACATTTGCAGAAACAGTTCAAGAGCAGATTGGATGAGTAATGTATAACAAATAAAGTATTTGGTTATTCACTTTGAGTAAAGGGTGAGCTATAAATGGGCACATGGCTGATTTAGTTTATATGCAACTATGAATCCTATGAAACAGTACCCAGCTGATAAACCAGAAATACATTCCTTATTGTCTCTGTATTAGGTATGTCAACTATAACAGCTGTTGGCTCCCTGAGTGAGAAAATGTCTGTATATATAACATCATCAAAACAATTGCTGCTCTGACTTCATTGTGCTTAGTGTAACAATTACATGAGCAATGAACAAGCACAGGCGCAAGTTCAATGGGAAAAGTAGAAGCCAAGTTAGCTCAAAAAAATAACAATTTTATTAATACATGCTGATACAATGGCACTGGCAATACCTCCACTGGCCCTCAGCATTTTGCTGGAAGCAAAATGGTTACTCATTTGTGTGGACTGTGCTCAGTAAAACCAGTGGTAATGTCAACAAAAAGAATCAGCACCAGACCTTCATATGCTGCAAAATACTTCATGAAAAGTGAAAAGTGTTAGCTGATGTTCTTTCTGTTCTGCAGTGTTTCATCACCTGTAAATGTCTTGTATTCCTTGCTGACTTGGAACCTTTGTAAACAAGCCCCCAGCTCAAAGGTATTAATCCAAATTTGAAATAAATAAATAGAAAATACAGATAACGACACCCCAGGCATGGCAAGTAAGTAGAATAGACTCACACTGCAAAACCATGACTGGTTTTGCACCACCTGCTTCCTCGAGAGCCCCAAACAACAATTTTTGAGGGATAATGATTTGCTAATGGTACCACTTTGCAGCACACACCAGGTAAGAGCATGTTGCAGGTTAGGGCTGTACCACTCCAGAACATTAACAATTTGTAGTTTCCCACTCCATTTAAAAATGCGATCACAGAAGGAGGCAGCAATAACAGTGTTGCAATCTAGAAACCTAGACAATGTCAGCAGAAAAAAGACAATTGATCCATCCAGTCTGCCTAGTTTTTCCCTCCTCTACCCCAGATGGGTTTTTTACCCTCACCTCCTTGCTTCCTGCCTTACTACCACCCCATGAATAACTATTAAATCCTTTACCGTCCCAGCACTGCTTGAACCCATTAATGGTTTTTGACCTCACCACCTCTGCCTATAGGTTGTTCCATGACTCTCTCTCTCTCTGCAACGTAAAACTTCAGCACATCCCTCCCATATCTCCCCCAAATAGTTAATATTTATGTTCCCTTGTTTAAATCCCCCGTTCATGGTAACTAATTCCTTGCAGTTTACTTTACTTATTCCTCCCTGGAACTTCAAGGTCTCTCATGTCACACTTCTCCTTTCATGCCTCCAGTGAGTACATGTTTAGTGCCCTAAGTTAATATTCATAGGATATGCGCTGTCGGCCTTGAATCATTTTCGTTACTCTATGCTTCAATGCCTACAGCCTGCCTCTTTCTTTTCTCAGGTGAGGACTCCAGAAGTAAGCACAGAATTCCAGATTAGGTCTCACCAGTGATCTATAGAGAGGTAGCATTACCTTTTTCCTCCTGTCATTGAAACCCCTTCCAGTACACCCCTGCATTCTGGTTGCCTTGCTGTAGGTCTTGTTCATTTAGCTAATTAGTTTTAGGTAATCACTTATGATGACCTTCAGGTGGAAATGTGCAACGTTGGCAAACTTCGCTCCGCAAAAAATTCGGGGAGTGTGCCACATTTTCAAAGTGCCAACTTCGGGAAGTTTTTGATAAGTGAAGAGGCACTTTTTCAGGTGAAGTTAAGGCAAAATTGTAACTTCACATTAATGTCCTCTTAATTTCACCTCAAAGGTCCAATTTCCCAAAGGAAACTCATTGCAAAGTGGTAGTAGTGGAAGTGGGCAGATTCATAGGGTTAATCAGGAAGGCGAATTTCGCAACTTCACTGGAACTTCGCAACATCTCTAGCCCCAGGTCAATAAAGACTTTAAGTGCAAACTAAACCACATAAATATATTAGAAACATAGACTTTGATGGCAGGTAAGGACCGCTTGGTCCACCTAGTCTGCCCACTCCCTATGTATTGGATAAGCTGCTGATTCTAGTTAACCAACAGCCTACATGCTCCTACCATTCACTATAATTGCCTTATGTTGGTTCCATGGATTCTTGAATTCCCCAACTGTTTTTGACCCCACAATCTCCTCAGGAAGGTGGTTCCATGCATCCACCACCCTCTCTGTGAAAAAATTGTTTCTGACATTGCCCATGAGCTGTTTCCCCTCTATCTTCAAACTGTGCCCCCTTGTTCTTGCACATCTCTTTCTCTCAAAGATACTTCTGATTTGGACTTTGTTGATTCCCTTGAGGTACTTGAATGTTTCTATCATGTCCCCCCTCTCCCTCCTTTCCTCGAGGGTATACTTATTAAGCTCTTTCAGTTTCTCCTCATATGGCTTCTTTTGCAGACCCTGCACCATTTTAGTTGCCCTCCTCTGGACCACCTCCATCCTGTCTATGTCCTTATGGAGATGGGGTCTCCAGAACTGCACATAGTACTCTAAATGGGATCTCACCAACTGTCTGTACAGAGGGATAACAACTTCTTGTTTTCTACTGGTGATGCCTCTCCCTATGCATCCCAGTATCCCTCCAGCCCTCATCATTGCCTTTTCACATTGTTTGCCTACCTTAAGGTCATCTGATATGACTACCCAGAGGTCCCGTTTCATTTTTGTTGTTAGTGCGCCCATTGTGTACTCTTCCCCTAGGTTTTTATTTCCCAGTGCATTACTTTGCACTTTTGGCGTGCATCTAAGCTGCCATATTTTGACCATTTCTCCAACCTTGCCAAGTCCTTTCTCATCCTTTTCACCCCCCCCTTGTGTATCAGCCCTGTTGCAGATTTTTGTATCATCTGCAAAGGGGCAAACTTTTCCTACCAGCCCCTCTTTAATGTCTCCTATAAAGACATTAAAATGGACTGGTATCAGTACTGAACCCTGTGGTCCCACGCTAGTAACCACCCTTTCTTCAGAGTGTACTCCATTTACTATTACCCTCTGCATCCTGTTGTTCAGCCAATTTGTTACCCAGGTTATCACCCTGGGACCCACTCCCAGGGTGGGTAACTTGCTTATTAATCTTTTGTGTGGGACTGTGTCAAATGCCTTGCTAAAGTCTAGGTAGGCAATATCTACAGCCCCTCCCTGGTCTACTACTTTGGTCACCCAGTCAAAGAAATCTATTAGATTCATCTGACATGATCTTCCCGCTGTGAATCCATGCTGCCTCGAGTCCTGTGCCCCACTAGCCTCTAGGTACTCAACACTTCTCTCTTTCAGAAGTGATTCCATCATTTTCCCTAACACTGAGGTTAAACTAACAGGTCTGTAGTTCCCTACCTCTGCCTTGCTCCCACTTTTGTGAAGAGGGATCACATCTGCCCTCCTCCAATCCTTAGGTACCACACCATCTTCCCACGATTTGTTAACAAGGGTAGTCAGTGATGAGTATCGGGTCATAATGTCGCATGCATAATAGCGTACAACATTATGGCGAACCCGGACCTATGTGTTCTCCGAGTTGGACCCCACATGGAGTTGAGAATCTTTAGTGGGGGATTCCGGGGGGTGCCCCCCACAGAACAAATACTGCCAGAAATCGCACAATGTGATTGTGCCACACAGCATTCTGCCGTGCAACATAATGGCCCCGTGCCATCAGTGATGTCACTAGGTCTCTCCTTAATTCTTTTAGAATTCTGGGGTGAACCCCATCAGGCCCCATTGCTTTGTCCACCCTGAGTTTTAGGAGTTCTCTCAGGACCCTTTCTTCTGTGAATGAACTATTATTGACCCCCCTGTCCAGAGTGCTTCTATTGCTTGGTTTAAGTACCTCCCCCTCATCTTCTTTTGTGAATACTGAGCAAAAATACTCTTTCAGTATCTCTGCTTTTCCACTGTCATGCTCTGCCCACCTCCCCTTCCCTTTATTAAGTCTCATTATCCCTTCCTTGGTCTTCCTTCATTCCCTGATGTACCTATAAAAGGTTTTATCCCCCTTCTTAACAGAGCTGGCTATCTTTTCCTCATTTTGAACCTTCGCTATTCTGACTGTCTTCCCTGCTTCCTGCTTTAACTGATACAGTTCTCTTTCCTGCTCATTCTGCTATTCCTTATACTTCCTGAATACTATTTTTTCCTCCCTAACCTTTCCCACCACCTCTTTTGAGAATCATAGTAGTTTTTTGACTTAATTCTGCATCAAAATCTAAACAAATATGTAGTATGGAAACTAAAAGCACACAGATAGAGTCCATAAATAAATGGATAAAAACGCAATTCAGATAAAGAGAAGCCTTCCAAGGTATATCATTAGTACTGGGTGGAAACTGTGAATTCTGAATTTACAAAAATTTCATTAAAATGTTCATTTTATGGAATTTTCTGAAACTCTGACTTTGCAAAATCTGAATCCTCTCTACGTGTTTGGTGAATTTTTACCCCATTCTGTGGAATTTTCTAGCTGAATTGAGCAATGATGCACATGAACTTCAGAATGACAGTTCTGTGGAATTCCATTCCATAGTTTAATACATCAGTCCACAATACATACAACTATTCTGCAGTTCAGTGACCAGTTCTGCGGAGTTCCTTTCCACAGTTTAATACATTATTCTGCAAATAGAAACATAGAAACATAGAAGTTGACGGCAGATAAGGACCGCAAGGCCCATCCAGTCTGCCCATTTCTTTTTTCTACCTTATAAATGTGCCATCGGCCTTTGCTCTGTCAGTGGCTTATCTATTCATACTCATTTGTATTGCTCCCTTATGCCTATCCCATGCCTTTTTGAAGCCCTGCACTGTATTCATAGCTACCACTTCTTGAGGTAGGCCATTCCATGCATCCACCACCCTTTCTGTGAAAAGATTTCCTCACATTCCCCTTAATTGGCCCCTCTAATCTCATGCTGTGTCCTCTTGTCCTGCCATTTTTCTTATATTTAAACATGTTAGACTCTTTCACCTTGTTAATGCCCTTAAAGGTGTTTGAATGCCTCGATCATATCCCTCTCTCCCTCCTTTGCTCAAGGGTATACATATTGAGCTCTGTTAATCTGTCCTCATATGTCTTCTGATGCAGACCCTGCACCATTTTAGTTGCCCTTCTCTGGACTGCCTCAATTTGGTTAATGTCCTTGTGAAGGTGTGGCCTCCAATACTGCATGCAGTACTCCAGATGGGGCCTAACCAGTGTCTTGTAAAGAGAGATTATTATCTCCCTCTTACGACTTGTGATACCCCTACTAATATACCCTAACACCCCCCTAGCCTTACCTACTGCTTTAGAGGTCTGCTTGGATAATTTCAGGTCATCGGTGATGATGATGCCCAAGTCTCTTTCTTCCTTTGTGACTGCTGTAGCTCCTCCCAGTCTATAGGTGGCTTCACAGTTTCTCTTCCCTATGTGCATGATCTTGCACTTCTTTGCAGTAAATTCCAGTTGCCTCTTCTCTGACCATTTTGCTAGTTTATCCAGATCTCTTCTCATTCTGCCCACCCATCTGGATCATCTACTCTGTTGCAGATTTTGGTGTCATCTGCAAACAGACAAGCCTTACCCTCTAGTCCATCTGCAAGGTCACTAATGAAGATGTTGAAGAACTGGCCCCAGGACTGATCCCTGAGGTACCCCACTTGTGACTTGCATCTCTTCTGACTGTATTCCATTTACCACCACTCTCTGTTTTCTGCCCATCAACCAGCTTGCCACCCAGTTGACCAACTTCTGACCACCCAGGCCTACCCAGCTTATTTATCAATCTTCTATGTGGAACAGTGTCAAAGCTTTGCTGAAGTCAAGGTAGGCGACATCAACTGCTCCCCTTGGTCCACCACTCTGTTACCCAGTCAAAGAAATCTATGAGATTAGTTTGACAGGACCTTCCTTTGTAAACCCATGCTGTCTTGGATCCTGTGCCCTATGGATTCCAGGTGTTGCACTATCCTTTCCTAAGGAGTGCCTCCATAATCTTGCCCACTACTGAGGTAAGACTGACTGGTCTGTAGTTCCCTGCCTCCTCCTGCTACCACTCTTGTGGAGCGGGATCACATGAGCCTTCTCCAGTCTTCTGGGACCTCTCCTGTGCTCAGAGACTCACTAAACAGTTCTGCTCATGGCTCTGCTAGTTCCACCTTTAGCTCCTAAGTACCCTGGGATGTATGCCATCAGGTCCCATTGCCTTATCCACCCTGAGCTTGTAAGCTCTTTTAGGACCCTTTCTTTTGTGAAGGAGTAGTGCTCACCTCCCTCCCTCTGTGTCCATGGTGCTGAGCTGTGGGCCCTGCCTACCTTCTCTTCAGTAAATACTGAGCAAAGTATCTATTTAGGATAGATGCTTTTATAGGTCCTCCTCTCACATGCTCCCTTTTCTCCATTAAGCTTAGCAATACCCCTCTGGACTTTCTCCTTTCACTAATGTATCTATAGAAAGTCTTGTCACCTTCTTTACTTTCGTGCTAGTGTTTCCTCAGTTTGGGACTTTGCCTGCCTTACTGCATTCCCTGCTTCCCTTAGGGAAGTTTGGTATGCCTCCCTATCTTCATCCCGCTGTGTTCCTTATATTTCCTGAAGGCCAGACTTTTGGCTCTGACCTTTCTGCTACTGTATTTGAGAACCAAAGTGGTTTCCTTCTTCTTTGCACTTCCTTTTCTGTCTAACACAATGGGATGTTGCTTCAAGTATTGCATCCTTAATGCTTGCCCACTTTGCCTGTACCCCCTCACCTGTGTTTCTTTTTGCCAGGGCTAGCTTAACTCTGTTGGCCATCTTATCAAAGTCAGCTCCTCTGAAGTCCCATATTTTTGACTTGGAATGGGATGATTTAGATGTAGTAGCCAAATTGAACCATACCATGTGATGGTCACTGGCCCCTAGGTGACCTTCTACCTGGAGATCTGTGATCCTTCCCTGTTAGTCAGTACTAGATCTGGATAGCCCTGTCTCTTGTGGGTTGTTGTACCAGTTGTTTGAGGCCCTCCGTGCAGGAATCCACTATGTGTCTAGTTCTGGCAGATGTTCCTGCTGGTATTGACCAATCTGTATCCGGCATGTTGAAGTCTCCCATTATCAGAACCTCCCCTTTAGCTGTCATGTTTTGTATATCTTCTAACAGTAATGTGTCTATGTCCTCCCCCTAGTCTGGGGGCCTGTAGGCAACCCCAGTTCTTATGGCTGTCCCATTTCCTGTTTACAGGGTGACTCACAGTTCTTCTGGCTCCTTATGTGTATTCTGAATTTCTGTAGCTTTGATATTTCATTGACATACAGGCCACCCCCTTTTGCACCTCGGTCTCTTCTGAACAGTACACAGCCAGGTACTGAAGTCTCCTAAGTGTGGTTACTGGTAAACCACATCTCATTAATTGCTACTATGTCCAGTTTAGCCTCTGACATTATTGCCTGCAGGTCTGAGATCTTATTTCCCAGGCTGTGAGCATCTGTGTACAAGTTTTCCATTGGCCAGATTTTGGTGTGTTGGTTGTTGGGTGAGGTTTGGCATTACCCTGTCGTCGTATGGGGAGACAAACCTTTTTCTACTCTGTGATGCAAATGAACTGCAAACATGCTGAATCCCTGTTTGACCACTCAGCTGAGGGGGGGGGTGTTCTTCCCATTCGACGATGGGGTGCTGCACCCTCTCCCCATTTGCTAGTTTAAATATTCTGCAAAGACGCTCAAACTTCTGCCCCATTGCACTGACTCCTCCTTAGTCAGATGCAGTCCATCAAATTTAAAGAACTTTGGCTTCCAGGAACTGTTGCCAGTTTCACAAATCTGTGTCCCTTTTCCTGGCACCAGCCCTTGAGCCACGTGTTTAGCTCCCCTATCTCTCCTTCTCTGACCTTCCGTCCATCTTCCCCCCTCTCCCAGACTGGCAGGATCTCAGAGAAGGAGATGCCAGACAAAATGGATGATAGTTTGTCACCCAGCCTGGTCAGGTGTTCCTTGGTCTCCACAACTGACCGGCTGGCTAGATCATTAGTCCCTATGTGTACTAGGGCATCAATGTTTTCTCCTGCTTTGTGAACAATTTTAGCAATGCGGTCAGTGTCTCTCCATGCTGATGTACCTGGGAGACATCTGACCATTACCCCTGGCTGGAGATGGGTATCAACTCCCCGAATCATGGAGTCTCCTATGATCAGAAGCTTTTGGATTTCCTTTTTGCTTTTTTTGTTTTGGTTCCTGATTTGGATGAGTTTTGTTGTGCCAGCTCCTGTGCTGCAGTGTCCTGCTCTGCAGTGTCTTCTGCCTCTTTGTTTGATTTCAGAGATAGAGGCAGATACCTGTTTGTAGTGTTTATATGGTTTTTGGAAGTAATATGTTGGAGAGCAGAGAGTGATGGGGCACCATTTGCCTTCTAACCACCTGCCAACCTCCTGGTCCAACTACCCTCTGTGGTCGAGGTTTTCTGTTGGATGCTGGGGAAATGGCAGGTGGTTCTTATAATGTATTTCCTCTTGAATATGAAATATGAGGCGTGCAATCTCTGCCCATGCTGCCCAGAGCTGAGCCCTAAGATCTCCAATGGCTCAGCATGTAGGACAGTGTCCTAAATCCTGTAAGACTGTCCTTCTGAAAATTGTTCCACAGTACCTGAAGTTAATAATATCCATTCCAGATAAGATGCTGGGTTTATAACCTAGTCAGAGTAATTAGAAGGAAAAAAATGCAAATAATGGTTTGATTGTGTTTTGTTTTTGTTTAACTTGTTATAATAAGTTAAATTACTAGTGCCCCTGTAAATGAGCTCACCTTGTGGATGCCCACTGATCCGCCCCTTCCTGCTCTTCCACAGGAAATGTCACAACTGTGGTACCCTATAAAAGGAGTGTAGTGGGAGGTTAGGATGGGTGGGTGGTCAGTCTCTTCCTCTGCCGAAAAGAAGAACCACGGACGAAAGAACAAGGAGGTAAGAGCAGAAACAATCAGTCAACAACAAATGCAGTAACCCTGAAAGCTTATCCTAATGTTAGATAAAACTGTAAAATCTGTAAAGCACCACCTGTAATAATTTCAGAGAAGATATATGCTGTAAGAAACACTTTGCTACAGAGAAAAATAAAGCAATGAAATGTTAGCAACAAACAGTAGCAATCCCTGTGAGTAAAAAATAAAAACAACACCACACAGTAAATCTGCTTAGCCAAAAGAAGTCTTAATACTTTCCTCTTGCTCTGGTAAGGTTCTCTACTCTGCCTTTTGAGCAGTCTTGGAAGGAAAGAGCTCAGGTCAATGAAACATTAATTCCACTGTTCTAAGTTGGAATTTCACAAAAGCTGCCAAAATGAGTTTCAAAATTTTGCAGAAAAGAAATCCCAACTTTAGTAGTAATTCCGCTGGAGGGATTTTATTTTTGCACTGCATTATACAGCATGCTTGGCACACAGGCTTAGGACAAGTTGGCAAAGATATGGACGTCCCAAGTTGCAAAAATACCTGCAAAACAAAGTATACAATATAGGGGATTGTGTATGAGTGATCATTCGTAGCAATGCTATTTTTCGATCAATACATTTCTGTGGCAACAAGAGACCTTGAGAGTGCAGCTCAAGAGGTCTGGCTGCCACGGAAATATCAAGATTTAAAAATAGCACTGTCTGTGTATGATTGCTCATACATACATAATCTTTTATTTATATGGGCAATCATCAGTAAATTCCTGACTAAAAAATGTTCCAGTAGTAGTAAAGCTGCTTTACATCGTCACCATCTGTTGTGGTTTTCCAGAGTCACTCTCTTCCTAGACCTGCGCTCACTGCTGCAGCCCCCTCATCGCGCATGCGCAACAATGCTCGATCTTGTTGTGCTGCACTAGTGACATACTCAGTGCAGTCATACGTAACCTTAGGCCAGAAAGGAAGAAAATGTCAATGTCCAAAGAAAATTCAAGAAACTGCATTTCATTGGACTTCATATGCTCCCTTTCTCCAGGTCATACCTTAAACTTTTTTTTCTGAAATGTGTTCATTGAATTTGTAATAAATATAAAAACCACACATACATTGTATAACTCAAATTAAGGGAAGGAAGGGAAGGGGAAATTGTTTAACCAGGTAAGGTACATTAAGCTGGAGCTTGTTTCCAGGTGCGATCTGGGAGCACAAGGAAGTTAAGTGACTTGCTTAGGGTCACACAGTATGCAAGTGGGAGCTGATGGGAGTCAAACCCAGGTCTCCAGGTTTGCAGTGCTATGCCCTTAACCATTATGTTACACTGCACATAGCAATGGAACAATTTGCACCCATTTTAATAAATGCAAAGAATGTACACTAGTCATGACTATTATAAACAATTATACATACAGTATAGTGCTCCTTTATAAATAGTTGCATAGGCATATGCATTACAAAAACTTTGGTGTTGTCAACCCTAATGCTCACCCCATTGCAGTAACAGAAAAGCTAAGATGTGATGGAGGCAGGTTTGTATGTTCCATGAGTACATACAAAGGGGTGAGTGTTAGAGTTGGCAACCCCAAGGAAGACTCCAACCCTTATTCGCTTTAGGGGTGGGGTAGGGGTTATAGGGTTAAAAACCCTAATATCTAATTTCCTTTATGGTTTGAAAAAAGCCCCAACTGGTGCATTAACATACTTTTTTTGCAATTAATTTCCTTACTTTTTGAGATAGAGTAACTGTAGCCTTATGTGCTTGTGGGAGTGCAACAAATTGGCATAGCTTTGCCATTTTAACATATTTTGACCACCAAATGTTCAACATAGCCATCCTATTACCCCACCTCATGTAACCAGTACAGAAATATTTTCAAATCCCCATCAAAATGTAATACTGTGCAAATGAGACACCATTCTGCGTCACAGATGTGAAAACACATGTTGGCCAGGATTTGAAAAATGAGAGCTGTGACATACATAAGGTGGGGTAATAAGAAGGCCACGGTGAAAATTTGGGTTCAAAATATTTAAAATTTCGAAAGTTACAAGTGTTCACAGCAAAATTGCAATGAGCCGGCATAACTTTGCCTTTTTTTCATATTTTGACCCCAGATCTTCAACATAGCTTTCTTATGACCCCACCTCATGAACAAGGGAAGAACATTTTTTCAAATCCTGCATGAAAGCTGAATGCACTAAGCAACCACAAAATCACCTTTTCGGCGGGAGTTGCATAATGACAGTCATATTGTTCATGAGGTGGGGTCACCAAAAGGCCGTGATGAAAATTTGGTGTAAAAATGTGAAAAAAAATGTGGAGTTATGCATAAAAATTGAAACTGCCATTGAAATAGATTGAATCACATTTAACTTAGTTTCTCATATTACAGTCGCTGGTTCCAGCAGCAAGACGTGTCTTCAATCCGAGAGTGGATCTTGAACCTGGGACCTGTTCAGGTGAGTGACGGTGTGTGGGAGGTATACTGGGGTGTGGGGTGGGGTGGTGAGTGCTTAGTGGGAGGTGGGGGTAGGGAGGGGGCAGACTGGCAAGTGATCTTTTAATTTCTGCAGCTTACAAAAAAAAAACATAGAGGAACATTTTCTTTTTTCAGCTGTGAGAGCTCAGAGATGGGGGATGCCACTAGACACAAGGGAAAGAAAGCAGATGATGGGGACAATGATCAAGAGAGGGGTCAGCAATCTGAAGGGGGGTGCCACTAGTCACCAGAGAAAGAAAAAACATGACAAGGACATGGATCGAGGAGGGGAGTGCCACTAGAAACAAGGGAAACAAATAAGGACTATATGGGGACAGCGATCGGGGAGGGGTGTCACTAGGCATCAAGGAAAGAAAGCAGATGACAGGGACAGGGATCAGGGGGGTGCCACTAGATGTCAGGGAAACAAATAAAGATTTTGGGGACAGCGATCGGGGAGGTGGTGCAACTAGACAACAAGGAAACAAATAAGAACTATATGGGGACAGTGATTGGGGAGGGGGGTGCCATAAGATACCAGGGAAAGAAAGAAGATGAGAGGGACAGGGATGGGGGGGTGCTACTGGACACCAGGGAAACAAATCAGACTATGGGGACAGAAATCAGGGATGGGGAGGTTCTGTATTTTATATTTTGCATCTACAGTACTTCTAATACAGTGGAACCTACTTTAATGTTTTAAACACTTTTAAGTTAGTTTAGGTGACCTCTGTCTTTTACTTTAGCTAGGACACCTTTAGTAAGTTATTGCAGGACTGATTTAATTGTTTTTAGTTAGAAATCTAATAATATGAGCATCCTGCATTTGGGCTCGGTAGCACGCAGCTGCTGATCAAGCTGTTAATTCTGCTGTGAATTTCATGCTAGTAGGATATTATTAATATTCGGCCCTTGACAAGCCCTGAATCCATCTGATGGGGCCCTATCTAAATATTCTTGTACTGTTCCTGTACAACCCCTTACCAGAATGAATCTATTAACAACTGTCCTAGGTCCGATACTGGGGCCGGATATCTGTGTTTTGACTAATGTCTTCAAGGCAGTGGTTTTCACTGCAGAACGCATTGCATTCTCTGTGACTGATACTGTATGTGGCTTTGAGAACAGATGTTGAGGTGAGCTACCTGCCCAAAAGCTAACAATCAAATTGGTAGTGAGAGTCCCAAATGTGTGTTTTTTGGGTAAGAATCATTCAATATATTATTGAACTTTACTGTTTGAAGTCTTTTCAGATTGAACGGTGAAGTCTGAACTGTTAAAATGTTCAAATGGTTATTTACTGTTCGAACTATCCGTACATTAGCGGGTGACGGGTGAAATGATCTCCCCACAAAAACAAACATTTGCCTTGTAAATTTCAACATAATAAGACAAAAAATAAAGTATGTAAGGGAAACCTAAATACAGGTCTTGTTTATTAATTGCCAAGCAGTACTTGTGTGGAAAAACAGTTTCACAACTGAGAAAAAGACCAAGATGGCTGACAGCATGGACAGTACTTCTCTGAGCAAATCCTTCAGTGGTAACAGTTTGAATGGTTTTCATTTACCTGCCTGTCTAGCTGCTATCAGAAAAAAATTTATTTCACCTGGGCTATAGATGAGTGCAAAAAAATTCCTTGTTAAGTATAGGAAAAAAGTGAAAATTTTACACTTTTTTATTACTCCATGTCCCAGATATTCAAAGCATTGCACAGG
Organism: Neoceratodus forsteri; assembly: GCA_016271365.2. NCBI lineage: Eukaryota > Metazoa > Chordata > Ceratodontiformes > Ceratodontidae > Neoceratodus > Neoceratodus forsteri. Next base: position 42,891,480 of record CM057456.1, on the reverse strand, counting down.
GTGCAAACCATTTGCACAGGTGTAGTGTGGGATCAGGACGGGTCTGCAATATTCAAAAGGCCAAATAGCACGTGCAAACTGCATTAGCACTGGGCAAGATCATAATATATGCAAGGGGCAAACTGAACATGAATACAGGTGCAATGCTATATTAAGCAACTAGTGCCGCACAAAGTGGTTTTGCGTGACTTAGCGTGACCCTTTGCATGGTAAAAATTACCACCCAGGAAAAGCTGGTCTTCAGCCTGAGCAATCCAGCTTTGTGTGACATTGTGGCTTTGCGCCGCATGCGCGCGACTGTTGGCGCGGCTTTGTGCGACCCTAACATATGCCTATGACACATAGAAAAAGCCAGACATGGAGGAAGCATGCTGCTCACTGATGGCACCACAATGATGTCAACATCTGAAACCAGTCTCAGCCATGCCAGGCAGTATGTGGTGACCCGGCCCCCAGGGAACACCATGGTAGTGTGGCCATTCAGCACATACCTGCAGACCATACGTCTGTGGTGACCAACAGATGCCAGTACACACATGCATCACTGTGGGCACGGTGGGTGTTGAGGGGAGGGTGTACGGGTGGCCAGATCTCACCACAGACCAGGTGAGGCCACAAGGCTGGGACACAGCATGCAGTGCACATGGGAAAGTATTAGGAATACCCCAATACTAGTGTGCCTGTCCAATCGTACATGTTCCCCCCAGGCACATACCGCACAGCTGTACAAACACCACAGCACACACAGCCGGCCATGTATATACCACTGTGAGCATCCCATTTCAGAGGTGCAGCATCTTTCGGTCACACAACAGTGTAACAGTATTGTCCACTGTCAGTAAACACCTGCAAGTTGGGCTTGTCACTGTGTACAGTGCAGTGGTCCTCACTACCCTACACACCATAGGCATTGCTGTGTCCCTCACACTACTGCCCCCCTTGCTACTGCAGTGTCTGCTGTGGATTGTAGCATGACCTACAGTCTGACAGTTGCACACAGCACCACCGTCACTTGTGCCTATGCTGTGTTGTCCCCTCGGGTGCAATATACTATGCTGTACTGTATAAATGTAGCCTGCAGCTATCATCATGCACTGCCAGACTGACCTACAGGTGGTGCTACAGGCAGACCCAGCCAGCCCCTATACTTCCAGACTGACCTACAGGTGGCGATGTGGGACCCTGCAGTAATGCTGGGTAAACTGCAGGCAAATCAGGGCATAATGAGGTGCTAATCTAGATGTTTGCCAAGAGACTACCTAAGTAGGCTCATTGGCATGTCACATTTGAATATGGCAAAGTTAAACTGCTTAGCTCCATGCTAAACCTGTGCAAACGTGGTAGCGTGGCACTAATGGTTCAGGGAATATTATACAGTTTTGCACACTGTCCTCTCACATGCTATGCTGCCTTCAGTTTTACTGGGTCCATGCATTTGCTGGCACACACACTGGCTGCATAGTTCACCTCTACCTACCTTCAAGTCACTGTGCACTGTGTTGCTGTTGTGGTTTGCACTTCCTGGTTGCTATATTCAGAGCTGTCTTATTCCAGGGCTAAGTTTGCCCTGCACTCCCAGCCCAGTTTGCCTGGCCTCATTCCCATGCTATATTCAGAAGCTGTTTGCCCCAGTCTATTCCTTTTGAATATGGCTTGCTTTTTGCTCCAGGTTAAGTTTGCCCGACAGGCAGTGCTAATTTAGCCCTGGTGCAAAGTTTTGAATATCTGGGCCCCATATCTCATAAATCATACAAGTTACCTTTACAAAACCTTCGATGTTTTGTGACACTGACAGAATAACCGAACATGCCACATTTTGAGCTATTTTGTCAAAGAATGCAAAAGTTATTTACTTGCAAAATTGTATTTTAACATTAAGTCATGGTACAACCCTAACTATGGGGCACTACCATGACCCTATAATATAGTTTGCCAAAAACTGCATTAATGCACCAATTAGGGTAACTTATGCCACAAAATTAGGAAAAGGTGGCATTAGGGTTTCTCACCCTAACACACAAAGCAGCAAAAGGAAAATAAATTAAAGTTTTGGTTTCTGACCCAAATACCCGACCCCCACCCTGCAGGCAGCAACAGGCGTGTGGTGTGCCTTGGAGTTATCAGCCCTAACACTCACCCCATTGCATGACTAAATAAGCTGAGATGGGTACAGTATATGAGAATGGGGTGAGCATTAGGGTGGTTGAGGTGGCATTAGGGTGAGAAACCTTAATGCCACATTTCCCTACTTTTGTGCAGTTAAGTTACCCTAACTTGTGCATTAACACAGTTTTTTTGCAAATTATTTCCTTACCTTTTTAGATAGTACAATTGAATTTTCATATGCCTGTGGAAGCGTAGGGCCCTCTGGGCCCTGCACTGCCATCCCTCCATAGATGTGAACATGTATGTTGCCATGGAAGCACAGGACCCTCTGGTCCTTGCACTTGCACTTCAGCCAAAACAGCAACAAAATTGTCAGCACAGGCCTGTTATTACTCCACCTCATCAATTCCATACTGAGATTTTTCAAATCCCTGCCGAAACATAATTCTGTGCCACCGTAACATTATTCCACACCACAGGGCGAAAACACCTTTTGGTCAGGATTTCAAAAATGACAGCTGTCACATTCATGAGGTGGTGTTAAAAATTGTCTGTCTTGAAAATTTTGGTCCAAAATATTACAATTAACAAAGTTATCGCTACAGAAAATCTTAGTGTACATTTTATCCTTACATTTGTACATATTTTTGACCCCAAATTTTCAACATAACCTTCTTATGACCTCACCTCAATGAACAAGGGTGGTGAAAATGTTTAAATCCTGCCAGAAAGGTGATTTCATCAAGTGACCACAAAATTGCCTTTCGGGCCAGATTTGCAAAATTCCACTGATGTTGTTCATGAGGTGGGGTCCCCAAAAGGACATGCTGAAAAATTTGTGTCAAAATTTGCAAAAATGGGCAAGTTATGCATCAAAGTTGAAAACCCTGTTGAAATGCTTCCATGTCATGACAATGAACTGTTTTGAGCGACTCACAAAAGAGCGAGTACATCCCGGCAAAAACCCTTTCAGCGCACAACCATATATGCCAAATACTAAATTGACGCATATGTACATAAATGTTTAATGTGGGGGGCTACACCACCCACACACCCCTTTGCAGGGGTGACAAGCCTCCAGCTCCACCCAAACTTTTATAATTATCTCCTGTGGGGGCAGACACTGGAGGAAAGATGAGGGGCCGAGGATGGTAAGAACTTTAAAAATATCATACCTGTATGTAGTCCCGAACCCAGGATCACCGCCACTGCAGATGGTGTCCCTACCCGTCATGCTACACAGGTAGCTCAGCAGCATCATGCTCCACGTCCCTACTTAGCCCATCCATCTTCCTTCCGCCCCATCGCTATTCCCTCCCCTTGCCATTTTTTCCCTTCCTCCCTCACTATTCTCCTTCGCTATCCCTTTATAGTCGCCGCACCCGAAAGCAACCAAAATGATGTGCTCATTTATGAGTCACTCATTTTGGTTCGCTATCTTAACGTGCTACCCATTGAAATGCACTGAACCACATTTACCTTAGTTTCTCATATTGCAGAATGCATTTCCAGCAGCAAGACATGCCTTCAATCAGAGAGTGACTCTCCAAGCTGGGACCTGTTCAAGTGAGTGAAGGTGTTGGGGGTGTACTGGGGGATATGGGGTGGTCGGTGCTGAGAGGGAGGTTGGGGTGGGGGGGCCAAATTGATGAGGGACTGTTTTCATTTTTGTAGGTTAAAGAAAAACATCACGAACTGTTTTCTTCATTTCAGGATTGACAGCGATCAGGGAGGGGGTGCCTCTAGACACCAGATAATATTTTATTTCTTATGGGTACAGCAATTGGGGAGGGTGAGGGCACCACTAGATGCCAGAGAAACAATATCGTGGGGACAGTGATCGGGAACAGGGGGTGCCACTAAACACCAGAGAATATTTATTTCTTATTGGGCAGCAATTGACAATGGTGGGGGGTGCCACGAGACACCAGGGAAACAAACAATATTATGTGGACAGTAATTGGGGAAGGGGTGCCACTAGATGCCAGGGAAAATAAAAGAAAACAGGGGACACTATGCATTAAAGTTGAAAACCCCATTGAAATACATTGAACCACATTTACCTTATATTCTCGTATTGCAGTTGGCAGTTCCAGCAGCAAGGCATGTCTTTTATTGGAGAGTGGATCTTCAAATTGGGACCAGTTCAGGTGAGTGAAGGTGTGTGGGGGTGTCCTGGGGGTGTGGGGTAGTGGGTGCTGAGAGGGAGGTGGGGTGGGGTGGTGAAGTCAGATCAGTGAGGGATCTTTTTTTTTTGTAGTTAAAAAAATACATTGAGGACTGTTTTATTTCATCACTGACAGCGATCAGGGAGAGGGGTGCTACTAGACACCAGGGAATATTTTATTTCTTACAGGGACAGTGATGTGGGAGGGTGGGGGTACCACTAGACACCAGGGAAACAAACAATATCATGGGGACAGTAATTGGGTAAGGGGGCTGCCACTAGACACCATGGTAACAAACAATATTATGGGGACAGCAATCAGGGAGGGGGGTGCCACTAGACACAAAGGAAAATAAAAGAAAACAGAGAGAACATAATTAGTGGGAGGGGCTGCCACTAACGACCAGGAAAAATACAGTAAAACAGAGGGGACACGATCAGAGGGAAGGGGTGCTACTAGACACCAGGGAGCTATTACAGTCCGATCTGTTATTGACGTTTACTATTTGCAGTCTTTTCCAATTGAACAGTAAAATTTGAACTGTAAAAAGCTGTGAATGGTTATTTTCAGATCAAACTACCCTTACATTAGCAAGTGACAGGAGAAATTATTCTCAGCACAAAATCACACATTTGTCCTGTAAATTTCACAATTTTAAGTCAAAAATGTATTTAATTATGTGATGGATACCTAAATACACATCTTGTTCATTTCTTACCAAGCAATATTTCTTTACACACCCATTTTTAAAATGAGGAAAAAACAGGATGGCTGACATCATGAACAGTATTTCTCTGAGAATCAACAGAAAATCCTTAACTATTTAAAGTTCAAACTTTGTTTTTACCTGCCACTCTAGCGGCTATCACAAAAATTGCTAGAATTCAAAAATTGTATGATATCTCTTTTACCAAACCATCCAAAGGCACACTCTTGACACAGATCCCTGAAAATTTCAGGAAAAAGTTTCATACAGTCTGGGCTGTAGATGAGGGCAAAAAATTCCACGTTAAGCATAGAAAAAAGTGATTTTTCACTTTTTTTTACCACTCCATATCTCATAAACTGTAAAAGATGCCATCACAATACTTTTCACCTCTTGAGATTCTGGCAGCCTGACCACATGCTAAATATTTGGCTATTTCATCAAAGAACACCAAAGTTATTAAGGTGCAAAATTTTGAATTTAACATCAAATCCTAACTATAGGGACGTGACCATGCTCCATCGGACAAGGATGGTGAACAAGGATATCAGCTGGCAAAAAAGGATTGCGGTCTGGCCATTTGGTCCTGAAAATATTTGACAAGCTGGCCAGACCAGGAATCCTTGTTCACCAGTGACTGAAAGGGCTGGTGAATAAGGGACAGGTTGGCGAACAAGGATTATGTTTGCGGCCACCTGGTCTCCATGGCAAAAAAAGTGTTTCGGGATCATCTGGTCCACAAAAAAGTTGTAATGTCTGACTGCTCCCATCACTTGCCCTGGTGTCTAGTGGCACCCTGCACCCTCAATATCCATATCTTTTTTCCTTTTGCAATTTTCAAATAATTTTTGTGTTACCTTTTACATTATATTATTTGCAGTGGCATTCTGCCACTTTATACCTGGTATCTAGTTGTACCACTTATCCTTCGAAGTTTTGTAAAAAAATAAATAAATAATTTGTGGTCTGTGGCATCTCCCCACCCTCCCAGGACAGGTCACAGCTGTAAAATGAGGAAAACCATCCCTCATAGTCTTTTTTTTCATTTGTTACCTGTAAAACAAAATCAATCGATGATCACTCCTGCACCCCCACCTGACCACCCACTGTGAACACACCTCCCCACACACCCCTGACACTACCACAGACCACTACTTACCTATGGAGATTCCAGGTTCAAGACCCGCTCAACCGATCGAAGACACATCTTGCTGCTGGAACTGGCGACTGCAATATGAACTAAGGTAAATGCGATTCAGTGTATTTCAAAGGGGGGGGTTCAACTTTTGGCCATAACTCAGGCCCCCCACCTCATGAATAATATGACTGTCATTAGGCAACTCTCACCAGAAAAGGTGATTTCACGGTCAGTTGGTGAAATCACTGTTTCAGTGGGATTTACGTAATGACAGCCATGTTGTTCATGAGGTGGGGTCATAGAAGGCTACATCTAAATTTTGGGGTCAGAATGTTAAGTAAATGGTTGCGTTATGAGCATTCATTGCTATCTCACTATGCACATTTGTAACACTGGAACTTTACTATATTTTCACCCCATATTGTCAGCATAGCCTTGTTATTACCCCTACCCCATCTATGTGACACCTGTCATTTTTCAAATCTTGGCCAAAATGTAATTTTTGCACTTGTGGTGCAGAATGGCATTGCAATTGCACAGAATTACATTTTGGCAGGGATTTGAACATGTTCTTTGCTGGGTACATGGGGTGAGGTCATAAGACGACTATGTTGAAAATCTGGGGTAAAAAATAGTAAAAATGGCAATTATGACTATTTGTCAATGGAGGAATGAGAGAGCAGGGTCCACAGGACACTGTGTTCCTACCATAACATTAGGATACTATGACAAAAATCCCTCACCAGGGACTTCAAGATCACTGCCACCATATGGTTTTTACCAACAGGAACCAGGAAACCTGTTTTTTTACCTCTTCCTTGCTCAAAGTCAGGAAGGTCAATACAATAACTGTGGGAAGAGTGTCCCTTCGGAGACGGACTGCAAACAGAGTCCAGCAGAAATGATAGAATGACCCTTTTAAATAAAACAAGCAGTCACTGATTCTATAAAAACAGAAGCTTTACTAAAATACTACAGGTATTTACAACAGGATGTATTTACAGGAAAACAAAAGGGTTGCACATTTACTAAGAAGAAGAAAATAAAACCAGGTTGAACAGACAGATAGTGTACAGCAGAACTCTGAGCTATTCTCAGCTAAAACCTATGTCTTTACCTGCTGCTATCTAAAGAAAATAATTTTCCATAAACTGTCTTTCTTATCAGACTTCTAACTGTAGGGCTCTTAATTTCAGATGTACCAGGGTCCAAGACAGTGAGCCTGCTTACAGTCCCTCAATATATTTCTCACTCCATATGGGGAGGGGTCTCACTGACTTTGTGTGACAGTTCCATGTTGTTCCAGCCCTCTTTGATAGAGAGTGTGTGTCCACCCACACTTAGGCACCTCCTTGTTAGCAATATGACATCCAACTGGGTCAATGTATGATGGATTTGCCTGAAATTATGCAAGCACTGAGTGGTACCATAGATCTCTGTATCTGCCAAGTTTTGTAATGGTCGGATATACGGTTGCGAAGCTACATAGTGCCGTAGAATGTGGTATTTATGCTTTTTTGCACATTCTTTGCTCGTGCCTACAGGTTGCACAGTCTGTGTGATGGGTTCAGAACTTTCAGGGAACTTGCGGCCAGGGTCCCCGATGTGCCTTTCGAAGATTTCGTGAAAAAATATTAAACGGTTCAAACGTTATTCAAAAAACAAGATTCCCATTATAGTCAATGGGAAAAGTTAACAAAAAGTTTGACAGTGTCGCAAATGCAGTTTTTAGTGTCGCAAATGACCCCTGTAGCATCGCAAATCTGCCATCTTGTTTTCAGTTGGTGGTCTCAGAAATGCTTGGCATTTAAATGTGGTACCCTCTAGGGACACAGTTCTTGCTGCGTTCACCTAGTCGAGCCCTGAAGATGCTAGCCATGTCTTTTTTGGGGGGTTAAACACCCCAGAAATATGTTTTTGAAATTTTTGTAAACAGTAGTGTCTCAAAGTGGTGTCACACATTTGACACTTTCGTGCTTTTCTTTGTGAAAGTGTCACAAATCACGACACTACTTTGCGACACTATGGCCAAAAGAATAGGAAATCTTTGCCACCCTGTTGCAAAAGAACAGTTTGGTCTTTTGGGCTGAAATTTGGAAGGAAGAAAGCAAACATCCCACAGATGTGCCTTTTGATGGTTTGGTGTCAAAATATTAGAGGGCTGCAAAGTTACGGTACTCTGAATTTGACTATTTTTCCCATAGGCTAACATTACAGCGTCCACCGTGCCTTTCGGGGCCCGTATCTCAGAAACGCTTCGAGATACAGACTTTTCTGCAGAAAAATGCTTAGTGCAAAACTAGCCGGGAAAGTCATAAATTACATGAAATTTTAAATTTTTTTCTATGTCATACAGTTCCTGAGATATAAGCAATTTAGTATTTCAAGTGTTCATTTTCTGTTCCAAGCCTCATTATTATGCAAACATTATGCATACATTCTTTGCATTCACTGTGTTTCTCAATGCAGCTTTTTGGGAAAAAAAGGGTGTGCGTTTTTGTTACTGTTACAGTTAGAGTTTCCACTTGTGTTTCCATAACCATTTACGTTACCGTTCCCGTCTACGCCACCATGTGCTTTACCCTGTGTGTTTCCATTTGCGCTTGCATTTGGGTTACTGTTAACATTTGCGTTTCCATTACTGTTTTTGTTTGTGTTTCCTTTTGCGTCACTGGGTGCATTTCCATTTGCATTGAGTACGAGCTTCCATTTGTGTTTCCATTTCTGTTTGCGTTTCCTTTGCCGTCATTGTTGCTGTTCCCGTGTTTGCATTTCCAATTGCGTTATCGTGACCGTACGCATTACGATTTGCATTTCCGTACATGCTTGCATTTGCGTTTCTGTTTTCATTAACGTTTGTGCTTACGTTTCTATTACCGTTTGTGTTATCGCTTACATTTGCATCACTTTGTGCGTTACCATTTGCACTTGGGTTTGCGTTAACGTTACTTTACTATTTGCAATGCACATTCTCAAAAAGAAGGGGAATTCATGGCAAAAGCTCCATTTAATGCATCAGTTAGGGTTGTTCCATAGTGACAAAAGCGAGGAAATTCGGTGTTAAGTTGCAAACCCTAATCTGCATTTCCACCCTCCACCACCACACACACACACGTACATGCAAGTAGGGAAGGACTAAGGCAACACAACCAATCACACACATAAAACAGGAGTGTGTATACCTGTGTCACTGTAGGAAGTGGAGAAATCCAATTTCAGATATGATACATTATTTACAAAGTTTTTCTTTGAGGTTAGTTCACGTAAGTTGCATTACGGTCAGATGTATGGTTTGCAGAGTTGCAGATGCCAAAAAATGCAAAAAAACCGCAAAAAAGTTTACTTTTTGTGCATTGTCAGAGAACATGCAGCTGGGGTCACCAATGTGCCTTTCGAAGATTGCGTGAAAAAATATTAAACAGTTCAAAAGTTATTAAAAAAAACAAGGCTCCCCATTATAGTCAATGGGAAAAGTTAATAACAGATGCGAAAGTTTCATAAATGGCCGTTTTTACTGTCTCAAATGACCCTTTTACTTTGGTGAGTCGGCCATTCTTTTTTCAGTTACAGTTCAGAAAAATGCCTGGCATTTAAAATTGAGACCCTCTAGGAACACAATTCTTCTTGTGTTCATCTAGTCGGGTCCTGAGGATGCTAGGCATATCTTTTCTGGGGGGGTTAAACCCCCCCCCAGAAATATGTTTTTAAAATTTTTTGGAAAAGTACTTTTGCAAATGTGAAAGTTTTGTGATTTTTTTTTTTTTTTTACAAACTTTTGTGATTTGCAAAAGTAATTTGCGAAAGTATGGTCAAAACAACAGGAAATCTTTGCACCCTCCTGAAAAACAACAGTTTGGTCTTTTGAGCTGAAATTTGCAGGGAAGAAAGCCAAGATCCCAAAGATGTGTCATTTCATGGTTTGGTGCCAAAATATTACAGAGCTCCAAGTTACGGCACCCCAAATCTGACGATTTTTCCCCATAGGATAACATTACGGCGTCCGCCGCGCCTTTCGGGTCCCATATCTTGAAAACGGTTCCAGATACAGACTTTTTGTCACAAAAATTCTTAGTCCCCCACTGGGGGGCTAAGTGCAAAACTAGCCTGGAAAGTCATAAATAGTACGAAATTTGTATTTTTTTTTCTACCTCGTATGGTTCCTGAGATACCAGCAATTTGGTATTCCAAGTGCTCATTTTCCTGTCCGAGGGCCACTATTATGCCTACATTCTTTGTATTTACTGTGCTTCTTGATGCACCTGTTTCAGACACAATGCATGTGCGTTAGTGTTAATGTTAGCGTTTCACTTTGCATTTGTGTCGTTAGCATTACCATTTGCATTTACATTTGCCCTTGCATTTCCGTTACCATTTGCATTAGCGTTTCCATTTGCATTACCGTTAGCATTACCATTAACATTTGCATTTGCTGTTGCATTTGCATTACCATTTGCATTTACGTTTACATCACCATTACCATTAGCATTTACATTTACATTACTGCTACCATTACCGTTTGCTTTTGCGTTTGCGTCACCGTTACCAATACTGTTTGCGTTTGCATTACCGTTTGTGTTACCATTTGTGTTTGCATTTCCATTTGCATTACCATAACTGTTTGTGGTTGCATTTGCACTGATGTTTGCGTTGGTGTTACTGTTACCATTAGCGTTTGCGTTTGCATCACCGTTAGCGTTACCATTACCATTTGCATTTGCGTTACCATTTACATTGGCATTTGGCTTACCGTCACTGTTAGCGGTTGCATTTGCATTGACATTTGCATTGGCGTTACCGTTACCATTGCCGTTTGCGTTTGCTTCACCGTTACCTTTACCGTTATTATTTGCGTTTGAATTTCTGCTACCATTGCCATTAGCGTTTGCGTTTCTGTTTGTGCCTGCACTTCTGTTCCCATTATCGTTTGCATTAGCATTTCTGTTTGCATCATCATTAGCGTTACCATTAGCATTACTGTTTGCTTTTCTGTTTGCGCTTGCGTTTTTCTTACCATTTGTGTTTCTGTTACCATTTCCATTACTGTTTGCTTTTATGTTTGCTTCACTGTTAGCGTTTGCATTTGTGTTTTCATTTGCATTTCCATTTGTGTTTCTGTTTATGTTTGCATTACCGTAACCGTTAGCATTTGCGTTTACATTTGCATTTGCGTTGGCATTACTGTTACCAATAGCATTTCCATTTGTGTCACCGTTAGCATTACCATTTGCATTTGCACTACCATTAGCATGCACTACCATTAGCATTCACATTTGCGTTTGCATTTGCATCACCGTTAGAGTTAGCATTAGCATTACTGTTAGCATTGCCGTTAGCATGTGCATTACCATTAGCGGTTGTGTTTGCGTTTGCATTTATGTTTGCATTATTGTTTTTGTAACCATTTGCATTTGCGTTAGTTTCCACTTGCATTTGCATTTGCATTTATGTTAACATTTGCATTATGGTTTTTGTTACGTTTGTGTTTGCATTACCATTTGCGCTTGCATTTGCATTTGTGTTAGCATTACCATTACTGTTTGTATTTCTGGTACTGTTACCACTACCGTTAGCGTTACCGGTACTGTTTGTGTTTCCATTTGTGTTAGTGTTTCCGTTACTGTACTCATTTACATTTCAGTTTCCGTTCATGTTATCATTACCTGTTGCGTTTCCATTTCCATTTGCATTTGCATTACCATATGAGTTACCATTACTGTTTGCGTTTCTGTTACCGTTTGCATTACCGTTTATGTTTATGTTTTCATTACCATTACCATTAGTGTTAGCGTTACTGTTAGCATTTGCATTACCATTGCTGTTAGTGTTATCATTACTGCTACCATTAGCATTAGCGTTACCATTAACATTTGTGTTACCGTTACCGTTCTCATTTACTGTTAGCGTTGCCATTACCTTTAGTGTGGCAAATCACTGTTACAAGGTTTTCTTACACTACAGGGCTGCACTATGGCATCTTGCTTCTGTGTACATGGGAGCGCAGGGCCTGGAGGATCCACGCTCCCACAAACACATGTGATTATGATGGAATGGGCAGCTTGGTGGAAGCGCCACCAAGACACACCATTCACTAATTATAGTTCACATTCTCAAAAAGAAGGGGAAATTCATGGCAAAAAACTCCATTAATGCATTAGTTAGGGTTGTTACACAGCAACAAAAGCAGGGAAATTCAGTGTTAGGGTTCAAAACCCTAACTCTGCATTCCCCCACCCCCATCACCACCACACACACACATACGTGCAAGTAGGGGAAGGACCAAGGCAACACAACCAATCGCAGACAACCAGCAACAGGTAACAGAAATAACATACAACTCTCTAAACCACAACACCCCACCCCCATGCTGCCATCTTCTATGCAGCAACAAATGTCGGGGTCTTGCATGGGGTCATCAGTCCTAACTCTCATCCCAGAAGTTTCACGGACCACCAAACACATATGATTACGGACAACTGGGCAGCTTGAGCCCCACGCTGCCACCAACACACAACACAGACTACACATTAGCCTTTTTGGGGTTTAAAAGCCCCAAAACAGCATTTTGGACATTTTCTGAAAATAGTTTTGCAAAACAGTTTCATGCTTTACATTTGAGAAACTTTTATGTTAGTGAAACTATTTTGAGAAACCACTTTACATACTTTTGCAAATGCGAAAGTGTCACGCTTTCCGTCTGTGACACTTTCATGTTTGCAAAAGTATTTTGTGAAACTATGCTCCAGATAACTGCACATCTTTGCCATCCTCCTGCAAGCAAACCATTGGGTCCTTTGAGCTGAAATTTGCAGGGTGTCAGGACCTCGTCCCACAGATGTGCCATTTGCTGGTTTGGTGCAAAGATAATTAACGATCAGAAAGTTACAGTGTTTCAAAATTGAGCAATTTGCCATAGGTAACACTGCGGCACCCATCATGCCTTTCCGCACCCATCTGTCAAAAATGAAGAAGCGAGGTACAGAGTTTTCAATACTGGCAGCTTGCTTCACCTTTAGGTGAACTAACCTGGTGAAACAAGTTTGGAAATACTGTTTGATACCTGAAGTTGAATTTTTCTCCTTCTTGCTATGGTAACAGAGGTATACACATACTGCTGGTTGTCTGTGATTGGTTATGTTACCTTGTTCCTTCCCTACTTGCATGTATATGTGTGTGTGTGTGTGTGTGTGTGTGTGTGTGTGTGTGTGTGATGGTGGTGGGGGTACGGGGAATGCAGAGTTAGGGTTTTGAACCATAACACCGAATTTCCCTGCTTTTGTTGCTGTGTAACAACCCCAACTGATGCATTAACAGAGTTTTTTGCAATGAATATATACATTTATTGCTCCTTACTAAAAAAATTTCATACTAAATAGCCCACATGTCTAGTAATACACAGAAGTACATTCCCTCACAAAACTATTGCAGAAAAAAAATGTTAAAATCTCCCCTCTGTCAAAGCCACTTGTACTGGCTCCCAAATATCCCAGTATTTGGACATCTTCTACAAGTCAGATAAAGATTTTTCTCCAATCTCATAGTTTCCATAAAAACATTTTTCTAAAGGCCAATATTAGGAGCTAAGACTCTAGTAATGTACCTTTTACCATTTAATAGTGCCAAATGAATTAGTTGCATCTTATTACATTGAGGTAGTTCTTGGGATGAGGAGATACTTAATAAACATAGTACAGGTTCAAAACTTAGCACAATGTTCAACATTTTATTTATCTGGTCTATAACTGCTGTTCAGAAAGATTTTATTCTGGGGCAATGAGTGGCATTAGTAATTTCACCACATACTCCATTACATACTTAGGAGATAGGTATCTCATCAAGAGGGCATTGGAACATGGGCATTGGCAATAGTGCAAGAATGTTTTCAGCATCTGAGATATTTCAGCATCTTTTACTGTGTGCGTGTTGGGGTGGTTGCCACTGTTGCTTAATTTTTGTCTTCCACCCAACATGTGCCAGTCAGAGATGTTTATATAAAAAATGCAGGGGTGTGAATGGAAGGCCCCCCATGACAGGGGTGGAGACAGGAGCTACTTCTACTCCTGCAGTTGTGTCTGCATGGTGACACAATTTTATGTCACTGCATTGACAGTCAGCATTTTCCTTGCACTCTTTTTTACAGTGCTCTGTTTAGTTTTGCAAAAAATAACAGTCTATACTGCACTCACCAGGAATAGGGGAGGGTTGCAAATCCAGAGCTTTGCAGGTTCTCAGACATTAGAGACAAAAAGGGAATACACTCCAAAGAGAGAAGACCGGCAGGACCAAATATGAATAATGAGTGCATTCCTTTTTTGTCTGTACTGCTCTGTTTAGTTTGGCCCTGATATGGGTGAACCGGGGAGATGGCACCATTTAACTTATTAAGAAGGTATGGACAGGGGGTGTGGCCTAGCTTCAGAGTAGAATGGCTGCTTAAACCAGGGGTTCTGTATCCATCCCTTGCAATCTCCTCACCACTGTGCCCTGACTTAAAAATTTTTCAAAGATTGGTAGAGATAAAGGTGTGCTGATGTTGTCTGCTCTAAAATCAGGTAGAAAACAAGCCAAAATGTAGTTTAAATCTACCCCGCGGGAGTGTCCCGCGAAAGGCCCTGCTAGGTCTGGCACAGCATTGGAAGAGACGCCAGAGGTTGATTTAGCAAACACCACATCGAGATCAGCCTTGAATGAGGAGGAAAAGGTGTTGGAAGGGAGTTCTAACCTGACAATGGCTGGAGGGTACCAGCAGTTAGAACACCTATTAAAAGATTTAAAATATGAACTAGGAACCAGAATGGAAGCAGGTTTCGATAACGTTGTAGCTCAGCTACAACATCTTCAGCAAGTTGTAAATGCTACTTCCGAAATGGTCGATACTCACATGCGGTGTCTGGGGGAAGTGGAACAATGAGTGAGTGACCAAGAAGATAGATCTACCTCGTATGCCTCTGATTTAACAAAAGTGCTAAGAGAAATTGAAATTTTGAAACTGGCTGTTGACTACGAAAATCGTGAAAGACGTTGCAACATAAGAATAATAGGCCTTCCTGAGGGGCTCGAGGGGAAAGACTGTGCAATACATAGATACATAGACAGTGTCGGCAGATAAGGGCCTATGGCCCACCCAGTCTGCCCATTTGAGCTTGTAAGTTCAGTTTGTTTTCCTAGAAGTCTGTTGCCCCTTGCCCCTGACCTCCAGAATTCCTTTATGTCTATCCCATGCATTCTTAAATCCCGTGATTGTTTCAGCCCCCACCACTTCCTCTGGCAGGGTGTTCCACTTATCCACTACCCGTTCTGTGAAGAAATTCTTTCTCATGTTTCCTCTGAATCGTCCTCCCTCCAACTTCATCCCATGCCCTCTAGTCCTGGAACATCTTTTTCACTTAAAAATAGTGTTTTCCTGCACCCTGTTCCTCCCTGTAAGATACTTGTATGTCTCTATCATATCCCCTCTCTCCCTCCTCTCCTCCAGGGAGTACATGTTCAGTTTCTTCAACCTGTTTTCATAGGACTTGTGATGTAATCCATGCACCATCTTTGTTGCCCCCCTCTGAACCTTCTCTACCCTGTCTATGTCCTTACGTAGGTTTGGTCTCCAGAACTGTACACTGTACTCCAGGTGGGGCCTCACTAGTGTCTTGTATAGCAGAATTATGACCTCCCTTTCCTGCTGGTGATGCCCCTGCCTATACATCCCAGCATCCTATTTGCTTTACCTGCTGCCTTGTCACACTGTTTCCTACCTTGAGGTCATCAGAGATGACAACCCCAAGATCCCTTTCCTGCTTGGTGCACGCTATATCCTCACCCCCAACTGATATATTGTGCCAGGGTTTTTGTGCCCATATGCATTATCTTGCACTTCTTGCATTGAATTTCAACTGCCAAACCTCTGACCATTCTTCAAGTTTCTGCAGGTCCTTCTCATTCTGTCTACACCCTCTGGTGTGTCTACTCTGTTACAGAGCTTTGTGTCATCAGCGAACAGTGAAATTCTGCCTTCTAGGTCCTGCGCAATGTCACTGATGAAGATGTTGAATAGAACCGGTCCCAGCACTGATCCCTGTGGTACCCCACTGGTCACTCTTCCCTCTGTGGAGTGACAGTCGCTTACCACCACCCTCTGTGTCCTGCCACCCAGCCAGTTACCTACCCACCACACTACTGTCCTGCCCACACCCATATTCCTCAGTTTGTGTAATAGTCTTCTATGTGGCACAGTGTCAAAGGCCTTGCTGAAGTCCAGATAAGCCATGTCCACTGCCCTCCCTGATCCACCTCCCTAGTCACCCAGTCAAAAATTCAACGAGGTTGGTCTGACATGACCTCCCTTGGTGAAACCATGCTGCCTTGGGTCCTGTAGTCCATTGACAACCAGATGTTCCACCAACTCTCCTTCAGTAGTGCTTCCATGATCTTCCCCACTACCGAGGTGAGGCTGACTGGTCTGTAGTTCCTCTGCTTCCTCTTGTTCCCACTTTTGTATAAGGGACTACATCTGCTGTCCTCCAGTCTTTGGGTACCTCCCTGTTTCCAGTGATCAGCTAAACAGGATAGCCAGAGGTTCAGCCACCACCTCTCTTAGTTCTTAAGGACCCTGGGTGCACCCCATCCTGGCCCCATTGCTTTATCAACTCTTATTACTTCCAGTTCCTTCAGGACCCTTCTCGGTAAAGGGACTTGTGTCCATTTCTGCACCATTCTCACCCTTGTACTCCCTTCAGACCCATTACCCTCCTCTTCCTCAGTAAAGACTGAGCAGAAATACCTGTTCAATATGTCAGCATTACTGTTGTCATTCTCCACGCGGCCCCCATCCTCCCCCTTCAGTCTCGCTATCCCTCCCTTTGTCTTTCTTTTTTCACTTATGTACCTGTAAAAGGTTTTGTCCCCTCTTCCCACTGATTTTGCAATGTGTTCTTCTGTCTGAACTTTGGCTTCCTTACTGACCTCCCTGCCTCCCTTTGCTTCTCCTGGTACTTCTCCCTATCCCCTTCTGCCTGTGTCTTTTGTATTGCCTGAATGCAATCTTTTGGCTTTGACTTTCTTTGCTACTCCTTGAAAACCATAATGGTCTCTCTTCCTTTTCCTCTTGCTATCCTGCTTAATGCATAATTCTGTTGTTCTTGTAATCCCCATTTTAAATACTGCCCACTGTTCCTCAACCCCTGATTCCTGTCCCATTCCCCTTAATGCCTCTTTCAAGTATCTCCCCATTTTCCCAAAGTCTGCCCCCCTAAAATCCAGGATACGTGTTTTTGTGTGGTTTGGTTCTGCTCTTTCTGTGATTTCAAACCACAATGACTAGTGGTCACTGTTTCCCAGGTGCTCCCCCACTGTTACCCCCATCACACTGTCCCTGTTTGTGAGCACAAGGTCCAGTATTGCCTTCTGCTGAGTTGGTTCCATGACCAGTTGCTTGAGGAAGGCACCTGAAGGAGTCCAGGATAAATCTGCTCTAGTTGATGCTGCTGCTGGGATGCTCCAGTCCACGCCTGAATATTGAAGTCTCCAACCAGTACTACTCACTTGTCTGCCATCCTTGGATGGCTAGCATCAGCTCCCTATCTGTTTCTTCCTCCTGGGCTGGTGGTCTATAGACCACACCAGCGGATGGCTGTCCCCATTTTCCTTTCCAGCTTAACCCACAGTATCTCTCCCATTTTGTTCCTCCTGGATCTCTGTGGCCCTTATGTCATTTTTACATACAGTGCCACTCCTCCTCCTTCCTGCCTGCTCTGTCTCTTCTGAATATGTTGTAGCCAGGTATGGTCATCTCCAGTCATGGTTATCATTACACCAGGTTTCAGTGATGGCCACAATGTCCAGGTCTGACTGTACCATGACAGCCTCCAGATCTTCCATCTTGTTGCTAAGGCTCCTGGCATTTGCACATGGCTTCATGATTTGACCTCCTAGACTGTTTCGCTGTTCTACTCCAGCCCCTTCCTTGGTTGTCATTTATCCCTGGTTCTCCTTGCTGTCTGCCCTTCTGCTGAATTTTGCCCTTTTCTGCTTATCCACCTCTTGGACACTAATCTCCATCTTTTGCACACTGCTTTGCAGAGATAGCTACTCCTCTGGTTCACTGGTTCCACTGCTAGCTGTGGGGGTGAGCAAGCAGGTACCTCCTTGCTGGCCTGTCACCCCTTTGCTAGTTTAAATGCTTGTCAATGTAGCATTTAAACTTATCATTGAGTGCTTGTATTCCTCCAGGATGGATGCAGGCCAGGCTTGAACAAACCTCCATCCTCCAGGTGGGTCCCCAGTCACCAATGAATCCAAACCTTCCTCACAGCACCAGTTCTTCAACCAAGAGTTAAAGTTCCTGCATGCACCCCTATGCTCTCCCTTGCCTCTCACAGGTAGTACTTCTGAGAAAGTGACAGAAGTAGCTACTTGCTTGAGACCCTCCCCAGTTTCCTAAACTCTTCCTGAACTTCCTTTGGCTCCCATTTGCCAGGTCATTAGTACCTAGGTGGATAATGATCCAGCTCACCCTCCTGCCTTGCCTTCCCAGTGATCCCCAGGATCTTCCTTCCATCCTTCATGCCGTGGCACCCGGTAGGCACCTCACCTCCCTGTCCTCCCCTCCTGTGTTCCTAGCTGGATCCTCTTATGATGGAGTCCCCACCAGGATTCTTCCTCCTCCTCTGGGGTCCACTGCTTTCCCCGCTGAGGTCACCTCCTTGGCTAACCTCCACATCCTTTCCTTCCACTTCTCTGGGTATCTCTATTTGGTTGTCCTCATTTTCCAGTGTGGCATATGCGTTCTTGAGTGGAATAGGATCTGGGATGTGCCTCTGCCTAACTGCTCTAACCCTGCCTGAGCCCACTGTCATCCAAGTGCTCCTCGTTCTCTGCATCCTTTGAGGCAGTGGCATTGGACTGGGTGGTCCCTGGATAGGGGTTATGGTACTCCTGACCCAGTTTACTTCTGCTCTGAGTCTGGCTACCTCATCCCGCAGTCCAGGAAGATGCATGCAGATAAGGCAGCACCTCAGTGTCCAGAAGGTCTGCCTGAATATGGCTGCCCCACAGCCACTGCATTGCACCACTCCCCACATTATACTGCAATTCCACTACTTGTCTGCTACTGAAGCTCTCCTAGTTCCCTTTTTATTAATTTACTGTACTAAAAATCCTGCCACTGATCCTCAGATATTTTTTTTTTTTAAGAAAAAGAAACCAATAAATAAACAAATGAGTCAAAACATTTGTTTATTTATTGGTTTCTTTTTCTTAAAAAAAAAAATCTCCCTTAAGAAATGGCTCATTGTCTCCTTACAGCTGCCCCAAAATATTGACCTTAAGATTCAGACAGCGCACCGTTCTCTGGGCCCTAAATCCTCGGCTGAACAAAGACCAAGGCACCTGATCGTAAAATTTTTGCGATATCAAGACAGGGTGATGATCCTGGAAGTGGCGAGGAAAGTGAGCACGATAATGGAGCAGTAGAGGAGAGTAAGCATCTACCCGGACTATTCCCTACTCCTCCAGACCCAAAGACAAGCATTCTCGGAGGTTCGAAGGCTACTTCATTCTAAGAACTGCCCCTTCATGCATGCTTACCCAGTGCGAATGATCTTTATTCCGCCTGGAGGAAATACCAGATCTTTCACCGATCCTTCTTCGGCACTGGAATATGTGCAGGGCTTGGAAATCTTTATGGCTAACTGATGTTATTTGGAAAAGGTACTGTTGAATGAGGCTTGGGACTGGGAGGAGGAGGGTGCTTTTCACCGATCCGTGAACTTCGTAGGGGCCTATAATGGCTGGGACTGAGAGCCCTCTTCCTTTCACCTAGTCTCCCACTCATGAATTGTAGGACTTCCGGGGCCCGTAATTTTAAATAGGTTAGCCAGGCTGCTTCTCCTCTTTGACTTTCAGCTGATGTTCCTTTACTAAATGTACGGACTGGCTGTTGAGCCTGTTTTGATTTTTAATATATCTGGTAAATGTCTCTATAAGTCAATCCATCACTGATTGTTGGCTCACTCAACATTCTGAGGAGCAGTAGGGCTAATGTGTTTCTTCGTTTTTTTTCTTGTTTTTACTTTAACACGCTATGTGTATTTTATAATAACTATTACATCTGGGAAATGATGTATAAATCCAGTTTGGTAAGAGCAATTGTGTTAAGGCTGAATCAACCATTTTGTGTGGGAAGGTTTGCCCCAGTGGCTGACAGTAGCGGGCAGCAATTCCCTGCGCATCTCCTAAAGCTGATATTTTTATATGATTTTTGTTTTTCTTAGTCCAGGTTTATAGCGTGTGATTTCCTAGAGTGGAGCAAAAAAAAAAAAAAAAGATGGATCTATAGTTTTGTTTGGGTGGGGATGTTGAGGGGAATTTAATAGTTAAAAGCTGCAAAATGATGATATAGCGAAAAGGTAAAATTATTGCAAGGGGTGGATGCTCAATCCACAAAAAGTAGAGGGTTTCTTAGGTTAAATTTTCAACTCCTTAAGGGAGTTAGGGTGGGTTTAGGGGATTTAGAGATGTTACAAGGGGGATTAATAAAGGGAAAGACACTTGGTTGTTGTTTTTCAAAACTGGTTGATGTTAGTTGGATGTTAGTAAGTGGGGGGGGAAGGAAAAGTGTTATGTTATGAAGGGGCTTAAAGTGTTTCCAAAATTATCTCTCAGCAGCAGTTGTCTGTTAGCACTAATGATAAGATGGAATATAAGACAGGTTAGGGTTATTAAAGAATACCTTTATTATCGCTAATATAACCTTGGTAACATGGAATGTGAATAGCTTTCGCACGGCCATTAAAAGAAAAAGGGTTTGGACTCAAATTGTGTCTAAAACGAGAGGAGATATAGTATTTCTGCAAGAACTTCAATCAACAAGGGAAGAAATGGAGTGTCTGCACCGTTCTTGGGGTGGGACAATGCTAGCTGCACCTTATACCTCAAAAGCACGTGGAGTGGCGATATGGATTAGGACGGGGTTCCCTCATAGGGTTTTATCTTCAATGTCTGACCATCAGGGCAGATATGTCATTGGGGTGGCCAATTTGGGTGGCTCCATTGTCACAGTGGTCTCTCTTTATGGTCCCAATATAGACGCTCCTGATTTTTTTACACATTTGGAAACAACATTAGCCCCATTTCCAGATGACATTATCATAGGGGGAGATTTGAATACATACTGGGACCCTCATCTAGACCACTCGGGAGTGCAGAGAGGCCCTACCCCAAAGTAGTGTGGGAGCACTTCGCCACTTGACTGAGGGGAGATCCCTGCTGGAGGTGTGGAGGTTCTGCCACCCGACCACCAGGGAGTATTCCTTTTATTTGAATGCACACAGAATTTTTACAAGACTGGACTATTTATTTTTGACCAAAGACAGAATGGGGGATGTGGCGGAGGCCTCTTATGGCCCAATTTGAATTTCTGATCATGCCCCCTTAAAAGTGATGGTGAGGAGGGGGGGACAAAGGGCCGAGAGGTCAATTCTAGGAGTGGTAGCTGAAGGGGAAGGGACCTTGTACAATCAGCAGAAAATAAATGAAACATTTTGGGCTATTACGCACATTTATATACCTCAGAATACCCCCAAGGGGCTGACCCAGACAACTTTTTGAGGGAAATAAACTTGCCCCAGCTTACTAATCAGGAAGTGGAACAGCTGGAATCCCCCTTCACTATAGAAGAATTAAAAGAAGCGGTGTGAAAATCTAAACGGGGTAAAGCTCCAGGGCCGGATGGCATTCCAGCTGAGGTTTATAAAATCTTATGGGATGAACTGGGTCAGACCATGCTAGAGATGACAGTTGAATCATTAACTGAGGGAGAGCTCCCATCCTCGCAGAACTTAGCCACAATTACAGTTTTACCCAAGCCAGGAAAGGACCCCGTCCTATGCTAATTTTATCGCCCAATTTCACTGCTAAATGCAGACTATAAGATTATAGCCAAGTTACTGGCAAATAGATTAGAGGTTTTCCTCCCTAGACTGGTTCACCCTGACCAAGGAGGCTTTGTAAAAGGCAGAAACATTAAACATAATGTCAGGCGGGTTATTAACATAATGTATCGATGGCCCAAGGGAAAGTTGGGAGGCCTCTTAGTGTTAGACACAGAGAAAACCTTTGATCATGTTGAGTGGCCATTTATGATGGCCGTGTTGAGGAAATTTGGTCTAAGCCCCAATATGATGCAGTGGTTGGGAAGCTTATATAAAAACCCTAAAGTCCAAATCCTTACCAAGAATAATTTGCCTTCCCCTTTTACCCTTACTAGAGGCACGAGGCAGGGCTGCCCCCTTTCCACACTACTATATGTTCTTACAATTGAAGCCTTGGCGCAGACTATTAGGGACAACCCTAGACTTAGCGGTCTTCAATGGAGAGGCAGAGAACATGTGATTTCCTTTTTTGCGGATGACATATTGTTGTTTCTAGACTCACCAGGGGAGGCTATGAAGGAATCATCACTTATTTTTGGTAGATATGGTCCTCTTTCCGGTAACACAAGATTAATTGGAGTAAGTGTGAGTGGATGGCATTGGGAGAAACAAAAAACTCTATTAAAATAGGCCAGATGGAAGTTCAGCCTGTTAAAATAATAAAATACTTGGGAATATCGATCCCCTCTAAATTGTCAAACTTAATAAATTTTAATATGAAAAAATTAATACAAAAAATAAAAGTTGATTGCCAGCCTTGGAGAGCTCTGCCCCTGACTTTATTGGGCAGAGCCAGTTTAGTTAAAATGTCAGTTCTGCCTCAGTTCCTTT
This sequence comes from Neoceratodus forsteri, assembly GCA_016271365.2. Lineage (NCBI taxonomy): Eukaryota > Metazoa > Chordata > Ceratodontiformes > Ceratodontidae > Neoceratodus > Neoceratodus forsteri. The sequence continues at coordinate 42,868,614 of CM057456.1, read as the reverse complement.
ACTTTTTTCAATCAGTATCACTTAAAGTCCCACTAAAATATTTTAAAAGTATCAACGGTACCATCACTCAGCTACTACGGAATAATCGTAGGCCTAGGATAAGATAGTCAATTTTGTGGCTCCCTCAGAGTAGGGAAGGATTGGGCCTCCCAAATGTACATTATTACTGGGTAGCTTCTCAGCTGGCTCACATTCAAGATCTTTTAAGGAAACCTGAGGACCAGCCAGCTTGGGTCAGCTTAGAGGAGACTAAAAATACCTCAATATACCATGAAGTTTTGGCCCCATGTGGTGCAATTCTCTCAGCATAGACACTCTATCATCCATGTACAGATAACTTGATCAAGGCTTGTAAACTGGCTCATCAATGGATAAATGAGGAGATTGGGATTTCTCCTGACAGCTCTATTGATAAAATATTACAAGGGGAGGGGGGGCTCTCCATATGGGATAAAACAGTGTTGAAACAGTGGTCAAACAAAGGGTTATATTTAGTAAAACATATAATGTTGGAGGGTAAAATAACTTCCTTTGACAACCTGGTATTGGCAAACAAGGTTAAGACCTCCCACTTTACTCTATATTCTAAATTAAGCAAGGCCTTTAAAACAATTTTAAGTAGATTGAAACAGAAGGTAGGTATATCTCGCACCCCATTGGAGGAGTTATTTTGGGGACAGTCAGGTGACCCAAAGTTTAAACCTCTGAGAAGGGTGTATAAAATTTTAATTGGAGCTATGCCTGACATGTTAAGGAAGATTAAGGATAAGTGGGAAATGGACATACACCCGGATGGGCTAACCGGGGGTGACTGGAACTCTATAGTCAATAATTGTTTGAGGTGTTCTGTAAATAACAGAGCCAGCGCTATACAATATAACGTGCTCCTTAGAACTTATCATACCCCATACTTGGCTCATATAATTAATTCTGATGACTCCACTCTATGTCCTAAATGTGAGATTCATGAGGGTACTTTTTTCCACATGGTTTGGAAATGCAATAAAGTGCAGACCTATTGGGCAGGAATCCAACAAATACTTTCTAAAATGCTGGGGCTTCTGCTCAAATTAGACCCTGTGGAAGTTACATTGGACCTTCCTCCTGGTGAACTTTCATCAGGACCTTCCTGGAGGAATAAACATGATCTTTTGAGGAGATTAGGGAAGGTAATGGGATTAAAAGCCTTGGCTTTACATTGGAGGCTCCCCTCAATCCCCACAATTGCTGAATGGATAAATCTCTTTCTCAATTGTATGAAATATGAGAAAATACAATACAATGTTAGAGGACAACCAGATAAATTCTCAGAAGTGTGGGCCCCCATAAAAGAGGCACTGCCACAGGCCTGGTTCCCAACCTTTTAGTGTATCAGTTAGAACTACTAATGAAAGGCAGGAGTAGACCCAAGGTGAACATTTAGAAAAGTTCCAATCCTGCAAGGTTAGATGAATATTGCCACAGATTTTTATGATATATGATGTGTGTTTTCTGTGTGTAACTTAACTAACTCCTGTCTGAAAAGATGCCAAATCTGTAACTGTGAAATGACTGATTAACTTGACTGCTGAAAAAAAAATAAAGTTTGCAAAAAAAAAAGAAGGTATGGACAATCATAAATTCTATGCAAGGTATAAAAATGATTAATTCTGTTATTAACAACCTTGTACCAAGAAGTGCAAATCAATTATTATTTTTGTTGGGAAGCTTTTACTTTTAAATCCGCCTACCATTTATCTCTAAGAGATTTTACATTTATTTTAGCATTATTAAGAAAATTATACAATTTTGATATTCATTTTGATCTACTAGGAGCTAAATTTAACCCTTAGGCTGCCAACAGAATTAGAACGTATAGGTATTTTGGACTGATATTTCAGTCCACGGCCATACAAGGGTTAATTAGTCAAATAAAACATTGTTTTCAAGACAAAGCATCCCAGTTTTTATTAACCTTAACAAAAAAGTATGAATTTGTAAGTAACTAAAAACATATTTTTGGGAATTCCACATAGTTCTTCTATTTGTTGAAAAGATCCATTATGATGATCCATATATAGATCAGATATTGAATACATACTAGTTATTCCACTTCTTAACTTAATTAAATATGGGATGAAAATTATTTCCATAAATGGGAGTCAATCCACACATACAATTTTTTAATACCCTAATCCAGAACTGGAATCTTTGACCTGTATTTGCAGATTTCATTAAGGCAAATTGGTAGGGACATTTCACCCTATCAAATACCTTTTCAGCATCCAGGGACACCACTATAGCATCATGATCCTTTACTATATAAAGTATATCAAGTGTATTTCTGATATTATTCTGACCTCTTCTTCCTTTGATGAAGCCCGTTTGGTCATCCCCAGTCAGAAATGGCATAATGTTTTCAAGTCTCAGTGCTAACACTTTGGTAAAGATTTTATAATCAGCATTAAGCAGTGATATAAGGTAGTACGAAGCACATAGAGTTTTGTGTTTACCCTTTTTGGGATGACCAGAATAACAGCTTCATTAATGGAAGGGGTAGTTGACCCTGGAATGAGTTAAATAGGTCACATAATTTGGCACCAAAATATCTCCAAATGATTTATAAAAATCTATAGAGAACCCCTTTAACCGTGGGCTTACCTGGCTTCAGTATACTAATAGCTCTATCAATTTCCTCACATTCAAATGTCAGATCCAGCAGCTTTTGTTGTTCCAAACTTATCCTTGAGGGCCCCCGTATTCAAAGGGGATGCACTGTGCATCCTGGCAGAGTACAGAGATGTGCTGTGCATCCCAAACCATGCGCCGCAGCGTGATATTCAAAGGGCAGCAATGCACCACCCAAAGGAGAATGGGACATGGCCCACAGATAATGCATATGGTGTAAGATGAATGGGCATTCCCATGAACGGGGCATATTCATTGGGAATGCACCCCTCAAGGGCCAGCCCTGTGCCGTGCAAGGATAAGCCAGAAAAAGCTGACCAAAAATCTGCTGACCACCCAGAGGCAGGCTGCAGAAGTGCAATTATGTGCACAGAAGCCTGTCAGCCCTGGTTGTCTAGTAATCCCCCACTGCTCCCCGATGTGAATAGGACACAACAACCCCCCCACTTCCCTAGTGTAGGGTCCCCTCTCCCAACCCCAATGCCCCATGTCTACAAGATGATGGACTCCCCAGTACATCCATAGCGTAGTGTACCCCCCTCCCATCCCTCATCGCAATCAAATCAAACCCCGATCCCATTGCTATAGTGTAGTGCCCTGTCCTGTTTCCCAAATTAAGTGCACATAAATGTCCCACCCTTTTCCATAGTGTAGTGGCCCCCCCACCACCCCAGTAGGCAGGACACCCTCCCCACACTCCCCGCACCACCTGTTCCAGCGACTAGTACAGCCCTCCAAACCCTGCCATGGCCAGCTACCAACTGAACAGTTTCTGATGATACTATACTATACAGAGTACAAGCATGTTACTCTGTACAGTACAGTGTCATTGACAGCTGTTCAGTCAGTGGCTGGCAGTGGCAGAGTGTGGAGAGCTGTGCCAGTGGGGGTAGGGTGTCCTACCTACCGGGGTGGTGGGGTGGGCAGCCTCTACACTATAGAAAAGGCAACACCAGTGGGGTATGATTCAAACCAGGGATGGGAGGGGGCTTCATTGAACAGAAATAATGCTACCAATGGGGTTGGGGGAGAATAATCAAATGGGACCCATGGTACGGATGGGGATGGTGGAGCATGTAAGAATGGGGAGCTGTATACAGCTGGGGCTCAGTGGCGACTATTCATGTGGGGAGCATTGTACCACCAGGGATCGGTGTTGGGGAACAGAGTGGGGGGACCCTACACTGCACAAAGGGTTACATTTCCTATTATGACAGGGATCAGGGTACCGGGATGGGGGGACACTGCACAGTAGCACAGGGTGTTGGCTGCATTGCATACTTGGACAAGGTTCAGGCTGGGGGGATGTCCACTGAACTGCTGAGCCAGGCAGAGTCTGGTTCTGATGGCTGCAAACAGGGCTGGGAGGGGGCTGCCCAGCGTGTGGAGATGGGCACTGCTATGTTAATGAGCCCATAATGGGCATGTATGGGGCCCATTTGCACCACGGATGCCCAATGAGCTCATTAGCATATGCTGGCTGAATATCACCCTTGTGGGAATGGCACATCCAGGTATGCATAAAAACATAGAATTTGATGGCAGATAAGGACCGCTTGGCCCACCCAGTCTGCCCACTTCCTACCTAATGGATAAGCTGCAGATCCAAGTTAACCAACAGCCTACTTCTTCCTACCCTCACCCCATAGAATTGCCTTATGACTGTCCCATGCATTCTTGAATTCCACCACTGTTTTTGACTCCACAACCTGCTCCGGAAGGCCATTCCATGCATCCACAACCCTCTCTGTGAAAAAATACTTCCTTACATTACCTCTGACCCACCCTCCCCCCATCTTCAAATTGTGCCCCCTTGTTCTTGCACACCTCTTTTTCTGAAAGATGCTACCCTCTTGGACTTTGTTGATTCCCTTGAGCTGCTTGAAAGTTTCTATCATGTCCCCCCCTCTCCCTCCTTTCCTTGAGGCTATACATATTAAGCTCCTTAAGTCTCTCTTCATATGTCTTCCGGTGCAGACCCTGCACCATTTTAGTTGCCCTTCTCTGGACTGTCGCCATCCTGTTTATGTCTTTGCGGAGACTTGGTCTCCAGAACTGCACGCAGTACTCCAGATGGGGTCTCACCAGCTGTCTGTACAGAGGGATAATAACTTCCTGTTTTCTACTGGTGATGCTTCTCCCTATGCATCCCAGTATCCCCCCAGTCCTCCTTGCTGCCCTCTCTCATTGCTTGCCCACCTTTAGGTCATCTGACATGACTATCCCAGATCCCTTTCCATTTTTGTTGTTAGTATCTCACTCCCCCATTGTGTACTCTTCACCTGGGTTTTTATTTCCCAGGTGCATTACCTTGAACTTCTTAGCACTGAATCTAAGCTGCCATACATTTGATCATTCCTCCAACCTTGCCAAGTCCCTTCTCATCCTTTCCACCCCACCCTGTGTATCAATTCTGTTGCAGATCTTTATCTTGTCTGCAAAGAGACATACTTTTCCTTCCAGTCCCTCTGCAGTGTCACTTATAAAGACATTAAAGAGGACTGGTCCTAGTACTGAACCCTGCGGTACCCCACTAGTAACCCCCCCCCTTTCCTCAGAGTTGACTCCATTTACTATTACCCTCTGTGTCCTGTTCTCCAGCCAATTCTTTATCCAGGCTACCATCTTGGGACCCACTCCCAGGCTGGCTAATTTGTATATTAATCTTTTGTGTGGGACTATGTCAAATGCCTTGCTAGTGTCTAGGTAGGCCATGTTCACAGCCCCTCCCTGATCTACTACTTTGGTCACCCAGTCAAAGAAATCTATTACATTCATCTGACATGACCTTCCTGGTGTGAATCCATGCTGCTTTGGGTCCTGTGCCCTTCTGGCCTCTGGCCTCTAGGTACTTGACAATTCTTTCCTTCAGAAGTGATTCCATCATTTTCCCTATCACTGAGATTAAACTAACACGTCTGTAGTTTCCTGCTTCTGCCCTGCTCCCACTTTTGTGAAGCGGAATCACATCTGCCCTCCTCCAGTCCTCAGGTACCACCCCATCCTCCCATGATTTGTTAAAGAGGGTAGTCAGTGGTGTCACTGGTTCTACCCTTAGTTCTTTTAGAATTCTGGGATGAATCCCATCAGGCCCCATTGTTTTGTCCACCTTTAGTTTTAAGAGTTCTTTCAGAACCCTTTCTTCTGTAAATGGGCTGGTATCAACTCCTATATCCAGAGTGTTTCTATTGTTTGGTTTAGGTACGTCCCCCTCTTCATTTGTGAATACTGAGCAAAAATATTTGTTTAGTATCTCTGCCTTTTCGCAGTCACCCTCTGCCCACCTCCCCCCTTAAGCCTCACTATCCTTCCCTTGGTCTTCCTTCGCTCCCTGATGTACCTATAAAAGGTTTTATCCCCCTTCTTAACTGAGTTGGCTGTCTTTTCCTCGGTTTGGGCATTTGCTGTTCTGACTGCCTTCCCAGATTCATTTTGCTTTAACTAATACAATTCTCTGTCCTGCTCCTTCTGTGATTCCTTGTACTTCCTGAATGCTTTCTTTTTCTCTCGAACCTTCCCTGCCACCTCCTTTGAGAACAATAGTGGTTTCTTACATCATTTTGTTTTGTTTATTTGCTTCACACAAAGGCTTGTTGCCTCTGTGAGGGTAGTTTTTATTATTCCTCATTGTTCTCCCACCCCTCCTTCCTGCCCATTTGCTAGTGCATTCCTTAGTAACATACTAAAATGCCAGCAGAATAGGCCTAATGGTCTTTGGCATCTGCTCGTTTGGTCAGCCCCCACCCTGGGAGCTGACCTTGCTGCCCCTCTCACCTTCTCTGGCTTCTCCCTTCCCAGTTCCGGATATTCTCGCTGCATTGGATTTTGTTTCCAGAACCCTTCCCCTGTAGCTGTCCCACCCCCTCTTGAACCCCTCCACCGTCTCTGCCTCCACCAGCCCCCTAGGCAGCTCATTCTATGGCTCTACCACCCTCTCAGTGAAGTAGCACCTCCTCCTTTCTCCCCTGACTCTTCCCCCCTTCAGCTTCCACCCATGCCCTCTAGTGGCCCCCTCCTCGTTCCTTCGAAGCAGCCTGACTGTTCCTTCCCTATTTACCCCCTTCATGTACCTAAAGACTCTATCATGTCCCCCGGCCCTTCTCTCTTCCAATGTGTACATATTTAACTCTTGACCTCTCCTCCTTAGGTCCTGTCCCCAAGCCCCAAATCATTTTGGTTGCCCTCCTCTGGACCCTCTCCAGGAGTTTAACATCCCTCTTTAAGTGTGGCCTCCAAAACTCCACGCAGTACTCGAGGTGCGGCCTCACCAAGCAGTTATACAGAGGGAGTATCACTTCCCTCCTTCTGGAGGTGATCCCCCTAGTGATGCATCCCAGCATCCTGTTGGCCTTGGCTGCTGCCCTCCTACAAGTCTCTGAGTTGTTCATCTTGACATCCACTACCACCCCCAGGTCCCGCTCAGCCATAGAGACTTGTAGCATTCCCTCCCCAGGGTGTACACTTGGCCTATGTTTCTGGCCCCCAGGTGCAGTACCTTGCATTTCCCTGCATTGAACCTCAGCTTCCACTTTCTAGACCATCTTTCCAGAGCCTGCAGGTCCCCCTGTAGGGCCACCCTCCCCTCCACCCCATCCACCACCGCCCTCAGTTTTGAGTCATCCACAAAGAGACTCATCTCACCCCTGATACCTGTCCTTATGTCAGAGATATAGGCATTGAACAGGAGGGGCCCAAGGACTGATCCCTGTGGGACCCCACTAATGACCCTCCTTGGGGATGAGACTATCCCACCAACTACGACCCTCTGGGTCCGGTCCTGGAGCCACTTGCCTATCCATCTGATTATCTGGTTCTCCACCCCCATTTCTCCCTGCTTGTCCAACAGGCCCACATGAGGAACAGAGTTAAATGCCTTGCTAAAGTCTAGAAAGAGGACGTCCACTGGTCTAGCCAGGTCCAAGGCACTCATCACACAGTCATAGAACTCCACAAGGTTTGTCTGACATGATTTCCCTGGGATGAATCCATGCTGTCTATCGTCCAGGCACCCTGACTTTTCCAGGTCCCCCCCAGCCTCTCCTTGACAATGCCCTCCATCACCTTGCCCACCACCAATGTTAGGCTGACAGGCCTGTAGTTCCCTGCCACCTCCCTTGATCCCCCCCCTTGTGGATAGGCACTATATGTGCCACCTTCCAGTCCTGGGGCACCCACCCTGTCCTCAGACAGATGGTGAAAAGCTCCGCCAGGGGTTTCACCAGGACATCTGCAAGTTCCTTTAGCACTCTGGGATGTAATTTATCCAGCCCCTGTGCTTTCTCTGTCTTAAGGGACCTGAGGGCTTCCCTCACTCTCTCTGCTGTGATTTCCACTTCCGCTACCTCTTCTCCCTGCTTAGCCTTCCCCCCTCCTGCCAGTGATGCCTCCCCCTCTCCCCAGACCCGCCGATCGGTAAGGGTTCCCCCTCCTCAGTATCACTGTCTCCTCCCATGTATGATGGGGCACCCCCATTTTCCTTGGTGAAAACTGAGGTGAAGTACTCATTTAGTACCTCAGCCTGCTCCCCCGGGTCTTGTGCCCATCTCTCCAACTGTTTTAATCCTGCTAATCTGCCCCTTCACCCTTCGTTTTTCCCCAGTGTGTCTAAAGAACCCCTTGTTCCCTCTCCTAATTTCCCTGGCCAGATTCTGCTCCTTCCTTGCCTTAGCCGCCCTCACCACCCTAGTGGCCCTTCTAGCCATCAGCTCATACTCCCCTCGATCCCTTTCACTCCTTGAGCACTTGAATTGCCTATAGGCTGCCTTCTTTCCCCGCACCACCTCCTGGACCTCCCTGGTCCACCGGCAGGGTCCACCAGCAGGCTTTTCGGGTCAGTACTTTTGCCTTTGTATGGCTTGACTCTACTGCTGTGTTTATCATGAACCATACTGTTCGATGGTCGCTAGGTCCCAGATAGCTATCCACTTCTACATCTGTGATCCTCTCTCCATTTGAGAGTACCAGGTCGAAGATTGCTCCCTCTTGAGTGGGTTCCAATACTAGTTGTCTAAGGCATGCCCCCTGTAGGACATCTAGAATAACCTCACTCTTAGAAGTGGCTGCTGCAACTGCACTCCAGTTAACATCTGGCATATTCAGATCCCCCTTTAGCAATATCTCCCCTTTTTCAGCCATTCTAAGCATACTTTCTATCATTTCCTTGTCCATTTCCTCCCCATGAGAGGGGGGTCTGTATACAACCCCTGTGTGGATTGTGGTGCCACTGCCTGTCTCCAAATTGACCCACAGTGCTTCCTCTCCTCCCTGTTTACACTTTTGCTCTGTTGCTTTGATTCCTTCCCTTATGTAGAGAGCTACTCCTCCTCCTCCTCCTCTTTTACCCTCCCTGTCCCTCCTGTAGATAGTGTATCCTGATATGTTTATGTCCCAGTCATGGTTCTGTGTATACCATGTTTCTGTGACTGCCACGATATCCAGATGTTCCTCCTCCATCAAGGCCACTAATTCAGGAAGCTTGTTACCCAGACGACGGGCATTGATACTCATTGATCTCCATTTTTTGATGGCTTTACCTCTTGTAGCAACATCCCCCACTGACCTGACTAGAAATTGGCTAATGGACAAGAGGCAGAGGGTGGTGGTAAATGAGATCCAATCCAGGTAGAGGGTGGTGACCAGTGGAGTACCTCAGGGATCAGTCCTTTGGCTAGTCCTGTTCAATGCCTTCATTAGTGACATTGTAGAAGGGCTGGAGGGAATGGTCTGCCTGTTTGCAGATCATATTAAGATCTGCAACAGGGTGGACACTCCAGACATGGTGGACAGAATGAGGAGGGATCTGGGGAAGCTTGAAAAATGGTCTGAGGTGTGACAACTGAGGTTTGATTCAAAGAAGTGCAAAGTAATGCACCTGGGATGTAGGAACCCTGGTGAGAGCTACAGAATGGAGGGGGTCTGCTGACAATCACTAAGGAAGGAAGAAAGAGGCCTGGGGGTTATTACTTCTGATGACCTGAAGGTGTCTAAGCAGAGTGCAAAGGCTGTAGGGCGGGCCAGTGGCATGCTGGGGTGCATAGGCAGAGGTATCACTAACAGAAGGTGGGAGATAATGAGGCCATTGTATAAAACACTAGTGAGGCCTCACCTAGACTACTGTGTGCAGTTCTGGAGGCCACACCTTTGCAAGGACATTGACAGGGTAGAGACAGTCCAGAGAAGGGCTACTAGAATGGTGCAGGGCTTGCACCACAAAACATATGAGGAGAGATTAAGGGACCTCAATATGTACTCGCTGAAGGAGAGGAGGGATCAGGGGGACATGATAGAAACATTCAAGTACCTAAAGGGCATAAACAAGATGCAGGGGTTGGGGCATCTTCCAATATAGAAGGAGTACAAGAACGAGGGGGCATGATATGAAAATGGAGGGGGCAGGTTGAGGGGAAATATGAAAAAGTTCTTCACAGAGAGGGTGGTGGACACATGGAATAGCCTGCCACAGGAGGTGGTGAGAGCGAGTACAGTGGAGGGATTTAAACATGCCTGAGATAGGCATAAGGGAACCTTAGAGGTGAGAAGGGTGGTGAAAAGCCACTGACCAGACAGAGTCAGAGGCCTCAAACAAGTATAGGACATACGGGCAGACTGGATGGGCCTGGAGGTCCTTATCTGCCAACAATTTCTATGCTTCGCCCCAAAACCTTTTCTTAACAAAATAGAGGCACCTCTAGATTTTGCTGTAGCTTCGATCTGAGTTAAGTGTGTTTCCTGTAAACAAATATCAGCTTTATTTCTTTGTAAATATTTAAAAAAAAAGTTTTCCTTTTAATGGGGATAATTTGCCCTATTAATATTCAAAGACCTGCAGTGCACACCTTCTTTCATATTGCTATCCATTTTGATATAATATAGAAAGACATGTAGGGCAAAATACCCTGAAAAGAGTAATTCATTGTTTCCTTAATCTTAACTTAATTGCTATTACTGCTATTAACAATAGTTATAATTCACCCCACCCCATATACCAATCCTCCCAGCATGACCAATTATGAAAATATACCAAATAATATGTAAATACCCTTAACCTCATCATTCCTTTGGAATGCTCAGCTAAGGTCCATTACTACATAAATAGACCATAGCACCCAAAGAACACACTAAAGTGCAAGATAGTACTAACTCCTCAGAGAACAGTGGGTCTAGGTCTCCACCACCACCCCTCAACCTTTCATATGAAACATTTTGCAGCTTATAGGACACCTTATTTCATTTTAAAAATGCAGAAAATAAGGATGGCTCAATATGTACCAATACCAGATCAACAGCTGACATTAAATGGGTCCATAGTTCCTTCAAGTTAGTACAAAGTATGCGGTAACATAAAGTTTGTTGCATTCTTCACAGGATCTAATACGGGTTTCTCCTGTATGACTTGAATAGGGGCTACCCCATTAGAATTAATTGTTATAGGCAGCTCTTAGTATAATCTCTCAGGCTCTTTTACCAAAATGTTCCTATTTGCCTCTTCAGTGCCAAAACACTGTCCATTTAGAAGATCTTGTATAACTGAATTTTTATTCAATTTTGCATGGTTATGTTTCTGTTGTTTGTCATCCATTAATAGATCCTTAACCTCTTTTATAAATAGTTCAACCTTTTTAACATATTCAAAAGTACACACCACTGTGACCTCTACTCTGCTCTCTCTTTCTACCCTCTTGGGGCCAGACACCTTGCTCATGGTACCTCATTAATTGGGAAGTTCTGGCATGGCTCGCTGACTCCCTACCTCTATGACCTCCTCCTCTCTATCCCCCCTGCTCCTATCTATTCCCTCCACAACTCCCCTTATACATAGAAACATAGAAGCATAGACTTTGACGGCAGATAAGCACCGCTTGGCCCACCTAGTCTGCCCATTTCCGTACCTATTGGATATTACAAATCCTACTTAACCAACAGCCTACTTCTTCCTACCCCCATAAGAATTGCTTTATGTATGTCCCATGCATTCTTAAATTTCCCCACAGTTTTTGACCCCACAACCTCCTCAGGAAGGTCGTTCCATGCATCCACCACCCTCTCAGTGAAAAAATACTTCCTCACATTGCCCCGAGCCATCCCCCCTCTATCTTCCAATTGTGTCCCCTTGTTCTTGCACATCTCTTTTTCTGAAAGATGCTACCCTCTCGGACTTTGTTGATTCCCTTGAGGTACTTAAAAGTTTCTATCATGTCCCCCCTCCCTCCTTTCCTCAGGGGTATACATATTAAGTTCCTTTAGTCTCTCTCTTCGTATGGCTTCTGTTGCAGACCCTGCGCCATTTTAATGGTCCTCTTCTGGACTGCCTCCACCCTGTCTATGTCCTTGCAGAGATGGGGTCTTCAGAACTGGACACAGTACTCCAGATGGGGTCTCAACAACTGTCTGTACAGAGGGACAACAACTTCCTGTTTTCTACTGGTGATGCCTCTCCCTACACATCCCAGTATCCCCCAGCCATCCATACTGCCTTCTCACATTGTTTGCTAACCTTAAGGTCATCTGATATGACTACCCCAGGTCCCTTTCCTTTTTTGTTGTTGTTACTACCTCCCCCCATTTAGATATCTGTTCTGCTCCATCTACTCGTTCGCTGTCCTATCTTCTTTGACACTACATTTCCCCATCCTGCAATTGCACCTGACCATCCTCCCCTTCACTATTCCTCTTTGCCCTTTCTTCTGTTTCTATTCCATGGCTTTACCCCCTTCTGCCCCTCCCTTGGCATGCTGATAGCCTATAGCACTAGCTGGGTTTACATCGAGTAGTGCTCATATGGCCCTACTGCCTTCTACCGTTCCCTTGGCTTGCTGACAGTCTATAGTACTAGCTGGGTTTACATCAAGTAGTGTTCATAGCCTTGGGGTCTGCTCCTGTGAGTAAGGCTTGCCTTCCCCATTCCCCCTACCTCGTCACTCCTCTTCAATTCTACCCTTTCACACTTTCATACCACCCCGTCCCTTCCCCCTCCTTCCAAATACCCTTGCATCCTTTCTTCAACTTAGCCTACCCACCTTTCATGTGCCTGTATTCTGTCCCCCATACTATCCCTTATCACACACTCCCTTTTACCATGCAATGTCTGGTATAGCCTAAATGTATTCGGTTTTATGTACAGACTTAGCTCTTTGCATATTTTTATTCTGCATCTGTATTCTATATGTACTCCCTTTTCCCCTTTCCCCTTAGCATGCATCTGGAAATGAGCTATTGTAGTGCAATATATATGAGTTATATATACTAGCTCAATATATATACAAGCTATTGTAATTCAAGAACGGGACTTGAGGAGTTTTTTTTTGTAACAAGTTAAGTGGGGTAAGTTGTGAATAAACTTGCTGAACTTGTGTTTTTCTTTTTGTCTGTAAGATAATTTGAAAGCACAGTAGGCCACATTTTAAAGGCCTTAAACTAGAGCTGTGTTGCCCTGTAGTTTATAGAAGAAAGTCTTTTTTTACCTGATTGTTTTTGTAGACACCGAGTACCAAAGGAACAACCCCCACCCATCCCATTCCCCAACCACCCGGGGTGCTCTACCTTATAGTGGAAGACCAAGCCACACCTACTTAAAGACTCAGGAACAGTTAGGCAGCACAGCACAAGCAATAGCCTAGCTGGTATATAGACAGAATTACAAAGGGTGTAGCTAGCAACTAGATCCACAAGGGCACATACAAGAAGAGGAGAGAGAAGCTGTAAGTTACTACAAAAGGAGAGAAAGACAGGGAGAGAAGGAGAAGGAAGGAAAAAAGGGTTAGGAGGGAAGTAATATCAGCAAGTGCAGGATGATGCAGGGAGTGGGGCAGTGCTCTGGCTATGGTGCAGTAGTCTTCTGAAAAACATTCTGGTTACTCCGGTGCTGCCCCATTTGCAGGCACCTCTCTGGGCTGAGGGCAGAAGTCACCAGTCTCCGGGCTGAGCTGGCAGGAATACTGGGGACCTTCACCCCCACCCAGAGGCCACCAGGTCCCCAGCCAGTGCCACAGTAACCACCAAGGCAGATGGCAAGATGGACTATGGTGGGCTCAGGAAGATTCAGGGGAAGGGGACAGAAACACATTCCCCATCCAGTCCTGCTTATGAACCCCTACACAGTGTTGGAGGAACAGGACAGCACTGCAAAGGAACCCGAGGTTGAGACTAGGGAGGAGGTGAGGGTCCTCCAGCAGGAAGACCCAGTGGTGGGAGGAAGAGAACTCCATAGGAAGAAGAAGTTATTCCTTTTTTTTTTAATTCAAAGTTTATTAGTTTTACCAAAAAGCAGTTACACATAAGCCAGGCAGACTGCATATGCAGTATACAGCGGTAATCATAACCTCCTAAACTATACATAGATCAACTAACTAAGTCCCCCCTAAAACCCGCCCTTCCTCCCTAGCCCCCCTCAATCTCCTTCCCCCTCCCACCTTCCTACCCCCATGGAGTGTGCTTGCCTTTATCACTTGAAGGAGAAGAAGAGACATCGATTATACTTAGGCAAGTATCCACACAGTTGGGTTGTCATACACTTACTGCAGGTATAATGCATATAGCTTCCCCCCTTTTCTATCAAAGCTTGCCATATTGTTCCTAAAACGTGCTATCAGTCACTCAGATCTAAAAAAGTTAGATATGTCCTTTAACCATTCACTATGGGAGATTGTTAGCTGGTCCATCCAGTGTTTCAGCACCAGTTTTTTAACAATGATGGCAAGTAGGGCCATATGATATCTACGCTCCTTAACAGTGATACCCTCGTATCGTCCTAGGATACAAACCTCAATTGTGAAAAGGTCTTCTAACCCCAACCAGGGGTCAAGTTTAGATCTGATTTCCTGCCAGAGTGGGGATACCTTTTCACAGTGCCAGAATATGTGCATCATGTTCCCTTCTTCCCTACCACACCTGGTGCTAGTGGTGTCCAGTGTCCTGCCCAATTTAGCCAATCTCATAGGGGTATAATACATATTATTCAATATGTGATATTGCGTGCATCTAAGTCCATCCTGAGAGTGGTAGATATAAAGATCCTTCCAGATCCGGGCCCAGTCAAGGTTCGCATCTGGAAGTAAGGCCAACCAGATTGGAGAACCAGAAAGAGGACCGGAGCAGGTAAACGACAGGAGGTAAATATATACTGTAGAAACTGAGTGTGGCCTTAAAGAGCTTTCACTGACTTGGGCCATTAAGGGTCTGACTAAGGATGGTCGAGGTTTAACCCCAAATGAGGTACTTATAGTGTGCCTTATTTGGTACACCTTAAAGACCATCCGTCTTGGGATGTCAAACTTGCTGAGGGTTTCAGATGAGGAGAGAAGGTTGTCCTGAGAAAATAAGTCCTCCACACATGCCTCCTGTAACTGCGGGAGCCATTGGGGCGAAAGGCATGACCCCCCAGTTTTGATGTTGGGATTTAACAGGATTGGCTGACCCATATCTACTTTAAGGGGTATCTTAAGATGTAAGCAGCATTGTGAAAGTACTCAGGGAAATACTAATTACCGAGTCTTGTAACCTTTCTGACAGTGATGATTTTGTTAGGTAAAAAAACATAGATAGGTTAATGTTACTAGACTTTAAGAGATCACTCTCAATTTGGAGCCAGATGGGAATATATTCCATATCCTCCTGCGAAAGCCATTTCCCCAATTTAGTTAAGTGTCTCACCCAGTAATATAAAAGAAAATTGGGGAGGTGAAGTCCACCCTGGGCTTTAGGTACACTGAGTTTATAAAAGGCTCGACGGGGGTATTTGCCTAGCCAGATAAATTTTGATATCATGGAATGTAAACGTTTGAAAATGGAAATCAGAAGCCATAGGTTTAATAAATTTAGGGGGTTAAAAAGCCAGGGAAGGATATTCATCTTAATTATATTTATTCGGGCCCATAAAGAGAGGGGTAGATTCTGCCATCTCAAGAAATCCTGTTGGATAACACCAACCAGATCATCTAAATTGAGCTTCTGGACTACAATAGGGTCTCTAGATAAATAGATACCTAAATATTTGAGTGTTTGGGAGGACCATTTAATACCTAAGTGTGCAAATTTGGACTTCAAAGTGTAACTGTTCAGAGGGAAAATTTCGGTTTTAGCAATATTTAGTTTATAATTGGATAGCTTACCATACTGATTAACAACCCCTAACACTTGTTCCAGTGAGGAAACTGGGTGGGCTAAATGGAGAAGAATATCATCAGCATAGACCGAGAGTTTAAGGGACTGAGTATGGGTAGGGATGCCCCTAATTAGGAAGGACTGTTTAATATGCCGGAGTAAGGGTTCTAAATAAAGGTTAAACAAAAAGGGTGAGAGGGGGCAGCCATATCTGGTACCCATGTATACAGGAAATCTGGCAGAAAAGATGCCATTACAATAAATCTTGGCCGACAGGGAGGCATAAAGGGACTGTATCATTGCCACAAACTGGGGGGGAAAGCCCATTTTCCACAAGGTCAACCATAAAAATTCCCAGTACACCCTGTCGAAAGCCTTTTCGGCATCTAGGGAAATTAACACCATTGGGGACTGGGAAGATTGGGCCACTTGAAAAACATGTGGGAGTGTCCTAAGGTGGTCAGCAGGAGAGCATCCCGCTACAAACCCCACCTGTTACGGACTTAAAAGTTGGGTCCAGTGTGCTTTTATTCAGAACGAGAACACCTTTGCTAAGATTTTAATATCACAGTTTAGAAGGGAGATTGGCCTGTAGCTAGCTGGGTCTAAGTGGGTCTTATCTGGTTTAAGTAAAAGAATAATCGTGGCATCCATGAGGGTTGGATCTAATTTGTCTGCTTTGAACATGTAATTATATAGATTATGCAAAAGAGGGGCTAATTCTTTGGCAAATGTTTTGTAAAAGTTTGATGGGAATCTGTCCGGACCCGGTGCTTTGTCCAGGGTAAGAATACTAATGGCTCTTTCTACTTCGGTAGTAGATATTGGTGAAGCTAAGGAGGCTTGACTGGAATCGTCCAACGTTGGAAGGTTTAGAGACTCTAGATCGGTTTCTATATCTTGAGAGTTTGTATTAGGAAGGCACTTCCCATATACTAATTTCTAAAAATGTTCAAAGATCTGTACAATATCCCGAGGTTCTGTTTTGATAGAGCCATCAGAGGCCCAAACAGAGAGGATTAGGCGGGAGTTCTCCAGCTGACGAAGTCGTAGGGTGAGCAGCTTCCCGGCTTTTTCGCCTTGATCTGCGTATCTAGCTTTGGTCTTGACCAGAGCATATGCTGCTTTTTCTCTTATCAATTCCGCGTATTCATTACGCATTGCTAACAGCTCTTCCAGGTTACCCGAGGAGGTAGTGGAGGATAGGGAGTTTTATTTCTCTTTAATCTGGGTTAGTAATGACAAAGCTTTGGAGTCCAGTATCCTTTTCCTTCTGGAGGAAGTCTTAATAAACTCATCCAGAAGACAGCACTTCAAGGAACACCAAAGGAGGTCATATCTCGAAACTGAATCCCTATTAAGTTCCATGAAGGTAGCAATGAGCTCTTTAATGTGAGAAACCAACTACTCATCCTTTAACAGCTGGGTATTCAGTCTCCAGACTGTTTCCCTCTGGGTATGGGGGTCTAATGAGATGACTATCCAGGCTACCACGTGGTCAGATATCACTATGGGTTCTATACCTGTCTGGTAAAGACCAGGCATAAGGGAGCAACTAATTAGGAAATAATCTAATAAAATGTGTATGACTGACGCGTGGGGTTTAAAATGCTCCATGGGTCACCCAACCCTAACAAGGTTATTAAGTCACTTAAAGCATTCTGTGAAGATGAAAGAGGCTTCAGCAGTCTATAAGTCCTGTCCAAGTCTTGGGACGGGGGAATGTTCCAATCCCCACCCAAAATCAAGGAGGCGGGAAGGAGCATGGCGATCTGATTGGCCAGATCCATCAGGAAGTCAGGATCCCCTCCCACAGGGCCATATATCGAACCCAAGACCACCATATTATTGTTTAAGATACCCTTGATTAGCACATATCTCCCAAGAGGGCCAGTGATCGTGTTATCTGCCTGGAAGGGGACGTGCCTTTTGATAAGAATGGCCACCCCACGGCTTGCAGATGAGTTCCCTGCTGCAAAGACCTGGGATATTCCCTGTCTATGTAAACATGATGATTCCGCAGCTGTCAGGTGAGTTTCTTGGAGCAGAATAATGTCTGTGTTTAAAAGTAAACAGTGCTTAAGTATTTGTAACCTTTTCAAGACATCTCTTACTTCTCTAACATTCCAAGTAATTATTTTAGTAGTACTATTAACCATTTTCCCCCCACACTTCAGGTATCAGCCTCAAAAAATTCCACGTGTCCCAGACCAACCCCTTAAGGCACACTCTAGCCCACCTCCCCCCGCTCCACCCCATAACCTTATTTGAAACAGTGGAACTCGGTTTAACAGAGAACATTGCCCTATCCTGTAGCATGTATGCCCTTAAGCTCTCTGCCCTGATAATAACTGGAGATCTTAGTAGAAGTATCCATATTCCGAATACCCAAAAAACCCAACCCACCCTACCCCTTAATAAATCCCCAGAACTATTTACAATAGGCCTCTCAGCCCCAGTCTGAATATATGCGTGCCAAAATACCTTCTGTGTGATTGGCCAAAACCCAATGGCGGTTACCACTACTGCCACAGAAGTAAAGACCAAGTGGTAAATTGTTGCCCCTCATGGTTCACAAAAGATTGCAGCTGGGCTCTGATCTAAGGGGCCATTGAAATGAATGTCACTATTATTAAGACTGATCGAGACGCCATCTCCCCCCAAGTCAGTACGCTGTGCAGCGTTCCCAAGTCGCCCCAATCTGGAGCCCCCCACCCCACCCCCCATTCATTATATTAAGGCCCCTTCAAAGCTATAAGCCTTATTTCAGATCGGGAGGATCAACCTGTACTGAATTAGACTTTAGAAGTTCTCAGACCGCGACCCATAAATGTGCTCCTTACAGAAAACCCGTTCCTCCTGCAATCTTTAACATGACCCTTCCCGCCCTTCTAGACCTTGTTATAGCTCAAGAGCCGTGGTTATAACAAGAACTTAGCCCTTACTATGAGCTACCTCCACGAAAATAACAAATCGTAATATGGGCTACTACTGACTTCAAAAACCTTCTCCATAACCTAATTAAATTTAAGAATCCAATCCTAGGCCAGCAAATTAAAATGGAAAACTGACCTGAATCCACGAGTATCATGCCTGCGAGATGGATGGGGGAAAGATAAGAAGGGTACTCACACTAATCCCTAGATGTTGTCCCACTGGGAAACTGCCCCCCTTCACAAAAGGTTCCTGTGTGAGCCCAAGTATTACCAGGGTCCCCCTGAGCAGGACACTAATCTGACCCCACCCGCCAGCACAGAAACAGGCAGAATACCCCCGGACAGACCCAGCACACCCCAGAAACCAACCAGCCCAACAGGTAAACAAATTAAATGAGTCCCCTGACTGTGATTATAGAAATACTACAGTTCGTTAAGAGAGAGTTCATCCTTCTTTAAATAAACTAGGCAGCTTTGAGGAAAGATCTGCAGCAGCTTGTTCAGGCGTATCATATGTGAGCCAGGAGCCCTGAACTGAAACAGGGAGCTTGGGTGGATACAGCATTCAAAATGGGATACCAGCAGCTATTAACTTCTTAACGGTGGCATGAAAAGCGGCCCTCTTTTGTCAGGTCTCCAAGGGCAAGTCCTGTGTTATTCTGAGAGTGGCATTTTCCCACATTATTTTCTGGAGCTCTTTTGCTTTATTAATAACATGCTGCTTCTCCACAAAGCTCAGGAATCTCACAATGACTGGCCTTGGGAGAGCTGCTGGTGGGGGTCATGGCATAAGAGAGCGATGTGCCCACTCGATTTGGTAGCTGGTGTTTAGTGGGAAGGGCCCCACTACTTTCTGTAGAAATTTCTGCAGGAAAGCCACAGTATTGTCACCTTCCTCCGATTCTGGTAGCCCTAGGATCAATACATTCTTCCGTCTACTCCTGCCTTCCAAATCTTCGGTTTTAAGCTGCAGCTTTTGTATCTATTGACGCAGCTGCACTATCTCAGGTTCTGCCTTCTCCCTCCGCTTCTCTGTCTAAGCCATAGGGCTTCTGTATCTCCCACCCTCCTTGTAAGGCCATTAAGATCATTGCGAAGGGACTTCAACTCCGAGGAAATATTGGTGAGGGTTTCTTTGAAAGGCAAGATTTCTTGCAAAAAGCGGGCCTCCGTTAGTGGAATTGCAGCTGGAGTTGGGGATGTCGCTTCACCGGCCGCAGCTCCTTGAGCCCTCTGTTTTTTAGGAATTTTCTCCAGCGAGGCTGGTGGAGTGTGCCTGGGCAGGGGCCTGCTTCATTTTGGCTTCCATCGAGGTAAATAAGCCGACCACGAAATTCATTTAGGTGCTAGCCTGGGGCTGTATCCTCAGGACTGACCTGCAGTGAGTTTGGTCGAAGACTCTTTAGGCTATTAGCTTAAAATATTAAGCAGAAGAGAGGCGAGGGGCCAGACCTCCGCTTCAGTGCTGCTATCAGAAACCCTGCATCACGTGATCTCCAAGAAGTTATTCCTGTTGGGGGACTCAATTGTCAGGGGAATGGATTTGGACACAGATAGTAGAGAGGAAAGGGAGGAAAAGTGCCTTCCAGGAGGCACAGCTCAGAAGGAGGGGGAGTGCATCCAGAGGATCGCTGAAGCTGTGGCAAGGAGGGGTGGGCTGAAGGTCATTATCCACTTTGGGACAAATGACCTATCCAAGGATAAGGCAAGCTTGAAGCAGGTGAAGAAGGACTTTACAGTGTTGGGAGGGTGCCTGGGGAAGGTAGCAAGCTCCATGACATTCGGAGATGTTGCCAGTCCATGTCAGGGAGGGAGAGGAATCTCCGCATTAGTAACTTCAACACATAGTTGAAAGGCCGGTGCAGTGAGAAGGGTATGGCTTCTTTAGGGACTGGGGACCCACCTGGAGTGATGCAGCCCTGTACAGTGGGGATGGACTGCATCTGCCCTGCAAGAGGAAGGCAGCCCTCAATGGAAGATTTAAATGCTTGCTGACTAGCATTTAAACTAGCTGAGGGGAGGGTAACAGGAGCAGGGATACTCAGTCAGCCCATCCCCACACAGTAGAAAAAGTAGAACAATGGAGCAGGAAGAAGAGTTGATTTCAAGGTCATCAGGGTAGGGCAAAAAGGGAGTAGGAAAGGAATTCAGAACACAGGAGAAAAATATCAGGAAAGAGGGAAGATGCAGGGGACCAAAAACAGGAAGAGAGAGGTCAGGCACTAAAACTTGGAAGGTCATCGTGACAAATGCATGCAGCCTGGGAGATAAAGTCTCAGACAGGGAGGCCTTAATAATTGAAGGAGACCTGGACATAGTAGCAAAAACTGAAACCTGGCACACAGCTAATCATGAGTGGGGAAAAAAATATAGCAGGATATGTTCTGTTCAGGAAGGATAAGGAGGGCAAAAATAGAGGGGGAGTAGCACTGTATGTCAGAGAGGGTATAATGGCAACACAGGTACAGGGTAGGCAGGGGGGAGGCCGAGGCACTGTGGGTCACCCTTCAACCTGAAAATGGCACAGCAATACACATAGAGGTGATATACAGACCTCCAGGACAGGGAGAGGAACTGGACAGGCAGGTAGTGGAGGACATACACGAGATGGCAATTAAAGTTGAAATTCTACTGATGGGGGATTTCAATATGCCAGACATGGATTGGAACAACAGTATAGCTGCTTCAGCCAGAAGTAGAGGCATCCTTGATTTACTCCAGGAGGCTGGACTCAGGCAGCTTGTACTTGATCCCACCAGAGACAGGGTAATTCTGGATCTAGTAATGACCAACAGGGATCGAATCGCAGATGTCCAAGTAGAAGGGCAACTGGGATCTAGTGATCACAACATTGTGTGGTTCAGCATAGGGACAGAGACTCACTCAAGTTATACTAGGACAAAGGTTTTGGATTTCAAAAATGCTGACTTCGCTGAAATGGGGAGGGGTATAAAAAGAGCCCTGGAGAGAACAGGGGCAGGAGGGGGGAGTGGAAGAACAGTGGAAGCGTCTAAAGGAAGCCTTACTGGAAGTAGCAAACCAATGCATCAGATTAGTATCCAAAGGCAAGAGAAGGAGAAAGTCACTGTGGTTCTCAAGAGATGGCAGTAAAGGTCAGGGCAAAAAGAAAAGGGTTCAGAAAATATAAGGAGATCCAAAGGGAGGAGGAGGACATGGATGAGTACCTAGAGTGTCTAAGGTAAGCAGGAAAGGCAGTAAGGAGAGCAAAGGCATGGACTGAGGAAGATTTAGCACAGTCAGTTAAGAAAGGGGACAATACATTCTTCAGGTACATCAGTGAAAGGAGGAAAAACAAGGGGGAAATGCAAAGCTCAAGGAAGAGTGAGGGGAATGCAAAGAGGGTGCCATGGAAAAGGCAGGAATTCTGAATAAATATTTCTGTTCAGTATTCACAGAAGAGGGGGAAGGACAGGGGCCATAGCTATACAGGAGTTGCCAGGGCAGTGAAGAGGTGGGCAATAGTCCATTCACAGGGGAAAGAGTCTTGCAGGAGCTCACTAAATTGAAGGCGGACAAAGCAATGGGACCAGATGGCATACACCCAAGGATATTAAAAGAACTGTGAAGGAAGATAGCAGAACTTCTGGCAGCCACGTTCACAGAGTCATTGAACACAAGGGTGGTACAGGAGGATTGGAGGAGGGCACATGTGGTCCCTCTACACAAATCTAGCAGCAGGGAGGAGGTGGGAGGCGGGAAACTATAGGCCACTCAGCCTCACCTCAGTAGTGGGGAAGATCATGGAGACATTGCTTAAAGAAAGGATAATGGGGCATCTAGAAGCCATCAGAGCCCAGGACCATAGGCAACATGGATTCACAGTAGGGAGGTCATGTCAGACAAATCTGGTTGATTTCTTCAACTTGGTGACAAAAGAAGTAAATCAGAGTGGGGCAGTGGATGTCGCTCACCTTGATTTCAGCAAAGCCTTTGACACTGTCCCACATAGGAGGCTGATAAACCAGCTAGGTAGGCTGGGCATGGAGGACAGGGTGGCAAACTGGGTTAGAAACTGGCTAACAGACAGGAGGCAGAGGGTGGTGGTAAATGTAGTGCAGTCTGGGGAGAGGGGTTGACCAGTGGGGTGCCTCAGGGACTGGTCCTGGGGCCATTCCTGTTCAACGTCTTTATTAGCGACATTGCAGAAGGCCTGAATGGAAAGATCTGCCTGTTTGCAGATGAAACCAAGATCTGTAACAGAGTAGATACCCCACAGGGGGTGGAGAAAATGAGAAGGGACATGGGAAAGCTTGAAAAATGGTCTCAGGACTGGCAACTGAAATTTATTTCAAAAAAGTGCAAAATTATGCACCTGAGACACCGAAACCCTGGGTAAAGCTACAGGATGGGGGGGAGTTGTAAAAAACACAAAAGAAGAAAGGGACCTGGGGGTTATTATTTCAGATGACCTGAAAATGTCAAAGCAGAGTGCTAAGGCAGATGGGAGGGCCAGTGGCATGCTGGGGTGCATAGGCAGGGTTATCACCAACAGAAGGAGGGAGGGAGGTAGTGATGCCATTATATAAAACCATGGTCAGGCCTCACATGAAGTACTGTGTGCAGTTCTGGAGGCTGCACCTTCATAAGGACATTAACAGGCTGGAGATGGTCCAGAGAAGGATGACTAAGATGGTACAGGGCTTACAACACAGATAATAATAATGTCCCAGTGCATTCCGGTCACAGCACATAAAATACCCAGTCAAATGCCCCACACACGGATGCCATTCCCCTGACATAAATGCCAGCATCTGCATGTTGGCAAATAAGAAAAGAACTTCCTCATGTGTTAAAGTTTCGCTGCAAATTGTTGATATCTTTCCTGCAGGCTTTAAGGAATCTTAGCATGTGTGGTCCTGTTACAACATAACCTCGAGAGTTCTAGCAGAACAGGTGACGGTGAAGAGAGAGTTAGTTTCCATCACTGCTCTTCTCACTCTTCTCCTACATGCGTCATCTTGCTCTGCCCTTCTCGGTCATACCTTAATCTGAAAGCAAGAAGAGAGGAGTAACCCAGACAGGTAACAGTGAGGGTAACAAGGGAGAGGGAGTCGGGGGGAGCTTCAGGTAACAACACAGGCAGGAGGTGAGGGGGCAAAAGCAGGAAGGCAGACAGGGAAAGTGTAAGGTATGAAGAGATATGTGCACCAATACAAGGAGTCTGGGTAATAAAATTCCACATCTGGAGGCCATCATGAAGGAGGTTAGCCTGGAGTTGGTGGCTCTAACACAGTCATGGTGCACTGACAGCCATGACTGGGAGATGGCCATACCAAGCTACTCTCTATTCAGGAGAAAGAGGGAAAGGAGAAGCAGAGATGAGGTTTACTATATATGAGGGAGTGAATGAAGGCTGTGGAAGCTCAGGGGCACCTGGAGGAAAAAGAAGGGCTGGAGGTGCTGCTGGTCATCCTGGAAACGGTCACTGGGGCTGCTTTCTGCACAGGGGTGGTATACAGACCTCCAGCACAGAGAAAGGAGTTGGATAAGGCAATTGTGGAAGACATCATCAGGTTGTTAAAAAAGGGGGAGGTGCTGCTAGTTGGTGACATCAGCCTGTCAGATGTGGGTTTAGTGCAGCTGCACTTTCTGCATGAAGCAAGGTCATCCTTGACTCCCTACAAGGGACTTTTCTCAGGCAGCTAGTCAACAAATCCACTAGTGGCATGGTGGTGCTCGATCTGGTGCTTACAAACGGACACCATTGCAGACATCACCTTGGTGGTTCCCTAGGTACCAGTGATTACTGTTCAGTGTGATTTAACAGTAAGATGGGAGCAAAGGCAAACAAGATAAGAATGAGGGTCATGGACAGTTTAAAGAAATGGGCAACTGCCTCAGAAACTGCATAGTGCATGGGATTGACAGGGGGGCAGAGGAACAGAAAGGAAAAATAAGATAGGGTATAAAAAAAACAACCAGCCTTTGTGTGAAGGAAGTGAGTAAAAGCAAAAGGAAAAAGAGACTGTTGTGGTACTCTAGGGAAGTGACCACGGTGGTGAAGGAAAAAAGGGTGACATTCAGGAGGTATAAGGAAACACAAAGGAAGAAAGACATGGAGGTGTACCAGGTAAAAGAGAGAGAGAAGCAGGTAAGGCAGTGAGGGGAGCAAAGGCACTGACTGAGGAAATGATAGCCAAAGGGTAGCAAACGGGGATGACCTTCTTCAGGTACATAAGTGAGAAGAGGAAAGCAAGGGAGGGATAATGAGGATTAGGAGGGCGGCAGAAGAAGACTGCACAGAAAAGAACAAGGAAAAAGCAGACATCCTGAACAGGTACTTCTGTCAGTCTTCACAGTGGAGGGAGGGGGAACAGGCCACCAGGGAGCAGCAGGAAAAAAGATGGGGAGGGGGGACGTGGACTTGAGTCCATTTTCAGAGGAAAGCATCCTGAAGAGACTTGCAGTTCTGAACATGGAAAAGGCTATGGGACCAGATGGAATACAATCAAGGGTACTAAAAGAACTTGAGGAGGTGCTGGCTGCCCCACTGACAGCCCTAATCAACAGCTCACTGGTGTTGGGCATGGTTGCAGATGAATAGAACAGAGCAAACATGGTCCTTCTATATAAGAGCAGCAGTACTGAAGAGGCTAGCAACTATATACCAGTGAGCCGCACCTCAGTGGTGGGGAAATTAATTGAACCACTGATAAAGGAAAGGTTGGTAGAGCATCTTAAATTTAATGGGTTGCAAGTCCAAAGGCAGCATGGATTCATGCTGGGAAGGTCATGTATGATGAATCTGATTGATTTCTTTGATACATCAACCAGGGAAATAGATTGGTGGGACAGTAGACATGGCCTATCTGGACTTTAGCAAGGCCTTCAAAACTGTGCCACACAGGAGACTGATTAAGAAACTGAGAAGCCTAGGGGTGGGATCCAAAGTGGTGATGTGGGTTAGAAACTGGTTAACCAACCTTGTGGTTATCATATCTGATTACTGCAAAGTGGCAAGGAAGTGTCAAAAAGCAGTGGGTATAGCCAGTGTGATGCATTGGGAAAGGTATCCTGAGTTGGGGGAGGTGGTATTGTCACTGTATCACTAACTGCTGAGACCCTACCTGGAGTAATGTGTCCAGTTCTGGAGGCTATACCTCATAAAGGACAAGGACAGGGTGGCGGCAGTCCAGGGGTGGTGCAGGGGTTGTGCCAAAAGCCCTACTAAGAGAGACTGAGAGATATCAACATGTACACCCTGGAAGACAGGAGAGGAGAGGAGAGCGAGAGGGGACATGATAGAGACCTACAAGTAGCTCATGGGGCTGAGTAGTGTGAAAGAGGGGAGTCTCTTTCGAATGAGGAAGAGGGCATGCAATGAAGCTGGGGGAAGTTTAAGAAGGACGTGAAAAAGTACTACTTCAATGAAAGAGTGGTGAATGCATAGCATAGACTGCCAGTGGAAGTGGTGGAAGTGAAAACAGTAAGAGGCTTCAAAAGAATGGGTGAGATAAATAGGGGAATGTTAGTAATTATGCAATGGACATTGAGAAGCTGTCATTTTGTTTGGCTGACTGGTACTTTTAGGCATGGGTAAATCTCACAACAACCCATGCTAAAAGTGCCAGTCAGTCAGGGTGACAGTAGCACAACAAATACACAGCACTATCCATACACGACCCAAAAAATTTCAAAACTAACCACCACCAAATTTTTCCCTCACTAAAACTAACTGCAAACCGCTCCACATAAAAAAGTCGTACACGACCATTTCTGCCTGTTTAATTTGTGATTGCTCCCTGCTAGTTCCATTGCTGAAAATCCGGTATTTTAAACCACTCGCTTACCCATGGTTCCAGTCACGCTCCCACTCTCTGTCAGCGCCAGAGGCAGTCCTTCATTCTCCTCATTCTTGTTGTTTCCTCCAAATACCCTGTGCTCCCGATCCTAGTAAAAGTAAAAAATCTTGTCATGGCCCTTCAACCTGGACACCACTGAAAATACTTACACAGCGTGCTCACACCTGTCATCAGGCTCTGTTTCTTAGGTTCAACTACTGTAGCCACTCACATCTTGCACCACGCTCTCTGTTTAAAAAAACAACAACATGGCAAAACACACCAAAATATCAATCCACCATCTGTCTATGCCTAAGTCTGTGTGTGGGGGGGGGGTTAAGGGTGGTGCACAAACTTCAAAACCTCTGTACTGTATATTATTGTATTCATGCAAGTGATTGTCAATAACTGTGTATATGCAACTGAATGTGAATGACTCCTTTGTATAAAATTATGTGATTGTATGTAATATTCTCATGTATCTATTCTATGTATGTATATATACTGTATGTAACTCCCTCCCCATCGCCCCCAGGTTGCACTCGGAAATGAGCCTTGGTTCAACATGCTTTTCCCGGGTATCAAATGTTTAAATAAAATAAATAAATAATAACAAGCATTCTAGCAAATCTTTGTCTCGGGGTGGGGGGCTTCATATTCTAACAACAAGTGACTATTTAGGAAGGAAAGAATTTTTTTTGCAGTTAGTCTTTTTTATTGATATTTAAAATACAGAACAATAACATTGTGTGGCTAATCATACAACATAGGAAAAGATAACAGACATTGTGCAATAGCAATAACAGAGTAATTCAAATATGTGTGCATATAAATTCATATACAAAATGAGAAAATGAGTGCAAAGGTATCAAATCAGTAAATGTAGGACATAAAGAAGCCATACAACCAGTGATAAAACCTTAATAAACTGAATTTAAAATATAAACAATGAGAGCTCTAAATATATAGTACACATATTGAATGGAAAATAAGGCTGGACATTAAACAGGAGACCTAAAGGCCCTAGAATTATTAGACTTTAAAAAGTCAAGGTATGGTTGCCAACAGGTCCTAAAAATCCTCACGTTTGACTGAGGCTATATGGGTAAGGCAATCAAAAAAGGCCACCTGTGAAAGACTGGTGAGTACGTCCTCAAAGAACACCAACAGAATCAAAAACACTGTCCGCAACATGGAAAGTGCATCACGCAATATCTCCGCTAAAAAGTTTTTCTCCAACATGTAAACACCATAATTCACATCTACAGGACATGCCGTAAACACCCTCCAGATTTCAATTAAAAAGACCAAGCCGTTTCCAATATATTCAGTCTTAAATATTGGTAAAATTTCCCTATCTATTGCATTATAAAAAATCTGGCCATCTTGTCCCTATCTCGCGATCAAAGATGGCGATCAAAGAATCTCACGATCAAAGAATTTGCAGGCTCGCGATCAAAGAAGTTGCTCGCTCACGAACAAAGAGCGAAGGACGAGATGACCAGATTTAAAAGAGGATTTTTGTAGCCCATGGGTGCCCTAGAAAGTTATATAAGGGTGGGTTTTGCTCGGGGGGGCTTCGTTCCCCCCATCTGAATAAAAAAACATAACTTTTCAATATCCCTGATAGTCTAGCGGACCCCCATCATGATAATATACATAATGATCCCTGTATCCCTGGTAGTCTAGTGGCCCCCCATGAGTATTTTATTAATATCTCTTTTTTTTATCCATGCTACTCTAGTGGCCCCCCATGTGTATTTATTTATATTTCTTGTTCATATCCCTAGTAGTCTAGTAACCTCCCCAATCTGTATTTAATTATGATTATTACTCATATCTCTGGTAGTCTAGCAGCCCCACCCCATCGTAATGAAATAAATAAGCATTTTCCATTTCCTAGTAGTCTAGTATTTCACCCCACCCAGCTGTGCACCCACCAAGCACCCCACCCTTCCCCAACGGCGACTGGCACAGCCACCTCTTACCTCCATGGCCAGCCACCGGACTGTGAGTGTTGCCAGGCTAATTCAAACAGGCACTCCAGAAATAATTTCAGAGTTCCTGTTTGAATTAATATTTATAATGCACAGTGGGCAGCTAACATGGAGTGAGTGGGCTGTGCCAGTCATCGGCTGAGGAAGAGGGAGAGGTGAGGGCTGGCACAACTGGGAAGAATGAGCCACTGAACTGGAAATGGAGGTCAACTAAGGAGGAAGACTACCGAGATGTGTGTAATTAAACAGATGAGACACTGACTACCGAGATGTGAACCAAACACAAATAATACGTGAGAACTGCACTACCGGGGATAAAGAGATGTTAATAAATACTCATGGAGAGCCACTGAGACTACGAGAATACAGAGATTGTTATGTAAATAATCATAATGGGGGAGCACTAGACTACCAGGGATATAGAAAAGTTATGTTTTTTAATTCAGATGGGGCAGAATGAAGCCCCCTGAGCAAAACTCACCCTTATATAACTTTCTAGGGCACCCCTGTGCTACAAAAATGTATTTTAAAATCTGGCCATCTCGTCCCTTGCTCACGATCGCAATCAAAGAATCTCGCGATCAAAGAATTTGCAGGCTCGCGATCGAAAATCGTCAGCGAACCATGAATAAAGATTTTTAAAGCTCAGAACTCTATTTTTTTACCAATTTGGATGCAACCAAAGGCATGGCTCGATAGATCGGGGTCCCCTGAGTAAGACCCATCCAAGTTTTATTTCAGAAGTGACCCCTGAGCCGAGATACAGTAGCTGTGTTTTTTCGATCGGGAATTTCAAAACAAGATGCGGACCTCGCGATCAAAGAATTTTGAATGTCCTCGGGGACAAAGATTCTTGAACTGCAAGCCTGCAAATTCTTTGATCGCCAGGTGGGACCAGATGGCCAAAACCCCATTCTTTGTTCGCAAAATAGACATATAAATTTTCCCATTGACTTATAATTGGAATTTAAAAGTGACATAACATTTGAATGCCTTAATATTTTTTCACCAAATGATAAGCACCATGTTCAGCTACCAAATACCAAAACTCTTTCAAACAAGCCATCTCGCAGAGCGTATACATGACACGATGGCATGCAGGGCCACATCCAAAATCCCCAAAGCTACCTCCAAAAACGGATAATTTTGCATTTTTCAACGCTTTTGTACACAAAGATTGTAAGTCCGACCAAAACTCAATTTGGCAAATCAAGAGATGTGCCATGCCCCACTGCGCGTACCAAATTTCAGGCAAATCCATTGAATGGGTCCAAAGTTATTAATGCTCAGACTTTTGACTTTAGTATGTAACTGGCCGCTGTGTACTGAGGGTTCTATAGTCAGGTGACGCCTAAGTTTATGAGATAAGTAATCAAAAAAAACATTGGTAGCTGGCCCAGTGGCACTGAGGGCTGAGGCACTGGATGCCTTACCTTGTGGCACGCCGGCGACCAGGGTTCGGGAACGAGCTCGGGTCGTCGGAGGTCAGCAGCGGGGGGAAGGCGGAGCTGGATTGAGCTGCCAACAGGTAGGCTCTCCTCTCTGAGGAGGGGATGCGGCACCCCTCGGCCGATGGTGACCCTTAGTGGAGGCTAGGAGTGGCACGGGCTTAGAGGGGGCTGGGCGTTAGGTCATGGGGTGGGGGAAAGGAGTCATAACCAGGGCCATAGGGCACATGTGTGCCTCCACACAAATGCGCTCCTACTCCTTGGGCTCCTGGGTGATAACCAGAGGCAGAAAACACCGGCGGCAGCAGGATGATGACTGACTCCCTGCAGGCTCTGCTTCTGGGCCTGGTATAATGGCGTCGGCTATTCGGGGACGGGGCTGGGGGGGGCAGTCAGAATGGGGCGGCCGACCGGAGGCGCAGAAATAGAAATAATAAAAAAAAAATTAATAAAATTGGCTGGGACTTCCCCAAGGGTTAGAGAGGCTTCCATGTGTATCCACTGAGAAGTCTCAGATAGTTTGTGAAGCAAGAAAGGCGTAAAGATAAGTCTGGAACCAAGGGAGGCCAAATTCACTCTTGGACCAATGAGCCCACAATCTGGCATGACTGAATCATGGAATAGATCCTGCTCACAAAAAAATCACCAAGTATGCGATCAATCCTAATCAAAAAGGATCTAGGTAGAAATAAGGGGATATTAGAAAAAAGGTACAGTAGTTTTGGCAAGACCATCATTTTAACGGCAGCAGTCTTACCTGCCAATGTGAGGTTAAGTGTTTTCCAATGATCAAGTACCGTTTTAGCTTCTGTTAGTAGAGGTAGGAGATTAGCTTCCCAGATTCTATCAAAATTAGTAAAATTTTAATCCCTAAATAAGTTATTCCATTAGGGGCCCAGCGAAAACCTAATGGAGTATTCATCTGTGCTGTACAGTAAATAGTTGATGGTAGAACTTAAAATTTCTTATAATTCACAGAGAAGCCTGAAAGTACTGTAAATGCATTTAAAAGTGAGATAAGTGGGTTATCTGATCTTTCCAAGTTCTCTACAAGTATTAATAAATAATCCGCATATAAAAAAATAAGTATATTGAATATTACCAAAGGATATCCCTTTAATCTCCAAGGACTGACGGTGGGTGGCAGCGAGTGGTTCTATCACTAAAAAAAAAGCAGGGGTGATAGGGGACATCCCTGTCTAGTACCTCTGGACAGTTGAAATGATTACGAAAGAGTAGAATTAGTGACTATCCTGGTAGACAGAGAAGTGTAAAGAAGTCTTATCCAGGAATCTCCAATACCCAAGTGGGATTTTATTAATTTATTTATTAGCTTTTGGTAACCGGGTAAGTGCACTAGGCAACAAACCTGCCTATTTTCAGGCACGACCCGGGAGAGTACAGGACAATGTATACATTTTACAGTAGCACAACATGACAATAAGGTACACATAGGACAGCAGGAGGAGTAACAGCAACGTAGGTTATTAAAGTAGTAAGCAATAATCTCCTTCAAATACAAACATAATAGGTTACATGCAGAACAAGACCTAGATAGCACAAGGTATAACAGTGCCAACCCAAGATATCAAAAGCTTTTTCAAAGTCAACAGCAACAGTTATCACAGGAGGTTTAAGGTGTGTTCCTTATAAGATTAAACACTGAGCGAAGATGATCAGAACCTAAATGCCCCTTAACAAATCCCGCTTTAGACTGGTGAACCAATTCAGAAATGAGGGGTTCAAGGCAGGAGGCTAGTAACTTGGCAAAAATCTTACCATCAGTATTCAATAATGAAATGTGCCTATAGTTAGATTGGAGGTTGGTATCCTTACCTTTATTTGAAAGCACAGTAATGATTGCTTCTCTCATGACATGAGGAAGGATGTCAGTAAGCATAGCTTCATCAAAGATTTTACATAACAGAGGGCAAAACAAATCAGCCAATGGTTTATAAAAATCAGCAGTAAAGCCGTCACTTCCCAGTGCCTTACCAAATTTTAAAGACATAAGGACTTGACGGATCTCTTCTGGTGTAAATGGTTGTTCAATTGTGGTGAATACGTCCGGTGTAAGACAAGGAAGGGTTAATTTTTCTAGAAAGTTTTTAATATCTATAGGGTCAGATTTAGAGCGAGAGGTATACAATTGTTTGTAAAAAGTGGACATAATTTGATTTACAGTATTAGAATCAGAACATACACGGCCCAATGAATCTTGTAATCCAGCAATGCAGCATTCCATTTGCTGGGCACGCAGAAAACAAGCAAAGATTTTGCCACCTTTCTCACTACCTTCCTAATATTTGTATTTAATTCTAAGAATGGCAATTTCAGTTTTACAGGAAATTAAATCATTTATTTCCATTCAAAGCTGTAAGATTGCATAGGTTTCATAGGATATCAGAGCTCAAAAAGACCGGGGTACATATTGCTCGCCAAAAATTAGTTATAACCTTTTACTGAATTTTTACATAGGTAGATGTCAAGTCTTGCCTTGAAAATATCCATGCTTTCACTGGCCACCACCGAAATGGGCAGTTCATTCCAAACTTTTGCACTTTCATAATGTAAAGGTGATTTATGATCGAGATTCACTAAGGCAGCATATTGGGCCTCTCTTTAGATTTAAGAGTATGTTCAAGCACATTAAGCAGATATTCCTTCATCTTTCACTTATGGGAGGAGCAATTAATAATTTTGCCATGAACAGTGGCTTTTAACGCCTCCCATGTAAATTCCACAGTAGTATCAGCAGGGCCATTAAAATAAAGAAATTAATTTGTCTTTTGTTTTATCCAAGGTAGGAATTCAGGATAATGAAGTAATAAGGGACCCAGACTCCATGAGGAAGAAAGAGGAGGAAGAGGTCCCCATAATAAATGTAATTTTACCGGGGCATGATCAGAGATAAGTAAAGGAAGGATCAGCACCCACTACATTTTGAACAACTGTAGTGGAAGCTAACCAATAATCGGTTCTACTGTAGGATTGATATAAGGGCACGTAATAAGAATAATCTCTACCCCTCAGATTAAATAACCTCAAGGGGTCTATGTAAATTCGCGCCTAACAATTCATTCCACGTCAACTCGCTCCCGACAATTTTCTCCCTGGTCAATTCACTCCTGCCACTCCCACGCCACGTCAATTGGATCCCACTCCCACTCCCATTCCCACATTCAATGCCATATAAAAAAAAAACTAAGCTATCAAGCTACCAAGATACAGAAACAGTCAGCCACATAAATAACAAATAAACTACTAAAATACAAAAACAGTCAGTGCCAAGTACCAGTTCCAGCATTCACCTTAATTAGCTACTGCTACTGCCATTCTGTGCCAATCACTGCCGCTACAAATTTACCAATCAGCATTCAGCAGAATTTATAATAAAAACACAACCTCAACCTCATACACATTGATACACATGAAAATGAAAGGCAGGTTTATTCTGTCCGAGCATAAAAAGAGGAAGCTGATCGATGAACAAAATTACATTTACACACACCATTAACATGGCAATAATGACAAATCAATATGGCAATGCAAGTTCGCTGTTAAAAAAGACAAAAGGTGCAACATGAGGGTGCACACCCAAAGTTATGACAACCCAGTCATTATAGTTACATTCAGTCAGCACTCCCATGCTCCAGACCCCGCAGCAGTGGAGTTGGCAGAGGCATTAAACATTGCCAAGGAACGAGCCACAAGTACACAGGACACAAAGGCACAAGTGCTGCTATATTCAAAGGAACAAGTTTCGTTGGCAGCACAGGGTACATGGTTGACAAAAATATAAAGAGAACTATCCAACGTATGCATGTGCATGGTGCCCCTCCTAACCCCCGGAATTTAACAGAGCTTGCTATACCTGAGTATTACACCCCCTTTGAAAGTAGCCAAGGCAATGATGTTAATTTCCTACTGTATGATAGTGGTCTGGGCTCTGATCGAATACTTGTGTTTGGTACTGAAGTCAATTTACAGTGTTTAGAGCAGTGTAAGCAGTGGTTTGTGACGGCACCTTCATCATTGCCCCACAATTGTTTTATCAAATGAGATTAAGAGACTGTATAAGGACTATGCTGCATGACTGGAGTTAGTGCTTGTAAAGTGTGCAGAATGCTCGAAGGAGGAATCCCTTAGGGGGTTGTTCACTGTTTCTAACATTAAAAAGCAGAAAACACTTGTCATTTCAAGTTTTAACATTTTACCTTCAATAAAGTTGATGTTTTTATCACTTGAGAATGCTCCTAAACAGTGACATTAACTGAACTGACTGAGAATGCTGCTCCTAAACAGTGACATTTACTGAACTTGTTATCATGGATGCACGTCAAGTGATGTTAATATGTCATGCCCATGCAGGAAGTAGATGAACAATGAACAGATAAATGATTCTTTATTTAATAAATGTTATGTAGTATGCAAGGCTGAACAGTAAATGCTAATGCAATGTTCTAGCTGAATGCTAATACTGATTTCTGTAAGCAGGCAAATGGGAGCGGGAGCTAAATAACACGGAGCAAGTGGAGGTGGGAGTGAATTTACAGGAGTGAATGATCGGGAGTGGGTTGTCCAGGGATGAACTGATGGGAGCGAATTGACGTGCTCCTAATCTCCAGACGTCTGAGAGACCAGTATCTTTCATCAATAGGGATAGCGCAGCAATGCTTCTTTGATGGGAATCCAGTACAGAAGTACTCCTGTCCAGGGACAAGTCTAAGGTTAAATTCAGATCTCCACCAAGAATAATAGGTGTATTAGACATATTAGTAAGCAAGATATGATGTGTCAAATTGTGGAAAAATTCTGGGTTACTCAGAATTAGGAGCATATACATTAACAAGAAGTAAAGGTCCCGATTTAGTATCAGCATGAGCGATTTCCCACCTACCCTGGGAATCCTTTGAAATTCATGTGGAAATCCATTTAAGGTTCTTGTGAATTAGTATGGCAACCCCACATTTTTTCTAAGTGGCCTAGCCTGCCCCACCCAGTCCTGTTGTAGTCTGTCAGTGTCATGAAGTAATAGTTTAGCTTCTTTAGGAAAGCAATTTGAGCTTTATGCCTTTTAAGATGTGCCAAGACCTGTTTCCATATATTGGGTGCATTGAGACCCTTGACGTTCCAAGAGAATAACATTAAATCAGGCATAGATAATCAGATAACAAGTAAGATTAATTACAGAAAAGGAAATAAGACAAGGGACCCAATGCACATGACAGCTACACAGGACGTAGAAAGACAATGACAGAGCAGACAGGTATAAGGTAAGGGGACAGAAACTACCCCCAGAATTAAGAAGAGATAAATCTTAGGTTCTTCTAAAGTCCAGCAGAAAGATCTCTCCATTACAAATAAGATAAATAACAGGAACTGTAACAACAATAATAATAATAACTAGTATATATATATATATATATATATATATATATATATATAAAAACAAGACATTTTAGGATGAACAGAGATGAGAGGTCGATCATTAAATGTGATCCAAGACCCAACTCTGTACATCAGGGCATGGGGTGAGTAGTGAGGTAGGTAGAGTAATAAGCTTACCCCTAACATCACAATAGCCCAAAGTATAGATCAAAAATACACGAGTGAGGTACACTGTATAACAAAATGTATAAAAAGAGTCAAAAAGTCAAAAAGCTACCCAACCTCCCACTACACAGCCAAATAATAAAGCATAATAAGAGTATAAATTGTGAGATTAATCATCACCAAACATCTAAATGAATACAGAATTAAGCTGGAGCTTAATACACAAATAAGGTAGTAGAAAGCAAAAAAAAAGGAGGGGGGGTGGGGACATTAATGCCAGATAATCCCAGCACCAAGTAAGTTAAGAGACACTTGGTGAATCATTCAGATAACCAGAAAAGTCCACTAAGTGAAACTGTGGATGCCAGGATGCTGGGCCACTGTCCCATATGCTGGGAGATATGTCACATCAAAGCTCAGCTCTGTGAAGCTTTAGGTGAGATCAACCTCCTATGTAACTGCATACAGGAAAACTATTCTTATGGGAATGCACCTCTGCATCACCGGCACCAAACCAGCATGCCTCTCCCCCAGAGAACAACTAAGCCTGGGGGGGTGGCAGCTGGTTAAGAGAAAAGGAAGCAGCACCTGGACAAATCTCCCTAACAGGCAAAACACTCTAAACATAGAAAACAGGTACACGACCCTTGCATCTTTACCATCAGAAAGGAGAAAGGAGGCCTCGGAGCAGCACAAAGCTGAAAGCAACAGGGTAACAAAACGCCATTATAAACGGAACTCCAAGGACAACAAGAAAAAGCTCACTATCACAGGGGACTCCATGATTCGCAGTGTGAATCCCCACCTGAGCAGAAACGAGCAGGAGGATGTGCAGGTCAGATGTCTCCCAAGAGCATCCGCTTGGAGGGACACTGACCGAATAGTCGGCATAATTCAAAGGGAAGGTAAAGGTTCTAACATACTGGTCCACTTAGGGACCAACAACCTTGCTAGCCAGCTGGCAAAGGAGGTTAAGCAGCACATTTCTCAACTCAGGGAGAAATTGGTCTCCCTTACATTCAGCATTGCCGTCTCAGAGATTCTGCCTGTTTGGTAAAAGGGAAAAAAACAGGCAGAAAATCAAAGAGAAGGAGACAGGTGAGCTCAACGTATAGCTCAAAGACTGGTGCCACACCAAGAAGCATAACTTTGTCAGAACTGGGACAACTTCTGGGAAAGGGAGTTCTTCAAATTTGACGGCCTCCACCTGACTAAGAAAGTGGTTAGAGCACTGGGCCAAAAATCTGATGTCCATGCAGGGTATTTAAACTAGTGGATGGCGAGAATACAGCATCTCTAGGAGTAGCACACGTAGAGCCTGCCTTCTCTCCCCCTCCAGCTAGCACCAATCCTATAGGACACTCCAGGATAACAGTTGCAGAGGGCAGAAAGCATGCAACCCTGTCAGGAACTGGCAATGGCCAAGAAAAAGGTAAAGGGAGAAACAAGAACAAAAAAAGAGGTATCACAAATGGGGATGCACTTTGGGAATGGACAGCTTTATGTCTCAGTGCATGCGGTCTGGATAACAAGATGCCAGAACTCACTATCACAATAGCAGAGGCAGGACTGGACTGGGTTGCCGTGACCGAAACATGGTTCATGAACAATTGCGACTGGGAGGTGACTATTCTAGGTATAACTTGTTCAGGAGAGATAGGACTGGGAAAAGGGGGTAGCTATTTATGCTAAAGACACCATAAGTGCTGCTGAAATCCAGAAGGCACAGGTGGAAACCGAGGACTTATAGATTACAGTCAGGGCCAGAAGCTGGACATCCATTTGGGTAGAAGTAATCAGTAGACCCCCAAATCAGGAGGAAACCAGGGACAAGGATACCCTGTAAACCATCGGCCAGATGTCAGACAGAGGGGACATGGTGCTGTTAGGGGACTTCAATCTACCAGACATAGATTGGAGTTCCCACACAGTAGCATCAGAAAAAAGCAGGGAATTCCTAGTTACAGTACAGGAAGCAGGCCTAAGTCAACTAGTGAAGACACCCACAAGAGGAAACGTGATCTTAAACCTGGTATCCACAAACAGTGATAGGGTTCTGAGTGTCGAAGTGGGGAACCACCTGGGAAACAGTGACCATCGCACAGTATGGCTCATGGTAAACAGGACTGAGAACTCCATACACTCTAAGCTTAAGGTCCTTGACCTCAGGAGGGCAGACTGCACAAAAATGAAGGCCTGCCTGAGGGACAGTCTTAGTAACACAACAGAAAGGAGTGTCGAGGACTGTTGGACAAGATTGAAAGATGCAATAACCAAGGTCACATCACAGTGTGCCCACCAGGTCAGTAAGAATAAAAAAAGGAGAAACCCACTATGGTTTTCCAAAGAGGTGGCAACCATGGTGAGGGAAAAGCACAAAGCCTTCAGAAAGTACAAGGAGTCAGGGAAAGAGTCTGACAAAACAGAATATAAAGAAAAGCTAAACGAGACAGGGAAAGTGATAAGAAATACCAAGGCACAGACAGAGGTGAGGATAGCTCAGGGAGTGAAGAAGGGTGACAAAACATTCTACAGGTTCATACGAGAAAAAAGGAAGACTAAGGGAGGCATTGTTAAAATCACCAAAAAAGGATGGGTAGCCCACGAAACATGACGGAGAGAAGGCAGAGGCACTCAATGAATACTTCTGCTCAGTCTTCACACAGGAAGCAGACAGTAGTGGTCCAACAACAGGCAAAAAGTATATTCCACTTGGAGGCACGGACACGAGTCCCTTCACAGAGGTACTAGAGGAAATCAACAAGTTAAGTTGGAGGCAGTATAGCGCAGTGGTCTAAGGCTCTGAGCTGCAAATCTGGTGACATCCAGCAGACCAGACCTGGGTTTGAATCCCACAGCTTCCACTTACATACTGTGTGACTCTGAGCAAGTCACTTAACCTCCTTGTGTTCCCAGGTTGCTCTTGTAAAAAAGCTTTCAGCTTAGTGTGCTATACCTGGTTGAACAACTAAAAAAATAAAATAAAAAGGTGGATAAAGCTATGGGGCCAGATGGGATACACCCAAGAATACTTAAGGAACTTGAGAGGTAACTAGCAACCCCCCTTAGCAGTGCTCTTCAACAAATTGTTGGAGAGCAGGGAGGTTCCGGAGGACTGGAAGAGGGCAACAGTAGTGCCAATCCACAAGAACAGAAGCAAACAAGAGCCAAGAAACTACCATCCAGTTAGTCTAACTTCAGTGGTAGGAAAACTGATGGAGTCCCTACTGAAGGAAAGAATTGTTGCTTTTCTGGAGGAAAGTGGTTAGCTTTACACAAAGCAGCATGGTTTCACAGTAGGGAGGTCCTGCCAGACAAACCTCATAGATTTCTTCGACTGGGTCACCAGAATAGTGGATCAGGGTGGGGCAGTGGATGTGGTTTACCTGGACTTCAGTAAGGTGTTTGACTCAGTTCTGCACAGGAGTCTAGTCAATAAACTGGAGAACATGGGAGTCAGGCTTAAGGTAGCTGGCTGGGTCAGGAACTGGTTAAATGGAAGAACACAGAGGGTATTAGTAAATGGCACTTTGTCAGAGGAGGGTAGAGTATCTAGTGGGGTTCTGAAGGGCTTGGTTCAGGGGCCGATTCTCATCAACATATTCATCAGCAACATTGCTGATGGACTGAAGGGAAAGGGGTGCCTGTTTGCTGATGACACCAAAATAAGCAAACAGGGTTGACACACCAGAGGGGCAGCAAAGCATAGAATCTGATCTCTGAAAGTTGGAGGAATGGTCAAGGATCTGGCAATTGAAATTCAATGCCAAAAATGTAAAGTCGTGCATCTGGGAAAACGTAACCCAAGGAAACTGTACTCGATGGGAGGGGAGCAGCTGGTGGATACAACGCTAGAGCGAGACCTGGGGGTGATTATATCAGATGAACTCAAGGTCAGCAAACAATGCGAGAAGGCAGGACTAAAAGCTAGTGGCATCCTGGGATGTATAGACATGGGCATCACTAGCGGTAGGCATGACGTGATCATGCCTCTGTATTGATCCCTGGCAAGACCTCACCTGGAATATTGCATCCAGTTCTGGAGGCCACACCTCAAGAGGGACATAGATAGGCTGGAGATGGTGCACAGAAATGCAACAAAGATGGTGCAGGACTTGCACCAGAAACCGTACAAAGCCAGACTCAATTAACTTAATCTATACTCCCTAGAGCAGCGCAGGAATTGGGAGGACATTATAGAGACATTTTAATACCTTTAAGGCAACAACAAGGTACAGATGCAGAACCTCTTTCAGGTAAAAGACTATTGTGGGACAAGAGAGTATGACCTTCACCTCAAGGGAGGTAGGTTCAGGAGCGATATGAGGAAATTCTTCTTCATGGAGCATATTGTTGAACTGTGGAATAGCCTGCCAGAGGGGGTGGTGGGACAAAGACGGTGGGGGAATTCAAGCAGGCATGGGACATGCATTGCAGGATACTCAAGCAGGCAGCTAAGGGGGGTAGGAAAACAAGGGTTGACTTGATGGACCATAAAGTCCCCATCTGCTGACAACTTTCATGTTTCTGTATTGGTTAGGCTGGGCTTTGCTACTATGTTGTTTTTTTTTTGAGGTTCCAAGCCCTTTTGGGGAGAACTGGCTACAGTCTCAACCCAGGTTGCATCAGTAGAAGAACAATGAGCAGCTTCCTTATTAGACAAAGAAGATGGGATATTGTCTGAGGTATGTTGAATTTCAGCAGACGGTGGATGCTCTAACTGAGAAGAGCTTAGTGGGGGGTGAAGCATCAATAAGGGGAGCAAATCTTTCATGCAGAGGCAAAAATGCTGTTGAGTCAGACATTGAAACCCCAGATTTAGTAGCAGTAAAGCTCTTAATCGGACTGCAGCAACTCATCTTAGAGCAGGTCAGAGAAACACAGGCTTTTTCTTCCAAATGAGTAGAACATCTTTTAGGTAAATAATCTGTCGTGAGATCTTTGTTCAATGTCGATGAGTCCTCTGTAAATGTAGCAGGTTTATGTTGGAGAATCAGAGGTTTTTTTCTTGCAAAGGAGTAGAACATCTCCTAGTTGAAGAACCTGTTATGATATCTTTATTCTGCCTCGACGAATCCTTTGGTGAAGCAACTGGTAGAGAAATAGCCATTGGGTCTGTCAGTGAAGTGTCCACAGATTCCAGTGCATTGGATATGCTAGCAGCTGTAGATACATGAGAATCCTGGACAGACTGAGGCCAGTGAAGAGCCAGAAAGTCCATCAGGGTATCAGATGCGGCAAAATCTTTTGTGCCATTATTAAAATTGATGTGCATAATCGCTGGATAGCAAAGACTAAACTGAATGCACAGCCTATGAAGAATATGTCTTGCATCGGTATAGACTCTCCTCTTAGTAGAAAGCTCCTTAGAATAATTCTGAAAGATAGAGATGCAGTACTCTTGCCATGTGAGGGCTCCAATTTTTCTAGACTTCTGTAAAATCAACTCGGTATAAGCGTAATTGAGACATCTGACTAAAATCAGGGTGAGGTTGTTGCCCTGGCTGGGGTTTAGGAGCCAGAGAGCGATGAGAGCATTCAATAATTATGCCGTGGTCCCCGGAGAGTTTTAGCAATTGTGGGATAACGTAGAAGAAAAGATGATGTGTTATTTAATTCTATGTCTTCTGGAAAAATGTAGAAATGAAGATTGTTCCTACAACTACGATTTTCCATATAGTCCAATTTGAATTGAAGTACCTTAATTGTATGATCTTGCTGCCATACTGTCGCTTGTAGCTCATGCACCGCTGCTTCATTAAGTCATGTTCTATTTTTGGATGTAGACAGACTCAGGTCGATAGAGTGTAAGGTAACATTAGTTTAATGATTTATTAATTTTAATTCTTCCATAGCCAATATTAGCTTCTGGAATAATGTCTCAATTCCTGCCAAAGGATCTTGTTGCATAGCAGACTCCACCATTATAAGCAGGCCCAAAACTCTACAACGAGAAGAAGAGAGATCCAAGGAAAAACAAGTCTAAATAAGCAAATCAATCAGTAAACTAAACTCAAAGTCAGATGCAGCAAAGTTTCATCAAGCTGTAGCCATCTTAAAACCAGTTTTAAAGCATGTAGATCACTGATGATGAGAATGGACAGTTGGAGGAAAGTCATAGCTCAAGAATTAGCCCTCCATCTTGTCTTGGGCCAAGCCATGCCCACCAAGGAAGAATTTTTAACATATTAAATCAATAAAAAAACACTTTAAAAGCAGTAAGTTTAACATTTTTAATTAACTTTTGTATTTATTATAATCACAATGATCCACTCCAAGGTGTGAGTTATGTTGGAATTTACCCACTTCTGGTGTGGTTTACTCACTTGGCCTGTGGCCTTATGACCAAACCACATCAGGCCTGGTTAAATTCCACAGTAACACACACCCAGCACTGGATTATTGCTTCAATAGGCTGGGAGGATGAAGGGTCTCTGGAGACTTGTTAGGGTCTGCAAAAACAGCCTAAGCAGGGACTAGCTGAGCTGAGCTGACTGGGTAGGCCTGGTATCCTTTTCTGCCAACAACTTCAATGTTTTTATGCTAATCAAGCTTTGTCTCTGTTGCATATCACAACTACAGTAGAATCAGAAGTGTTTGTACTTATGCTTTCATAACTTGCTGCTTAAGAGGATTAATTACTATATTCCTTGTGCTTCCTATGCTCCCCTCCCCTTCACTGGTCACACCTAGAAATGAGCCTCAGCTCTGTGTGCCTTCCAGGTAAAACCTTGCAAATTAATCAAATTAAAATAAATAATTGCAGAAAAAAGTTTGGGGGTGCAGTCAGTGAATTTCTTTGTAGTTTCACTTGTTTTTTATTCAGCTCTTTTTAAGAAGGCAGTATAGACTAGAGAGTTAAAGCACTGAACTAGGAACCTGGAAACCCAGTAGACCTGGGTTTGAAACCCTCAACTACTACCTCCATACTGTGTGGCATCAAGCAAGTCACTTAAATTGAACATAAGCAATGCTGCTACATGTGGGTCAGTGGCTCAGCAGGTTGCACACTTGCCTCTGAGGCGGGAAGATTGGAAGATTGTTTTCTCTAGCTCTGCACCAGGATCTTGGAGTACATTCCCTGATACTGGCAGTGCAGCTTGAATGGAGTGCTATACTCTTGAGGTGCCGTTATTCAGATGA
The DNA here is from genome assembly GCA_016271365.2 of Neoceratodus forsteri. Taxonomy (NCBI): domain Eukaryota; kingdom Metazoa; phylum Chordata; order Ceratodontiformes; family Ceratodontidae; genus Neoceratodus; species Neoceratodus forsteri. Next base: position 42,825,967 of record CM057456.1, on the reverse strand, counting down.
GATGTTAAACGGAGGGCCTGTCTTCCTGTTCTGGTGGTTGTTCAAGTGGACATTAAAGATGCCATGGCACTTCTCAAAAAGAATACAGGATTTTTTATTAAAGGAAAACACTCACATATATATATATATATATGTATGTATATATACTGAGTTTCATCAACAATGGAACATGATGGGGGAGTAGGGGGTTTGGGAAGGGAGGGGTGGGACGAGGCAGGCAGGAACGTTGTTAGAGTTGTCACGTTCATTCCATGTATTTTGTTATGTATGTTTCTGTATAGAAACATTCAACAAAGCTTATTAAATTTAAAAACAATGGAACATGAAAAAGAAACAGGAAATACAGCACAGTAATAATCAAATTATATGACAGGTTTTCATATTTCACAAACACTCCACCTACTCTCCTTACATTCTAAAGTAAACTGTTATTTGCAGATCCATGTAAAATGTTTCCATAACTTTTTTTAAATAGCTCTCTGTGTTGATTTCCATTCATTACTATATATAGCTGACATGGCGGAAGAAATTATCCAGATCTCAGAGACTGGAGTAATACACTTTTGCTGAATTTGTAAATCACAACATGCCTGCCAGGGGTAATATTTCAAACATGAAAAACAAACCTGCAATGTGGAAGAATGAAACTTATTCCAGTGACCCAAATATATTCCTAACACAGCTACAGTACCTGATAGTCCACAGAAGAAAAGATTGATTCTCTCAATACTTTATTTAGCTGTACCCAATATCATTTCGCATGTTGACATTCAAACAACAAATGTCTTTGTGTTTCTAACTCTAAGACATGCTCTTCTCTAGGACAATACCTTTCTTTAATTTCTTTTTGGTTTTTTAAAGTGTCATTAACAGGCATCCTTCCATACAGCTCAAGCCAAGTTATGTCCCACATATATTTTGGCATACGTGGATTATTGAGTTGTTTGGTGGCTACTAAAATCATATCGTATGTATGGCATTTCAGCATCAATTGAGGACTGTAGCAATTAGTCATGATATGAGAATACAGTTGTTTCCTATTGTTCGATTTCACTACTTGCAAGGAAAGTTTTCATATTTGTATCTTCCTTATTGCAAAAGCTATATCTAATGGCCTGACATAACTGTAATCTTTCAGTCTACTATTCCATTTTCCAGATTGCAATTTAGTTGCCCATGGCATGAGCCAATCTGTTATTAGCTGGACCCGCATTTTATCCTACTCCTGATAGACTTTTGTAATGTTAAAGTAGAAGAACATGGTCATAAAAAAGACTACTGTATTTAGCATGTTTACATCACCATTCTCAATTGTTCTGTATGTGAAATCCCTTTTAATCGGGTTCAGCCATCTACCCCATAATCCTTGAAAAATATACTGTATAATTTTACCACTAAGCTTGGAGGGAGAGGAAAAACTGCACTGACATACAAAAAATAGAACATTAATAAAGTACAGATTAGGAAAACTCTTTTAAGCTTTGATAAAGACTTGGCTTTCCAGTGACACGCTTTCTGCTCTGCTTGTTTTACACATGTTGACTAATCGTCTGTAGCCACATCTCTTGGACCAAACACCAAACCTAGTATTTTTAAAGGGCTTGTGATTAAATCAGGTTTGTAATTTATTAGAATACCTATAGGAACACCAGCACTTTTAGACTAATTTACAGTAGCACCAGCGACTAAAGAAAAGGCATCAATAACTTCTTTCAGAGCATCTCCTAATTTTGCACATTGAAGGATTTAGAATATTTGGATGCTTATGGATTAACCTTAATAAAGGGTCCAAGGCAAACATATCACATATAACAAAGGACTTATGGGGCATCCTTGTCTCACTCCCCTATTGACCAAGATTTTAGGCCCTAATACTGAATTTATTTCTGGATTTATATTAGAGTCACTGTACAAGATTTCCAGCCATTTCACAAATACATCTGGTATGCCATATAACTTCAGTATATGAAATAAATACTTATGTAGAACCTTATCAAATGCCTTTGCTTGATCTATTGAAAACAAATATCCATCAGTCATTCCCCTTTGCCTCCCCCTTCTCCCATATTTCCCTAAACAGGATTAAATTATCCATGATATTCCTCTGTGGGATGGACAAGTCTGAGTTTCAACTAACACAAGCTCAGTTACTTTTGTCAGTCGTTTAGTCAAAATATTAGGAATTTTAAATCTGTGTTTAATAAACACAGTTGATGCCCATTCTTAATTTGTGACTTTATTCCCCTTTTCAACAAAAAATATTAACATGACCAATTGCACAGATATGGACAATGTCCAACCTCCAGTGTGGAGTTAAAAACATATTTTAATACAAGACCAAGGGTATGGATGAATTGTTTGTAAAATTCAGAGAGTAACTCATCCAACCCAAGAGATGTATTAATCCTTACATTTTGTACTGTCCACTCTATTTCCATCAGCTGAACAGGTCCTTTTAACTGCTGAAGGATATGTTCTGGAGGTTTAGGAATGTCTAAATATGGTAAGAGTAATAGATTCCATGTTGTTTGTGTAGGTATTCCTAATTGTTCAAATAAATGGTCCTCAATTATTTCCATAATGTCATTTATTGAGGTTTGCAATTCTCCATCTTCCTCTTTACTTAACCCTTCAATATGTCTATGCTGTACTCTATCCTGGCAACCTGTAAACATAGCTAATGTTTGAGATTTACTCTGAGTGCCAGATGTAAGCACCGGCTGCAGAGATGTTATTCTCTCTTACTGGTATGTCTTCATTTCTTCTCTAATTTCATTTACTTGATTTGTTAAATTCAAATTCTTTGTAGACTTATTAGAGATAAATTTGTGTAACTTAGACCGTAAACCTAAATAACGTAAATATTTATTATTGTTCTTATTATGGCTTTCTTTTTTAATTAGCTGACAAGAGTATTTTTTGTGTCTTTCCACCATTCCAATATATTCTCATAGGCAGAAACAATTGAGCATTTTGCTCTAAATCGTTCCACCCACTTCTTTTGTACATTTTCTGCTTTCAAAAGGGAGACATTTTGCCTCCAAGGTTTTGCTGTTGTGGTCCTAGGCAAAGTTGGAAAACATTGCCATCCAACAGATAGATGAACCGATGTTCCCACTGCAATTGTTTTAGGTGCACACATTTTCAGGCCCGAGGATACAAATAAAAAATCTATTGTCATAGCTGAAGAACCTTTTATAAAAGTAACTCTAGACATACTTCATTTCCCCCAAAACTATCTTGTAAACCAGCAGTAGTAATCATTTCCTTTAGGTATAAATCATTTTTATATAATTTGCCAACCTCTATCCTCCTATCCTATAAAGAGAGACCACTGCTGAAATCACCCCTTAGTATTAACTGTTTACCTGTATGCAAATAAGGCTTCACTTCTTTAAGTAATGCAATTCTAGCAGCTTTTGTTTGTGGTGCATATAGGTTTATGAGTCTAAAACATTTCCCCCCTAAAATCACATCCAATAACAAAGCTCTCCCAGGTTCAATGTCCACCAGTTTTAATACCAAAATATCTTTATTATGGAAGAGTATACCCACCGATGTTTCACTCCCTGCATCGTCACACTCAAATAATTGATTCCTAATGGAAGAAGTCATTGAAGATACCTCTGAATCCTCTTACTCCATATCACCCCCCATTATTTTCCTGGTCATGAATGTTACAAACCTGTTTGATACTGGCATTGATAAAGGTTTAGTGGGTTCATTCTGAGTTTTAATATGCCCCATTTTCCAGATATTACAATTACCCTTTTCCACACCTTGTGACCTGTAAGACAGACCCTTTGACCATAATTTATTTGCAGCTGATACTTCAGAGATTTAATTCTGATATCTTGAATACATTACCTGGGAGGGTTTCTAGTATGGCCATAGCTGTTAATCTTTTATAATAACTGGTGACCCCCTATAATGACTGGATATCCAGTTTTGATAAAATGCTGTAATAACCCACTAAATTCCATAATAACTTGATAGTGGGTTATTACAGTATTTTCTTCCTCACATTCTCACTTCACTGATGTGCTAAAGAAAGCACAATGTATTTGTGCAAGTACAGCAGCCACAGAGGGACACACTCGCTCGCACAAATACATGTTACAGTTTTTGTCTTTGAAACCTCGCACCAGTTATTATAAAAAATAATACCTGTGCACAGTTTGTCTTATGAGAATTTTTCACACACCCTCAGTGTGTGGTAATCTCATAAACCCCTAGAGCAGTGATACTCAGTCCTGACCGGCTCACGGGCTACATGGGCAGTCAGTGTGTACCAAGGAGACACAACATACACATCATACTAAATTTTGGCAAACACACTTCAAACACACTGCAGCGTAAAACAAAAGTGTACTATAACATTAATTTAATAAACATTTATTTCATTGACTTAAAACAGTTGCAAGTCTCACAGTGGAAAATACTTTAAGTAGGCCTCTGGCTCTGTAATTATACAATAACAAGAATGAATGCAGGGCTCTGCTAGATCCGTGATGTTATCCCACTGAACATGATATGCCAAAGTAGTCCATGTCTGATATGACCCATCTCAGATTTGCCAGTAGCGAATCCCCAGAGTCAAACTGGGAAATAAAAAACATAAATCCCTCATTCCCACAGCACACAAAACAAAAAAAATAATCTCCCTTGCAGTACTAGCAGTGTGAGAAATAAATGCTCTCACCACTTGTTTTGCAGTGATGGCTGGGAGTAGAGTCCAGTCCAGGTTTTCCAGTTGGTCCACAGGAAAGTAAAGCAGTAGCTCCATGGCCGTCAACAGTCGGCTGTGTCCTTTGGCTCTCAGACTGATCACTTCTCAGTTCACCGTGGCTGCAAGTTGTTGGTTGCTGATTAATAATTATGGTAAACCCCTAATGATGGCACATTAACAGTTTGCAACTGAAAATAAAAAATCTAACTGCTGGTTTAACTTTCAGTCATTGTCCCTGCCCTAGCTCAGCTTTACAACCCACTTTCTCCTACAAACGCTGCAGGGATGGGGAACAAAGTCACACTTACAGGAGCTGCAGTTTACAGGGAGTTACTGAAGTGTTAAAGAGCCACAGGTGTTACCTTGAAGAGCCGCTAGTGGCTCACGAGCAACGGAGTGAGTATCACTGACCTAGAGCTTCGCTCTCAGGGTTCATGGATTATCACACACAGCGGGTGTGTGAAAAATCCTCATAACATGCACCCGTACAGACATTATTCTCTATTTTGTGTATTTTAATCTATTGACATTTAATGTCACAGGGGCTATTAAGGAGCCATAACACATTTTGTTAAATTTGAAGGGGGGAAGGGGTTATGCTACCTCAAAAATATTTTCTTAAGACCTCGTTGTCATCCAAATTTTCTTTACCACTGATGTTTCACTCCCTGCATCTTCACACTCAGATGACTGATTCCTAATGGAAGCGGTAATTGAAGATACCTCTGAATCCTCTTACTCCATATCCCCCCCCCATTTTTTTCCTGGTTGTGAATGTTGCAAACCTGTTTGATGCTGGCATTGATAAAGATTTAAGGGGTTCATTCTGAGTTTTAATATGCCCCATTTTCTAGATATTACAATTTCCATCTCTTGTTCAGTAGGCGGTAGACGGGGCAGCATTTCTGGTTGTGAAACTTCCTTACTCAAATATGGCTGTGTGACAGAGGTGGTCTTGACTGCAGTATCTGTTGAAGGTGCCACAGATACCTCAGGCTAGAGCTTAACTTCTGTTATGGAGTCCTGCTCCTCTGCCATCTTTGCTTCTGAGAGTCATTGGGAAGGCGACACCTTTGCTGATGTTAATGGGGTTTGAGAAGAAGAAGAAGCAGGTTTCTGAGTGGAACTGCTCTCTGCTACATCCTCAGACCTCTTAACAAAATCTCAAGCAGCTCCTTGTGCTTGGCCTTTTCCAATCAGATCATCCTGATTCAACCTCCCATCTTGTTATGGGCAGCCCAGGGATATTATGCCCTCCTTCCTCACACAAATTGCATTTACATTGGTTCGAACAGTGTTGACTCGTATGCCCATATTCAAAACAGTTGTTACACCTGTGACATAAGAAGCACTTAAATGCAGTCATGACCCACATTTATAGCATGTTGAGGTTGACCAAGATCAAAACATGCCCCTCTGTCATGACCTAGAAAGAAACTGCCTGGGAGGTGACAAATCCCCGTATTTGTCTGTCATAATTTAACCCTGATTTCCACACACACACACACACACACACACACACACACACACACACATGTCCATACTTGTTCAAAATGAATAATAGGGCTGGGTAGCTCTAACACCTCACATCTTTGTTTCAGTCAATACAGTATGTCAGCGATATTACCTCCATCATTACAAAATAGCACTGTTATGAATTTTATGGCTGGCTTTGACAGCAGAATAGCCATAAATGACAACCACAGAGTTGTATTTTTCAGTTGTTCATACTTTACCCAAAATCTATCTAAGAATTTTAGTGTTTTAAAACTTACATCATAAATCATTTCACATGAAACATATATCACAGCATTTAGCTCTGATAACAATAAAAAAAATAGATTCCTTCAATAATGTTCTAATAACATAAACCCTGTCAGGAAGAAGTTCCAAATCCCCAACATAGGACAGCCGAATCACATTTCTGCACCATGCAGGTACCCCTTTGCCTGCAAATAAGTCAACCAGATGAAAATATTGCAGAAGTTCAATGAACTGTTCATGCTGTTGAGAATGTTCAGTATCTGAGTCCACAGTTTCTGCAGACCACATGGGTGCTCCACTATGCCGTCTTTCATTTTCAGGCTGAGAGAAAGAAGCAGTTCTAGCCCACTGATTTGTCTTTTGTTCCTTTTCATCTCGTGCAAGTAAAGGCAATTCAGCTGCAGACAGAACATCCTGTTCAGACTTAATAGTCTTAGTAACTTGGTCTTAGTAGTCTTAGTAACTTGGCTTAACCCAAAAATTCCTGACTCTGCAATCGCTATCCTTGGATTCAGGCAGGACAGGACTACAAAAAGGGGTGGGGGCTGCACCATTTATCTCAGGGACACTTGCATAGGACACGCCCTACCAGTACCAAACCCTGGGTCCCATTCCAGGTCCTTGCCATAAAAGTTCTCCTTGGGGCACATAACAAAGTGCTGACAATAGCTTCTGTGTACCTTTCCCCAAAGGAGCAATCTATTGGTTTCAGCAACATCTTGGAATATCTCAGGGGTCAGCATCTTAGCTCAGAAACAATAATCCTAGGAGACGTCAACATAAACTGGCTCTTACCTGATGTCTGCTATTATAAGGATGCTGCCACAGCACAGCACTTCACCCAGCTTGTCACCACCCCCACCAGGTATAACTACAAGGCAGGTTCTCACACCCTGCTTGATTGGATCCTGTCTAACCATCTAGAACATATTTCTCAAGTGGATGTGCTCCCTGACACCATTAGTGATCACTCCCCCATTACCTTTGTCTGGTCCAACAAGTTCTATAAGCCCCCGCCTAAGTTTCTATATGTAAGAGTTTTAAAGTGGGGTCACCTTGAATCTTTCAAATCTCATCTTTGAAACTTAGACTGGTCCCCACTAGACACTATCACTGATATTCACACAGCACTGGAACTCCTCATCTCACAATTCACTGCTGCCTGTGATACCTTTGCACCTGTCAGAAAGATGAAGGTAAGAGGGAACTCAAACTCATGGATAATGCCCAAGCTAATATCTCAGATGAAACTGAGGGACCGCCTCTGGCATTGTGCAAGAGTCACATCTAGGCAAGTGGACATCCAAAGATACAAAGCTGCCAGAAACGAATGTATGCATGCTATTCGAACCTGTAAAAGTAAATACTTCAGGGAAACGCTCACTAACTCCTGGGGAGATGGGAAAAAATTTTTAATAACCTGAAAGATCTCACGGGAAAAGATCCCAAGCTACCATCCAAAATGCTTAACATCAATGGAGCCCCAGTTCTCAATCTCACAAAAATTACCAATACCTTTGATGATGTTTTCTCGGATCTGGGAAGTGTACTGCTGCCTGATTTCTTTGACACACCCAACACTAGTTCTCACCTTGCTGACACACCCATTTATAGCAGCACCCTACAGTTCTGTTTCAAGGAACTCCAATTCACCTGGCAAGAACCTACATATACAATGCCATCCACAAACCTTGTACTAGCAGTGACTCTCTTGATCTCAAACTAATCTCACTCATCATTGAAGAAATCCTTTTGTCTATAACAAAGATCTTTAACCTCTCACTTAGATCAGTACAGTTCCCAGTTCTCTGGAAACAGGTGCTTGTCACACCTGTCCATAAGAGTGGAGACAGGGCACTTCACACCAACTACAGGCCCATTTCCATTCTCCCTCCACTTTCCAAGGCACCTGAATGCATAGCCTTGATCCAGCTAGTTGAATATCTGGAGAAATATGAAATCCAATGCCCGCAACAGCATGGATTTAGAAAAGGGCACAGCACCACAACTACCCTTTTGGAGTTTACGGGTTTCACGCACAACACACTTGATCAGAGAAACTGTGCTGGTGCGGTGTTCATCGACCTTACAAATGCTTTCGACACTGTCAACCACCCACTTCTACTCAGGCAGCTATCCTCCATTGGTCTCTCCAAAGGAGCACTACAATGGTTTGAGAGTTATCTTGTGGGCCAGTTCCAACAATTCAGGATTGCCAATACCATCTCGAGTCAAAAGCCAGTCCTCTCAGGCATACCACAGGGCTCCATCCTGGGACCATTACTGTTTAGTCTATTCATGAATAATCTTCCTAGTGCCTGTCACCAGAGAATGTTACTATATGCAGATGATGCTGTCATCTTTACCAGCCACCAGGACCCTAAACTCATTGAGCAACAACTACAGCTTGACTTTGCGAAGGTTGAAGAATGGTTCAGTGCCCACAAGTTGATCCTGGACCTCAGCAAAACCAAGGTCATGCTATTCAGCAGTGTGCGTTGCAAGCATAAAGTCCATTCCCTCACCATCCAGAATGGTTCTGGCACCCAGCTTGAGCAGGTCAAGCTTTTCAAATACCTTGGGATCACGTTGGATAACTTCCTCTCCTACATGCAACACATTTTTGTATTCAATGCAAAGTTCTCACTGTTATCATTAGGGGAAAGTACAGAGTGAGGGTCAGTGTTGTTATTACTCATACTTACAGAAGGTACCAAAGAACCACTAGAAATTGGCCCAGGTACCCAGGCGAATCAGTAAATCAGCAATTGTGGTTTTTGAAGGTCAGTCATGACTAATCATCATTAATCATCAAATGTTCCCATAAGATCATCAAGGGAGACCATGATCTAAGATCATCATCTAGATCATAATTTGATCATCAAACATGATCTTTCAAATCACCAACTGATTATTATTATTATTTCTGTAAGCTTAAATCAGCATAATGGTTGTTGACGATCTGTGGATGATCAAGTGATGATCATTTATTTTTATTTATTTAGGGTTTTTTTACCGGGCAGGTGCACTAGCTAAAATTGACTATTTTCAGGCACGACCCAGGAGAGTACAGAGACATGGTAAACAAATACAGATACAGTATCAAGCAGATACAATTCCAAGGTAGCAATCATTGTACAGAATGTGCAAAACATTAGTGCTAACAAAGGTGCAGTAGTATAGGCAGTCAGTAATACAATTGCAATTTCTCTTCATGTAGTGCCTGAAAAATAAAGCAGGTGATGTGCAGCAAGACAGTAGCAAGGAGAAGAGTACAATTCATTAAACAATACAGAAAGCGTGATAGTTGCATAGCAATTGAACATTGTAGAAAAAATGAGCTTAGGTAGGGAGAAAAACAGGATGCAGACAGGTAGAGATATTTAAGCCAGACATAGTAGGAGAAGGATAAAGAACAGGAGGAAGGTAGGAGTAGAAGTGGCAAGGGCAGGAAAACAAGAGAGAGGTAGAGAGTGGATAAAAGAAAACACAATAGAGACACAAGTGTGGTAAAAAGAGAAAAGGAAGGAAAAATAGAGAGGGGAAGTAGATGCTCTAAGAAACAAATAAGTACAAATCAGAAACAAAAGTACAAATCAGAAGCCAGGTAGGACAGCAAGCGCAGGTGTCATAACTAAGGAGCAGGCAAGAGCGTGTGCTAAATCAGGTGGAGTCAAAATAAGCACAAGATTCAGTACTCAGTAGATAACCCCTAAGTTCACTCTTAAATGTTTTATGGGTCTCAGTGTGCCTGAGTGCCAGGGGGAAATTATTCCAAAATTTAGGTGCCATATGCTCGAAAGTGTTAGTGCCTTTAGAGGTATGACAACTAGGGACTTTTAGGAGTGACTTGTCCACTGACTGAAGCCCATGAACAGAGGTTATAGGAGTGAGTAGCACATCCAAATATTTTGGTACATTTAGCCTTAGGATAGAATTAATCAGGGCGCCCAGGTAATAATGCCTAGATGCAGAAGGGGAGAGCCACCCAAGGTCAGCATATAGCTGACAATGGTGCTTTAATCGCATGGCTGAGGATGCATATAGGCATATGTTATTGTAATTAACATCCCACTTCAGGAGGGATGTTTTCTGAGCAGCCACAAGGACAGGAGCATAGTAGGTAAGGGAAGGAAGTAGGATTCCCTTGGCAATGGCAAGTTTAGCACATGGTGTTAGCATGTAGTTTGTCTTGTAAGCAGCTCCCAGTTTATTATTTGCTGCTTTTCAGGTGGATTGGATGTGTAGGTTAAAATCCAGGGATTGGTCCAGTATAATCCCAAGATAACTGAAAGATTACACGGATTCAAGTATGGTTACTTCTAGGTCATGCACAGACCACATTATGATTATATCAGTTCAGTATTGTAAGATTGCAAGCACAGAAGTAATACTTAATGTTTTATTTGCTACAGTTATTAAAAGATGAATGTCACATATCAGCAAAGACAAATTAATTATCAGTTATAATGTAAATCATGTGAAGTCAAGTGTTAATCCCATTAGGAAACATACATGCAGTGTCTGGTATAGTATGTGATGCTTGGCCAGCTGGTTCTGATTTCTCTATGATTTTGAAAAATAAAAATATAGTATGGGATTGTCTGTCATGAGACATCCTGTGCTTCTGGGATGACTCCCCCCCCCCCCCAGGTTTTAGTTCAAATGACAGGATATGTTAAACAGCAGATCTCTGTAATGTGATTAACTTCCAAGAAGTCAATTTTATGGCTTTGCTGATGAGCTGTGCTGCTTTGAAGCCAGGAAATGAAAATATCCATTTTATGACGTATTCAGAGGAAGAAAAGTTAATTTCAGCTGATGTTAAAAAGCTATGTTACACCTAAGTGAGATATGGCAGAGTTAGTCATAAAAGTCCTGTGATATCTTTGAAAAGCAGGAAACCACACTAGATCAAAGGAAAGACTCAAGATCAAAAAGTCATATTGGAAAATTAGTTTTTGCTGATGTTACCTTATTTAATATACCTCCTGAGTGAAGGGACATCCTGTGTGTATTCATTTTTATATTTAACAGGGAGGAGCTAGGTGACATCATGGAAGAGGCAGATTCAAAGACAGTTTTAAACTATTCTGTGGCTGATCTTTAGACACATTCCTGTTGGACTCTGAAACAGCAACATCTAACTATAAGTACTGTAAGAAGATAGACAAGTCTAATTGTATTGTGATAGGAGTTTGTTTGCACTTGGTCCTTGTTTTCTTTTAAGTGATTGTATGCTTTGTGAGTATATCTATATTTAAAGAGACTGCCTGGTGTGCCTTCGAAATTCTTTCTTTTGCATGTGAAGTATAGATGGTTAAAGTTTACACTGTTCATAAGCTTAACGGTAATACCAAACTGGGAAAAGGTAAGAATTTTCCTAAGGTCTTTCATAGAGTTTTTAGGGTTCATTTTGGATACCTGGTTAGGTGCCCTTAGGCGAAAGATATCTGGCATTCCCCGAACAGCAGAATTATCTGAGCCTGTACATTTGGGTACACTAGCATAAGGTTCACAGTTTGATTCTCTCCAGAACTTGAGACCAAAGGTGATTCGGACCCGCAAACAGACAGGAGGATTACCGTGTTCTGTTAACTGTTCACAATACTGTACTCTGAGGCTGGCACTGTGGGAGCAGAGGGCCTGAAGCTGCTGAGTAGGGTTGTGACATAGTATACATATTTACTTACCAAATTTGCATATTTTAAAAGCACAGTTTATGGACCAAAACAATGGCAATTTCTATTTTTAAATTAATTTTGAATTGACAATATTAGTTTGCAGACTATTAGGAAAGGTTTTGAGCACAAACCAGGTATTTTTAGGAACTCACCAAAACCAGTAAAGGAACTATATAAACCAATATGAGCCTTTCTTTCTCTGGTAAGATGTGAGGTATCAGAGTAACTATAATTGAAAGCAGTGGGCCTTTACAGAGGAGGTATCATAACTGAACATTCCAATAAAAATGTCTAAATACAAAATAAATTCCAGAAGTATAGAGAAAAGATAAATTGTTTTTTTTTTTTTTAATTCATTACTGTAATCTTGACCATGGGCAATCATTAAAAATCATGATGATATGAGATCATCATTAGTCACAATCACCATTTCCATTTCTTCATGTTTTTTGATTGGCGGCCATTTAACGCTGATGTTTAATTATTGTTAATTGTGATTACTGTGATGGTTTTTAAAGTTTGAACATGATCTTTGAACATAACTGATAATGATCATTCATGATATGTCATTATAAAATCATCATCTTTTCAGCTGGGTAACCAGGTCTTCCCATCATATGCCTCCATCCAGCCAACTCCTTCTAGCACTGACTTCACTGACCATTCAGTGCTATGTATCTCTCGTTAATTTTGCCCAGCTCAGCACCCACATCTTAGACCAAGTGTTTTACTTGTTGTTGTCTTTCCAGATGTTTTCAACACTTTACTGGACCCTTTCTGCAGAGCTTTCTTTCTCAGACTGCCAGTACTCGGGACTGTCAGTGGTGCTTCCATTGAGGGTGCATTACCAAAGTCTGTTGTGGAGTATTCACCATATGAGAAGTTGAATTATCCTTTTGCTGTTTTTCCATGGGATTTGCCAATGCAGATCCATTTTTTCTCAGTTGCCACAGCCAAAGAAATTTCAAGTCTGCCAGCATTTAAATGTTTGTCGAGTACCTCAGTTTGCTGCTCCATTGAAATTCCTTCATCAGCATTTCTTTTGTCAGATTCAATAACAGTGACAGCGCTGTCAGAAACTGCCAACAGTTTCTCAGAGAGAGAGAAGAAGATTTAATGCCAGAATACAATTTTTGCTTTTCCCTTACATATCTGGCTTCCTCTTCAGCAACCAACTGAAGTAAGTGTTTTCTCCATAAGATGGTGTAAGATGGTTGGTAAAATGGTGTAAGCAAATGGGGTATGGGCTGGTGGGGAACTGGGGGGCAACATGGGATGATGAGAGACTCTTTGGCCCGACAGGCTGCACTTTAATAGAGAAGATGTAGCTGTACTAAAATGTAGGCTGGCGGAGTTCTTTGAAAAAGCATATAAGCTAAACTAAACAAGGGGGAACTGGGAGTAAAACCAAAGATAACTACACCTGAGAAGGGGGTTCTAGGCCGCCCCCCCAAGGAAGGGATGATATAGTAGATTCTGGCATGCCCTTAGGCAGGAGAAGGGAAGGGGAACTATGGAGGAGGGGTTTAGTGGTCAGTGTCAGGAGCGTAGCAAATAAGATGGAGAAACTAGTAGCTAGCATTGTGCATGAAGGACTGGACATAATTGTGATTATGGAAATATGGTGGAGAAACTATCACACATGGGAGATGGCTATTCCTGGCTACAGATTGTTCAGGGGGGACAGGAGAGGCAAGGGGGGGTAGCACTATACATCAGGCAGGACATAAAGGTTACAGGGGGCAGGAGAGGGATGGGCAAACTGAACTACTTTGGATACACTGAGCAAAAGGGCAGGGGAATCTTGAGACTAGGGATAGTCTACAGGCCATGGATGCAAGGAAAGAACAGGACAGGATGATGTCACAGGTGATCGAGAGGATGACTCTCGAGGAGGAAATGCTTCTGGTAAGGGACCTGAACCTCTCTGGCATAGACTGGTCCATCCCAGAGGCAGCTTCAGCCAGAAGCAGATGGATTCTAGAGACACTACATGCTGCATTCCTACAGCAGTTGGTCAAAGAGCCAACTGGGGAAACAACCTACTGGACATGGTCTTAACAAATGGGGAAAGTGTGGAGGAGGTGGTGGTGGGGGACAAGCTGGGAAACAGTTACCACAGGACCGTCAGGTTCAAGGTGAGAGCAGGAAGGGAGGTACAATGTACAACCACAACAGTGCTGAACTTCAGGTGCACAGACTTCAACATGTTGAGAAGGATAGTGAGAGAGGAGATGGAGGATATGGAAAAGACAAACGATGTGGAAGAGTTATGGGGAGCTATTAGGGACTGGGTGAGGGAGGCCATGCATATGTGTATTAGGAAGATTAGGAAAGGTACAAGGCACAGGAGACCACTCTGGTTCACTTGGAAAGTCACAAGAGTGGTTGGGGGTAGGGGGGGCTTTCAGAGAATACAAGAGAACACAAAAAGAAAGAGACAGAGGTTTATATGGAAATGAGAAGGCAAGCAGGGAAAGTAATAAGGAGGGTGAAGGCCAACACTGAGCAACAAATAGCAAAACAGCCCAAGAGAGGGGACAAAACATTCTTTTGACAGGTAGGAGAAAGGAGGAGAACTGGGCAGGGGGTCGTAAGGCTTTGGGGCGAGGGTGGGAAGCCATTGGAAGATGACGGGGAAAAAGCAGAACTAAATAGGTATTTTTTCTAGGTATTTATGAATGTGAGAGAGGGCAGGGGACCTGAACTAAGGAGGAGGGGAGGAGGCATGGGGGTGGACATGAGTCCCTTCAGTGCAGAGATGGTATGGGAGGAGCTTGGCAAGCTGTAGGTGGACAAGGCCATTGAACCTGATGGGCTGCATCCGAGAGTGATCTGGATACTGAGAGAGGAACTGGCTGCCCCACTGACAAGGCTGTTCAACCTGTCCCTGGATTCCGGTAGGGTGCCGGAGGACTGGAAGGAGGTGACCATGGTACTGATACACAAGGGAGGTTGCAGGGAGTTGAGAGAAAACTACCACCCGGTCAGTCTCACAGCAGTGGTGAGGAAGGTCATGTAAGCACTCATCAGGGAGAGGGTGATGGACTACCTGGAGGAAAATGGGCTGATGGATGACAGACAGCATGGGTTCTCAAAAGGCAAATCATGCCAGACCAACTTGACTGAGTTCTGTGACTGGGTGATGCAGGTAATCAACCTGGGGTGGCAGTGGATGTAGCCTACCTGGACTTCAGCAAGGCTTTCGACACCATACCCACAGAAGACTGGACAACAAGCTGGACAGTATGGGGATGGGGACAAAATAATTAGATGGGTACATAACTGGTTGGCAGACAGAACCTAAAGGGTGGTAGTAAATGGGGTGCACTCCAGGACAGGGAGAGTGATGAGCAGGGTTCCCCAGGGATCAGTCCAGGGACTGCTCATTTTTGATATCTACATCAGTGATAAAGCAGTAGGACTGAAAGGAAGGGTGGTCCTCTTTGCAGATGATAAGAAAATCTGTAATAGGATGGACTCCACAGAGGGTGTTGCGGACATGAGGCAGGGCCTGATGGCACTGGAGGTGTGGACAGACACCTGGCAACTTAAATTCAATATCAAAAGTGTGCAGTCATGCACCTGAGGCATGGGAACCCAAAGGCAGGTTACACACTTGGGGGGAGGACGTCAGGGTTATGGAGCAGGAGAGGGATCTGGGTATAGTGGTGACTAATAAACTCGAGGTGGGAAATCAGTGTAGCAGGGTGGTGGGGAGAGCTTACGGGATGCTAGCATATATAGGCAGGAGAATCACTAGCAGAAGGAGTGAGGTCCTGATGCCCCATACCAAGCCATGGTAAGACCACACCTCAAGTACGGAATACAGTTCTGGAGGCCATACCTGCACAAAAACATAGCTATGATTGAAGGTGCATAGAGAAGACAGATAAAGATGATTCAGGGGATGAAGGGCAAACTGTATGAACAGAGGTGTAGGGAATTGGGACTCTACACATTGGAGACTAGAAAGGAGGGGGGACATGATAGAGACCTTTAAAAATGTCAAAGTGATAAACAGAGTCTGTTCAGGAAATTTATTTCACAGGAAGGAAGGCACTAAATCAAGAGGACATGGGTTGAGACTATAGGGAGGATACTACAGAGGCAATGTGAGGGGACGGTTCTTCACTGAGAGAGTGGTGAAGGCATGGAACAAGCTTCCAGAGAAGTTGTGAGGTCTGAAACAGTGTCGGGCTCCAAGCATGGGACAGGCACACAGAGTTACAGGGTGGGGGGATGGAGGCTTGCAGATGCGGGAGGGAGGAATAGTGGGAGGGAACAGGGACAGACTAGATGGACCAGGAGGTCCTTTTCTGCCATCAAGTTTCTATCCTTCTATGATTCTTCTAATCCTCTTTTCTGTTTCTCTTCTTCTTCAGTTAGCAGCAACTTCTCTGCTTTCATTGCACTCTGTACCATTTCAGCTTCACTGGGCTCTGCAATTGTATCTGCATTAACTATGTCCATACCCTCAGCTTCCATATCCTTCATTTCATGTTGGTCTGCAGAGGAAGTGACCCACTCCCTGACACCTGCTGCACCTTCACCTTCCTCCATCCAGTCGGCCATCTTGGTTGGCACCCAGATGGCCAGAGATTCCTCCTGCAGGAGAACAGGGGACTTTCCCCAGTGTCCTAGCCAATTTTCCCCCATTCCCTAAAAAGTATCACCAACAACTTAATCTGTTTCAATATGTCAGTTTACATCTGTGTCTCTCTAAACCCCCCAAGATGAGGCTAAAAATAGGCCCAATTGCCTAACCCTCCTTTCTGGTCAACATATCTAAATAAACATTATTGTTAAATAAGTGTGCAATAGACTCCTTGGGCTAATCAGTATTGTTTACCTTTTCTGAATCCCTAAAGAGCAGCTGGAACATTTAGGAAAACTTTTGAAATATAATGTTTGGTCCCAACTCAGTTTACTTTGTGTACATGCTCAATATTTTCCTGTACCCCTTTCTTTCTTATAAAGAATATTTGCATGTGAAGTGGGAGAATGTTGCCCCTTAGACTCTTTTATCATTGTCACTTATTCCCCACCTGAAATCATAATTCTGTGCTGTGACATCATAACCATTTCCTTGGCAAAAACAGTGATGTAAAAAAAGGATTATGACTTCAAGCAGGAAATCAGCAGCTGGAGTAGATGAACTCTGAGACACAAAGATTCAATTTTAATGTTAATGTCCTTAATAATAAAATAGAAACAAGAAGAGGACTAATGATGAAAATGTTTCAGTTCAAGGTTATATTCTGTCTAAAATATTATGTTTCTCAAAGTTTTCCTTGAGATGACAGTTGCTCTTTAATATTCAAAATTTCCATCCTCAATTCCACATCCATCTTGCAATTTCACACAAAAAATGGAACTGGACTTCGCCATAACTGGACTGACATTTAGACTGCTTAAAAATGTATGTACCTATCTCATTTTCAGTGAGTCGAGCCTCTTCCCAGTTTGAGTTTAGTAGAATGAGGCACAAGGAGGGTAAGAAAATGCAAAGGGTCATGTAGTGACCCAGTGGCTGCAATGGTTCCTGAATCGGTGAGTCTCTGTTTCATAACTTACCATGTTTTGGCCACCAGACCACACTGCTTTCCCTAACTATACCAAATAACACCACCTTGCTGTCTGTGCATGCAGACTGTCCATTTCCAGTAAACGTATAGTGTACTTTAATATAAAGAAGTCTGTTAAACTAGGGGTGGCAATGTTATTGCCCCAGTTGTTTTTAAAGCCATGAAAAATCAGTTGCCTACATACAGTTTAACACACCCATGCCAGCCATGCAAATAGTGCATAATCTGTGGATGACTTTCATCCAAAACCACATTACTAGTCACCAGTCTGACATTTGGGTAAGGATCCAAAACATTTAAAAAGTGTCATTTAATATATTACTGATTTCACATAAAAATAATTGCCAGGGAAACATGCACACCTCATTTCCCACCATGAAACCAAATAATGTCACAACACTATAGGTGATTTTGTAGTATTTTAAAGGGTCTAATACAGGAAATGTAAGCGCTTCATGAAACATTTGCTTGGCTGGGTATTTTTCCTATTCCTGAAGCTTTATGTTAGAAGTTCACTCAATTATAATTACACACTGTTACCAGCTGTGTATCTTTGTGTGAAAATGAGAAAAGAAAATATAAAAAGTATGAATGCTATCCTTTCATAACACAATCTCATTAAAAAAGTAGAATTTATCCTGTTATGCAGTTTCAAGTTGCTGGTCTGTGGGTTGACAATGCCTAGTAACTACCTGTCCAGTGTTTTGACCAAAACATTTCTGATTTATCTTTGTCATGATTGAAAGGTAGGAAATTGTGATTTGTCTTCTTTTAGTAGAGCAGCACATTAACTGTTTCCAGTGTGTGGAACTCAGTGAAAATAGAAAAATCCTGATTCTCTCTTACAAAGATGCTCGTTTGACTTTTAGATAGATAGATACATAGATATTTTATTTCCTATAGTGCTCCTTCCCAGAGGCTCATAGCACTTTACAATTCATGAATAAATCACATATAAGAACAACAGCAATCAACTTGCAGAAAAGGAATTAAAATGCAATCAAAATAAGCATTTAAGGTTAAGTAACTCTAAAAACAAAGAACATATAACATCTATCATATCAAGACAGTCCTAAAGCATATAGTTATATTTGCTAATTATATACATGTAACCCTCCTGTTACCCGGGGTTACTAGAATCCCAGTAAGACCTAGTGGTAGGCAGGGGAGGCAGCTTGTGAAACTCCAGTTAAATGGATTTCACACTGTCTCACTCTGTTCTCAGTCTCAGCTGAGACTGAGGGATGACATTATTTAGAACTGTCGCAGCTGCATAAGCCACACTGGAATGTTACAGTGGGAGGTTAGAGTAGAACGTTGGGGAATTTGAAGAAGTAAGTCAGTTAAGTAGAGTCTGTAGAGTTCAGTAGAGTGTGCGCAATCTGAAAGAGGTGCTCTGCTTTAAGAAGGCCCTCAGAGATCTAAGCTCTGACAAAGAGCTGTTATTTTGGTATAGGTGTGTGTTCTCACCTGAAGAGGAACACAAGAAGAGCATATTGAAGTGGTGGAGACCACTTTCAGTGGTTCAGAGCCCCGTCCCTGTGGGGATGGGGGGAAGGAATCAGCCTGTTTCCAGGGGAAAACCCCTTGGTCCAGCTAGGGAAAAGAAGCTGCCTTGTTTAAGTTTGTGCTGAGGCACCAGAAGCTCTGGAAGAGAGTCCCTTGAGGAGGAAACACCTGTGGGGCACCTGCAACCGAAAGGTGAGTTCGATCTGCTAAAGGACCATGTGTTTTCACCTGCATCAAGATGAAACTAAAGGGACTGTGACTGTGGGGTCAGGAAAACACAGCCAAGTACAGTTTGGAAGATGTGGGGAGTGGACTGCTTAACTCTGTGGGGGGTTTAGAGTAATGGACACAGCCACTTATTAAGTATGTTCAAGTTCAGCACAAATGGGATGTAAAGACAGTAGAGTGAATGTGAATACATTTAAAAAGAATCTACACAGCAAATTGTTTCAAAGGATGAGGTGTTACAGTCCAGAGAAATGGCCAGGTATGAATTATGGGAGTGAGAGGTGGGAGACCCCAAATTGGTAGTAACCAAATTCACCTCTACAGGTTTACTTAGGGACACCTATTGCTTTCTCTCAGGTACTTGGCCAGTGCCTGAGGAAAGTACCCAGATGTGGGATTGATGAGGAAGATTCCCTTATGGAGCAGAAGTGCTCATAGGTGGTTTAGGGAGCCACCAGTAAATGTTTCCATGCTATAAGGAAAGTGTCCAAGTGGCTGGCAAGGGAGCCGAGCTAGGGAAAACCCAGAGCAGCATACAAGTTCGGGCTGTGTGCCCATTGTGTTTCAGAGCCTGAGGGCTAAAGTGATGAGGATATGTTCTGGTCTCCTTAAATCTGCATTACCAGGAGTGTAGCCCTGTGGGGTCCATCTATACTTTGTCTATAATGATGGATGTGAATAAAAGCCACACTTTAGAATCCCACTTCTGGTACTGGACATTACAGTTATTGCTTCCTTTGTCCAGAGTTACTTGTGTGTCCCTGTTGCAGAGTAGCCAAACCTAGCCAATGTGCCGAGTGACATATTCCTCCCAAAACCCAGCCCACCAGATAGAGCTGTCAAGAAAGAAATGGCATACCTGGTTGGGGGTTGCAAAAATGGAGGAACCGCTGAGGATTTGGCTTTGGAATTTAGGGAGGAAAGTAAGAAAGGTCGCTCGGACAATGGCTAGAATTTTGGTTATCTGGCAGTGGGTAGCCCAAAACAACTGAAGCAGCATTTAACCAGTGTGCTGCTGTGTGCTGTTATCTACGTGCTGCTATTAAAATACCAACTGTTTACCAAGGAGCAGTAAAGCCTGAGAGTGTATGCCCTTGTCCTGCATCAAATTACAGCCTTAGCCAGCTTTTAAAAGTGTTTGTGACAAAGAAAAGTGTGGAAAACTGTGGGTAGCAAAAGGAAAATTGTGCCCTAGATGTTGAAAATGCTTACTGTGTGAACAGAGAGACTTGTTGTGCTTAATGGCCATGAAAAATGGTTGAAATGGGCTCCCGACGAGGAGTTTCAGTCAAAAAAAAGTGTGGTTTGCAGTTTAAATTTGCCTGCTCGAAGATCGCCGTGAGGAGAAGAGCATGAGAGGAATAGAGGCTCATTTGCATGGCGTTGAGTGATTGGCGAGACTGCAATCAGTCCTGCCCCCAAGCCAGCTCAAGAGCGGCTGCACAGCATTCGAGAGGGAGAGGGAGTGGAGTGTGCAAACTGGCTTACCAGGAGGAGTGTCACGGTGATTGAAAGCACTGTAAAAGTGTAAAAAAATGACTTTTCTGTTTAAATTCAGGCTCAACCCACATCTCGATCGACTGGACTGTGAGTGTGGTGTTCAGCGGGACAATCGGCAGGACTGCCAACCAGCTTCTTTCCAGAGGCCTCCAAGACTGGCTGGAGGCTGTTTTCCATCACGGCAAATAGCTACTGATAACAGTGAGTACCAACAGAAATAATTGCTCAAACTGTGTGATTTCACCAAAAAACAGCTGAATCTGTGTGTAGCAGTGTAATCGCTTTGCTAAGAGGGACTGTGTTAAGTTTTACCAGCAAAAGCAAGAATTCTAAGCAATCAACTGTGAGCATAATTATAGGTTCAGTGTCAGTATAATTTTCAAGGCCATGTGAGAGACTGCGAGTTGTATCAGATATGCAGCAAGAAATACAGGCAATACTGTGCTATGAAATACTGAGGCTTTAAGGGACTGTAAGCTACAGCAATGTCTTCAGTGAGTAAAAAGTCTGTGGTAAATCATATAAATGTACTAGGAAAAAGAACAGTGCAAGTTTGTGCAGTTTGAGCAAAGTTATCAGCAGAGTGTATAAATCGTATGCGCAGTGGCTTGACCCAATTACAGAATGTTGATGGGTAGGAGTGCTGCCACCACCATTACAAGGTGGGGTAGTAATGTAAACACAGCAGCAGAGGAGCCATTTTGAAAGAGAAAGAAAGCTTTCAGTGATGTGGGACTTGAAAGAACAGTGAGCATTGTTTGTTTTTCTCTGCGGTCACGGCTTCAGGACCAGCCCGCTACCTAGATCATGCCCGGGCTGTGATAGCAGTAGAAGTTAACAAGTTAAGGGACATTGAGAGCTGTTACTATGGAGGATGACTACCTCCTCATGTGGTGATTCCTGGATATCCAGTGCGAGTATGTGTGATGTGCTTAAATGCTGGAAGGGATGTCTTCATGGTACCTCACTGTTCTGGGTGCCTAGAGAAATATGGTTTGTTTAAAGTGCCCAAGATTCATTTGGCTCCCACATGGACAAAAGTTCAGGAATCTGCAGTTGGCAGCACATAGCACCAGGTGGAGCCTGTTGGAGAAGGCCCCTCAGAGTGTGGCACAAAGCTAGAGGGTGCAGATTTATAGACAGAACAATGTGCTGAGGTTTCAGAGTCTGAGTCACAAAGAGACATTTCAGGAAGAGCATCAGTAGACCCTTGGAGAGAAGGGCCTAGCCCAAGTCTCATAGATGAAGACGAGATGAGGGAGGCTTTTGAATGGGAGGTTTCGACCTCTGCGCCCAGCAAAGAGTAGACAGTCTCAGGGTGAGGACAACTGCTCACTCCTGGGCACAGATTCTCAGTGAGGAAGAAGAAGAGGGGGAACCTATGTGGTCTTGTGAAAAAGGAAGTGGTACACAGCCTCAAGCTCTTGCTTCAGAGGAATGCATGGGAAAGAGTGGTGATTCCACTGCCCTGGTTGTGCAAGATGAAGCCAGGGATCCATTTTTTGTGTCATTAAGAATACATAGCTGGCAGAACCAGGACTGGCTGCCCCCAAGCAAGGCCAGAAGTCTCAAGTTGACCAAAGCTAGTAAAGAGGAAAGACTGATTCGTAGGAAAGTGAATGAAATCTACGGGATGTCCTTTCCTACCTTTCCTCAGAGAGTCTGGGAGGAGATTGAGAACAGCAGGAAACCCTGGATTTGGGCCAAAGCAATGAAATGTGTGCATCCTGGTGCAAACAAGCATGTCAAGAACAGAATGTTTCAAGAAAAATACAGCCAGTGGAAAAGAGGCAGGACACTGTTTATGGACACTGTTCAAATAGTGGATGGAGAGGGACATGAAACCCTTCACAGTGTGAATTATGAGCACCCAGACAGGGTAATAATTCAAGCACCTGACCCATTGTGCTATTGGTCACAATGCAAAGACCATCCTGCGAATGTGCCCATGCCGCAGAGCAGTGGTAGCCAGTGCTGCCACTCCAGCCATTGCCATACCTATGTTGTTCAGCCAATCTTGACGTGCAGGACTCAGGTTCCCCACATTCATCAGTTCTACAGTGTACTGTCTTTCCAGAATCCATTGACTGGCCCACCAGATGACTTCGGATCCAGAGAGGACACCAGCCCAACTGTTTCCTGATTCATTGCCCGGGTATCGGATGACTTCAGACTAGCTGTTTTCCTTTTTGTTCCTGTTCCAAGGTTCCATCTCCAGAGATGACATCAGCCCCAAATTCTACAAGGGACTGGTAAGTCCAGACTTTTCTATTCTTATTACATTGCAGTATACACCCTACACTAGCAGACTCCAGATGTTTGAACTGTCCTCAAAGACTCTCCCCTTCAGGACTTTGGCCTGCTAGAACTGTGCTTCACCGGGCTCCAGCCCAGGAGAGACTCTTTAATGGACTTGCCTTCGGGCACTGTGGTCACTAGATGGAACTTTTAGGGCACTCCATCCCCCAAATATGGTGTATTGTAAATAATGTCATTGTTTTCTACAGTTTTCTAATGTTTAAACTGGGTTTTTTTTTCAACTTTTCTAAAAAAAAAAATCTTTTTGGGATTATCCAGTGTTTTGATGGTAAGGGGTTAGATAGACTGTGTATGCAGATTAGGAGCGTTTGTTGTCTTTCTTTTTCTTGCAGGTGTTCCTGAAGAAGATAGAAGAGAAGACAAGAAGAGGAGGAGGAGGGACTCATCAGAGTTCCTCGGTAGTACTTTAGAGTGTAGTGTTTATAGTACTGTTGTTGTTGTTGTTATTGTGTGTAACTTTTTCTTCCACAGGTATGGTTGTGGGGGAATGTGGGAATAAAGTATAGTGTATGGTATTAGCTCCTAGTGTGTGGTTGCATGGTGTCCAGGGTCGGGGAGGTCCCCTGTTTCTTTTGTTTTGGGAATTTTTAAGTTAGAGGCAGACAGGTTTTCCCTAGAGGGCTAGGGGGGATAGACAGGCTGTGGCCCTGACCTGCAGTAGGGGTTGCAGTACTGATCTATTAGGGCTATGCTCTGGACAGTTCTACTAGAGCCACTAGGTACCCATAGTCAGTGGGTAGAGTAGAGACTGATATGTCAGCCGGAAGGCCTCTAGGCCCTTAGTGTTGTCTGCATGTGCCTAGCATATGGTAGGAGGGGGCCTGATCACCCCTCTCTGTAGGTAACACATACAATAGGATGGCCTAGGTCAGGTAAATAATGACTGTGGACAGTCATTTTCCTGGCCCAGGGTGAGTGTAACCCCCCTCCCCATTACCTGGGGTTACTAGAATCCCAGTAAGACCTAGTGGTAGGCAGGGAAGGTAGCTTGTGAAACTCCAGTTAAATGGATTTCACACTGTCTCACTCTGTTCTCAGTCTCAGCTGAGACTGAGGGATGACATCATTTAGAACTGTCGCAGCTGCATAAACCACACTGGAATGTTGCAGTTGGAGGTTAGAGTAGAACGCTGGGGAATTTGAAGGAGTAAGTCAATTTAGTAGAGTCTATAGAGTTCAGTAGAGTGTGTACAGTCTGAAAGAGGTGCTCTGCTGTAAGCAGGCCCTCAGAGCTCTAAGCTCTGACAAGGAGCTATTATTTTGGCATAGGTGTGTGTTCTCACCTGAAGAGGAACACAAGAAGAGCATATTGAAGTGGTGGAGACTGCTTTCAATGGTTCAGGGCCCCATCCCTGCGGAGATGGGGGAAGGAATCAGCCTGCTTCCAGGGGTAACCCCCTTGGTCTGGCTAGGGAAAAGAAGCTGCCTTGTTTAAGTTCATGCTGAGGCACCAGAAGCTCTGGAAGAGAGTTCCTTGAGGAGGAAACACCTGTGGGGCACCTGCAACCGAAGGTTGAGTTCACTCTGCTAAAGGGCCATGTGTTTTCACCTGCATCAAGATGAAACTAAAGGAAATGTGACTGTGGGGTCAGGAAAACACAGCCAAGAACAGTTTGGAAGATGTAGGGAGTGGACTGCTTAACTCTGTGGGGGGTTTAGAGTAATGGACACAGCCACTTATTAAGTATGTTCAAGTTCAGCACAAATGGGATGTAAAGACAGTAGAGTGAATGTGAATACATTTAAAAAGAATCTACACGGCAAAGTGTTTTAAAGGATGAGGTGTTACAGTCCAGAGAAATGGCCAGGTATGAATTATGGGAGCGAGAGGTGGGAGACCCCACATCGGTAGTAACCAAATTCACCTCTACGGATTTACTTTGGGACACCTGTTGCTTTCTCTCAGGTACTTGGCCAGCGCCTGAGGAAAGTAACCAGATGTGGGATTGATGAGGAAGATTCCCTTATGGAGCAGAAGTGCTCATACGTGGTTTAGGGAGCCACCAGTAAATGTTTCCATGCGATATGGAAAGTGTCCAAGTGGCTGACAAGGGAGCCGAGCCAGGGAAAACCCAGAGCTGTGTACAAGTTTAGGCTGTGTGCCCAGTGTGTTTCAGAGCCTGAGGGCTAAAGTGATGAGGATGTGTTCTCCATAAATCTGCATTACCAGGAGTGTAGCCCCGTGAGGGTCCATCTATGCTTTATTTATTCTGATGGATGTGAATAAAAGCCACACTTTAGAATCCCACTTCTGATATTGGACATTACAGTTATTGCTTCCTTTGTCCAGAGTTACTTGGGTGCCCCTGTTGCAAAGTAGCCAAACCTAGCCAATGTGCCACATGACATATACCTCCCCGAACCCAGCCCACCAGGTAGAGTTGTCAAGAAAGAAACGGCATACCTGGTTGAGGATTACATGCAGTAGCTCAAATGCTTGGCCAAATAATGTTTTCAAGCCCTTTTTGAAGGTTTCTACTGAGGTTGCCTCCCTCAGATGACTAGGCAGTGAGTTCCACAGAGCTGTCGTGGCAAGTGAAACAGCTCAGTCACCTGAATGCCACAGCCTAACCCTGGGAACCACTAGGAGGCAACCCTCAGAGGAATGGAGAGAGTAGTTCGGGCAGTGAGCAACCAGGAGGTCTTGCAGGTAGTCCGATCCCCGGCCATGTAGGGCTTTATAGGTCAGTAACTCGACCCTGAAGGCAATCCTCCACCTTATCGGCAGCCAGTGCACTCCACGGAGAACAGGTGTGATATGATCCGACTTTGCTGCACCAGTCAGCAGCCTAGCCACCACTTCTGCACCAGCTGCAGATGGTGGATATTGCTGCCAGATAAATAGAAAAATGTAATTAAATCAAGAGATTAGGTCAGTTGCTGCCTTGAGAAAACACCCGTCTTTTATCCTAGTTTTATCAGATTATAGATAGTATGATCTGGGCTTTTAAAAAGTAAGTTGGTCACATTAAGAAATTCTTTCAAAGAGCCTTTGTTAGAAAGAAAATTATGAGTACTGTATCTCAGTGGAAGGTTTCCTAGTTCTGGAAAGAAAGCTGTGATGTACATTGTATGACAGTTATTTAAACTACAGCTTAATGTCAGTGGTTTAGTAGTTGATTGGTTCATTTACTGAATGACTAATTATTTATTTATTATCTAAGCTTTGGATCAAACAGTTGGTAGCATCCCCCATGACCTGTAGTATGTCATTTTGCGGTGGGTTTCTGCAGAACAGAATATGTAGTTTCTGATTAGGTTGCCACTTGGGCGAATGAGGAATTATTACAATACTGGAGGATCATGCTGTGAAGTTTAGAAATTGTAAAATGATCTATTTTACAAAACGATATTTTCTGTTTAAAAGAAAATTTGATTGCATTTTTTTTCTTCTGTGTCAGAACACAGCTGTAACTGGGCTATATTTTAAAAGAGAACATTGAATTAAACATCAAATTTAATAATACTAATGCCTTAGTAACAGCATGAGCATGTTGCCAATATTTTGAAAATGTACAATGACTGTACACAACAACAACCTCCCTTCTGATGGCATCATAGAGCACAGAATGTTCTTAGTAAAACACATTTAGATGTTCTGTAGTCATATGTCTTGCATTGGTTCATCAAAACTCTGCATACCACATATCTCAGAGGGTGAATCATAATTTGTGAGGATGATCAGATTTTACTAATAAGGGTCACGAGAAACTTATGATACAGCTTTGAGTAAAAGCAAACTATAGGTTATATAATCCCATTTCCGAAAGCAGATCAAAGTCAAAGAGGTTAATTGTTATGTACTGATGAATGCATGTGTGTGCATCTTTTTTAAACTAATAAAAAAGTTTAACAACAAACAGGTAAATAGTTTCCCCTTGACTTTGTTCATCTTCTCTTGAAACTAATGGCCCTAGGCTCATGCCACATCTGGAGGAGAATGGTAATTTCTCATGGGTTGCAGGGAATAACACTCTGGGTAATAGAATGGCTTAATGCCTGTTGCCTCCACCTAAAGGGGCTATTTTATTTTGTGTTTCTTTGTTTTGTTTAAAAAGTTGTACTGAGTATAGCCCATTTTGAAGGATGTCATGGATAAAAATAATACAGCTCATTGTCTTGTTAGTCCCTTACAACTCCCCCATTTTTCTGGGCAGACACACATGACAACAGTGTTGCAAGAAAATGCCCATAACCATGTGTTTATTACAAAATTGCACTCTTATAGAAATGAGTGGTATCTGCAGCTCAGGAGTCTCATCAAGTCAGCCTCAGACCTCCACAGGATCCATTCTCTATGAAGACCCCCACCTCATGGACTGAGGGATCGATGTACCCATCTTGGAAGTAACTGGTTTCTGACAGTGGGGGGTCCTCTGGACAGGTGTTAAGTGCCTACCCATCTGGTGGCACTGCAACTGCGTGAAAAGCTCAGTGAGGTTGCCCTACAACCTGCTTGAAGTGGGCACCCAGTCAACTGGCTCATGCCTCATGCCAACCAGAAAGGGACCAGTCCAAACAGATGCAGATCCCCCTTGTCCTGTCTCAGCTTGTGAAGATTTGAGTTTCCTTATTGCTGTTTTATAGCATGGGGTCATAATGTCACAAGACATTATGCCACATGGCTAAATCGCGCTGCATAACTCTTTTTTCTATGGGGGGCTCCTCCCTCCACACCCCCCCGTTACAGGGGGCTGCACCCCCCAGACCCCCCCCACTAAAGATTCTCAACTCCAGGGGCGTCCAACTCGGGGAGCACACAAAGTGCTGAAAAAACTAAAATATCTGGGACCAGGAATCAAACCCAGTCCCAGAGCCTGGGTCCTTGCTACTGTGGCTCTGTCCAGTGAGCCACAGTAGCTGCTCGGCAGAACCCACTCCCAGCAGAGGTCTTATCCTCTGCCTGGGAGTTTGTGAATGGTGCAATATCATGTACAGCAGTATGCATGGTATTGTACCATTCGCTGTCCTAGACAGTGCTATTTCGGGTTAGCTATAATGTCATACGCTATTAAGCGTATGACATTATGACCCAGTACGCTGCTTTACAAAAGGGGAAATCATGATTTGGAAATTATGGAGTTAATAGAATAGGATCCACACCCATACATTAGTGGCCTGGTGAGTACATTTGACCTTAAGTGTTTCCCAGGCATCTTTGCAAAGGTGGACATAACAGATGTGCTTAATTTAAAGTAATACTACAGATGATTTGGGGAGTTCAAGTACTGTGACTTTAGGGGAGGACAGCTATCTAGATTGTACTGTCAGCACTGTGAGAATCATAAGTAGCAGTAATAATAGTAGCCATAGATTTTATTTGTTTGTGGCACCCTTCCCTGGAGGCCAGGGCTCCATTACACTGAATAAAAATACACATCCAACCAATAATAGTCCATGATAACAACATAATAACAATAAAAAATGCTTAAAACCATAAAATATAGTTAAAATACCAACGAACAACCCATATCAATAACAAACGCCTGAGGAAAAAGAACCCTCGGTAGTGAGATCCACAGTTCCGGGCCTGCCACCTTGAAGGCTCTGTCCCCTGATGTTTTAAGTTTGGTCCTGGGGAAAACCAGGAGGACCTCATTGGAAGAACAGAGGGAGTGGGCACGAAGGCATGAATATAGAAGTTCACACAGAGAGCCCGGACCCAGCCTGTGCAGGGCCTTATAGATTAACAAACCAATCTTATAGGAGATACGCCACTTAACCAGCAACCAGTGCAGTTCCTGCAGCATAGGAATAATGTGATTTGACCTAGAAAGGCCTGTCCTTACAGCCACATTCTGCATGAGCTGCAGGCATCATAGCATACCTCCACTGACCCCAGGAAGAAGGCGTTGCAGTAATCAAGAGGTGGACATTTTCTGAGGGAACAAAGAAAGAATTTATTTTAAACAAAAGTCCATTTATTACCCTAGTACACAACACCCGACAATATGCAGTTATCAGGCAATTGTCAGAAGGGACATTGAAAGGCTTGTTAATGGAGATTGGAATATGGGCAAATGTAATATCAGCATTAAAAAGAATCTCCCACTACTTATATTAGAGCAGTACTTGGTCTGGATAGTAATAAAATGTTGGCTGACTCGTTCATCTTAGGGTACTGAATAAAATGTTCTAGAGCTACTCTGACAGTCTAGTATGTCTAAGCTTAGATGAAAAATATAGCTGGGGCAACTTAGGTGTGGAATAACTCCCTGGTTAGCACATGTGCACTTTCTTTTGATGGAATATGAACTTCTGTATCTTTTTGAATACTTTCATAAGGTTATTATCATTACTCTTAAAGAGCTACTGACACCTCAAAGAAAACTTAAAAAAAGCATAACATATAGGTACAATTCTGCCAGCATTCCATTTATATTTTATATATTTCTCCTCTCCATTATTTATTCTTAAGGAAATTTGCATGAATATATTATCATTATCCATTAGAGTTCCTTTAGAGTCCATCTGCCTGTATAGCTTACTCCCTACTTCAATAATTCTCTGTTGTGACATCACAGTCTGTTGCCATGGTAGTAACTGTGATGTCACAAGCAGTGCTCTGTGACTTCAGGTAGGGAGAAAGCAGCAGGAATAGATGAACTCCTCAGGAGCAAAGATCCTGTTTTCATACAGATGACTTCAGCAATAAATGGGGAGGAGAAATACAGCACTAATGGGAAATACAAGCTGGATTGTGCCTAAATATTAGGTTTCAATAAGGTCCGCCTGAACATGTCACCAGTTCTTTAAGTATAAAACTTGCATAAAAAAACAAGATCAGAATAGTTAATCAACAACTGGATATAGTTAATATTTCTAAATCTAGATTTTCACTATGGTATTCAAGAAATTAAGTTTTATATGGTTATAAATTTTAGCTAGACCACATTCCTGACACTAAGCAGAGAAATGCTTATATACAGTATGTGCTACAAGTTTGAGATATTCCCCAGAAATGTGCCATATGTCAGATTTGTCCATATTCCAAATGCTGGTCATGTCCCCTGCCTGTAAGCAGTTGGAGGTATGGAAAACCTATATCATGTGCTTTTTCAATGTACATGGTACATTAAGTTATGGCTACATGGATAAATAGCATATTTTGGGGTCTTAGCTGTGTCCCTAATGATCCTCTGGGTTTCATTTTTTTTCAGTGAATGATGTATTAATTATCAATCAACACCCAAATTGTTTTTGTATTGTCAAGAGTATTAGGAAGAGCAAACCCTTCTTGTATTTGGGTAATGCTTCTTTGGAATAAAATCCCAGGTTAGTTGCAAATGACTTACTATATATTGATTTTTGACATATATGACTGATGGTTAGTTTTTGAGTTTACTGGAACCCCTTTTTACATATGAGAATTCCATAAATTGGATTACATGCAGTTTCTACCTTAGCGAATGCCTCGCCTTGGTGGGTCACCAATTATATTAAGATAGTGTCCGCCGAAGTTGTTTGCATTTTATGTCCTAGTTGGTTCATTTTTCTTAAGATTAGTAATTATCATCTTTGTTCTGTTTATATGTATTTATTAATAAATATATCCCTCCATTTGATTCAAGCGTATTCTGGCAAACATAAACCGTCTATGATGTGTTGTCATTGCTGATTGCATTATTATAATGCTATGGATCTTAGAAGATGTTATATTGTAGGTTTATCTGTTTTGAATGTTTATATTTACTGTAGTTTTGTATTATTATGTATATTTTGAGCTGTAATGACATATTGCTAATCAATAAAGCTTTTCTGACTGACTGATTAAAGCGAATGAAGCAATACAAGTACTAAAAGCTACATAGAACATGATTTAAAGTAATGCTGATAAAGAAGGTAATATAGTCATTCTGAATGAAACCGCTTATGTAAGTGAAGAAAAAAGACTTTTGGGAGATATAGATACTCATCCCATTTTACATGAAAATCCCAGAAAAGAATGCAGTAACAAATTGTTCCACTTTTTGGATCTTGCAATATTAAAGGGTGACATAACAACCCAAACAGGAAGCAAAGGGTAGTGATGGGGAATTTCTCCTACTTCCCTAGCCTCCTGTCTTGTGGAGTACCTCAGGGTTCAATCTTGTCACCAATGCTGTTCGCCATGTACATGCTGCCCCTGGGAAGGTTCGTTAGGAAGTACAGCTTGGGTTTTCATTGCTATGCCGATGATACCTAGCTGTATCTTTCCTTTGCCCCGGGACATCCAACACAGTGGACATGCTTAGCAACTGCCTTGCTGAAATAAATGACTGGATGGCCTCCAGCTGATTGTGACTGAACCCCAATAAGACAGAGGTACTGGTAGTGGAGTCGAACAGAGGGTATGATAGGATGGCCTCGGGCACAGAGACAGGACTTGTCCTGGGATCTGTGCCTTTGAAGGACTCCTCTAGGGTGCGTAATCTAGGAGTTATTCTGGACAGTGGACTGACTCTTGCGGATCAGGTGTCAGCCGTTGTCTGTACCAGTTTTTACCATCTAAGGAATATCACCACGATTAAGCCCCTAGTTCTACCCCATAACTCCCAACTGGATTACTGTAATGCACTCTATGTTGGGATCTCAGGAGGTACCCTCCACTGGCTTCAGCTAGTGCAGAACACAGCTGCCAGGTTGTTGACGGGGCAGTCTAAATATTGTCACGTCACCCCAGTGCTGCATGAACTGCACTGGCTGCCAGTTTGGTGGAGGGTCCTCTTTAAAGTGAGAAAGCTCACCTTTAAGGCCTTACATAGTCTGGGCCATGGTTACCTGGTGGACCTTCTTACACCTGCTAACTCAGTCCACTCCCTCTGTTTCTCCTCATGGGGCCTCCTTGCGATTCCCAAGATAAGGCTAAAATTGGCTGATGACAGAGCCTTTAGTGTCACTGGCCCCATCCTGTGGAATTTGCTCCCTCCCTCTGTAAGGGAGGCCTCCTCAGTGGAGGCATTCCAGGCACGCCTAAAGGCCTTCCTTTTTATGCAGGCTTTTCCTGACTCTGTTGTATAAATATTGCCCTGTTCTGACTATTTATGTTGCATGTCCCTGATGTCCTTCTATTTATTACTGAGTTTTTATTTGTTAATTATTGTTACTATTTATTGATGAGTTTTCTTTTGCTGGTTTGTTTTTATGTACGGCACACAGAGCCTCAGGGATTGGGCATCTTTAAATAAAATTTGCCTTGCCCAAGAAAAATAATTCTTATGGGTGAAATATCCTAAAGTGGCTACTTTTTATTACCTGCCCAAGGTTCCTAAAAACAAAGAGGGACCACTTTTGCATCCCATAGTCTTGGGTTTTGGAGCGCTGACTGAAAATTTGTGTAAGTTTATAGATTTTTTTCTGCAACCCATTCTGACATCATTGTGCTCTTATGTCCAGACTCAGTGGACCTGTTGGGCAGGTTAAGTGATGTAAGTAAGTAAGTAAAGTAAATTAAAGTTAAGTAAAGTAATTTATTTATCCTAGGCGCCCTTCCCAAGCTTGGGGCAGCTTCGCAATATACATAAAACAACATACACATAATTTAAAATCCAATAATACAGTACTCAGATCTAAAAATCATTATGGGTTGCAGCTTTACCTTTCCCAGGCCCCATCAAAGGCCTATTGAAAAAGATGGGCTTTAAGGGAGCTTTTAAAGCTATCTGTGGTCAGGATATCTCGTATCCGACGAGGTAGAGAGTTCCACAGGGTAGGAGCCATAAAGGCAAATGATCTTCCTCCAGATGTTTTCAGCTGTACCCTGGGAATCTCTAGCAATCCCACGTTGGAGGATCGGAGCAAGTGGGAGGGTCTTGGAAAGACTCCTATATGTGGGTAGGAAGAGATATAAACTCCCTGTATATTTGTATTCTTCACACTGCAGGCTTAGAAGCATTATCTTTTTAAACTGAAAATATTACATGTAGAAGTGCACTATCACCTTGGTTGTTGCTACATTATGCAGAATTTATTTTAACACATACATTTTTTACTTTCAATCAGAAAATGTATTTACAATAACAGGGTACAGCAATGGGGACAACCATGGCTCTCTCAGATTTAAATTTATCTTCAGGTTTCTGGGAACACCATTTTATTTTTTCAGAAAATAATCCATTTTTTTGAAAAACACTGTGCACTGATACAGGTACATTGATGATATACTAGTAATTTGGGATGCAAATGAAGAAATGGCAAATCTATTTTTACAATATTTGGCACAAAATCTTAATATTTCATTTTCATCTATGGTTGAAAAGAATGTAATGCAGTTTCTGTACCTGGAACTATATGTTCAGGAAAATGCCATGGTGGGACCCTATGGGTACAGAAAGCCCACAGCAAGGAGTAGAATTTTACATGCATCTAGCACCCATCCCTCATTGTTTATGTGCAGCATCCCCTATGGGCAATACCTGAGGTTGTGCAGGAACCCTACAGCTGAACTCGATTTTGAGGACCAGTCGAGCAAACTCACTCAGAGATTGCTCCAAATGAGTTATAAAACAGAAATTTTGTCAGATGCTTTGAAGAGGGCTATGAAACCAAAGAGAGAGGGGCTACTGATTGTTAATAAACATGATACTGAAAATTTCCCAGTGACGTTTGTGCTTATTATAAGATGTCTCCCAAAAGTAAAAACTATTCTTCTCAAGTACTGAGGAGGGCTTGAACATTGCAATAGCTCAAATTGCATCTTCTCTGTAAAAAACAAGAGTAACTACTCTTAGTTGAAGAAGAAAATATATACTGACTAATAGCCACTACAAGACCAAAACAACTCTGAGACCAAGTTGGCTACCTAAGCATCCCAACAGCTTTCATACTTGTGGCCGTTGCTCAGTGTGCAAGACTGCACCAGTTGGGGATGCTCTCCAATATCCTACTTGAGAGAACATTGTATGCCTGCAGCACTTTGTACAGTGTTTTACTACATTTGTGGTTTATGTTCTAGTGTGTCCTTGTCAATAATTATATGTTGGCAGGACTTGAAGGTAGGTGAAAACTCAAGTGCAGGAGTACATACGAGACATCAAGAAAGGTAACTTTAAACTTCCTGTTGGTTCTCACTTTTGGGCACATCACAAGGATCCAAGAGGTTTAAAGTCTGGTGTTTTGGACTGGATGCCACCACTCCCAAGAGGCGGGTAATAATCTACTCACATTGCTAGAAAGAGAAAGTGATTAGATGTTTTGTTTAAAAACATTACAACCTCTAGGAATGAATGAACAGATGTACCTACGGAGTTTCTATAAACTATGTTATATTTAAAACTGTGGATAATAGAAATATTAATGCTATGTTTTCATAATGTTTCATTTTTCTAGGTTAAGTTTGCCTAGAGGAATGATCTAATTACATGTTGTTTAGTAATACTGCACAGTTCAGAGATATTACTAATATTACATAATATTTGTGTTTTGGACAAATAAAACCTTAGTCATCAGATGACTTTGGACTATATTGTTTTTGATCCTCTGTGACTTTATTTGAATTTTTGTGTGAACCAATGGACTTCTGTTCTCACTCATCTACTTGATGCATTTCTAGAACTTGTTGTTTCGTAATAATAGTGTTGCTTTTTTATTATTATAAAGGTGGTTTAGTGCTCATTGCCTTGTATAGTAAGAAATGTTTGATGTACTCTAATAGTCACCATCTAATGTAAAATTTGACCTATTGCCTGGTTGGCTTAGAAGTGTAACTGTTTGAGTAGAACTTATATTAAATATATCTGTTTGGTCACTATTTACAACCAACACGAGTACAGATGTTATCTTGACATGCTTGAGGATCCCAGTATTTGTAAAATCTTTATTAGATTTAAGATGGAATTATTTGAGTCAAATCCCAGAACTGCATTATAAAACAAATCCAATGATCCTAAAGACTTTGTATGCTGTTGCTCATGTAACGATAAAGAGAACCTAATGCATATTATTATGAAGTGTACCTGGTACAACAAAGCAAGGTATAAATAGATTCAGCCAATCCTTAGCACCCTAATGCAAACAGATGATGACACTATAATAACAGTTCTCTTAACTAGAGAAGATCCGGATATTATACAAAGGATTGGTAACTATCTTAATCCAGAAAATTAGGAAAAGGATGTTGAAACATATAGTAGCTGCTTAAGGTTTTATTAACTGTAAACTATGTGTACCAGCTTTTACATGTTGTTATCTATATTTGTAATGTTGTAGTGATAGTTTTTAATGATTGAGCAATAAACCTTTGACACTGATACGCTATTTGCATCGTAATGGGTATATATTTTTAATCACATGGTTCAGGTTTTGGGTCCTTTAAAGGACTCTATTGGGTTATGCTTTCTAGATATGTGCACTTGTTGCACTGACAAAGTATAAATTATAAATGTAATAACTCTTTAATAGCACTATATTGAAAAGCATGTCATGATTCTATTATTTCACAGGAACCTATATATTTCTAATTGTTATGTTCTTTTAATTTGGATGAATAGCTTATACTGCAGAGCTCTTTGTAATTTAAAAATTACTTTGTGCAGGAATCTCTGATGTCCATAGTCATTGTTTCCGTTATCATTCTTTCTTTGGGAGGTGCTGTCCAGGCTGCCCCCTCCTCCCTTCTTACCTACCCCTGTCTTTTTATAATTTCCTTTGTTCTTTTATTGCAGTTGTAGTATTTTTTTCATTTTTTTTTTTTTTTTTTTGTCATGGTGTATATTATTTTGTCAGATTGTCCTTCCGTACCTCTTCCACCCACCCCGGATCTTCCACTTTTTGTCAAGTCTGTTTCATGTGGCCTTTTATTTGTCTGTCCATATCTTTTTATCCACTAGTATTGGTGAACTAAAGATTTTATGAATTCTCTTGAACTGATGTAATAAAATAAGTCACATAGTATGCAATGTATTTTTTAAACTAAGGTTGTTTGAATTGGTAATTGTAACCACCTGTGTAAGCATGTGATCACTTTTGTTGTATAAATTCTGTATGTTTCTATACTTAGCTCCATGAAGAAAGGGTAGTGTACCTCAAAGTGCTGGAGCCACTCGCACCTTTGCCAGTAAATTTGCCCCACCTATGTCTTCATTTTTGCGCAATGATGTTGTGTTTAGTTTGGACAATTTTACCTTCACTGCTGGATACTCACAGTCTCAAGCACATTGCTTCTTCCTGTATGCAGATCTCCTCTTTTTCCCTTGTACCGTCAGTCTTGTGAGACTTCCAAGCCTACACTCAAAAAGAACATTCAAAGGAGGTGAAAAAGTTCAGGAAAATTCCTTTGAGAAAAAGTAACAAAATTCCTCCCTTATCCCTAAGGTGAGTCCAATGTGAGGCAAAAGATTTCCCACTGCCACCCTGGCCTGCCCTGGACCCTGCTTTTATGGGGTGGGTAGATTGGAATCTTGGTTAATGGAGAGGAGAACAGAGGGGTAGTACAGCATGTCCTTGCTCTTTTAATCCCTTTAGCTGTTCCTTGGGGCCAGGCCATTCCTTGGGTGGCTCTTCCTGGCTCCTCCCCGGGAGAGGTTTATTTTAGCCCTCTGCCTCCTCAGGGTGGAGTCCAAACAGGAGTGAGGATGGTCACTGACAAAGCATTGCCTGCTATAATTCTTGGGTAGACTGCTTATTGTTTTGCTAGTCCATTGCAACTCACCCTGTTTCCTAGACAGGCACACTTGATAACGAAGAAAGTGGCCACAGAAATGTGTTTATTAAACAATAGCACTCTTAAAGAAATGAGTGATGTGCTTAGCTCAGGAGTCTTGTCAAGTCAGTCTCAGATCTCTGCAGGTCCCTTTCTCCATGAAGGGCCTTATATCATAAACTGAGTGATCAATGAACCATCTCAAGTATAACTAGCTTCTCTGAGAAAAAGTATCCTCCACCCAGATGGTATGCACCTTTCCACAGCTGGTGGTGGTGCTGCACCCGCAGAACAAGCCCAGTGAGGTAACCTACAAGTTGCCTGAACTGTACACCCACTTGTCCAACCCTCATACTGACCAGGGAGGGACCAGTACAGATGGAAGCAGATCACTTTCCTTTTACCCCTTGTATCATGGATCTTTGTGAGACTCTCAAGCTACCACATGATGGACACCATCTGACACCCCCAGCCCCTCACTCCAAACACTCTTCCATGACCTTATGTATAAACTACAAAAACAAGTCACACCATAGTCTAGTAAGTACACCCATAAATACAGTACTGCCAGGGGTACTCTGTTCCAACATCATTATGTCTTATGATGGTCCCTCCAATTATATCCATAAAGGCTTGTAGCTCCATGTTTATACACCTGCAAGCTTGGTCTATTACTCATTGCTCATTCACATATTGCCACTGGTGCTTCTGAATGAGGAAGATCCACAGCACTTAGATGTCTGATCACATCTCATGAAGGAATCACTGGTTCCCCTTCATCTGGGGAAAATGAATGATGGCCCTTCTTAAGCCAAAGTCATTGCTCCTAGCTGAAGCACCAGGACTTCAGGAGAGCCTCTTCAGTGAGCCTCTGCCACTACCCTTGGGAAAAGTACCCTCTAGTACATGCCTCATTGTCCCATCCATTACACTTGTGTTCTCTCTGGATCCAAGTGAAGGTACCTCCCCCAAGTTTAGCACCCAGCTCATGCTGCTGCTCAAAACATAAAAGAATGAACAAAAATCAAGACACACTTGTCTCCTTGGTGATGACCTACTAGTGCAAAAAAGACAGTTGTTAAAGTAAGTGTAGTCATGCAATACCTCTCAGGCACCTGGGACTCCCATCTTCCAAGGGTCTGGCTCTATCAGTCTACCACTTCCTCTTGCTTCCGTGGCCATCCCTTACTCAGGACATCCCTGAACTGGTATGCTCTCACAAGTGACCCATTCATGTGCCACTTGTTATGTTTTGGACCCCGGCCAAACAAGAACACTCTTAACCTAAAAACATAATGTTGAGTGAAAGAGACTGCTTCCTCTGTTAATGCTGTCACCTTGTTCACACACAGCTAATGTCAGGACTCTGATTCATGGCCCTATTGCAGACCTTTGTGGTGAATCTGAAAGACATCTGCCAAAGCCACCTGCCAGGGACTGAATTGAATTGTGGCCAGCATTGCCAGACATGGGCCCCTTCTACCAAAGGGACTGACAGATTCATACATGCTACCACTCAGGCTTGCAGTGTGTAAACCATTGCTGCCGCTCACACACCATACATTCGTGTCTAAATCTACACTTCCTTCTTTATTACAGGACCCCTTGTTGTAACTGAAACATGATTATATTTTGACCTGATTCACCTGGGGAGAAGAGGAGACTTTTGTGAGCAAACTACTGTCAGTGTGCCGGTTGTCTCCCCCATGAATGATGTCCAGCACCAGAGGCATGTTCAGGACATCTTATTCCTTTGGGGGTATCATTTTGCATGCGACAAAGAAATTCCTCATCATACTCCAACCAGGCTGAAGCCACCTTTCACTTGTGAATACAGATTATCCTACAGAAATAGCTAAAAAGGCCAATACTGTTCTGTGGGGTGGCCTGGCAGATGGTGCTAGCAAATACAAACAAAGACTATGACCCAAGGACCTGTTCACCATGATTGTCTTTTTCACAGTGTCACCATCATTTGTGTTCCCTTTGTCTTCAGTGTCCCTGGCTCTGTTAAGAAGCAATAATTTATCTTCATATTCCCCACCCCATGGGTAGTCATGTCTGATTTCTGTCTAGTGGTGGTCCATTCTAATTCCCTGCCTCAGCAGGACTGAGCTCTTACCCCTGTCCAGGCAGGAGGGAGATGGGGCTACCAAGAAAGTTGTGTCTTCTTATAATGCTTAAGCAGACTGCTCAAAATATTTATTTTTTTGTTGACCAGTTAAGTGCACTAGACAAATTTTCCCTATTTACAGGCACTGCCCAGGGAAGGGGGATACAGACAAATGCCAGCTGACCTTGAACCAGATTAAGCTGTTGGTGGTATTTTTAGTGAATGGGGGATATTTTGCCAGGGCACCAGGAAAACTCCCCTGCTCTTTTCCAGAAGTGCCATGGGATCTTTAACATCCACCTGAACTACCACCAGAAGAGGCAGATGGGACCTCGGTTTAACATCTCATCTGAAAGACAGCACCTCAGGAGTGCAGCATCCCCCTCATACTACACTGTAGTGTCAGTATTGGGATTGGGATTTAACCCAAGTGCCTGATGTGGGGATAGAACCCACAGACTTCTGATCTCCCAGCCGAGTGTGCTACCTGCTGAGCCACTGACACTAGGTTATATTCCAGGACATAACACATTTTTGTTTTTATATACAATTACTCTAAGACAGATAAACATTATTATCAAATTG
Organism: Neoceratodus forsteri; assembly: GCA_016271365.2. Lineage (NCBI taxonomy): Eukaryota > Metazoa > Chordata > Ceratodontiformes > Ceratodontidae > Neoceratodus > Neoceratodus forsteri. The sequence goes on along the minus strand of CM057456.1, from coordinate 42,786,330 downwards.
CAACTGCACTGACTAAATCCTAAAAAGAAAAACTCAGAACTAAATAATGTATTCTCTAGTGCGCTGTAAGAGCTAAAACATTATGTTTATGAATGTGTATACTGATGTGCAGAGTTGCTCTTTAAACATTTCATTGATAACCTCTTCATTTAATTTTAATGAGCACTTCTGCTTTTTTCACAACGGTAGAGCTTTCCTGTGTAATAAACAAGCAAATGCAATTAAAACAGTTAACAAACCAATTTTGCAACTACCTTGCAGAAAATAAAGTCCTAAGTTAAATTTTAAGAACCTAAAAAATGTGCACATATAGGTGAATACCAGAAAAACCCTCTAGAAACAATTCACTTGTTACTCTCAAATAACAACTCCTAATGGAGACAGGAATGACCACGCCAAGTATCTAACAAATTTAGTGACTTTTAAGGAAAGGGGAAATGGAGATTAGGCAGCTTTAGGTTAATAAAAAATTAAGCAATTAGTGTAACTTCACCGGAGAAAAATACTGTACACAAATCTCCACAGACAAAAGAGGCCTGATGAATACTCATGCTTCTAAGCCTCTGAATGGCTGTCAAAATAAACCCTTGTAATAAGCAGTGAGAGCTTCTTGTAGATTGTACTACAAATGCACATAAAGTTATTCATAAAATGGTTTGGAAACGTCCTTCTCATTGGTAAAATAAGTTCAGAGAACCATATGTTTACACCTCAGAAATGCATAGGTTGGACCAAGTTCAGGCAGGATTTGAAATCTGGGCAAATAACATAGAGAATTCATAACCCATTTCACTCATCCTTGAATACCATCACATACATGGCTGCCACCTTTACTCACTGTTAATCTTCAAAAAGGTCCAAAAAAGTAAATCTCACTCACATTTTAGCAACATGAATCAATAATCAAATATTATTCCCTCTAGCCTGGGCAGAATAACACATGTATGCCTGAACATTGGCCTTCACTCTCCACTGTGGAACAACCCGAACTTGAAAATAGACCACAAACCTTTTCATTGGTCAGTATGGAGTGACCATCAAAGAAACACTTTCCAGGACTTGGTCCACGAAGATAATAAAACCTTTGTTTCTTTTCAACCCCTGAGAGACAAGTACCATTTGCACAAGGAATGCTTTTGGCAGTACTTGCAACTCCATAGCCTATATCTCACCTGGTCTAGATCCAGCTGCACATGTGTGGGCTGCTCTGCAAAGCCAGGGCCCCCTAGAGACAAAATTCCACTATCTCTCTGGCTCCGGCAGGAAAAAGGGCTGGTGGGCAGGATTCAAGGATAGGCCAGAGATACTGCACCGGACCCTTCCTTGTCGGCCAAAACTAGGTGAAAAAAAATGTTGGGTAACCCAATTAACCCTCAGGAATGGAGTAGCTGCTGGAAATTAGCCCATAAGGCCTGCGTAGACCAGAGAAGCCTTCTCGTCAAAAACAAAGTTTTCCATCTATGGTATAGAACCCCATTCCAGCTCCAAAAAATGGGATTGCTCCCCCATAATAAATGTTGGAGATGCCAATCCTCAGAAGCATACCTACTTCACATACTGTGGAAATGCGTGCCCCTTCAGGCAGTGTGGGGCAAGGTGACCCAATTTTGCTCCTCCACTCTGGCTAGCACTCTGTCTCACTCTCCCAGCTTTTGGCTACTTGGTATAGTCCCAGATAACAGGTCAGTAACACACAGATGCTATGGATTACCCAAGCCTCAGTGGAATTCCTCAGACTTACCCTAATGAAATAGAGTACTTCAGATGTCCCAGTATTCCAGGCCAGGTACTCAGCAATGGAGTACTTGGTCTCCCATACCCGATTTGCCCACTTTGCCAGGAATACCTGTAGAGTTTTCTTAGACATTCGGGCCCCCTACCTAAATAGTATCACCCAATCTACCCTTACCTTACTAGTACCAGATACCAAAGATTTACTGAAACCCTCCTGAACCTACTTGCAGAAATGTTTGGCATTTTGTTCTGCTTTGACTGCTATGACTGGTTTGATGTCATTCTGATATCTGTATATGTTCTTTGCTATACAATCGCCTTCTTCAAAGTATACCTGTATTTGCCTGATACGCTTATCATGTGTGTATGTTTAAATGTTGCATTTATTGCCCATTACTGTATTGATGTATATTCCTCAATAAAGATTAACTACAAAAAAATATTATTCCCTCTTATGATACTCTGTTTAGACATATAAATTACAAAACAAGCATTTATCAATGCTGAACATTTGCTGCTGGTTGCACCTGTTGTTTTTATTTATTTATTTTTTAATTTTGACTTTAAGTTTTGAAGATACTTGTTTTGTTTTTCAAATAAGAAGAAACTAGAGGACTTCAATATGCATACTCTTGAAGAGAGGAGAGAGTGAGGGGGATATGATAGAAACCTTCAAATACCTCAAGGGCATAAATAAGGTACAAGAGGGACAGCATCTTTCAGAAAAAAAGACGTTTAAGAACAAGGAGTCATGATATGAGGCTGGGTAGACTCAGGGGTTTAGTTTAGTTGTTTAGCCAGGAGTAGCACTCTAAGCTGAAAGCTTTTTTACAGGTGCTACCTGGGAGCACAGGGAAGTTAAATGACTTGCTCAGGATCACACAGTATGCAAGTGGAAGCTGTGGGATTCAAACCCAGGTCTGGTCTACTGTATGTCACCAGATTTGCAGCTCAGAGCCTTAAACCACTGCGCTATACTACCTAATGTGAGGAGAAGTTTGTCATGGAAAGAGTGGTGGGTGCATTGATCAACCTCACAGCAGAGATGGCGTGGGCAAAAATGGTAAGGGAATTCAAGAATGCATGAGATAGGCACAAGGGAACCCTAGCAGTAGGAAATAGAGGGTAAAAGCCAGAGATCAAGTATAATCTGTGATATTGCAGTATACGCTGCCGCCTCCCCCCCCCGTGATGCAAGTGCCATAGCATCCTGGTGTACCACCTGTTCTGGCACAAGGGTGTTGCAGGGTGGTTTTGGAGTATGGCATCCCAACTTCGATGCAGCCTGTATTAGAAAATCATGATTTCTGCAACATTTGTTGCAAGGTGCCACTTGCGTCAAACCCTTTTGGTGTAGGCACCTTGAGCAAAATTTCAGCGTTTGAAAATCAGACCCAGTATTGTTATTTTTGTCACAGTACGCACTTAATATACCAAGCTCTAATGCTTTTGATACTATCATATGTAGCTATAGGTTTGATTCTCAGCATTGCCACTCAGGCTGGTATTTAGAACTACAGCATGTTTTCAAAGGCCTTATTCTACAACAGCAAGCTCAATTTTAAAAGCCAGTTTAGATCAGCGGATTGTGTAGTGAAAAATCGCCTGTGGCAAAGTCGGGTGCGCCGAGGTCACTGCACCAGATTTTACAAGAACAGGGTCCCAGCACCAAAGTCACAGTAAGCCAACCTGTGCATCAACCAAACATCACACAGAGGGGGAGTGCTGCAGACTGTGGCACAGGCTTGCAGCATCAGTGGCCAGTGATGGCAACCCACCAGCCAGTCACCATGTTGGCTGGCAGGTCATCTGGAGGATGTCCTGGCTTGTGGGGTGGGTGGGACAGGTCCCATCTGGAGGGGACAGCAGGGACAGTGCAGTTTCATGGGGGGTGGGCGGTTGCACTAGCACCACCACCACGAGGGGGGGGGGCTTGCTGGCTCTCATCTGCCACAGATCACCGGCTACTCCAGTAGTGGTCTGGTAGATGTCAAGGGTTGTCTGGGCACCTTGCCCACGAGGGCACAGGGTCACCCCCCACCAGCAAGGATTGCAGCATTGGTGCATGGCAGCTTAGACCAGTTCCGGTCTGGTCTAATTGCAAGGTCTGTCTGCCCCTGGGAGGGCTTGCAAAACTCCAGTGTAAGAAATACTGCAGCCCTGCCCCTCCACAAGCCCTCTTCTGCCATGGCACACTGGTGCAGCTATCTCAAGAATGATGCAAGCCTGGTTGATGCAGGCAGTCACCCAAGTGGCAGGTAGTCCCTTACAAAATTGAGACTGGCAGAAGGAGCCATTTGCACCATTTCTCCTTGCCTCAAGCCCCATATGCCAGTCCCGATCTTTTGAAACTCAGGCCCAGTGTTTCTCAAATGAGGCAACAATGGCTGCGTGCAGCCACCAATACAATATTGTACTGCCACAGAGCTCTTTAGAGCCCCAGTCACAAAGGAAATGAAATGGAATGCAACATTTCCTATCTTTACATAAACATGGGAGATACACTTCAAGTAAAAATACATCAGGGACTTGATTTCATGTATGCTGTGTGAAAAGAAATGTGTTATAGGAACGTTGGTGTGTATCAAGGGGTCTGGGGTAAAAAATAAGGAGTGGGTCCACTGGTAGGTTCTGGTGCTGCATTTTATGTCCTTTTCAGGCCACCAGAATTTGGGGCTTGAGAACCACTATACTACAACATACTGTGAAACACAAATATAGTATAACAACACTGACACATTTTACATCATGTGCCACACTTGTGGCAGTTTGGTGTTAGTAGCAGTGTGGGAAACATAGAACTGGGCAAGCCAGAGCAGGTTTAAGCCTGGCTTCAGCTTAATGCCTGGCTCGACTTGACTCGACCTCTATAAGCAATTGAGAGCCAAAGTCAAGCCAAGCCAGTTATGGTCAACGTAAGCATTGTTCCCGGCCTTAGTAGTTAGTGTAGTGTCTGAAATGTTCAACTCCTATGTGGAGAACAGCCTGCAGTACCCAGAGGCTGACTCGTGTTTTGGCTCATGGAGTCAAGCCAGACCCCTGGCTCAGCTCTGGCTTGGCTTGGTTCTATGATGCCAGTTTGACAACTATGTTGTCGACTGACATCACAGTAATGGATTTACATTGACCACAAGTTGCGGTCGACATAAATCCGACAGGAGACCCTGGTTGTTTTTCTATTGGGGGGCTTCAACCCCAGAGCCCCCCAACCCCCCAAACTTAAGGATTATCAACTCCAAGTCGGAGTTGATTTGAGGAGGGGGTGCAGAACCAGGAGACAGAGTGCCGGGGTCTCGGGAGGGCCATTACAGCGAACTGTCGATGTTGTCAGCATCGACAAGTTAGCTGTAATGGTGTCGCCTTACAGAGGGCATATCGCTTGCTTCTAGATAAAAAATTCCTGGCTTCCCCACCTCTAGTGGACAGCCTGCCAAATGTATCCATTTTAGCCACTTTCAAGCTATTACAATCATTTGTCAATGATGAACATTTGTTAGTGGTATGCACCTCTTTTTTTCTAATTTTGACCTCAACTTTTGAAGATACTTGTTTTAGGATTCCTCTTATAGACTTGACATGTACCATTTGTGGTATATTGGCCGGAATGTTATTTTGCACCAGAGGTGCAAAAACATATCTCATCTAGGATTTAAAAAATGACACGTCACATTTATGAGGTTTTGTGGAAAAATGGCTATGTTGAAAGTTTGGAGTCAAAACATTCAAAATCAGAGAAGTTATGAGTGAATGCTGAAATAGTGTAATGTTCAGTCATAACCTGGATGTTTTACCATACCTGTACACAAAATTTTCAGCATAGCCTTCTTATTACCCCTCCTAATGGATCCAGCATGTGAAGATTTTCAAATCATCACCAAAACATCATTCTGGCCCACTGAAACGTCATTCCATGCCACATGTATGAAAACATATTTTGACCAGGATTTGAAAAATGACAGCTGCTGCATTCATGGTGGCATATCTAGAGGAGCATGGTCTCCAGGATGAGAGGCAGCATGGGTTCATGGGGGGGGGGGGATCATGTCAAACAAATCTGATTGACTTCTTTGACTGTGTCACTAAGACAGTAGACGGGGCCAAGCAGTAGACATCCTCTATCTTGATTTCAGTAAGGCCTTTGACTCTGTGCCCCACAAAAGGTTGACCAGGAAGTTGGTGGATCTTGGAGTTCGGGAGAAGATGGCCAGATGGGTGGAAAACTGGCTGAGGGACAGAACCCAGAGGGTGGTGGTGGGGGGAGAGTTATCTGGCACCAGAGATGTAACCAGTGGGGTCCCACAGGGCTCTGTGCTGGGGCCAGTATTGTTCAATGTCTTCATCAATGACATTGGGGATGACATTAAAGGCAAAATGTGCCTATTCGCAGATGACACCAAGCTCTGTGGGAGAGTGGACACAGCTGAAGGGATACGGGACCTACAGGAAGATCTGGAAAAGCTGGGGAGGTGGTCCAGGATCTGGCAGCTTGGCTTTAATGCCAGGAAATGCAAAGTTATGCATATTGGAGCCAAGAATCCCAGGACAGAGTATTATCTGGGTGGAGTCCGAGTAGCTGCATCAGAGGAGAAGAAGGACCTAGGAGTGATGATCACTAGTGACCTGAAGCACTCCACGCAGTGCAAGAAAGCAGCAGCAAAAGCAAACAAGATGCTGGGATGCATAGCTAGGGGGATCAGTAGTAGGAGAGAGGAAGTTATACTGCCCTTGTACAGGTCACTGGTAAGGCCGCATCTAGAGTATGGAGTTCAGTACTGGTGCCCACACCTCAAAAAGGACATTAACCTGGTGGAGAAGGTACAGAGGTGGGCTACAAAGATGATAGCTGGTCAGCAGGGCAAGGCATACAAGGAGAGGTTGAGGGCACTGAACATGTACTCCCTGGAAGGCAGGAGAGAGACGGAGTGGACATTATTGGGGCATTCAAGTACTTGAAAGGGATAAATAATGTAGATAAGGAAAGTCTCTTTAAGCTGAGTGGCAACCATATCACGAGGGGGCACAGTCTTAAGCTGGAGGGTGGGAGGTTTAGGAGGGATGTCAGGAAGCACTTTTTCACAGAATGGGTGGTGGACACTTGGAATGCACTGCCGGAAGAGGTCATCTCATTAAAGACAGTGAGCAGCTTTAAGAGAGGCTGGGATAGGCATGGGGGAAGATAAGAATCATGGGTAGGGAGGATGGGAGGAGTGGGGAGGGAGGGCAGGGACATTAGCTCAAGCTGTGGACCCTGCAATACGAGCAGACTTGATAGACCAAATGGCCTTCTTCTGCTGGCTTCTTCGTATGAAGTGCTGAGAAGAAGTGGCTATGTATAAAATTTGGGGTCAAAATATTGAAAATTACCAAAGTTACAAGCCTGCATTCATAACTGGAAGGCTGTAGCCTGAGGTGCAATGAGGGGGGATAGCGCCTCCCACATCCCCTTCTTAAACCTCAGGCATCCGCTCACTCAGCTTCAAGTGTTTCAAATGCAGGGCCTGAGCATGCAGCTGGTGGGCTGTTCTCCTGCTTTCCCTTTCCCATCGTTTGCTCCTGCTACTCCGTGCCTGCTCCCTCTTGGATCCTCTCCCCCCCCCGTCCGCACTTCGGGCTGTCACTTTCCTCGCTCCTTCCCTTGCTCTCTCCCTCCCTTGCTCTCCCTTTGCTTTCTCCTTGTGTGTTCCCGTTGCCCCCCACCTGTACCTTGAGCATTCTGGTTGCTCTTCTTCTCTTTCTTTCTTTCCCTTGTCTCCGCCGCTCAGTCCCTGCCAGTGTGTCCACCAGTTCAGCCTCTGGATTCTGTCATTGTTGCCTGCTGCTCCCATTACCCTTCACTCTGGCTCTCAGCCCCGGCCACTCCTGGTCTGTCACCTGGGCAAGGGATCACTTCTGACCTTCAGCGCCTGTGCTGGTCGGCAGCCCCACTTCCCGTCTTTCCTCTCATTTGCTGCCAGCCCCTGCTTTGTGGACTGCACTCTGACTCACCCCTCCACTTGCTCTGTCCTCTGCATCCTGGACAGGCTTCCACTGGGCTGCCTCTGATGCTCCTTCTCTGCTCATACCGGGGTTTCCTGTACATTTCCCATGCTCTTGCCTCTCCTCATGTTAGCATTCCGACTCCAGGCGCTGGCCGTCTGCTCTCCTTCCATGGGACAGACTGTGTGACACTGACTGTTTTCCTCACTGCTTGCTGGGCTCCCAGGTCTGCAGGGATTCCTGTGTTTTATGGGGATTTGGTGCCCTCTGCAGGGGGGCTCTTCCTGTTACCTTGTGTTTGGTTCTGCAGAACGCCTGAGGCTTTTGGCTTCCTTTGGTACTGTTGTTCTCTGCTGGTTCATCCTGGACTATCACCCTGGAGTTACAGGGCTGCTGTCACGTCAGCCTGGGAGCACTGGCTTGCTACCCATGTGCTGGCTTCGTGCTGTCCACCTGCCCTCTCGGCCCGTGACCCACCAGTACCAACTGCCTTCCTCTCCTTCTCCGCTTGTCAGACACATGCTCTGCCTTCCATTTCCATTTCCTTTTTGTGGCCTGTGACTGGCGCAGAACGCGGCTTTACAGGAACTGGTGCCATTCCTGAACTGTTGTTGCCCTACCTCTTCACCTGTTGTCACTAACAGAAAGGACACTGTCACTCCGGCTAAGGGATATTTCTACTGTACAACACATCCTCAAGCCTGATGATTCGAGTTTGTACCACCATGGATACCTTGCATTCGTACTTTGTTTATTTCATACTCCCCCTGCTATTTACCAACAACCTTATTGAATTCTCCTTTTCTAAGATCTGCTTCTGCAGCATCCTTCCTCCAACCAGCCTAGATGGAGGCCGCTATACTGCCAACCTGACTCCTGATGGTTCAGTTCACCTATACGGCAGCCCAGCTCAACTCATTTGCTCTACTACTCCTCCTCCTCCTCAGGCAGACCTTCATTGGGGTTCTGCCAGTCCAGCCAGCCATGTGGAAGCCTGGCTCGACTCACTCTCTACTACTGCTCCTCAGGCAGACCAACGTGGGGGTCCTGTCGGTCCAGCGAGCATATGTGGAGATCTCACTCTAGTCCTCCTCAGGCAGACCTATGTGGGGGTCCTGCCAGTCCAGCTAGCCTACATAGCAGTCTAGCTTGACTCATTCACTTCTGCTCCTTCCTCGAGCAGACCTATGTGGAGGTTCTGCCAGTCCGGCTCACTTACGTGGAGGTCTAGCTTAACTTATTCACTTCTACTCCTCAGGCAGACCTACGTGGGGGAGATGCTGCTCCAGCTATCCTATGTGAGGGCCTAGCTCGCTACTCAATCACTTTACACGCTCTTCTCTAGTGGTCCTCCATGGGGTCCCGCTGATGTACTGACTTGGGAACTTTATGACACGACAAATTATGTGCAACCTTTGAATCATGCAATTCTGTGGCCATGATAGACAACTGCACATGTACATTCTACACCATCCGAGCTACCCCCTGTGAGGGCTTCAGCATCCAGACTGTCTCTATCAATGGCCTCCTAGCATTCCATTCAATTCATCCAGTCATCCTGCATGGGATTCTCCAATTCAGCTCAGCATCCATGGGAACTTCGGAATGCTCACATTTTGTCCTTGCTTACTACTGCAATGGTGGACCCACAGGGGTCCTGCTATCCCAACCATCTGTACCCACGAGAGGGCATCCACTCCTTGCTCACCACTTATTTCCATGCTATAGGTGGACTCACTTGGGTTTTGTCCTCCTTACGTTGGACTCTGTGATACTACTGCAATGGCGGACCGTGAGGGGGTCCCATCATCCTTAACTCAGACACCGCTATACTATGGTGAAGGCGGACAACGTGAGGTCCCGCCATTTCAAATATACATGCCACATGAGGTGGCCCTACTCATAGCTCAAACATGCTTCAAGTCACTACAGGCAGACTCACACAGGGATTTTTCCCCCTTACCTCAGAGCCTATCATACTGTGGTGATAGTGAACCCACGTTGGGGTCTCACCATCCCGAATCCATCATGCCCATGAGGGGCATTTCTCATTCCTCAGATGGATTCCATTTTCACTAAAGCAGACCCATGTAAGGGTCTCATCTTCCTTAGACTGACTACCTGAGACCTACTCGATCACTCAAGCATTTGACCATTGCATACTCCGGACCTATATTGGGTCCATGCTCCAGCTAGCCCACGTACGGGCCTATCCTACTTCATCATTCATTTATGCTTCTCCTGCAATCCATCTCCCTTTCTGTTCCAGTTCTAACCAAGTTTCTCCACCAGACATCTCCGTAGAGTATACTACAAACCCTTGAACATCTTGGGATGCTTCTCCTTCTGGCAAGGTACTCGATTGTACCCTAATGTTTCACTGGATTTACACAGTTCCATGCAAGCCTCTCAGTTTGCACAGACTCCTACCTCATCATCATTCCATACTGGGAAACATTCCTGATAATTTCATCATCTATGATTTCTATGTCCTCAAATATTTGCAACATTGGCACTCATTCTTCAACCATGCTGACTATATATGTACACTTTACAACTGCTTCACTCACAGCTACCTTGGTCACAGATTAACCATCATCTCTCGTCCAAACATTATTCCAAGCTAGATCTCTTCATTTGCCGGGACCTTCATCTTCAGCGTTAACTTCCTGCTCATCGTCAACCTCAGAAACAGGACTCTTCAACCAGCAAATAGACTGAATCCTTGGACATAACTATAACTAACCTCAGCCCACATTTAGGATTATTCTCCTCTTAGTATGCCTAGAGGACAGGCAGGTCACTAGCCAAGGGTCCTCGGAGGTTTCCCCCTAAGGGGGGTTTTCCTCTCCTGCATGCTACTGGTCACACTCTCTGGAGTTGGAGGAGATAACCACTATGCTAACTCTCTTTTGGCTTTTGGGAGCTTCAATCTTACACCTACCCAGTATCCTTCAGAGTGTGGGATACAGAAAAACGTCAAAGCTCAAGTATAAACATCAAGCATATACCATTCAGCTCATAAGTAAACACAAGCACTGAGCTATGTAGCACACACTGAATTGGAAGGCTGTAGCCTGAGGTTCAATGGGGTGGATGGCTCCTCCCACATCCCCTTCTTAAACCTCAGGCTTCTGCTCACTCAGCTTCAAGCATTTCGAAACACTCTCCATCCTCCCCTGCCTCCTCCTCCTTCTCTAGCACTCTTATCTCGCCCTCTATGCTGGGACTTAAATCTTACACCTACCCAGTCCAGTATCCCTCAGAGGGTGGGATACAGAGAAATGTCAAAGCTCAAGTAATAAACATCAAGCATATACCATTCAATTCATATGTATACACAAGCACTGAGCTATGTTCCACACATTGAAATTTCAATGTAGGCTCATAAATTTTTTTTTATTTTATATTTTAGCCCCAAATTTTGAACATAGCCTTCTTATGATCCCGCCTCATGAACACATGCAGAGGAAATATTCAGCTCCTGCCAAAAAAGTGATTTTATGCAGTGACTGCGAAATCAGCTTTTGGGGAGCAAAACACATTTTTGCCAGGATTTGAAAAATGACAGCTGTCATGTTCATGAGGTGTTGTAATGAAATGGCTATGTTGAAAATTTGGGGTCAAAATATTGAAAATTAACAAAGTTATGAGTCTGCATTTGCAAATTTAAGTGTAGGCTTGCAACTTTGTTGTTTTTTAATAGATTTACACCATATTTTCAGCATAGCCTTCTTATGATCCCACTTCATGAACAAGGGCAGAGAAAAATTTCAACTCCTGCCTGAAAGGTGATTTCATGCAGTGACTGCAAAATCACATTTCAGGACAGATTTACCTAATGTCACTTGCCTTGTTCGTGAGATGGTGTTCCAAAAAAGGTATATTGAAAATTTGGGGCAAAAATATTGAAAAAATGGCCAAGTTATGCCATTAAGTTCAAATCCCCATTGAAATACATTGCACTGCATACCTAATTTCCTCAGTCTGCAGTCTGGCTTTGAAGAGTGATGACATGTCTGCAGTACAGAGAAGATTACAGCGTCAGACCCCTGGTGGGTTAGTAAGGGCTTGGGTGGGGACTGAGTGGGAGGGTCGGGAGTGAAGTAACAGCTCAACAGACATCGATGGGCAGTTTTATTTTTTACAGGCTTTTAAGAAAAAAAAGAAACACCAAGGGAAGGTTTTCTTTATTTCAGGTTTTGACACTGGGGAACTGGGCACCCTCCGTGTCTGTGTTATGTTTTGGGGTGGGGTGGTGGGTGCTGAGTGGGAGTGTCAGGTGGGAGTGACAGTTAACAGGGGTGCTAGCAGTGGACCCTGGGGGTGTGGGCACCCCCAGTGTCAGTGTTATAAACAATGGGGGCGGGGGGTTGCAGTTATGATGGTGCAATAGACATCGATGGACAGTTTTCTTAGTTGCAGGCTTAAAAAAACACAAATGGAAGGTTTCCTTTATTTCAGGTTTTCACACTGGAGAAGTGGGCACCCCCAGCTTCAGTGTTATGTTTGGGGGTGTGTGGGGTGGTGGGTGCTAAGTGGAAGGGTGGGGTGGGGTGACAGTTACGGGGTGCCAGCAGTGGACAATGGGAGTTTGGGTGCCACCAGTGTCAGTGTTATAAATGGGAGGGGGTGCAGTTATGGTGGTTCAATAGACATCAACGCACAGTTTTCATAGTTGCAGACTTAAAAAAAATAAATCTATGAGGTGAACAAGGGGATTGGGCACCCCCATTGTCAGCGTTATGTTTGGGGGGTGGCATGAAGGGTGCTGAGAGGGCAGGTTGGGTGGAGAGAGAGTTACAGGGGCACCAGCAACAGACATCAATGGATGGTTTTTGTTACTACAGGACTTAAAATAGCAGCTGCACACTGGTAATATACGTAGCCAACTTCCGGTGTGCAGCTGCAACTGTTTTGGAAGTTGATCAGCTGTTTGCTGATGTGGTTTCATGTAAATCTAAGGATCAAAGCCCTTTCTGTTTGGAGCAGCTTCAGTCCTTTGAAGTACACAAAGTTTCAGCCCACAAAGCTGAGAGTTGCATTATGAACACAATGAATGGTCATTGGTCTAGACTTCCAAGCCCCTTGCAGTTGTAACTGCAATGGGCTCAGCAGTGACACACCTCCCAAATCCCGATGTACTCATCCCAAAACATTTTTGTGCAAGCACAGCAAACTCCAAAATGACACGTCACATTTATGAGATTTTGTAGAAAAATGCCTATGTTGAAAGTTTGGAGTCAAAACTGGAGGACAGGAGAGATGGGGGAGATATGATAAAAACCTACAAATATCTAAAAGGCTTAAATAGGGTACCAGAGGGTAGCATCTTTCAGAAAAGGAGATGTCCTGGAACGAGGGGGCATGACATAAGGTTGAATGGGGTAGACTAAGGGGTAGCATGAGGAAGTATTTCTTCATAGAAATGGTGGTGGATGCATGGAATAGATTCCCAGCGGAGGTGATGGGGCAAACACAGTGGGGAAATTCAAGCATGCAGGTGACAGGCATAGGGGAACCCTAGCAATAGGAATGAGGAGGTAAAGCCAGAGATCAAGTAGGGTCTGCAACTTTTACAGGAGGAAGGAAAAATGGGAAGACTGGATGGGCCTGGCGGTCCTTATCTGCCATCAGTTTCTATGTTTCTATATTTCTAAAACATTCAAAATTAGTGAAGTTATGAGTAAATGCTAAAATAGAGTAACGTTCAGTCATAACCTGGGCATTTTACCATAATTGTACACCAAATTTTCAGCACAGCCTTTTTATTACCACACCTAATGGACCCGGTAAGTGAAGATTTTCAAATACTTGCCAAAACATCATTCCATGTCACCAAAACATCATTCCGTACCACGGGTACAAAAACACATTTTGGCCAGGATTTGAAAAATGATAACTGCCACATTCACGAGGTGCTGTGAAGAAATGGCTATGTGTAAAATTTGGGGTCAAAATATTGAAAATGACCAAATGCGTTCATAAGTTTCAATGAAGGCTCATAACATTTGGGACAGCTTTGCCTAATATCACTTATCTTGTTTATGAGGTGGTGTCCCAAAGAGGTATGTTGAAAATTTGGATCAAAAATATAAAAAAATGGCAAAGTTATTCACCTAAGTTCAAATGCCCATTGAAATACATTGACCAGCATACCTGACTTCCTCAGTTCGCAGTCCAGCATTGAAGAGTGAAGACGTGTCTGTGGTCCAGAGAATAACATGGCGTTGGACCCCCGATGGGTAAGTTTGGGCTTGGGAGGGTGGGTGAGGTGGTTGGTGTTGAGTAGGAGGTTGGGTGGGGGTGAACTAATGGCACAACAGACATCAATGGGCATTTTCTTTTTACAGGCTTAAAAAGAATTGGAAAAGAGAACATAGAGGGAAGGTTTTCTTTATTTCAGGATTTGACACTGGGGGATTTGGCACCCCCAGTGCCAGTGTTTTGGGGGGCTGGGGTGATGGGTTCTGAGTGGGAGGGTCAGGTAGGGGTGACAATCACAGGGGCGACAGCAGTGGACACTGGGGGGTTGGGCACCTCCAGTGTCAGCATTATGGTTGAGGGGCTGGGTGCTGAGTGGGAGGGTTGGGTGGGAGTGACAATTACAGGGACACCAGCAGTGGACATTGGGGAATTGGGAACCCCCAGTGTCAGTGTCATAAACAGCAGGGGGGGTGATATAATGCAATAGACATTGATGGACTGTTTTGTTTTTTAGAGAGTAGTCTAAAATAATAGGAGGGGGATTGCATTTACGGTGGTAGCTGTAACAGACATTGATGAACTGTTTTCTTTTTTACAGGGTATTTAAAAAAAATACTGAGGAATGGTTTCTTTATTTCTGGTTTTGACACTAGGGATTGAGCATCCACCGTGTCAGTGCTATGTTGGGATGAGACGGGTACAGAGTGGGAGGGTTGGGTGGGGCGACAGTTACAGGGCACCAGAGGTCATTGAGGATTGGGCACCCGCGGTCCACCAGTGTCAGTGTGATAAGCGACAGGAGAGTGCAGTTACAGTGCCACAGTATTTTCTTAGTTGCAGGCTTACAAAAATGCAGAGGAAAGATTTTCTTTATTTAAGGTTTTGACACTGGGGGTTGGGCACCCCCAGTGTCAGTGTTATGTTTGGGGGGTGGGTGCTGGGTAGGGGTGACAGTTACAGGGGTGCCAGCAGTGGACACTGGGGGATTGGGCACACCCAGTGTTAGTGCTATGTTTGTTGGGGGACCCATTTCCTTTATACTTGCAGTGCAGTAAGTGTCCAGTTTAGTGGTATGAAGGAGGAAGTGACATTACCTATCAAGACTTCATGGAATGGAGTGTTGAGCATCACATTTAGCCAAGCAGTCGACATAAAGTTGGAATAAAAAGTTAAGTAGCCTGCATACTAAAAGGAAATCTTTAAAGCTTAAAAGAAAATCCTTTGTGATACAGTAACAGTGACCTACTGCACAACTATTACAACTATTACAAACAACAAGTAATGCTAAAATTGGTAAGAAGAGTGAAGGAAATTACACACGGCCATTTTAAAGAAAAATGCAGGAGGAAAGCTGCAAACAGCCCAATGAATTTGACGCTGACACTCTCCCCAAGCCTGCTGAACCTGAAAGACTTTGAATCAGTACCTCTTTCACCACTCTTGGAAACATCAAAAAGGCAGAACTCCACCATACAAGAAGGTACAATTTTGAACTATTTTGGTGGTGGGAAAGGGCAGGGAGAAGAAAAGTTTAAAGGAAACAGAGTTAGACATGCCCCCTTAAAAAGCCACAAGAAAAACCACAGACACTCCAAAGGTTAATGTGGCAGAGCAGAAAGGAAAAGACTTAAATGAAAATGAAAATGATGCAAAGAAACAATGGACACCTGGCTGAAGGCCTGGGGCCAAGCCTGAGATAACTCATGACCTGACTAATAAAAATGGAGAGATGGAAGAAAGCTAAGAAATAAGGAATAAAAATGGAGAACTGTCTAGTATTAATGGGGATATGCAGGTGAATGTAAACATTAAATCCACCAAGGACCCGACACAGGAACAAATTCCCCCAACACAGACACAAGATATCCTAGGAGTAATAAATGCACTACGGCAGGATTTAATGGAGACACTGGCAGACATAAAAATCTCTGTAAAAAATGTTAATGACTGTATTGGAGACCTAAACCACAAATCTGAGTCACTTTCAATGCAGATGGAAGAAATGGAGAACAGAATTTCAAGGTTTGAGGATGAAACAGTTCTGCCAATAAAAACCCAGACCTTATATGATAAGCAATTGCAAATGCTGCTCCAAAAAGTTACTGAACAAGATCAAAATCACCAAGGGAACTTAAGAATAACTAGGCTACCAGAGGGAGTAGAAGGTACAGGAGACAGCCCAATATATTTTGAAAAGTGTCTGACCATTGCAGTGGGGAGATCATACCCACAAGATAAAATACAACTAGATTGGCCTCACAGATCTGGAAATAGGACTGGAGGACTAGCATATTTCCACATACCGTGTTTGTTAAACCCCAGTGCTACCTAGACAAAGAATATATCCTGCAACAAGCAAGGATACAGGAGGAGTTAAAGTATGAAAACTACAACTTTAGTGTTTAGCCAGACCTTTCAGCAGAGACTACTTTGAAAAGAAAAAGGTTTAATCCTTTAAAGCAGAAACTTTATAAAAGAGGTATACAATTTTCCATGTTATACCTGGCCAGAATTAAATTCATTGTGAATGGCAGGCTCCAGACATTTGATGATCTGGAGGATGCTAATAAGGCTTATGAAAACTACTATAAGTATCACACACAAAGAAAACCGCAGCTGGACCTGCAAAGACAAAAAGCATACTGTACATCATCCCAGAAAGTGCCAGAAAAAGAAGCTGCAGCAGAAGAAGAGGAATGAAAAAAGAAGAAAGAAAAGGAAAAAAAGGGGAGGGGAAGAAAGATGAAAGAATAAAAGGAAGAAGAAGGGAGAGGGAAAAGGGAGGGGGAAAAAAGAAAAACTAAGAAAATGGATATAAATAAAAAAACAGGAAAAATGGGAGAGACAGCAGAAATCAGGGAGGGGTTGAGGAGTAGAAAATGAAGGGAAGGTAACAGAATGGGGATGGATGAGAGAGGAGAGAATGGGAGTGACAAAGGAAAACTAGTAAAAAGGAGACGACTGCAGAAGGTGAAGAAGGAATAGGAATTAAGGCAACATGATAGGTGCCCTGCAACCCCCATTCTTCCTTTGTTTTTCTTTCTGCAAATTTGTATAGTTTTGGTACAGCAGGTTTTTACATAAGAAAAGAATGAAGAGACATAATTGTGGGGTGGGGGCAGGTGCTGTGACATATTAGAAGGTGAGGTACTTTCTAATCTGGGAACATTTATATGAATTGAATAGAAAAGATGGATAAAAAAGATAAGAAATAATTATATATCTAACATATATAAAAATGGAAAGAAGAGTAGACACAAAGGAGGGTCAACCTATCTTTCCCATTTTGCTCTTTTTTTTATTTTTATTATTTTGTGTGTGTGTGTGTGTGTGTAATTCTACCTAATATGAGCTTCAATATGCCTCATTACTCCCCTGCTGTATTAAACAGCAGTTTAGTTCTATTCGAATATGATTAGATGTTTAGATACATAAAACGGATAGCTAAAGGGTAATTTATATATCAAGCTAAGAAAAAAAGGAAGTTAAAATGTCAACACATGGATATAGGTGTAAGAGATGACAGGGATAGTCATCTCTGCCAATATGGGGGAGGGGAGTGAGAAAGCTTTTTGCTCCTCTGGGGTGAGGGTAAGGGAAGGGAGATGTTTACTATTGCATATTTGGATCTATAAGGAACTAAAGATGTACCATAAAATACAAAACATGGTCATAAAAACCAAAAACAATGTAAAAAAGAACGGAATAGCTAAAACATGTAAAAAAATAAGTAAGGGCTACAATGTCATGCAAAATTTGGTGGGTCTAGGAGCAATAATGTTAGAGAACGGAAAGAAGTTAATGAAATGGTGAACATAAAACAAAGGTTGCAATCTAATTATAAGATAAAGCATGCAGTATAGAGGTATCAATTAAAGCAACCACATGGAATGTGAAAGGATTAAAAAATCAGGGTAAAAATAAATAAGATAATTGGGTATATGAAAAAAAGAATGTTAATTGTTTGATGCTACAGGAGACTCGTTTTTCCAAAAAAGAGTTCGAATGGTTTCAGAGCAGGTGAGATCCAGGATCATATGCATCATTTCAAAACAATGCTAGGGGAGCAGCCATTAAAAAATAAATCCACATATTAAAAAATCAATAACAGATCCATTAGAAAGATACGTAATAGCCAAAGTTCAATTACTGGAAAAAAGTAACAATTTCAACCATTTATGGCCCAAACCAAAGAATCCCCCAGTTTTTAATGGGATATTTTTAGCAGATAGCAACTTTCCAAACACCCTAACTCATTGCTGGAGATTTCAATGTGGCACTTACAAAAATTACCTCTCAAGTGGAATTAATACATTTCATAGCCAAGGCTATAAAAAATTTTATACAGGATTTTAAATTAGTAGATCCTTGGAGATAATTTCATCAGGAAATGAGGACCTATTCCTATTTCTCTCCAGTACATCAATTGTATACACATATTGATTATTCTTGATATCAGAATCAATAATATATTTAGCCAAGGAAGTTCTATATCCAGAAATAATCATCTCAGACCATTCACCATGTACATTAGTACTTATGAAAACTACACAGAGTAAATCGATAAGAAAATCTGTAATAGACCTATCATTTTTAAGAGACCCCAACAAGCTAATATACCTTAAAAAAGAAATCATTTTTTTTTTCAACAAAATGAAGTCGCTGTTGGTTCCTCATTAATTACTTGGGATGCTTTTAAAGCCTGGTTATGGGGAATGATGCATGCAACCCAAGATAAGACAACGGAAATGAAATAAAGAACAAAATCACTTAGAAAAAGAGACTGCAGAACTAGAACAAATACATTGCTCCACTTTAAGGTCTGATATATATATGTATATATAGGAATCTTATTCAAAACAATTAGAGTATAACACCTTAATAACAGAGAGGGCAGAAAATCAAATACTACATGCAAGGGGCTAAATATCATTTTATGGTATATAAGCTGCTAAAACTACTTGTATGGCAAGCAAAGAAAGAGCAGAAGAATAATACCATAACCAAAATTAAGGATCAAAATGGAATCATAAAACATAAACCTGAAGAAATCAACAAAGCATTTGCTGTCTTTTGCCAAAATATATTCAATACACAATTATTACCCAAATCTCCTTGGTCAGCATCTTTTTTAGATACAGAAGAAATTCCTGAGGTGCCAGAATCCATTTTGCAACAGTTTGGCGCACCAATTACAATTAATGAGGTTGAAAGGCAATACAATTATTACCAAAAGGCAAAGTGCCAGTCCCAGACAATATTAATATAGAAATTTACAAAACATTTAATGACATCATAGCACCAAAACTTACAGTATTATTTAATGCATTTAACATTTCACAAGATATACCCAAATCTTTTCAAGATGCTACTATACAGTACATCCGTTTCCTAAAAAGGATAAAGATAAAAAATGAATGTTCATCTTACAGACCAATATCTTTTGTTGAATGCTGATTATAAAATATTCACAAAGATACTGGCATCCAGACTGGAGCCAATACTACCATATATCATATCACAAATCCAAACAGGGTTTATTAGAGGCAGATGGATAATGGAAAATATTAGAACTATCAACATTATTGAAAGTAATAAAAATCAAGACACACTACTCTTGGCTATTGATGCCAAAAAGGCATTTGATGGGGTTGAGTGGCAATATATCAAAGCAATACTACAGAAAATAGGATGTCCAAATCAATATCTTAATTGGATCAACCTAATATACAAAAACCCAAATGCAGTAATCAAAACAAATAACATAGTTTCAAATAAGCTAGCTCTATCCAGGAGCACCAGACAAGAGTGCCCATTATCACCAATAATCTTTGCATTAGCCATGGAACCATTCGCAACAGCTATACAACAGCATACAGACATCAAATGAATTAAAATAAATAATATAACACACAAAATCAGTTTATACGCAGATGATGCATTAATATATTTGACAGAATCAGATAAATCATTAACTGTATTCATAAATCTCTCAGAACAATATGGAAGGGCCTCAGGATACAGAATTGACTGGAATAAAACTATTATTCTGCCATTAGGTGAGACAAAACAAACCAAACTTCATTAAATCATCCATGTAAGAAAGAAAATACAATCGAGCTAATTAGGTATAAAAATAACAAACAAAATAGAAAACCAATATCAAGAAAATTACACCTCTACTAAAAGAGATACAAAAATGTAACAACTGGATAACTTCACATTAATTGGATGGATAAAAGTAATAAAATGAAACTTCTCCACAAGATAATATACTTATACCAAATACTAGCATTATCAATCTCTATGGAATTCTTTAATAAACTTTAAAAAATTACGATAAATTTTATATGGAAAAACAAAAAACCATGGGTCGCATACAATAAAATCATATTACCTAAAGAAAAAGGTGGATTTGTTCTCCTGGATTTCCATCTGTATTATACTGCAACTCATATCAGTACAATTTGGACTCTGATACATAAGCCAGACTCAGAACTAAAATCTTATACAATAGAACAAGGTATATATCCATAACTTTTTTCAGGATGTCACCAAAAGAAAAATGCTATTAGAAATGTCACAACACAAACAGCAATTGATTGCTGGAATAAAATTCATGAAAATATGAAATATAATAATAAAATTAATATTTGCTCACCAATACTAAATAATACTTTGTACCCACAATTACAGACAATGCTTATCAGATCTGACATAACAATGGATTGCAGGAATTTAGCCAATTATATGAAAACAATATATTCAAAACTTTTGAGTAACTTAAAAATTAATATACATTACCTCCAACACACTTTTTTAGATATTTAAAAATCAGAACTTATGTATTTAAAACTACAGGATCACTATACATTCTACCATGTTCACCAGTATTACAAGCAATCATAGATAAGAAAGAAAATAATAAAGTCATATCTGCAATATATCACTGCAGCATAAATGAAACAGGTGAAGAACTGAATAACCTAAAAATAAAATGGGCATAAGACCAAGGAATCCAGCTTACTAATGAAATGTGGCAAGACATCTTAAATGTACCATAATACAGTAAGAATGAAAACAAAAAAATTACAGCAAATTCATTATAACTCTTTCTTTAGAACGTACTATACTACTGCAAGATTAAATAAAATAAATAATAGTTTATCATCAGTATGCCCTAGGTGTACACACACTTCAGGAACGCTGATCCATATGATACACAGTTGTCCATGCCTAACTAACATTTGGTCTAAAATTGTACAAATCATCACAAGAACAATTAACAAGCCAGTAAAAATACTCCCAAAACTAACCTTGTTAACAATTCCAGAAAATGTCCAAGAATTCAATGTATGCCAAAAACTGTTTATTTCAATAGCTATTACAATTGCTAGAAAATGCATATTAATAAAATGGAAGGATCCAAACCCACCCATGTATGAAGCATGGCTTAATTTCATGAAAGATACTGTATATACAAACTGGAAAGAATAAAGTATATAAAGAATGAAAAAAAAGCATTATTTGACAAAATATGGATTCCATTCCAAATGGCTATAAGCAATAATTGATATGTTATGTATGGAGAATTAAATAATAGGTTCGAAAAAAGATTATGTAAATAATACAGATTATTAATAACAATAACAAAGAAAGGAAATCAGACTAAGCAATGTAATAAAATAGGCTCCAAGACCCACAGGTAGTACTGGGATATGATGAAAAAGTTGGCTATTTGTGGCTGATTAATAATAATCAGATGAAAATTTAGCCGTAATACTTATCTGACCCAATACAAAAAAAATGTTTGTTGGTGGAGCGTGGGGTGTAGGACAGCATGAGACAGAGGGTCGGGTGGGCAGAGAGTTACAGAGGTACCAGCAACAGACATTGTTATGCATTTTGTGTTGTTACAGGGTTGATATAGCAGCTGTACGATGCAGCATGTAGCAAACTTCCAGTGTGCAGCTGCCACTGTTTTGAAAGCTGATTGATCAGCTGTTTGTTGACGCAGCTTCATGCCTCAGTAAAACAGTTTGTGGGGGGGGGAGAGAGAGATCAGCTCTGCTAGTTCAGCTCCGATCATCTGTTTGCTTATGCAGTTTCTTGCACATCAAAGGACCGAAGTCCTCACTTATTAGAGCAGCTTCAGTCCTTTGAAGTACAAGAAGTTGCAGCCTCAGTGATGTCAGAACCCCTGTGTGTGTGTGTGGTTAGTGGTGCAGTCTGTTTTGCCCCTTGCAGTTGCAACTGCATTGGGCTCAACAGTAACACACCTCCCAAGTCCCATAGTACTGGTCCCAAAACATTTGGTGCAGAAGTGCAACAAACACAATGAAGTACTATTCACTTTTAATTCCTGGTGTTCCTCTGGTGACTATGAAAAGCCTCCTATCTTTACCAGTTTTTATTTATTTATTTAAGAGTTTTACCAGGAAGGCATACTGAGCAGAGAGCCACTCAATTCCAGATGCATCCTGGGGAAGGGGAGGAAGGGAATAATACAATACAATAACAATAAACAGAGGCAACTACAATACCAAAGGCTACAGAGCTGACATCCCAAAAGGTTACATGGTAAATGGGAGATTAGAGTGATAAGCAGGAGATTAGCACTTCAACTCTTACAAGAAATTAAGTGCCTTACATACATTAGGCCCATATAATACATTTTGGAGTTGCATAATGACAGCACCATAAGTTGCAGAAGGATATAAGCAGCTAGATGAGCCCAGCCACAGAGGACCATAACAAGTACTCTGCTGAGGGCAGGGTCTGTGAGTGCTACCAACAAGATGTGAGAGTGCAGCAGGGGACCATATTATCAAGTACACAGCTGAGGGCAGAGATCTGTGCACACAGTGAGGGAATGTGGTAATAGAGGTATTTGTTTTTATTAAAAGGGGGCACTAGGCTCCTCAAAGGAGCTAGATACATGAGCAGGTGGAGAAGAAATGAGCCTTGAGGAGATAGTTGAGATGCTGGGTGTTGTCTAGGTACCGAATGACTGCCAGCAAGGAGTTCCATAGTTTAGGCATATGGAAAATGAAGGCAGCTTGGCATTCAGTTGTGGAATTACGTGGGGCATGAAGAAGCCTGGAGTCGGTGTTCCTGAGCACGTATGCGGGGGGGGGGGCAGGACTGAGAGGACAGACTCGAGGTAGGAAGGTAGAGAGTGTGTCCAGAATTTTGCTGTTACCCTGGCACAGTGGGCCTGTTTCTGTTCCTGTAGCGATGGCAGGTCTAATGACTTGCAAAGGCAAAGCAGTTTGCCACAGCAATCGCTGCTGCTTACCCTGTGACAGGTAAAACTGAGACCTTGGGGGACTTCTGGTTCCACTTTGGCACAGACAGTCATAAAGCAACACGGCTCTTCCCCTCAGTTAGTGAAAATTATTACTTTTATCAGCCGAATCATGCTGCAACCCACAGGAGATTGTAGGACATTGCTTACCCGGCAAGTGGCTGACAAAATTTAAATGGACATTAACAGCTTTTGTACCAGTTTTCTGGTCCCCACTACTGCTTGTGCCACTTAATACAGCTCTACACTGTTATTGCTTCCATGGCATTTGAAATGTATGTGTTTTCTTTTCCTGTAATCTTTATTTTTCAGCGAAAAGGACTTTCAGTCATCCCAACCATCGATCCTTCCCACGTGTCCCCAGTAGATATTTGGCAATGAATACTGCTGTACTCGTGCATGAAAGAGTTTGGTGATTTTTATGGCATATAAAGTAAATAGCTGGCTGTATTAAAGAAAATATTCCGATTTTGGCGATATAACTCATTTCATAAATCAAGGGGCATTTCAAACAGAAACTGCTACTTGGAAAGTAAAACTGGGACTCAGCACATGCAATCCCACATCGTGTGGCTCATGCCGGCCCATCTCCCTCCTGAATGTGGATATAAAAATCTTCATGTCAGTTTGGCAGGACATCTGCAAAAGTGCGTAAGGGACCCTAGTTCCCCCTGACCAAACAGGCTTCATAAATTGGTGGCTCATTCATGACAATATAAGGAGATTGCTCAACCTTATATCCATACAAAAATCATCCCCTGCCTGCTCAGAAGGCATTTGAATCAGTGAATGGAGGATTCCTGCATTGGATGCTGAGGAAGACAGGACTAGGAGAGGCATTTGTCAGGTGCTTGGAGGAAATGTACTCCTCACGCCAAGCTATGGTGCAAGTTACTTGGGTGCTTTCATAGTGCTTCTGCCATACAAGGGAAACAAGACAAGGGTGCCCCTTCTCCCCTTTATTGTTTGTAGTTTGCATAGAACTATCAGTTCTCAAAGTTGAGCACTCGCCACCTCTTCAGATAAAACAGACACCAGTCTCCAGAATTCAAGATTTGTTGTACATTTATTTAAAATGCCATTATACAATGGCAAGAAAGAATGCTGGGCTCTCACTGGTCAGTCTGGTGTTGGACCTGTGATGTTATCCCAGCATAACATCATGGATCTAGTCACACCACAGTAATAACTGCATTAAATGTTTTAAAAAAAAATCACTCCACAGCCATCCCTACAATCAGCTTCAGCACTTCCCACTCCACTAAGAATCAGCGCTCCCTGCCCCACTCAGTATTGGCACTCCCCACCTACCGTAAACACACTGAAGACGTTTAGTACTTACTTTTTATCTCCCGGTACAAAACACACAACAAGTGTACTGGAAAAACCACAAGCACAATGGCACTCTGAAGCACAAGTGGTAAGAGGCGGGCACCTGACCAGGCAATTTCTTAACTGAAAAAACAAAACTTACACAAACAAGCAGGGCGGATAGCTGACCATGTGGCTTTCCAACATAAATAAAAAAAAAACATCAGTTACTCACCTTTTTTATTAAATTCTCTTCAGTTATTTTTCTTCTCCTCCAAAAGTCATGCCAGCTTAACCAGGAGAATGACAGCCACAGTCAAACATTAACACAGAGCGGGGGGGGGGGTGCATACTTCTGGTTTCACTGATGTGGAAAGAGACAAACATAACATACGGGACAACAGAATCCAGTCCCTTTTCAAAGTTTAAAAAATTGCAGAACAATAGACTCTCTCTCCCTTTTCTTCTAACTGTACCAGGGGAACAACAGGGTGGGGGTGGGAAGCAGAGCCACAGACTCACAGAAACATCACAGCAGCTCTACCTATTGACCAAAACAAATAATATGCACTATTTTTTTACTAAGTATTCCTACCGCTTCAAAAATGACACAAAAATCTACTTTTAATAAACCTTTTAATAATTTTTTTCCTTTTTCTTTCAATTCGAGCCATTGTATAATAGGAATAATGCACTCCAGGGTCTATGTCGTGCTGGGAGAACATCACTTCTCAGGTGTTGGCTGCACTCGGCTTGTGGCATTGTACCCAACCACCCAAGGCATGACGTTATCCCAGCACAACACACACCCTGTTGTGCATTATTCTTTTAATGAAATACAGTAAAATGCAGACATTAGTGTTTCATGCCTGATGCATTTCGGACACACAGGTCCTTTATCAAAGGCCTTTGCATAGAACACCTGGCAGAGGTGGTCAGGTCAAATCAGTGACTAAAAGGGAAACAGGGAACACAAAACAGCATTATATGTCAGTGAGTCTCTGTTTTTCCTCACTTGCCTAGAGTCCTCAGTACCTGAGCTCCTCCAGGAGTTACAGGAATATGTAGGGTTGTCTGAGTATAAAATCAACCTAGACAAATTGGAATCTATTAGGCTGAGCATCATGTACCCTACCCACCAGGCTTTTGTGATGGCTTCCCATTTAAATAGGTGCCATATGCCGGCCCGCCAGCGCAGCGGTAGGGCTACTGCTTGCGACGCCAGCGACCCAGGTTCGGGAACAGACTCGGGCAGCTGGAGGGCCGGCTGGGGGGAGGAGGATTGAGCGCCCAGTGTGGTGGGATGCAAGTCCCGCTGCGATACAGCCACCTGGGTGACCACAGGTGGAGGTGCGGCAAGACTGCACACAGCAGGGTGGGAGGACATCTGCTGGGAGCCGGAGCATCAAGCACGTCACAACATGCTGTGCTCCTAGGCTTCCCTAGCATGCGGACATCCTGAGGGCTGGGAGAAAAATGGAAAAATCCTGCACCAGGCTCCCGTAGACGGGACCTGGTCGACTCGAGAACACCCATAACCAGGCTCCATAGAAGGGGTTGGCAAGCCTTCCGATGCAGACTTAAGGACTAAGAGAGGGAATGGGTCTCTCCACCTGTTGGGGTAAACCGAGGCAGGATGGGACAGGCTGGCCAGTACCTGGAGGGAGGTACCTGGGGCCGGACTACGGGAACATACATGACCTAGGGATCCCAGAAGAGAGGATCCTGGTGCAGCGAGGAGGGTAGCCCCCTTCCAAAAAAAATAGGTGCCATACATGGTGAAGATTTTCTATAATTTGCCATCATTATTTCCTATGAATTATGAAAGACTGTTGGCAGAAGTTAAGGCAGATATGGTGTGTGATGGGCCACTCGAGATGATGTGTGAAGAGCAGCCAAGGTCTGAATTAAATGTGGATAGGATAACTGCTATCCGGACAAGGAGAGGCAGGAGTCAACTTAGTATTTCGATGCCCGCAGGGGCACTTATTTGGTACCAAGGGGTAGACAGACACAGTCACAAGAAGGAGAAGGGGTTACCCGATTAACAATACGGCAATGAAACAGGGATACACTGAAATACTTTTTATCTACCACTTTTATGGTTATCACTACAAGAATAAACTCTAGGCCTACTGCCACTCTTATTCTGATACTAGTTTATACTGTACTTCTATAATCTAAATGAGAATCCAGTTACATAGACTACTCAGCACTGCATTAGGGTGATCAGCATCACACATTTCCGTAAGAGTCCAGATTTTACAAGAGTCCAGGGATCTGGCATCTTCGTGTACACCGTCATTCTTCGTTGGTAGCTACAAGGGAAATAAAACAGAACTGTAGAACCCTAATCTCAATTCCCAGCAAGGACCTAGATAAGGCCACTGGGGTGGTGAGAGGTTTGGTAAACAGACCATATATCTTCGGCAAAAGCCTACTCTCTCCAAGGCTGCTGGAATGTAGAACCAAAGCAACTGGTTCCTGAAATAACACACTGAAACAAGAGGTTCCTCGGCCAAAACCCACTTCCAGGGTTGTCAAGGATGAAGAAAGATCAAGATCTGCGTGGCGATGAATCTAACGGAGGACTACCACGACCTGACTGATGCTGCGGCACTCCAAGGGCCAGCTGGACTCAGAAGGAACTCTGACAGGACCAGGAACCATAATAATCTGAAGAGATGATGGTTGACTCTGCAATCCTAGGAACAGAAACTAACACAAAACAAAGAAACAGCAGACACGTCCCGGACTGGGCTTCGACGGACTCGACTTTCGGCGAACGACCAGGTGGGGTGCAGAACAGGTTCTCCAGGATGAGCTCTCTCTTCTGTAGAGGGTGACCAACTTCGGGACATCTGGAACAGGAACCATATGGAATGACACTGGCACAGCTGTCGTGATGCCTTTCGGCGGACGTACTTTCAGGCTGTGAAAACAAGAAAGCGGTAGTACGACTTGTCGACTAAGACGGACTGCTTGGGCGACGACACAAGCGGATGGGATGAGCTGATGGATGATCTCCCAGGAGTGAAGAATGCTGGAAGGACGTCTTCTTCTGAGTAGAGACTGATTCTCGTATCGTAGTTACAGACCACACTAGGAGATTGCAGTGTGGTAGAAGATTGAAACTGTCTTCATACAGTAGTAAACATATAACTGAAGAATGCCCAAAGAACTGCGGAATGATACAATAATTTGCCGGAGGAGGGCAAATTATAACTTCAGGGGTAATTTTTACTGATAAGGGCCATTGTCCTGGTGCTTAGAGCAATAGTTCAGGTACTTGGACCAATAGTTCAGGTACTTAGGACAATAGTTCAGGTACTTCGGGCAATAGTTCAGGTACTTAGGACAATAGTTCAGGTACTTAGGACAATGGTTCAGGTACTTCGGACAATAGTTCAGGTACTTAGGGCAATAGTTCAGCATAAGCAGTACAGTAATTACAGTAATTTCACAGTATAGGCAAATAGAACACTCTAAAATGAACCCCTGTTTCTATAGGTAGGGTATTCTGAAACAGGATCCCTTTCTGTACGTTGTGGCTAGGGAATCCTTTAGTACCACTAGGCTGGCTTGCCCTATTCTGCTAGGCTGGGGCCTCCCTATAGTACTACTAGGCTGGCTTGCCCTATTCCGCTAGGCCAGGGCCTCCCTTTAGACCAGGCTTTACCTCTGGCTTAATGCCCTACCTTTACCTCAGGCCTGATGCCCTACGTTAGCTTGGGCCTGGTGCCCCACCTTAGATTTGGCCTGGTGCCCCACTTCACAATGGGCCTGGTGCCCCATGTTGCTTTGGGCTTGGTGCCCCACTTTGTACTGGGCCTGGTGCCCCACGTTGCTTTGGGCCTGGTGCCCCAATTTATAATGGGCCTGATGCCCCACATTGCTTTGGGCCTGGTGCCCCAATTTATAATGGGCCTGATGCCCCATATTGCTTTGGGCCTGGTGCCCCAATTTATAATGGTCCTGATGCCCCTTAACACTTTGGGCCTGATGCCCCACTTTATACTGGGTCTAATGCCCTATTTTGCAGCTGGGCCTGAATTGCCCTTTTAAATGCAGTTGCCCTTTTAAATTCTGTCAGGCTCCCTGAGTTTGCTGTCGCTTATTCGCGAAACCCCGCCTCTGTTCCGCCCCCTGTTAAATATTCATATGCCTTTTAAATGGCCTTATACACACTGGCCCTCCCCGTGGAGGCGTCGTTAGCCCCGCCCTAATTATTATTAAAATCGCGGGTCCTTATGACTCGATGCCCCCTGTGGTGCTCAGCCACCTTCTTCAAGCGTCTACTGCGCTTTTACAACAAAATACAGTTCTCCTGTTAAACTAGCGGTCAGCACAACG
Source organism: Neoceratodus forsteri (assembly GCA_016271365.2). Taxonomy (NCBI): domain Eukaryota; kingdom Metazoa; phylum Chordata; order Ceratodontiformes; family Ceratodontidae; genus Neoceratodus; species Neoceratodus forsteri. The sequence continues at coordinate 42,757,442 of CM057456.1, read as the reverse complement.
TGTGCTCCCGCCGACTCACCGCTCTGCGGTCTGCAGGAAGTTCGTTGCTGCACTAGGAGGTGGGAAGTGAGCTGGCAGTGGGAAGGAAGAATGCAGGCAGCAAGAGGAACGACTTGAGGGGGGCCTCCGACGGTCGAGGACGATGCAGCTTGCTTGCTGCCGACGTGGGACCAGTGAAAACTGTTGAAATTACCTCGGGGGCCAACAATAATAAAACGGAGGGCTTTTAAGCCCATAAAACGTGGCGGGAAAGGCGTTGGTTTCTTTGTGGTGCCCCGATGGCACCACCGACGACTGCTCCACACAGCAGGCTTCTTCCGGCAGTGGAAGCAGAGCAGGCACACAGCTAAGTCCTCAGGGACGGCTTCAACCCCCAGGTAAGCCCTTTCCTTGTCCCTTTGACTTACTGTGTCCTCTCTCTTCAACAGCTGCCCAGGAACTGACCAACTGACTAACTCAACTGTTAATTTTAAAGTTAAACTTGCCTAAGTTCTAGAATGGCTAGATTGGAATGCTGTGCATGAGCCATTCAGCACAACATTCCATCCAGGCCATTATGACATGGAATGCTTTACAATATCTGTCTTTTTACCAGCTATAAGTGCACAAGGCACTTTTCTATTATTTACAGTGTTTTCTGTGTGTAGGGAGGTTGAGTCTTTATGTCTAGGGGCCCCTTAGTACAGTACCCTGCTGCCTACCCCTGCAACAGGTACCCTGAGCACCTGTGTACTCTGCGTTTATTTAATTTTTATTTTAACTTTCTGGAATGACCACCTTTGGGGCATTACAGATTCGGGCCCGCCTAAAAATACATGTCCCCATGTATTCCCTTAACATTTTATAAAATCTATCATCTTAACAACCTCTAAAATCTTACTTACTACTCTATGAAAATCTTACTTAATACTCTATGAAGTCTTATGTTAATAAAACACTCTTAAAATCTCTAAAATATTCTTAAATCATCTACTATACTGTAAATTTTTGTTTTAAAGATTTACCCTAAAGTGACTGTGTCTGGGAAATTACTTGGATTAGATCTACCTGTTGTACCAAGATACGAGTTGAAAAGCTTCTGTGGTATACCTTCTAGGAGGGATACCTGCGTTCGATCTTTGAGATCTGCGGGGTTGAAATCAACAGGTTCTTGAACAATACATTCTCCTTCCAGGAAATCCGGTATTTCTGGAGCTAGTATTGGTACACAGTTCGAACGGTCAAGGGAATGCATATACGAAGTACGAGTCCAAGGTTCTGTACACCAATTTGTTGGTGATTCTGGTTTCCACATTTTGTCTTTGGTGGACTCCTGCCTCTCTTTCCACGTAGGACTGTCCTGCTCTTTAACAATCACAGTGTCTCTGAAAGTGCAAGCTTTGAGTAGGTTGTGATGGACAATTTTGGTGCCATGTTCAAATTCTTGTTGGATCTTGTAGACCAGCAGTTCAGGTTAAGGTATCTCGATAATGTAATAAGGTTCTGATTCCCACTTTGAAGACAGTTTACTGCATTTCTGGGTCTTCTTCAACATTACCCTTTCTCCAATAAGTAAAGGTGTAGCTTTGGCCTCGATATCGTAGGTAGTTTTCTGCTTCTGCCGTGCTTGTTCCATGTGTCTTCCAATGATTTTTCCAGCTTCTTGTAACCGTTCATTATGTTCTTGGACCCAATTTGTCACTGGCTTCTTTCCTTTAGTCTCTTCTGGTGGCACTTCCTGCAATAAGTCCATTGGGAGTCTTCCGTGTCGTCCAAACATTAAATAATGCGGGGTATAACCCGTGGAGCAATGACTCGTATTATTATACAGATACCTGAGTACAGGAAGTAAAGCTGGCCAGAAGGGACGTCTATATTCCGGTAAAGCTCGCAACATTTCTAAGATAATCTGGTTTGTTCTTTTGCAAAGTCCATTTCCTTGGGGATGGTAAGCAGTAGTCTTTAACTTATGAGTTCCATACAAAGCACACAGTTCGTGAAAGAGTTGAGATTCGAAAGACGTTCCTTGATCTGTTAGGATTTTTGTGGGGTATTCATAAGGTCGAACAAAACATCTCATAAAGGTTTCAGCAGTAGTTCGAGCAGATAGGTCTTTCACTGCACTTGCAACCATGAACTTGGAAAAGTGATCCACCATAGTGAGGATATAAACGTGTCCATTTGAACTAGGGTCCAATTTTAAATGATCAAGAGCAACTAGTTCCAATGGTGCGTTACTGACTATTGGATGGAGAGGAGCTCTCTGATTCCCCTTTTCCTTGCGCTTCAAGTTACATGCCAGACATTCCTCACACCATTTTACTATATCATTTCGCATTCCTACCCAATATAATCGCCGTCTGATGATAGCTTCCATTTTTTTGTGACCGAAATGTCCTGAGATGTCATGGTATGCTTCCAACACTACTGAAGCACTGGTCTTTGGAACTACGATTTGAGTTATCTCTGTGTGGGTGGTGGGATCTCTACTCTTCTTAACCAGACGATCATCTTCTATGGTCAAGCGAGTTCTGTGCCTCCAAAGTTTCATCATCTCTATGGTCAACTTCCTTCTTTCTTTTCTGTTCATGCGCTTCTGTTGAGCCACTAGAGTTTTCACTTGGCGCACTATAGGGTCTTGGCTTTGTAGTTTTACCCATAAGTTCTTTTGATTAGCAATCATGTCATCTACTTCCGGTTGATCTTCCTCTTTAAACTCGGGAGCAAGTTGACAGCATGCCTGTACAATCTCAGCTGGTACCTGCAGAAAAGGTGGCATTTCTATATTTTCCAGCGGGGTGTCATCTATTTCTGATTCTCTGTGTTCAGGCATCCGGGACAAGGCATCAGCATTCACATTCGATTTACCAGAGCGATACTTGATGGAAAATCGGTAATTCGCGAGTCAAGAGGCCCACCTTTGCGCGAGGGCTTCTAGCTTTGCAGGATTCAGGTGTGCTAAAGGATTATTGTCCGTGAAGACCGTAAAAGGGGTGGCAGCCAAATATTGTCGAAATTTTTCGGTGATAGCCCAGACTAGTGCTAAAAATTCCAATTTGAAAGAGCCATAGCGGGCATCATTCCACTCAGAGCCTCTTAATCCTCTGCTTGCATAGGCTATTACCCTTTCCACACCATTTTTTGTGCTGACGTCTGTATACAACAGGAACGGTTTCGCATAGTCTGGATACGCCAATATGGGAGTTTCCGTAAGTATGGTTTTTAGTTGTTTGAAGGCCTCTTGTTGCTCAGTACCCCATGTAACCAGGCGATTCTTTGGGACTCTACCCTCTGCTGATCCTCTCAGGAGTTCGTGCAAAGGCACAGGAATCTTTGAGAAATTCTTAATAAATCTTCGGTAGTATCCAACAAATCCCAAGAATTTCTGGACTCTCTGATGGTGGTAGGAACAGGCCTTTCTTTACTGCTTAGATCTTCTGGTCTGGCGTCATCCATCTGGCGGAGACTATACGTCCCAGATAACTTACTTTGGTCTGCAACAGGTGACATTTGGATGGTTTAATTTCTCAGCCTGTACTGGATCAACTTTGGAATACTTTATCCAGGTGGCGCAGATGATCTTCATGCATTTTTGAATATAATGGTAATATGCTCTAAGTACAACAACAAGGTGTCGAAATTTCAGCTCCCAGACAATGTTCCACTAGCCTTTGAAAGTCCAGGTTACAAAACCAAAAGGCATCCCAGGAATTAAAGAACCCATGGGGTAATGAGAAAGCTGTTTTCTCCTGATCCTGGGCACCATAGAACCTGCCAGTATCTGCTGGTCAAATCTAGAGTGGAGAATACGGCTGCTGATTGAAGAGCCGTGAGGGAATCCTCGATCCTAGGCAAAGGGCATGCATCTTTATGAGTGATGGCATTAAGTTTGGGTAATCCACACAGAATTGGATCTTACCATCCTTCTTCTTGACCAGAACAATTGGCGCTGCCCAAGGACTGTGACTTTCTCTTATCACATTTGCCTCTTTCATCTCCTTGATCATTTCTTTGACCTGCTGGTACATAGCTGGTGGAATCAGCCTAGATCTCTCTCAGATAGGTGGATGTCCAAGGGTACTGATGTGATGTTGTACCCCACGAGCTGGCCCAAAGTCCAAGGGGTGCTGGCTGAAAGTTTCCGGTGCAAAACCACCTCCAAAACATCGGCTTTTTGCTTCATGCTGGTCTTTGCATTGCCAACTTTAATCTCCTTGGTCCACTCTGGTCTCTGGTCGCTTTCCATCCCATCTCCCTGCACTTTCTCCATTTCCTCCCCAGCTTTGACGATGTCCTGTAAACATACCGCGCAGATCTGAGCAACCGGTTGGTTCCGGTATAGCTGTAATGTCATGAGTCCCTACATTTAGCACTTCGGACTGGTATACCTCGGATCACCGTGGCTACACTTCTAAGCCACTATTATGGGCTCTTCCTTTTCATTGGGTAGGGTTCTACTAGGCCATAGTCTTGACCCTCGGGACCACCTCTTGCTTTGCACCACAAAGTGTTTCTGCCCGTCTGCTCAAGGTTGTTGGTCTAGCATCCGTCACATTTACTTTACCGATTTCACCTCAGCATTGGTGAATCGTTGATGGCTTTTGCAAGTTGTGGATGGTCTGTTGCAGGGCATGCTTCTCCACTCAAGGCACATGTTTGGCCTGCGTCTGGAGGATGCCTACTAATTCACCAAACACTTTGTAGAGCGCTCATCCCGAGAATGAGTGGTGGCAGCTGATCACCTCAGTGTACGCTCACAAGATGCCTCAGCTATGTTGAACGCTCATCCCTAGCTGTACATCAGCTTCCAGGTAACCTAAATATGGGACTTCATCACCGTTGCTTGCGATCAACTTTACCCAAGATCTAGGAGGTGACTTCAGATCATTGGGCGTCCAGTACCTTTGGAACTCTCTTCCTTGCAGGGTGGTGACTTGCGATCCAGTGTCCAATAGCACCATAAGCTCGATGCCATCTACCTTAACTGGAATCATGGGGCTGTTACCAACAAAACATGACTGCTCTAGCAGGACTTCTGGACCTGATCGGCTGTTCTTCGGGGGTCGGTCCTCATCTCTGAAGAATTCCTGTTTAAACTTATGTTATTGACTGGCTGACCACATCTCCTTTCGATATGACCATTCACACCGCACCGGTGACATATGGGCCTTCCTTGGCCATCAAATCGATCTATGGAGTGTCTCCCTTCACTCCTCCTCGAATGGTTCATTCGGTCATGCTTCCTCTCTTTCTCCGATGGACCGAAGCTTTTCTTGTTCTTCCACCCAGCTTTCCAACTCTGCATCTCTTTATACATTTCTGCCATCTGGTTGGTCAGCGTAGCAATCTGCTCCGTCAGCTCTGAATGTTGTTGAGTGCCCATCTGTACAGAACATACCGGTGTCTGTAACCTTGGGTCAGGTATCTGATCATGTTCTGAATGCCGGCTCGGGTATGCAACAGCTTCTCTTCCCGGTTCTCGTCTTCGTAAGGACACTTCAGGTTGGAGGCCTAATTGCCAAGAATGATCTTCTTTCCAACCCTTGGTAGTGCCGGTCGGCCATTGAGTTCCCATAGAGATTTGGGGATATGCTGGAGCTTCCTCTCTAGGATGTCCTGAACCAAATGTTCGGATGGCTTCTCTTTAAAATCCAGAAAGTCAACTTCAGGGTTCTGTAAATGCAGCATACATAGTTCTCTTTTCAGGGCCTCACTTTGTACTCCTTCCACAAATTTTTCAACTAGTATTCTATCTGCATCTTGGACCTCTGCTGTGTCTACTCTCTCTATTGCTCGTAACAGCTATTGCAGACTCAGTGCAAACTCTCTCAGGGTCTCTTGAGACTTCTGGGCATGTGAAAAGAACTTCATTTTGAGGACAGACATGGTCCTAGCATCGAAAATCTGCTGCAAGCTCTGGAGTATCTGGTCCGCTGTGGCTTTTGCTCCACTCGGCCATGATTGGACTTCATGGTGGGCAGCTCCCTTCAATTGCCTGATTAAAATTTCAACTTTTTGTTGCTCGGGGATTTGATACAACTGGAACATGGCTTGCATCTTTGAATGGAATTCTCCCAGGTTGTGGTTCCGTCCCCATCTTTCTCTCTCGGAACTGACGGAAGCCATGGCGCTCCAAAGTAGTATGGCATGGTTAGTGGGGATGGGGGAATATTCCTTCTAAGTCCATCTCGGTCTCCTCCAGACAATTCACTACTACCCTCTGGCTCCATTGGTACTTCCTACTAAGCCACTCCAACTTTGGACTCCTCGGATAAATTATCTCTATCCTGCCGACTACGCCAGAAATTTTAGTTTTGTGATGGGCCGCTCGAGATGATGTGTGAAGAGCAGCCAAGGTCTGAATTAAATGTGGATAGGATAACTGCTATCCAGACAAGGAGAGACAGGAGTCAACTTAGTATTTCGATGCCCGCAGGGGCGTTTATTTGGTACCAGGGGTAGACAGACACAGTCACAAGAAGGAAGAGGGGTTGCCCGATTAACAATAGGGCAATGGAACAGGGAAATACTTTTATCTACCACTTTTATGGTTATCACTACAAGAATAAACTCTAGGCCTACTGCCACTCTTATTCTGATACTAGTTTATACTGTACTTCTATAATCTAAATGAGAATCCAGTTACATAGACTACTCAGCACTGCATTAGGGTGATCAGCATCACACATTTCCATAAGAGTCCAGATTTTACAAGAGTCCAGAGATCCAGCGTCTTCGTATACACTGTCATTCTTCATTGGTAGCTACAAGGGAAATAAAACAGAACTGTAGAACCCTAATCTCAATTCCCAGCAAGGACCTAGATAAGGCCACTGGGGTGGTGAGAGGTTTGGTAAACAGACCATATATTCGGCAAAGCCCTCTCTCCAAGGCTGCCGGAATGTAGAAACCAAAGCAACTGGTTCCTGAAATAACACACTGAACAAGAGGTTCCTCGCCAAACCCACTCCAGGGCTGCTAGGATGAAGAAAGATCAAGATCTGCATGGCGAGCGAATCCAATGTGGAGGACTACCACGACCTGACTGATGCTGCGGCACTCCAAGGCCAGCTGGACTTGGAAGGAACTCTGATAGGACCAGGAACCATAAGAATCTTGAAGAGATGATGGTTGACTCTGGCAATCCTAGGATCAGAAACTAACACAAAACAAAGAAACGGGGACACGTCCCGGACTGGCTTTGACGGACTCGACTTTCAACGAGCGACTCAGGTGGGGTGCAGAATAGGTTCCTCCAGGATGAGCTCTGTTCTGTAGAGGGCTACCCAACTTCGGGACATCTGGAAATAGGAAATACAAGAGAACCATTACCTGGCACGGTTGTCGGATGCGCTCAGCAGACGATTTTGTGGCTGTGAAAACAAGAAAACGGGCGTGGCACGACTTGTACGACTGATGACGGACTCGATTTTGGCGGATGACACAAACAGATAGGATGAGCTGATGGATGATCTCCCAGGCGTGAAGAATGCTAGAAGGATGTCTTCTTCTGAGTAGAGACTGATTCTCATGCAGGTGTTACAGACCACACTAGAGACTGCAGTGTGGTAGAAGATTGAGACTGTCTTCCTTACAGTAGTAAACATATAACTGAAGAATGCCCAAAGAACTGCGAATGATACAATAATTGCGAGGGCAAATTATAACTTCAGGGGTAATTGTTACTGATAAGGGCCAATGTCCAGCTGCTTAGAGCAATAGTTCAGGTACTTGGACCAATAGTTCAGGTACTTAGGACAATAGTTCAGGTACTTCAGACAATAGTTCAGGTACTTAGGGCAATAGTTCAGGTACTTCGGACAATACTTCAGTTACTTAGGGCAATAGTTCAGCATAAGCAGTACAGTAATTACAGTAATTTCACAGTATAGGCAAATAGAACACTCTAAAATGAACCCCTGTTTCTATAGGTAGGGTATTCTGAAATAGGATCCCTTTCTGTACGTTGTGGCTAGGGAATCCTTTAGTACCACTAGGCTGGCTTGCCCTATTCCGCTAGGCTGGGGCCTCCCTTTAGTACCACTAGGCTGGCTTGCCCTATTCCGCTAGGCCGGGGCCTCCCTATAGTACCACTAGGCTGGCTTACCCTATTCTGCTAGGCCGGGGCCTCCCTATAGTACTACTAGGCTGGCTTGCCCTATTCTGCTAGGCCAGGGCCTCCCTTTAGACCAGGCTTTACCTCGGGCCTAATGCCCTACCTTTACCTCGGGCCTGATGCCCTACGTTAGCTTGGGCCTGGTGTCCCACCTTAGATTGGGTCTGGTGCCCCACTTCACAATGAGCCTGGTGCCCCACGTTGCTTTGGGCCTGGTGCCCCAATTTATAATGGGCCTGATGCCCCACGTTGCTTTGGGCCTGGTGCCCCAATTTATAATGGGCCTGATGCTCCACATTGCTTTGGGCCTGGTGCCCCAATTTATAATGGGCCTGATGCCCCTCAACACTTTGGGCTTGATGCCCCACTTTATACTGGGCCTAATGCCCTACTTTGCAGCTGGGCCTGAATTGCCCTTTTAAGCACGGTTGCCTTTTGAATTCTGTCAGGTTCCCCTGAGCCTGTTGTTGCTATTCAGAAACCCCGCCTCCATTCTGCCCCCTGTTAAATATTCATATGCCTTTAAATGGCCTTAATACACTGGCCCCTCCCCGTGGGCGTCGCTAGCCCCGCCTCCCTAATTATTATTAAAATCGCAGGTCCTAATGACCCGATGCCCCCTGCAGCACTCGGCTGCCTTCTGCAAGCGCCTACTGCACTTTTACAACAAAATACAGTTCTCCTGTTAAACTGGCGGTCAGCACAACGTGTGCTGCCGCCGACTCACCGCTCTACGGTCTGCAGGAAGTTTGTTGCTGCACTGGGAGGTGGGAGGTGAGCTGGCAGTGGGAAGGAAGAATGCAGGCAGCAAGAAGGATGACTCGAGGGGGGCCTCTGACAGTCGAGGACGATGCAGCTTGCTTGCTGCCGACGTGGGACCAGTGAAAACTGTTGAAATTACCTCGGGGGCCAACAATAATAAAACGGAGGGCTTTTAAGCCCATAAAACGCAGCGGGAATGGCGTTGGTTTCTTCATGGTGCCCCGATGGCGCCACCGATGACTGCATCACACAGCAGGCTTCTTCAGGCAGTGGAAGCAGAGCAGGCACACAGCTAAGTCCTCAGGGACGGCTTCAACCCCCAGGTAAGCCCTTTCCTTGTCCCTTTGACTTACTGTGTCTTCTCTCTTCAACAGCTGCCCAGAAACTGACCAACTGACTAACTCAACTGTTAATTTTAAAGTTAAACTTGCCTAAGTTCTAGAATGGCTGGATTGGAATGCTGTGCATGAGCCACTCAGCACAACATTCCATCCAGGCCATTATGACATGGAATGCTTTACAATATCTGTCTTTTTACCAGCTATAAGTGCACAAGGCACTTTTCTATTATTTACAGTGTTTTCTGTGTGTAAGGAGGTTTGAGACTTTATGTCTAGGGGCCCCTTAGTACAGTACCCTGCTGCTTACCCCTGCAGCAGGTACCCTGAGCACCTGTGTACTCTGCGTTCATTTAATTTTTATTTTAACTTTCTGAAATGACCACCTTTGGGGCATTACATGGTGGGATGGGATTTACTCCATTTCAGTCTTTGGGATCAGACTGTAGCCCTAAAAATCAACTTATTACCACAGTTCTTGATTTTATTCCAAGCCCTCCCAATCTGGATCCATGAAAGCTACTGGAAGGCCTTGCAGAAGCTAATGTTAAAATTCTTGTGGACCTTGACAGGGCATCTGATTAGCGGGAAAAAATCACGCCTTTACTGAGGGAGAAGAGGTTTGGAGATGCCAGACTTTTTTTTTTTTTTTGCAGTTAATAGTTTTTATTGAAAAGAGACCTTTTGAAGTACATAATCACAGAGAACACCATGTGCTATGCAAATTGCACTTCAACAAAATAGCATAACCATAAGGATATACACAGGTTATTAAGTATAAACATAGTGTAATCGGGGGCTTACCTGCTTGCCCCAAGGCTGGCTCGTTCTCCCATTTTCCCCGCTTCACCCCCGCTGCTGGCCCGAGTGCCCCTTTGCCTACTAGAGTCCCGTCTGGCCCCCGCAGTACTTTTTGGTCCAGAGCAGGACCGGAGGCTAAAAGAGTGGAGCCACGCATTCAGTGTAACGGCACTGCCATGATGCGCCGTAGCGATTTGTGTTTCGGCGCTTTAAACTAAGCTGAAAGTTTGTCCAGTGGTTCCAGTCCCTATATTTAGCTAATCAGGGACCGGAGACCTGGAGGAAGCAGGAAAGGAGCCGCGGGTTATTTTATTCATAGAGCGCCTGTCAGCACTGCAAGATCAGGGGGCAGTTTGAATAATAAGAAGGGGCTCATGAATATTAATGAGCGAAGCTTGCCTAGCGCCTGGTGGGGGCAGTCCAAATCAGCACTAACGACAGGAAAGGGGGCTAAACAAAATGTTAAATGGTGCAATGGTGTACAGGGGCAGAGGGACTGCTACAATTCTGTGGGGCATTTACTAAATAAAAACGTGTACTATGGTTGCAGGAGGACTATAAATGTTGAGACATGTAACAACTGCATGTAAACTCTTTGTGCCAGCAGCCATGTTGCAGCCTTTGACCCTAAATTAACCAATCGGGAGAGCCAGGATTTTTGGAAAGGACTTCTGGGACTGTGCAAGAGTATTATGGGGGAAAAGGCTAAGGAAATTCTTGGTGCCCTTTTCTGGACCAATTGGGCATCATAGAAGATTAATGAATATTAATTTTCTTCATGAACAAGTGTTTCAGACAATTAGGGAGCTGGAGAGAGCTCCCAAAATCCATGGGACTTTGGTATTGCGCTCAGTTCGGAGGGAGCCCCTCCTGGGAGGGGGGGGGCAGCTCTAGCCCCTATGCAGAAAGATGAGGCTGCAAGGTTGGGGAAAGGCCTGCCTGGGGGTTGCCAGCCACATGTCCCCCAGGGCCTGTGGTTTGCCTTTCCCCATTTCAGAGGAATATTGTGTCAAGGAATCTGGTTCTGCAGCTTCAGTTGAAAGGAAGCTGCATGGCCCAGCTACACTTCAGCAGAGAAAAGTACTGCTGGAGGGTTCAGGAGATGGAGATCTTGGGGACTGCGGAGCACTTAGCGCAAGGAAAGGTTGAATTTTGTCTGCAAACCTATATGATACAGTGTCACAAAAAAGGGGATGGACATTGGGCAAAAGTGATGGACATTTGGCCAAAGAAAAGAAAAGGTATGGTATGGTTCTGGTTTAAGGAAAATGGATTAACAGAAAAAGGAATCATTTCAGGTTTTGGAAAAATGTTATGGGAGTCTCCCGGACACACGGAGGCTTGCCAGTAAATCCAGGCTTATCTTCAGAAGGAGAAGAGAGAGCCTCTTCTAGTTTGTGAGCACCTGCACGATGAGGAAAGCAATTGTCTGCATCAAGGGACTGGTCACGTAAAAGGTGGGTTTGGTCAGTACCAGGGTCAGGGTCCTCAGTGGAACCCATGGTGTGTGTTTCCAAGGTTCACTGAGATGGTGTGCATGGTGAGAATTCCAAAGACTGTGTCCTTTATGGAGCGGGCCAAAGCTGCCACGATGGTAGTGTGGCTGAAAATGTCTTTAATAACCGGATGTGACTAAACTTCTAAACTAAAATGACCAACTTGATGTGAAGCTGTCAGAGACTGAAAATCTGCTCATCTTCCACCCCAGAGCCAGGTAGGGAAACCACCAACCCTATCAAGTGGGGCAGACTGGGCCACAGGGAACCACGGGTGCGTGACTGAGTGTTAGTGCACTCTGGATCCAGTGGGGAGCTGGACCGTGGGGTCACTCCTGGGTCTGGGTTCACTTGTGGCCTGGAAAGTCTTGTGTTTGTGCTCTGCATCTGGCTTGCTTGGTGGGCAAGGTGCTAGAACTGACAAGCAAGTGGAATGGTGCCAGTGTTCCAAGCTACAAGGTGCCTACTACACATCTACTCATCTCCAGCTTTTCTAACTCCAGAGTTCTGCTGTTTCAACTTCCCAGGTTGACAGTCCCAGTGCCACCCATGACTGTCTGCAGAACTGTAAGTAAAGGCAGGGATTGTCCTGCACCTGGGGGTTGTATATGGTTGTGTTGAAATTATGCCCAATGGCATAGTAAAAAGCTAAAGTAATCAAAGAGAAAGGTAAAAGCTGATTTATGTTTAAAGTGCACCAATGCCGGCCAACCAGCTGCATCACAGGCCTGCAACGTAGGTAGTACTGGGTACCCAGAAATGCTTGAGGTTTCTTTGTGGGCTGTCAGGTACAGTCCTTGAATGGTTTTGATCTTTCCTCCTGGACAGGCCTCAGAGGGTGGTCACTGGAATTTATTCCTCTGACGCCTTACCCTGTCCTGTGGGGTGCCGCAGGACTCCATAACGGCACCCATGTTGTTTGCAGTGTATATGCTGCCATTGGGAGATATCATTAGGCAATATAGTTTGAGTTTTCACTGCTATGCAGATGATACTCAACTGTATATGTCGTTTCTACCCGGACAGGTTGACGCAGTCTCTCTGCTTAACAACTGTCTCACCGAGATCAGGGATTGGATGAGCACCAGCTGGCTGAGACTGAATCCAGAAAAGATTGAAGTGTTGGTAGTGGACCCAGGTCATCCAGGGGTGGGTATGGGGGCTAGACAGGTGTCAGACTTATAGCTTGATGGTGTTCAGCTCACCACCTCAGACCGGGTGCAAAATCTGGGCGTTATTTTTGATGACGGGCTGACCCTGAAATCTCAGGTGTCAGCCATGGTTAAATCTTCATTTTGCCATCTGAGGAATATTGCCCAGGTGAAACATCTGGGTCCCCTGGATGACCTTCCAACATTGATACACGCCTTTATCACCACCCACCTTGACTACTGCAATGCCCTCTACCTATGGCTTTTTTGGATCAATATCCGCCACCTGCAACTAGTGCAGAACACTGTGGCCAGGCTTTTGACTGGTACATCAAGGGCCAGTCATATTACACCTGTGCTGTGTGGACTGCACTGACTGCCTGTTCAGTGACAGATCACCTTTAAGGTTGGCTTGCTAACCTTTACAGCCCTACATGAACAGGGACCCGGCTACCTGCAAGATCTCCTGACTCCCTACTGCCCCCTCCATCTGCTCCAATCCGCCAATGAGGGATTGCTAGAGATTCTCAGGGTTCATTTAAAAACATCTAGTGCCCATGCTTTTTCTTTTGAGGCATCTACCCTGTGGAATTCTCTACCTTGTCAGTTAAGAGAATGCCTGACCGTCGACAGATTTAAAATTGAGTTGAAGACATATCTTTTTACTTTAGCCTTCCCAGACGAATTTAACATTTATTGCTATATTTATTGTTTTAGTCTAAATTTTATGTTTGTATATTGAATTTTAAATGTGAAGCACCTTGTTGTGGAAAGGCACTACATAAATAAAGATTTACCTTACTTTACCCAGGGGCACAATAGCAAGATTTTGTCTGGACTAGGGACTGGTACCAGTTGGGGTTGTGAAACTGTTAAAGCAGCTAGTTAGGTAGAGAGCTACATCTAATTATATCCAAAGACTAGTGGGTGGTTTGCTCTAAAAGATGTTCTAAATTAAAATTGCAGAGAATGATGACTGAATGCTTGCCAAAGTCCAAAATACAAAATGTTGCTTGACCTCTACTCCATTCACCCATTCCTAACCCTCCCCTTGTAAATAAATGATGTTTACTGTTGCTGAAAAATGCTGACTTGTAAGTATATTTTTAGAGAGCATATTATTAGCTTAAGCCATAATGCAAAGCGTTAAAAACTGGGGGGTTTGGTTTATGTAATCCATGTTTGGGGTGACTGTGTGGGGAGGTGGGTTGGTTCAGCATCCCAGGGGGTTGTACTGCTAACTATCTGACCCACTTAAAATGTACTCTGGCTGGAGGCACTTTGCTAGTTTACTTTAACTTGGCAAGGAACCCCCTGTAACAGCAAAATGGGAACTCAGGGCCCTCAACCTTGGTCAGACCTGCAAGGCAGGGGTTGTAGCCCTTTGTAGACACAGCACCAGGGCTACAACAGCAAAATATGCAAACATGGTATTAAAAACAGACAGGGCTCTTGTAGTGTCAGGCCTTATGCAGGATCTAGGGCCTCATATGGGGAGGAGAGGAAGGGGGCTCACATCTTCTGATAGATGGCTGTAGTTTTCTTGGCAAAGTATGACTTTCAATCTAAAGTAGTCAGATTCCAAACTTCAGTCAGCCAGTGAGTGATCAATGGAATCTCCTTAGTCCTCCATTTTTGAAGAATTAAGCATTTATCTTCAACATTGACCATCGGCAGCCAATTTAAGTGCATCCTGGTGGGGAGCAGGATGATAGAGGCCCAAGATGAATAACTGGGAAACAGAGGAAGAGTTCTACCCAAGATATGGTTGCAGCAAATTTGGGGTAATTCCATAAAATATGAAGGAGATCTGTGTCTGGATCCTCACATCTCCAGTATTGGTCATGAGCCCCCCAAAATTTCAATTTGGCAGGAGTATGATACCAGAGGTGTATAATCTTGTCCTGAGTAAGAAGACTTTTGGTATCTGAACAAGTTTTATGACCAAAGTGCCACAGCTGAGCCCAGCGCCACTTGGAGATGTCCAGCTGCAGTGCCAGAGACCAGTTATACCTCACCTCACCTCATCTGAGGGATCAGGTGCTTTCTGCAGTATGCGCTTATAAATTAGGCCAGCCTTACTCCTTGGGTTGACTAACCATGCCTGCAAAGAAGCCGGGGAAGTTAAGGAAAATTGGAGGGCAGTATCTTCTGGCAGGCTATAATGGCACTCCAAACTGGGAGGCATTTCCAGAAAGCCCTCCTTCGGAAGGTTAAACCAGGCTCTGAGGTTCTCAAAGGAATTCAAGTGCATGGTGCTCAGTTGCCACAGATCCACCAGAACATGGATTCCTCTGTTACGCCAGGGATCCCAGAGTACTGGCCACCCCCACCTTAATTAGTGGGTTCTGCCAAATGGGAAGCAATGAATAAGGGGTAATGGGCTCCTGCAACCAGATTTGTAATTTCTTCTATGCTTTCATAGTGGACGCAACAGTGCATCTCGATTGCATGACACCCGGAAGGTTCACAAAAAGATGAGCCAATGGTATTATCAGGGGCTCCCTGCACTCAATCTCCACCCATAAAGGAAGGTTCTTTCAAGTATGTGCAGAGAGCAGACACAAAGACTGGGCAAATCAAAAAGCCACATAATAGGTGCAGAACCAGGGAAGGCCCCCAGCCTCCCATTCTCCAAGTGGCCTGTAGCTTGGCCCTACTGAAATGGGATGGTTTGCCCTCCCACAGGCATCCTATCCATTTTGGAAAACCAACTGGTAGAAATATCCATGGCTAAATGAGCCAAGCAGTGGATCAGCTTGGGAGCCAGAATCATTTTAATCACTGCAATTTTGCCCACTAGGGAAAAATGCAGAACTCCCCTGTGGTCGCATTCCTCCTTGACATTTTTTAAAAAGGGGCATTAGGTTATCCAAGATCATCTGAGCCAGGTCCACCCTGATTGATATCCCAGGTATTTAATATGATGCCAGACTTCAGATCGTGTTATACTGCGGAACAATTAGCACCAGTGATATCCTGGGTCAAACAGAAGGAAGACACGGACTGTTATGAGACTGAGTATTCAGCTCCACTGCCCACCCCTATTTATGTTCTCCCCCAAATCAAATTAGTTTATTTATTTGTTGAGTGCTCAGATTCTTACCTTTGAGCAAAGCTTCTTACATAGGTTCCACGTCAAGGACAAGTACAATTAAATAGAACAAGGACTGGTACAAGGCAACCAGGCAAGTCATTGTTACAGTATAGCTAGAACAGGTAATTACAAAACAACTAAGTACAAAGAACAACACAACGGTTATAATGCAGGCCTCCAGCAGGTAATGGAATACACCTGTCAGATAGAGGGGAGGACAGAGAGTGGAGTGCCAGAAGGTGAGAAAGCGGGCGGGGGCACCTGACTGGTCAAGCATGTTGGAGTGAGTTAAAAAGTGAGGGAGGAGGAAGGAAGGGATGAAGGGAGGAGAAGGGGTAGGAGGTGGCATGACAGGGTTGAGGGGGGAGGAGGTAGGTGGAGGCTGGGAAGAGGAGGTAAGTGCTGGATGTGTCCTGCATGGTCAAAGATAGCAGGGGTGCAGGCTAAGTGGGGCTAGTCAGGGCATCAAGGAGGACTTAGCAGTAGCAGTCATAGGTGGATCTTAGAAGAAGTTGAGAATGTAGTTTGCACTTGAAGAGACCAAGTGAGGTTGTAGAGCTTATTTCACGCTGGAGCGAGTTCATCCAAGGTGGGGCTCGATGACAAAGGCACATTGTGCAAGAGCCGTGCAGCACCTAGGAACTCTGAAAATTTGATTGTTGGAGCTTCTGGTGTTTCTAGTGGCCTGTTGTGGGCTGAGAAGATTCATGACCCCAATGGGCAGCATGCCAAGGCAGATCTTCTTGGCTAACAAGCAGGTTTGGTAGAAGATCCTATCCTTTAGCAGAAGGTAGTTCACTTGAGCATGGAGTTCACAGGTGTGTGTTAAGTGCACAGCACCTGAGAGCAGTCAGCATGTCTTGTTCAGAGCCGTAGAGATGCAGCGAAGGGTCATGTCATTGGCAGAACCATAGATGACTAAGCTGTAGTCAATTAGGGCAAATATTGAGCTGTGTATTGCCAGTCTCAAGGCATCAGGTATAAGGTAGCGTTTATGCTGGTAGAGCACACCTATTCTCACATTAACCATTTTAGCAGTATTGGTAATATGAGTGGAGTAAGACATGTTGGAGTCAATAGCGATGCCAAGGTATCTGAAGTGATGAACTAGATCAATGGAGGCACCCTTATTGTTCTTCATGGATAGCAGGAAAGTTTTGTGTCTACTTTGAGAACTGGTAAACAACATGGACTTGGTTTTTTGTAGTTCATTACCAACTTGTGCTCCTCAAACCATTTTTTGACAGATGTAAAACCTTTTTGCAGGTCTGACTCCAGATGATCTGGCTATGGGTCACTGGTGAAGATGACAGCAACATCTGCGTACAGGAGTAGGTTTCCTTGGCAGGAGTCAGGGAGTTTGTTTATGAAAATACTGAAAAGAAGCGGGCCAAGGATGGATCCCTGTGGAACCCCTGATCTGACTGGTGTGGGATCTGAGAGGACATCGCCAATCTTAACTTATTGTGACCTGTTACTTAGCTAACTGCAGAACCAGCATGTTGCCTCTGTAGACAGCCTGAAGGTAGTGAGCTGAGAGTGAGATGCAGTCCATGATTCACAGTGTCAAAGGCCTTGGATAAGTCTATGAAGGTGACCCCAACCAGGTTTCCCTGGTCGAGAGTATGATGGATAAAGCCAGTGAATTCCAGAAGGGCAGTGACAGTATTGTGTGCTTTCCTGAAGCCGTGCTGCTGATTACTTAGGAGATTGTAGTGGTCCAGATACTCAACCATTTGATCTTCCACTATTCTTTCAAGTGCCTTGGAGAGTGGAGGGAGGATAGAGATGGTCCTATAGTTATTGTGCTGTTTAAATTGTGCAAATTAGCGCCAGAGATATGGTCTAAGATAGCAAACCCTTGGACAAGGCACAACTTTCAGATTATAAGCAAAGCCATTTTAATAACCAAAGCACCAAATGATATCAGTCCACTGATGGTACTAGTAGGAGACCTAGAATTCATGTCGCCAAGCACAGATGTGGGGTTCAAAAGATGGCACAGGCAAGCCCTGGTTTGGTATTTACAGATAGCCACAGGTATGGGTTTTATAGCCTTTTCTGATCTCCAACAGAAATGTGCACTTTCCAGGTAACATTTCTTTAGATACCTCCAGGTGAGGAATTACCTGCTTGAGGTGGGGAGAATATCAAAAATAACCAGAAAGCTGAACTCCCTAGAAAACTTTCTCTACTGGTCAGCCAAGTTACAAGGGAGAGGGGGAGTGATTTTGAGCTTGTATCATATGCTGCAAGGGGAAAATCACCCTAAGATACTAAAGCTGAAAAGGCTCTGGGAAGAGGAGGCTTAAGTAAACCTCTCAGAGGAAGAATGGAATACAAGCTGGAAGGCACCTCATCACTGGGATGGAGGGAGTTCTGGTGGAAGTGGCGTTTGCATTTTTTTCTACACCCCTTCCATTACACAACATTTGAAGCAAGATAACAGCAGTCTGTGCTGGAGAGCATGCAGGCAGCCTGGGACACATTTCCACATTTTATTTGACTGCCCATGGCTACAAGACTACTGGAAAGAGGTACATGGGACGTTCACCATGATATGGACTAGCTAATGCCCTAGTCCTTTAAGCACTTGACTGCTGGCAGTAAGAATACGCAAACAGGAGGGTAACAAGGCACAGAGATTTATTAGAGTACTGTGTGGGGCAGCACTCAAGGGAGTAACAGTGCACTGGCTGCAGCCTCACCCACCCATACATGAGGCTTGGATCCAGAGGGTAGAGAATATCTACCACATGGAGCAGATCACAGCATCATTGCAGCTTATCTTAGATAAACATAGAACCCTTTGGGCAGGCTGGCACAGATACAAGGAGGGAGGATTACTGGAGCTGGAGGGGAGGGAGACATGGAGCCTTCGGAGTAGAGAAGGAATCCTGGTTTTCTCAAGCATGCACATAAGCATCCAGGGGCACTCAGCTCTAGCAGTGCAGACCAGTAGATTAAGGAAGGGCCCCAGTCCCATCAGAAGTGGAATGTTTCATGCAGGTCAATAGTGGCACGTGCAGAACTGCACGTTCATTGTTCCAGTTATTGGTTCATGTTCCAGTTGGTTGTGTCTGTTTTTCCTTTCTTCTTGTTCCTTGTAATAACCAGGGAATTGAATATCACTACATGGGTATTAAGAAGAGACTCAGGACATTATATTATCAATCTCAAGAAGATCAAAGGCAGAAACTGTACTTGGTGCTAACATATACACAGCCCATAAATGATTGTAAAAAATAAAATTGTGCAGCTCTTATACCTGTAACATTTTATGATGTGCTATACCCCAGTAAAGCTGAGTTTCAAAACAGTTGAGAACTTGAGTCTATTTGAGACCTCTGTTGGTTCAAGGACACTGGGGATGGTTAGGAGGTCAAGGACTGGGGCTCGGCCTTTTGGGGGAATGGAAAGCAGTGGGCGGATTGGGATAGTGGGGTCAAGGAGATGCCCTGAGACGAAATGGGTCCAGGAAAGGGGTCCTCCCTGTCTGGCTCCCATGTCCAAGGGCTCTGCTTATAGCAGGCAGGTAACTCGGTCTTCCTCGGCTGCTCATCCAAATTTCCTAGGCTGCTCATCCAACTTAGGCAGTGTTATGTAATGCCAGGTCTATTAAAAACATGACCGTTATAGTAGCGGATCTTGTTAAATCATCTGACCTGGCTTGCATCACCGAGACCTGGCTAGATGAGAATTCTGGTCCCATTTTGGCTTCAGCAATTCCAGCTGGGTACTCGGTGATACACCGCCCAAGGACGGATCATAGGGGCAGGGGTGTGGATGTTTGTTTTAAATTGGAACTGAGCCTGATGGAAGTACCAGTGGGAGCCACAAACTCTTTTGAATGTATCATGGGCCAGGGTGTGGGGTGCAGGATTCTTCTCATCTACCATCCACCAGGAGACAGGAAGGTTTTCCTGCGGGATGTCACAGACTTCATTGTCGATCTGACATTGGGATCCCACAGATGGCTGATTCTGGGGGACTTCAATGCCTGGGTCGACAATGAACTCTTGCAGTTTGGACAGGACTTCCTCCAGTTAATGAGTTCGCTGGCTTCACACAGGTTATTTCCTCCTCGACTCATATTGGTGGTCATTCATTGGACTTGGTGTTTCTCCTGGGGATGGAGATATCCGACTTGGTGGTGGAACCAGTTGGGTGGTCTGACCTCCACACCATTGGGTTCAGTTTCTTTGCCCCCCAGTAGACCTGCCCCTATAGAGATGGTCCAATACCACCCTTTCAGGGGTGTGTCACCCAATGGCCTGATGGTGGTGTTGGACCTATCGGGTATGCTGAGTGAATGCACGGATCCAGGGGATCTGGTACTAGCCTATAACAAGGCGGTGATGGGAGGCCCTGGATTCAATTGCTCCTCTTCATGTTTGCCCCCTCACTCTTCACCCCAGATCTCCCTGGTTTGATGAGGCCTTGAGGGAGATGAGGAGAGGTGGAGGTCGGGCCTGGTGTGTGACAGACTTAGTTTGATGGACCATTATTTGGTTTATTAATCAGCAATTAACCATAAGAAGGCAGAATTCCTGTCCAGGGAAATTGCTGCTGTGCAGAATCGACCAGCCCAGCTTTTCCAGACCGTGGACAGACTGTGCAATCCACTCTGTCTTCAGCCTGGAAATGCTTTTTCACAAGAGCATTGTGAGGATATTGCTCGATTCTTCACGAATAAGGTTGCCACTATCAGGTCCAGTGTCCTCCCGACCTCCTCTCAAGGGAGTAGCTGTGGTCAGCAGGAGATATCAGATGCCTAGTTTGTGTGGTGTGACTTCGGCCAGCCCACAATCAATGATATTGTGATGGTTATCCAGTCATTGCATCCGACCAGCTGTAGTTTGGACCCGGGCCCCATACACCTTTTAGTAGGCTGTGTGGATAGTATTGGTCCAGTCCTTGCCGAGATAGTCTGGATGTCCTTGGAGAGGGGGATCTTTCCAGATCCCCTGAAGGAGGCTGTGGTTTGGCCCCTTCTTAAGAAGCCCTCCTTGGACCCGGACTGTCTGACTAACTACAGGCCTGTCTCTAACCTACCCTTTGTGGGTAAGGTTATTGAGAAGGTGGTGGCGCTACAACTGGATGACCATTCGACCAGCCACAATATTTATGATTCTCTCCAGTCCAGATTTAGAAAGAGACATAGTACTGAGACAGCCCTTGTCCGGGTACTAAATGACCTTCTAATAGCAAGAGATCGAAAGACCCATTCCATCTTGGTTCTTCTAGATCTCTCTGCAGCATTTAACACTGTGGACCATGATGTGCTGTTGGATCACCTGCAGATCATCTGTGGACTTTCCGGTTCGGTCCTCAGATGGTTTCGATCATTTCTCGAGGGTAGGATTAAGAGGGTGGAATTGTTTTTTTTTTTCCTCTCTCCCTTCTCCGTTCTCCCTATCCTGTGGGGTGCCGCAGGGAACCATTTTAGCACCTATGTTGTTCACGGTGTATATACTGCCATTGGGAGTGATTATTAGGTGGCGCAGCTTGAGTTTTCACTGCTATGCAGATGATTCTCAGCTGTACATGTCCTTTGTGCCTGGTCAGGATGATGCTGTCTCAGTCTTTAACCACTGTCCAGCCGAGATCCAGGACTGGATGAATGTGAGCTGGCTGTGGTTAAACCCAGAAAAAACTGAGGTGTTGACTGTGGACCCAGGTTGTCATGAGGTGGGTGTGTTGGTGGGTTCTCCTTCAGGTCTATGGCTTGGAGGTGTCCAGCTAACTACCTCAGACTGGGTGAGGAACCTGGGCGTTATGTTTGACGACTGCCTGACCCTAAAATTGCAGGTGTTGGCAGCTATCAAAACCTCTTTTTACCATCTTAGGAGTATCACCTGGGTAAAACACCTGGTTCCTCCCAATGATCTTCCAACGCTGGTCCATGCTTTCATTACCTCCTGCCTTGACTACTGCAATGCCCTTTACCTAGGGCTACCGGGGGATGATATCTGCCACTTGCAACTAGTGCAGAATGCGGCAGCCAGGCTTTTGACTGGTGCATCTAGGGCCAGTCATATAAAACCTGTGCTCCGTGGACTGCACTGGCTGCCGATACAGTGGCGGATCACCTTCAAGGTTGCATTGCTAACCTACAAGGCCCTACATGATCAGAGACCCAGTTACCTGAAAGATCTCCTTTGTCCCTACTGTCTCCTCTGCCCTCTCCAATCCATTGATGAGGGATTTCTAGAGATTCCCAGGGTTCGTTTACAAACATCTTGGGCAAGGGCATTTAGTTTTGTGGCCCCGACCCTGTGGAATTCTCTACCTCTTCGGGTGCGAAATTGCCTGACCGTTCAAAGTTTTAAAGTTGCTCTGAAAACCTGTCTTTTTAGCCTAGCATTCTTCAATTACTAAAGCTGTTAGTGTATTTATTAGTTTTAACTTTATGTGGTTATTTTATAAATGTGTGTGGTTTCATTGTACAGGCGCCTTGGTTTTGGAAAGGAACCTTTTTATAAATAAAGCATTCATTCATTCATTCATTCATTCAAGGAGGGTAAAAATTCTGACACTGGAATTTTGCAGAAGTTTGAATTCCTGAATTCCATAATAAAAACCAGTGGGGTACCGCAGGAGTTCATATTAGGCCCCACACTGTTTAACCTATATATAAGTGATATAAACAAAAATATTACCAATATACTAGCTAAATTTGCAGATGATACTAAGATTGGTTGAGAAGTAGACACATTAGAAAAACAAACAGCTCTTATACACGATCTCGAGACCATAGATGCATGGACGCAGGTAAAAAAAATGTATTTAAATCTTAATAAATGTGTGGTGATATATATGGGGAAAAACAACCCCCAAACAAAATATAAAATACAAAACCACACTATAAGAGTGGTCTCTAAAGAGAGAGATCTTGGCATTATAATTAATGACTCATTATTATAAGGGTCTCAAGAAAGCTGCAATCTGATTGGTTGTCAGCATTCCGAGAGCCTTATGTTAATCTCCTTATTAATGTATTTGTCCAGCCGAATGACAAGAGCATTAATCTGTCTGGGACTAGTTATTAATTCACAAATTCCATAGTTAGAATGTAGAGCCGCCATTATGTTAAATGATAGATGTGTTTGACAGTGTAAAGGCTAAAATGAAGTTATCATAACGGTAACACATTTAATAAACGATTGGGAACCGATCCGTTTCCTCTCTGTAACCACTTTTTTGCACCAAAGAATTACTCTCCACAACATGTCTTAAACTAGTGTGACATTAATGTAAAAATATCCACACCCTAACTGCCCTATAAGAGTCTATGCACCTCTCCCTGTCCACCACCCAAGTCCCAGCAAGTAAAGTTGCCAATGCATTCCTGTCTTCTCCCTGCCATTCCTTACAACAACACCAGAACCAATTGTCTACAGCTTAACTTAGAAATATACCTGCAGTCTGTAGACACGAGTAGCATAAATGCATGTAAATGTGCACAAATTTCCGCTGCAGGTGTCAGTGCCTTTCGTGAATGGAGAAATTTCTAGGGAGTTGTTTAGCTGCCCCCTGTCCCAGCGATGTGATCTGGGAACCCAAAGCAGATGTGTGCAGTCCTATGGAGAAGCTCGGCGTACTCCTGTCATGGAAAGAAGATCATACCTGAATATCGAGACTGAATCCATGGACAAGGTACGATTAAACATTAAGTCATTAAAGTATGGTTTTACCAATGGGGTGGCACAGATCTGCTTACGACACTCTCAGGCTGCACAAATGTTCCTAACAGGGAAATTGGAACCACACTCACT
This sequence comes from Neoceratodus forsteri, assembly GCA_016271365.2. NCBI lineage: Eukaryota > Metazoa > Chordata > Ceratodontiformes > Ceratodontidae > Neoceratodus > Neoceratodus forsteri. Next base: position 42,733,924 of record CM057456.1, on the reverse strand, counting down.
CTCTCCTTCTCCTGTACATTGCACCCCCCCTCAGGAAACCATGGAACAGGGCGAGATGAGCTGTGCAGACAGCAATATCCTGCACCATCTTTTCTTTCACTTTGCAGATAGCGCTATCTTGGGTGCGATGGCAAGTCGCTGGCAGTGGGAGGCGAGGGTGTGTGCTTTGCTTTTCACAGAGAACGAGAGTTGGGAATTTCAAAAAAGGCTACTGGGGTAGCGAGGTGAATGTAGGTTTATTCAAAATGGTGACAGCTCTGTTCTGTGTTTCAGTACTTAATCTCAACTAGTTTTGTTAGATAAGAGATCTCTACAGTCACAGAATGCAGCACTACAGCTGTTGTAGAGTTCAAAGAAAGGTGTGAGTCAGGAGTCTTTGACCTAATGGCAGTTCTGCAGGCCATGGCTCAGGTTGAAAAAAAATGGAAATCCCATTTTACGGAGGACCGCAGTCTCTAATGCTGTTTGTCAGATAAGGGAATACCTTAGACACTATACAAGAAAAATGACACAGACAGGACCTTGTTGTTTTAACATATTTATTACAACAAAATCATAGCAGCAAATACAGTTTCCTGTTTCAATTAACAGTCACTGTGTGCCTGCAAGGCTCATGGTGGAGGAACTATTTTATGTTAATTTGACATATTAATGTAAAAAAAAAAAAACTTGAATTCCTCAAGACCCATTATAATAGTAATAGTATTCTAGGTATATAGCATCACACCCTGTTATATGGCACTGCCGGCCTGTTAGCACATTAATTTTCTAGGGGTGATTAACTAGAATATTAATATAACCCCTGGTCGTACCTTATTGCTTAATTCACCCCAGCGGATCACTTTAAAAAGATCACTCAAACAGCTAACATGTTACTGAACTGCATAAAACGTTTATTTGTGAATAAAACTGAGCATTGTATCCTTCCATTATACAGAACCTATATTAGACCTCACCTAGACTTCTGTTCCCCCTTTTGGAATTCCTGTCTAAAGAAGGACATACATCTAATTGAAAAGGTACAACATAGGGAAAAATCATCCTGAAACTGAGGCAGCTACCATACTAAGATAGACCGGCAAGAATGAGGCTAGTCACACTAGAGGAGAGACGCTGCAGGGAGGATCTGCTCCAGCTGTATGGGATTCTATGTAATCCATCCCTTATGACATAATGTGGATCTTAATTCATAGAACATAAAGCCCATTTAAGAATTCATAATAAACAGCTAGCTATCCCAAAAACAAACACACACAGAAGGGAGAGCTACTTTACTATCAGGGCTGTCAAGTTATGGAATGCATTGCCTCATCAGGTGGTGGAATCAGAAAACCTTGATGAATTTAAGAAAAGGTTAGACGTACATCTGAACTGGTAGTTGGTACGAATGCGACTCACCTACACAGTTGTAGGAGACACTCTCTATGGGACAAGGCCTTCTTGTGTCTTTCACACCTAGTAACCTAGTAAAAAAACATTATGCCTACTGAATGTGTAGAAAGTGGAGCTGTGTGAAGTCAGAAAACTTTGCAAAGTTCTTTGCAAAGTAGCCACTTCTGGTTGTTTTTTGTGACTACTTTGCTGAAGTATTACTTATTTGCATGGTGTGGTGACTACTTTGTTGAGGTATTACTTCTAAGGTATATGTCATTCACCATTCCTTCGTCTCACAGACTTCCAAGAACACTGAGGACACACATACTCCAGTGGGGGATGGTTTTCTTTTTTTACAGATTTTACACTAGAAACTGGGGTTGGGGGCTTTTGGGGCAGAAGGGGTTCTGTTTTGGCAAGATGGTGGTAAAGGGAGGGGTTTCCTTTTTTTTTTTTTTAACTTTCTATTTATTCCTCTTCTTCCCTCAGCTCTGGTCTCCTCAGGAGCACCTATGAGTCATCCCCTGTGGTGCGCTCCTACCTGGTCAATCCTTCATTGCCAGTGTAGCTGCGATTTACCCCCAGGTGGGGATGGGGTTGGCCACAACACCCCGAACTTCTCTGGTGGCATTGGTCAGGAAGGTGCCAGGAGGGCAGCCACAAATTGAGGACAAGCTCCAGTGCTCCGTCTCCACCAGAGCTGAAGTCATTTGCCCCTGTTCTTTGGGAGTGCCTAATGCCCTGATGTCAAGGCATTGCCACTGACATCTGCCAATCCCCATCCCTTCTCTACACTCAGTGCTTGCTGTGTCTCTGGCTTCTGCCAGAGGCCAGCCGAGCGCTGAGCAGGGACCCCTGTCCCTCCTGGGAGAGGAGAGCTGTCCTCCGGATGCTCGATCCTCTCCCTCCCCTGCTGACCCCCAGCAACCCGGGCTCGTTCCCGAACCCAGGTCACCGGCGTGGTGTGAGGTGTGGCGTCCAGCTCCTCAACCCTCAGCACCACTGGGCTGGCTGGGAGGTTTCATAAATCATTAAAAGGAACAGGTAGGGAGATGTGAGGAAAACTTGCTTTTGTAGGATGGGAAGGGCTAGCAGTGGGAAGTAGCGGTATTTCCTTAACTTTGCTGGATATAGAAGGAGATGGGAAGTTTGGGGGCTTAGTGGGTGGAATAGTGGGAGGATTCATTTCTAAAACATGTGATATGATGGGGGGAAGGGAGACATGTCACAGAGTGTGGGGGTGATTTTATTGTTCATTTTTTGTTGTTACAAAAAAAATGCATGCAAAACCAGTGCGGCCATCAGGAACTTCACAAAGTGTAATGTTCCTGATTTTGCAACAACTTTATATGCAGATTAAAAGTTTGTAACATCTCTAGTGGAAAGACAGATGATTGCTGGGGAGGGACTAGTTAATTTAACAAAAAAACCTGTTTGTAATAGAGCTGTGCAGAATATAAAATTTCACCAGTGGAATGCTCATGGAATTACCATTCATATTCCACAAACTTTTATAGCATTTGTATTAAAATTCTGTGAAATTTTGCCAGATTTTAAATTTAAGTTATTTCGGTCTAGTTTTTAAAGTAGAAATACAACTTATGCCAAAGTTGGCAGGTATATAGGTACTAAAGGCATGCATGAGTGTACCAACCTACAAAGTCCTAGATATAAAGGAAGCTGAGTTACAGGTGGCCAACAACTTAATGAGAAATTATTTTTCATTTTTTTCCATCGAATTTTAAAATTTCTTATCCAAATTTCTCTACAGTTTTAGGATTTAGAGAAACATGCAATATGGGTATGTGCACCACGTTTTAAGTCTCAATCTTTAAAGGGGGCTGTACTATAGGTAGCCAAACATTTTTCCAAAATTTAGATTTTAGTTTAGTATAATTTTGAAATCATTCATCAAAATGTTATAGAATTCTGCAAATGTATGGGTTATTACTACATTTATACATGTACCCAGTTTCATATTTCTAGTTTCAAAGGTACCAGAGTTATATGCAGATAAAAATGCTCATGAAATTCCCCACAAAAAAATAAATGACAGAGTTTGAGCACCTATAATTTTGAGACAATGCATCCTAATGTCTTAGTATTTGCCACACTGTTAGAGCCAATATCAGCAGGTAATTATGCCATACGTCAGATCTCTAGCACAATTGACAGCTGAGTTATAACAAAATTAATAAACATCAAAAAATCACAGAATTTCATAGAATTCTATCGAAATTCCACAAATTCAGAATGTTCTCATTCCACACAGCTCTACTTTACAATTAAAATAAAGTCACTTTTTTGGTTTTTAAATTCTTTCACAGTTTATCATTTTGTAAATGCAATAAGACACTCAAGGGTATGGATTAATATGAGATTATTGCACTTCCTGGGACTGAAAACACTCAGCATAAATACCTCATGCCTCACAATGCACCTGGGCATGAGTTTGTCACATAACAACCCACACCCTGTTGTGTCTTATTGTTTATATGAATGCAAACGGAATGTTGCAGGCCAGTTGACATGTTAATGATATCTTTTAAACTAAAAAAAACCAAAATGATGGAGACCTGGTATTTGCTTGAACTCAGTTCATTACCTGGCCTTGCTCTTTTGAAATATTCCTGGCCAAGGGCATCTAGGAACTGAGATCCTTTCACCCTGAATCAATGAAGTAGCTAATAAGATGTAGAGCTATCCGTTTGGAAGTTACAAAACTGCTGCCTCCACTCCCTAAAGGGGTCCTACAGCTATCATTCCTGTCTGCAGGACCAAATCTCTGAGGATCCTTGAACACAGGCTGCTCCCCTTGTGGGATGCTGGTGTGTTGCTGCCTCCACCAAGGAGTCTTGACAGGCAGCATCAGTCAAGATCTCTCACAGCACCTCTTACTCACCTCTGAGATTTCCACAGTAAACACAAGTCAAGCAGCTGGTGGTGGCTTCCAATACATGTAGGTTTGGTAACGTTTCTCCTTTTGCAGGCCCTCAAACAGTTCAGGAAACAATTTGCAGGCATACTAAATTGCCTCCTGTTCCTGGCTATCTGTTTTGGTAGCCACTGACTGGGAAAAAGTAATCTGTGAGCCTTCACAGGGCTCCCTCCTGCAACAACTCTTGGCAAGTGTTGCCTCACTGTTTTCTTTTTACAGCATTCAACCCCTGAGGATCAGCACTCTGATACAATTTGGCAGCAAAAGAAAAAAACTTGTTAGTGCTCCAGTCACACCAGTGCAATTGTCCTGTGGCATTCAGGAGATTTCCCCATGAAGGATCATGAGGGCTATAGTTAAATAAAACAGACTGAGCCATTATTTCTGTAAACCTGATACAAGTAAGCAATAAGACATGACAAGTTGTGGGTTGTTATGTGATATGTGTAGCAAGGCACATGGTTATCTCATTACTACCCACATTCCTGGGGTGTTTTACTGCATTTGTATCAATGGATTCTGACCAGTTTGGCCTCTTCGTTGGTTATAATGTGGTCACATAGAGATATGCTAACCTATAGAGAACATGGTCAAAAGACATGTTACTTATACTGATACTGCCCCTGAATGCAAATTATTGAAAGGACAAATGTAAAGGTGAAAGGTCAGTATGAAAATGACACTATGCAAATTGCACAACCTGTCCAATCACATCATGACTGCACAACCACCCCACCCAAGAAACACAGAATCATTCATAGAATGTACAGTTTGAATCAGACCATCCATGAGCCACCACTGCTCGACTGTTAAGCTCATGGAGGCTCCAAAGCCATCAAGGTGGTGTGCATGAGAATGTAATGAGACAATGCATTGTACTGTTGGTACACATGGTCAGTAATGTCAAGGGTGGCGTTCCACTGTGGCCGTGACCACCACTTGTTTCATTTGGTGCTTAGGCAGGTTATTTTGGATTTGTAGTTTGCACAGCTGCACTCCTGCCTTAGATGCATATAGCAAGGAATCAAGGATGGTGGATTCTGTATAGAGGGTTTTTTGACAGTAGAAACAAAGTGATTCTGCCACTGTACAGATCCCTGGCGAGGCCTCACCTGGAGTACTGCACCCAGTTCTGTAGCCCTCATCTGAGGACGGACATTGACAGACCAGAGTTAGCACAGCAATGGGTCACCAAGACAACACAGGGCAAGCAGAGCAGATCCTATGGGAAACAGCTGGAGACCCTAAACATGTAGTCACTAAAGGCCAAGTGTGGGGGGACATAACTGAAACATATACATTTCTCAGAGATACGAACAAGGTGAACAGCAAGGACTTATTTGTAAGAAATAGGGATGCAGTCACTAGGAGGCATCAGGGTTTTAAATAATTGATTAGCAGTTTTTTTTTCTTGGGACAATGCTAAATGTACAGAAAGTATTAATATAGGTTTTCTAGAAGTGTTGTGTTTGTTAAACACAGCGAGGCAAGTGCTATGCATTTTCATAATGTTTTAGCACTTTTATGAGCAAAACGCTAATCAATTTTTGGAGTTAAATAAATCCCTGTGGCATGATTGAAACTAAAACCTCGCTGTTGAGACTATGCAAACTGCACACCCACCCCAGTCAGTCCACTATACTGCAAAGAATATGCGAACAAATTGTAGTTTTTCTACTTCACACTGAAAAGTACACAACACATAGTGGAAGGGCATTGCCCACTTCTATTGTTTACCATGGTTTATGAAAATTCAGAGTTCCATTGTCACACACACACACCAGAAGACATCATGTGGATTCTGTGCCTCGATTTGATCTGTGGCAGGACAAGCAGTAGAGATTTCCTTGGTAAGCAGGTAAGACTAGGAGGGCGATTTTTCATTGTCAGCAAAGGAACAATGGAAATTAAAACTGTGAGCACAGTAGTACTTCATCTTGGTTTAATTTGTTCATGTGTGTAAGGAAGGATTATTTAATTTGATCTTGTTGAGATCCAGAATATGCCCAATGCACAAACATACCATTCTGGTTGATCAATGCTAAGCATTTACAACAAATACAATGAACAATAAACAAATACATAAGGCAAGCATATCATTGAAAACAATTGCATACAGCAAAATTAATCAAATACTACACAATCAAAAAATTATTTTAAAAGACAAAAAAGACTTGTACCTTTTCATCTCTTCAGGAATAGAAACCCATATCATAACAACCTGAAAATAAAACGTCCTTTCATCCAAGCAAGATTTCATAAAAAGACCAATTAAGTCATCAGAATTTTGGGATCTCAAGTAATAAACATATTCTTGGTTAGTTATGAAATCACAGTTAATAATTAAGAAACCCTAATGTCCTGGGGCTGGCAGTATAGCCTAGAGATTAGTGTAACACTCTGTGAATGAGCTTACTATATTTAGCAGACCTGGGTTTGATTCCCACAACCTCCACTTGCATACTGTGTGACTCTAAGCAAGTCACTTAACCTTCCAAGTGCTCCCAGGTCACCTCTGAAAACAGGTGCTTGTGCCAAGCAGCCATGGGCCTTACCCAGTTACCAAAGAATTACAAATTGCAAAAAAATAAATCAGGCAATGAAGAAGAACGTAATAAAATATTATTAAAAGAGCACTACTGTCAAGATTTGCAAAAACATGTTGTGCAGAGTGTTTTGAGTGGTGTGTTTAGTCCTGGTATGCCCTTCCCTTTTATTTGTTTATTTTTTTTTTCCATTATTAGTTTTTTTTCAATTTGCCTACTGGTTTTATGGCCTCTCCAACTAGTTTTATGGTCTCTGAGAATCACCATATTTTATGGTTTATTCTTTTTCCTGCAGTGCCTCCTGTCCCATGTGACAACATGCACTTTTACACGCAGTGATCTGTATAGCAAAGAGCGATACAGATCAATTGCAACGTTACGTTTTTGCCATTTATAGGCAATCCATTTCGCAAGAGAAATGAATGTTTGTGGATTCCGCGTTCCCTGTTTTCCTGGGTTCAAGGAGTTTTGTTCCATTCTGCATGGCTGTGTACAAGCACCGTTCCGCTCGTTGTGGTCCCATTACAATAGGGAATCTCATTCTCACCTGGCTGTTACAGAATGGATCACCTGTAGATGGCAGAAGGTAACATTACAGTTAATCTGTACTGCTTGTTCCGAGACAGATCACCTCAGTGTAAAGGTGATCCGCTCTGCAACAGACCAAGTGGAACAAAGTGGGTCACAGAATGAGTGGTACCAGCAAGCTCAGAGTAAAAGCTCCTAAATTAGGGGCATAGGCGGGGGGGTGTTCTGGGTGTTCAAACACCCCCCAAAATTACACCCGAAATAATTAATTTAGACTTCTTTTAGTAGATTCAGTGCAGCCACACTGTCCCTTTAAATAATGTAGCTGGGCTGGGAGTAGCAAGCAGTGTACATGTCCATGAGGCGGGGACGAGGAGGAGGCAGCAGCATTGTCAGTTTGTCAGTCCTGCGCCTCTGCTCCTCCTCTTCTCTCGACAAGACCCAATCAACAAATATCACTGCAGGGCTACAATTTATTTAGAGCAGATAGAGAGTCTAGAGGCGGGGGTGTGGTTATCTATGCCAAATCTAAGTACTTGGTCACCAATATTAGTTGCAAATCTCTAGCCAAGGAATTTGAGTTAGTTTCGCTGAGCCTTCATCTCCCCTCCTCGGAATGTATCACTATCCTAGGTGGCTATAGACCCCCGTCTGGTGGTGATGAAGTCCTTAATCTTTTGAAATCCATGTTCATAGATGCAAAAACTGAAACAATATTTCTAGGAGATCTAAATATGGACTGGCTGTCACCTAAATCACACGGCCTCAAATCCCTTTGTGACGAGCTAGGTCTTGGGCAATTAGTCAGTGAACCTACTAGGAACAACACTCTAAATACTGCCAACAGTTCCATTCTAGATGTGGTACTAACCACCCATCCACACAAAATATCTCATTTGGCAGTGTTTCACAATGACATGAGCGATCATGGAATTGTTGCTTGCATAAGATCTCAAATTAAGGCCCGGCCGCAATCCATCTTTATAACAAAAAGATCCTTTCGCAAATTCAGTGCAGTAAACTTCCTATCTGACCTGAGCATGATCAGATGGCAAGATCTTTATCTAGCCAAAGATGTCAACAAGGCAGCTTGCATCCTTAATGACAAACTCACTACAATAATAAATAAGCATGCCCCTTTCATCAAAGTAAGGGTACGGAACAATTTCAACCCCTGGTTCACCTCAGATCTCAAGGCAGCCCTTATAGCTCGAGATAAGCTCTGGGGCTAAAGCTAGACATTCCAAAGAATCTTCGGATTGGTAGGCCTTTAGAATAGCCAGGAATAACTGTGTGAAAAAACTTCACTCTGCTAAAGCTAACTATTATATTTCTACTCTCGAACAAGCTAAAGGTAACCCTCATAAAATATGGAAGACTAGCAAAGCTATAGAAGGACGGCCCATGGCCCCTCTGTCCCAACAAAGATAGTTGCAAGTGGTAAGATTGTGGAAAACAAGTCTCTAATCCTGGAGGAACTTAACTCCCACTTTGCCACAGCTGGATTAGCTTTGACTCACACCATGCTGAAAGCTGCATGAGCCAGCATACCCCTCCCGCCCACATCTAGTCCTGCACCCAGCCCCTTCCAACTGCCGAGATAACTTATAAAGAAGTAGAAGATTCTCTTCTTAACTTAGACACCAAAAAGTGCAGGGGACGATGGCTTGAAACCCTTTTTCCTAAGGTCAGGGCTACGCATCTCACTGCCCCCATTCTCCACATCTTCAATCTTTCCATTACATCTGCATTGTGCCATCCTGCTGGAAATCAGCACATATCCTCCCTCTATTTAAATCTGGTGACCCATGCGATGTAAACAACTATAGGCCTATCTCCATATTGCCTATCCTTTCTAAAGTTCTTGAAAAACTGATCCATATTCAGTTAAAATCTCACTTGGAAACCTTCTCTCTCATTAACCCAGCTCAATCTGGCTTCCGGGCTAATCATAGCACAATCACTGCACTAGCAAAAGTAACCAATGATTGGATCTCTGCTATAGATGCTAAGAAGGTAACTGGTGCAGTCTTTTTGGACCTCAGCAAAGCTTTTGATACTGTTGATCACAAACTATTAGTCAATTGCCTTGCAAAGTTGGGTGCCACATACCATACCACCCAGTGGTTCTCTAGCTACCTAACTGGAAGATTCCAAAAAGTAAAGGCGGAAGGCTTTTTTTCTGCTGCCTTGCCAGTTGCAAGAGGAGTCCCCCAAGGATCCATCTTAGACCCTATCTTGTTTTCTTTGTACATTAATGACTTAGATGCTAACATATCTATGTCCAATTTGCACTTTTTTGCAGATGATACTGTGTTGTATACTTCTGGCTCATCGTTATCTGAAGTCAAGGGAGTAATTCAAGCGGACTTCGCACAACTTAAGCATAATCTAATAAAGGCAAAGCTTCTGCTCAATGTTAAGAAGACTAAAGTGATGATACTCTCCCACAGTGCTGTCATAGGCCCCCCCAATACCCTTGTCCAAGACTTCATTGTCACCACACTAAACGAGCCTCTGGAAGTTGTAACCAAATTTAAATATCTAGGTATCTGGATTGACAATAAATTATCTTTCAGTGACCACGTCGAAGATGTCTCTAGAAGGCTAAAAGCAAGGTTAGGTTTCTTCTACAGAAATAGGCCCTTTTCCCTTGAAATTCGAAACAAGCTTGTACAGGCCACTTTTCTCCCCTACTCGACTATGGCGATGTAATCTATTCCTCCACCACTTTGCAAATCTAAGTAAACTGGACATCCTTTATCACCGTGTGTTACGGTTCATTACCAACTCCTTACCGTTTGCACCACTGTGACTTATATGCAGCTGTTGGTTGGACATCCTTACTACTAGACGCCTGCTCCATGCTGGGCTATGGACTCTTAAACTGCTCCTGCAGAAATTGCCAAGCTATCTCTCTTCCCTTATTAGTATCTCACATAGTGCATACTGCTTAAGAAAATCTGACTTCATTATGCTTGACATACCAAGGACGCTGGACTTCCTTTGTAAACGTGTATATTGCATATGCCTTCTCCTCCATTTGGAACAATTACAAACCGTATTGAAACTAACTAGCACAGTTTCAATAAACTTCTACAAATCGCTAAGTTCAGCCAAAATAAAAGACACCTGTAACTGTCATTAAGTCTCTTCCTTCCCCATGTGTGCCATATTTATCCACTGGTAAGGTATAATTGATTTGTCATATTAACTGCTTTCCCTTCCCCTTCTACTCCTGGCTTTATCTTTGCTTACGCTCCACTGCTACTCTATCAAATCACTCCTCCCCCCCATATCAGTTGTAGACTGTTGTTTGTTCTAGCTGCCAAAATACCGTATATGTATTGCAGGCACCAGTCATCATGTTTCATTTATCAGTATGCAACCTGTAAGTCGCTTCCCTGTCTCATATCAATATTTACCACCTGCGGTCACCCTATGTGGTACCCTTGTATGTATATCCAGCCTGTATCATGTAACGTGCATTTCATGTATATACTGTTATTACCTATCTGTGTTTATACTTTAAGTGTTTATGTCACAGGACCTCCTTGTGAATGAGCTTGCTTAATGGGGTTTTCCTGCAATAAACTTGAAACTTGAAACTTGAAAAAAAAAAAAGTTTGCAGCTGGAATTTTGTGTTTACATTTTACTTGGTTGGCAAGACAGCAACGCACTGCTGCATTGCCTGCACGAAGTCACAGCTGAGGAGTGAACAGGGTTGTGATGGACTGGATCAGAGGAGGACTCAAAGGACTGTTTTGTGCTGTTGGTGGGAGCCGAGAAGAGCACTGCGTGTTGCGACTCATGACCGAGAACAAAATATTTTTAATTAAAATAACAGGAGGGAGGGAGAATGAGTCAGACATTGTGGTCAGGGGTGCTGTGGCAGCAAGTCAAAGTGGAGCACTGAAAGGCAAGATGGAGAAGCACTAGCCTAGGAAGAACTTGGGGAAGTCTATCTGGAGTTGCTGGGGCCTGCCTGCTCTGGCCCTGACAGCAGTTGACCACTATTGTCATTAATTAAGTCCAGAGTTCAGTAAGGCAGGCAGGCAGGCTGAGAGAGCAATGCAGCATATATGTATTTTTCCCTGCCCTGGCTGGAGGCAGGAGACTCAAGTCTCGGGTGTCATTTCTGTGCCTGACGTGTGGTGTTTCAGGGGCTAAAGCTTCAATTTTTTTTCACCTATTTATGTGTTAATATTTTTCCAGTGCCTTGAAAAACAGTGCCAGATCAATACCAGAAACTGCATGGTATCATGCAATCACACTCAAACCCCAGGAAACACGATGCTACAGATTCACCAAGGCCAAGAGATTTTTAAGTTTTAAAAAAAGTTGCATTTCTTTACAGATGTTTTTGTGGCATGTATACTAAATGACCATTTTTGTAGTGACTACCATGTGCAATAAGGGTGAGAGTTGCTGTGTATGGGTTGTCTCTTTCTTGTTAAGTTTAGTGCAGGGGTTCTCACATGGTGAGGCCAGACTCCCTTGGGAGGCCCCAACCTGTTCCAGGGGAGGCTCAAGCAAGTTTGAAAAAGTACTGTATTTCAATTTGGGGTTTTATATATTTTGTGTGAAGAGATGAAGCAAACTGAAAAAGGATAATAACAATAGGTGAATTTTATGTATTTATTTACTAATAGGTGACAAGGGAAGGTGAATGAGCCAAGGCTCATTTCGGGTGTACCCGGCGAAGGGTAGGAAGTGAATACATTTCAAAAGGTAACTGCAAAACAATCAAGAAATATACAGTGAGCAATACTGCAAATAAATATGAACAATAAATTAATAATGAGTGGTGGTAATTGATCAATTGGTAAACTGATGGCAGAACAGCCCAAATACAAGGGTTGAGCATAGAAGTGCTAAGAGCAATAGCAGGAAGGAGCAAAGTAATCCCTGAGAAGTTGCTTAGGAGCAGGGAAGAAGAGGGAGAGACAAAGTATGTAGGGAGGTTATTCCATATAGAGAGGAACCAGAGAAAGTAATCTAACGCATGAAGGTACTGCAACAAGGGGTAACAATGGTTCAAGAATGAAAATAGCAAAGCAAGTAGGTTGGCCGGGGGGTTACAATAAGCTGAATAATAATATTTATTTTATTTATTTGTTATTCAGATAACACCTTTGTGCACAGGAGCTCTTTTTCAGAAGTTTCGAGTCAGTATAAGACAAAGAACTGAATGTGAGCCAAGTACTCAAAGGGTTTCAATTTATTCATGGTGTACTGTGCAAAGTACAGTGTGTTATTTTTCTTTGGGTAGGCACAAGATTATTTCAGTTTTTGGGAGAGGCTCAAAATATTTTCCATGGATTTGGGGAGGCTCACTGTGACAAAGTCTGAGAACTATTGGTCTAGTGTAACCCCTAGGTGGCACTATCCCAAGGGCTGCTACCTCTGCCTTCTTGGTTAGTAGCAGGTTAAGAGGCCTGAGTTCTGAAACGGGTGCCTCCACCTGGAAGTCAGGGTTGGTAGTGGTCAAGCTAACCTGGGCACAGCCCTCCAGGACACTGTAACTCCCTTCTTTCCCCTCTAATGGCCTGAACACTGTACAATAATCACTTTCACAATACCCCTGGTACACCACACAAATACCCACACTGTTTGCACTTACCACCAGGGCTGATTCCTCTGGCTCGACCCTGGGGAACCCCTGTAAAACAAGGTTATGCACAGCAAATAGCAACAGTACAGTACTTTGAGCACAAACAGGAACCACGGTCAGATTACATGCAGAAAAAGTTAGATCTGATTTATTCAGGGGACTTGAACAAGGGAGGGGCAAAATCAGGTTAATTAGCTTAAAGGTTATATCAATCAAGCAGGTATGCATGCGCTTTGAGTCCCCCACACAGTCACACCTCTGGGTACCCAGGTGGAGAAGAGATGGGCTAGCCAGGACTGATGCCTGGGGTTGGCCGGCGTCGCAACTGGTTGGGGCCCTGTGATGGAAAACACAACAAGCACAGTACACAATAATTATAATCCGGAGCCAGAAGGCTCAGTTCGAAAAGGAAATGAAACAACAAGACAATCAGATGACACACTCAGATTAAGCTATTGTTGCAGAGAGCTACCCTGGTATTTACTCACGATACCCAAGACTGGACACAGGCTGGACGAAAATCGAGACTGCAGGTGGTTGATCTGGAATGCCAGGAGAAGCAGGGCCCACACGAGTCGCAGAGGCATCGTTCCTGTTCAAGCGTGGAGCAGGGGGCTGATCCCCAGGCAAATCTGTCATCGATGGCTTCTCTGTGCAGTGGGTAGTCTGGCTGGGCCAGTCAGACAAGGCCCAGACCGCATGGAGACAAATTCAGATGCAGTTCATTTTGGGCTGGATACAGCTTCCAGCAAGCAGAGCACAGTTCACACAGTGGGGAACTAACTCACAACCCGCTAGCAGTTCATAACACATTTACATATAAGGGGATTCTACTGTACCAGGCAAAGCGCTTCCCGGTCACAATCTTAAAGTCTCTGCACACACCAGGAGCTTAGGGGTAGCTGTAACTCCTGACAGGCCAATCGCATTCAGCAAAAATCTTCAGTCTTCTTCAGGTTGAACTTGGCCCACTTCAGCAGCTTACTTTAGTCACACAAACTTGGATTTAGTCCAAAATAATTCTCTTCTCTCCCTCTCAGGAGCAATAGACAGACATGCAGGCCAAAAACTCGGCCTTTTCACAGTTCTCCCATGCGGATCCACTCAGGATTGCTGCTCAGAATCACTTCAGTTCCTTACTCTTCAGTTTCCAGCTTAGAGCTAACTGAAAACTGCAAGCAGCCTGGGACTTCCCCAAGATCCAAAAGGTTTGGTTGGCTGATTTGCCTATCAGTCAAGGCAAGAGCTCCCCCTTCAGTTGCAAAAAAAGGTGCAAAAAGTTAAAAACTACAATTCCTACATATTTTGACTTCAGACAGCTCCTGTAGTCTGGCTACATTTTAGGTCCCACCAGTAGTGTTTAGTCCAATTTGCAGTCCAGGACCAAGATAGTGGAGACAAACAAAACAGTCCTTTCTACAAAGAAAGCAGGTTAGACAAACGTCTCTATCATTATCGTTCTAAATGATTTTCAGCAAATAGTTGCATCTTACAACAGAGCTCCCTCTCAGATTACAAGAGCTGCAATCAGGCAGCTCTCAAAGAGACAGTACACAGAGGCTATACAGACTCTGGTAATCACATTTAAACTGCTAAAACGCAGGACACCAGCCTGGCAGTGAGCATTTAGGCAAGCTCAAGGAAGACTTTTTGGGTACCCCCATTTGTAGGGGGGTTACACTAGAAAAGAGGTGGAAGATTAGAATTTAATCTACTGTACATGTATACAATACTGAAAGAGAGCAAAGTCATGAAGGTAAAAAGATACTGAGTTGGTCACCCCTGAAGGAGCTTGACAAATATGTGGCCTGGTGGCTGATGCAGTTTACATATTTCATAGTTGACTACTTCGGAACCAGTTGTTCAACCCAGGGATCCATGTTTGTCCTGGTCTTTCTTGGCTGAACCCGAGTGGCTGATCACAGCTGAGTGGGACAACCCTCTCTCTCCATGGGGCATCAGCTCCCTCCTACTGATCTCTCATTTCCACTTTCTGTTGGGACAGCAATTAAGTGGACTCACAGGAGACCCCAGGCCTTCTCATTACTTTGCCATTTACTTTTTGTTGTTCTTTTAACTTAACCAATTCGCTGGAGGGGAGGATTCACAGGAAGGAAGCCCTCAGACCTTGCACACCAGACTTTTATGGCTCACTGGGTTACCAGCAGTAGTTTGTTTCTCATCAAACTGGTCTCTGTCTTTGATTTGTTTTCCCATCACCATCTTGTTGGAATGATCAACCTCCTCCAGGGGTAGCTGTGGCTTTTTATTTTCTTGTACCAGTGGCAGTAGCTTTACTGAAATAACTGTTTTGTTATTAACAAGGTATTAAGTCAGACATGTCTGTTATCAACTCTTTAATAGCTGCAAACAGTTTTCAAAATTGCCATTTAAAAATAAAAATCATTTTTATTCTCTTGTTGAGTACTCCTCTATGTTGGTGTCTAACTCTGGGTCAGATGCAGTTGGGGAGAGATCACGACAGTTTTATGGGTACCACACTGTAGGGCTGGTGACTCTCTTTGTCTCAGATCCAATCCAGTGAGATCGCCTGGACATGGCCTCTTAGTTTCTGGGTATACCCTCAGTGACCAAGGCGTTTATATTCTTTATCCCCCTCCAAGATATTTGTTCTATGCAGTTCCACATTATTTTTTTATGTGTGTGTGTCTATGTTGGGGGGGGTGCATCTCAACCTTTTGTCCTTGTGCTGGCCTGGTTGGTTCAATTACTCTCCCAACTGCATAACCCTTACTAGTTATTTTTTTTTTACATAAAAGACCTAAGATCAAAGACCTAAGACCATGCTTATATCCATCTCTCGGGAAGTTCTGTCCTTCAGTACCACACTGACTTGACTATATTTACCCCCTTACCTCCCCCCCCCACACACACACACACACAGTCACTCCATTCCTCTGCTAGATTCTTTTCCAATCCTCAAACTCTGTCCAGTCCAACTAATAAAATCCTTTCCCCAAATCCCCCTCCTCTATCCCATCACATCTATATATTACAGTGCATGTAACCCCTGCTCCCCCTTCCCCAAGCTTTTCTGTAAAAATCTTTCATGGCATATTACAAAAACTGCATATGGGGTGGCTGGTTGATGACACTGTTGGACAGCCAGCTGTCCACAACCACTGGAGCTGCAGAGTCTCTCACACCCCTGATTCCATGGGGAAAATTTCCCCTGAAATTAGGGGCAGGGAAGATGTAACAGAAGTGTATTTTTTCTTCAAGAAAAGCCCCAAAACTCACCAAAGAGCATGTAAACCCCCTAGAGTGACCCCAGCCTTAGTGTAGAAATCTTTCACAGTATATTACAAAAAAGACATATGAGGTAGGTGGTTGATGGCGCTGTTGGACAGCCAGCTGTCCACAACCATTTAAACTGCAGACTCTAATGCCAGCCAGAGCCTCCAACACCCCTGATTCCATGGGGAAAAAAATTCTCTTGAAATTAAGGGTAGGGAAGATGTAACAAAAGTGTGTTTTTTCTTCAAGAAAAACCCCAAAACTCACCACAGAGCATGTAAAACCTTTAGAGCTTCTGGGGGCTGGTGGCTCCCAGACCCGCAGCTTTTATTTGACCTTATTCACAAATATCATATCCGAACACCCCCCCAAAAAATCCTGCCTACGCCCCTGTCTAATGATACATCTAGGACCATAGATTCAGCAAGTACTGATTTACAGTCATTTGTAAAGCTGTACAGCTGTGATTTTAAGTCACTTTTCTTATCCAATAGGCACTGAAGGCTACATTTACAGGTTAGCAATCACTTGAGGTCTATCTGAGTTGGTATTCTGCAAGAAAACAGGTAGCTACTAATTATAGCACTGATGACCTAGAGCGATCTGTGTCCTTTTTATGACTAGGTATGGTTTGATGAAATTAAAAGCTTTAAAAGCAGAATATTCACTCCTGCTGGCTAGACCTAGACAAACACATAAAAAACAAGAATACTGAATTAGAGTTATTTAGTTGAGATAAGCACATCAGGCTTCTATCTTCAGATTACTGATGCAGTACTTTCTCTCACTGAATTAGTGGTCACCGATGCATCACTGTTACATGAGATAGGAGGCACTGTAGTACAAAGAAGAGTAATAAACCATGCTAACATGGAGATCTCTAGAAGCCATAAAAATAGTAGCCAAGTTTAGAAACAAAATCCTAATAGCAGACAAAGGGAAGGACACGCGAGTATTAGACACACAAATCAAAACACTCTGCACAACATGTGTTTTTGTCAATTTTGACTGTAGTACTCCTTTAATTTTCCAGGCTAATTTTCCAGGATTATGGGGGGAAAAGAATGTTTAATTCATTTTTAAGTAATAAAGCATGACCAGGAGTTAGATTAATTAATCTGTTAATCAACCTCTAGAGGCATAAGGTAACACGAGGTGCAGCTGAGTGCCATATTATTCCTAGGGTGTGATTGACCATTAATGTAACTCTTAAACATGCCTTATTGTTATTAAAAAAACTTATTTAAAAAATGTGTTAGAAGTGGATCTTCTGAAAGTTTTCCTCAATGAGAGGAAGATTATTAATAAAATAATTCATCCGCCAACAGTTTAAGAATGCTGGATCAGAATCATAATGCATCATTCCAATCATTCAGCAATTCTAGAAGATGAAATCCTGCTAGGAAGAATTCACATGCCATGGTGATCAGGCTGTACATGTCAGTGTAACAGACATTAATACAAGGGTCTCAGACTGCTGATAGTCCCCGGTGGTGGCACTCTGTGGTCAATCGGGTACGCATCCGTGTCTAACAAATCAAGTAAAAGGGTTGTTTTTATTGGCAGATTGCAGATGTTTGCCTCAGTTTTGTTTTTTTTCTTTTTTTTTTTCTTTAGGCATGCTTATTGCTCCTCGTCTTGATCAGTAAATTGTGGTAATAGAAGGGAAGAGCTGTCAATGAGCTATCTGTGCCCAATGTTTCCCCTCCCTGGGGTTTTCCCATAACTGCTTTGTACTGATTTCATTGCAGTTTCCCCCATGATTTCCTTGTCTTTCTATAAGATGAGCATCCCGGGCAAGCATCCAATTAGGTTTGAGGGGAAATCCAGGGAGGGAACGGGGTTATCCAATACAGTCGGGGGGGGGGAGGTCCTGGATGTGTTCCTGTATTGTGGCTGGATTCTGGTGGTTGTCAGTCATCAAGACATTCCCACCCCCTTTCAGCAGATGTGGCCTATTAATTAGTATAGTGGTGCCAGCTTCCCAACATCAACGTGTAGTGCTGACCTGAATGCTGAAGATGTGGTCCAAAGCAACCACCACCCACAATAACTTTTGGTCCAGGATTTTAACCCTAATTGCCCAACTGATTGTCAGCCTGCACCCCCAGCACTTCAGGTGCTGACAAGTGGGATGACCACTGATGAGCCTGTTGATGATCCATCTGATGAAAATTGGCCTGCAGAATGATAGAGAAAAAAACATTTGTCAATGTCGAACATTTGATGCATTTGAAGATGTCCGCCCCTGCACCTTGTTTATGCCCTTGAGGTACTTGAACTTGTCTATCATGTTCCCCCACTCCCTCCTTTCCTCCAACGAGTACATATTGAGGTCCTTTAATCTCTCCTGATATGTTCTGTGTTGCAAGCAATTTACCATCTTGGTTGCTTTTCTGTGGACCGCCTCCACCCGGTCAATGTTCTTGAGCAGTTGCAACCTCCAGAATTGCACAGAGTACTGTAGGTGAGGCCTCACTAGTGCATTATACAATGGCATCACCACCTCATGCCTTCTGCTAGTGATACTTCTGCCTATGCACCCCAGCATGCCACTGGCCTGCCTTGCAACATTTGTGCTCTGTTTTGACACCTTCAGGTATCAGAACTGATAACTCCTAGGTCCCTTTCTTTCTTGGAGATCAGCAGCACCTCCCCCCTATCCTGTAACTCTCCCCAGGTTCCCCTCTTCCCAGGTGCATTATTTGTGCTTCTTTGCATAGAACATCAGTTACCACTCCTCTGACCATTTATCAAGCCTCTCCATGTCCCTGCTAAATTTCTCCACCCCATCTGGAGTATTCACTCTGTTACAGATGTTGGTGTAATCTACAGATAGGCAGATAGACCTTTCCTTCTTGCCCTTCCACAATATCTGTAATGAAGACATTGAACAGGACTGGTCTCAGGACTGATCCCTGAGGTACCACGGTGGTCACCACCCTCTTTCCAGATTGGATTCCATTGCCACCATTCTTTGCCTCCTTTCCATCAGCCAGTTTCTAACCAGTTTATCAGCTTGTGCCTTTGTGGCCAGACTACCCATCTTGTTAATCAGCCTTCTATGTTGATTAGTGTCAAAGGCTTTCCTGAAATCAAGGTAGGTGACATCTACCACCCCTTTCTGCTTTACTTCCTTACTGAAGCATTAGTGTTTCCAACCCTAATGCCAACCCCCACCCCCACCCTGCAGAGACTGACAGGCATTGGGGTGTCTTGGGGTCATTGGCTGTAATGCTTCATGCCATTCCTCCTCACCCCACCTGCAGACACTGACAGGCATCACAGTGTGCCTTGGGGTCTTCGGCCCTTATGCTCACCCCATTCCATAAAGAAATAAGCCGAGATGGGTGCAATAAAGGAGAATGGGGTGAATGTTAGGGCCAAAGATCCCAAGACACACCTTGATTCCTGTCACTGGCTGCAGGGTGGGGGTGGGGGTGGAATGATGTGAGCATTACGGCCGATGACCCCAAGTCACACCCCCGAGCCTGTCAGGCTCTACAGGGTTGGGGGTTGTTACAATTGGAAACCCTAATGCCCCAGGTGTTTGTTGGTATCCAGATTTTCAATATGGACTTTTTAGGATCCCACCTCATGAACAGTGGCACTATTATTTTGTTACTCGATCCCGAAAGGTGATTTTGTGCAGTGACTGCGCCATTCAGCGCCACCGTTGTGAAAACACATTTCAGGCAGGATGTGAAATATGGCAGCTATACTGTTCATGAGGTGGTGTGAAAAACTGTCAATGCTGAATATTTGGAGTGAAAATATAAAAAGATTTGCCAAAGTTACATGCATGTATAGCGAAATTTCAAGAACCGCAAGTAATTCAGGCGTTTTTGGATATTTTTTTACCAAATTTTTAACATGGCTTTTTTGGGTCCCCACCTCATGAACAATGACACTGTGATTTCATTAATCCATCCCAAAAGTTGATTTCACACAGTGACCAGGCCATTCTGTGGCACAGGTGCAAAAACATGTTTTGGGCAGAATGTGAAAAATGACAGCTGTACAGTTCATAAGAAGGTGTGAAATAATGGCAACATTGAAAATCTGGAGTGAAAATGTTAAAATTTGGTGACGTTACAAGCGTGCGTAGAAACTGTGCAATGCACGCTCATAATGCAGTAATTGTTTGCAATTTTTTCACCAGATTTGTAATGTGGGCTTTTTGGGACCCCACCTCATGAACAGTGGTGTTGCTGTTTCACTATTCGGTCCTGAATGGCGATTCCACGCAGCGACCATGGTGTGTTCAGGAAAGTGGCTCTGTTTTATTATTTTTATTTATTTATTTTCTTCTGTTTTAATTGTGATATTTGAATAGTTTGTACTTTAAATTAGTACTGTGAGTTGCAACTGTTACTTGGGCTGTGATATTGTAACTGTTGGTGGCTTGTGCTGGTTGTGGGAACAGTTGATGGCTGTGATATTTAGAGTAAAATTTAAATTTGTGCTGTTTGCCTGGTGAGGGGGAAGGGGTAATTACAGGAACCATCTTGTCTTTCTTTATTCACTTGGGAACAGAGGAGGGAGGTGTGTTCAGGAGAGGCTCTGTTTTATTTTTTTCTGTTTTAATTGTGATATTTGAATACATAGTGCTTTATATTAGTGCTCTGAGTTACAACTGTATTAGTACTGTGGGTTACAACTGTTACTTGGACTGTGATATTGTAACTGTTGGTGGCTTGTGTGCTGGTTGTGGGAACAGTTGCAGGCTTTCTTAAATACTGAAAAGCCACTGGGTGTTGAGCTTGAAGGCTGTGAGGGAGGGGCTTATGGAGATACAACTGACCGTATGAACTAACTCTTAAAGCTAATAGTCAGGTGGTAAAAGTTCAGACACAGGGGGTGTAGGTGGGTGGAGATAGGAAGGTTTACCAAGCCCACTGGGTCTCTTGCAATGATTGTTACGATATGAAAGTAGCCTTATTGTGTGATGTTATATTTGTATTTGATATATACTAAGGTGGTAGTGTATTATTAAGCTATAGATCTAGCATACTCGGGGCTGTGATAAGTATTTAGGGTTCATAAGAGCTGTAATACACTGAAGTGATTGTACTAATGTGTTACTGTATTAATGTAGTACACTGAGGGGATTGTATTAATGTGTCACTGAGTAAAGGTCATTAAATGAGGACAAAGCCATTAAAAGACTGATATCAGACTAGTAATAGAACATAGAAGTATGAGAGTAAGGACTGGGGGACAGGTGTGGGGATACACTTAAGCTGAATGCAAAAAATGGGGAGTAGGTGCAAAGGGCTGCATGGGGGGAACGCAAGGGGTGGTGGAAGTAGATGGATATGGATAAGGGTGGGTGGAGGCTGCAGAATAGAGGGTGGAATGATGGGTGCCACGGAGGGAAGGCAGTAGGCACAGGGAGGATAGTGAGTTGCAATGGATGTGGGGCGGCTGTTTGGATTATTTTGTTATGAAAACTGTGAGGCTATCCAATTTGCTAAAGGCTAAGGGAATTGGAGGATGAAGTAATGGGGTTATGGAGTTAACTAAGGAGAAGGAGGGAGGAGGAGCTGAGGCAGGAGTGACCCCACTAAGGAGGGGCAGGGAGATGCAGAGAGGTAACTGCAGAGCTAAAGATGGGGATATAAGGAGGATGGTGAGAGGTGAGCGGAGGTGCAGTAGGAGGAGGGAGGGATCAGGGAAGGAGGTGATGGGCACCATTGTGGGGTTATAAAGCAATAGGTTTGCAGTGTTGGCAGAGGAAGGGGAGGTATCAGAGCTGTGATAGAGGGGGGAGAGGGTTAGGAACGGTCCAAGAGGCAGGAATTACAATGGGAAACAGAGATGGGAGAGGAAGGGTAAGGTAGAGGAGGAGGGAGAGGTGGTAACAGGAGGAGAGGCAGCGGGGGGAATGATGCAAAGAGCACAAAAGTTGCAGATGAGAGATGTAAAGAGGGAGGCAGTGGGGTTCTGGGGGAGTGGACTGGGATCTACAGTGAAGGGGGGGCAGCATCAGAATGATGGGGGTTGGTGCTGGGGGGCTTCATACTGAAGGGGATAAGATGGGGAGGAAGGGGGGAAGGCACAGTCGTATCTGGGTCGAGGCAGTTCCAGGGTTGACCACAGGCAGGAAAGGGCAGGTACTTCTCAAGTGCGAAAGCAGAGGGAGGATGAAACCACTCGTGGTGGTGCATGTGGGGACAAACAACTTGGCTGGGGAAACAGTGGAGGTGGAAGGGGAGATTCGAGGAATTGGGTAGGCAGTGCGTGGAGGTGGGGGTATCAGTGGCATTCTCTGAGGTGCTACCAGTACCATGTGCAAATACAGGGAGAAAAAAAAGGATAGAGTTCAATGGGTGGCTGAGGGACTGGAGCCGAACCAGGAAATATGGACTGGTGTCAGACTGGGGCAGGACCTGGGACAACAGTGACCTATACCCAGGGGACAGGTTACATTTGAGCAAGGTGGGGAAAAGCGTACTCAAACAGGGAATGGAGGGATATATTTCAACAAGGGTGGACTTAAACTAGAAAGCGGGGGTGGCGCGGGGACTGCTGTTAGAAATAATGTCTGGAAAAGGGAACATAGGGTGCTCACCCCCCCAGTTAGAGGTGAAGGCAGTGAGGAGGGGACACAGAGAGGATCAAAGAGGGAGAAGAGGAATGGTAAGGTTGGGGAGGCAACAGGCTGGAAGGTGGTCTCACTGAACACAAGAAGCCTACGGTACAGAACTGTGGAGTTACAGGCTCTCTTGGCGGTGGAATTGCTGGACATAGCAGCCATCATGGAAACATGGGCCACCCAGTACCAGGACTGGGATATGATGATCCCAGGGTGCAGGTTAGTCAGAAAGGATAGAGCCAAGGGGAATGGGGTGTTAGCATCCTATGTGAGGGAGGGGATTAAGTGCATAAGGGAGGAAGGTGAGGAAGGAAGGACAGAAGCTCTGTGGATGCAGTTCCAGGATGTGAGAAATAGGATACTGAGGATGGGGTAGTGTACAGGCCATCATCACAGGGTTGTGACCTGGACCGGGAACTGGCAGATCAAATTCAAAGGGTAAGCAGGAAGAGAAGCACGGTGGTGGGGGGAATTTCAACTTACCAGGGGTGGATTGGAGCACACCAGCCACCATGAGTGCAAGAGAGGGGGCTCCTGTTGGAAGCTTTTCAGGACAGCTTCTTGACACAGCTAGTACAGGGACTGACATGGCTGGAAAGGACTTTGGACCTTGTACTGTATAATGGGGAAGCTGTAAGGAACCTATAAGTGGGGGAACCACTTGCTGGGAGTGACCACTACTCGGTGTGATTCACACTAAGCATGGTGAGGTTCATGGGGGATGGGTACAAGGGTGGTTGAGTTTAGGGGGCCGGACTTTGGGATGATGGGAAAAATTCTGAGCACACACCTGGCAGACATCCAGCAACAGATGGATGCAGATCAGAAGTGGAATATAATATGGGGAAGGCTGGCAGAAGCAACAGAGACCTGTACTAGGAAAAAAAACAAGATGTGCAGGGCAAAGAAACCCAGTTGGCTGTCACTGGAGGTCAGGGAAGGGGTGAGAGCCAATAGGGTAGCATTTCAGAAGTATAGGAAAACAGGGAGGGGAGAAGATAAAGATGTATACAGGGAAAAGTATAGGGAGGTCACCAGTCAGGGGGCCAAAGTGTCTAGAGAGCTGAGACTGGCACAGGGGATCCAAGGAGGAGAAAAAGACTTCTTCCATTGCATAGGTGAGGAAAGGAGGAGCAAAGACCAGCTTGTGAAGATCAAGAAAGATGGGGGGGTTGGTGGAGAAGGGGGCAGAGCAGGCAGAGGCACTGAACGAGTACTTCTGCTCTGTTTTCAGCAGGAGAGGGGGGGCAAATACCTCAGGCAAGTGGGGGCATGGGTAAGGGGGTAGGACAACAGATGTAGGGATTACAGAGGGCAGGGTGCTGGAGGGGTTGAGGGCATTAAGAGTGGATAAAGCACCTGGGTCAGATGGCATTCACCCTAGAGAACTGAGGGAGCTGGCAGAGGTCCTTGTGGGGCCACTGTCATAACTGTTCAATACCTCCCTGAACACAGGATGTGTGCCACAGGACTGGAGGATGGCCCATGTGGTGCCCATCCATAAAAGTGGGCCAAAGGATGAAACAGAGAACTACAGGCCAGTAAGCCTCACCTCGATCATGGGAAAACTCATGAAGACCATCCTAAATCAGTGTCAGTGTCTCAGTAGGTAGCACACTCACCTCTGAGGCCAGGAGATCAGAGGGCTGTGGGTTCAGTTCCCACATCTGGCACTTGGGTTACTATCCCAGTACTGACACTGTAGTGCAGCATGAGAGGGGTGCTGCACTTCTGAGGTGCTGTCTTTCGGATGAGACATTAAACCAAGGTCCCATCTGCCTGGATTGGTGGTAGTTCAAGTGGATGTTAAAGATCCCATGGTGCTTATCGAAAAGTGTAGGGGAATTTTATTGAGAAAAGGTGGGCTTCATTACAAAAACATTCACAAAATGACAAAGAGAAACAGTAAACAAAAAAAGAAAAGGAAGGATACAGAAAATCAAGTCAAATTCCAAGAATCACAGTTAATCCATAAATGAAGAAATTGCGGTCTAGAACATCTAGAAAAATCAAACTTTTTCAAAGTAATTACAGCATTTCTAACATCTATTGTAATTTCCAAAATAGGGATCCATTTTTGGTGCAAAACTAGCAAACATCTAGCTTGCCATAGAAAAATAACGCATAAAACATAATACAATATATATAGTTTCAGAGTGATATTTAGTACGTAAAACTGAATGCATCCCAAATATAATATCAGCATAAGACAGCTCAGTAAAAAGAGGCTCTTTCCAGAGAACAGCAATAGTTGACCAAAAATCAGAAGCAAATGAGCAATCATGAAATAAATGAGCCTGAGATTCTATAATTGAAAGACAGGAATCCCTAGGACAGTATCAATCACACAGCATTTTATGTTTGTGATTCCCCTTAACACTAAGTCTACCGTAATTACCAAGCCAGACCATATCCCACACATAAGGAGGGAGTCTAGGATTCAAAAGTTGCTTCAGGATCCAAGACTGACAAGCAGGCGGACAGGATGGAAAGTCAACAAGATCCAAAGCCTCTCGTCTCCAAATGTGGGCATATATAGCCATCCTAGTTAGTGTACAAAAATCATCAGGCTTTAACTCCCAGACCATGGCAAGTTTCACGACCTCCGCATCAAAAGTTGGAAGGCCTGAAAGTTTAGCCACAAATCTCCTTTTGCCTTGTTCTCAGGGAGAGAGACAAGGCAGAAGCCAGGAGCAAAGAAAGGGTTTCCAACCCTTATTACCTGGTTTTAAGGCACAACCCAAATTATAACTAAAAATACTATAAAAAAGCTACCGGTGTACCATCCCAATCCCACCCTCACTAGGAGGCCGATAAGTGAAACTCACTTGATGGGATCTCAACCTAGAACCCCAAAGACCCTGAAAGAAAACACTATATAATCTGGTAAATAAAGACATGGGTGGGGGAGAACATAACACAGGTACAAGAAAATGGGGACCATCAAGGTTTTCAGTAAATAAACTCTTTTTTTTCTCCCAATCAGCTGCTGCCGCCACCCAGCCAGAAGCCTATCAGCCCTCGCTAATGCCCCAGACCAGTTCAACAGTGGTAAATCTCCAGACCCAAACCAGAGACCGAGAATCCAAATGGGCTCAGAAGAGAGCCAGACGCCAGCAAAGGCGTCAGACTCAGGAAAAGTAGGGGAACCCATCGGGAGCCCAACACTCTTTAAAAAATTAATCTGGGATCCTGCCAGTAAGGAATACCGATGGAACACATCAAGTACCGCCTGCTCATCTGAATGAGATGCCACGGTCAGAACCAAATCATCAGCGTAGGCCAGTATTTTGATGAGAGGGAGGCCAGAAGGCCCTTGTAACCCAAGGATCCCAGGGCAATGAAGGATCGCCCTTATCAAAATATCAATACCAAAGGCATATAAGAGGGGACTCAAAGGACACCCCTGATGCACCCCCCTTTTTACCAAGACAGAATGTCCCAACCAGCCATTAACATTAGGGAGGATCACAGCCTGAAAATAAAGAGCACGAATCCAATCAATAAATTTGGAGGAAAATCCAAATGCAGCTAAAACCGAAAACAAATATGTATGGGAAACTCTATCAAAGGCTTTCCACTGGTCAATAGCCAACACCCAACCCTGAACACGTTTCAGGTCCCAAGGCAAATAGTTCACGTAATAAAATCAAATTATCAGATTGGCACCTACCAGGGATGCCACACATCTGAACAGGACTAAGTACCGAGCTACCTTAACAAGTCTAGCAAGCAAAAATTTTGCCACAAGTTTGCTATCCACATTAAGTAAACTCAACGGTCTCCAATTATTGATATCTGAAGCCTCCTTCTATGAATGAGAACCAAGATTGCCTTTTCTTGGACTTCGAAAAGGAGGCTTTAGACAACATTTCATTAAACAAAGAGTTAAAGCAGGAACCAAATCAGTGCGAAACGAATAGAATCTCCGTAAGGCCACATGGAGCCAGGAGCAGAATCTCATTTTAAACCAACGATAGCCTGTAATACTTCTCTCAGCAATAGGGGCAGAGAGCATCTCCATTCTGCTGGAGATAGGAGGCAAAGATAATGAGTCAAAGAAAACTCATCAGCAGTGACTGGAGATTCAGTCCCAAACATGCCCGAAACAAAATGTTCAACAACCTGGAGAAGGGCCTCCGGGGAACTAACTAGATCTCCCGAGGGGGATACCAGGTTATAAATAACCTGAGAGTCCACCCTATTCTGACATTCTTTAAAAGGGTCGAAGTCCCCTTTAGTGAGTTTAGTCCCAAAGCGGGCTTCGTATCCCAAGGATTTAGCTCTATCGTACTGTAATGCCTTCATCTGATCATGCAAAACAGAAATCTGTGAACTATAATCATAATGATTTTCCTCAGATAGAGAAATCAAATTCTGTAATTGTTGCCATAAGGCCAGGTACTTCTTATATTGACAAGTGTGAGCCTCAGCGGCTTTCTGTTGGAAAACCTTCTTCCAACCAGCCTTAGTGTCCTCCCACCATTCTAAAATATCCTCATAAATGTCAGCAACAGACAATCGTGCTGCCCAGTCATGCTTCCACAATTTTGAATTTTGGGATCATCCAGAATGGAGTCATTAAGTCTCCACTTGTTCTTTTTACACTGAGGAACATCAGACCAGGACAATACAACCTTTAAGGCTACATGGTCCGAGAATTCACTAACCAAAGTCCGACAATCTCGAACAGTAAGCATATGAGAAAGAAAGACAAAATCAATCCTAGTCTGACAAGAACCCTGAAATAAGTAAATCCACCTCTGGGGTGACAAGTCCTATAGGAGTCCTGAGATTAGCTGTCGACAAAACATTCTTCAAAGTCAAAGAATCACTAAACAATTTGGCCGTCTGAAGTCCCCTATCAGACTGATGGAGACCACAATTAAAATCCCCAAGCCAAATGATCAGTCTAGAA
Source organism: Neoceratodus forsteri (assembly GCA_016271365.2). NCBI lineage: Eukaryota > Metazoa > Chordata > Ceratodontiformes > Ceratodontidae > Neoceratodus > Neoceratodus forsteri. The sequence goes on along the minus strand of CM057456.1, from coordinate 42,706,149 downwards.
GTATGTAAAAATGGTTGAATAGATCTAAAAAGAGCAGACCGCAAGGCTTTAGTCTGAGGGGCATATACCACAATTAACCGAAATCGTTCAGTGTGAAAGGAGAGGTCAGGAAGCAGTGCATGACCTGGAAAAATATCCACCAATCGAGATACCTGAAGGGCAGAATTAGAAAACAAAATACCAACGCCATCACACTTATCAACCCCAGAGGACCAAAAAGAAGGCCCCTGAGACCAAGCACGAGAAGCTTGCTGAAGGTCAGTATTAGTTTTTAAACGGGTATCCACTAAACAAATGATGTCACAATGCATCTCTTGTACAGAGAGCAGAACACCACCAAGTTTGTTTTTTCCCTTAATGCTGTTAACATTAAAGGAGACAGTGGACAAAGAATCCATATCAAAGATTAGGGAGATTTACCACGTCGACTCTGTCTCGTCCGTTTAGCAATGGAATCGACTTCTCCACCTCTGTCCGTGTCAGTATTAGACACAAGAGAGGAGGTGTCTGATTCATCATCCCCAGAATCCCTATCAGTAATATCAGGAGCTAGAATCGCAAATTTATTACCAGAAGCCCAGGACCGGAACCCAGGGGCCTTACTCTTACCAGAAACAGTCAGTCCTTTCCTGGTCCTTTCTTTTGGAACAGTAAAAGGGGAGTCCTGTTCCGGGACAGGCAAAGCCACTGGGGGAGAGGGAGGGAGGCATAACCAGAGGAGAAGCAGTGTCAGGGGAAACCAAAGGAAGACCCTCCGGGGCCACCAGAGAAGCAGGCTCAGTTAACATAGAGTCATCCTGAGGGGCCGAAGCAGGAGCCTTCCCAACTGCAGGCTCTATAACAGGATCAGCCATGGCCGAAGAGGGAAGGGGGAGAGCCACAGAACCAGAACAAGAATGACTCTCAGCAGACTTTTGTGCCAGCTGTTGTTGAGCAAAGTTAATGAGGCCCACATGGAGTGCAATCATCCCAGTTATGTGAGGCCCAAGGACAACTACATTATACATGACCAGTGTTTCACAGAGGTTACACTTAAAAGGTTCAAACAAGTACTGGAGGAATGGCCAATTCCAAACAATGGCTGCATTTAAGAGCATCACAAGCAGAGCTAAAATGGGCCCGAGATCCACATTTAAAACAAGACCTAGGCTGCCCTGCATAAAAATCAACCTTTATCTTTTCCAAGGAAAAAAAAATTAGGCAAGTGAGCAGGACCAGAGTCTGAGGAAAACAACTTAACCCGAACTTTCCAACCCCCATCCCAAATGTGTCTACTATCTAAAGTTGGAGTGGGTTTATTCAAAACCTCACATCTCTGTCGGAGCTAAAATAAAATGTCCTCCACATTGACACCTTCGTTTTTAAACATAATAGTAATAGTCTTAACAGTAGGTTTCATTAAAGGGAGAACATGAAAGGGGGCCCAAAGGGGGAAAGCTTTAAATTTAGCATATTGGACCCAAAAACGGTCCAAATGAGAAACATGTTTAAAAGTTACGTCAAAATTAGAATTCCCTAAACTAATCAGGGCAAAAATTTCAGATGAAAAGAAATGCATCGACCCTTTAAGCAATTTTTTAGCAACATACAGCCTGTCAGGGGGAGTATCCAACCCTCCCTTATATAAAAACCTGACTGCATTATGCCTAGGAGCAGGCTCACCTTTATGGGATTGGAACAAATCAGTTAGCTTAAAACCCACTGAGACACTAGATTTGGGAACCCCTCCTGCCCAGCCTCAGGGACCTGACCTAAACAGCCTGGTGTAGCAGGGTCGAGCCACCTGGGTTCTCGGGAGCTGAGAAACCAAGCTTCGAGGAGGGACACCCGAGAAGCAGAGACATGCACCCCAACACCAGAAACAAGAGCCTCAGTAACCACAATATCCCCCAACACTGCAGAATCCCCCCCAACAGTTTTATCAACATACACAGAGTCCATAGTACAAGAAGCAGATAAATTACCCCGAGGCAAGTTGGAGCTCAGAGGGACAGAAGACACAGCATTCACCAAAGTACCAGCATTTTTCAGCATCCGAATATAGGAAGGATCTTGCGAGTCTGGAGACCAAGACCCACCACCTGATTGTTCCCAGCCAGCCTCCCATAATGCATGATCAGGAGACCAAGAAGCTTCCACAGGTAAAATCGCCAGTTTTGAAGTGCTCAACCCTTCAGCTCCAGAAGCAGAAGGAACTCCAGGCAGTTTACTCCATCCAGGTCTCTGGTCTCAGGAAGGAAAAGAAAATGTCTGTCCAGCAAAAGACACCTCTGAAGTCTGTAAAGAAGAGACATGGGCACCAGCAATTGGTTCCGAAGAGACAGTCAGCAGGGGCTTTAGGCACACGGCTACAGAATCCGTTGAACTGCCTGCCCGAGAATCAAGGAAACAGTCTGTAGGAAGTGCAGAAATGACCAAATTCTGTGAAACACACCATTCCTCCGGTCCGTCAGCCAAAGTCGTCCGACTAGAAACAGCAGACACCAATGCAAAGGATCAGTCGACATCTGAAAGACCAGCAAGTTTACGGTCAAGTAAGGCCATTTGCCGCAGCAACTGAGAACGGCAGCGATCAGCCCTCATTTATTGTAGCAAAGGAGGCACGTATACCAGCAGAAATGCTTACAGCCAAAGCATCATCAGAGGTAAGAATACTGAGGCTCGACAACCTCAGCTACATCACAAGCAGCAACAACAGCCTCTAGATCAGACAGTACAGGAGAGGAGGCCAGCTCCCTGTACTAGATGCATCCATCTCCTCCAGCATCCTAGGCAGACTGACCACAGCAACGCTAGTGTGGCCAAGGGCCTCTGCTGGCAGCAATGCAGCAGAGCAGGGGAATTTCCAAACGGCCAAATTTCCCTCATTGACTAAAAAAAGTACCACCAACAGCTTAATCTGGTTCAAGGTCAGTTGGTATTCATCTGTTTCCCCCTTCCCCAGGTCGTGCCTGAAAATAGACAGGATTTGTCTAGTGCACTTATCCGGTCAACAAAAACTAAATAAAAAATAAATAAATAAAGGGGAGGCTCGTGAGCTTCTTGGAGGCAAACAGTATCCAGGACAACCAGCAGCATGGGTTTGCCATGGGCAGATCATGCCAGACAAACCTGGTAGAGTTCTATGACTGTGTGACACAGGAACTGAACAAGGGCCATGCTGTGGACGTCCTGTACTTGGACTTAAGTAAAGCCTTTGATTCAGTGCCACATGGAAGATTGGGGGGGAAGCTGGATTATGTGCGGGCAGGACCAAAAATGGTGACCTGGATTAGGAACTGGCTGAGGGGGAGAGAGCAAAGGGTGGTGGGAAGGGGAACTCTCATCACCGAGAGTGGTGATAAGCGGGGTACCACAGGGTTCTGTTTGGGATTTTCATTGCAGATATCTCGAATGGGATCCGGATCAAAATCAGCCTGTTCACAGACGATACTAAGATGGGAGTTGTGGTAGATGACACAAAAGAGGGGAAGGGATTGCAGGAGGACTTGAATAAGCTGTGGGAGTGAGCAGATAAATGGCAGCTGGGGTTCAATGGCAAAAAGTGCAAGGTTCTGCACTTTGGAGCCAGGAACCATAGGATGGATTATAACTTAAATGGGGGTTGGGTTGCTCCACAGAAGAGAAGGACCTAGGGGTGATCATAACAGGGAGCATGAACAACTCTGTTCAATGCAGAAGGGCGGCGGCAAAAGCCAACAAAATGCTGGGGTGTATAGCTAGAGGGATATCCTCCAGAAGTAGGGAGGTTATCCTGCCCCTGTATAGGTCACTGGTCAGGCCCCACCTGGATTACTGCATGCAGTACTGGTGCCCGTCCCTGAAGGACATCAATTTGTTGGAGGGGGTACAGCGTAGAGCTACAAATATGATCCAGGGATTGGAGGTCAAGCCATATGAGGAAAGGCTGGGGGAGTTGAACATGTACTCTCTGGAACAGAGGAGGGATGGGGAGATATGATTGAGACCTTTAAGTACCTGAAGGGAATAAACAAGACTAATACAGAGAGGATTTTCCACAGGAGAAAGGGGAGGGATACGTGAGGACACCAACTGAGATTGAAGGGGGGGTAGATTCAGGAGAGAGAGGAGGAGACATTTTTTCACAGAAAGAGTATTGGACAAGTGGAACTCCTTGCTAGGTGAGGTAGTGGCCTGCAAGATAGTAGCCAGCTTCAAGAGGGATTTGGATAGAAGAAGGGGTAATAGCATGGGGAAGGGAGGGGCAGCAGCATTATAAGGTGCTAGCTGCACACTCGAGCAACCTCGATAGACCTTGAGGCCTGTTTCTGCTGCCATTTTCATATGTTCATATGTTCGTATTCTGCGACACAGGTGCAAAAACATGCTTTGGGCAGGATGTGAAAATTGACAGCTATACTGTTGTTTAGGATCTGTGAAATAATGGCAGTGTTGAAAATCTGGAGTGAAAATTTAAAAAATTGGTGAAGTTATGAGCATGCATAGAAACTGCGCAATACATGCTCATAACGCAGTCATTTTTGGGAATTTTTTCACCAAATTTGTAATGTGGGATTTTTGAGACCCTACCTCATGAACAGTGGTGCTGTTGTTTCATTAGTCAGTCCCAAAAGGTGATTCGACGCAGTGACCGCAGAATCACTTTTCCAGACAGAGTAATGAAGTGGCAGTGACAGTGTTCATGAGGTGGGGTCCCAAGAATTCCATGTTGAAAATTTGGGGCCAAAAGTCCTAAAAATGGCTGAGATATCAACGTAAGTTGAAACCCCCCACTGACTGACATTATACAGTGCTTACCTTTGACTCTTGAGTTTGACAGTCAGCTTTGAAGAGTGCAGACATGTCCCGGTCCAGAGAAGATGACAGCGCTGACCTCTGGAGGTAAGTATGAGGCAAGAGGGGTGTGGGAAAGTGGGTACTCAGTGGGAGGGTGGAATTGGGGAGGGGGGACTGGGGAGAAGATGAGGAACCATTTTCTTTTTGCTGGTTAAAAAAAATATGTCGGGGGATGGTTTTCTTTATTTACAGGTAAAAAATAAATACTTTTGGGCACACTGGGGTGGGCTGTCAGTGTGCCACATAAGTTGGGGGAGGGATACATGTTGCTGACAGTAATTGAGCACCCCCATCAGCAAAGAAAGCGGCTTGGGGTTAGAAGCATCCGACACCGGAGTAGGCATCCCGTGTCGGAAAGATAAATAAAATTTACAAACATTACTACCTGGGCACACTGAGTGGGCTCCAGTGTGCCACAATGTGGGGAGGAATGCATACCGACTCAAGGATTGGGCACCCTGATGTCAGCAAAAAGATGTTGGGGGAGCAAACCAGTTTGATGCAGGATTCTTCATCGAAAATTTCGATGCAGGATTCTGCATCGAAGAAAAGACTTTGGAGGTTAGTTTTCTTTTTTCACAAGTTTATTTTTTTAATAGCACATTTTGGCATACTGGGGTGGGCTCCCAGTGTGCCACATTAATGCAGGGAGGGTACATGCTGACATGGGGATTGGGCACCCTGATGTTGGCTTTAACAGAAATCTGCACCATGGCTAATGTTGAGGTGTGGGGATCACAGAGAACCAAACACTAGGAGAGAAAGCTGCACTGCAGCTAATGTTTAAACTTTTGAGGTGGGGGTCAGAGGGAGCAAATATGGGCCTAACTGTGGCCATGTGCATTAGTGTGCACTCTAATGTGCATGACCGGAGTTCAGGCTACAGAAAGAAATTAAGTGCTCCACTGGAGTGGTTAATTTCTAAGTCCAGGACACACCACGTCAGCAAAGCTGAACGGCTGTCATGATCAGAGTGCCTGGTCATTGGTGTACACTGCCAAGCCCATTGCAGTTTCAGCTGTAATTGGCTTGGCAGTGACACACCTCTCATTTCCCATTATTGTCCCAAGATGTTTGTTGCCCAAGCACATCAATGGGGGCTGGGAGCAATGAAAATGTATTTACCGGGGAGTTTTTAGTACAAAATGATCTTGAATAACATGCAAAGATGGTAAAAAAGATTGAAGTATTGGTCAGCAGATTCTGAACTGCCCATACCATATGTGCCCAGTGGTTGTTGGTATGGAAAACATTTTAGCAAGCATTTAAATCCATTCTTTGTTTTTAACAGTCTGAAAGTCTGTCAAAGAGTTGCACAGTACTGGAAAAAAAGCAGTGTAAACAAATACCATTTGCATCTGTTTCAAACTCATAATCTGGTTCCTCACTTTATCCTAAAGAGGGCTAACATAATTGACTGCTTGACTTTGTATTTAAGGGGTGTGAAATGTCTGGCCAAGAACAAGGAAAGGGGGTATTTCTGAAAAGTCCAGATGAGCATGTGTACCACTTTTTATAGCGTACCACCACCGGGTGACAGTCAATCAGAAGGGAGCATTTCTGAGACCCTTTTTAATTTTATTTATGAAAGTTTTATTTTTATGGTCTACTTTATATAGAGTAAAAGTATGATCTACTTTTTATTGAGTATGTAACCCCTAGGTGGTGCTATCCCAAGGGCTACTACCCCTGCCTGCTTAACTACTAACAGGTTGAGGGGCCTAGGTCCAATGGCGGGTGCCTCCACCCAGAGGTCAAGTTTGCAGTAGTTAAACTAACTTGGTCACAGCCCTCTGGGACACTGTAACCCCCCTTTCTTCCCACTAGTGGCCCACGCAATGCATTAGGAATATCTTCACAATGTACACTTATCCCCAGGACTGGCTCTGACGACTGGACTCTGGGGACCCCTGTAAAACAAGATGATACAGTGCAAAAACCATAGCACAATACTTGAACATAAACAAATACCTCAGCCAGTGTAACTTTGCTGAAACCAACAGATCTGATTTATTTAAGGAGCTGTAACAAGGAAGGGGGAAATCAGGTTAATTAGGTTAAACACATTAATAATCACAGTACTGTGCGCATATTCAGAGTCCCAAATTGTCACTTTCACTGGGTACCCAGGATTGGGGGCTAGCCAGGATTGGTGCAGCTGGTTGTGGCCCTGTGATGGAAAAAACACTTGCACAATACCCAATTGTAATCCGGAGCCAGGCAGCTCAGTTCAAAAAGAAATGAAAAAGCAACAATTAGATGACACACTTGCAATTCAGTACACAGATGGCAGGGAGCTACCCTGCTTTGTACTCACAAACTCAGTGCTGGGAACTGGATGGAAGGCAGATTGTCCTGGATTGCCAGGAGGAACAGACCCTGTGGACAAGGTCCTTGTGACCGGACCCCACTGCAGTTTAGAGCAAATAGATGTAGTCTGGATTAAGCTGGGGTTTACTTCCAGCTTCATGCACTCAATTCTCTGTACTGGGGATTTGAAACGCGATTCCCCACAAGCACTGCACACATCTATATGTAAAAGGAAAGTACTATACCAGGCAGGCTCCTTTTCAATCCCGACCGAAATTACTGCACGATACCCGGGAGAACACACAGCAAATTCTGTTCCTGACAGACCGAGCGCGATTCAGTAATTTCTCCAGTCTTCTACAGGGTGAGCCTGGTTTCTACTCTTCAGATCTCCTTTCTTCTCCTACAGGTCAGATTCAGTCCGAGTGGGTGCTTGCACAGGCTGCAGGCCAAAAACTCAGGGCCTTACACGGGCTTCCCACGCTAAAACTTTACACCGAAGAAGCACAAGGCTCCCTGTCTCTTCACTGCCAAAACTGATCTGATCTTTCCAGTAGACAGAGCCGGGCATTTCCTTTGAGTTCCTCCCAGTTCAGTTGGCTGGTTTGGCTGTCACTCACAGTAAACTCCCCCAGTTGGTGGAAAAAAGGCGCCGAGGTCAAAACTACATTTCCCAGAGTCACTGCCCTTACAATCCCCTTACAGCAGGCTCCAGAGGAGAGTCCAAGTTCTGATTCGCCCAGAGCATTCTCCATTTTAAAGGATCCCCACCATGATTGGTCCAATTCAGCAGTTCAGAACCAACATGAGGGAGCTACTATGCACTGTCCTTGCTAAAAGAAAGCAGGTTAAATCAAACTGCATTTTCATTATTACTCTAACAGGTTACAAGCAAATAATTACATCTTTGAAGAGTGCTCCTTCTGCCCACTTAGCGATATCAGAAATGGAGTGATTTGGCAGTAGCTCGAGCGAGACTCAATCAGTAAAACACACAGTCCCCCCATATAAACTAATTATGTCTGGAAGCAGACAGCTCTTAAAGAGACAGTACCAGAGGCTCTAAAAGCATTCACAGATAAATGGCTTAAACGCCAAACACCATTCAGGCTTGGAGCATTCAAGCAAGCTCCTGGAAGACTTTTTGGGAACCTCCATTTGCATGGGGGTTACACCCTTCCTGGCCTGGGAAAGCTTGGCATCCGCATCAAGCAAGCACCCCCATAAGTTTCAATACACCCATATATATTTACATCAGTATCACATTAGGCTTATACATGTAATCATCAGTCAATATATCACTTTACAAGGAACACATTTCTGAAACTTTGCAGTACATCACTCTTTACATAGTATTACACACACATTGTACCATAACTCAGGTTATTACCGCTTGTACAGGAAACCTGAAGAGAGGGGGTCCTTCCCTATCAGCTACCTTGGGGCTGGATGGGGCAGGGGCACCATACCTAGAGGGCAACACAATTAACTTGGAGTTAGCACTGATGTTCAGTTTGGGCAATGAGCTTGGAGACACATGCACTCCTTTATGGACAACATTGAGAGGCAAGTCCACAGGCCTCCCAGAGGAATCATAACTGAGGTGTACCACAGACTTTACAGCTCGACCAGTCTTTCTTGGGGGAACTGTTACAGTCTCTGTACTCTGAGCCTCATTTTCAGCATTGTCCTCACTTGTCAGGGGAGTCTCTAATGGGGTAGAGAGGCTAGAACTTGGGGCACTTTCAGCTCCAAGAGTTACAATCTCTGAGTCCACAACACTTGGCTCACATGGAGAGCTTTCTGACACTGACAGTGAATTATCAGGGCACTCAACACACTCTTCTTCTTCTGGTATGTCACCAGTCTGTTCCAGTCCATCATTTTCCTCCTCTGAAAGCTCAAACAGTTCAACCATACACAATGATTCCATATCATCTGACTTAATGCTTTGCACTTCACTTTCTGGGAGCATTGGCTCCAGGGACAAAGCTGGGGGCTTAGACAGTCCAGAAGGCCCAGCTTCATCTCCAGAACTGACTAGGGGATTGCCCCGAAACAATTGGCTCAGTTTGTAAGAAGGGTAGTATTCAAAGCCACACTCACTTTCCTCTGATGTGGACTGACAGTCATGTTCAACTGGCACTTGTGGAGGGGAACACTTTAACTCATCTTCTGTAGGTGCAGACTTTCTTGATTTTTTCTTAGCGGCACTCTAGTCACTGGTCCAGAGGGGGCATTTTCTGGGGGCTCAGACTCAATCAAGATTTGTCCAATGGGCAGTAAATGATGTCTATGCATTTTTTTAACATCTTTTGAATTATTCTCAGGCCTTACTTTGTACACTGGCAGATCATCTAGTTTTCCCACTACAATGTGAGGGAGATGGTGCCATCTGTCAGCAATCTTGTGTTTGCCATGCAGTCCCAGATTTCTTAGCAATACCCAGTCTCCCTCCTGGAGTTCCTGTGCTTTCACCTCTTTATCATACCTTTCTTTGTTGGCCAGATTTCTTTTGGCAGCCATGGTTTGAGCCAGTTGGTATGCATGCTTTAGCTGGGCCTTTAACTTTTGCACATACTGTAAATAGTTGTCAGCTCGAACACCATCAGGAGAGACCCCAAAGCACACATCTACCGGCAGTCGAGCTTCTCTTCCAAACATCAGGCGGTAGAGGGAGAACCCAGTGGCATCACTTTTGGTGCAGTTGTAGGCATGTACCAGGGTGCTAATTTGTTGGCTCCATCTAGGCTTGTCCTTTGGGTGGAGGGTGCCTAGCATATCTAGCAAGGTGCGGTTGAAACGTTCAGGCTGTGAGTCCCCCTGGGGGCGGTAAGGGTGGTTCTGGACTTTCACATTCCCCACAGAGAAAGCATCTCTTTGATCAAATGACTCTCAAAGTCTCTCCCGTGACCAGAATGGATTCTTTGTGGAGCCCCATAGTGAACAAAAAAGTTTTCTACAAGTACTTTTGCCACAGTGGATGCCTTCTGGTCCTTGGTGGGGAAAGCTTGGGCATATCTTGTAAAATGGTCAGTGACCACCAGCACATTATTAATATTTCTTCGATCTGACTCCAAACTCAGAAAATCAATACAGACCAGCTCCATGGGTGCACTGGTGGTGATGTTAACAAGGGGGCAGCCTCTGGGCAAAGCTTCTCTGTAAGCAGCGACTACAAGTTTGAATGTGTTGCTCCACATCAGCCCCATCTTAGGCCAATAGAATCTGGATCTCACCAAGTTAAGTGTTCTGTCTACCAAGGTGCCCATGTGGTTGTGTAAGGACCTCAGCACTGAGTCTCGAAAAGCATTGGGCAGCACTAGTTGTTGTTTGTCTACTTGTCCCCCTCTGTCTACTGCTTCTCTGTATAACAGTCTATTGATCAGTTTCAGCTTAGTTTCTTTGTATAACAATGCAGTTCTCAAATCAGTGGAGCGTAATTTGGACACATCTTTCCCTGCATAGAGGGCTTCTAAAGCTGATTTAATCATGGGATCTCAGGATTAAGCCCGCCGAAAACTGTCATCGTCCAGCTGAGGCACTGCACCAATGTCTATTGAAGAAAAGTGGCAATAAGCAGCAGGTATGCAATTCTCAGAAGGTCCCAAACAATCCACCATACAGTCCACTGAGTCCGTGGACACTTGTTCCTCTCGTCAAACTTCTGGCAGAGTGCTCCAATATCAGGTTCTGACAGTCTGACCCAATCATTCTGGGGAACAGGCCTCCGGGAGAGAGCATCAGCATCTATGTGGTTCAGATCTGCTCTGTATTCAACAGCATAGTCATATGTAGATAATGCAGAAAGCCACCTATGGCCAGTGGCATCCAATTTAGCTGAAGTCTGCACATAGGTCAAAGGATTATTGTCAGTTTTTACCAGTATCTTAGCCCCATACAAGTACTCGTGGAATTGGTCAACAATGGCCCACTTCAAAGCTAGGAACTCTAACTTATGTACAGGATAGTTCTTTTCGGATGAGGTCAGGCTTCTATTGGCAAACACCACTAGTCTCAAGCCATTCTCATGCTCTTGGTACAACACAGCCTCCAACCCTTGCAAGCTAGCATCAGTGTGCAGGATATAAGGTTTTGTTGGATCGGCATAGGCCAACACAACACTGGAGCATGGGTAAGTTGATATATGATCTCATGAAAAGCAGTCTCACAATCAGGAGTCCAGTGGGCCCCAAATACTTCACTTGGATGAAAATATACTCTTTCAGTCCCGATTGACGCTGACGTTTTGTATCTTTTGTGGGTTGGGGGATACCCTTGAGTAAGGTTAAGTAAAGGGCGGATCACTCTTGAATAGTCCTTGATGAAATGCCATAACCACAGAATCCCAGAATCTTTGCAGTTCTTTAGATTTTGGGTTGTGGCCAGGTGGCCAAGGCCTCAACTTTACTTGGGTCGGTCTCTATCCCCTCGGTGGATACTATGTGTCCCACATACTTTACTGATGTTTGAAAGAATTGACACTTATCAATGGACAGTTTAAGGCCAAAGTCTTCCAGTCGGTCCAACACCTTGAATAATCTGCTCTCATGTTCCTCCAGTGAGCTGCCAAGCACAATAACATCATCTACGTATATCAGGCACTCTAGTAAGTTCATGTCCCCCACTGCACGCTCCATCAATCATTGAAAAGTGGCTGGGGTGCCTGAAATCCCTTGAGGCATCCTCATGAATTCATAGAAGCCAAGCAGACAGATAAAGGCTGTCTTCTCACAGTCCTCTGGGGCCATCGAGATCTGGTAGTACCCACTGCGGAGATCCAGCACAGAGAACCACTTGCTCCCGTTTAGGCAGTCCAATGCATCCTGAATGCAGGGCATAGTGTACTGATCAGGGATAGTCCGCAGTTTAAAGTGCAATAATCCACGCACATCCTTACTGTCCCATTCTTTTTTCTCACTACCACAATGGGGGAAGCATAGGGCTTCTGGATTCTTGTATTACACCAGCAGCTAGCATCTCTTGCAGATGCCGTCTCACATCGCTCTATGTTAGCAGGTGCCAGGCGCCGAGACCTATCATGAAATGGCTTTTCATCATGCAACCGGATATGGTGCTCAGCTCCTTTCACGCATCCTACGTCCCATTCCTTTAAAGAAAACACCTGGTCTCTCTGGGCAAGCTTCTCACTGATCCTCACTTTCCATTCAGCTGGCAATGGGGAGTCACCAAAATCAAACAAGTCAGGCATTACTCCGTCATTCTTCCCCAAACTCTTGCTACTGGGTAGCACTGCAGTGTCTACACAATGCACATTAGCCAGGGTGCAACCTCTATTTACTTGAATCTCTCTGTCAGACACATTATGAACTTGAACCATTACCCTTCTGGCATATGCATGAGCTCTAGCAGGCAAAATACTAGGCTTGACCAGCAGTCCCTCCGGCAATTTTCTGTCGCCTGGTGCATCCAACATTAATATTTTATTCTTGACATCCTTTCTGATACGGACCTCTTCCTGTAAGGTACACTGGGCATTCGGCACCAGGATCAGAGACTCAGGATCCTTCTTCCAGACAATTCCAACCAGTTCCTCTGGTTCTACTTTTTTAACATCTCTCTGTGCCTCATAGGCCTTCTTAATCAAAGCCAGAATTCTTAAAGCTCTACCAGCCCTTGACCCCTGTTTTTCATAACACAACTGTGCCAGCCATCCAAACATATGTGCATTAGTCCCAATTAGTAGAGGAACCCCATCATACAGTCCGGTAGGGGGACACCAAGGCCAGGGTCTCTACTTGCTCGGCCACTCCAGCCACATAGGTGGGAAAAGACAGCCAAATTGGATATATCCAGAATAGGGTAGGCTCTTCTCACTTAACCCCCAGACATGCAGCCCTCCAATGGTTGTAAGGGTACATCAGACAAATGCTTCTGATACCAGTCTTGAACATAATTGTCACTTGGGAGCCACTGTCTAATACAGCTCTGTAGACACTCATTCACCTTTACAGTGGTCTCCATGGAGGGACCCACTATTCTGGACCAGTCTGGAGAGGCGAGAAGGGCCTGGGCAACTGACCTGCCACAAAGGGACTTGAGGTAGCATTTTTGGGGCCCTCACTGGAATCATTTCATGCACCTCTTAACCACTGATTTGTTCTCCGAAGCTCTCCTTGTAGCCTATATGCAACTTTGTCTGTGTCTTTTGGGGACCGGCATTCTCTCTTTATGTGCCCATCCTTCCCACAATTATAGCAAAACATACTTTCTGGAGGTTTGAGCTGGCCAAGGTGTCACACTGGGAGCCAGGGCGGGGGTACTTCTCTGCGTCGTGATAAGCATTTGGAGACATCTCATCAATTTCCCCACTTCCATGGTCAAGACATCGAGTTTTGAGCTGCTGTCAGCAGGAGCTGCATGGGTGGGTACCCTCACCCTCATAGCAGATGCAGTCGGATGAGGGTCGGGGCCCGTACTTGCAGGAGCGACCCTCATAAAGAGACTGCTTTTTATTTCCCAGAACTCTCTCCACAGCTCGCCCCATTGTGGCATATCTTTTTCCTTCTCAGAGCACTTATTAACTGCCAACCTCTGCCCCTGAACTTCACTTGATGGGTCACACTCAGTCACTCAGGTCGTAGCCACAGCTATTGGTTCAAGTCCCTCCCAAGGTCACCTTTTCTCAACTCCTTGAATTTCTCTCATTAGCTTATCATAGGAGGGTGGGGATTCCAGTCTATTTGCCAGGAGTAACTGAAGCAACAGCAGTTCTGAGAAGGGGGCAGACTTAAGGATCCTGTCTAGCTTGATTCAGTCCAGTTCAATTGCTGGCAAACTACCCTTTCTGAGGCATTCTTGCAACAATTTTTTCAGCCGAGATACATACACAGACAACAACTCCCCTTGGTACTGTTGTGCATTTCTTACTCTCCACCACAGGTCCTCATCAGAATCTGGGCTCCCATACACATTCTCCAAGGCCTCCAGATAGTCCTGTGCAGTCGCTTCAGGGTTACTGGCCTGTTTAGCATGGACGGTAGCCAGGGCAGGACCTCGGAGGCTCTCACTAACCCTCTTTCGTTTTTGGCTTCTGAGCATTGCCATTCTAGCACTTGAGGGGCAACATAGTCTATCCAGGTCTCCAAGTCATCCTCCCCTTGACGGGTGGGGAGGGTGCCAGAGAAGATCTTCAACCTTTGGTAAGAGTCATGACTAATGGCAGGTGCAGAAATAGAAGCCTGCATTGGTTCAGCCGGCATTACGGGTACTGGAGCAGGAGAGGGTGTTGGGGGAGGAACACCCTCAGGTGGCAAGAATAGTTTCTTCAAGTCCTCCACAGTTGTCCCTACCCCCAGCAACCATTTAGCAAATTTCTCCTCAAAAGTTTCAGATAGTGGGGGGCTCATCCCCCCCAGGCCTTTACTGTCCTTAGTTATCACTTTTCAGGCAGTGAGGGCTCCCTCTGGGGTAATAGTCTGTGGCACTTTGGAGCTATCTATGGGATCCTTAAACTCAACTAGGGCCAGGAAAGTGTGGGTGAGCAGATTAGCATGTCGACCCACCACCACAGGGTTTTGTAAACCTTCCACCTTGGAAAGTACTCCCTGTACAGTGTCCGTATTGATACCCAGGGGGATGTCCAGAATAAGCATAGCATTTGGGGGATTGATCTCCTCCCCAGTACACCACTCCACCAACCGGTGCACAGCCACTTCTGTCGGGGTACCCATTTTTATTTTTTTTACCGTGGTTCGCAAATATGGCCACTAGAGGACACACAATCCCAGTGGTGAGCCTCCGAGATATAACCCCTAGGTGGTGCTATCCTAAGGGCTACTACCCCTGCCTGCTTAACTACTAACAGGTTGAGGGGCCTAGGTCCAATGGTGGGTGCCTCCACCCAGAGGTCAGGATTTGCAGTAGTTAAACTAACTTGGTCACAGCCCTCTGGGACACTGTAACCCCCCTTTCTTCCCACTAGTGGCCCACACAATGCATTAGGAATATCTTTACAATGTACACTTACCCCCAGGACTGGTTCTGTCGACTGGACTCTGGGGACCCCCTGTAAAACAAGATGACACAGTGCAAAAACCACAGTACAATACTTGAACATAAATGAATACCTCAGCCAGTGTAACTTTGCTGAAACCAACAGATCTGATTTATTTAAGGAGCTGTAACAAAGAAGTGGGAAATCAGGTTAATTAGGTTAAACACATTAATAATCACAGTACTGTGCGCATATTCAGAGTCCCAAATTGTCACTTTCACTGGGTACCCAGTTTTGGGGGGGGGGGCTAGCCAGAATTGGTGCAGCTGGTTGGGGCTGTGTGATGGAAAAAACACTTGCACAATACACAATTGTAATCCGAAGCCAGGCGGCTCAGTTCGTAAAAAAATGAAAAAGCAACAATTAGATGACACACTTGCAATTCGGTACACAGATGGCAGGGAGCTACCCTGCTTTGTACTCATAAACTCAATGCTGGGAACTGGATGGAAGGCAGATTGTCCTGGATTGCCAGGAGGAACAGACCCTGTGGACAAGGTCCTTGTGACCGGACCCCACTGCAGTTTAGAGCAAATAGATGTAGTCTGGATTAAGCTGGGGTTTACTTCCAGTTTCATGCACTCAGTTCACTGTACTGGGGATCTGAAACACGATTCCCACAAGCACTGCGCACATCTATATGTAAAAGGAAAGTACTATACCAGGCAGGCTCCTTCTCAATCCCGACCGTAATTACTGCACGATACCCGGGAGAACACACAGCAAATTCTGTTCCTGACAGACCGAGCGCGATTCAGCAATTTCTCCAGTCTTCTACAGGGTGAGCCTGGTTTCTACTCTTCAGATCTCCTTTCTTCTCCCAGGCCTACAGGTCAGATTCAGTCCGAACGGTTGATTGCACAGGCTGCAGACCGAAAACTCAGGGCCTTACACATGCTTCCCACGCTAAAACTTTACACTGAAGAAGCACAGGGCTCCCTGACTCTTCACTGCCAAAACTGATCTGATCTTTCCAGTAGACAGAGCCGGGCATTTCCTTTGAGTTCCTCCCAGTTCAGTTGGCTGGTTTGGCTGTCACTCACAGTAAACTCCCCCTGTTGGTGGAAAAAAGGCGCCGAAGTCAAAACTACATTTCCCAGAGTCACTGCCCTTACAATCCCCTTACAGCAGGCTCCAGAGGAGAGTCCAAGTTCTGATTCGCCCAGAGCAGGCTCCATTTTAAAGGATCCCCACCATGATTGGTCCAGTTCAGCAGTTCAGAACCAACATGAGGGAGTTACTCTGCACTGTCCTTGCTAAAAGAAAGCAGGTTAAATCAAACTGCATTTTCATTATTACTCTAACAGGTTACAAGCAAACAATTAAATCTTTAAAGAGTGCTCCTTCTGCCCAATTAGCGATGGCAGAAATGGAGCGATTTGGCAGTAGCTCAAGCAGGACTCAAGCAGGAAAACACACAGTCCCCCCATACAAACTAATTATGTCTGGAAGCAGACAGCTCTTAAAGAGACAGTACCAGAGGCTCTAAAAGCACTCACAGATAAATGGCTTAAATGCAAAACACCATTCAGGCTTGGAGCATTCAAGCAAGTTACTGGAAGACTTTTTGGGAACCCCATTTGCAGGGAGGTTACAAGTAAAAGTGTGATCTACTCTAGTGACTACAGGTGATGGCTAAGTGAAGGGAAAATCTGAGACTAGCCATAGTAGCCCGCATTTAGGGGCCACATTACAAGAACTGTGTCTAGCCCAGTAGTTTGGTGGAGGGGTTCTGTCTGGCCTGGGGCCATAGATAATTGATAACTGGAGGTAGGGCAGAGTCAGACTTCTGATAGGTTGGTTGTGGCATGATGACTTGGCAGCCAGGGGACCAATCAGGGACTCAGTAGTCCAACAGGAAGCACTGCCATAAGGGAGCCGCACAGGAAGAATAAAAGGCAACCACCCTGTCCCCACAAAAGTGTCCGTGTCCCAGTGAGTGAGTGGAATAGTGAAGGAGTGGAACAGGTGTAAGCCTAGCATCTTAGGCATCGTCAGGCATCTGTAGGAGGAAGCAGGGAAGTGGGGTCACTGCTGGTCAATTAAGGTAATGTCCTGATCACTCGTGTTGTTGCACCCACTGCTGGGAAGGGCAGCAGTTAAATGGTTAGCCTAATCTACGAATAGGAGCATCACCCTTTCTAGGGTTAACAGTATAAAGGATATTACACCAGGTACAGGAGAACACAAGTAGCAACACAAAATAAGCATTTGTCAATGCCGAATGTTGTCTTGCTGACATTGGCATTGGTAGTACATGAGTTAGATAGATGCATAAAAGGAATGGCAGTGAATTACAGAAGTGATGCCAACCCCACACCACCCTGAAAAGATTGAAATGCACTGAGGTGTGCCTTTGGGTATCCGCCATAACGATCATGCAATTTCACCTCACCCTACCCTGCAGAGTCCGACAAGTATTGCGTTCTGCCTTAGGGTCCTCGGACCTTACGCTCACCCCATTTCATATGGAGATGCATTGAGATGGGTGCAGTATAGGAGAATGGGGTGAACTTTGAGGCCAAAGAGTGCAAGGCACAGTTTGATGCCTGTCAATGGCTGTGGGGTGGGGGGGTAAAATGGAGTGAGCATTAGAACCGACAATCTAAAGTCACACCTCTATAAGAACAATACAGTTGTTATTTTTCACATGCTGCATGAAATGTGGTTTTGCACATGTGCCGCACAGTGACCGCGAAATCACCTTTTGGGACCGAATAACAAAATGACAGCAACTGAGTTCATGAGGTGGGGTCCCAAGAACCCCATGTTGAAAATTTGGTGAAGAAATTCCTTAAAATGGCTGAGATATCCACCAAAGTTGAAAAAAACCTATTTATGCCATTATACAGCTCACCGGCACTTCTTCAGTTTGCAGTCGGCTTTGAAGAGTGCAGACATGTTCCCAGTCCACCGAAGATCATTGCACCAGCCTCTGGAGATAAGTATGGGTGGGTAGTGGGGAGAGGGGTGCAATGAGGGTGGTGCGGGTTGGGGCATGAGAGACCGCAGGGACCGCTTTCTGTTTTTACAGAGGAAAAACCGGCAACATGGGATGCTTTAGTGGCCTCCCAGCGCCGACATACCTGGGTGTTTCTTTGGGGGGACTGGAGCTGACAGGGATTGGGCACCCCCGTCGGCCACACTGTGTGTTTTTTGGGGGGGGCAGTATGAGCTGAGGGGTATTGGGCACTCCCTCGACTCACAACAAATTTTTTTTTGGAGGGGACATTATGCTGACTGTGATTGGCCTACCCAGTTGGCAAATGAACTGGCGTGGGCAAATGCCAACAGGGAGATTGGGCACCCCTGACGTGGCTGTTATGGGGACTGTGAGAGACGGATGACTCCGCCATGTTTATTGAAATGTTACACCATGGAAGGCATGCCCTGCAATGAGGGGGCACTCCCTCATTGCAGAGGTTAAATCCTTTCAAAATGGTGGCACACTTTTGCACTGCTGTCATAGACAGCATGCAATCTAATTCATGCCACAGAACCCATCCCAACAAAGCAGTGGTGCCACTGACCACTACAGGACCACACCTCCAAAATCTGCTATTCCAAGTTACGGCAATATGTTTCTTGTGCATGCGCAAGACAACAAAAAATGGGGAAGATAGGAAGGGTGGTAGGTAAAAGATATGTGTAAAACTGGGAATAGGTGCAATACCGTATCTAGAGTAACAGTATAAGAGGAGTTACACCAGGTACAACACATGTAGCAACACACAAAAAATTGGGAAGGCAGGAAGGATGGACGGCAAAAGATAGGTCTAAAATAGGGAATAGGAGCAGCACCAATGTACAGTAACAGTATAAGGGGATTTATACCAGATATCAGAGAAGACACATCACAATGAACAAAAAAAGGGAAGACCAGGAACACTGTATCAGGAGTAAGGGTACATAAGTATTTACAGGTAACACAGGGAGTATAGGTAAGTAAAATTAATGAGGGGAGGTGGCGGGATAAATGGACCGCCTGAGGCTTAATGAGGCCCAATGCCTCAGGCGGAGGGCCTTATAGCCCCTGGAAGGTCCATTATATCCCATAACGACCACCCTGGAGGGTATTACTACACTTAGAATATGGGCTGGATATGAAATTTTAAGTATAAATTTGAAGATTAAGAAAAAAACCCAGAATAAAATAGATAAAATTTAGTGAAAAATGTTTATTTTAAAGTAGTCTCTGAAGTGTCAGAATTGCTAAGAATTGCCAGTAGAGAGTGCCAGCGTTTTATTGTGGTGGTGATCATGCAGAGAATGTTCTTTCCCCAGAATAAGCGTACTTTTTTAGAATAATTTGTGGGCCAGTGGTGTGAAATGTTGCCCGCTCTCGGCATTTGGTGTACTGTGCATTCCAGGTTGTGTGTGGATTGGTAGCAAGTGGAATGAAACACTGTGCAGGTGGTCAGCAGCAACTGAAATTTAGCAGCAGGAGTCAGAGTTGACGCAAGCTGGGGGAAAAAATATGAAAGGTAAGATGGCTGGAGCAGTGGGGAGCAGTGTTCGTTATGTTGTGTGTGACAGTTTCAAGTTGAGTCACAGCTGGTTCTGGTGGCTCATAGTAGTGTTGCCCGAGTAAGAAAAGGAAAGATTTCTTTTGGAAATGGTTGCAACCAGGTGGTGATGGCTTAAGCGAGTGGGTGTAATGGAAGTAAGTAGTGGCTAGTTTACCACTTGCTTTGAGATGGGGAAAAAATGGTGGTAGTGAGCTTTGGATATCGGGGTAGCCCCAAGATACAGCAAGTAATGGGGCATTAGAAAATGGCACTCATTATTTTGCGGGCGTTGTTGAAAAATAATAGCCCGGGTGCATGCTTTTTTCAGCCAATCAGGTTACGAGTTTGACCATAGCCGTATTCTAAACATTGTTAATGCTAGTAGTGATGCAGTGCAGTGCAATGCAGTGGCTGTGGGGCAGTAGATGTCACAGAGACCTTCTGGAGACTGCCCTGCTTCCCCATCTGCATGCACATCTCTGGGTTGAGGGAGGAAGTCACTAGACTCCAGGCTGAGTTGGCTAGGATTTAGGGACCTCTTCACCCGAAGGGGCACCAAATCTGACACTGTTACCTCAGAGGATGCCTGGGATGAAGAATGGCAAGATTATGATGGGCTCTGGAAGGGTGGGGTTGGTGGGTTAGAGTCACAGTCCTCAACCAGTACCATTATGCAGTTCTTATGCTGCTCTGGAGAGGCAGGACTACCAGGAGGAGGCACCCAAGGTAGTGGCCAGGGAGGATGGGGTGGCTCTGTGTAGCGGAGACCCCAAGGAGGGAGGAAGAAAACCCCAGCGGAGGAAGAAGCAACTTCTGGTGGGGGACTTGACTGTGAGGGGGATAGATTTAGGAATAGGAAAGGGGGGGAGGTTAGGTACCTATGTTGTGCCACAGTCCAGAGGGATGGGGAGCAAATCCAGAGGATCGCTAGGGCAGCAGAACAGGAGGGAGAGCTGGATGTCATTGTCTACCCGGGGACTAATGACCTGGCTAGGGATGGGATAGTGCAGGTGAAATTTAAGGAGCTGGGGAAAGATCTTACACAGGTAGCACACTCAATGGATTTCACTGAGGTGCTGCCTGCCTGTGACAGCGGGGAGGAGAGGGATCTCCAGAACAAGATCTTCAACTCCTTGTTGAAGGAATGGTGCAGAGAGGAGTAGTGCAGCTACATTCAGGACTGGGGATCCATCTGGAGAGAGAAGGACATTTACAGGGGTGATGGCCTGCGTCCATCCAGGAGGGGAACCATAGTCCTCTGTGGATGGTTTAGATGTTACTTTGATGAACATTTAAACTAGCTAAGGGGGGTGGCAGAAGAAATTGGGGAGGCAGTAGCTTCCCCACCACAACCACCACCACAGGCTGAAGTAGAAAGTATGGAGAACCTGAGGGGAATGGAATCCCCCAGGGTGGAAATTAATAAAGGAATCAGGATGGTAGAAATGAAGGGGCATGGGAACAGAAGCATTGAAAGGGGGAGAAAGGGCAAAAAGGAAAGAAGGGAGTAACAAGCAGAGTGATAGTAAAATCTGGAAGGAATTGTGTGCAAATGCTAGTACTCTAGGAAATAAGATTCTGGACCTGCAGGCAATAATGGCAGAGGCTGACCTTGATATTGTGGACATTACCAAGTCATGGTGCAAAGAAAACCATGACTGGGACATGTCCATACCAAGCTACACTCTGTTCAGGAGGGACAAGGTGTGAAGAAAAGGAGGGGTTATGGTGATTTATGTGAGGAAAGGCATAAAATCAATAGAGATATAGGGAATATGGGGAGAGCAGAGGTACTCTGAGTCACCCTAGAGATGGGGAATGGAGCCTCTGTTCTAACTGGTATTATTGACAAACCTTCAACACAGGGAGAGGAGTTAGATAAGGTAATGCTGGAAAGTACTATTGGCAAAATGGCAGAAAAGGGGGAGGTGCTGCTTGTGGGGGACTTCAGTCTGTCAGATGTAGATTGGAACCTTCCAGTTGCAGCCTCATCTAGAAGCAGGGACATCCTGGACTCCCTGCAGGGGGCGTTCCTCAAGCAACTAGTCATTGAACCCCACTTCTGATGGGGCAATACCAGCCCTAGTAATCACTAACAGGGACAGTGTTGCAGACATCAAAGTGTAGGCATATGAGTACTGTAAGGGGCCCTATGCTATTTGGGGTATTGCTGAGTTTACGTTACTCCAATAGCATGTTTACAGAGGCTCTAGTCCAAGGGTTACTTGATATTTTGCACCTGCCAGTTAGTCCAGTGCATAACAGGTAATGTGTAGAGAGGCCCAGGCAGGGTTTTCCTATTCTCAAGGGCATACCATCCTGTGTCAGTTTTTTTGTTTAGCCATTCAGGTCAAATGTACTGATTAAACAGCCAAATAGTATCATTCAAAATTAGGTAGCCCCATGCCCCCTGCTGTCTAGGCAGGGTTTATGTATGCAGTCCCCTGTGTATTTAATGTCCTGCCACAAACATTTAAGAGTGAGTTCCTTAAGTCATTTCCAAAAGGAAAAGAAGATATTTATAGGTAGTGCCTGGAAAAGAATAATAGCCGAGGTAGTATATTTATTTTTGAGCTAGCCACTCTTCCCCAAAAGGGACAATGGAAGTAGGGCCCACATTTTAGGTCATCTGTGATCTCCTGTAGAAGATGGAGGTGATTTATTTGGTAAAGCTTAGAAAGCTGTGGAGTAACACGCACCCCTAAATATCAAGTAGTGGTGTGAGATGCCCATCTAAAGGGGAATGAGTTGTCACTCTGGGCAGGATGGTGTCCTGAGACCAATAATGCCTCTGGCTTACCGTAATTAATTTTGTAGCCAGATATCATACCTAAGGCTTCGAGCTTCTAAAAGAGGGCAGGGGTTGAGATCACTGGATCTCAGAAATAATATGGAGTCCTCTGCCTAGAGGTCCATTTTTTGTTCTGCCCACCCTATCCATATACCACAGATATCTGGATTGCACCTCATCACCATGGCCAGCAGTTCAATGCAAAGGGTGAATAGTAGTGGGGACAGGGGGCAACCCTATCTTGTGCCATGCTGCAAAGGGAACTTAAATTAAATAACACCCATTGATACTGACTGCCACCTCTGGGGGTTCATATAAAGTGCCTATATATGTTTTGAACACTAGCTTAAACCTCATGACTGACAGCGTATGTTGGGGAAGGCACAGTCCACCCAGTCAAAAGCCTTTTTGTCATGCATAGAGATAGCTGGTTGAAACTGTGGGCTTCCTTTTTGGGAGAAAAGACAATTAAGGAGATGCCTGATAGTATTTTGGATATTCTGCCCCTTAATAAATCCCGTTTGATCCGGGTGGACTAGGCATTCCACCATGGCCTGAAGCCTAATTGCTAAAATGGAAGCAAATAATCTGAGATCTACTGGCCATAACGATATGAGGGGGTATGATTCACAGACTGTGCTGTCCTTCCCCAGTTTCAACAATATGGAAATTTGGTCTCTTCTCCAGTTTCTGGGTGCCTTGTATCCATCCAGTACCCCCTGAAACAGCATGTATAATTCAGGAATCAGTTCCACCCATAGGGCTTTATAAAATTCCCCCATATAGTTGTCTCCCCCTCCCCAGGGATTTCCTATTCCTAAAATTATCACCTCCTCTATCTCAGCTTACCCAGTTGGAGCCTCCAGGCTCTCCATGTCCTGTGCAACAATTTAGGCAGGGTAATTTTATCCAAATGTGCCTGGATTAAGTCCTCTCGGTTAGAGTATTTCTCCATGGCATACAGGTTGGTATAACAGTTGGCAGATGCTATGGCAATTTGCCCTGGGTGGCTAACTATGTTTCATTGTCTGCTCCGTTCTTCAATTTTTAATATTGCCGAGCTAGTTTGTTGTTTCCAAATCTGCCAGACCAATAATCTCCCTGCCCTATTCCCCTCCTCATAAAACCTTTGTCTAGCAAACCTCAGTTACCCTTCTATTTGTTGTTCTAAATAAATTTTCAATTGTTGTTTGTACTCCCATATTTTGGGGAGCTTGGAGTCATCCATGGTGATATTATGTGTGACTTTTACATCAAATAATTCTTGGTCTAAAGCAAGCTGTTTAACTATATCAATCATTTTCTTTCTGGAGATATAATGGATTATGTTTCCTGTCAGAAAGGTTTTAAGGCCATCCCACCTAGCCCCATCAGATGTGTACCCCAGCCAATTGTGATGTAAAAATTCACTAAAAAAACACCAACAGCTTAATCTGGTTCAGTCTGTTAGCATTCATTTTCGTCCCCCTTCCCCAGGTCATGCCTGAAAATAGGCAGAATTTGTCTAGGGCACTCACCTGGTCAACAAAAAATAAATAAGTACTCTTCAATTTATGATTTAAGATATAAAACAAAGTCAGAAATGTTGGGCAGGGAACTAGAGCAGGGATAGGGAGCAGGGATTTTGACACATCACGAACAAGGATTCCTTTTTATAATCCTTGTTCACGACGTGTCAAAATCCTTGTTCGTAAGCTGAATCCTTGTTCATGAGGTATCAAAATTCTTGTTCATAAGTAATCCTTGTTCGTGAGATAGGCCATCTGGTTCTGATTCATGAATAGGGATTTTTGATACCTCACAAACAAGGATTTCTCATGAACAAGGATTTTGACACCATCACGAATGGGGATTTTTGACAACTAATGAACAAGGATTCCTTTTTATAATCCTTGTTTGTGAGGTGTCAAAATCCTTGTTCATGAGGTGTCAAAATCTTTTTTCATGAGATGTTCTTGTTCGTGAGGTGTCAAAATCCCTGTTCATGAGCTAGGGCCATCTGATCCTGATCTCACGAACAAGGATTTTGACATCCCACGAACAAGGATCGGAAGCAAGTGATGAACAGAGGGCATTGCCCTGAACAAAACCCATACTTTAATGTCCACATAAGACACCCCTGGGGCAAGTCACAAGGTTGTGTTTGTCAGTAAAATTAAAAAAGTAAGATGGTGGCTCACGAACAAGGAGTTTTTTCTAACGAACAAGGTTTTTTTAAATCCTTGTTTGTGACCTGTCAAAATCCTTGTTCGTGAGGCAAATCCTTGTTTGCAAAAAGTTCCCCATCCAAAAGACTAAACTGAGCATGTTCAGAACCCAAATATTCAAAATTGAATAATTTTGGAATGTATTAATATTTTGTTCACCAAACTAATGCAGGCTCATTCCTTGGTGCAACTTTTTTCTACCCGGAAACTTTCAAGCCAAAATTCCAAATGGTGTGGCTGCAGTGCGATGGGCAAAAATCAGCAATAACTGGCAAAAAAAAAGTGAAAACTGCACTTTTTTCACTATACGCTGCACAAAAACTGCACATCCAATCAAAACAAAACTTGGCATGTCAGGAAATCTACCCCCACGGAACCGCACATACCAAATTTCATGCAACTCTGTTGAATGATTGCAAGTTATTAAAGTTCAGAATTTGAGGTTTAACATTAAACTGCTTACTCAACCCTGACTATAGTGGCACTGCCACGCTACTACAATATATACATCTTTTCTTATGTGCACAATTCCTGCTACCCCATCCCTGGGTTGCACCTGTAAATGAGCCTCGGCTTAGTGTGCCTTTCCTGGTTATCAATTGTTTAAATATTTAAATAAATATTGTTATTAAGCTTCCAGGAGGAAGAGGATTTACAGTCGGATCAAATATCAATTTAATTTCTTAAGGGCAAAAGAGCTTCTATCCTGTAAAGGGACCCACTTCCCTCCCACCCTCCTGTCTATCAAATTGTTAAGGGTCGTGATGAAATCTCCCCCTAGAATAAACAATCTCTTAGTGCAAGAGGGGAATTTCAACAGGACATCTTTGTAAAATGCCACTCTCTCCTGATCTGTGCAGGGGGCATATATGTTCAGTAAGGCAAAAGGGAATGCCCTGTAGAGGCTTTCTGTATGTATATAAGCCTGCCCTCTTCATCCTCTACTACTTTATTGATTTATACAGGTAACCTTTTCTGGATCAGGCTCACCACTCCCTGCTGATGTGGGTACTGCTGAAAGGAGGAGGAGTAGCAGTCCTTCACCCAGGCCCTTACCAGTTTCCGGCTCTCCTCCTGTGTGAGGTGTGTTTCCAGAAGGCACGCTATAGAGGTCTTGTGCCTCAGTAACTCTTGTAAATCCTGTTCCTTGTCATTGGACTAGAGAGCCCCTTGACAATATAGGTGATAACATTTAATTCACTATGTTCAATCGTAGTTGACATGGGACCAAGTATATGCAAACTCCAGCTGTACAGAGAGCCACTTCTTACCCTGATATATCCTGTGAATGACAGACCTCATCAAACCAGAAATGAACAATAACCATAAAAACTTTGATAACCAGTTAACTTCAAGGTGCATAGGTGTGGGACACTTAAGTGTTGGACATGCTGTGCCCTTCCCACCTGCGGGTATTAACCCTAATGTGCCGCTCTTGTGCACACATAGAACATGGATCATTCCTCTCATCTATCTGCAGCCAGGTCCGTAAGCACTCCATCTCGCCAGGGTTCAAATCATCATCCTCCCAAGCCATAGATGTAGCAGCAGACTGAGAAGTGGCAAGACACCCAGCTGGCACAGAGGGAGTCCACACCATCACCCTAACACCCATAATGGGAGGAGACATACACTAGGGCGACAGTGACCATCCTTGGTTGGAATGAGACACATCTACCCATGAAAACTTTTGCTATCACCTGATTTGGGGCAAATGAAGAGGCCAGCCAAGGGAGGCCCCCCAGAGCATGCACACCCTGAAAATTAGAGCAGAGCATAATCAGTGCTACACTGGGCAGCTCCCAGGCAGGACTTAGAGATTTGGTTTGCCTCATGTCATTTAATCATTCTGGATGGACTATATCCAGCTGGCTTCTTGGTTCTATAGTTTGAAACCGACCCCAGTAAGGCATGTTACTGCTGTGAATGCTGCCCCCACTATTAGTCTAGTGACCATACTCTCAGAGGGTATACCATCCTTTGCATTCTGCTCCTAAAATGTACCACCTCGATATATGTGTACGGTCTGGCATAGGGCCTCCTCAGCTGTCCCCCCACTCATTTGGTAAGTGATGAAGCAATGCTACCTTTAAATTATCTGGAGAGATAGTAACTTTCTGTATCATATGAACATATGAATGTGCCAGCAGAAACAGACCACCCAGTCTATCTACATCTGCTCAAGTGTGCAGCTAGCACCCCTAGTTTGCAGCTGCCCCAGCCTCCTCCCCTTTGTCATACCACTGCCAACCCCAACCTCCCCCACCTTCACTCTCCCTTGCTCCCTGTACCATGCCCTTTTAAAGCTGTTCACAGATTTACATTCTGGTAGTGCATTCCATTTTTCTACCACCCTCTCCATGAAATAGTGTCTCCTCATTTCCCTCCTAAATCTTCCCCCTCTATTCTTAGCCCATGCCCCTTTGGTGTCCCTTCCCCTCCTTAGCTTAAAGACCCTATCTGCCCCATCCTTACAGATTCCCCTCAGATATATGAATGTTTCTATCATGTCCCCCCTGTTCCTTCTGTCCTTCAGGGTGTACATATTCAGGTCTCTCAGCCTGCTGTCATAGTCTCTCCCCTCATTCCACATATCATCTTCATTGCCATCTTCTG
Source organism: Neoceratodus forsteri (assembly GCA_016271365.2). Classification (NCBI taxonomy): domain Eukaryota; kingdom Metazoa; phylum Chordata; order Ceratodontiformes; family Ceratodontidae; genus Neoceratodus; species Neoceratodus forsteri. The sequence continues at coordinate 42,678,882 of CM057456.1, read as the reverse complement.
CACCCCCTCCAGTAGCCTGATATCATGCTTTAGGTATGGCTTCCAAAACAGCACACAATACTCTAAGTGTGGCCTTACCAGTGACCTGTAGAGGGGCAAGATCACCTCTCTTCACCTGGATGAAAACCCCCTCGCTATGCACCCCCGCATTTTGTTTGTTTTTTGCAGCTGCTCTCCTGCACTGGGCAGTATTGTTCATGGTCCCTGTTACCATTACTCCTAGGTCCTTCTCCTCCTCAGTAATCCCCAGCTTACCCCCCCCCCAGCCAGTATTCTCTCCTTGGGTTCTTCGCCCTAAAGTGCATAACCTTACACTTCTTTGCATTGAACCCAAGCTGCAAACTCTCTGACCAATCCTCTAGCTTGCCTAGGTCCCTCTGCAGTTGTTTCCATCCCTCCTCTCCATCCACCACTGCTCCCATTTTGGTGTCATCTGTGAACAGACTTACCTTGCTCACCACCCCATGCACAATGTCTGATATGAAGAGCCCAAATAATACTGGTCCCAGCACAGCCCTGTGACACCCCGCTCGTCACTGGCTTCAAAGTTGAGAGCTCCGCTCCCACCACCACCAGTTGCAGCCTCCCATTCAGCCAGCTTGTAATCCAGTTTGTCATTTTTGCCCATACCCCTACACCAGTTAGCTTCCCTCCAATCTGCCCATGAGGCACTGAATCGAAAGCCTTCCTGAAGTCCAAGTAAAGAACATCCACTGCATGACCCCTATCCTGCTCACCTGTCACCCAGTTATAATATTGTATCAGGTTGGCTTGACAGGACTTTCCTGAAACAAACCCATGCTGCCTCACATCCTGGAGTCCATTGTCCTCCAGGTACGACACCAGTCTTTCCTTTAGTATAATTTTCATGAGTTTACACACTATGGAGAAGAGACTTGCTGGATGATAATTACCCAGTTCATCCCTTGGTCTGCTCTTGTGTAACGGCACTACATGTCCCATCCTCCAGTCCAGTGGCACACATCCCAACTCCTGTGAGATGTTGTACAGATCCACCAGTGGCTCTGCCAACACCTCTGCCATCTCTCTTTAGCACCCTGGGATGGATACCATCCAGCCCTGGTGTCTTGTCTACCTTCAGTGCCCTCAGTCCCTCTAGGATGCTACCTCCCTCAATCCTTCCATCTGTCACCTCCTCCCCTCCATCCCCACCCTCCCAGCCCATGGTGGTAATGGTCCCCCTTTTCTTCTGTGAACACTGAGCAAAAGTATTCATTCATTGTTTCCGCCTGTTCCTCCCCCTTTTCTGTCCCCTGCTCACCTTTTTTATCCTCACTATTGTCTCCTTGCACTTCCTTTTCTCCTTGATGTATCTGAAAAGTCTCCCCCTTAATTCCCTGTGCTAATCTCAGCTCCCTCTGGGCCTTGGCTTCTCTCACTTTTCTGGTCACCTACAGTACCTGAACCATCTAGCATACTCCTCCCTGTCCTCTTCCTTCCCCATCCTCCTATACCGCTGGTGCACCTCTCATTTTGCCCTTACCACCTCCACTACTTCACTATTCAACCAGCATGGTTTCCTTGCTCTGCTCCTCTTACTCTGTGTCTTGGTGCAGACTTCCGTTGCCTCTGTAATCCCCTGTTTAATAATATCCCATTTCTGCTCCACATCCATCTCCTGCCTTATGCCCCTCAGTTTCCCTTTCGGTACTTCCTGCATCCTCCCAAAGTCCACCCCCCTGAAGTTTGCCACTCAAGTTACTGAGTTCTCTGACTCACTGCACATCGTAATATTAAAACACATTGTTTGGTGATTGCTGTTGGCTAGTGGGTCCTCCGCCTTTATTTCCCTTACTGCCTCCCCATTCAACAATACCAGATCTAAAGTATTCTTTAGTCTAGTAGGTCCACTGACCAACTGCATCAGGAGACCCTCGTGGATCATGTCCAGGAGCACTTGCTCCATAGCACTGGAGGTGACCAGAATGCTCCAGTCAACCCTCGGCAAGTTGAAATCCTCCACGATGACCACCTTCCCTTTTCAACACACCTTTCTGATTTGTCCTGCTAATTCCCCGTCAAGCTCTTCATACTGGGACGACGACCTGTATACCATCCCAAACTTCAGTTTCCTACCCCTTGAGTCTAGGAGCTGCAGCCAGATTGCCTCTGTTCTCCTTTCCTCCTCCTTGTCCCTTGTGCATTGGATCCCGTCCTTCACATAGACTGCCACTTCACCCCCCCCCTCCTCATTGTTTTTCCTGTATATTTTGTACCCTGGGATTGCCAGATACCAGTTCCAGTGCTCAGTTGCCTAAGTTTCCATGAAAAGCCACAATATCCACCTTCCACACTGCCAAGAATGCTTATAACTCAGCTGATTTGTTGCCTAAGCTTCTCGTGTTCAGTGAGACCACCCTCCATCCTGCCTCTTCCCTTCATCGCACTCCATCTCCTCCCTTTTACTCCCTCCCTTTTCGGCCACTCCGAATCCTTCATTGCTAGCCCAGGGGTTAGGCTGTGACTCCACTCTATCATATCCCTGCCTATGTGCTGTCCACTTACCACCCCCTAACTAGTTTAAATCCACCCTTGTTGCGATATACATCCCCAATCTTTGCTGCAATACCTCCTTCCCCTTCCCGCTCAGGTACAGCCTATCCCTTACAAATAGATTGTTATTATCCCAGGTACTGCCACAATCACCCACAACCAGTACCCCTTTGTTTGACACCATTCTACCAACCAAGCATTCAACTCCCCAATTCTCTCCTTTCTCACTGTGCTTGAGCAGGGTACTGGGAGTGGGAGCACCTCCGAGAAGGCCACAGACTCCACGAGCATGGCCTATGGCAGGAACCCCAGCCAGCACCCATGGGCCAGCAACAGTATCAAACTTTAACCCTTTTTGTGGTCAACAACTACTGGTGAACCATTTGATGTTAATTTCAAAACTCAACAAAAACACACATAAAATATTTCTTGCATCTCATGATATTGGCAAGGAATTTGTCTCGCATGAAGCAAGGAATTTTTCATGCATGAGTTTTTCTTGCAAGGAAAATGTCACAGTCCTTACATATTCCTTGCATATGATTCTTACATAAAAACTTTATGTAGCCTGCATATGCCAGCATATATCCTTGTAGTTTACCAGTCAAAATACTTTTAAAGTTCTTGTCTTTTTTTGGTAAGGGTAGAATTTGTTACAGCAAGAGTGGTAAACTGGCCTGTACTGTACCCGCAGATTACCTCTACATGCTCTGGCCAAAACACATTCAAAATAATGGAGAGGCCAATATATCAGCTGTGCAAAGTCTCTTTAGACTCAGTTCAGGGTTCCCACAGGGCTGCACCCTTTGTTTGCATCCAGGAGGCTGAGCAGCTGCCAGTCTAAATGGCCTCTGAATTAAGTGGCAGCTTTTCTGTGCAGGTCATTGGTCCCAGCTGATTCACTGAGCAGATGACCTGAGTTAAGGAGACAGGAAACAGTTTTTACATACTTAACTGCCCTTCCATCCTCCTTTCCATGCCACTTAGGTATTCTAATGTGCGTTGACCTCTTTTTGATAAAAAAATAATCTAGCCTTGGGGTGCCCTCAGCTCCACATAGAGTTCTGCTGTCCTCACCAGACACTGCTATTTCTTTTCATTTTTCTTAGATACTATATGATATCAAAAACACCACTCCATGCTATTTATCTGAATGGCCTGGAATGGTGTCATTGATGTCACAGAATGTTCAGGCAACATGAAAAGAGAGAGCAGCAACTGCTGAGGAGAGAAGAATTCAAGGTAGTTACAAAGGCAACACAATTAGATTATGAATATAACAAAAAGGTCAAAAACATTGGAATACTGGATAGACACTAAAATGACAACAGGAGAAACATAGAAACATAGAAGGTGATGGCAGATGAGGGCCTCTTGGCCCATCCAGTCTGCCTTTTTTGTTGCATTATTTACATGGTAGACCCTTTCAGGTCTGTGGTACTTTCTTTGCCACCCTCTTACCTATACCTTATGACTCCCTTGTGCTTATCCCAGGCTTTTTCGAATTCCACCACTGTTTTCATCCCCACAACCTCTACTGGAAGGCCACTTTATGCATTCACTACCCTTTCTGTGAAGAAAATTTCTCTTAGAAATACCCCCCTCCAACTTCATATTGTGGCCTTTTATTCTGAAGCACCCTTGTGGGTGTCAGGAGGGTATCTACAGGTATAAAAATACATTTTCCTATCACATGAATCTTGTACCTGATCTTTGAAAGAAGTCCACAAAAAACAATTTAGTAACCACTCTGTTTTAGCAATAGTGCTATAACCTCAGTTTTTATGTTTCCACTTCTAACACCAATTACTTTCAAGGCTCATGACAAGAAACACAATGACACATCTTATTCCATAAGAAAAATGTGAAGATACCTTGAAAATGTGTTACATTTTTGAGTGAAGAAAAAAGTGCTTTTCCCTGTGAGGATGTCATCTGCATTCCTGAATGTCAACATGTCTAGTGCGTGATTGCAAAAGTCCTTGTTTCAATTAAATCCTGACCCGCATGAGACATTGCAGACCTACATGTTTATTTGTTAAAATTTTACATCTGCTTAAAGAAATGCAAGTCAAGTACCTTTTAGTTACTGCTCATACACTTCACAACCTTCTCAGGCATTCTAGCAATACTCTTATAAAGCATTGTTCAAGTACATTCTTTATAAATCAAACCATAACCTGATGGGATGGCAGACTCCACTTTTCTTACAAATCGTTGTCATAATACATGTATTTGACCATTGCTCAACACATTTTGAGCACTTAAATTAATACTTCCTCCCTTTCAAGGGTGTAGAGAGGCATACTCACCATACACATTTGTGTACAGATTTGTTCAGTGCCTGTCCCAAACCATATGGCTTTCTGTTAACATTATCAATCTAATCTATGGTATTTGAGTTAGTGTATGCAACTGAGTAGTGTATCTGTTTAAACTTCTATTGTTTAGGAGACAGGTCTGTGTACAACCTCTTTAGAGATTGGAGGAGTCATCTGACAACAACCTGATTTGTTTTTAAAGGGGCAGCATTTGGAGAAGATGTGTACATTTTTTAATGGGGGGGGGGCAGCAGCTAAAGACTGTGTGTGCAAAACAGAAATGTCTGGCTACACCCCTGCTCCCTTTCCACCAAGAAAAAAGTCATCCTGCATCCATTTCCTCCAGATCCCTCAATCCATCTCCTTGATTTCAGTTCAGCAGCTAGCATAAAAACAAAGAAACATTAAAAATGACAGCAGAAAAAGACCATTGGTCCAATCCAGTCTGTCCTAATACCCGTATCCTATCAAAGACCAGTTGACTATATGGAATTTTTTCCCCAAGCTTTCTGCTTCCATGTTCTCTGCTTTGCTGTTAACCCCCCCCCCCCATAACTATTAGCCCTCTAACTCCATCCCAGCAAACTTGAAACCATTAAGGGTTTTGGAGCCCACCCCCACCTCAGCCAGCAGGCTCTTCCATGATTCATCCTATCTTTTGGTAAAATAAAACTTCCTCACATCCATTCTGAATCCCCCCGCCAACTTCCACTCATGTCCATGTGTTGTAGATTTGCTACTATTGTGAATAGTTCATCGCAGTTCTTCTTGTTCATTCTTTTCAGGAACTTGAAGGTCTCTGTCATATTGCAGTGTCCCTTCTGGCCTCCAGCAAGTGCATGTTGCGTGCCCTAAGCCAGTCTTCGTAGGATCAGCCCTGCTGGCCCTGAATAATTTTTTGTTACCTTATACTGCACCAACTCCAGCTTGTCTGTGTCCATCTCTAGGTTAGGGCTGCAGAACTAGGGACAGTAATCCAGGTGTGGCCTCAATAATTAGTTTAGTTTATTAATTTAATAGCGCACCCTATTTCATTGCAACTCTAGGCGCTTTACAGATACCCAAGCACTATGTACAAAAATATACATAAGAAATAACACAATAAATTAAAAGTAAATGGAGGAGAAAGCTCTACTAAATGAGAAGGGCTTTAGATCCTTCTTGAATGCATTAATAAAAGGGGCCTCTCTGAGCAGATGAGGCAGTGAATTTCGCAGGGTCGGCACTGCAAAATAAAAAGCCTGGATGCCGGATGACTTCAGGTGGACCCCTGGAATCACCAGGAGGCCCTCATCAGCTGACTGGAGGAGATGCAGTGGGTGGTAGGGCTGTCAGAGTTCTTGCAAGTAATCGGGTCCCAGTCCATGCAGGGCTTCATAGGTCAGCAACCTGACCTTGAAGGTGATCTGCCACTTAATACAAAGCCAGTGCAGAGAGTGCAACACAGGCATAATGTGACATGACCTTGAAAAGATAGTCAGTAGCCTGGCTGACACATTCTGCACTAGCTGTAGGCTGTGTTGGATAAGTTACTTTTTCTATTACTTTCTATTATGTTTGGAAACTTTTCCAGGAAGCTCTGTACAGTCACTAGCAAGTATGGAGAAGTACTAGAAAAAGTAATACACCTTACAATTATAGTTACTTATTTCTTTTTATGCAAAAAAAAAAACAAAAGTAATAAATAACTGCAACAGATTACATTTTTTGAAAGTAATAGGTTAATTACTAGTTACTTTCAAATAAATGTAATCAGTTACAGTTACATATTACTTTTGTCAAAAAAGACATTAGTAATTGTAACTGTAAGGTGTATTAGTTTTTCCAGTACTTCTCCATCCTTGCTACTTGACTGCACAGAGCTTTCTGGAACAAGTTTCCAAAAGTAACAGAAAGTAATAGAAAAAATAATTTACCCAACACTGGCTGTATGCGGTGAAGACCAACCCTCGATAGCCCTAGGTAAAGGGCATTGTAGTAATCAAGCCATGATGTCACAAAGATATGGACTAGGGATGGCAGATCACCCAAGGGGATTAAGTGTTTAATCCTGGCAATGTTTCTATGATGATAAAAACACTCTGGACCACGACCAACACCTGAAGTTCAAGCATTAGGTCGCTGTCCAGCACAACACCAAGATTTTTCACCATAAAGGAGATGAGAGCCTGGGAATCTCCAAGCCTAAGCCTGGTGACCCAATCAGCCTGTGTACCAACTCTCGGGCGACCAGATTCCACCACCAGTACTTCCGTCTTATCTGGATTTAACCTCAACCAGTAGGTACTCATCCAGTTTTGGATTTCAGCAAGGCACCAATTGAAAACTGAAACTGCATCCTGTTGTTCAGGGGCAAAAGATAGGTACAGCTGAGTATCATCAGCATAGCAATGCAAATTCAGCCTGTACCTTCTTATAATGTCCCCTAGTGGTAGCATGTACACTGGGAACAACATGGGGGACAAAATGGAACCCTGCAGGACCCCACATGGCAGGGGTAGTGGTTTTGAGGAAAAAGCCCCCAAAACTAATCTCTGCATCCTGCCAGTGAGGAAAGAATGGCACCAGCTGAGGACTACACCAGAAAGACCACAACATACACGCAGGTGATCCAAAAGCACCACATGGTCCATGGTGTCAAACACCACTGAGAGGTAGAGGAGAACAAGGATAGAATGCTGTACTCTATCTCTCACCCTATCCCTATCAATTGGGATTGCTAAATATATTTTCTCTGCTATTAGTCTCCCTCCAAATACAGCCCAGCATCCTGAATGCCTTGCTGTAAGGGTACGAAACTGGTTAGGGGTAGGAGGTAGAGGGGATGGTGGTAAATGCAGTTCACGCCAAAGAGTTGAGAGTGACCAGTGGGGTACCTCAGGGGTAAGTACCAGGGCTGGTCCTCTTTAATGTCTCCTTTAGTGACATAGCAGAGGCACTGGAAAGGAAAGTCCACCTCTTTGCAGATGACACCAAGATCTGCAATAGAGTGAACACTCTAGGAGGGTGAAAAGGATGATAAGAGATTTAAAATGACTGGAGGAGTGGTCAAATGTTTTATAGCAGGTTTAATGCAAAAAAGAGCAAAATAATGTACTTGGGTCACAAAAACCTGGGTGAGGAGTACAAAATGGGGAGAGAGACACTTGCAACAACCGAGCAGAAAAGAGACCTGAGAGTAATCATATCGGATGACCTAAAAGTGGCCAGATAATGTGTCAAAGTGCCAAAGTGATTGGGAGAGCTAGTGAGATGCTGGGGTGTATAGTTAGGGGTATCACCAACAGGAAGAGAGAAGTGATGTTGCCCTATATAGATCATTGGTAAGACCACACATGGAGTACTGTGTCCAGTTTTGGAGACTACACCACAGAAAAAACATAGGCAGAGTAGAGGCAGTCCAGAAGAGAGCTACCATGATGGTACAGGGTCTGCATCAAAAGCCCTATGATGAAAGACTAAATTAACTAAATATATACACCCTGGAGGAGAGAAGGGAGAGGGAGGATATTATCAAGACCTTTAAATACCTCACAGGGATGGGGGGTGAATAAGATATTGGTGGGAGGTTTTATTTAGAGGAAAAAGTGCTCTAGAACAAGGGGTCATGCTATGAAGCTGGGGGGGTAGGTTCAGGAGAGATAGGAGAAAATACTTCTTCACAGAAAGGGTGGTGGATGCTTGGGCAGTCTTCAGTGGAGGTAGTGGGGGCGAAAACAGTAGTAAGATTCAAAAAGGCCTGGGACAGGCACAAGGGAATAATAAGGGAAAGGAAGGGGGTGGAAGAGTTAGTGCCGTACACCAAGAAAGGTCTGCAGCAAAAGTGATCACAATGAAAATAGACAGACTGACTGGGCCAAGCAGCCTTATCTGCCGCCAGTTTTATGTTCTTTGTTTCTTTGTGCTGTAGTCCTTGTTACATTGGCTAGATTGTTTAAGGGAGTCACTCATGATGACTCCTAGGTCTTAACTTCCGATGATGTCACCAAGACAGAGAGATGCTAAAGAGAGAGCTTTCCCCTGGACAGCATTAAATTCCTTCAGAAATAACTCTGAATTGCTACATCTCAGTATTAAATAATTTGCTAAAAAGAGGAAGTATGACACCTATGATGGGTTATCAGAAGAAACCACCACTGGATGGGCCAGATTCCAAGATCAGAACACTACTGGCAGCATGGACCCGCCAGGGGAGGATAGGCCTACTACAACCATGCCACCGAGTACTTCAGAGCATCTTGTGCTAGTGCTCAAAGAACTCAACGCTCCCTTCAAGACATAAAGAACGATTTAAAAAAAACCAAACCTGTGTTGATGAACCAGAACGTGACTTTCTGATTTTGAAAACACAGACTTCAGAACTCAGAGACTGCAGATGTACCTCCTAGACATGCAGGCTCACCTCAAAGCAAAATGCCTGGACTTAGAAGGGTGATCCCATCGCAAAAATCTCAGGGTCTATAGAAATCTCCATTTTATGATCAATATTTTGGGGGTTTAAGACCCCTTCCTCAAGGTGGAACAGGTTACCTTCAATAGATAAAAACGTTTTTGTTGACAACATTACTGTCTGCTCTTTACATAGCGCTGATAATATTCGTATGAACATAGGTGTGTTCCCTTAAAAAGGAAGTAAAAGCACATACCAAAATCATTGTCACCACACCTAATCTTTGTGTTTTGCACTATGCTTTATACTGTAAATATACATATTTTTTGGTTTATAAAATGTATTTCATATTATACTGTATGTTAGAATTAAACATACATTATGAACATAAATCATGAAACTAAATGTTGCTGTTCTCACTCAGTCGCTCTTTAAAGTAAATATGCCCTCTGGTTGCAAAAAAACATTTCAATATTCATTAGTACACATTTCAATCATCTAAGCCTACATGTATTAATGAATAGCTAAACAATTGTTTTACTTGCATTTTATTTTGCCTTACCATTGTGTGTGCATTCTCTTTCCTGACTCCTCTTCAGTGAAGCAGCAACCAGCACGACTAACCTCAGGGTTTAAATACCCATCATGCCCTTCTGTACCCCTGCGTGATGTCATCACATTGAATGTCATGATGTGATGCGTCTGGTGAAATCCCATGTAATTAATTTATTTAAATCCTTGTTTTACACAGTTTGGTTTCAATTCTGTTCAAGTGTGCTTCTTATAAGAGCAGCTGTTCTCATAGCCTCTCTCATTTTACCCCCACACTGTACCAAGTGAAGCTCAACCTGGGCTCAACCTGACTGGCTGTAGTGTAAGCCTCCTGCTCATTTCTGAGCTCTTCACAATTGAGTATCCCACCAGCAGCTGCTTCCTCTTTGGCTGAGGGATTCTCCCTCCCTCCTTGGGGTCTCCCCTCCTGAGAACCCCATCTCCTCCCTTCTAACTCTGAGGGGTACTTCCTCTTGGTTACCCTTTTCTACCAAAAAGGCAAAGATGTTATGCAGTGGTATAGGTGGAGAAGCGTGTACCCCCACCCTCCCTGAACTCATCAGGGCACACCTTTCAACTGTCCCTGATTTTCAGGGATGTTCCTGATTTTGCCTCAAAATTTTCTTTTGTCCCTTGTAAAATTTGTGTTTTTATGACTGAACAGAGGGCATACATTAAAGTTACAAACTTGTTCTTCAGAAAATGCATCTTACACTAATCCCCTTATTCTATCAGCTTTCTGGGTGCATATTACCAATTTTTAAGATGTGTCTCTGATTTGGGGTCTTTGTCCCTGATTTTTTTAAGCCATGTCCCTGATTTATGAGGTAAGAGGGTAGTACCACAGTCTTCAGAAGATTTCCCTAAAAACTACTGCACTACAACCATTGCACTGCACCACTCCCATGATCCTTACCTTCCTTTGATTGGTGTCTGTGAAAGCTTGGTTTACCCTACTACCACCATACTGCTCCTATGCTTGTATTACCTTACCCTTTTTTCCTGAAACTATTTCTTAACCTTACACTAGATAGTGTGTCTCTTGCTTTCCCGTTTTTACCCCTCTTTCCTGTTCCTATTTATGTCTGATCCTACTTTATACTCTTTAATCTTGACCTCTCTGGTTTACCTGCTTTACATAAGGAAACTTTGGGCATATCCCACTTGTTTGCTGTCCCCACTGTGACTAAGTAGCGACTCCATATTATGCCTTAGTACATTGCATTAAGTAGTAATAACTTGCCAGCCAAGTGGCGCTGAGGGTTGAGGTGCTGGATGCCTTACCTCACGCTATGCTGGCAACCCGGGTTCGGGAAAAAGCTCGGGTCATCAGAGGTTGGCAGGGGGGGGAGAGGCCATCGATGTGGCTGTCAGCTCTCTGCTTCAGGAAGGAGAAGAAGGTCTGCTTGGAGCTTGGCTGCCCCCTGGTGGAGGCTGGGGGGTCAGCGCCATATCCGAGGAGCACCGGGTGATAGGCCAGGGGAAAGAGGAAGAAACTGTTGACTGGAGCCGTGGTGCGCATGCGTGTCTCCACATGCATGCGTCCACCATTTCCGGGGCTTCGGGTAATGTGGGCAGATAACGGGAAAATTACTGGGGTCACCAGGATGAAGCCTCTGGGCTGGCTCCAGGGGATCTGCTGGGGCATGTGTAGCATCAGAAAGCCCCCAAAAGCCCCCGGAGTCCGGTAGGATGGCCAACAAGAGGAGATCTGCTGAGGAGGAGGTAAAAAAGAGTTAACAAAAAAAAAAGTAGTAATAAACTTTCACACAGTGTTACACAATACCATATATAAAAGAGCAAATGTGAATGAATCCTTCTTGCCTGTTTGTGTGTTAATGCACCCCATCATCAATGCATATTTATATGTTCAGAATAAAGAACTAATAGCAGTGTATATTAGTTAAAGATATAATATGTCTTGGGCTAGCCCCCCCCCCACTCCTGTCGCTTCTCCTAAGTAACAATAACTTACACCGTACCAGAAGTACCTCCAACCCCACCTTCCTAGTCCCTTGCTGCTGAACTGCCCAGGCCCAACGAACATTTATGTTTAGGGCACTCAGCTGGCTTAACAACCTCGCACCAGACCTCTTAGCTGTCTCCAGGCTCGGGCCCTTCAAATCTAAACTTAGAACGCACTCCTTGAAACTTAACAGTTGTGATTGCCCCACCTAATTACCCTGCTCTCTCCTTCCTTACCAATACCTATTTCCCTTTTCCATCTTCAATTACCTCCCTTCCCCATCCTCCTCACCCCAGCCTTGCTCCCACTCTCAAGCCTGCTGCCTCACCCTTTCTATCCGCGACCATTGCCCTAGTGCTGCTCTCCCTCCCACTTGTCCCTTCCTTACCCCTTCTGGACTCCCCCCCCCTGCATTTCTGTACCCCCCTCCTCCCTTAGTCTCTTTCCTCCACCCTTAGTCACTTCCTTCTTGTTCTCTCTGTTCTCCTATCTTGGCTAACCCTCCAATTTCTACATCTGTCTCCTACCCTGCTGTCTCCTCTCCTCAGCCCTGCACCTACCTCAGGGGTCTTTGGAATATACCCCCTTAGTACAAAGCCTAACTCAGGCTGCTTAACTCTTCACTCCCCATCAGATTCCCTACATTCCCTACTCTCCAACTTCTGGCCTTGCCTCCTGAAGCCATGGACAAGGTTGTCTCTCTGACTGCTCCTTGCTGTATGTCAAATGTTTGTATTCCTAATGATCGTTTGTAACCAATTGGAACTTGTAACATGATATTCCATAGTCTTGTATCCACTGCAACATGGTAGCACTCACTTTTAACTTTATCTTTTTCTACTTGCACTCTGAATTCAGTACCTGTTCACCTTGTCTGTTGTACAGTGTATATTTGTTACTTGTTTCCCTCACTCTACAATGTGGAGCCTTTTTAAACGAGCCCCTGGCTCAAAGGTTGTAATTCCGAGACTTCAACTAATAAATAAAAACAGTAAATAAAAATATAACAATATGCACCTTTTAGCCCCTTTTTCATAATTTATACTTCTAATTACCCTCTCCTCAGCATAATCAACTTATATCTAGTATTGTTTAACCCACCATTTACTTACAATATTCAGTGCCTTGATGCTGAATTCTGCACTCTCTCAGTTGAACAAACCTCATTACTTCACTTGTACCCAAATTAAATTAAATAACGGGGATGCTTTTGGTGTCAAACTTAAGGTACAGTGGTAACCCGTGAGGTGGGCATATGAAGAAGGGTGTCATCCATAATGGCAACACCTTCCCGGCGCAATGCTCATGGCGATGGGAGGGTAGAGAGACCAGATGAGGGGTCGGGCAAACTGGGATGACAGGATGTCGCTATGTGTATGCGTGCGCCGGAAGAGGGAGCGAGCATGGTGAGCAGGGTTGGGAGGGGGCAGAGGGGCTGTAGGGGGTGGTGCTGTGGTGGATGACCAAGCTGCGTCATGGCATCAGGGGTTAGCTAGTGGCTAGGGTGGATGAGGTACCGGTTCGGGTCCAGGCACTGGTGCAATTTTATCATGCCCAGCCTGAACCTTTATTTTTTTTAATGCTTTCACCCCCCTGATATGCACCCCCCTGGAGTGAAGAATCCTTAAGTAGGGGGTGCGGAAGCAAAAGCCCCATGGAGGTGTGGAGGGCACAGCCCCTATAGAAAGCATTAAAAAATCTCCTGGTGCCGATGTCCTGTGCGCCAGGGTTGTCAGAGTACCGAAAAGCTTTTCGGCACCCTGACTGTGCGATAATGGAGATCACCTTTAGGCGTTCAGCATTATCACATAGACCCAGGTGTAGCATCTCCTGCTGACTGTCATCCCACGCTGATACCCACAGTGTAAGACCCTTAACTTCTGCCTTTTACTCCAGCCCACAGCATAGAGACCCCCTGCAGCTGCACCAGCTTTGGGGACAACAGAAGCTCTGCCCCCTTCCCACAGCACTCCTGATTGGAAGATAAACTGGGTCTTAGAAACAACCCTAAAAGTTCAATGAAGCCCCCAGGTAGTCCAGTGAGGCTCAGAGAAGGTGATCAGCAGGGATGAAAAAACTAGCCTGTCACAGCTCAGCTGACAGAAACTTTTAAACTCCTACTGACAGCACGATCAGCTGTATTGTTCCTGAAGCTGGCATATGTCTTTGAAAAGATGCTCATTGTAGCTCTCCCACTTTCTTCAGTGCCTCTGGATTGGAGGACGAGCCAGGTCTCTGAGACAGTCTCAAAAGTTCAATGGAACTCCTACTGAGAGCATGAACAGCTGTGCTGTTTCCTCAAGCTGGGTCTGCATGGAAATATCCGACTACGTATCCTACTAGGCAATATGTAAAACAAAATGCTGCTGTTAAATATTGTAGAACTAGAAATGATCGCGCAAACTTTATATCGTGCATCACTTCCTGTGCTCACAATTGCACTCACAAACTCTTGCAGGCTACTGTCTTCAAAATCAGCTGATCACAAGTATGGTGTCCACGACCAGCTGATTTTGCCATTTAATTCACTGTATTTACCTACTTACAGTATCTTGCTGCTGTAACTGTACTGCTGATTTTTTGAAAATGTCACCGGTTAGGTAGTTGAACTCGACGAGTTCTAAGAGTATCAAGAAAAGGGATTTCACCACACTGCAAACCACAGATATGGATGCAGACATTCTGTCAGGGACAGCTGGCATTTCAACACTAATGGCAGAATCAGTAACAAACAAATTATCTGTTGCCTCACCTCCACCGAAAAACGTCACTCGCAGTATACAGTGTACCCCCCCAAAATGCGATTTTAAGTGGGAAAATACTCCTGTGAGTACAGAGTAATGAATGTTGTGCGGTACTGTAAGGTGAAGTACAAAAAAAAATTCAATGAAAACACTATCCGTACTTTCAAGAGAGACTACCTAGAGAAATTAAAGTCCAATTGACACCCTGGCAACATGGTACTTGAGCTCACTGTAAAAGCTAGAGGTCAACCACATCTTCTGCTGTCTAATATGGAAGCTAAACTTAAGAATATTGATACGTCTCTCCATTCTGAGGGAGCAGTCATTAACGGTAGACTTTTGATAGCAGTATTGATTGGGATTGTGAAAGCCAAAAGTACTGAGTTACTGCTGGAAAATGGTGGCACTTTATCACTATTCACAGGGCTCACAAGGCCATATACAGTCGATATACAATTGTGTACTAACTACGTAAATATGCGTTGGACCAAAGGAGGCTCAAATGAACCAGCATAGTCTTGCCTTGTAGAGCAGAGATGGATCTGTAGCTTGGCCTTGGGTCATGAGGGAGGGATGGGGTGGGGTGGGGATTATGGTTGCTCTTTACAAATTTTGAATATGTTGACCCTGTTTGAGGTACCACTCCATTGATTCATGGCCCAATACCTGAAGCTTGGTCTTGGGTAAAAATGGGAAATGAGGGAGAGGGTGTGGGAGTTAGGCTTGACAACCCCAATAGCATATTTCCAAACTTTGTGGGCATTGGGTTGAAAAGCTTATTAGCACATTCCCAAATTCTGAGGGTTTGAGTTTTGTGTGGTGGCAACACTAATCTGCACTAACAGTCTTTTGCAATGAATAGATACATATATCTATATATATATATATATATATTTGCAAAGGCCTAAGTGACCACATCATTTATCTGTACAAAGGCCATTTGATCACAGATAACCTCACTATAAGTGCAAGCCCAAGTGCAGGAAAATGATGCATCACGCTGGGTCCCTGCTGCATATTACAGTTATGTAATAGGTAAAACCCGTGTGTGTTTTATTTATTTATTTATTTAGTTAGTTAGTTTTTGTTGACTGGGTAAGTGCACTAGACAAACCCTGCCTATTTTCAGGCACGACCCGGGGGAGGGGGATACAGATGAATGCCAACTGACCTTGAACCAGATTAAGCTGTTGGTGGTATTTTTAGTACCTCTGTTACAATGTTTTTTAAACTGAATATATTTTAAAATTGATGCATGTTTATTTTGTGGTCTGCCAGGTCAATGCACCTTTCTGAACCTGGTTTCCATGGGCATAACATCTGTATGCTGCACCAGTATGTAAATATCACTGTTGATTGGTACAGTGAGCAGCATTTAGAAAAAAATTAAAGCAAGATGGTGGCAGTACTAAGTGAAGGTGATGAGTTTAATGGCATGGTGGAAGCTAGCAGATTTTTTTAGTGGCTGCTGTTTGAAACTGGCAGTCCGTGTATTTTTAATTAGCTGATGCTTGCATTTCAGAGAAGAAGATAAGCAGTTTTGAAGTGTGAGATGAGTGATGAGTTTCTGGTCATGGGTGCTTGGTGTTCTGGCTTTATATTAGTGTGTAGGCACTGAGATATTGAGAAGGGACTGCATTTTCACATATCTGAAAGAAAGAGAATGAAAAAAGAACAGAAAACAAGGAACTTACCCAGTAAATTGTATGAGACAGGATGAATAGGCAGACTGAAGGGCAGATGAGATGAGCAAAAGCTGCGAGCTGGATGAGGGAGGAAAGCATAGTATATGGCATGGGGTTGCAGATTAAATAAAAAAAAGGTTGTTCTTGTTTATATTGTTTTCATGTGAAGAGTTTTATAAGTAAATTCTGTACCAGAGTGAAGAGGAGCTGCAAAAAGGGGTGGCATTTTAGTGAAGAAAAGAGGACTGTGAAAGAGGAGCTGTGAATGATGAGGGAGTTTCTGTGGAGAGAGAAGCAGGTACAATGGAGGAACTAGTGTTGTTGGGCAGGCAGGGCAATGGCTCTGATGTCAAACTTACTTTATTTATAAATGGCTAATGATGATCTTATATGTATAAATGTAGGATTATACATGTATACATACAGTACCTCTGAGAAACAAATTTATCAGGGGTGTGTTGTGTCCATACCTATTACATTATATAGTATAGTGGCGCGGTAGCACCACTACAGTTAGGGCTAAATAGGCTGTTTAATGTTAAACCCCTAACTTTGCAATTTAATAGTTTCACCAGCATTCAACGGATTTGCATGAAAGTTTGGGTGTGCAGTTTTGGGAGCAATGTCTATTGATATGTTAAGTTTTTCTGAGATCCAGATAGTGAAAAAAGTGAAAAAAATTGGGTCTTTTTGATGTTTTTTTGTCATTGCCTAGTGCCCAGACGGTTTGGAATCTTGGTCTGTAATTTTCAGAGTTTAAAGCATCTGTACCAGACTAGTGCCTTTCATTGGTTTTGTGAAAAAGTATTAATCCATTCCAGAGTTTAAGGATTTGAAATTTCTGTACTGTGCATGCTCAGTATGGTCTTTCTGGATAGCGGTTTCATACAAAAAAAGAGTTTAGGCCATACAAAAAAGACTCTGTTTCATATGCAGGTGACCTTTTTTCATAAAAAAAAAATTATTTTGTTATATGGTCAGCATCTTGTTTCTGTTTAAAAAAAATTGAAAACCCACAAAAATCATATTCTGCAGAAACACCAATATATGTATTTTGCTAATCATGACCCTCTTAGGTGGATTCTGCAGTTAGTTTTCAGACAACTCACCCAGAAATGTGTTTTTCAACTCATTTTAAAATCTTTTTTCCCGACCTGAATTTCTTTTTTTGTATGGCCATATGAAAAAGAAATGGGCCATATGAAATAAGATTCCCTTCATGTGAAAAAAGAATTTGGTCTTATTTTTTTTTTCATATTCTCTTTTCATATGAAGGAACTTTTTTTCATATGAATGACACAACCTCATGAAAAAAGATCTCTTTATGCGAAAAAAGAATTTGGACTTACTTTTTTCACATTTTTTTTTCATGTGAGGGAATCTTTTTTTATATAAATGACACAACCTCATGAGAAAAGATCCCTTCATATGAAAAAATAATTTGGACTTGGATTTTTTCCACATTTCAAATTTAACAAGCCAAACATACATCAGTATTTGCAGTTAAGGGACACTCTATATATCAAATTAAAGGTTAATGAGCACTACAACGCATAATACCCTCCAGAACATTTAGGGGCTATATAATAAATCATAAAAATTAAAAATATTACAATTCCATAATATAACATTGTAACTGTAACAAGATGTAACTCTGTCAGTCATTGGAGTAAAGGACGATGTATATATCAATAGAAAGGTCTTAATGAGTAGTACAACACTTAAGAAATAAAAACTGAAAGTGGTCTATCCCTACAAAACAAAATTACAAGGAAGCACATACACTGCTTTTCTGGAGGAATGGAAGTGCAGGGCCTGGAGGATCTTACATTTCCACACCCACATACACATGTGGATAAATGGAGGCATGGAAGTGCAAGACCCAGGTGGATAAGTGGAGGCATGGAAGTGCAGGGCCCAGGGAGCCCGGCACTTCCATAATCACATGGATCTGTTTGTGCAGGTCCCAAAGGGATCTGCATGAATGATGATATGATTGTACTGTTTAAAAAAGTAAGGATATTCATTGCAAAAAAAGTCATTAATGCACCAGTTTGGGTTAAAGTGACAAAAGTAGGGAAGTGTGGCAGAAGAGTTTACAACCCTAACTCCCAATCCCCAACCATAAGCACCAAAAGGAAAAAAATATGTACAGTTTTCTCTGTCATTACTCTAGGTGAATCAGAGGTGGGATGTTTCTTGGGGTTCTCAACACTAACACTCACCCCATTGTCATATACTCTTCAAACGTACAGACCTGTTTCTCCCCACATAGTGCCAACAACCTCTATGTCCTGCATGAAGAAAACAGATCACATCTGATCCTATTTGTGTATGGAATGGGGTGAGATTTAGAGCTGAGAACACCAAAGAAAAACCCCACCCCTGATTTGACAAGAGTGACAACAGATAAAACTGTAATTTGTTTTCCTTTTGGTGCTTGGGGTGGGGGAGGGGAGTTAGGATTGTAAACCCTAATGCCACATTTCCCTACTTTAGTCCCTTTAGCCCTAACTGGTGCATTAACAAAGTTTTTTTGCAATTAATATATATCATACTAGTGCAGTAATGCCAGTATGGTTAGGTTTGAGTAGGGAGTTTAATGTTAAATCCTAGTTTTTGCACCTTAATAATTTTCATGGTGTTTAACAAACTTGAGCAAAATTTATCATGAGTTGTCTTGGAGGCAAGTTCTCAAGATGTGAGCAGTTTCGCGGTGGCAGCTTGTGCGGTTTTCAAGATACAAAATGTCATTTTTACCATACAATCAAACTTTTTTTCATTACTTCCTACACTTTTTTTCTCTCTCACCTACAGCCTAGATGGTACAAACTTTTTTCCCAAAACTTTTAGGGTAGAATCATCTTGTGCCAAGGTAGCACCTTTCATAGGTTTCATGAGCAAAAACTATCAATCAGTTCCAGAGTTACAAGGATATCAAGCTTTTTGTTCCCTGAGCATGTTCAGTAAGGATTTTGGATAACCTCTGATATGACATGAAAATGTTTGTGTCATGTAAGCATTTTGCTTTCACATCACTTAGTTCACACAACATGAAAAACACAATTATGCATCTTGGTACCATCATCTTTTTTTCTTTCAAACTAAAAAACATGGAAAATACATAAAAATGAAGAATTTGAAAAACACAGACTCAAGAATCTTGTTAAACAGATCTGTTAAACTAAATTCTATTGTTTGTTTTTGCCAGAATGAGACAGAAACACTTTTGGGGCTTTGACCGTGTGACGCATAAATTTTAGTGCCACGCATTTTAGTGCTGCACTTAAATGTGTAACACTAAAATGTGCAATATTAAAATTCCATTTTGGTGTCTCACATACTTTTATTCATAACTTGGCTGTTTTACAACATTTTAGTCCCACATTTTGAATATACTGTTTACATGTTACTACCCCAAGAACAAGGGTTGTAGAAATGTTCAGGTATAGGTCAAAAGGTGGATTCACAGTTGCTCTGTGAAACCATCTTTTTGGTGTGATTTAACGTATTTTAACAACCATGTTCATGATGTAGAGTCAAAATAATCTTTGTGTCTCATGTTTAAGTGCAACACTGAAGTGCAACCCTAAAATTTGCAACACTAAAATTTAGTGTCACACATTTTAGTGTTGCACTTACATATGTGGCACTAACATGTGTGACACTGAAATTCCATGATTGTGCCTCACATACTTTTACTCATAACTTGGCTGTTTTATAATATTTTAGTCCCAGGTTTTGAATATACTGTTTACATGACCCTACCTCATGAAAAAATATGGGAATTTTCAAGTACAGGTTGAAAGGTGATTTCACAGTTGCTCTGCGAAACCACTTTTCTGGCAGGATTGAATACATTCTAGTGATCATGCTCATGATGTAGGGTAAAAAAAATGTTCTTGTCCAATGTGTAAGTGCAAAATTAAAGTGCAACACTAAAGTCTTTCAAAATCACTTTTAAAATCACTCCATTCTCCTCAAACAATTATCCCACCTTGGTCTTTCAAGTGAAACTACTCTCTGGTTTCAAAGCTACCTCAGTAACCGGACCCAACAGATCAGGATTGGTGAATTCCTCTTGTCATCCCTACCAATACACTCTGGAGTACCACAAGGTTCTAGCCTGGGTCCCTTGTTATTCAGCATATTCCTGAACAATCTCCCTGCCTCCTGCCATGACAGAATGTTACTGTATGCAGATGATGCAGTAATCTTCACTTGCCACATCGACCCCACCTCCCTTCAGTCTCAACTACAGAAAAGTTTCGCAGAAGTGGAAGACTGGTTTTGCTCACATAAACTCATCCTTAACCACAAAAAAACTAAAACAATGTTGTTCCATGGAACCCACAACAAGTACAAGGACCATGAGCTCATAATTAACAACCACGAAGGCATCACTCTTGAACAGGTGGATATGTTTAAATATCTGTGCCTGACCCTTGACTGCTCCCTCTCATATACCAAACACATTGACAATATCGCTAAAACTGTGAACTCCCATATAGGGCTACTATACAAGCATAAACATTGCCTAACGGCTGAAGCCTTGAACCTCACCATCCAGAGCTCTGTTTTCTCAACTATTGACTATGGGCTTGTTATCTATGGATCCGCTACTGATACTGCACTCCAGCGCATAGCTGTAGCCCTTAATAAGGCATGTAGACTCCTTATTTCAGCTGCCCACCTTTCTCACACGTGTGACATTTATGAGCAGGCTAACTGGCTCCAGCTATCCGGCAGACTAAAGTACCAGACCTGCATCCTAGCTAAGAAGACATCACTGGGCCCTATGCCCCCTGGAGTCCAATCAATATTGACCCCACAGTGTGTCTGCCACCTAACTAGAAGATCGGACAGTCTAACTTTTACAATACCTCGCTGTCGGACCTTTCAAGCTCAGCATTCTTACCTTGTCAGAGCCCCACCTGGTTCAACTTGCTACCTACAGAAATCTCCAGCATTGCCATGATTGGTGCTTTTAAGTGTAAACTGCATCAACACCTCATGGCTAGTGCCTTCTGTGATTGCTTCTTATAATCCCCTCCAGGCGTACTACCCTCAAGCATCCCTCCTCACTGCCTCAGCTCCTCCTCCTCCTCTCCTACCCCCCATTACTGGGTATAGGATGAATCTGTCTCCTTTTCCTTTTCATCCCCCCTTTCCTCCTCCCTTGCTGTTTCCCATCTACCACATACCCAACGCAATGTCCTCCCCATTTCTCCCCTCCTCCCTCTCTCTGTCTTCCATACCACCCCCTCACCACCACTCTTCTTTCTCTTTTCCCACTAACCCACTCCTAACAAAGCTTCACTGACCCGCCTATGACTTGTACTGTATAATTAACTCGCAACACAATTCTTTGACAATGCCTTTGGCTGCTATTATTGTAACCTTATTTGTCTTTTTTTTTTGTAAGTTTCACTGTAATGATCATGTTATGTTTTGTACTCTACTGTCCTTATTACCTTGACGTGGAACCTTTGTAAAAGAGCCCTCGGCTCAAAGGTGTCATCCGAAATACAAATAAATAAATAAATAAAATAAAAAAAATTAAAAATCGGCAATATTAAAATTTTCCATGTGTACCAAAAATGGAATTCTTGGATCACACTTAAAACATGGACAGACTCTTCCCTTGGCACAGGGCTCAGAAGACACTGCATATCTGCATCTGTTCACAAAGGTCCTGAAGGGATCTCCATGAATGAGAATATAATTCTACTATCATAAAAAGAAAGGAAAGTGACTACAAAAAACTGTGTTAATTCATCAGTTAGGCTCAAGATAAGACCACAAAAGTAGAGAACGGTGCCCCCCCCCACATGTACACACATAGAAAAAGGTCAAGACAACACAAGCAACCACAGACAGCCATCATCAGGTAAAACACATAACATATAACTGTTTTCATATGACACAAATGCATTAACACTAATGCGCTACCATGGTAGATTTGTATCTATAGCTGCAAAAGCACAGGTCCCATAGGGCCTGTGCTTTTGCAACCAGAAATAGATGTGTGCGTGTCTAATTGTGTACATGAGTACCTGTGGCTGTGTGAGTACTTGTGGCTGCAGAAGCATTTGCCCCACAGGGGGCCTGTGCTTCTGTAGACAGAAGTATTGTTGCAATTTGGGTATCAATGAATTTCCATATGCAGCAGCTGAAGTGCAGGGCTCACAGGAGCCAGTGCTTCTGTAGACAGAAGACAGTGTATATGTCTTACACATGGATATCATGGATTTCTATATGCAGTACCATAAGTGCATTCTCCACAAGGCCTGTGCTTCTGCACCAGAAGTCAGTGTGTATGTCCTACACCTGCAGCTGTAGAAGCTCAGCTCTCTGAGGCGCCTGCAATTCTCCAGACAGAAGTAGTGTTGCTAGTTGGGCATCGTAGATTTCATAGGGCCTGCACTTCTGCAGCCAAGACCCCCAAGATTTAATTATGTAACAACAATGCTGCATGGAACAAGAGTGACAGCAAATTCTGTCACCCTCCCATAACGGCATATAGCCCACCGAAGCCATCCCCATTTGATTTGACTCCATTTTTAAAATGAAAAGTCCGGTTTGTATCATGTAGACCTGTGACTTTCTCTCTAAATGAAATGGTTGTAAACTGTGTATATCATTTTTCTCCATCTCATATCTTCCTCTTTTTGGTTTTTCCTTTAGATTGGATGTAATGGGAAGAGCAATGGTCAGGGTGAAGGATTTAGACCCAGCAGGCAATGGCTCTCCTTTGGCCTTTTTTTCTCTCCACTTATGCTGCATCCCTGGTTTGAGATTATATTTTTAATACTGTTCAATTTTTAATTTGAAAGTTAAAGATTGTTTATATAAATAGAAAAAATCATGACTAGCCTGAGTCCATATCCTCCCTTCCCCCCCAAGTTCGAGCCTCCCCCTCCTCATACTTCACCTTTAAAACCTCCCTCTGGAACTTCCTGAAATCTGCTGCTACCTGCCTGTGTGTGGCCTAATCACCCAGCCCCACGACCTTTTCTGCCATGGTACCCCAACCTAGCTCTGCCCCCCTTGCTGACTCAGTGCAGCACTCTACTAGTTAAGTTGTCGTTTTGTGTCTTTCACCTTGGGGGAGGTCTCACACCACCCTGTAACCCCTGGGCCAGTATGTTTTGAAACCTGTGGTTGTCTACATGCAATTCCATTGCTTCTTCTCACAATCCCTTATGTTCATCCCACTATTTTGGAATACATGCTGTTTCCTTTTTGATAGGTTATTCTGTACCGTACGCACCTGACAAAATGTTATCTCTGTAACTACTACTCTGTCTCACTGTTGGAGTATGTCTGCTCCTGATTGTAATTGTTGTCAATGTATCTATTGATAAGTTATTCTGTACTGCACGCACCTGACAAAATGTTATCTCTGTAACTACTACTCTGCCTCACTGTTGGAGTATGTCTGCTTCTGATTGTAATTGTCGTCAATGTATCTTCTCCTATGTAATTACCCTGTGATTCTCCCGGGTTGCACCTGAAAATAGGCACCTGCTGTCTAGTGTGCTTACCCGGTTACCAAAAGCAAATAAATAAATAAGTAGCCAACTCACAACCCAAAATTTACTGCACTGTGAAATGATAAAAAAATATATAGGGTATGTGAGTGATGGGGGTGATTTTAAATTGTGTAAATATGATTTTTAATTGTATAAAGTTGTTTGAAACTGTACATTTACAGTACTTACATGATATAAAATGATTAATAACCAGTATTGTGTCAAAAGTAGTGGTTGGAATAACTAGTGATAATACAACAAATGTTCAGTCCTTTAAAAGAGAACTGAAGCAATACCTGCTGAACTCAAACGCCTGCAACTGCCTTACCTGAATCCATATCTTCAACCTGGTTACCCCCTCTTAAACACCTCTGACTCCCTTACCTGAGTCCCTATCCTCAACCCGGGTACCCCCCTCGTCTATCTGAGATTTCCTCCTGTTTTACCTACCCTGGACCCCCACCTGCCATCTCTTTGTCACCCCCAGCTCCCTCCAACTCCCTCCCCTCTACATTCCCCCAACACCTCCCCTTTCCACCCACTCTACCCCTAAATATTCTCCTTCTCCCAATCCCTTTCTCTCTTTCTCTATCTCGCTCTCTCTCTCTCTCTCTGTCTCTCCTCCTCTCTTTTTCTCTCTCTCTCTCTTATCTATCCCTCATTCGCACTCTCCCGCCTTTCTTTCTCCTACCCTTTCCAATGCTCTACCTTGACAGGCCCCGTTGGGGCAGCTATGCCGTACGTTGCTAACTGAGAATCTCCTCCCGCTGTTTAATTTCAGTTGTCTAGGTTACTCAAATGTATTATTTATCTATTTTCTGTATTACATAGCAATCTTATGTTTTGTGTTAACTGTCAAGTTTTTGTTATGTCTCTGCTGTTTTACATCCTGACGTGGAACCTTTGTAAACGAGTGTATACTCAAAGGTTGTATCCAAATGACCAAATAAATAAAGCAGTACACCATTTAAGTAGAGTGACAAATTATTGTATGCACCTTTGACAAAGGATTTTGTGAAATCCCAAATGCATCAGGTGATACTCTAGCACTGTCTTTTCAGCACTTCAATCAAGAAGTGCATATTGCACTTTGGAAAATATTCTCTGAAGTGGCATTCTTGTATTAGGATGCATTGAGTGCCCTTTTCCTCTTGTTCACTATTGCTTCTTGCCGTGAGCACCACCTTCCTATTGCAGCTTTTCCTTGTGTTTTTCTTTTATTTGAAATTATTCAAATCCACCTTTCAGGTGGGATTTGAACATTTTCTCTACCTGTGTTCATAAGGTGGAGTTATAAGAAGACTATGTTGAAAATTTGGGTTAAAAATATTAAAAAACAGCAACATCATGAGCAGGGGTCAACCTTAACCTTTTTTTGCACTAGCCAGCCAGGCTAGTGGACCAGAGACTGCACTAGCCTGCAGAAGTCAACACTAGCCCACAGTCAGTATGGTTAACAGTGATTTGCTAAACAAAAGGCAAATAAAATTGAAATTCATCAAGCATGTGTCTGAATTTATTTTAAAACTAAATTACAAATGAACTTTGTGAAGTAAAATACTTCATATATACAACATTCAGTGTAGTCAGTGTCTTAATGTCAGTGTCCTAAAGTTCTTAATATAAAAGTCAAATGATCCTTAAATGTTGCTGGACTGTGTGGTGTCAGGGGAGTGTGGTTCACTCTCAAGCACACTTGTATCACTATCACAGTCACTTATGTCTGAATGATCAGAAGAGATGTCTTCAGCACCAGGCCATGAGAAGACATGGCCAGTCTGTGGCCTCCTACTTCTCTCTGCACTGAAATTCCATAAACTGATGGCATCCTGGGGCTGAAACTTCTCAATGTCTGGTGAGCTCATCTGGATCAACATCAGGTCAGTTAATGTATCTGATTGCAGCTTGGAGCGTAGCTGGGATTTGGTAATCTTCATTTGACTAAATCCCCCTCTCAGCCTCTGCAGAGCTTGCTGGTAGTGTCAACAACAGATCCACCAGGGCAAGAATGTTGGGGTATTTCTGCCGATATACCGCAATCACTTTCTCCCATAAAGCTACCAAGTCTGAGAATTATTGCCGAGAACTTCTTTGAGGAGACTGTCCTGGAGTTCAACTGACAGCTGGCTGGAGAAATCCATGGGGAAGGCTGAGTTTGGCCAAGCCGAGTTCTCAGGTATGGCGGGATACTTTACTTTTTGGCCGTGAGGTCAGTGGATCAGGGAAAAAAATAAATACACTGAGTGCACTATGCTTAATTGAGAGTGAGAGAGAGAGAGAGAGAGAGAGAGAGAATGAATTGAAAATGCACTTACAGCACAGCCACATTGATTGCAGCCAATTAAGCTGTTCTCATTTCAGTCAGTATATTTTGTAATCGCTGGGACTCACTCGGGAGATGAAGAAATTTGAGCTAGTATCAGGCGGGAGTGGGTGGGTGAGATTCTGTACTACCATTAGTAGACTGAGACCTAACCTCTATAAGCCCATTTACTTAGTCGGGTTGCCTGTGTCTTTATTCCAGTTTTGGAAGCTCACACCACAGGGACAACGGACAAGGCTGGAAAGAACAGCAAAGACAGGTCAGAATGCAGGTTTAACCTCACTGTATTCCTCTTAGAAGTCTTTTTTTTGTTTGATTAGCGATCTCACTGTTCTGACTGCACACTGGTGTGAATGCTGGTGAATCTGGCAATGTTCTACCTGGGGGGGGACTTGCTACCATTACTGGCTGTGGAGAGGAGATAGAGACCTGCTGTGGTAGTTAGAAGGAGCCCGTTTCCTCACTGGCACGTATCTGCTGCTTCAGAGTTTTGGAGGCAGCTTCTCAGAGGATGACCACAGGGACAAGGCTAAAATAAACAGAACAGAGGACAGGTCGGAATGCTGGCTTTACTTTTTTCTGCAGTCTGTCTGTCTCTTATTACATTTATTAGTTTGGAGTTTGGACGGACTCAACTGTGCAAATGCTGCCTTAGTAGTCTCAACTGAATGATGTGCTTCATGTTTGCGATCTCACTGTTCCTACTGCGCCATGTCCTGAATACTGTGCTGGGTGGTGGTGTTCAGTTTGACTGGTGGGGGGTCTTTGAGGTCTCAGTGTTCCAACCACACCCTGAATGCTGGTGTTTTTCTTTTGGTTTACTTGTTTTAGTTTGCGGTCTCATTGCTCCTACTGTGCCGTTGATGCTGATGTTTTTGTTTCTTTGCTGCACGAGCGACACACAGCACAACAGGCACAGAATGGAACTGCAGCACATTCACCTAAGGAATTGCACTAGCCCAGCCAGGCAAGTAACATAGATCCTGTACTAGCCCGCGGCAATCTGCACTAGTACCCAGCTAGTAAATGAATGTTAAGATCAACCCCTGATCATGAGAGTACATTGATATTTTTCTTTTTTTTAATTTAAAATTTATTAGATTTTTAGAATACAGCATGGCCATTCTTAAAAACACTGATCTGGTATAAACAAGTACAGAGAAAAGGAAATGTCATGCCCCCCCTCCACCCTCCCCTCACCACCTCCACCCCCCTCCCCATCCCCGGCTTTTACACACTACTGAAAGATAATCCTATGGATACCAGAATACAAGTCTCAAACTTCATATAAGCTAACCTAAATTCACCACCGGGGATCAGCAGTACCCTTTAGATCCCATTTGTTCACAAAGTATATAAGGAGTGAAATCCCTCCCATATCTTTCTGTAGTGGGGCAGGGAGCCCCATAATCTGGCTCTCAATTTTTCTGTACTAAGGTTAAATAGTAGATCTTGGAGCCATTCCATGTACAAGATATCCTTCCCGTCCACCCAGTGATGTAGCACCAGTTTCTTCATGGTCAAGGAGATCAAGGCCATGTGGTATCTATGTGCCCTCACTGGGATGTCAGAGAAGGACCCTAATATATAGATATCTGGGGTGAAGAGATCCTCCAGCCCTAGTAGAGGGTCTACTTTTTTTATGGCATCCCATAGCTGTTTGACATGGGGACACTCCCATAGCATGTGGTATAAGGTACCCTCTTGCGCAGATCATCTAGTGCATTGTGGTGATACTATGCATCCTATATTGTGGAGGCGGACTGGCATCCAATACATATTATTAATAATTTGGTATTGCGCCAACTGAAGCCTATCCTGGGGAATATATTTGTGTAGGTCAATCCAAATACTACCCCAGTTGTACTGAATGTGAGGGAATAATTTGGTCCAGTATGTAGGGGTTGTGTTCTGCACATCCAATGACTTCCCAGAGAGAGCCACGTATAACCAGGAAACAGCATGGTGCTTGCCACACATATCAACTAGAGAGAGAGAGTTCCCAGGACTCCCCTGCAGGCAACTCAACTATACCATTTAAAAACTGGACCACCAAATGATGTAGTTGGAAGACTTTAAAAATCTGGCCTCTCTCTATCTTCAGGTTAGTCATAATGTCATTTGATGTCAAGCACTTGCCCCCCAACAGTAGGTAATTGAGGGTAGAATCTTTTAATTGTGTGATCCACGTGGGTGTAATGTACCGTCCCCTGATCTTGAAGTTGGGGTTACCTACAATGGGCTAGTAGGGACTTTGGTAATTTTTATTCTTCAAAAAGGTGCATAATTGGGTGTGGATGTGCAGTGAGACTGCCAAAGGAGAGGCATTCAAGGGACTCGGTAGAGCCTTAGGGGAGATGTAGAGCATAGCTCAAGGGGAAATTCCTTCCTGGGAGATCAGTTCTCTCTCCAAGACGAACCACTGGGGTGTATATGGATTAGATACCATGTTGTCAGGGGGACCTATCCATCTCAAATATTTATTCAGTTGACTCGGCCAATAGTATACCGCTATATGTGGTAGCCTAAGACCCCCTATCCCTTTTGATGCAACTAACTTGGTGTAAGCTCTATGAGGACTCTTACCCTTCCAAAGAAAGGATGAAATCACGAATGTACCTTTTTAAACCAATTAAGAGGCACCCAGGAATTCAACATATTCAACGGGTAAAATAATCTAGGGAGAATGTTCATTTTAATCAAATTGATACAACCCCGCAAGGAGATAGGGAGTGACCTCCATCTCTCCAGGTCCTGTTGGATAGCGGTGAGCAAGGGGTTCAGGTTGAGATTCCTAGTTTGGGTGTCTCCCCTGGCTAAAACCAAGCTCAGGTATTTAATCTGCTTAAGGCACCACTGTAAACCCAAGGAGAGCATGTCTGTCTTTAGGAGTCTAGAGTTCAGGAGGAAAACTGTGGCTTTACTCTGACTAATCTTTTAATTTGATACAGCATTAAAGTCTGCGATTATGGAGAGTGCAACTGGTAAAGATTGTGTGGGGTGCCATAGATGTAAGAGAACATCATCCACATGTGCAAATAATTTAAAAACCTGAGATACAATCTTTATCCCTTGTACTTCCTCATGTGTCCTTAATAACGTTAATAAGGGTCCGAGGTAGATATTAAACAGGAGGGAAGATGGGGCATCCTTGGCGGCTCCCAGAGTGCAGACTGAAATGCACCGAGAATGTCCCATTGCAGAAGATCAGAGCACTGGGATTCTGATACAAAGAGGAAACCCACGCTATGAATTTGGGTGGGAAGCCAAACCTGGACATGGTACAAAATAGGAACTGCCAGTTAACCTGATCAAACGCCTTCTCCGTGTCCAAGGACACCAGTCCATCCGAGATACCTGAGTCCCTGGAGGTGGAGAAGATATGTGCCAGCTTCTGGAAGTGATCAGTAGAGTGTCGTCCCATGATAAAACCCACCTGATCGGGGTGAATTATGTGGGGTAAAACCAGCTTAAGCCTATTAACCAGTACCTTCACCAGTATTTTCACATCACAGTTTATTAGTGAAATAGGTCTATAGTTGGTAACTTGTTCAGGGTCTTTGGCTTGTGCAAAACAATGATGATGGCCTCAAACAGAGTTTCATCTATCCCCTCAGCCTCCAGTATCCAATGAAAGAGGTACTTTAGCCAGGGGGACAGAAGGGAAATTAATTTTTTATAAAAATTGTGTGAGAATCCATCCGGGCCCAGGACCCTGTTAGGGTTTAGAGCGGAGATAGCTGACCTTATTTCTTCTTCAGAGATAGGCACTGCCAGACTATTCCGATAATCTGGCAAAAGAGTGGGGAGAGGAATCGAGATCAGATAGTGGTGAACTGCCTCAGGCGGTGGTTGGTGGAGCATGGGGCTATATAATTCCTGATAAAATTTAGCAAACTCCTCGGTAATCTGTATAGGGGAGAAGCAGGGTATCCCTTCTGGTTGGGATCTGATGGATTTCACTATTGTAGAAGCCTTGACTTTCTTAAGGTGAAGGGCCAGGAGTCGATTCGCCTTCTCGCCTTGATCTACGTACCTCGTGTCCGTCTTCAATATAACAAACTCCACACTCTCCCTAAGCAAATCTGAATACTGATCCCGGAAGCTAAGTAATTTAATGCAGTCTGTCTCAGGTGTCATCTGAGATAAGGAGCATTCTAAGGAACGAATTTCCTGCAATAAAGAAAGAACCTTGGCATCTCTCTTTTTCTTCATCTCCGAAGCTATCGCAATGAACACCCCTTGTAGCACACACTTGAGGGCTCCCCATTCAAAATCTGGACAGCCTGTGCAATTGGAGTTTAGGATGGAGAAACTCTCTATTTCCTTCTGAATATGGTCTATCACCTCCTGCTCCCCAAACAATTGATTATTTAACTTCCAGACTGATTCGCTGGGCCGATCACTGGAAAGAATTAAGGAGCACCAGGTGATAGAGTGGTCCGAGATCCCCCGGCTCAATTTTAGCTTCCAGTAGCCCCCCACAACAGAGTTTGACTGAGGAGCAGATAATCAATTCTGGAGTGGGAGTGGTGCACAGCTGAATGGAAAGTATATTCCCTGGCACTGGGATGAAGGAGTCTCCAGGGCTCCCTCAGGCCCAGGTGGTCTACCATTTCCCTAATAGACCGCTATGCAGAAGATAAACCATTGCGGCAGTACCTGACCTATCTAAGTCAGGGGAGAAAGGGAGATTCCAATCTCCACCTAGTATAATGGGGTAGGATGCAAATTGGGCTAGGGTCTGAATTAGCGCCATAAAGAAGATTGGGGTATCTGCATTTGGGCCATAAAGCCTGCTTAGAACTACTGTAGTCCTGTCCAAGCATCCTTTTACTAAGATATAACGACCTCTTTGGTCAGCTACCACTTGCTCACAAATGAACGGGACTCTCCTTGCAATTAACACCACAACCCCTCTGCTTTGAGTACTATCTCTTGCACTATATACTTGTCCTACAGAATTCCAGCATAGAAGGACCCCCTCCATTTCCAGAAGATGAATTTCCTGGAGCAGGGAAACATCGCTTTTGAAAAGCTGCAAATGTTTAAATATCTGGTATCATTTGGTCTTGTTCCTGGCACCATTCACATTCCATGAGGAAAATCGTCTAGGAGTAGGCATTTCAATGAGGTAATAAGCCTATACATGAGACAGAGTACCATATAAGGTACACTGAGCAACACGTACCCCTCCTAACCCTGTGTGAAGCCAGGGCCCCCCCAAAGCAACCTCCCCTCAAGTTATAACCACCTCCCTCCTTCCCACACCAGAATGTTCCCCAGCCCCAAATGGGATAAGTACATATCTCATGGATCCTAACTATACCAATCTCCCCACTCTCCCTCCTCAAAAACTCTTTTCGGTACATGATGTGCCTACACCAATCAGATAAGCCTTTACAGCAAATCCCCCCCTTCCTCGGCTAAACCAAAATGTAAGTCCTTAGCCCCTTCTAATAAGAGGAAACAGAGAAAACTATGGTGTCCCTGTGTTTGAGAAATTTGGCACATGGGAAGATCAAGTCTATTGAGGGCTCCTGGTGTCAGTCGGGTGTCCAACATGCTCCCTTGGGGGGAGGGACCTTGCCTTCAACCAGAGCCGCTTTGTTAAAACATGTCTGCAGGGACATGTACTCAGGAGAACCAGACCCATCCTCCAATCTCTCCCTGTGCAAGGGGATAGAATAGGCCCCTGACAGTCGTGGCTCAATGACCCACTGTCCGGCATGCTATGGTGCGTGACTCGAAGCCACCATTATATTGTCTCGTCCCCCCAAAGCCTTTTATAGCCCTCCATATGAATCATCACCTCATTAACATGTGGCGTACTGGGCCTCACGCCATATAAAAGCATTTATAAATACAGGAACCTGGACAATCTCCCCTTGAACCAACCAGTTATGCTCCCCACAGGATAATACCTAGGTAGCCTCAGTGCCCATCTACTAATTGTGTAGCTGAACAGAGAGAAGAAAAAAGGAAAAGTTACCCCTATCTCAACGTGGTCCAGAATATTGAGCCAGTAAAATCAACATTAAATACATCCAATAATAATACAGTGTCCCTTGTTTAGTCCAAAACTGATTCGGTCCCAGCTTACAATAACAATAGTTCGGTTTAGTTAGTTGCTATATAACGCAAGGGCAAAATTGAAAGCCCAGAAACCACGTTATGCCAAAGTTCAGGTTATTGGGGCATACAAAAATAATAAAAAAACAAGCCAATTATAAGGTAAAGTCAAATAAAATACCCCTCAAAGATCAAAGCTGCCAACAATCCCTTACCCCTTAACACAGGGGCAAATAATGAATCACTGATCTGGCTGATGGATTTTTCACCCAGCACGGAACAGGTTCAGCTTTTTCTGATGCAGAACCTCCTCTGCTCCTCTGCTGTTTTAGGATCCTTGAAGGCTGACCACTGCCCATCTAAGGAAGTCTGAAGTACAGCCGGGTATCTCGTTCTAAACTTGACATCTGCCACCAGGAGTTTCACCACAATTTTATGAAACGCTGCCCGTCTCTGACGTACCGAATAAGGAAGATCTTGGGCCACCCGAATGCTTTTCTCACACCATTGGACTTCCTGGATCTCACGGAGCTTTTCCATAAAATATTGCTGCTGTTGGAAGTTTAAAAACTTGAAAATAAAAGTTCTTGGTTGTACTCCGAGTGGGGGTGCTGGGCAAAGCGCACGTTGGGCCCTTTCAATTATATAGGTTACTCCAAATTGTGAAGACCCAGCTAATTTTTCAAGAAACTTCTGTGCAAACAGAACAAGAGTCCCCCCTTCCTCCTTCTCGGGGAGACTGATGACCACAACGTTGTTGCGACAGCTTCTCCCCTCGAGGTCCTCCAATTTGGACTCCATTTTTGCCATCTTCTGTCGCATTTCTGTGAGGACCGGGTCCATCTTCTCCAGTTTTCTCTCTATGGAGATGATACGGGCCTCGCAGTCCCCTGTACATTTTGACAGATCCTCCAGAGCCTGGGAAATGCCTTTAACATCCTCTTTCAATGAGCGCATCTCGTCATGGAAGGGCCGGAATTCCTCGAGAAATTTATCCAAGGTGAGCAATGTTTGTTCCTGTGCAGTACACTGAGGCTTAATGTACTTGGTTGACTAGCCTGTGCCCTGGCTTTTTTGGGGTCTTTTCTGGTGTAGCATGTTGCGTATGTTTCGGAGGAGCTGCATGCATCTCCGCCTCCATTTTCGGTCCATTTTCCACCCAAATACTGATTCTGCTGCCCAAAAGGTTACCGCTGTTTTCTAGCAAACAAATCGCAGTAGTGTCATGGGCTAAATCACTGAAATAGACCTTATTTTAGGACTGGGGAAAGGCGAGGGTAGTGGGAGCTCGGTTCAAGGCTGCTGCTCGGTAGGCTGCATCACATGTCTCCCTAGGAGTCACATTGACATTTTTCAAAGCGTGCGCATCCCTTTTGTAATTTTTAATATTTTTATCCCAAATTTTAAACATAGCCATTTTTTCACACCACCTCATGAACACGATAGCTGTCGTTTTTCAAATCATAGCCAAAATGTGTTTTCACACTTATGGTGCAAAATAAGGTTTTGACTGGGATTTCAAAATTTTCATCTACCTGGTTTGTCAGGTGAGGTGCATATTGGAGCCAACCTGGGTGGAGTTTGAGTATTTGCATCAGAGGAGGAGAAGGGCCTGGGAGTGATGATCACTAGTGACCTGAAGCACTCTACGCAGTGTAAGAAAACAGCAACAATGGCAAACAAGATGCTGAAATGCATATCTAGGGGGATCAGTAGTAGGAGAGAGGAGGTTATTCTGCCCTTGTACGGGTCACTGGTAAGGCCGCATCTTGAGTACGGAGTTCAGTACTGGTGCCCACACCTCAAAAAGGACAGTAACCTGCTGGAGAAGGTCCAGAGGAGGGTTGCAAAGATGATAGCAGAACAGCAGGGGAAGGGGAAGGTATACGAGGAGAGGTTGAGGGCACTGAACATGTACTCCCTGGAAGACAGGAGAGACAGAGGGAGCGAGGACATGATAGGGACCTTCAAGTATTTGAAAGGGATAAATAAGGTTGATAAGAAGAGTCTCTTTAAGCTGAGTGGCAACCATAACACTAGGGGGCACAGTCTTAAGCTGGAGAGTGGGAAGTTTAGGAGGAAGGTCAGGAAGCACTAATTCACAGAGAGGGTGGTGGACACTTGGAGTGCACTACTGGAAGAGGTACTCTCATTGAAGATAGTTGGCAGCTTTAAGAGAGGCTGGGACAGGCATAGGGGGAAGGTAAAGGTCATGGGTAGGGAGGATGGGAGGAGTGAGGAGAGGGGGCAGGGACAGTAGTTCAAGTCGTGGACCCTGCAATATGAGCAGACTTGATAGACCAAATAGCCTTCTTCTGCTGGCTTCTTCATATGTTTGTATGTTAGTATGTGAGTGAGAAGAAGGCTATGCTGAAAATGTGGGTGAAAATATTAAATAACAACAAAGTTATGAGTGTATACTAAGGTTCCTACTAAGGTTAGAGGAGCTAAACAAGCCTTGATCAGCCCATTATTTGCTCCTTTCTATTTACCCATAATATGCTATACTATTTCCTTCTAGTATGTGCTTATCCAACCTTCTCTTAAACTGTG
This sequence comes from Neoceratodus forsteri, assembly GCA_016271365.2. Classification (NCBI taxonomy): domain Eukaryota; kingdom Metazoa; phylum Chordata; order Ceratodontiformes; family Ceratodontidae; genus Neoceratodus; species Neoceratodus forsteri. Next base: position 42,644,227 of record CM057456.1, on the reverse strand, counting down.
CCTTTGTATTGCTAGTCATCACCTCCATGGGCAGCCCATTCCATGGCCTCACAACCCTCTGCGTAAAGAAAGCCTTTATTCTATTTGTCTGAAATTTTTTGCCTCTGAACTGTAAGAAGTGAATTCTGGTACAGATTTCTGGGTTTTTATGTTTGCTTGCATGCATGCATGTGCAAGAAATACAATGTGGCAGCTTAGGAGAGAAGTGGGTTGTGGAGGTGCGGCACTATGGTGGCCAATGCAGGCACTGCATTTGTGGGCTTGACAGTGTTCAAACAATGCTGGCCCACTGTCCTGACGACACTGGTCCTCCAGAAGTGCCACCAACTTGAAATGATTTGGCCGCCATAATCAAGGGCTGCCTTGTCATTGCAGCATCAGCCATTCAGCTGCAATGAGGGAGCTGGTGTAACACTTCCATGAACATTCGGCGACTATCGCTGTCCACCTCAGAGCCCCATGAAAGCCAACAGGGTGCCCAATCCCCCTGTCGGCATGCCCCCAACCCAGTTCATTTGCCAACGGGGGAGTGCCAAAATCCCCTTCAGCATCATGCCCCCCGAACAGTCTTTCTTTGCTGATGGGGGGCCCAATCCCTACCAGTCTAAGTCCCCCTTCCCTCAAAATGCAGGCAGCATACTGGAAGCCCACCCCAGTGTGACAACAGCAAGCCTGCAAAAAAAAGCCTTCCCGTGACGTCTTTTGTTTATTTTGTTGCCACTGAAACCAAGAAAACAGTCCCTCGCAGTGCCTCGGGCCCCCTCTCCCAACCCACAGCCACCCTCTGTACACCCCACCTCCCCACACACCCCCACCCCATACTTACCTGTGGAGCCCAGCTCAACAATCTTCAGTGGACCGGGAACATGTCTGCACTCTTCAAAGCCAACCGCGAACTGAAGAAATGCTGGTAAGCTATATAATAGCATAAATAGGGTTTTTTCAACTTATGTGGATATCTCGGCCATTTATTTCGACTTTTGGCACCAAATTTTCAACATGGGGTTATTGGGACCCTTCCTCATGAATTCAGTCACTGTCATGGTGTTATTCAGTCCCAAAAGGTGATTTCACGGTCACTGCGCAGAATCACCTTTCGGGACCGATTAACAAACAACAGTGCCACTGTTCATGAGGTGGGCTCTCAAAAAGTCTATGTTGCAAATTTGGTGAAAAAATCCCCAAAATGACTTTTACAAGTGTGCATTGTGCAGTTTCCATGCACACTCATAACTTCACGAATGTGTAATATTTTCACTCCAGATTTTTAACATTGCCATTTTTTACACCTCCTTATGAACAGTACAGCTGTCATTTTTCACATCCTGCCTGAAATGTGTTTTCGCACTTCTGGCACAGAATAGTGTGGTTGCTGTGGGTAATCAGTGTTTGGGACAGATTAAGAAAATCACAGTGACTCTGTTCATGAGCAGAGGTCCTAAAATGCCTATGTTGAAAATTTGGTTACAAACGTCCATAAAATGACTGTGTTGCGAGCGTGCATTGTGCAGATTCCATGCACCCTTGTAACTTCGCAAATTTGTAGTATTTTCACTCCAGATTCTCAACATTGACATTTTTTCAAACTTCCTTATGAACAGTGCAACTGTCATTTTTCACATCCTAGCTGAAATGTGTTTTTGCACTTCCGGCACACAATAGAGCGGTCACTGTGGGAAGTCAATGTTCGGGACAGATTAAGAAAATCACAGTGACACTGTTCATGAGCAGAGGTGCTAAGATGCCTATGTTTAAAATTTAGTGACAAAAGTCCATAAAATGACTGTATTATTAGCGTACGTTTCGCAGTTTCCATGCACCCTCGTAATGTGTAATATTTTCACTCCAAATTTTCAACATTGGCATTTTTTCACACCTCCAGTACAGCTGTCATTTTTCATATTCTGCCCAAAATCTGCATTTACACATGTGGCACAGAGTAGCATGGTCACGATGGGAAATCAATGTTCGGGACAGATTAAGAAAATCATAAGGACAGTGTTCATGAGCAGAGGTCACAAAATGCCTACGTTGAAAATTTGGTGAAATAATTCCACTAACTGACTGTGTTATGTGTATGCGTTGTGCAGTTTCCACATTCACTCGGAAGTGCAAGCATTTTTAATATTTTTACTACAGATTTTCAACATTGCCACTTCTTCACACCTCCCTATGAATGGTACAGCTGTCATTCTTCACATCCTGCCCGACCTGTGTTTTCATACATCTGGCGCAGAATGGCGTGGTTGCTGTGGGAACTCAAAGTTCGGGACATATTAACAAAATCACAGTGCCAATATTTATGAGAAAAGATCCCAAATGCTTTCATGAGGTGGGGGTCACAACAAGGCCATGCTGAAAATTTATAGTGCAAATACCAATAAACGCCGGGGGCGTTAGGGTTTCTAACCATAACGTCCCACCCTGTACAGACTGGCAGGCATCAGGGGTGTGCCTTTGGATTGCCGACTGTAATGCTCATGCCATTCCACCCCCACCTCCCCCCACCCTGCAGCCAGTGACAGGCATCGAGGTGTGCCTTGGACTCTTCGCCCCCAGAGTTCACTCCATTCTCCTATACTGCATCCATTTCAGCATATGTCCTTATGGAATGGGGTGACTGTAAAGCTGAACACCCCAAGGCACACCTCAACATATGTCAGTATCTGCAGGATAGGGTGAGGTGAAATGGCATGAATGTTATGGGTGATGACCCAAATGCATACCCCAATACCTGTCTGTCTCTCTCTGCAGGGTGGAGGTGGGGTTGGCATGAAGTTCAATACTTCACTACCATTCCTATTCTGCATCTGTCTAACTCCTGCATTTCAAATGTTAATACCAGCAAGCAAACATTCAGCATTGACAAATGCTTGTTTAATGTAAGGTTTACATCCTTTAATATATATTCTCATTTTGTATTATATCATAACACATTAGTAGATCCCCTCTCACTCTTCTAGTCTCCAGCAACATTAAACCCAGTTTCCCCAATCTATCCTCATATGGAATTTCTCTTATGTTTAACACCATTTTTGTGGCCAGCCTCTTCACCCTCTCCAAGGTAGATACCCCACCCCTTGATATGGGCCCCCACACCTGACTAACACAGTCCAACATTGGTCTAACGTATACTCTATACAGTGGCATTACCACTGCCTCGCTTCTACTCCTGAAGTTTTTTTTATTTCCCACAGCACTCTGTTTGCTTTAGTTATTTGATTATTATAGTGTGCCTCAAAAGTTAGTTTATTATTTATGATAATTCCAAGATCCCTTTCTTCTTCTGATTTCCTTAAGTTTTGAACATTTAAAATATAATTATGTTTTTTATTTCTTATACCAAGGTGTATGATGCAACATTTATCCTGGTTAAATCTCATACTCCTTTTGTTTACTCAATCCTGGATGTTATTTAGATCCCCTTGGACTGAGTCAGCATTTTCTCTAGTTGTGGCAATGCCGGCCAGTTTTGTATCATCTGCATATTTACTGATCCAGGTTTAGGAATCCCCCCCCCCATGGTATCCATGAATATCCTAAACAGCACTGGGCCTAGAACCAACCCCTGCGGCACCCCACTAGTCACCGGTACTGCCTCCAACATGTACCCATTTATGCTGACTCTCTGGGTCCTCTGCCCAGCCATGCATCCACCCATCCTATAACTTGTTCCCTAATATTTTTGTCTTGTAAGCATTTAATAATCTTGTGATGAGGAACTTTATCAAAGACCTTAGCAAAGTCCAAATAGATACAATCCACAGGTTGTCCCCCATCCAAAGCTGATATTTTGTCATAAAAAGACAACAGATTTGTAACACAGGATCTCCCCGCACAAAACCCATGCTGATCTCTGTCCACCTGGCCATTGGTCTCCAGGTGAATGTTTATATAATCTTTAATGATTGCCTCCAACAATTTCCCGGAACAGATGTTAGGCTTATGGGTTTATAGTTAGTGTGGTCTGTCCTGTCCCCCTTTTTGTGTATTGGTACTACATTGGCCGTTAGCCAGTCCATTGGTACTGTGCTTTCTATTAAAGTTTTCATAAAGATTATTTTCAGTGGTCTAGCCACCATTGGGGAAAGTATTTTAAGAATGGTATTTGATATATTATCTGGCCCTGCTGAATATGTATTTTTTTAGTCCCTTTATTTTATCCACAATTATTTCCTCTGTAATATTTATACAAGGTTCTAAACTTTCATTCTTTATTTGCCCCTTTTTTGATTTTTGTGAGAAAACAGATTTGAAATATTTATTGAATACATTTGCCATCTCCCCTGGATCATTTCTAATTTTATCCCCGGTTGTAATTGAATAAAGACTATTGTTGGCTTTACGTAGAGAGTTAACATATCCATAGAATTCACGCATATTTTCTTTATGTGCTGACACTGCTAATTTTTTTTTCCATTCTTTATTTACTTTTCTTAATTAGTGTCTTGCATTGTCTCTGTGACAATTCGAATTCCTCCCAGAGTTCCTGCATTCCTAGTGCCTTATGTTTTCCGTATAGCCTTTTTTTTTAATCAGTTTCTTTATTGCTGTATTAAACCATTTTGGTTTGATGCCTCTAGTGTTATACTTTTTAACTTTTTTTATATTTTTATCACATATTTCTTGTATGTAATTTTTGATGCTATCCCACATCTCGTTTACGGATTTGTCTGCTAACACTCGTTCCCAGTCTACCCTTTCTAGTTCCCTCTGTATATTCTCAATATTAGCTGTTTTGAAATTATAGACTTCCTTGTATCCTTCTATTATGGGGGTATATTCTTTAACAGTAAAAAATTCACTGTTATGGTCACTGTTACCCAAGGGAGGCTCTACTGTACAGTTACTGATCTGTAGTTCTTTAGTTATTAGTACAATATCCAAAGTATTTTCTCCCCTAGTGGGTTCCCCCACATTTTGTGTAAGCCCTAATTGGTCTATTGTAGCCAATAAGGATTTGCTGATGTGTCTTATGACCAGTGCCTGACCCCAGTTAATATCTGCATAATTTAGATCCCCCATAATGACTACTTTTCCCATTTCACATGCTTTTACTGTTTCTTTGTTTATTATTTGACTAACCTAGTCTTCTGTACCAGGAGGTCTATAAATAATCCCCAGTATAATAAATGTGTTGCTTTTTAACTCTACTCTTATCTATAGAGTCTTTGTTTGTGTACCAACTTCTTTAACTTTCTTTAAAATATTAATGCTTTTTAGTTGTTTTGATATATATGTTGTGACCCCCCCCTTTTTTTAATCTATCTTATCCACATGATACAGCGTATATCCAGGTATTTCTCTACCCCAAACATCCCTGGCAGTCCAACAGGTTTCTGTTAACCCAATGATGTCTGTGTCATTTTGTTGGGTAAGCAGCGTGTCTAGTCCTTCCTTTTTACTTTGGATGCTTCTAACGTTTGCTAGCATACATCTCAGGGTGGATTTAATGTGTTTTTTTTCTCTTACTTCTCTGAGTGTTGTAACTATTTTAAGTTTGTTTAGCACTTTGTGTGTTACTCCTAAGCCTTCTAAAGCTCTTTACACCACCACCCCTGACCTAGTTTAAATGTTTACTGATATCAGTTTGAGTATGTGTGGCTAGTGTAGTGGTCTCAGCTCTGTTCAGGTGCAGGCCGTCTTTAGCAAATAATATTTCCTTTTGATAAAATTCATCCCAGGTATCAATAAAGGATAATCCCCCTCCAGCACACTTATTTGCTGTCCTGATGTTCATTCATTGTATAGTATGATTTTTTGCAATTTCACACTTTAGTCTAGGTAATATTCCAGATATAATTGGTACCTGACCTGCCTTTTGCCAGCTGTGCACAATCCCATATATCATCCACCAGGTCTTTTTCATGGTCCCTTCCGATGTTATTAGCCCCTACATTAATAACTGCTACTTGGTTACCTGGCCAGTATCCATTAGTTTAGGAAGTCTTATTTTTATATCCTGTACTCTAGCACCTGGTAAGCAGTTGACAACAATGTTAGTTTTTTTGCCCTGACATATTATAGTGTCTGTCCTCCTTAACATTGAGTCCCCTGTGACTAGTATGCTTTTGTCACCCTCATTGGTACTCTGTAATGGTTGCATGCTCCCAGTGTTAACTGCTGCCTCTCCCATGCTGCTTTCTTTGGGTTAGTATGGAAAATGAGTTATATAGGGCTATTTCCATGCTTCCTAAAGATCTTCTTCTTTTGGTTTTAGTCACTCTAGTGACCTGTGTCCAACCTATGTCCTGTTCCCCCAAAGTTTCCTCCTGTGAAGGGCCTCTCTGCTGCATTGTTTGCACAGGTGCTATTCTAGTTTCATCCAGTACCCCATGTTCATTTCTTCTGGTTAGTATACTCTGCATATTATTTAAATCCTCCTTCAATTGTTTTATTTGCCGACAGTTCATACACATTCCATAGTCATGTGAAATATTATTTGGTTTAGTTGTGAACATTTGACAGGTCTCACACTGAAACACATTCTTCCTTTCTTTCATTGTTTTGAACAATGTCTCTGTCTCGTGACTGTGCTCCATATTTGTATTATGCCAGTTCCAGTTTCCACTTACCCCACTTTGTCTTTGCCCCTTAAAGGTATGGCTTATCCTGTCCCCTCATCCCCACAGGATATGCAAGACACACACAACGATGTGCATGTCTCTGCTTGCGTCTCTGCACGCTTCACTGCGCACTCACCCACTCGAGCTCATGCCACTCATTGTGGAGCTACTCTTTTATCACCTGCAGGCCAGAAGTGCATATCTCTGGTCCTGCGAGGTGCACCCCCAAGGATTTATGTAAATAAAATTATTTTCTGTTGCCAGAGATGTATAAAGTCTATATTACATGGCACAAAGACACACCACTGTAGCCCAACTTAGTAAAGCTTAATTTAAATTACTTGTAGTCCACTAGTTCTTCTTGTGGACTACAACCAAAGCCCCATTTCCTGTATCCTGTCAGTCAGAGTCTTAATCAGTTCAGAAATCACACAAACAAATATTTTTAGCCTTGTTTTTAAATTGCTTTGCCTCAGCTCATGTGTTGGTGTATAGCTTAGCAACCTGCAGAAGGATTGAACTTCATTTTAGTATACTGAAATGTTTCTACTTTTGCTCATTTGTTTGGTAATTTTCAATATTTTTACCCTAAATTTTCAACATAGCCATCTTTTACACTTCTTCATGAATGTGTCAGCTGTCATTTTTCAAATCCTAACCAAAATGTGCTTTTGCACCTGTGGTGCAAATTGGTGTTTCAGTGGGGATTTTAACATTTTCACCTTCTGGGTTCATGAGGTGCTATCATAAGAAGGCTGTGTTAAAAATTTGGTGTTCAAATATGGTAAAATTACGAAGTTATGAGTGAACTTTGAAATTTTTTTTGCACTTCAGCAGTCAGAGGGACTCCTCACTTTGTGCAGGGCCCATAGGTCCCTTCACGTCTACATCTGTAGCCACACTGAAACACAGGGCCCAGAGGGTCCTGCACTTCTGCAATTAGATGAACTCCTCTCTTGGTGCAGAAGTGCAGAACCCAAAGGGGCCTGTTTTTCCACACCCAGATGAACTCCTCACTTTGTACAAGTCACAGAGGGCTTACAGTCTGATGGACTCCACATTTGGTGCAGGACCTGTCTGCATCTGTAGTCACACAGAAGGGCAGGGCCCAGGGGGCCCTCCCCTCCTGCAACCTGATGGATCTGTTCACACAGGTGCCAAAGGGAGGATACAATTCCACTATCTCAAAAAGAAAGGAAATTCAGTGCAAAAACCTGCTTTAATTCACCAGTTATGGTTCAACTTACAACAACAAAAGTAGGAAAAAGTGGTATTAGAGTTTCCAACCCTAACTACCATCCCCAAGCAGAAAAAGGACAAGCCCACACAAGCAGCCACAGACAACCATCATCAGTTGATGCAAACAACATATAACTGTTTCCAGATTACACAAATGCGGTAGCACTGATTTTCTTCCTTTGTAGATTTGTACCTGCTGCTGCTGCATAAGCACAGGCCCACAGGGACATGTGCTTATGCAACCACACCTGTGTGTGTATGTCGTACAGCATGTTCTGCAGACAGAAGGACCCATGGGGCCTACGCCTTTGCAGACAGAGATATTCATTCACACTGCACAAGGTACTAACATACTAACACATTAAAATGCCAGCAGATTAAGCCCATTAGTCTATTGAGTCTGCTTGAGTAAGAGCCTACAGTTAACTCACTGCAGCTGCCCCCTCCCTCTGTGTTACCACCCATGGACTGGTTATCTACCCCACTCCCTCTCCCCGGACTACACCCCTGTGTCTGTCCCACCCTCTCTTGAAGCCTTCTACTGTCTCCATCCTCACCAACTCTGATGGCAATGAGTTCCAGGGCACCACCACCCTCTCAGTGAAGTAGTGACACCTTGTCTCCTCCTTAAACCCCCCACCAATCTCAGGCTATGCCCCCTTGTGGCTCCTACCTTCCTAAACTGAAGCAGTCCATCAGAGTTGAACCGGTTCATCCCCTTCAACTATATAAAAACCTCTATCATATCCCCCCATCCCTCCTCTCCTCCAGGGAGTACATATTCAAATCCTGTAGCTCTCCTCATAGGACAGGTCCTTCAGGCTGTGAATCATCCTTGATGCCCCCCTCTGAACCCTCTCAAGAAGGGTAACATCCCTCCTCAAGTATGGGTGCCAAAACTGTACACAGTACTCCAGTTGTGGCCTAACTAGGCAGTTGTACGGGGAAGTAGGACCTCTCTCCTCCTATGTTATTCCTCTGGCTATGCACCCCTGCATCCTATTCACCTTTGCAGCTGCCCTTCTACATTGCTCAGAATTATTCATTTTGGTGTCTATTGTCACCCTGAGAGCCTTTTCTTCCCTGAAGACTGCCAGCTTACCCCTCCAAAACTGTAGTCATACGCGTGGTTCCTGACCCCCAAGTGGAGAACACTGCACTTCTTGGCATTGAACCTCAGCTGCCAAGTGTGTGACCACCTTTCAAGTGTTTCCAAGTCATCTTGCAGCATTCTTCTCCCCTTTTCCTCATCTACCACTGCTCCCAGTTTGGAGTTATCCACAAATAGACTCACCCTGCTCCTAACCCCAACCCTGATGTCTGAGATGAACATGTTAAAAAGGACTGACCCCAACAACAATCCTTGTGGGACCCCACTAACAACCCTTCTGGGAGATGAGACCTCACCCCCAACCACCACCCATACCTATCTGTTAACCAATTTCCATCCACCCTAGTGTCTTCTCCCCCAACCCCAAGCTCCTCAGCTTCTCCAACAGTCTATGGTGCTGTACCGAGTCAAAAGCCTTAGTGAAGTCCAGGTACAGGACATCCACTGGCTTCCCCTGGTCCAGAGACCTTGTGACCCAGTCATAGAATTCAACTAGGTTCATCTGACCTGATCTGCCCTGGACAAACCCATGCTGTCGAACATCCTGGAGATCATGGGCCTCTAGGAACTCCATCAACTGTTCTTTAAGATGGTTTCCAGCAGCTTCCCCACCACAGAGTCAGGTTAACTGGTCTGTAGTTTCCCTGCTTCTCCCGTGGACCACTCTTATGGAGTGGCATGACATGTGCCTCCCTCCAGTCGTGGGGGATCTCTCCGGTTTGAAAGTGGGAGTTGAATAAGTCCATCAGTGGTGCAGCCAGGATATCCAACAGTTCCCTCAATACCCTGGGGTGAATCACATCTGGACCAGGAGCCTTATCGCACCTCAGGGACTTTGAGGGTCTCTCACCTTCCCCAATGGAATCAATCCATCTGTGAGTGCCTCCCCGCCCCCTTGCCGCATTCCACCTACCCCTGTGCAGATGGTTCCTGACCCTCGATCATAAATATTGAGCAGAAGTACCCGCTGAGTACCTCCACTTGCTCCCCTGCTTCCTCAGCCCACCCCTTCTTTTTTAACTTATCAGTCTGCCCCTTGCTGCTTTCCTCCCCTCCCTGATATACCTGAAAAAACTCTTCCCCCATTTGATCCCCTGTGCTAACCACAGTTCCTTACCTGTCTTGACTGTTCTCACCACCCTCCGAGTCTGTCTGGATAGCCTCTGGTACTCTTCCCTGTCCATCTCCCTCCTCAACCACTTGAATCTTTGCAAGGCCAGACTTTTTTCTCTCACCACCTCCCACATCTCTCTGGTCCACCAGCTGGGTTTTCTAGTTCTAGCATTCTTGTGGATGACCTTAGTGCAGACTTTAGTGGCTTCCAGAAGACCCTCTTTAATTATTTCCCACTTGGTATCCATGTCCATGCCTGGATTAATCCCACCTAGGTGCCTCTCCAGGACTGTTGCCATACCCACAAAATCTGCTCCCCTTGAATCCACCACTGTTATTTTCATATGATTTACAGTCCTTCCCAGGTCCAGGGAGAATCAAATCATGGCATGATCACTCCCCCACCAGAGGGTCCTCCACAATCAAATACTTAATCAAGTTCCCATCCCTCAGCACCAAGTCCAGAATGTTTCCCTCTCTGGTTGGTTCCCCCACCAGTTGAAATAGGAATGCATCCTGGAAGGCATTCAGAAGATGCTGCTCCCTTGCTGACAATGATGCCATGGTCTCCCAGTCAACTCCAGACATGTTCAGATCCCCCAACACCATTGTCCTGCCCCTGCCAGAGCTACAGTGGGATTTCAGGTTTTCCACTAACTCCACATCTAGATCCTATGACTGGGCAGGTGGTCTGTACACCACCCCCAGCCTGATCTACCTATCCCTAGAATCTTACAGTGCAACCCATAATGCCTCAATGTGCCCCTCAGCTACCTCCTCCCTGCTTCATTTAATACCTTGCCTAACAAACAGCGCCACCTCCCCCTTACCTGTCATCCTGTCTTTCCAAAGAACAGTGAACCCTGGCATACCCATCTCCCAGTGATGCTGCATGGTCCACATCTCCATGATAGCAGCAACATCCACCCTCCCCTCAGTCATCAATGTCTGCAAATCTGGCACCTTGTTCCCCAGGCTTCGCACATTGATCAAGACCACTCTCCACCCGGTCCTCTTCCTTATTCTCATCCCCCACCCCTTTCTCAAAATCCCATGTGAGAACATTTGCCCTACTCCACTGACTGCTGAAACTGTTGGGGGGAAAGTCTATACCCTTCCATGCTGAGATTGTCCATTCATCCCACAAGTCCCAGCCCTCTCCCCACTACAAGCTTAAATCCCACCTAGCTCCAATAAATTCTCCTAGCTTATGCTTTAGGACCTCCTTCCTAGACAGCATGATCTGCTACTTTGTGGTTTTCTATCTGCAGCTGCATAGCTGGAAACCTGCTACCCCCTTGAACAATTTCTAGATCCTCTGCTGAACCCATGATATCCACATTGCAACAGTACTTCCATCTGCATAGTGGTAGGCCCCACAGAAGCATACCCTTCTGGAGCCAGAAGTTAGTGTGTATGTCTTACACCTGTGGCTAAGAGGTGCAGGCCCCTTAGGGGACAGCACTTCTGCAGACAGTAAAACTGTACTGTTGCAGTTTTGGTATCTGAAAATCTGCTACCCCCCTTAAATAATTTTTAGATCTGCTGCTGAAACCATGATCCCCACATTGCAACAGTGTTTCTGTCTGCATAAGGGTGGGCCCCACAGGGGCCTGCTTTCTGAAGCCAGAAGTTAGTGTGTATGTCTTACACCTGTGGCTGAAGAGGTACAGGCCCCCAGGGGTCTGTGCTTCTGCAGACAGAAGTACTGTTGCAAATTTGGTATCATGAATTCTGTGGCTCCCGTGCTTCTGCAGCCAGTGGTCAGTGTGTATGTCTTACACCTGTGACTGCAGAAGTACAGCACCATCAAGTGTTTGTATGTTTTACAGTGTGCATGAGTACCTGAGGCTACAGAAGCATTGGCTCCTTCTGGTCCTACACTTCTGCAGACAAAATAACTCTTGTAATTTTGGTAACATGGATTTATATCAGTTGGTGCAGGAGCCAGTGCTTCTGCACACAGATGCATGTTGTAATTTGAGTATCCTGGATTTCTATGTGCAGTGACAAGTGAGTTTGTATGTCTTGCAGTGTGCATGCCACAGATACAACTCCACAAAAGTAGCGCATCACTGCTACTGCATTTGTGTCATCTGGAAACAGTTGTGTGTTTTTTGTCTTCCCGGATGATGGCTGTTTGTGATTGCTTTTCTGGGCCTGTCCTTTTGTTGCTGAGGGGAGTGGGGAGTTAGGGTTGGAAACCTTAACATCTCATCTGCCTACTTTTGTTGCTTTAAATTGAACCCTAACTGGTGCATTAACCCAGTGTTTTTTTTTCCCCCGGGTAGCTAACCCCTTAGCATCCACCCTGATCCAGCCATATCTCACCTCCCACCATGGTCTCCACATCCACTGACCACCCAGGCTTGCCCCCATAAGGTGGAGCCACCGAGAGGGCCCCCATGTAGAAACTTGTCCAGATTACCGGTGGCATCACTGCAGGGCTCCCTGGGTTTGACCCCCTTGGGGTGGGGCCACGGGGGTGAACTGACAGGAGGAACACTGTCTTGGCAGAACTGGGAGGTGTGATGGGGATAGCAGGACCACAGCAGGCATCATGGCAGGATCCCCAGCCATTTTTTAACATGCTGCTCCCCGGTGGGGGTGGGATGTACAATGACGTGGTACATCTGCCCCAACCCAATGATTGATGGCACCAGCCATGGCAGAACCCCTAGCCTCCACCAGGGGTCCATAGAGCACCATAAACTCTCCCCCACCTCCCCCTGGAGAAGGAGAGCCATCTCCAGGATGTTTAGTCCTTCTCCCTCCAGCCAGCCCTCCAATTCCTGAATCCATCTCCGAACTCAGGATATTAGTGCCACAGGCAGATGCCTTGCCACTGCACTGGTGGTCAGGCCTTAACACAGTGTTTTTGCAATGGATATATAGATATAGACATTATACAGGTGCGGTAACACCTGTATATTTGGGTTGAGTAAGCACTTCAATGTTAAACCCCAGTTTTTGTACCTTAATTATTTTGCCCCCATTCAGCTGATTCACATGAAATTTGGAAAGTGCAAAGATGGTGACAGATCCTCTGGGTCCTGAAATTTTGGGGTGATTGGTTCACTGGGGGCAAAGTTACAGAGGGGCAAAAAAAATCATCAAAATTAAGACTTTTTTTTTTTGCTCAACTACAAAAAAAAAACTAGGAGGATTTGAAACCTGACACTTGCAGGTTTGATATAGTTTGGCTCAAAGTGTGTTCTTTTGTGTTTTTTATTTCCCAAAATTAAGTAGTTTTTAAATTATTTAAGAAAAACTATTCCATTTATGCACATGCGAAGTTTAAACTATCACCGTTCTAAAGATAATTGAATTTTTGCCACAACATTAAGTCACATTTTCTTATTACATAGATGCTGTTGTTTATCAGCTGGCAGGACCAGCTCCCTGTCAGTGTATGTCTTGCTGCTGTTTTCATTCAGCAGGGACAGGGCTACATGTCAGTGTATTGCCCCACCATTGCTGAACCTGCTGTGCAATACCTTGTTTATGTTTTCCAGCAGCAGCCACCATTAGCTGCTTCAGGGCTTTATTTATCTATTTGACATGGGCACTGGGGTGCCCAATCCCTGGTACCAGTTTAATTATTATTAAGAGAGTCCAACACCGGGCTGCCCACCCCCAGTGCCCCGTATGGTTCTCACCTGACAAACCCTGTTATGTGAAGTTGCCAACACTGGGTGCCCTATCCATGGCATCAGCATACAGAACCTCCCTCCCATGACCCAGAAATCTGGGACACCAGGGTGCCCACCTCCGGTGCTCCCAAATATTATACTGACATTGGGGTGCCCAATCCCCAGTGTCAAAAGTAGTGTTAGCCCAGATTGCTCCTCCCTATAATAAAGAAAATTGTCCCGTGACATATTTTTTGTTTGTTTGTTTGCATGAACCCTGAAATAAATAAAACAGTCCCTCATTGTTTACCACCATCCCTAACCCCCATTCTGACCCTCCCACTCAGCACCCACCACTCCACACCCCCCTTACCCTATACTTACCCAGCTGAGGTCCCTCACTGTAATCCTCTCTGGACTGGAGACACATCATTCTCTCTTCAGTGCCAAACTGGGAACTGAGGAAAACAGGTAAGTGCCCTATTATGTATTTCAATGCATTTTGAAGTTGTCTTCATAACTTGGTAATTTTTACATATTTTTTCACTAAATTTTCAACATGGACTTTTTGGGGCCCCACCTCATGAACATTAGTTGTGAATTATGTTAATCTGGCCCAAAAGGAGATGTTGCAGTCACTGCGCGAAATCACCTTTTGGGATGGATTTACATAATTTTGCCTCCACTGTTCATGAGGTGGGATCCCAAAAAGGCCTTGTTGAAAATGTGAGCAAAAATATGCCAAATGATCAAGTTATGAGCATACCTTGACATTTTTCTATGCACACCCATAACTTTGTTAATTTTCAATGTTTTGACCCAAAATTTTCAAGAAACCCATTTCTTCACATCACCTCATGAACATTACATCTGTTGTTTTTTACATCCTGGCTGAAATGCGTTTTCACACCTGTGGCACAAAATTATGTTTCGGTGGGGATTTGAAAATTTTCACCTACCGGGTTGATGAGGTGGGGTCATAAGAAGACTATTTTGAAAATTGGGATTCAAAATGCTAAAAACAACAAAGTTATGAAGATATTGTGTAACTTTTCTATGCTGCTCATAATTTTGGTGATTTTTAATATTTAAACCTCAAATTTTCAAGATTTCCATTTTCTCTCATGACCTAATGGACATGACAGCTGTTGATTTTGAAATCCTGGCCAATGTGTGATTTGACACCTCTGGTAAGAAATAATGTTTTGCCCAGTATTAAATGACACCTGTCATGTTCAGAAGGCATGATGATAAAAAGATTGTGTTGAACTTTTGAGATCAAAATGTAAAAAAAAAAAAATGAAGTAACATTGCTTGCAGGGTCATCCATTGGCCCACTGAGGACCACATTGCTTTCCTGTGCCAGTGACCTGAATTCAGGTGCGAGCTCAGTGAGCCAACTTAATGAGCCAAGGCTGGGGGGGAGTGCTGCAGCATGTAACACTGACCCCAGCTAGGGGAGGTACAGAACAGTGTGCTGGTGCACACATAATACCTTGTGATGGCCAGGGAGCCTTCACCAATAGGTGTTTACATGCATGTCCAGGTCTGATGGGCCCATGCATTGGGTCAGGACTATCTTGAGTATTCTATTTATTTAATTTTATGCAGGTCCAAAAGGGACCTGCACAAATGAGGATATGATTCCACTATCAAACTAGCATTTGTCAATGCCAAATGTTGTATTGCTGGCATTGGCACTGGTAGTGCTGGAGTTAGAGAGATGCATAATAGGAATGGCAGTGAAGTATTGAACTGAAGTTAACCCCAACCCCACCCTGCAGAGACTGCCAGGCATTGGGGTGTGCCTTTGGGTCATTGGCTATAACATTCAAGCCATTTCACCTCACCCTACCCTGCAGACACCGACAAGTGTCGCAGTGTGCCTTAGGGTCTTTGGCCCTTACGATCACTCCATTCCATAAAGAAATATGCTGAAATGGGTGCAGCATAAGAGAATGAGGTGAATTTTGGGGCTGAAGACTCCAAGTCACACCTCAATGCCTGTCACTAGCTGCAGGGTGGGGGGGTGGAATGGCATGAGCATTGCAGCCGATGATCCCAAGTCACACCCCTGATGCCTGTCAGTCTCTACAGGGTGGGGTGTTATGGTTGGAAACCCTAATGCCCCAGGCATTTGTTGGTATTTTCACTCAAAATTTTTAACATGGGCTTTTTGTGAGCCCACCTCATGAACAGTAGCACCATCAGTTTGTTAGCCAAAGGTGATTTTGCACAGTGACTGTGCCATTTGGCACCACAGGTGAGAAAACACATTTCAGGCAGGATGTGAAAAATGACAGCTGTACTGTTCATGAGGAGGTGTAAAAAAATGGCAATGTTAAAAATCTGGAGTGAAAATATGAAAAATTGGTGAAGTCACGAGAGTGTGTAGAAACTGCACAAAACACGCCCGTAATGCAATTATTTTGGGGATTTTTTTAACCACATTTTCAACAAAAGCATTTTGGGACCTCTGCTCATGAACAGTGGCACTGTGATTTTGTTAATCTGTCCAGAAAGTTGATTTCCCACAGCGACCGTGTCATTGCACGCCAGATGTGTGAAAAAACACATTTCGAGCAGGATGTGAAAAATGACAGCTGTACTGTTCATAAGGAGGTGTGAAAAAATGGCAATTTTGAAAATCTAGAGTGAAAATATTACAGATTGTTGAAGTTATGAGCGTGCGTGGAAACTGCACAATGTATGCTCGTAGTGCAGTCATTTTTTGGAATCTTTTCACCAAATGTGCAGCATAGGCTTTTTGGGACCCCACCTCATGAACAGTTGCACTGTTGTTTTGTTAATAGGTCCTGAAGGGTGATTCCATGCAGTGAGCGCAAAATCACCTTTCGGGACCGAATAATAAGATAACAGAGCATGTGTTCATGAGTTGGGGTCTCAAAATCCCCATGTTGAAAATTTGGAGCCAAAATTAAAAAAATGTGGCTGAGATATCCACCTAAGTTGAACCCCCCACACACACACACACACACACTGATGCCATTATATAGCTTACTGGCATTTCTTCATTTTGTAGTTCGGCTTTGAAGAGTCCAGATGCATCCCGCTCCAAAGGCGATCACAGAACCGAACTTCTGATGGTAAGTATGTGGTGAGGGGGCGCGGGGAGGGGGACGCCGGGCACTACGAGGGACCGTTTTCTTTTTTACAGGGAAAAACTAAAAACAGACATGAGGAACAGTTTTCTTTCTTTACAGGTGAACTAAAAAAATGTTGGGCACACTGGGGTGGGATCCCAGTGTGCCTCATGAGTTTTTTCGGGGGGCAAAGAAAGTGTGTGGGGTGGGAGAAACATGCCGATATGGGAGATTGGCCACTCCTGATGTTGGTATGGGGATTGTGTGTGGTGGACAGCAGGAGCCGCCATGTTTATTGAAAAGTTTCACCCGGAAAGGCACGTTGGGGAGGTGTGTCCTCTGCCGCTGCATGCTGAGCTTGTCTCTGATTGCAGCAGCACATTTCTTTCAACTTGGTTGCACTTTCCATAATTTCCGCATCAGTGCTAGCATGCTCCTAATTACCCCATTGGCAAAGAAAGTTTGTGAGGTGGGGGAACATGCCGACATGGGGGACTGGCCACCCCCGATGTTGGTATGGGGATTGTGTGTGGTGGATGGCAGGAGCCACAATGTTTATTGAAAAGTTTCACCAGAAAAGACATGTTGGGGAGGCATGTCATCTGCCGCTGCATGATGAGCTTGTCTCTGATTGCTGTGGCACATTTCTTTCAACTTGGTGGCACTTTCCATAATTTTCGCATCAGCGCTGGTATGCTCGCTAACTGGAGAATGAGGGATGCACCTACTAAAGCATGCCCTGCATTCGCCAGCACTGACACACCTCTCAGTGTGGTACTACCTCAAGATGTTACTTGCACCTGTGCACAAGACAACATAAAAAAGAAGGGAAATTAATTGCAAAATATTGCATTAATATAGACTTTAGAGTTGAAGAATGCGAAGTACACAAGGTAGAGAAATGAAAAAAATTAGGGTTTTGGGTCTCTGGAGTCTTGGTGAATCAGTGGTGGGTTGTTCTTTGGGGTTGTCAACCCTAAAGCCCACTCCCTTCCCCAACCAATAACCTCCTGTCTGAAGCACAAGATAAAGCTCCAAGCTAATGCCTTATAGTAATACACTCTTTCAAGATATAGAAGTATGGCTTATCACATGATGCCAATAGAAATCAGTCATAGAAGAAAAGACACCACCTCTGACCTTGCTTGCTCAGGACAGAGGGTGGGCATTAGGGCTGACAACCCCAAAGGACAACCCACCACTGATTTACCAAGATGCCAGAGAATGAAAAACCCTAGTATTTTTTCATTTCCCTACTTGCACTTTGAGGCCCACAATCGTAATGTCTGCATTGACATAGCTTTTTTGCAATTACAGTGATACATAATATATAGTTAGTGATAGAAATCTAGACATATATTGCAAAATAAACTACGTTAATGTTCATTAGGGTTGTTACCGCACAATATGCAAACTGCACAAAGGTTAGAAATAGACTGTTAGGGTTACAAACATAATGCTCACAAAGTTTGGAAATGTTCTATTACGGTTCATATATCTAACTCCCACCCCACCTTACCATGTCCCCTACCATTATGATCCAAGGACGGTCTACAGGTACGAGGCCATAGAACAATGTGCGGCACCTCATACAGGGTCAACATATCAAAACTGGTATATAGGAACCCTGACCCCACCCCTACCTACCCTTGTGACTGATGGGCAAAGTACATGTTTGGAGTTATGCTACACAGGTCTGGTTTTTCATACACACTGTAGATCTGTAATTAGAATACATTTTGGGTGCCTGCCTGTGAATGTTTACATCCATTATAACATGTGCCTTACTTGGCACACAATATGGTACTCCATCTACCAGTGGTGCAAGTGGTAGACAAGAAGTGCAGGAACTCAGGCACTGGCAAATACGAAATGCAGAATGAAGATCCTCAATCTGAAGGATAGCCGTGTCAAGACACATCTATCCATTTGTACACTAGTAGATTGAGTTAGAGATATTGAAGTATTTCTAGCAAAATTGCACTGTTGTACAAGTCAAATGTTGTTATGGAAACCCTGATTTCAGGTCACAGTGCCAGAAACTGTCATTATGTTACTGGTTTAAGAATTTCAGTTCCAGTGTCAGTGGGAGGAAGTACATTAACTCCATTCCTGCTGCAAAAAAAGTGCAGGAACTGAGTTCTTGTGCGTTCCTGTTCACTTTCATCACTGCCCTCTACACAGCAGCAGAATTGCTACAAATATGAAAATTGTATCCACATTGCATAGTTGTCAGTTGCTTTCTTTAAAACACGTACTGAACTTCGAAATAGTCAAAGCAAGTTATATGTTTGGGACATGTATACCGTTTTATGCAAGGGCTTATTGTAGCTGAATAAACAATGCCCCCAGTGCAGCCTTGTAGGATGGTAGTAGAACTATAGCTTGGTCTTTTGTCAGCACCAAGGTGGAAGAAATCAGTTTGTGACCTGGAGGTAAGTTTGGCTACACTGTTTCCAAATGTGTTAGCCAACTCAATATTTTAGTGGCTGTCATTTTCTAGGGCTCAGAAATCCCTTCATGGACAGGTACTCAATAGGGTGGTAAGTATCAAAGTGTGAGAGCAAAACCACCTGTTTTTCTAGTCATTGGCCATCAGGCTAACTGATTTGCCACACCTCGTTCATAAGTGTATGGAGGAGGTGGGGATTAGGGTTGTTATGTGCCAGTTTTAGTATGTTGACCCTGTATGATGTATAATGCCATTGATCTATGGCCCTGTACTTAATGTAGACTATCCCTGGGTTGTGAGGGTAGAAGATGTGGTAGGGTGGGTGGGAGTTAGACATAAAAACCCTAATAGGACAGTTTCGAACTTTGTGGGCATTGTGTTTGTAAACCAGATAGTTTATTTCCAACCTTTGTGCGGTTCACATTTTGTGAGGTAGCAACCCTAATTTTTTTTTGTTTTACAATAAATTTCCTAATTTTCTAAATAACTTGTGTAGTAACTTAATTCACTCATACCAGTATTTTTTAACCATTCATATTTTGAATAAACCACCTCTTTTCTAGTTTAAAAAATGGCATATATTTTAATTCAATTGTGGATAAATTCTCTACCGCTTATATCGAATTTATTACCTGGAAGCGTCATAAAGCTACACAGCATCCTAGTGACCTTGCAAACTACTGTATGCTCAGAAATGCTTGCACCAAGACTACAAGGTTGGCCAAGTCCGAATATTTCAAATCTGCCTTCGTTACCAACATAAATTCCCCTTCAAAGTTCTGGAAGGTGGTCCACGCCCTATTTAACCCCTCATCTCGTCCCCCCCCGGTACTTAAAGTAAATAGCTCACTAGTGTCTGACCCAGTAGCCGTAGCTGCAGAATTTAACTCCTACTATACCTCCTGCGCCACTAAGCTACTGAAATCCCTCCCCTCCTACCCATCCCTCTCCCCACCATCTAACGGTGTGCCCCTCCACTACCACCCTCCCACCTCCCTTCTTTCCTACTGTAACCCCAAATGATGCCCTAAGTGCTCTCCTCACCATCAGTCCCTCTAAAGGTGCCTCCCCTGATGGCCTCAACCCAAGACTCCTCTCCCTCTCCCTCTCCATTTTGGCCATTGCCTACCCCCTCTCAATAATCCCAAAGTTCTCATTCCTACTGCCTCAGTCCCCTCTTCATGGAAATATGCAGTGGTCCCTATCTACTGACCTTCCTCATCCCTCTTGCAAGGTACCCCGCATCCTGAAGGGTCCTCTCTTGGGTTTGGTCCTATTCCCTCTCCTAGCATTAAGTCACACCTCCTACTTCTCTCTACTCCCTCTTTAAATCCCTACAGCCTTATCCCTCTTTCTATCTAGCCCCACAGCCCCCTTGCAGGATTCTCCACATTCTGAAGGGGTCTCTCTGGGGCACTGCCTTATCCCTTTCTCTCTGGTCCCCCCAGTCCTCTTGCAGGGTTCCTCACATCCTGAAGGGGTCTCCAGGGACACGACTCCCCCCTCCCCCACCTCACCCTCTCCCTCTCCTTTTCCACTTTTCATTCATGTAAGCACGTGTTTACTTATTAACCTGGCCCTTATTATAGTCCACTCTTTCTACCTATTATGCACAACACTGTTGTAACACTGTTTGTTACATCTGCCTTACAACTGTATGTTAATGTTGATCTTGTAACTTGATTGTTTAATGTCTCATTCCTATTGTACCCCTTTCCCCCAGGTCACACTGGGAGATAAGCGACTTGTCGCTCAGTGTGCCTTCCTGGTGAAATATTTCAATAAATAAATTACCTAACATAATGTAAATGCAAAGGCCAAAAACTGCTGTTCAGTATGACATTTTAAACAAGCATTTGTCAACGCCGAATGTTGATTGCGTTGGTCTGTTGAGCTTGCTCACTGGCCCTCTGTGAGTCACTCAGTTTGTTTCTTCCGGTGCTGCAGGTTTCCCCTTTTGTACTGGGCTTCTACCTGCATTGGTACCTTGTTCTGCCAGTAAGAAATCTGCAGCTGTCCCGACAGGGCTCCGTTGAGGTGGATCACTCCCCTTCTCTCACTCGCTCATTCTGTTTCTCCCGGCACTGCAAGCTGCCCTTTTGTACTGGGCTCCTGCCTTAGTTGGTGGCTTTTTCTGCCCACAAAGAAATCTGCAGCAGTCCCGACACAGGTATGTGAGTCTGCTGACTCTCCATCTCTCACTCACTTGTTCCATTTCTGCCAGCGCTGCAGGCTAGCCTTTTGTACTGGGCTCCTGCCTGCATTGCCACCTTTTTCTGCCAACAAAGAAATCTGCAGCAGTCACGATAGAGCTCCATTGAGCTCGCTCACCCCTCTCTCACTCACTCACTCATTGTGTTTCTCCCGGCACTGCAGGCTGCCCTTTTGTACTCGGCTCCTGCCTTGGCACCTTTTCTGCCCACAAAAAAATCCACAGCTGTCCTGACAGAGCTCCGTTGAGTCGTTCCTCCCCTGTGTCACTCACTCATTCTGTTT
This sequence comes from Neoceratodus forsteri, assembly GCA_016271365.2. Taxonomy (NCBI): domain Eukaryota; kingdom Metazoa; phylum Chordata; order Ceratodontiformes; family Ceratodontidae; genus Neoceratodus; species Neoceratodus forsteri. Next base: position 42,622,514 of record CM057456.1, on the reverse strand, counting down.
CTCCTGGTGCTGCAGGCTGCCCTTTTGTACTGGGCTCCTGCCTCTGTTGGCACCTTTGTCTGACCACGAAGAAATCTGCAGCAGTCCCAACAAAGCTTCGTTGAGCTCGCTCACTCCCCTTCTCTCACTTGCTCATTCCGTTTCTGCCAGCGCTGCAGGCTGCTCTTTTCTATTGGGCTCCTGCCTGCGTTGCCACCTTCTTCTGCCCACAAACAAATTTGCAGCAGTTATCATAGAGCTCCGTTGAGCTCACTCACTCTCCCTCTCTCACTTGCTCATTCTGGTTTCCCTGCCACTGCAGGCTGTCCATTTGTACTGGGCCCCTGCGTGCATTGCTGGCTTTTTCTGCCCACAAACAAATTTGCAGCAGTCCCAACAGAGCTCCGTGGAGCTCACTCACTCCCTCCCCCTTCCCCACTCACTTGTTCTGTGTCTCCGGCTCTCTCACTCACTCATTCTGTTTTGGCCGGGCTGCAAGCTGGCCTTTTGTACTGGGCTCCTGTCTGCGTTGCTGCATTTTCTGCCCACAAAGAAATCCGCAGCAGTCACAATAGAGCTCCATTGAGCTTGCTCACTACCGCTCTGTCACTCAATCATTCTGTTTCTCTTGCCACTGCAGGCTGCGCTTGTGTATGGGGCTCCTGGCTGTGTTGGCACCTTTGTCTGTCCACAAAGAAATCCGCAGCTGTCCCGACAGAGCTTCGTTGAGATCGCTCAGTCTCCCTCTCTCACACACGTATTCCGTTTGTCCTGGCGCTGCAAGCAGCCCTTTTGTATGGGGCTCCTTCCTGCATTGTCACCTTTTTCTGCTGCCAAAGAAATCCACAGCAGTCCTGATAGAGCTCTGTTGAGCTCACTCAGTCCCCTGTCTCACTCGCTTGTACTGTTTCTCCCACTGCTGCAGGCTGGCCTTTTGTACTGGGCCCCTGCCTGCATTGACGCCTTTTTCTGCCCACAAAAAAATCCGCAGCAGTCCTGACAGCGCTCCGGTGAGTTCGCTCACTCCCCTTCTGTCATTTGCTCTCTCGTTCTGTTTCTCCCAGTGCTGCAGGCTGCCCTTTTATACTGGGCTCTTGTGTTGGGGCCTTTTTCTGCCCACAAACAAATCTGCAGCAGTCCCGACAGAGCTCAGTTGAGCTCGGTCACTCCCTTCTCTCAGTTGTTAGAGCTTAATCTGTCCCAAACAGTGATTTCCCACATCAACCATGTTATTCTCTGGCAGGAGTGCAAAAACATATTTTAGCCAGGATGTGAAAAATGGCAGCTGTACTGTTCATAAGGAGGTGTGGAAAAATGCCACTGTTGAAAATGTGGCATGAAAATATTTAAAAATTGTGAAGCTACAAGGTGCATGGAAACAGTTCAACGCACGCTTGTAACGCAGTCATGTTATGGAGTTTTGTCACCAAATTTTCAACATAGGTATTTTAGGACCTCTGCTCAGCAACAGTGCCACTGTCATTTTCTTAATCTGTTCCAAACAGTGATTTCCCACAGCGACTGCATTATTCTGCACCAGAACTGTGAAAACACATTTCGGCCAGGATGTGAAAAATGACAGCTGTACTTCTCATAAGGAGGTGTGAAAAAATGCCATTGTTGAAAATCTGGCATGACAATATTACAAATTTGTGAAGTTACAAGGGTGCGTGGAAAGTGTGCAACGCACACTTGTAACACAGTCATTTGATGGGCTATCATCACCAAATTTTCAACATAGGCATTTTAGGACCTCTGCTCATGAACAGCATCACTGTCATTTTATTCCTCTGTCCCAGGTAGTGATTTCCCATAGCGACCGTTCTATTCTGCACCCGAAGTGCGAAAACACATTTCAGCCAGGATGGGGAAAATGACAGCTGTACTGTTCATAAGTAGGTGTGGAAAAATGGCAATGTTGAAAATCAGGAGTAAAAATATTATAAATTCGTGAACTTACGAGCGTGCGTGCAAACTGCATAATGCACGCTCATAGCACAATCATTTTATTGAGTCTCGTTACCAAATTTTCAACATAGGCATTTTAGGACCTCTACTCATTAACAGTGTCACTGTCATTTTCTTAATCTGTCCCGAACACTGATTTCCCACAGCAACTGCTAATTTTATGTATGTATTCTCCCAGGTCGTGCCTGTAAATAGTCAAGCTTTGGCTAGCACACCTAACCCGGTTAACAAAAACTAAATAAATAAATTCCGCGCCGGAACTGCAAAAACACATTTCTGCCAAGATGTGAACAATGACAGCTGTACTGTTCACAAGGAGGTATGAAAAAATGTCAATGTTGAAAATCTTGTGTGAAAATATTGCAGATTCGTGAATTTACGAGCGTGCGTAGCAACTGTGCAACGCACGATCGTAAAACAGTCACTTTTGATTTTTCCACCAACTTGCAACATAGACTTTTTGAGAGCCCACCTCATGAATACTGGCACTGTCATTTCGTTACTAGGCACCGAAAGGTGATTTTGTGCAGTGACCGCAAAATCATCTTTTGGGCCTGATTAAAGCCATGACAGTTTGAGAATTCATGAGCAGGGGTCCCAAAAACCCCATGTTGAAACTTTGGTGCCAAAATTCCAAAAAATGACTGAGATATGCATTGAAGTTGAAAAAAACCTATTTCTACCATTATACAGCTTAGCGGTATTTCCTCAGTACGCGGTCAACTTTGAAGACTGCAGGCGTGTTCCCGGTCCACTGAAGATCATCGTGCCAGACTCCAGAGGTAAGTATGGGGTGAAGGGGTGTGTGGGGAGGCAGGGTGCGCAGTGGGTGGATGTGGGTAGTGGAAGGGGGGCCAGGGAGACCGCGAGGGGCAGTTTTCTGATTTCACAGGTTTAACAACAACAACAAAAAATTGCGGGACAGTTTTTTTCTTCACAGGGCATTAGGCATGCTGGAGTGGAGCATGCCACCCGACTCTTCTTTTGGGGCTAGTAGCCAACAGAGTTAGGCACCCCTATCGCACAAGTAAAGGGGTTCAGCATTATGCCGACGGGATTGGGCACCCCATCGCACACAATATCAGCGGGGGGGTGTTTGACATAATGCCAACGGGGAGTAGGCTCCCCCGTCGGCACAATCAACATTGATTTGGGCCATTGAAGTTGATTGGGGCCCCTGTTGGCAACTAAACATGGTGGGGGGTTATATTGTTTGTGAACACGGCAGCAAGCCACCACCATGTTCACAAACAATATCAGGGTTTTTACATACCGCCCTGCAATGACGGGTCACTCCCTCATTGCAGCGGATGACTGACGCTGCAATGAAGAGGCAGCCCCTGATTGCAGCGGCTACTTTTTTAGGAGATTGTAACATGCTGGCTGAACTAATGTCAGCAGCAGCATGCCACGGCATTGGGGGAAGTGTGACAAGCCTTTGTAGGCTGTGGGGGCATTGGCCACAACAGTGCCGCACCTCCACAACCTGCTTGTGGAGAAAGCTGCCGCAACATGTTTCTTGCACATGCACGCAATCAACATAAAAATGGTTTTCAATATTTATGCTACACATGGATTTTACAGAAAAAAATAACATTTGTGAAAGATTTCTTTGCTTAGACTTTCATTTTTAATCAAATATAGCTAATTACTGTTCATTAATTTTTAATACAAAATACGTTATGTACTGTAACTCGTACTGACCCTTCTTCATTAACACTACACTGTCTCCCTTAACTTCTACCAAATTAAAAATAGTTATCTCACCTTAATGTTTTTGTTCATGTTGAAATTCAACATGCAAAAAAACATTGTGTAGTTCTAGTTATATTTCTCAGAGTTTTTTTTTTTTTTTAATGCACATGCGTGAACAATTAGTTGTAATTAACAAATACTTTGGGCTGGCAGCATAGCCTAGAGGTTAGAGTAATGAGCTGTAAATGAGCTGGTACATCCACTAGTCCAGACCTTGTTTTGATTCCCACAACCTTCACTTCCATACTGTGTGACTCTAAGCAAGTCACTTAACTGCCCAGTGCTCCCAGGTCACCCCTGAAAACAGGCACTTGTTCCTAGTGAGCCTTACCCAGTTACCAAAGACTAAAAAAAAAAAAAAATTTTTTTTGCCCAAAACCCAAAAGGTCCTGTATGATACCTACAAAACCTGGAAGCTTCATATCTCAGATCTTTACCATTTTTTAGCTAAGTGAAAAATTGAGGTCACAAATCAGACAAAAATATGTAATTTTGGCCCTTAATATCTTAAACATTATAGCCAGTCTTTATAAAATTTGGGGAGTTAAGAGATTCTAGGACTGAGAAGATGCATACAAGCTTATGCAGTCTTATGGTCTAGGATGGCTGAGATATAAGGCTCTGAAAAAGGCCATTTTAATGAAACCCCAGCACAGCCTTAATATACAGGTACTACCATGCATGTATAATATATATATATATATATATATATGATATAGATAGGTGTGTGTGTATATGTGTGTGTTTGTGTGTGTACATCTAAGCAATCTGATTGGCCAAGCACATCATGTGACTGGTTATAACATCACAACCAGAAACCTCAGATCTCATAGCAGGTGTTTCACTAAATATGTTTTTTAAGTGTTTATGACAATTTTATAGGATGAATAACACACTTCAGGCTGTCCCATTGTGCTAGACATGTGGACACATTCAATTCAGTGGCTGAAAGCACTTGGCTGTACCTTGGGCTCTACAATGCCCCAGAAGTGTACATAAATTTCAGGACAACCAGATGTTGCTCCAGCATGTTGTCTTTCAAAAATGCTGTAAAACGTAATCTGTGAAATATTCAATTTGTAGGGAGGCAATATAGCATAGTGGTTAAGCTGCAATTCTGAAGAACTGGGTTTGAATCCCACAGCCATCATTTACATACTGTGTGACTATAAATAAATCATTTAACTTCTCTGTGCTCCCAGGATGCACCTGGAAACAAGCCTTGACATACCATGTCTTTCCTGGCCAAAAATTGTAAAATAAATACATATGTTTTACCACTTGATTGCATGTTATTGTGTTTCACTGTACTATGTTGTATGTTTTAGTATTGTTTTACTTGACATGGGACATTCTGTAAATGTGACGTATATCTCATAGTACTCGTCCTTTAATTATAAACATTTAAATAAATTAAAAAAGACACCCTGGCAAATCTTATATTTACTGCTGATAGCCCACTGTGTTAATTTCAGTGTATTATCCAGTATCAAGGTGTGCAAAGCAATGTTTAGGAAAAAAGGATTAAAGAATTACATTTTAGCTGTATTAAAAAAAACTTGAGACGTTGATCATACACAAGGGAAATAGCAGGCATGCAATTAGGCTTGTCGTTATGCTGGGATAACTGCAGAATTGAAGGCAACCGTGGCTCAAGCAGGCCCTTATATCTTTAGTTTCACTTGCAGTGCTTCCTTGCTAAACCCTTTTCACCAGAGGTAATGCTGTTGGATTAGTGTGGCCAAGTGATTGCTACAATTTACATAGAAATTAAGCAAATGATGTCTTTCAGTGGGGGAAACGGCAAGGCTGCTTCTTATGGAGAAGGTCAAATAACGAGGACATTGCAGTAGTAAGATGTGCTGTCTCTGCCTTACAGATGCAGCAGGGCTTCGTATTACCATGAAAAAGGAAAAAACAAAGTAGTTAAACTTCAGCAAAGTATTCTTAATATGAGATTGTTAACACCAGCCAGAAAAAAGTGATGCTAAACGCTACTTGGCAACGATATTTCTTTTCTTTAACATAATTAATATCTCTATTTTTCTTTCTGAATGCAACCTTCCAACACAGATAAAGAATTAAAAAAAGTCATGTGCCATCAGTATATGTGCTATTATTAATATTGCAGACAATAAAAATAGTTGGTTTTAACCCTTTCAGCTGGTTTAGAAATATATGAAGAATTCCCATTTCCACCAGGTAATTTTTCATTGTCAATAACAGGTTCATTGGATCTGCAGCCAGCGTAGTCTAGTGCTTTTGTAACATGGGATTGAAAAGATGGTCTGAGCAGAGGCTAAGATTTTGAATGCAGTTCAACATAACTCTGGCTGTTGGCAGTAGTATACCTCTCAACTGCCCCTGATTATGAGGGGCATCCCTCATTTCACCCACAAAATTGCTCCATCCCTCATCTGTCCCTCATAGAAACATTGCTGCTCACACAATGAATGTACTATAAATTCAGATTTTAAAGTAGAAATTCATATTTTAAAATGATAAATTAAAAATAAACTGCATACAAGCAAACACAATGATTTCCACAGTGTTCTGGACTTGTATCTCCATGTTTGAGGATGTGTCCCTCATTATGTGTGTATGTGTCCCTCATTTTTCCTCATTTTGATTGTCTATGTCCCTCATTTCAGTGACAAAAGGTTGAGAAGTATGGGTGCTTGCTTAAAGGTAGAATGCTTGTACCTAAAGTGTGAGACTGAGCTAAGTTCCATCTGCATTACTAGTAGTGAGATACATGGCCATTCACACTCTCTGTCCCTTTTTGAGACTACCCCCATTCAGGGGGAGGCACAATAACCCTCTTGAAGAGGGTTCCACACCTAAAGGTGCTTCAGGAATTAGGTTTCTTTAAGCTAAATATACCTTAAGAAAAAAACAAAGGAAGCGAGGTAAGCTACTAGAGGAGGACTGGAGTATGGCGGAGCAAGAAATCAATGTTTCAGCATAGATGTTTTATAGAGCTGATCTAGGGCACGGAGACGATCACCTGCAGCCCCACCAAAACTTGAGCATAGCCCATAAAATTCACTGGGTACAGAACACAAACTAGAAGTGCTACTATTATGTTCAGATATGACCCAAATGGAATCTGACAACACAACAAAAGAACAATTAGTATTTATAAACTGCTTTTCAAATATTGTGCATCCCAAAGTACTTTACAAGCAATGAGCAACTGATAGTGAAGTAACTGTAAATGTGTAGTGGCAGCCACTTTGCACATCAACACACACACACACACACACACACACACACACATAGCCTAGGACAGCTGCATGAACCTGCAGTGTGAGCCCTGTTCTACAGGAACAGGAAGAGGGACTGTAGTTCATAAAGATTCTAAACTGAACTACAGTTCATTGTAACCTACCAGTTTTTTCAGAATTGAACATTCAGGGGTTATTACTTGTACCTTAACCCACCTTAGTGTGATGTTTTACTATTTTTAGTATTGTACTTGGGCTCCTTGTGCATGCGAGTGCTCCATGACCCCTCGGAGCACTTCCTGGGTCAGGGCAGCTTCAAAATCAAGCCCTGCGGTGAGCAGGGTGAGCCCAAGCAGGGTGAGCACGCATTGTCACGCATGAAAACAGGTGCAAAGACACACTTGTCAGCATGTGTTTGGTGTGTTTAGTGGGTGTAGTGGGAAAAACACAAAGGTAGGTGGATATCATGCCTCTTATATAAAAGGCTACCCTACACACCTAATCATGTATTTAGCCAAGCTTTGCATATAAGGCAGGTGAGAATAGTAGTGCCGTGCAGACAACTGACAGGTATAGGGTTTCTTTGTTATAGGCTGATCCTAATTATATTAGCTCTATACTGTTGTGGCACATAGCTATGTGTACCCTACATCATGTTACAAACATTAATGACTATTGAGGGGATGTGGGCTTAAATGTCCCACATGTAATATGTATAGTATCATTAAATTCAATATACTTCCTAAAGAATATACATGTGACAAATGCTTGCAAAATGAACAGCTGGGAATGGAAATAAATCTATTTAATTCAAGACTAGTAAATCTTGAAGATAGTCAGCAACAAATGGCAGCCAGATTTCAGAAAAGGCAAAGCATTACTAGCCCATTGGTTGTAAATCAAGTACAAATGTATCCCAATGCTCTGGATCTAAATAACTCTGAGGGAAGTGCACAAATACAGAGTAATGGGTCTGATAATATACCCAACGCTCCTAACCCCTCCAATAACAAAAGTATTAGAGATGAGGAGGAAATCGGTACACTTGCTCACGAATGGTGCACTGTTAAAAGAAAAAAGTGGCTAAAAAAGGGAGAAGGGCAGAATACTAGCATCTACCGATCACGAATAGTTTAGAACCCCAATAGATGTGACATATGAGCAGGGGTCAACCTTTGCTTTTATTTGCACTAGCCAGCAGGACCAGTTGATTCAAAATTGCACTAGCCCGCAGATGGTTGCACTAGTAATTGTAAATGTCCATCACTTATACAGGAAAAAATGCAAGCCAAGAAAATACTCCAATTATTGCATGTGCATCCTTATATTGCTTCTGGCCCAGCTGAAAAAAAGACTGCAGAGCCATCACACAGTGTGCCCCCCATTGTTTTGTACCTTGCTCCTCTTCTTTCTGCACCCCTAAACCAGAGGATATCACAGCAACAAATGTTCAATCAAGTAGGCCCTGCTCTGCACATAGAATAGCTGGCATCAAAAGGCACCTCACCAAACTCTCACCATCACCCACACTGTAATAAATAGAGACTCTGGTAGAGAAAGACACTCTCAGACCCAACCCTGCGATCAGCTGGAGCCCAGCACTTCTGAAAGTTTTCATACGGTGTCAAGTGAGCCAGGAGCACATCTACGATTTCTTTGGGGAAGGGGCTACACAAGCTTAAGAGGACTGGGAAACAGAAAACTTTGACATTTATATTTAAAAGTATTGATTTTAACATGCTGTGCCCCAACAGTAACATTTCTTAAACATTCTCCTTTCATCAGGCCAGGGTAAGCAGTACACAGGCATGATACTGTACTACCTGTGTTTCTATACAGGATGATCTATGCACCCCAGGAAAGCTTATTTTAACTTTTCAAATGATATGTTTTATTGAGGTATTTTGTACCATACATGCCTCCAAAGCTTTGTTTTAGCATGAAGGGACATGCTGAGTAGGATATGGGTGGGACTGTATGGATGGTGTTGGCTGGCATGGTCCATTTTGAAGAGCTGGGGACCCCTACATTTGCTAGTAAGGGCAGCAATGGGCCTATGGATAGTCATTTCAGAGTATAGTCTGCAGGGTTGTCCAGGGAAGGTACAGAGTTGAGAGATTTGGAGAGGAGAGGAAGTAGGTATGTTAAGGCTGGGATAAAACCCACCACCTGCAGAGCAGACCCTGTATACCTCTTAGCATTTTGTCACTGAAATATATATTTATTTATTTCAGTAGCAGATTATTTTATTTTTTTTTTTTAGTTTTTGTTGACCGGGTAAGTGCACTAGACAAATTCTGCCTATTTTCAGGCACGACCTGGGGCAGGGGGATACAGATGAATGCCGTTAATACCTCTGAGCCAGGATGACTCTTTTGTAAAGGTTCCTTGCCAAAATAAATGTAAGACACAGTCAGCACAAAACATCAATTTGAAGATACTCTCAAACATAACAAACAAGTACAGACTAAATTACAGGGACATACATTAGTGAAGTATGCCTAGTGGCAAGTGCAGGGCATCAAAAGGTAGCGGCTGAAAAGGGCTTTGTAAATGTGATAGAGGTAAGGGATGGGGAGGGAATGACAGCATGATGCAGGTAATGAGTAGGGAGCAAGGTGGGCTCTGACAAGGAGTGTTTCATAGGAGAGGAGGGTAGGTAGAAAAGAGGCGGTTGAGGATGGGGAGAGAAGATGAGGTTCTGTAAGGGGTGGCCAAGGTCAGGAATAGCAGACACATTGGAGTTCTTGGGCCAGGTGGACATGCAGGGCATTTTTATAAGGGCCAATTGTGTGTGTGATCCAGGAGTGGAGCGGGAAGGTCAATATTAGATACAGACACTCAATATGTAGTAAAAGAGAAGAGAAAGTACAGGATTGAGAGATCTGAATGGGAGATGGAGCACCTGTGGTGAGGCTGGGATAACATCCACCACCTGCAGAGCAGATGCCTTTTAGCATTTTCTCACTGAAATGTAGGATACAGATACTCAAAATGTAGGGAAATGAGGAGCACTGGTCTTACTAATTTGGGACAAATTGTCAGATAGATACATCCAGAAAACTAGAAGCTAGTAACTTAACAGCTTCTACTCTTGATCACACCCTGGATACTAGCTGAAAATTCTGACAACTTATTCGTGATAAGTTCTCACACATTGAGCCTTTTGTGAGATCCCCTTCTTGAACTGCCAGATACCTGCAGCTCTTGATGAGGTGTTAATCACACCAGGTAGATCAGCATGATGACTAGAGTCTACCAAAGTAGGGACATTTTTTAACTTCATTAACAGCCATGGAAAACCTGCACTAGTCAAGGCGGACAAGTAGGGGGTTAGCTGCACTAGCCCAGGCCAATTGGCACTAGGTTTAGGGCTAGTAAAACAATGTTAAGGTCGAACCCTGCATATGAGGAGCAGGAGATCAGTTCTATTTCCTCTATGCTTGCCCCACTAGTTAATGCTCCCTCACTGCTACAAGAGACAGTACCTGCTGAAACTAACAATATGATGGAGGGAGCCCCGTCAGTGAAGGGTCTGAAGCTAACCAAAATGGTTTAAGGCACCAGGAAGTCAACTATCAACAAATTCCCACTTCCAAGCAGATCTATGTACTTGGGGACTCAAAAATCAAGCATCTTGACAGGACTATTTGTGATTAAGATAAAATCAATCAGACCCTGTCCTGTTTCAGAGGAGCTAAAATAGCTAATATTGCTCATATGGTTACAGATATTCTCCATGAAACTGATGGCAATGCTTTTGTCATAGCACATGCTGGAGCAAATAACATTCTGCATGATCCAATCCATAAAATAAAGCAAGATTTTGGGGCCCTTACTAATACAATTATCAAGTTAGAAGTGGATGTTGCCTTATCAGAGATACTCCCAGTACCTAGATTTTCTGTCCGGCTGAATAATAAAATTAAACTCATTAATAATTGGATGAGAAGCTGGTGCTTGAAGCAGAACATCTTATGCTTAGCACATTGGGAAAACTTTGAATATAAGGGGGACTTTTATTGCTGGAATGGGCTCCATTTGAATAGGAAGGGAAGTGCTACCTTAGGAAAAAACATAAAAAGTTGTATCAATAATTATTTAAACTAAATGCCAAGGGGGTGAGAGAGCTAATGGCAACCTCTCTATTAGTGTGTGATGATCCTGTAAATATATCTTCAGTAGTAGTACCTAGAAACATAAGTCTTAATAAAAAAACTGATGAAACGAAGCCCTTAAAACTACTTCTAACAAATGCTCAGAGTTTAAAAAATAAAATTGAGGAACTAAACTTACTATTACATGACAATGATATTGATATTTGCGGTGTTACCGAAACATGGTTTTCAGAGGAAGAATGGGGTACAGCCCTTCCTGGGTACACCTTGCTTAACAAAGTACGAAAACATAAGAAAGGTGGTGATATAGCATTTTATATAAATGAAGAGTTAAGACCAACTGAATTAGATCAAGTAAATGACACAAACAGTGACAATGTAATAATATGGGAAAAAATTCTGGTCACCTCTACTGAATTAATTATTGGACTGGGTTATCGCTCCCCAAGTTTGAATGCTGAGGAATCACATGCTTTCCTTAATGAAATTGAAAGTATGGTCATACATAGAGATGTTATACTCATGGGTGATTTTAATTCCATGACCATTGACTGGCACAATTTAACTGGGAAAGGTTCTCTAAAAAACAGATTTATTGAGATAATTGCCCAAGGTAATTTAGATCAGGTGGTGCATGAGGGCACAAGGATGGCAAACATATTAGATCTAATTTTCTTAAACCCAGACCTAAGTATTTCCGGACCGAATATACTACCCCCCTCCCCCCCCGGGCAGTAGTAATTCAATTAGATGTACAGATCACAGTAAACAAACCTATAAAAGGAGTTGCATCCCTCCAGCTGTACCTCTCCACAATTCATTTGCTCTTCTGGTGGATAGTGGTTCCTCTATGGAGGCACCTGCAGTGGAGACCAAGGAGGATGCTGGGAACCTTCACAAAGGAGACCCACAGGAGGGTGGCATGGGACCCCACAGGGGAAGGAAACAACTCCTGGTGGGGGACTCAATCATTAGGGGGTATAAATGGGGGAGGAAGGGGAGAGGGAGGTAAGGTGCCTTCCTGGCGCCATGGCTTGGAGGGATAGGAAGTGAATCCTCAGGATCATGGGAGGAGCTCCACGAGGGAGGGAGCTGGATGTCATTGTCCACCTAGGGACAAATGACCTGGCTAGGAAAGGGATCAGAGCAGTGCAAGAGGAGTTTGTAGAGTTGGGAAGGGGCCTTAGACAAGCAGTACATACGGTAACCTTCTCGGAGGTGTTGCCTGTCTATGACAAGGGAGATGCTGAGGCACTTCTCACCAGGAATTCAATGAGTGGTTGAAAAACTGGTGTGGAGCTCAGGGTTTTGGCTTCATTGGGGACTGGGGAGCCACCTGGAGGGATGCAGACCTATACTGGTGCAATGGTCTGCATCTGTCCAGGGAGGAACCAGGATCCTAGGTGAGAGGTTTAAATGCTTCATTGGCAAGCATTTAAACTAGCCAAGGGGGGAGGCACTGAAAAGGAGCAGGGAAATCCGAGCCTCCCCCCACAAAACATGGTGATTAGTGAGGTAAACACCAAGGTACAGAAGTTATTAGGGAGCAGAACAGATTTAAATGTAAAAAAAGGCAAAGGCAGTAAGGACAGAAATGGGGCTAAAAGGGGTAAGGCTATCAAAAAGTGGAGGGTGATGAGAACCAATGCCCGTAGTCTGTGTAACAAGCTCCCTGAACTAGTGGCCTTGATGGAAGAGGGTTGCCTGGATATTGTGGCAGTCACAGAAACATGGTATACCGAGAACCATGACTGGGACGTCAACATACCAGGATACACAATCTACAGGAGGGACAGGGAGGGTAAAGAGGAGGAGGAGTAGCTCTCTATGTAAAGGAAGGGATCAAAGCAACTGAACTAAAGAGTAAACAGGGAGCAGATGAGGCACTTTGGGTCACCCTGGAGACAGGAAATGGCACCACAATCTGCATGGGGGTTGTATACAGACCCCCATCTCAGGGGCAGGGAATGGACAAGGAAATGATAGAAGGCTTTCTTAGAATGGCAGAAAAAGGGGAGATATTGTTGATGGGGGATGTGAATATGCCAGATGTTAACTGGAGCACCTTTGCTGCAGGCACATCCAAGAGCAGGGTCATTCTTGATGCCCTACAGGGGGCATGCCTCAGACAGTTAGTATTGGAGCCCACTCAGGAGGGAGCAATCTTAGACCTGGTACTCTCAAATGGGGATGGAGAAAGAATCTCAGATTTAGAAGTGGGTAGCCATCTGGGAACAAGCGACCACCAAACAGTGTGGTTCACGATAAACACAGCCATACAATCAAGTCATACAAAAGCAAGAGTACTGGACTTTAGGAGGGCTGACTTTGGGAAAATGAGAGAGTGCCTCAGAAAAGCACTAGCAAACATGCAAGAAGGAGGGGTGGAGGAACAATGGGGAGTGATCAAAACAGCGTCACAGAGGCAACAAGCCTTTGTGTAAAGCAAATCAATAAAACACAAGAAGGAAAAAAAATGCTATGGTTCTCAAAGAGGTGGCAGGGAAGGTTAAGGAGAAAGGACAGCATTCAGGAAATATAAGGAAACACAGAAGGAGCAGGACAAAGAACTTTATCAGTTAAAGCAGAAAGAGGCTGGGAAGGCAGTCAGAATAGCAAAGGCCCAAACCGAGGAAAGGATAGCCAATTCTGTTAAGAAGGGGGATAAGACCTTTTATAGGTACATTAGGGAGTAAAAAAAGACCAAAGGAGGGATACTGAAGCTTAATAAAGGGGAAGGAATGTGGGTAGAGGGTGACAGTGAAAAAGCAAGGATACTGCATGAATATTTCTGCTCAGTATTCACAAAGGAAGAGGAGGGGGAGTTACCTAAACCAAATAAGAGAAACACTCTGAAGACAGGGGTCGATACCAGTCCATTTACAGAAGAAAGGGTTCTGAAAGAACTAATAAAATTGAAGGTGGACAAAGCAATGGGGCCTGATGGGATTCACCCAAGAATTCTAAAAGAACTAAGGGTAGAACTAGTGACACCGCTGACTACTTTTTAACAAATCATGGGAGGATGGGGTGGTACCTGAGGACTGGAGGAGGGCAGATGTGATTCCTCTTCACAAAAGTGGGAGCAGGACAGAGGCGGGAAACTACAGACCAGTTAGTTTGACCTCAGTGGTAGGGAAAATGATGGAATCACTTCTGAAGGAAAGACTTGTTGAGTACCTAGAGGCCAGTGGGGCACAGGACCCAAGGCAGCATGGATTCATGATGGGAAGGTCATGTCAAATGAATCAAATAGATTTATTTGACTGGGTGACCAAAGTAGTAGACCAGGGATGGGCTGTGGACATGGCCTACCTAAATTTTAGCAAGGCATTTGATACAGTCCCACACAAAAGATTAATTCACAAGATAGCCAGCCTTGGAGTGGGTCCCAAGGTGGTAGCCTGGATAAAAATTGGCTGAACAACAGGATGCAAAAGGTAGTAGTAAATGGAGTACACAGTGAAGAAAGGACGGTTACTAGCGGGGTACCGCAGGGTTCAGTACTGGGACCGGTCCTTTTTAATGTCTTTATAAGTGACATTGCAGAGGAACTGGAAGGAAAAGTATGTCTCTTTGCAGATGACACAAAGATCTGCAACAGGGTTGGTACACAAGATGGAGTGGAAAGGATGAGAAGGGACTTGGCAAGGTTGGAGGAATGGTCAAATGTATGGCACCTCAGATTCAATGCAAAGAAGTGCAAGGTAATGCACATGGGAAACAAAAACCCAGGGGAAGTGTACACAATGGGGGTGAGATACTGACAACAGTAAAAATAGAAAGGGACCTGGGGTAATTATATCAGATGACCTAAAGGTGGGCAAGCAATGTGAGAAGGCAGTAAGGAAGGCTGGGGATACTGGGATGCATAGGAAGAGGCATCAATAGTAGAAAACAGGAAGTTGTTATCCCTCTGTACAGACAGTTGGTGAGACCCCATCTGGAGTACTGTGTGCAGTTTTGGAGACCCCATCTCCGCAAAGACATAGACAGAGTGGAGGCTGTCCAGAGGAGGGCAACCAAAATGGTGCAGGGTCTGCACCAGAAGACATACTAAGAAAGACTAAAGGAGCTTAATATGTATACTCTTGAGGAAAGAAGGGAGAGAGGGGACATGATAGAAACTTTCAAGTACCTCAAGGGAATTAACAAAGTCCAAGAGGGTAGCATCTTCCAGAAAAAGAGATGTGCAAGAACAAGGGGGCACAATTTGAAGATAGAGGGGACGGCTCAGAGGTAATGTCAGGAAGTATTTTTTCACTGAGAGGGTTGTGGATGCATGGAACAGCCTCCCTGAGGAAGTTGTGGAGTCAAGAACAGTGGTGGACTTCAAGAATGCATGGGACAGGCATAAGGCAGTCCTAGTGGGGGGTAGGAGGAAGTAAGCTGTTGGTTAACTAGGATCTGCAGCTTATCTGTTAGGTAGGAAAATGGGCAGACTAGGTGGGCCAAGTGGTCCTTAACTGCTGTCAAATTCTATGTTTCTAATAACTAAATTCAAGGATTTCTATAAAGCAGATTATCCCAGCATAAAAAGTTTCTTAGACCATTGGGGTTGGTCTCATGAACTAAATAACCTTGAAGTAGAGCAGATTTGGGATAAATTATATAGTAAACTAAATACATGTATAGATATCTGGGTGCCAGAAAGGACACAATATTCAAATAATCATAGGGTACCACTATGGTGAACCAGAAAAGTCCAAAAAATCATTAGAAAGAAAAATAAATTGTATAAAAGACATAAAATACTCCCAACAGATATTAATAAGGAAGCATATAAGAAAGCTGTTAAGGAAGCAAAAACAATACTTAAAAACGCCAAAAAAGCTGCTGAAATGAGATGAACTACAACAGTTACAGATAATAAAAAGAGATTCTATAACTATATAGGGTCCTTAAAAAAGAATAACAATATAACAGGACCGATTTTAACAGAAAATGGACTTACGAATTCTAAGAAGGATGTGGCCACTGTTTTCTATCAATATTTCCTTGGTGTACATAAGGAGGAAGTGGTGTTCACTGGAGATCTCCCTTCTTTTCAGTCTGATTATCCAGTATTTAGCTCTTCTGACGTTATAGAAGCTAAACAGTTCATCAAAAATAATAGCTCAGCAGAACCTGATGGCTTAACACCTAAATTCTTGAAGGAGCTTGTCTTTCAACTAGCAGGTCCACATTCTGTCCTTTTTAACACCTCATTAAAAAGTGGGAAAACTATACAAATATGGAATAAGGCTCTGGTAATCTCAGTACACAAGGGTGGAAAGAAACAAGATGTCAAAAATTACAGACCTATAAGCTTGACATTTGTCTTGGGAAAAATCCTCGAAAGGTTACTACAGAAACATTTTATAGAACATCTAATAAATATAGGAAATAACCATCTAACACAGCATGGTTTTGTATCTGGAAGATCCTGTTTGACCAACCTAATGAGTTCTTTTGAACCAATAAGTGCTGCTTTGGACAAAGGTATGCCTGTAGATGTGGTGTTTCTTGATTTTTCCAAAGCTTTCGATTCTGTTTCACACAAAATCTTGGATTTGGTCAACCTACAGTTCCATCCTAATATAATCAGGTGAATCAATGTGTGGTTAAGTAATAGAGCCCAATGTGCATCAATAAGAGGCTACAAATCTTCTTGGGGAGTAGTGACGAGTGAGATACCACAGAGCTCCATTCTGGGTCCAATTCTGTTTAATATTTTACTGTCAACTATGCATACCCCATCAAGTACTTGGTCATGTAAGTATGCCGATGATTGTAAAATGGATGGTATTCTTTATAATATAAAATTGGCCAAACTATTTCAAGACAGTTTAGAACACCTAGCAAATTGGGCACAAGAAATTAAATTAATGTTTAATGAGAAAAAGTGCCAAGTTATGCACTTTAGAACAAATAATCTTGGTTTTCAATATAAATTAAACAATATACTACTAAAAAACAGCACAAATGAAAGAGACCTAGGGGTCTGGATCTCTAATAGTCTAAAATTTGATCATCATACAAACATGACCTCTAGGAAATGTAACTAAATAATACAATGTATTTTAAGGTTCATAAATAGTAGAGACCCTGAGGTAATTCTCCCTCTGTATACAGCCCTTGTCCGCCCACATATGAAGTACTGTTTACCTTTTTGTGCTCCCTATTCAATCCGGGGGGGGGGAGAATAGATCGGAAAAGGTTCAAAGGCAAGTAACAAGACAAATTAGGACAGTAAAAGGTTTGCAATACCATGACAGGCTAGAACATTTACAACTATACTCAATGGAATATAGAAAACTGAGGGGCGAACTATGTCTGACTTTCAGAACTTATAATAACGAAGAACTGCTTGAATTAATTGGTTTAATGAAAAACACTGTTCATTATAAAGATACAAGATCACATAACCATAAATTAATTGGTGAAGTAAATAAAACACACAAAAGAAGTCAGTGGTTCACTCAGAGAACTGTCACCATTTGGAACATGCTGCCCAGATATATGGTTGACCGTGATAGTATGACAGTTTTTAAAAATAGATTAGATAGCTTTTTCCAGTGTTCCACCATCAAAATTTAAATGGTGGCAAGTTCATCTATGGACTTCGGTTTCTTTGAACTTAATTCCCATCTATGAACCTATGAACTAGTTTTATGGGAAGGGTATGTTGGCCATGACACTAAGGAAACTCCCCTACTCTTTCTGTAGGGGTGCTGCCTGCTTCCTGTCTGAGAGGTGGAGGTGGATGAGGAGGACTGTGTGATGGTGGCCTGGGTGGGGGAGTCTGCTTCCCCCCCCCCACCCAGAATTCTGAGGAAGTGATGAGGCTGTGGCCTTTGCTTCATCTGTTCGGAGCCCTGTGCTTGTTTCCATGGCTGCACCTAGTTTTGAACTTGCTGCTGCAGTGCAGCAGCACTGACTTTGGCTGAAGAAGAGCTCCATTTTAAGGAAGAATGCCTGCTTCGTTTGTTGGCTACTGAAGAAGAGCAGCTGTGTGGAATTCAGAACCGAGTGACTCCTGCAGCCACTAGAGAAGTTATTGATCCTGACACTGTTACCGATGCTGACACTGTTACCAATGTTTTACCAGCGGAGAATGCCGCTGCTGCTGCATGAATGTTGCCTTTCCAGAGAATATTACAGGAACATCAGAATCCATCAATGCAGATCCTATTCCTTCGTTTTTTTTTGTGCCGCACCAGTGGGCTTACCTGGGACTGTGTTTTTCTTTTCGGCCAGGCCAACTGTCGGGGCTGCTGCCGTGGATGAACCTTCCTCAGCACCGTGAGTACCAGTTGCACCACAGGCCATTTCTCAGATTGCATCTGTTGGTCTTCCTATAGGTGTTTCAGCAGATAAAGGCATCTCATTTGTGCAAACTCTGACACTGTTGTTTTGACTTCCATTGTGCAAGGGGGGATTTCTTACAAAGACACACTGAATATTATGGCAACTGCTGATCATACATTCCACAGGTCTGTTTCTTTAACTGCATTGGCAGCTAATACTGCAGGTACTTGAGTCCCCTTACTGCCTAATTTTGACAACAAATGTTCGGCTTCTGGTCTTTCCATTGCAGAAGCTCTGTCTCAAGCTGGCTTAGTTAAAACCCTGCAATCTCCAGGACCAGGACCAGTTCCAGCTACTGATCGGGGTCCCCTTCTTGGACATTTTCTCCACCAGTGGCAGTGATCCTTCATTAGAACTGCCTCCATTTTGCAGTTGGGTAATCCTGTTGAGATACCTGATGTCTTGCCTATACCTCCCACTGTACCAGCTATGGAATCCTTTGCAGAGTGCCAGCCTTCCACTTTGGCTGCAACTAATTGCTCTGGGTCTGCACTCCGACCCTTCCCATTTTACTCCTGAGCCCTCCGCTGCTAGCTCTGAGTCTGTGGCACAACGTAGCTCACACTCTTGCTCCTATGCTGGACTGTCTCACTCCTCCCCCCCAACCTGCTAAACAGAAGAATGTGGTGTGTTTGAAATATAATGAGGTCTGGACACCTTTCTAAATAGACATTTTGTGGATTGCAAGTTACTGAAAGACAGCATGGGCTTCCAAGCCTCTGAAATATATGGTTTAACCGACACCTCTGGTGATCCTATTTTTTTCCCATCATAAATCTTTTATTAGTTTTCAAAATTCATTCATCAAAAGAGATACATGTTAATAATAATTTCTGAACTTGAAATCACTTATTATGAATACAGCAGTTTAAAAATAATGATATAAATTATTTAAGCATTTAAAGTCATGCACCTATTAGAATAGATTTAAAAGACATTCATAGTCAAGCATGTTTTGGATCTTCTGATTAGATAAGCCTTTAAAGCAGAATTCTGTCAATGTTCATGGAGCTACACTAAGGAAAGGTCCCCATATTCTATGGAACAAATCCAGTTTATCATTGATGCTATAGCTAATGCGCTCATTGTTGGCTAGAAGCACCATGTTTCCAAACCATTTGCCTATGTGGGAGACCTTAGGAGATTTCCAGTTCCTTAGTAATATTCTTTTAATTGTAAGAGAAGCCAGACAAAGCCAAATAAATTCCTGTGAATCTAAGCCACAGTGCTCTGGGAAAATGCCTAATAAATAGAGTTCAGCAGAGAATGGAATGGGGGTCTTTAATATTTTGTTGACAATCTTGTGAATTTTCGACCAGAGTCTTCTGATATCTGGACAGTACCAAAGAACATGAGCAATGCCTGCCCCAGGCTTACTACAGCGCCAACAATTAGAATTTATTGCTAAGTCCATATTGAATAGCTTGAGTGGTGAATAGTAAAAGCCATGCAATAATTTGAACTGAATTAACCTACCTTGTAACTCAGACATGCTTGTTTCCAAGTATCTTTCCAATCCTGTAAACTGATAGAGATACCAAGTTCTTCCTCCCAGAGTTCTTTTTCTTTTAAGGTAGGGGCTATAGAGAAGGCAGGGGAAATGAGAACTTTGTTCAGGATGCCCGCATTTCTCCTGAGAGTTTCAAACCTAAAGATTTGATCCCATTCTATATTTTTCTCCCAACAATAGTCGTGTGCAGGAATTAATCTGTTGAGTAAGTCTCTTAACTGAAGATACTGATAGAACTGTGATTTATGGATTTTAAATGTATCTTGTATCTCAGTGAAAGAGAGTATTAGGCCAGTATTTGGGTCTATAATATCCCTCACTCTAAAAATGCCCGCTTTCCTCCAAATACTATTAGAAACAGTTTTCCCGCCAAAGGCCAAAAGAGGGTTGGACTATAGAGGCATAACATCCAGGGGAGCATTATCAGGATTAATAATAGCGTTAACTTTTTTGAGAACCTGAATAGAAAATGTTAGACATGGGCTGCCACTCCATAAAGCTGGCTTCTTAAGAAATAGAAAGTCCACCAGTGTATTTGGGGTTAATAGAGATATTTCCATCTGAAGCCATAAGGGCTCACCATTAGCATTAGGTAAATCTCTGGAAAGGTGAAGCTGGGTCAGTTTCAGAGCAAAAGCAAGGTAATATCTTTCCCACCAAGGTAGGGCAACCCCCCCCCATCTCCTTTGGGGCTTTTAGTTTATTGATTCCCAGCCATGGGGGTAGTCTATTCCATAAGAATTCTCTAATGAGTTTCTCAAATTTCTGAAAGTAACTCCTGCTTAACAACATAGGGATGGTTTGGAAGAAATAGAAGTGTTTAGGAGCTATGATCATTTTGACTGCAGTGATTTTTTTCCCCATAGAGAGAGATTCAGTTTTGACCATCCTGCCAAATCAACACTAACCTCTTTCATAAAAGGAATAAAGTTTTGTTCAGCAATTGAATTGAGGTTGATAGATACATTGATGCCCAAGTATAAGATGGATTTCTTAATCCATTTAGTGTCCAGTATCTCCTCGAGTTTGATTTTGTTTAGGGGAGAGAGACAATTGGTTAGTACTTGCATTTTATCCCAGTTTACTACTAGCCCTGATAGTTGTGCAAACCTATCCAAGGGGTCATGAAGTGCCTTGCAAGATTCAGCAGGTCTTCTCACAGTCACAAGCAGATCATCAGCAAAGGTAAGAGATTTATGTTCATCTTTACCCATACTAATACCCAAAATGGATGAGTCCTTATTTATGGCCAAATTAAGGGTTCAAAGGGCAAAATAAATAGATATGGTGAAAGAGGGCAACCTTGTCTAGAGCCACAATGTAATTTGAATGGGCTAGATAGAGTTCCAATTATGATTAGTTGTGCCTTAGGAGATTTATAAATCATGTAAATCCAAGTAAGGAATTTTGAGCCAAAGCCAAACTCTTTTAGAGTCTGGAACAAATATCTCCATTGCAAGGAATCAAAAGCTTTAAAAATGTCCAAAGAAAGTATTGAGGAGGGCTCCTTTTTTTATTTGACCACCACATCAAATAAAATAATCTTCTTAGGCAGTCTGACCCTAACCTCCCTTGCACAAAACCCACCAGTTATTTGCCAATTAACCTAGTAACAATGTTTTGTACCCTTCGTGCTAGAATTGTTGCTAAGATTTTATAATCTGAATTAAGCAAGGAGATGGGCCTGTAGCTGGAGCAGTCAAGTGGATCTTTACCCTTTTTGGAAATGCCTCTTGCATCGAGGATGTGAGGACTTGATCATTTTGTAGACTTTGAATCACAGTATGGAAAAAGGGGGTCAGGGTAGGGGATACTATTTTATAAAACTCTCCTGGTAAACCATCTGGGCCAGGAGTTTTACCACTGGGAAGTGAATTAAAAGCCCAGTCAATTTCCATACATGTTATGTCCTTGTCTAAGTCTGTTCTCTCTTGATTCCAAAGGGCAGGCAGGTCTAACTTCTGTAAAAAGTTATTGATCTGCTCAGAATTATCACCATCTGACTTAGTATATATATTTTTATAAAAGTCAAGGAATTCTTTGCTAATGTCCATGTTACTGGTCACAATTTTCCCTGATGCGCTTTTGATGCCCGGTATTATGTTTTGGTGTTGCATTTTCTTAAGTCTAGCTGCCAGCAGTTTACAAGTTTTTTATCCTGTCTCCCAATAACATTGTTTAGTTCTAAACAAAGCATATTCTGCTTTAGCAGAATAGAATGAATTAATTTTGAACCTAACATATGTTAGCTTATGTAGTAACCCATTACTAGGTGTTTTATGGGATTTTTGACAGAGCCTCTATTCTTTGAACCTCGGCTTCTTTAATAGCCACTTCCTTTCCCCTTTCTTTTTTTTTCCTGGATGCATATGCAATACTTTGCCCTCTAATAAGAGCCTTATATGCTTCCCATAATATGACTTTGGACACTGTACCATTATCATTAGTTTTAAAGTAATCCTTTGTCTGAAGTTCTAACATTTCCACAAACTTCTTATCTGTAAGTAATTGTGTATTCATTCTCCATCTATGTGTTTTCTCTCCCCTATTGTTCCAATCAAAGTCAACACTAATCATGGCATGGTCAGAAATAGAGATTGTACTTATATCAGTTCCTGCAATTGAGTTCACCAATTTAGTAGATACTAATAAATAGTCTACTGTAATATTTGTGCCTATTGAAAAAAAAGTATAGTATCTCCCTTTAGGGTGAACCAGTTGGCAATTATCTGTAAGAGACAGATCTTTAAGCATTTTTCTGAATGAGAATGTGGCCTTAGTTTCCACCTTTATAAGAGGATCTATCTAAAATAGGGTCTGCAATAAAGTTAAAGTCTCCTCCAAGAATGATATAATGCACAGTGTATTTAGAAAGTTCCAGATAAATCTGATTTTGAAATTGTTCTTGGTATGTGTTGGGGCATATATAATACACAGTACCACATTGCACCCATTAAGGGTCCCTGACAGAATTTGGTACCTTCCCTCTATATCCACTGTATGTGAGTGTTTAGTGAAGATCACTCCTTTTCTTATAAGAATAGATGTCCCTCTCTGCTTGGTGTTAAAGCAACTGTGTTCTTCCTGCCCCACCCACATGCGCTTAAGTTTTTCTGCTTCATCGTGTAATAGGTGGGTTTCTTGAATAAAAGCTATGTCTGCTTTATTTTTATTTAGGCAGGTTAATACCTTTTTTCTCTTAATTGGAGATCCCAAGCCATTAACATTCCACAATATTAGCTTGTAATTAACCATTGTGTTTGGTGTGATGACAACTAGAGGCCTATAATTTATCCAGCAATCACAAATATACTTGAAGAAACACAAACAGTAACCTCCTAATATTTACGTCAAACTATACTTAAAGGAAACACTGTAGAACATTGTAAGTAAATAATTAGATAGTGTAAGATAGGCCACTTGACATCAGGTTATGCTATTAAATCATGTCCTATTTATGTTTAACATTTTCTGTATTCAGCTGTACTTCCTAAATTCCACCAATCTCAAAGTGACATAAATATAATAGTTTGGTTATCTAAACAAATTGACCAACCGAAAGCTTAGATTTAGTTAAAACTGTTATTGCTAAAATTAATAATGGCAGCAATGGAGACTTATCAACAGCATCTAGATGAAAGTTCAGCTGTCATGCAAAATAGTACATTTCCCTATAGAGATAATTAAGATGAAAAAGTGTAATTCAAAAGACTGAAATATTGGCTAACAGTATGGTAGAGAAAAAAAAATATTTTAGTAATATTAAACCTTTTACTAAAAAGGAAACCACAAAAGGGAGAATAAAGGTAATGCTACAAGTTCCTAGAGAGAAGGAACAAAGGAAATACTAAGCAAAAGTGTGAACTGCAAGTAAGTAGGGTGTAATGCTACTTAGGGACTCTTATCTACCGGATTGTTAATCCAATGCAGAGAGTTAATCCGTTAAGAGTCAAGGCTAAGCTAAGTGTAGTGTAACCCAGTTCCGTATCCTAACCCATTGATAAAATTACATGGTTCTTCCATTCCCCCCCAAAAAGAAGACCTTCCATAAATATCAATACTGTGATGACTGGTGATAGGCACTTGTCGGAGGAAGCCATGAGAGCACAGAAATGCTGTCACAAAATATCAATATGACATGTTCATTAAAGCATATTCTACAGCCATTATTTAGTAGAGGCAGGTACTGTACCCAAGTTCACCCAACTACTTCAATTAAATAGGCAAGGCATGATGAAGGGTTCATCCGAGGAGAAGGATGAGACATCTAGCTTCCTTAAGGCATTATTAGCATGCAGAAGTGACAACATTACTGCCTCTAACAAGGGATCAGCCAATAGGGTCTAGCTTCCCAGATCCAATTGACTCTCTTCCCAGTTCTTGCAGTATTCAACAGAATGAAACAAATTTCTCTGCATGAGATCTATCAGTGTAAACCTAGCTTCCCATGTCACCCTGACACTCTTCCCAAACTGATCATAGTTCCAATAGAAGTATTATATATGAGTGGATGCTGTCAAAGAGAGCTAAACTCCTCTAGCTCCCTGACACGATTTCCAGAAGTTGAGTCAGATATGTTCTTGAAGGAGTGATCCATATGTTCTCCATTGACCCTTCTTATAAATAGATGTACCAATGCTTGTCTTAAGTAATTAAAGCTATATAGTATACCTGCTAGAACTAATAAAGGGTTATTTATTAGCACCAATATATTAAAAGATCAAAGTATAAATAATAAGTATGCTAACATCAGTGTGCATCACCAGGCCCCCACCAATTGAAAAACATCACCAATCAACATAATCTTTAACATTCCTCCTGATAATCATTAGGAAAGCATCTGACAAAAATACTGCCTGTTTGACAGAACACAGACTGATTCAATTAAGCATCTGACTAATAGCTGGCCCGGTGGTGCTGAGGGTTGAAGCACTGGATGCCACACCTCGCACCATGCCAGTGACCCGAGTTCGGGAGCAAGCTCGGGTGCCAGGGGTCGGCAGAGGTGGGAGGGGATTGAGCGCCCACTGGGCTGCTTTCCTCCCCCGGGGGGTAGGTTAGGGGCTGTCCGGCATTCCAGCGGCCCCTGGTGGAGACCGGGGGGCACTGCAGAATGCAGACTGCTTGTACAGTGTGGCTGACATTGGCAGAGTTGCCATGTGTGCCAGACGTCAGGCCGTGCCCACGCAAGGACCAGCATAAGGGGGAAAAAGACCCCTCTGGCCCAGATAGACGACGGCTCCGCAGTGTCCACCTGTCACATGCCCAACGCTGGACCTCTATCTCTGCCCCTTCGATCGCCCATGGGGCTTGCCCCCCCCAGCTCTGCGGAAGAGAGTAATGCCTTTGAGGTAGGTGGAGGTCACAGCGGGCGGTAGAGTGGGGGATGAATCGGGCCTGAGAGAGTTCTGGTGTCTGGGGGTGATAAAACAAAGTGTAAAAAAAAAAGCATCCGACTAATAAGAATATGCATTAAGCGTCCTAAAAAAGAAGGGAAAGAAATAGCTCTTTAAATGGATATTTTACATTTTGTTTTCCCAATTGCTATAGAGTTTATTACCACACTGGTGTGACACCAAACATAGGCTCTCCATCTCGATCCCTTCTTGGACTAAGAAGCAAACGAACAACAAAACAAAAAACATATATATATATATAATTCCAGTTGCAGTGGCTTGCTCTTCAAACTGTGTTATTGCAGGAAGTGCTCTGACTGGATCAGAGTTGGCAGCAAGTAGTTCCACAGATACATTTCTAGCAGGAGATGTTGTAGGAGGGACAGCAGAGTCAGTTACCATTCTAATTATTTCTGGATCACTATTATTGCGTGGAGATGTAGCAGCAGAGTAGAAAGGACTGTCTCCAATGTGGCCACGTGTTTGTATTAATTTTAGGTGATTGTTGTTTCCTGAAGGGTTTTGCTCTACGCTGGATACCTGGAAACTGTTTGCCGAATTGATCATGCCTCTGTTTTGACACTGAAGGGAACAGGTGAGAAGGAGAAGAAGAAATGACTAAGTTCTTCTGGGGTTGTTCGGTACTCATTCTGCTTTGCTGATTCTGTTCCTGAAGTCCCTCTCGAGACAAAGCATCTCGTGCAAGCTCAAAGCGCTCTTGACCATGAATACCATGAGTAGCATTTGAAAAACACTGGGGGTTCTGAGCAGCCGTTGAATTCTTATTACTGTGTCCTAGACATAAATGTGCATGTTCCCATACATCTGCCACTGAAGTACATGACACTGTACTTCCATTGAGGTCTCTTGTGATTAACTTTGCTGGATATTTAAAGTGATATTGTGCCCCCGTTCTAGCCAGTTCCTGCTTTGCTTCATAAAATTATTTTCTTTTCTCCATTAATGCCCCCGAGAAGTCCTGAAAGAACAGTATTTTTCCCCATTGAAAAACAAAGACTTTCGCTCTCTGGCTAGCTTTAATATCTTTAATATATTGACTGAGAAATGAAGGAAATAGGCAATTATTGGTCTGGGTTTTTCTCCTGCTCTTGGTCTAGGTCCTAACGATCTGTGAGCCCTTTCTATTTCTAAGGGCCAGGACCACTGAAACTAAAACATTTCTGGGATAAGTTTTTGTAGAAAACCCAACATATTATTTCCTTCCCAGCCCTCAGGAATGCCCAGAATTCTTTAATTCTTTCTGCGACCACTGTTTTCAATGTCAACAATTTTGTTAAATAGAAAATCAGTTTGTTTTGTTTGGCTCCTGTTAAGTTTCTGAGAAAAGCTATTTCATCTTTTAGTTCTTTTAACTGACCATCTGAATCGATAATTTTGTCTGACAAAAAATCTGTTTCTGACCTGAGGGTGGCAGTAGCGGTTTTCACTTCTGCCATATCCAGCTTAAGATCAATCATCAAATCTTTCAGCTGTTTTATGTCTTCTTTGCTGACATAATCTTTAACTACATTAGCCGTGATTGCTTCACCTATCATTTTTCTGGCCTCCGTCAGCGTTTTCTCGTTTATGTTTAAAGTTTTATTGAAATCCATGACAGGAGATAAATTCACAACTAAAGGTGTTAGAGGTTGCTGGTAGTTTCTGATGTTAAGCTCTATATGGACTAGGAGGTCAGTAGAAGTTAGATTTTTTATTTTAACCACTGACTTAAACCACAAACTTGTTAAATAAATCAAATAGATACTGACGTGACCGGGAGCGCTAGTTTAGCCGTCCACCATGTTTGAGCGGCGCGCGCTCCTCCTCTGGTGATCCCATTTTTGATGTTAGCTTTAAAACTGCTATTGGACTGGAGAATATTTGAATGCTCTATCAACATGTTAGGATACAATCCTTTATGGACGCCTTTTGTGGCGATCCCTCTTTCTAAACCTGCTTTCAAAACCATTAATGTCTGGTTCATAAACAGAGGAGTCTGCATCTCATATATTCTGTACTGGCTTAAAACTAAATGTACAGTGCTTGGTCCGCCTGACCCGATAATGGACTCTGAACAATTATGAACTGGGGGTGGCACAATAGAGTTCATGAACTGAGGGGTGCCGCATTAGAGTTCATCTGTCTCAGCAGTATTGTACTCTACACCACTTGCCAGGCTGCTTCGACTTGGAACAGGACTGAGGTTTCATTTTTTTAT
Source organism: Neoceratodus forsteri (assembly GCA_016271365.2). Taxonomy (NCBI): domain Eukaryota; kingdom Metazoa; phylum Chordata; order Ceratodontiformes; family Ceratodontidae; genus Neoceratodus; species Neoceratodus forsteri. The sequence continues at coordinate 42,594,993 of CM057456.1, read as the reverse complement.
CTTGGGCAGCCCAAATCATGATTTTGCTGTGGTTCCTATTCACACCTGAACAGTTCCTGTGACAGACTGAAATGCTCTTTGTATACTGAAATTGGCCATGTCGGCTCACATTGCATGAATCTGGTCAGCTGTAACCTATGCCAACAAGCTGGCCAATCTTAGAAATCACATCCCTGGGCATCTCATAATCAGCCTGCTCCATATTGGGAGGATCAGGAAACGGTCATGATGCAGGCACAAAGTAGGACCTTCACCACAGTTGAAACCTCATGTACAGCTCAAGAGAAGTCTGCGTGTCATTCTGCGGTGCACCGTTATGATGAGACTATGGTTGACTGACAAGACCGACCTGCTCTAACTCCATCTCAAGACAATTCGGACCCTTTAAAATGTACTTCTGATCCTGTTTCTGTCCAACCCACTTTGGAAGACAGTGAGAGGCAACCATTGGAGACTGCTGTGCATGCTGCATACCAATCCACCAAGTCACCAGCCCCTGATGGGACAGTGACAACTACTCCAACTGTGGCACATGCGGACCTGGCTATGCCCCCCACACACACACACACACACTCCTATATTGGAACAAAGGATTACTCAAAGAAAAAGCAATAGAGGTCAGACTAAAGCCGCATGTTCTAAACCAGGAGATATCTCACTTGAGAACAGGTATGCAATACTTTCCAACAGGAAGGTTTGGGAGGACACGGAAGATGAGTCAGATGCATCTTCGGTGGCCTCCTCACAACTGGATCCCGCTACCGACACTGAATCTGTTTCTGCTGTTTCCATCTAGCCTAAGAAATTAAAAGGGAAACAGAAGAAAACAACCAGAATAGACACCTGATTGCTCCTCTCCTCTCATGAACGCAACACTCAACTTGTCAATAGCCTCACTGAATGTCAATAGCATTAAAAATGATAAATAAAGGCTAACTACTTTTTCTGTTCTTAGAGTTGTTAAATATGATCTTTATTGTTTGAAGGATACTAGGCTCATTCCATTCGGGAAGTGAGAAAGGCTTCTAGGGAATGGTTTGGAGGGCCATTCTTTTGGTCACTGGGTGAAGATCCGTGTTCAGGATTAGGAATTTTATTTAACGTTCCTGACATATCAGTGACCACATTATTTGATCTAGATCCAGGAAGGGTTTTCCTGCTAAATGTTATGTATAACAATCAAGACTTTTGTTTATTGAATATCTATGCCCCTCAAACTAAGTTTGCCAGGGTAGAACTGTTTAAACTGATACAACCCTTACTTGACACTACCAAGTCAGTGATTTTAAGGTGAGACTTCAATTGTACCCTGTCCTTATCTGACAAAACTGGGAAGTCTGAGAAACTATATAGTGATTCCAATTTTTTGAATTCATTATACAAATCAGTAAGACATCGGAACAGTGTCGTCTATGGGCCACTCCCTCCAAGTCATTCTTTTTGGAAAGGTCCCTTATTTTCAAGAATAGATTCTTTTTTAATTTCAGATTGGTTGCTCTGCTTTAATTATATCTTATTGCCTGTAGAAACCATTGACCATTGTCTCGTTGCTATTACTTCAGATGTTGCTACCAACAAACCTTTGTCACATAACACATGGAGGTTAAATGTCTCCTTACTGAAGGACCCGGATAGCTGGGTATCACTTACAGAACTTCTGGAGGCCAGAATTTCTATATTTGATATTCACTATAATCCTCTGCAATGGTGGACAGGTACCAAACGAGACTTCAGATCTCTTTTTAGAATGTATGCTAAATCGGTTAGTAATCAAAAATGGTTCTATGTGTTAATGGTGAAAGCCTAATGGCGATCGCCGTTATCTAGAAGTCAAAGGTGCCGGAATAAAGTTTCAGCATTCTGACACCCCAGCACATAGCAAAAGGGTGCCAGGGACTTAGTTTTTAAATGTTTTATGCAGGGAGCTGTGCCCCCCACACCCCCCTACTTAAGGATTCTCAACTCCAGGGGGATGCATGTTGGAGGGGGTTAAAACATAAAAAAAAAAAGGTTCAGGGCCGGGCGCAACAAAGATGCACCAGCACCCAGACCTGAACCCAGTACCCTGGCAACCAATGCCGCAAACCCACCCACCACGCCACAGGATCGGCTTGGCAATCCACCATGGTACCACCCCTCACATACCCTTCCACCCCTCACTGTGTATGCCCACTCTCCCCCACGTGCGTATGTATAGCGCCATCCTGTTGCTATATTCGCCACCCCCCCATCCAGCCAACCTACCCTCCTGTAGCTGTCCCTGAAATGCATTGGGGAGTGGGTCACCGTTATTGTAGGTGCCCATTCCCCAGTGCTAATATCATGGAATACCATCAAAAATGTTTACATTATTTGGAACTGTGCAAACAACTTCAGTTACTCATTTCATTGTCCTCAGAAACCCATTATGATTATATGGCACAAATTGCTAATTTAAAAAAAAGAAATGTCTGCTATCTACTTTATTTGCTGAACAAAAGTTTGGCACTCAAGGTGAATTCCAGCTCGTCTGTCCTTATGATAGTTGTACCATGCCTATTGACAAAAAATATATGGCTCAGTTGGAAAACACTGACAGGTTGGTCATGCCAGATAATCTAGAAATGTTACACATTGTACATGACTATACAGAGTCTTTATTTGGGTTCTCCTCACCTCAGCAACCCTCACCTGGGGTGTTTTTCAGGATTTGATAATTCCTGACCTACCAGTTGAGACTGTGAGGTTGTTGGCAGACCCATATCCCGGGATGATATTAGCCATATTGTAGCTTCCATAAAAGGGGGTATAGCCCCAGGCCCAGATGGCTTGTCAGGGGAGCTTTATAAAAAAAGTTTTAGACACTATTATCAATCATTTGGTAATAGAATAAGATCTTACAGGGGGATATTGCAATACTACCAGACTTATCTGAAAGCCTGTTGATCTGTTTCCACAAGTCATGGGATAAAAAGGTTCTCACAAACTGGAGACCCATAAGTTTGATGAATACTGATTGGAAAATCCTCAGTAAAATTCTGGGACAACGATTATCCTTGTCAGCCCAATCTTTGATAACTCCTGTACAAACATGCACAATACAATATGCAGGATAATTTATTCTCACTAAGGGAACTCTTTCAAACTTCCTCTTCAAAAGGCTTTGTTTTAAGACAAAAGTGTTTGATTCTGTTTCCACCAATATTTATGCTCCGTGTTACATAATTATGGTATACCATCTGTCTTCATACATTGGTTAAGTTATATAGCACTGCTATATTGAAATCTGTAGTAGATGGAATACATGGGGCTCCCATTAATAATTGTAAAGGGATATATCAGTGGTGTCCACTTAGTCCCATCCTATATGTTTTTTGTATAGACCCCCTTCTCAGAAAATTGAGCAGGATTCTGAAACAGCACACATTTTTGGTCCCGGTAACATAGTGTCCCTTTGTACCATGGCTTATGTGGATGACATCTGCATAATGGTGGCAGAGGAGCAGTCCAGAGCATGGGCTATTTCTATATTTCAGTCCTTCTCTCTTGTATCAGGTTCTACCTTAAATGTGCATAAAAGTATAAGTACGGCCTTCCATAGGGATCAGGGAGAACAGCATATTTCCATTGCAGAAATAGACGTACTGCTTAACCCTGTTACAATCTTGTGAGTATTAAATTTGGGGATCATGATCCTGCCTTCCTAAATTGGTTGGATAAACTGTCTAGAGCAGAAAGTAAAATTGATAGATGGAAGGTGTGGCCCATGATCACGAAAAAAGGGTTTATCTCTTTAAAAAAATTATTATTCCTGTATTTCTTTATGTAAGTTTTGTGTTTCCTTTATCCCAAAGGTTGGAAACTAGATTATATAATGTATTTTTAAAACTTTTAATGGGCAGCAGATTGAACCCTGTTAAACATTCAGTCATGTATAGACCCGGTACCATGTCAAAATAGCGAAGGTCAAAATAGCGAATGCCAAAGCACATAACAGCTACTACTACCAGTTCTCTCAACAATTGTTCTTGGCTTGATCACTTGTGACCTATGTGGGGGCTGTGCCCCCCGCACCCCTCCTATTTTAAATATTTTAACACCATGCTGCTCATTGATGGTGGAAAGAATGACATATTCGGAGCAATGTAAATATGAGTCACTACTTTGTGTCATTCGCTATTTTTACATTCGCTATTTTGACTTTTGCTATTTTCACAGGCTACCTATAGACCCATCAAAGATGGTGGCCTTAATATGTTGAACCCAGTGGTTTTCTTTTTCACTATATTTCTGTACAAGAATATTCTCCCTATCCTATCCTAGCCAGTTATGAAAAACCTTGGGTTTCATTCTTTCACGAAAGGGGAATATTTTTTCCAGAAATGGAATGCTGGGACTTTAAAAGGTTTTTAGAAACCTACCTCAACAAATGGCTGTATATATTACATATCATTTTAGGAAAGTAAAACAGTGAAAGCTTCACATACCAGATGTCTTATAAGACAAGAAAGTAGATATATCTGTATATATTATATATATATACAGTATATATATATATATATATATATATATATATATATATTTATATATCAGTATATATATATATATATATATATATATATATATATATATATATATATACACGACTCAATTTTTCACCTCTTTCTGTTTTTCTCCCTCTACATTTTTGACTAATCAATGTGTGGACCCCAGAATTCCTCAGAAGAGGTGGGACATCCTGTGGTAACGTTGCCATTCAAAATTGAGTGTTCACAATAATCATTACCATAAAACAGACCAATAAAGATATTGTTTAAGGGACCCTTGTCTCCAGACTTTTAAAACTATGGAACACTTGTTTTTTGAATGCTCCTACATTATAAATTTCTGACCTATGTTAGTCAAACAATGGGGAATTCTGCAGTTCACTGGACTGACCTCTGTGACTCTGTTATTTGGAAATTTTAAAGAGACATGGCAACATTTTCACCAAGGAATTTTACAGCTGATAATGGCTGTACTAAAATGGCCCATTTAGCAAGTTAGGTGCAAGTTTATTTTACAGCAGAAATGCATTCATATTACTGGCCTAATAGAATTGATGCATAAGGAACTGGATCTAGTCTATACCAAGAGAAAACAGAGAGTCTTGGCTCTGGTCCTTGAGAATTGGTGGAAGAATATGCCCTGGCAGTTTACCTATTGAATGTCTTCCTGTTTCCTTTAATGATTTTTCTTTTCCTTTGATTTGCTTGTTTGCTCTTTTGATTATAAAGTTGTGATCTATATGGCATATGTCTGTGTAAATATATATATATATATATATATATATATATTAGGGTGGCCAGATAATCGTTCCAAAAAAATCAATCCAACCAGATATCGTGATTTTTTACATGAACCAATCTGGCTGGATATTTTAACATGATCAGCATGGAGCAACGAATCTCACTATGTCACTGAAGTTTCTAATGCTCAATAATGTTCAACTACACAGACAGTTAAACAGCTTAATCAGCATGTTTGACATGTTTGATACTTAATGCTAAGCACATTTATCTAAATAAATTAAATAATTAACATTAGCATGTGTGAAGCACTTAATAACATCTCATACCAGTAAGTCAGATCAACCATACCAGCTTTTGATGCAAGGAGTGAGGTCTGAACACAACACTGCAACGCAGTTAGCCCTATTTGAGAGTTGCAAGGTAGCTAGCTAGTAATTTAATATGTCCCAAAAAAGTTTAGTCTGGATGTATTTTAAGGTGGATGGTGACACCAGTTTGAAGGCAAAATGTTACTATGACCATTTGAAATAGAAACAAAACACTTAAGTGCAGATAGCGCATGTGTCTCTGACATTATTCCTATTTCCACACTTCTGTTTCACTCTTTTGAGGGCATAAAGGTGCCCAGGCTGCAAACAATGAAAAATGTAATATCTGAATCAATTAACACCTGCATACTGCAATATGAGTCCATGAGAGAGGTTGTTGTGACTACAGTACTAGATGCCAGATACAAGCTGCATTTTTTTTGTAAGAGAATGCGGTAAATCGTTTGCCAAAGCGGTACTAAAACAACTTGTTGAAGAGCAGTCCGAGCAGTCTGATGAGCCACAAGCAAAATTAAAATAACCACTACACGAATTATCAATTGAGCATGACTGTGACACTGATGACCCATGGGATGTCTTCTCACAGAACAATTCCCTCCCAGAAGACAGTAAGTAAAAAAATATTTCCAGCTTATGGTAGCAGTTAGCAGCATTTATTGTGTTAGGATAATTCTTCACTGCATAGCAATATCAGGTTTTATTTTCTCTTGCAGCTTCAGTAATCGATGCTGTGTCCAGTCACAATCAGGAGCTTGACATTTACCTTGCCAAAAATTTGGTCCCCAAAAAAAGTACACCTGATGCACTTACATTCTGGAAAATGCAAGGGCACTGGTTTCCATTGCTTAACAACCTCACAACATGGTACCTGGCAGCTCCACCAACCGGTGTGCCCAGTGAACAAATTTGTTGTGTGGCCAGTGATATAATTACGGAAAAGCACTCCCAGTTCACATCTGAGAATGCAAACATTTTGCTATTCATAAAGCAGAATATGGACAATTTTTAAAAATAAAATGTCAGTTTATTTTTTTAATATACTTTTCTTAACAATACTTCATTACATTTATGAATTCTGAGATTGTGCGTTGTATTGTTGGCTTAGCATTTTATCATTTCTACTGTGTCTTGTCATCACTGTATCCGACCCGATAAATATCCTGATCCAGTCAGATACATTGATGTAGATATCCATATCCGATATCTGATGAAATTATGGTATCCCCCCACCCCTAATATAGATAGATAGATAAATAGATAGATAGATAGATATATAGATATATAGATAGATAGATACAGACAGACAGACATAGATATAGATATAGATATAGATATAGATATAGATATAGATATAGATATAGATATAGATATAGATATAGATATAGATATAGATATTCATTGCAAAAAACTTTGTTAATGCACCATTAAGGTTGAAGCATTAAAAGTAGGGAAATACAAGCTAAGAGCTCCCAAGCCTATGACGCCACCCCCACTGTGCATGCAGGAACAAGCATGAGGGGTATGTTTTGGGGTTGTGAACCCTAATGCTCACCCCATTCCATGAGTAAGTAAGGTAAGATGGGTACAGCATAGTAGAATGGGATGAGCATTAGGGTTCACAACCCCACAACACACCCCTCGTGCCTGTTCCTGCATGTACAGTGGGGGTGGGGTCTTAGGCTTGGAAGCCCTAAGGTTGTATTTTCCTACTTTTGATGCTTCAACCCTAATGGTGCATTAATGAAGCTTTTTGCAACAAATTTCCCTGTGCTCCCATCAGTCCATAGTGAGCGATAATGCCTCTTGTAATTTTCCCTCATTTCCATGTGTGAGCACAGGGACCTCCGGGGCCCATACTATCAGTAAATAGTGAGTGGTAGGGTTCTGTGTTCTCATACATGCTTATTGTACTTGTTCCTCATTTCCATGTGGGAGCATAGGGTCCTCTGGACCATAAAGCTCCCATTAGTCCATAGTGAGCAGTGGGAGCAGGCCCTATGCTCCCATCCATGCCTGCTGTAATTGTTCCTCATGTGCATGTGGGAACGTAGGGCCCTCTGAGTGTGTTGTGGTACCACTGTGCACTGCAAAGCAGTACTGCTGCCATGTTGATAGTGCATGCCACATTATAGGTCACATGTCATTCATTACAATTCACCAACAGTTTGAAACAGGGCCTGGTAACATACAAAACAACTTAGTACACCCAAAAGTGTACTAAATTACCCATAGCACTAAAGATGTCTCTCAAAGCGTTTTCAAGATACAACATCTGAAATGTACCCCAACCATCCTAGTTACCCCAAGGGAAATTCAGAAACTTCAAAGTGTTATAACTCTGCCACACAGTAACCTTTTTCCACCAAACCATCCAAAGGCACATCTTTGGGGCAAGTCCTTTGTACCCTGAAAATTTCAGCCCAAAAGCCCAAACTGTTTTTTAGTTATGAAGTGACAGACATATCTGGAAAAGTAGTGTCACAAACTGCGGCAGAACACTAGTTCTTTTGGCAAACAATGTCACAATTAAGCACTTCAAACTAAGTTACCCACATTAACAGAACTACCCCATGAGATTATGCATGCCAAAGTTCATGCACATCCATTAAAGGGTTGCAAATTTATTAAGGTGCAAAGTATGCAAAACTGGAATATTGCAAAAATAGAAAAAACATGTAAATTTAAGGATGTTTAAGACACAATATCAGAAACCACCATATCAATTATAATGAAATTAGCAACAGTAACAGACCTATACCAGGAAATTATGCCTGCAAACTTTTATGCATAACAGTTGAATGGTTGCAAAGCTATAAAAGTGCAAAGTATGCAAAACTTGATGACTGCAAAAATGGGAAAAATGTAAATTTAAGGATATTTGAGACACAATATCTTCGAAGCTGCACAAGCGATTCAAATTGAATTAAATACATCAACAGATCAACCCCATTAAATTATGCATGCTAAATTTTATGCACATATATTGTAGGGCTCCCGAGTTATTAAAGTACAGATTATGCAAAACTGGAAGACTTGGTAAAAATGGAAAAAAACATGTATGTTTAATTATGTTTGAGACACAATATCTCATAAATCACACAAGAGGCTGAAATGAAATTTATCAAGTCAACAGACATACTCCCTGAGATTATGCATGCAAAATGTCACTCGCATCTGTTTAAGGGTTTTAAAGTTACTAAGGTGCAAATATTCAAAACTGAAAGACTGTCTGCAAAAATGGGAATAAAACATATGTTTAAGGATGTTTGAGACACAGTATCTCAGAAAACACAAAGCATATTCACATAAAATTTATCACATCATGCAAACTGTATCCAAATCTTGTGTATACCAAATTTCATGCAAATCCATTGACAGGTTGCAAAGCTATCAAGGTGCAAAGTATGCAAAACTGGATGACAGTGTGCAAAAAGTACTTCCACTTTTACATGGAAACAATTTAATAACTTTTGAATGGATTAATATTTTTTCACCAAACCTTTAAAAGGCACATCTGTAAGGCAAAGGCTTTCTTCCCTAAAAATTTCAGACCACAATTTTAAACAGTTCCTGAGATACAGGTGGACAACAAAAACAGCAAAAATCACAAAACCTGTAATTTCAACACTCTGTATCTCAGACACCACAAAACAGATCCACTCAATATTTGGAACATCAAGAGATCTGCCCCTGGAGATTATACATGCCAACATTTCTACAAATCCAGTGAATGGCTCCAAAGTTATTAAGCTGCAAAAATTGGTCTTTAAAATTAAACACCCTCATCAACCCTAATATAATGGCGCTACCATGCCAGTATAATATATATAGATATATGTAATATATAACTCACTCTTAGGTGTGCAGTTGTGCTCTGATATACGCACATCTTGGTGTGTGTTGTATGCATGAGGTTGCAGGCTGAGTGTGTCAACCACCCAAGGAGTGTGTATATCAGAGCGGGGCCACACACTGTGGAGTGGATTATCTATCTTATAAAATGGCAAAATTGTTTTTTAAGGGGTAAAAGTGCAGGCGTGCAGTCACACTCTGATATACGCACAGTCATGTGATGTGTTTTATGCAATCAGAACACTTGATTTGGAGAATATCATCATCTCCATTATATATATATATATATATATATATATATTTATGCAATGGGATGAGGATAAAAAGTGACAAATAACAGCAGTATTTCTGGCTGGTCAGACCTACAGTGAGAATATCACATTTATCCTCACTGTAGGTAATAACCAGACACTATCTGCACTTCAGCACAACTGCTCACAAAGGCTTTGATTGGTGGGAGCTGGCAGCATGATCAGCACAATCAGAATGCACCTGCTCACTTGCATTCCAGCTCCCACTGGCAGTTTCATTTCTCTTCAGCAGCACACAGAACAGTTTCATTTTCTCCCCTGTTCTTTCACAGTAACTTATTTTAAAAAATAAACTTTCAGCTTCACAGAATGTCAATTACAATTTCTCCTAAAGGCCCAAAATACCAGACAAAACACAGTTAATTATTTTCATTGTCTCCCCTACCCCACTTTCTTTCACTAAGTACAAAAAAAAAAAAACAACTTTTAGCCTCACACAAAACATTCATTTCCTTAAAATCCCAGTACACAAAAAAGCAACCAACTCACTCTTTTTCACTCTTACCACTCTCCCCAGCAGCACAATGGCACAGCGTCCTGACGCAAAAGTTCAGTTTTACAGAACACAATACTCAGTCATCCGGAAACAAAAAGAAATAAATAAAGACATGCCTAATTTAAAAACAAAAAGAAATAAATAAAGACATGCCTATTTTAAAAAAATGAAAATGACACTGATAAACAAACTTGGCCCATTGCATAAATGGAACATACAATGCCCCCATCAAAAATATCTCAGATATTTTCCCCTTGAGCAGTTTGACCTTCTTCGCCACTCGTGATGTCAAAGGTCAAACAGCACTCAGGGGGGAAACAGCAGAGATATTTTTGATGGGGGCATTGCATATCCCATATATATACATATATATTCTTTGCAAAAAAACTTTGTTAATGCATCAGTTAGGGTGAATACCACAGAGACAGAAACAGGGAAATGAGGCATTAGGGTTTCCAACCCTAATGCCCCACCCCCTTTGACAAGATCTGAAAATGACAGCTGTACTATTCATGAGGTTTTGTGTAAAAATGGAAATGTTAAAAATCTGGAGTGAAAATGTGAAAAATTGGCGATGTTACAAGCGTCCATAGAAACTGCATAATGCACACTTGTAACACAGTCATTTTTTAGAATTTGTTCACCATATTTTCTACATTGGCTTTTCAGGACCTCCCCTCATGAACAGTGCAACTGTGATTTTGTTAATCATTCCAAAAGTTAATTTCGCACAGCAACTGCGCCATTCTGTGCCACAGGTGCAAAAACATGTTCCAGGTAGGATGTGCAAAATGACAGCTATACTGTTTATAAAGAGGTTTGAAAAAATGGCAATGCTGAAAATCTGAAGTGAAAATATTAAAATTGACGAAGTTATGGTGTCTTAAACTGCGTATGCACACTCATAATGCAGTGATCATTTTGAGGCACTGCAAATTTCCAACTGTGGCATAAGTGACCTCACCATGAACAGTGGCACTGTTGTTTCATAAATCAGTCCTGAAAGGTAATTCCGCAGCGCACCTGCAAATCACCTCTCAGGACTAAGCAACAAAATTACAGTGCCAGTGTTCATGAGGTGGGTCCCAAGAACCCCATGTTAAAAATTTTGGTGCAAAAGTCCTAAAATTGGCTTTAGATATCAACATAAGTTGAACTGCTTCACCCCCTCCTCCATTGACTCCCATTATACGGCTTACCTTTGATTCTTCAGTTTGTGGTTGGGCTTTGAAGAGTGCAGATGTGCTCCTGGTCTGAAGAAGATGACAGCACCAACCACTGGAGATAAGTATAAGGTAGGGGTGCAGGGGTGGTGCACAGAGGGAGGAGGGTGGGATGGTGGAGGGGAACTGGGGAGATGACGAAGGACTGTTTTCTTTATTACAGATTTGTTAAAAAGACATTGGGGTGGTTTTCTTTATTAACAGGTTTAAAAATTAATATGGGCACACTAGGATGGGCACCCAGTGTGCCACACAAGTTGGGGAATCATGATTCCAACAGGGGATTAAGGCACCTTAAATCGGCAATGAAAGTGGGCTGGTGTGGCATCCAACACCGGGTGTGGACATCCGGTGTCAGAAAGTTATTAAAAAAAAAGAAATTATATCTCAGCACACTGGGGTGGGCCCTCCCAGTGTGCCACAATACTGAGAGGTACACACCGACACAGGGATTGGCACCCCAATGTCGGTGCAAAACATAGGAATTTAGGGAGAGGGCAGGCTAGTTAGATGCAGGATCCTGCAACAAAATGGTCACAAATTTTGATGCAGGATCCTGCATTAAAGAAAAGATGTCGGGGGATGGTTTTCTTTTTTTTTCCCACAGGCTTTTAAACAATGTAGGGCATACTGGGGTGGGCTCCCAGTATGCTAAATAAGTTTTGTGACGAGGTACCTTTGTAAATGAGCCTCTGGCTCAAAGGTTTCTAAATTGATGTTTAACTAAATAAATAAATAAGTGTGTGTCTGTGGGGGATACATACTGACATGGGGATTTGGCACCCCATGTCAGTGTGACCAAAGCAGGTCTTCCTTGATTCTGCAGCTGGCAGCACAAGTTCCAGCTGTTAAGCAGAATTTAAGAAAACACTGCTCTTCTCATACAGAAAATGGCCTACAAGCCATTCTCTCTATAAGCTGGCACCCGACAAAAAAACATTTTTGGCCCAGCTGAAAAAAAAAAACTCAGACTACACCTCTTTAGCTGTGTTCTGATGTGTTTTTTTTTGTTTCATTGTCTTAAAATGTTTGGTACTTCAGCATCCTTGCTAAGAGGCAAATAAGATGGTGGACACAACATAGTTCAATTGATCGAACGTAGAAACATAGACTTTGATGGCAAATAAGGACCGCTTGCCCACCCAGTCTGACCATTTCCCTACCTACTGGACAAGCTGCAGATCCTAATTAACCAACATCCTACTTCTTCCTAACCCCTACCAGTACTGCCTTATGTCTGTCCCATGCATTCTTGAATTCCCCACTGTTTTTGACCCCACGACCTCCTCAGGAAGGCCGTTCCATGTATCCACCACCCTCTCCATGAAAAACTACTTCCTCGCGTTGCACCAGAGCCATTCCCCCTCTATCTTCAAATTGACCCCCTTGTTCTTGCACATCTCTTTTTCTGAAAGATGCTACCCTTCTTGGACTTTGTTAATTCCCTTGAGGTATTTGAAAGTTTCTATCATGTCCCCCCCCCTTTCCTTGAGGGTATAAATATTAAGCTCCTTTAGTCTCTCTTCGTGTGACTTTTGGTGCAGACTCTGAATCATTTTAGTTGCCCTCCTCGGGACTGTCTCCATCCTGTCTATGTCCTTGCAGAGATGGGGTCTCCAGAACTGCACGCAGTACTCCAGCCTCTGAGAACTGTGTGCACAATTCCAGCCTTCTTTGTGAAAGAAGCTGGTATTTTTGCACAATGCTCATATTGTGTGAAAAATTGAAATGTTCATGCCTGACATAAATTTTCCCATAGAAAATAATGGGAACATTTTAAATGTCATAACTTTTGAATGAATTAATATTTTTTCACCAAACCTCCAAAGGCTTTCTATCCTGAAATTTGCAGGCCACAATATAAAGCTGTCCATTTCTCAGAAACAACAGTAGAAAGAAATGTCAAAAAACCCTGATTTTTCTGTTTTTTCAACACTTTAAATCTCAGGAAACCACTCAACAGATTCCCATGAAATTTGGCAGGTCAAGAGACCTACCCATAGAGATTATGCATGCCAACCTTCATGTAAATCCATTGAACAGCTCCAAGGTTATTAAGCTTCAAAGTTTGGACTTTAACATAGAAGTGCACTACACCTAACTATACTGGCACAACCACACCAGTATAATATATAAATACAGATAGATAGATAGATAGATAGATAGATAGATAGATAGATAGACAGATATAGATATATATAGATATATATATATATATATATATATATATATATATATATATATATATATATATACTGTATATGTGTATGTGTGTTTTATTCATATATATATATATATATATGTATGTGTGTGTGTTTTATTCTTTCATAAAAACATTGAATCTGTCAGCAGATAAGGAACATACGGCCCAGCTAGTCTGCCCATTTCCCTACTCACTTCTTCAATAAACTTCCCCATACTTTTGCAAAAGGGTTGCACTCCAGTAAGAACTGCACAGTCATTAAATTGCAAATAACATTTATTTGAAATTGCTAAGATAAGAAATCACTATGGCAGATAAAGGATGGAAATGAGAAAGGAAAATGTGGGCGCACTGGGATTTGAACTCCGTACCTCTGGTATGCCGTTCCAGCGCTCTAACCATTAAGCTACAGGCCCACTGGTTACAGCATCCGAAGAACTTCCTATTTCACAGTCACACATTCCTTTCTCTCTAGTGTTGCTTAATCTGCAACCAGAAACCAATTTAGAAATTCCACTACTTCAGTGCAGTTTAACCCCTGCAAGGTATATAGTTTTTAAACCAAGGATGGAAATGAGAAAGGAAAATGTGAGCACCGATTTGAACTCGACCTCTGGTATGCCGTTCCAGCGCTCTAACCATTAAGCTACAGGACCACTGGTTACAGCGTCCAAAGAACTTCCTATTTCACAGTCACACATTCCTTTATCTCTAGTGTTGCTTAATCTGCAACCAGAAACCAATTTGGAAATTCCACTACTTCTCAGTGCAGTTTAACCCCTGCAAGGTATATAGTTTTTTAAAACCAAGGGTGGAAATGAGAAAGGAAAATGTGGGCGCACCGGGATTTGAACTCCGTACCTCTGGTATGCCGTTCCAAAAACTATATACCTTGCAGGGGTTAAACTGCACTGAGAAGTAGTGGAATTTCTAAATATGGCAGATAAGGCAAAACTAAACAGCATAGCCTGGCATTTTATGGCAAATACTTCTTTAGAGTAGTCTCAGGAATTCAATGCAATTCATAGGGTCTGCGAGTAACCTAGTGCTTGTGCAACACTGACTGAGTAGACAGTTTGAGCTCAGGCTAAAAGTTCATATGCAACAGCCCAGCTATGGCTGATAGGCAGTAGCTGAAAAGTAGTATGCTTGTGTATGGAGATGGAGACTAGGCTGAGATGCACTGCAATAACTACCATTGCGATATGTGGCCATTCACAATCTCTGCCCTTTTTGGGGGACTACCACCTTTCCAGGGTACTGTGAAATCACAGGTGCCTTCTTGGGAGGATTCCATCCCTACAGTTGCCACAGAAATTATGTGTCCCTTAGCTAAAGGTACTTTAGGGGAAAAAAACTAATGAATGCATTGAAAATGACTCAATGCTTACTACAGGAGAGAGGGAGGGAATAGCCTCAGAAAAAAACTGCTATGGCAAAGGGAGATAGGGTATGATATGTGCAGACCACAATCCGGACCCCAAATTATGGCAGCATATAGTATGTTTTATAAATATTACTATTATTTTCCTGGGTATGGAGGAGAAGTACCCTCCCCTGTGATAAAAAGATCAGGGGAACTAAGATCTTAGATCACCATCTCTCCAGGCAGTTACTTATCTTACACTACTTATATTACCTTAAGGTATAGATTCCAAATCTCCAACACACCAGTGCTAAAGAGGATGACTTGTTCTTTCTTTCTGTGTTGTGGAGATTATCCACCCTGACCAAGGTATTAAGGGCATGGTCCTGCAACCAAATGACTTACAACAGGTGAAGACGTTACCTATATAGAGAGGACCTTGTAGGGAATTCCGTACAACAAAGGAACTTGGAGGCCTTTGAAAAACTCCCAGAAGGGAACAACCTGAAGATAGCTGCTTCAGGCTTGGCAGCACACTTCTCTCTACTGAGTACAAGGCTCACCATATATCATTGGAGCTGAGCCCTCGAGGGTCTCAGCCCAACCTTTGAGGGGTACCAGTGGAGAAGCAACCTTGATGGGCTTGTCCGGAGTTGGGCAAGAACCCAAGGAAATTAGGACAAGAGCCCATAGCTTGGCATACTTCCTGAAGAAAGAGTGTGCATATAGTGTGTGAGGTAAAATAAATGATATGCTACAAGGGCACAACCCTGTAGGTCATGGATAGTATGAGAGTTCAGGCCTGGGGAGATGAGCTGGATGCACACCTAGGTAATCTGGTGGAAAATATGTACAGAAGTAGAGCAGCAGCTTGGAGGCCCAAAATCAGACTAGTATGGTCAGGACTGACATAGCGTTGGATCCAACTGTGGGCACGTGCCCAGTGGTCAGTGGACATGTGCACAGTAGTACTGCACATTGGATGAAAGCTGATTAACAGAATGCTTGTGCCAAGTGAACATTGTCGTAATGGTAGGTAGTGCAATAATAATATGCAGGTGCCTAGTGAAAGTAGGGGTGTATGCCTGATATGATTGGTTGAAGTAGGCTGGAAATGAGAGGTAGGTAAAGGAGGCCAGAGTGAAGGCTCAAAAAAGGCACAGGTAGAGCATGGCCACCGCCATGTGGGCAGTGGTGAGGAGAGCCAGAGGAGATTTTAGGCACAAGGGAACCAAACAGCAGCTTGGAGTACCAGCACAAAAAAGGCATACTGAAGTAAAACATATAAGCAGACATCATCTTGAAATACAAAAACTGTCAATCTAAGAATCACAATTGTCATCACCCTTGTATTCATAGAATTCTTATCACGTTTTGAATGTGGGGTTTGAAAAAAGGGAGGATGGGGGCCATGAGAAGCAGTGTAGGGGGCACCACAAGTACTTCTGCTTGGGGTGGCATTAGGTCTAAAACCAATCCTGAGGAGTGTATCCCCCCACAACTCCAGTGAGGGGGGACCACAAGCAGGAAGTCAGGTGCAGAGCCAACAAGCAGCAAGAAAAATGTAGGGCCACAGAAGCAGCATGCAGTCTGGGTGGAGATGATGGTGCGGTGGGCTTCCAGGTCACCATAGGTAAAACAGAGTGTGCCAAGCTGAGAGAAGTGATAGCCTGCCACAAGCTGCAAGTGGGTGACTGCAGCTGTTGAGCTGCTGGTATGGGAGGAGTGCTGCCAGAGAGGGAGTGGAGCCAAGAAGCATAGCCATATGTGGAGCCAGTGCACAGTCTGCACAGAACAAGACGTCTGCAATAGAGTGTCTGAAAGATCCGTTTTCACAGAACTGGTAGCAGGAAACCAGAGGCAGCACAAGAGTGGCAGAGAAGGTCCCCGTAGGGGAACAGAGGGAGCTGGGCAGCACATAGATGAATGGAGCCTCCAAAAACAACAGCAGGACCTGGCACTGGCTACTAGCAATGGAGGAAAGAAACAGAGAATGCTGATGCAGCAGCAGCATTGCTAGGTAGGAAAAGAAAGGAAAGAGTGGGCAAACCACCAAAAGACGCGCTTCTGTCAACAAGAAATCAAGCATCTGATGGGTGGTTGAACACGGGCGCTTTACTGCACTGGTCAGGATGAATTGTAGGTCACCCACAGCCCATTCAACCTTGGGCATAGCCCATCGAGTTTTGTGAGCAAAAGTCAGCATTCTCTTCTGTAAAACAAAATGTAATCAAATAAGAAGAGCTTATGTGTCTTCACAAGTTCACAACCCAGATCCCAGAAACCAAGGCAGCTGCCCTTGTGAACACCAGTCCTCAATGTAAGAAGAGGAAATCTGACAAGAGTGAGTGGAGAAAGTGCTGTATCAGGGAAAAAACCTTGGCAATATTCACTTACATTAATTAGAGAAGACTGATCTTAATAAAAAGCACTTTTTATGGCTACTTTGTGTTTCATTGTTCAAGTCAAGCGAAGGGGAACACAGGCTAGCCCTCCCCCCAAAAAGTTTTTAATTGAACTAATTAAATGAAGTATACAGCATTTAAGTGCTTTGGCTGCTTGCCCAGCAGTCCTGTGCTAATTTTCAATTTTTAATGGGAAGATCTGGAGAGTAGGGATAAGAGAACTTTTCTGAATGCAAATAGCAGCCAAACTGCAATCAGACAAGCCCAGCTACCTACAGAAGCCAGACAGAAGTACTTGATATAACACTGCTCAGACTGCAGCATAAATCAACACTGTTTGTAGGGGTAAGGGGCAGTAATTGTTAAAAACATAACAGTACATGTTACAGTAAAAACTGTGACCTGTAACTTTCTTCCGTTTTAACAATCCCCTGCTCTTCTGTCTCGTAAGATGCCCTGTTCCTCTATTTTATGTCTGCTTTGCTACTTTATTTGACATTTCAAATAATAAAAGACCCATCTCAAGATTTTTCATAATTATTCTCCACTGTTTGTATAGCACTCATGTCACATAAAGTTAATGAGCATTGTCTGTTGCATCCTAGCTCACCAGAGGCACAGAAAAGTTATATTAAACAACAGTGTTCAAAGACAGTTGAGAATAATGGTACAGCCTTGGCACAGCAAGATTAAAAGGGAACAGTCAGCACAAAGGGTCCCACACTCAAGTGTGGGGATAGTACTAATGTGCACTTTGTGTGCAATAACATTTTGGTTTACTTACTGTTTACTGTAGTATAGCAGACTGTATCAGAGTAATTGTGCTTAATTCTAGGCTGACATCTTCTATTACTACAAATCCAAGAATCCCCTGGAGATGACATCAGAGCAGTAGGCAGCAGTGGGAGATTCAATAGTCTGCAGTGCATATTAGAGCTTTTATAATTTCCAACCCAATGCTTTCCAGGCCTGCTTTCTCCAGGGGCAAAGTACAGTCCCCTGTGTCTGTACATAGCCCAAGGAGGGCAGCAAGACCAGCAAACAAAAGATCAGCCCTTATATAAACTCAAAAGTGCACTGTAGGCTATTGAATCTCCCACTGCTGCCTACTGTTCTGATGTCACCTGCAGGGGATTCTGGGATTTGTAGTAACAGAAGATGTCCATCTAGAACTAAACAAAATTAGTCTAATACAATCTATTATATTACAGTAAACAATAATGTAACCCCCATGCCACTTTTGGCAAGTTGGCACCCCCCATAAAACAGGACTAGTACCCACATATAGCATACCATTTACTTTTAGCAGAAATTCTAAGATTGGTACCACCCCTAGCTGTAGGGTGTATACCAGGCTCATTATCTAGAGGAAGGGGCTGGGGATACAATAACCAAAAATGAACCTTTGCAACTACAACCAGGTCTAGGGTAGAGGATGCTAGGCGTATGTTAGACCTAACTGCTGAGGGGGCCCCATTAATTCCACACAGAAGCAATGGTCAGAATGTCCAAAGCAGCAGTTGGGATTATGTAGTATGACTTTATTCACAGAGGTTACTAAAGCATTAGTGGACCCCCAAGGGTCGGTCATGGCAAACAAGTACATTTTCCTTCCATAACTCTTTGCTAGGCAGTACAATTATCCACAGACACAATTACTTTCTTTTCCCCATGGTGCATGCTTGTGGACTGTGCCACACACCCAAAACAGTTCCATTTCCCAAGAGTGTATGCTTGTGGACTATGCCACACATTCAGAACATCTTTTTGTCCTATAGATGTATCCCTGTGATTTTTGTCACCCGCCTCATCCCGCAGCAATGGCCTTTGCTCAGGGTAACCTGGTGCCCATCAACGAATCAGTTAGCCCTGCCTTGTAAGCTTCCAGATGGTGTTCCTCCCACCCTTTGCCCCAACCGACAGTCTCTGCCATTCCTTCAGGGTTACACCATAGATGTCTTCATTCCCTACTGAAATGTTAAAGACTCTGAACTTTACTTCAAATTTCCACACTTAGGTGAACAAGGGGTACTGACAGGTGTGATCTAGCCTTATCTTTGGGCACACACACCCCAGAACAACCCCCTGACTGGAGAACTTGTCTCCCATTATGTACTCACAGTTAAGTTGCTCCTTCCTCTAGGCATGGAAACAACCCCAGAAGCACACTTTTCGACAGATTAGTTGCCCCTTCCTTTAGGCATGGGAACAACCAGAAAGCACCCTTTTCCATGGTAGCTTGTCAGAAATCTCACACAAAAGTCCTCCTCAAAGGCAGCTGTAATCACACAAGGACCTTCAGGGGATTGCCCCTTGGATCCACTGAACTAGCAGTCCCTTTCACTCCTCCTGGAATGAACATCAAGGAATCCTGCTGAAGAAAGGTCTCCACCACTTCACTGGAAGCTAGTAATTGTAATTTAAACTAAGGTGAGAAACACAGGGCTCTCTGATACAGAGCTCCACTGGTAGAACTCCTGCCACTCTGACTTCCATTGTTAAACTCACTGAACATTCTAAAGTTCCCCAGAGCAGCTGACTCGAAATGGTTATGCTGCTGCAAGAGGTCTAAATGACATAATCATCCTTCTGTCAGGCTAGCTGAATAAACAAAGATGTCATTATGTAAGAAGCTCCTGAGCGAACTCCTCACTAGCTGCCTTTTCTACCTACCTAACACTAGTACTAATGGGATTCTAGTAACCTCAGGGGACTGGGTGGTTACAGTAAGTAAACCAAAATGTTTTTGCACACAAAGTGGACATTGGAACCGAGTTTGCTGGCCTTGTGCTGAATGTTCCCCTTTGAAAGAAGGGCTCCTTTTAATTATTTCAAAATGTCAACAAATGCAAAAGTAAATTCAAAATGGGGAAAGGGGGCCATCTAGCAAGACAGGAGAACAAGGGCACTTTGAAACCAAAAAAAATGAAATAGGTCAAACATTTTTCACTGTAACATGCACTGTTGCTTACAAAGATAAAAACCCAAAGAAGAAAAAAGTGATATAGGTGGTAAAGCCACCACAGGTTCAGCATGTTACCAAGAAAAGCTAGTATACTGCTTGTAATTGATAATAACTATCAAAGTAGTCAACTATCACTTCTGATATCTGAAGTATTTTTAGCTTTTCTGTTTTGCTAATTAGAGGATTTTCTACCTGACAGTACTAGGTGTGATGTGTGGAACAATACTATTGTGACCTCATTGACTATGACATCATTAGTTGATACCAGGGAACCCCATTCCATTGACCAGACTCTGAGAGCTCCTCAGCTAGGCCAAAACATTCTGGCCAAAACCAGTTACAAGAGGACATCAGAGCAAATAAGGCATAGCTGTAAGTAATATAAAGCTGACAGTTTAAATGATACCAGGGAATCCTTTTTCCAGAACCCATGTCTGACAAGAATTCACCCAGGCTGAGTATTTATAAGGACTACATAATGATGGAGCTGGGTTTCAGTGAAAATTTAGCCAAGCCAAGAATTTACAATAACGTAAGAAATTACTGGCAAGTTAGAAAAAAAATTATTGAAAGATTAACTGCCAGCTGCTTGCAAAAATGTTTTTTTTTTAGGCCCCCAGATGTCTAATTCTGAGGGACTTCAATGTTTGGGCCAACAATGAATCATCTAGGCTTGGTTACAACCTCCTCCAGACTATGTCATCCCTGGGCCTGTTGCAGAAAGTTTCCTCCGTAACCCATCAGGGTGGTCACATGTTGAACTTGGTCTTCTCGCTGGGGCTTGAGATAAATAATCTTATAAAATGGCAAGAAAAAATATAGAAATCTCATTGGCCAAGAGAGATCAGCTGACCATACATTAAGTCTCTATATATGCACTGTCATCCTGGTCCTAAACCACATCACACAATGAGCAAATCAGTCCTCCTACAACCAGAACTATCTTCCATCAATCTCTCTACAACCAGAACTGATCTTCCACCACAAACATGGCTGCTACCTTTACACTGTAGAAACCTTCAACTAGGCCCTAAAAATAAAATTACCTTAAATATAAAATAAAACAAATTAATTTAATGTTATTTACCAGATCATCACACTCTTCTTATGCACATAAACAAATTAGAAACATTAAGTACAGTTTATGGTTTTCATTACAACTGTTTCTTTGCTAACAGTGAAAAATCCCCCTTCTATCTTTACCTGTTCATTGGGGAAATCTCTTCTGCTTGCCCTGACAGTTAGAAAATTGAGTCTCTGGCTCTAAAACAGGCATTTGTTGTGTGTGTGTACAGTATGTTAGTAGAGGAACATTCTGCTAGTAGAACTGAGCAGAATTTTGAATCCCTGTATTCCATGGTAAACATTCCATTATAAACATTCCATTTCTTGAATGTGGGGAAACAGAAAAAAAACAGAATGAAGAAAGTAAGCAATAATACTATATAAACAAAGAGAAAAGGTAGTAAATGACTCACCCTGCTGTTCAGGTTTTAGGACAGAGCAAGCAGTTCATGATGCTGTCAGTGAGTGCTGCAGTTTTGAACTACGCTTATGCTTGCAGGATTGAGGAACTGAGAAGCCTCTGTTACGGCTTCCTTTTAGTTTTGTCTACAGACTGAGGAGAATTAAATAAAGTAAGGGGGTATGTGTCATACTTAGAATGTGGAAAACAGCATTTGTGAATTGCTGTGGCTGGCAGGGGAATATGAAGTTTAGGAGGGTAGGGAGGCACACACTGTATAACACTACTTTAATCTAGTACCAATTGGTGGAAGGACTATTTTATGTTAAAAGCACAGATTCACTTATATTTTTACTTATTTAAAAATGTGTTTTAAAGTAAAAAAAATTGCTTCTAAAAATAAAGGGCCATTTTATAAGTGCAATAAGACACTCCGGGGTTGTGCATTCAGCAGTTGTGATAACTGCGCTCCTAGGGACGACCGGCACTTGGCCTTCGGCCTCATGTGTAACTACGCCCCTAAGAATATGGTTATCACACCATAATGCACACTCCATTGTGTCTTATTGCTTACTTAACACTGTTTGGGTCATTTGGTCCGATCACTGCACAGTGGGGTTTTCATTCAGGGCACCCCCCCAAGAACCCCGCTGAGGAGGTAAGCTAACACCCTTTGAGGAGTTTGACCCCTGAGCATTTTCTAGTGGTGGCTGACCTATCTAGTGTGGGCAAAGCATGTGTTGAAGGTACATGCACTGCAGTTGCCACCTATAATAAGTGATGTCTGATGCACTCAGCTCCCTCGCACTGGTCCATGTACAACCCAAATCTTCTCACTTCAGGTCCCCATGGTTTGATGCGAAGCTCAAGGTGATGAAGATTTTGGGTCTGAGGTTAGAGAGCTGCTGGTGGAGGACTGGCCTGGAGGCAGACAAGCTGGCCCTGCGTGCTCACTATGTGGAGTACCAGGGGGCAATCAACCATAAGAAGGCAGAATTCGTGTCCAGGGAGATTTCTGCCAGGAAGAATCAACCAACTGTGCTCTTTTGGACTGTAGACAGGCTGCTAAATCCAACCTGTCTGCAGCCTAAAAAAACATTTTCTAATGCATTATGCAAAGAGTTTGTTTGGTTCTTTTTGGACACAGTGTCCACATCAGGTGGAAAATTCTGCCAGTGAGCCAGTCTTTGGCCAACAGTGATCACCTTGGGCACCTGGAGAGCACTCCATCTGGTTGGGGTGACTTTAGACCAGTGGAGGTGGCTGAGGTCATTGAGGTTGCTTCCAAGCTGAGGCATACATATTGTGAACTGGACCTGTGCTGACACGTTTCTTGATGGGATGCGTCAACTCCATCAGCCTGCTCCTTGCCTTGATTGTCCAGTGCTCCTTTTGGGAGGGGGTCTTCCCAGATGCCTTGAAGGAGGCACTGGTGAGACCCCTTCTGAAGAAACCATCTTTGGACCCTGACATCTAGGCAAATTATCATCCTATCTCCAACCTTCCGTTCTTGGGTAAGGTTGTTGACAATATTGTGGCGCTTCAGCCTGAAGAGCACCTTGTGGCCTATGAGCTATACGAGCCTTTCCAGTCTGGGTCTCGGGCGAGGCATAGCACAGAAACTGCATTAGTTCAGGTGCACAATGACCTTCTCATTGCAAGAGATTGAGGGGAAGGGGCAATTATTGTTCTCCTTGATCTCTCTTCAGCTTTTGACACGGTGGACCATTGTGTGTTACTTGACTGCCTGAGAAAATTTTGTGGCCTTGCTGGCACAGTCATCTGCTGGTTTGAGTCCTTTCTCACAAACAGGAGGCAAAGGGTAGTGATGGGTAATTTCTCCTCCTCCCCTAGCCTCCTGTCTTGTGGAGTACCTCAGGGTTCGGTCTTGTCATCAATGTTGTTCGCCGTCTACATGCTGCCCCTGGGAAGGCTCATTAGGAAGTACAGCTTGGGTTTTCATTGCTATACTGATAATACCCAGCTGTATCTTTCCTTTGCCCCTGGGACATCCAACGCAGTGGACGTGCTAAATAACTGCTTTGATGAAATCAATGACTGGATGGCCTCCAGCTGATTGCGACTGAACCCCAATAAGACGGAGGTATTGGTAGTACAGTCGAACAGAGGGTGTGATAGGATGGTCTTGGGTGCAGAGACAGGACTTGTCCCAGAATCTGTGCATTTGAAGGCCTTCTTTACAGTGCATAACCTGGGCTTTATTCTGGACAGTAGACTGACACTTGAGGTTCAGGTGTCGGCCGTTGTCCATACCAGTTTTTACCATCTAAAGAATATTGGCAAGATTAAGCCCCTAGTTCCGTGCCTGGACCTCCCTACCTGATTGCATGCCTTCATGATGTCGAGGATTGATTACTGTAATGCACTTTACCTCGTGGTCTCAGGAGGTATCCTCCGATGGCTTCAGCTAGTGCAGAATTTAGCTGCCAGGTTGTTGATGGGGCAGCCTAAGTATTATCACATCACCCCAGTGCTGTGTGAACTGCCCTGGCTGCTCATCAGGTGGAGGGTCCTCTTTAAGGTGGACTTGCTCACCTTTAAGGCCCTATATGGCATGGACCCTGGTTACCTGGTGAACCTTCTTACACCTGCTACCTCAGTCTGCTCCCTCCATTCCTCCTCGAGGGGTTTCCTTGCAATTCCCAGGACAAGGCTAAAAATGGCCGGTGACAGAGCCTTTAGTGTCGCTGGCCCCATCCTGTGGAATTCGCTCCCTCCATCTGTAAGGGAGGCACCCTCAGTGGAGGTATTCAAGGCACGCCTCAAGGCCTTCCTGTTTACACAGGCTTTCCCTGATCCTGCTGTATAAATATCATCCTGTTCTGACTTTTTATATTGTATGTATGTCCCTGACTTCCTTTTTATTTATTTACTGAGTTTTTATTTATTTATTATTGTAGTTTTAAATATTGTTGTTATTTATTATTGAGTTTCCTTTTGCTGGTTTGGTTTTATGTACGCTGCCCAAAGCCTTAGGGATTGGGCGTCTTTAAATAAAATTTGCCTTATCTTGCCTTCCCTCCAATCCGAGAGGGCTTTGGTCCTGTAATTTGTATGAAGCAGGTAGCAAACAGCTGATAGGCTTGCAAATCACAGTTCTGTGCAAGAACCCTGGACTGCTCATGCACTTTTTTCAGACTACATATTATACAGTGCTGCATCCTGTTTAACATGTGGCATAGGAACAACCTTCTACTTTACCTATTTGGACTTTAAGGTAAGGCGGACAAGTATTGTACTACTAGCACAAACTTTTGCAGCATTCTCCACAATCGCCAGTTTTCTGTTTCTGTAACCCCCCCCGCATCGAATATTTCAAGTTTGTTCTGCAAAGACTGACAAGTATTGTACTACAAGGTATTATGTGGGGGGGGTGCTGCCCACCCCACACCCCCACTCCCCCAAAAGTCAGAATTAGAACTTTTGCAGGATTCTCCAAAATTGTTGGTTTTCTGTTTCAGCATCAAACAGCACTGATTTTAAATATTGGGGTGTGCAATGGTTGTGTGGGACTGTCAGGTGGGGGGAAGAGCCCCCAACTGCAATGAGTTCCTCAAGATGCTGCATTAAAAAAGACCCAATGAATGAATAAATTAAAATAAAATTCTGGTTTTGACTGTCTTGGGAGGGGGGGCAGAGCCCCCCAACTGAAATGAATGCCGAAAAATCCTGTGGTAAACAATGACATTTTTTGGGGGGGGGATTGTAAGGAGGGCTGAAGTCCCACACATCTCTGGTACCAGACAGCATAGATGTGGAGTGTGGAGAACCTTGGGCATGTTGCACTGAATGAGCCAATTGTCAGCACAGGCCAGGGCCCAATAAGCCTGCCCAGAGTCTCCGCAATTAAAAACATTCAGTCTGGGGAGTGCTGAATGACACACAGCTCTAAGGAGAACCTGGTTTCTTAATTACAGTAAGTCCAAGTATGTCCAAGGTTCTCCAGAATCGCCAATAATTGAACCCTTCTGGCTAGTCCCTCGTTGTCTTTTTTTTAACCTGAAAAAGAAAACCATCCATCTTGTCTGCTGCACCATTACCACCCCCACCCAACCCTCCCACTCAGAACCCACCCCCACCCACACTTACCTACGGAGGTCCATCCCTGTAATCTTCCTTGAACTGCAGACACATCTTCATTCTTCAAAGCCCAACCTTGAACTGAGGTAGGCACTTCAATGTATTTCAATGGGGTTTTCAGTTTCAATGTATTCCCATGGGGTTTTCAATTTCATGGCAAAACTTCACCAATTTTTTAAATTTTTGCCCCAAAATTTTAACATACCCTTTTTGGGACCCCCACCTCATGAACAATTAAGTGACAGTAGGCAATTCTGTCCCAAAAGGTGATTTTGCAGTCCTTGTGTGAATCACCTTTTGGGCAGGAGTTGAAATGTTTCTCCACCTTTATTCATGAGGTGGGATCATAAGAAGGCTATGTTGAAAATTTGACGTAAAAATATTAAAAAACAATAAAGTTATGGGCCTGCATTGAAATTTGCAAACGCAGGCTCATAACTTCGGAACTTTTTAATATTGTGACCCCAAATTTACAACATAGCCATTTCTTCACAGCACCTCATGAATGTGACAGCTGTCATTTTTTCAGATCCTGGCCAAAATATTTTTTTGTATCCTGAAAGGTGATTTCACAGTTGCTGCGCGATATCACCTTTTGGGCAGAAGTTTAAATTTTTGTCTGCACTTCTTCATGAGGTGGGGTCATAAGAAGGGCATGTTAAAAATTTCTGGCAAAAATATTCACAAACAACAAATTTATGAGCATGCTTTGAAATTTGTGAATGCAGGCTTGTAACTTTGCCAATTTTCAATATTTTGACCCCCTCCCCCAAACATGTTTAACAAGCAACCAACATTCAGCATTGACAGATGCTTGTTATTGTATCAGGTTTACTCTTCTTATTAACAGACAAAAAGTAATAGGTCCCTCCCACTTGTTAGCAGCCAAAATATAGTAGGTTACCGTTTGACTTCTCACAAGTTTTTACTTGCCCGCCAACTTTTTGCTATAAATTTCTACTTATGTCACACCCCCTATATATTAATTTTTATCTGGGTTATTAACAATAATTGGTTCAACAATCATGTGATTGCTAGTATATTTTTCCCTACCAATTTTCAGATGGCCCAGGAGTATAAAATCCAAACATTTTGGTAGCTCAAGAGGACAATCCAGAGTAAGCTCTTGGAAGAGACTGCTGGCTGGTCTCAGTAGGTCTCGACTGGACATTTGCTGATGGATCACAGAGTGGTAAGAAATAAAAATCAACTCTGAGCTTTTAGTATTTGACAGTCCTCGCATGTAAAATTTGAGTAACTTAGACTACAGTTCAGTTAGTTACTATTCTGGGAATAGCTTTGCAACATGCAAGCAAGGGTAATAATATAGATTAGGCTTCAACAAATGCTTCATAATAGGAATGCTAGCATTGATATGTAACTTAGTTAGACCAATGCATTTTGCACCCTCAGATTACAAGTCTGCAATGATGGACATATGAAATAATTATACTGTTTATTGCTTTGCTGGGTAAAAAGAAGAATGATTTTGTCATGACAGTTTTAATGAACCTTTCTGATGAAAAATTTGCATTCGTATTTTGTACTTATTTATTTTAACAGGAAACGCTCCATTGAGCAATGGTCATTTACAAGGAGGTCCTGGTTAGGATGGGTAACAGTACAAAAGGTAAGATGACAGTATATATATAATACAGTACACATAACACACGGGTTAGGGTTAGATCATAAGAACAGGTCACCTAATATAATCCAATACAATGGCTGATAACACTAGAAATAGGAGATATCGCTTTTGCAGCATAAAGGAATACACAAAAGTACAGTGGATCACAAATAGTATAACACAATTTACATAGTAATTTAATAGCATACACACTTGTCAACACAACATTAACCAAGAAGTACCTTGAAATAAGAGGGACTAACCAGCAAATTTAGTTTAAGCAATTCCTGCAAGGCATTCCAAGCTGTAGGAGCAGCCCAGCAGAAGGTCATTTTACTATATTTTGAGAAGTGTCTTAGAACATCAAGCAGAATAGCACTATGCTTTCTTAGACTATATAGTCCTCTAGCTCTCTGAAGGAGACTTGATATGTGTGGTGGCAAAGAATTCTGCAGAACTTTTATGGACCAAAAATGTAGATTCCTAAGCCTTCTGGTTTCAAGTGAAGTCCATCCCACTTCCATATAAAGAAGACAGCGATGGGTTTTGGCCTGTAGTCCAGTAATGAAGCAGAGTGCTCTATGGTAAATCACATCCAGTTTAGCAAGCTGAGTCACAGCTGCATATCTCTGTATATGAAATCACCATAGTCTAGTAGGGGGAAAAATGCCACCTGGACTAGTTTTTTCTTTGTGTCATGGCTGAAACAGCATTTATTTCTATAATAGAACCCAAGCCTCTGACATAGTTTTTTACAGAGATTATCAATGTGAGTGGTGAAGGATAACTTGTTATCAAGCCACATGCCCAAATACTTAAAGGAGTCTACCATTTCCAATCTTTCACCTGACATGGTTATAATACTAAATTGTGAACATGTTCTTTCACACAGTTTATGCTTATTAATGCTATAGAAACATAGAAACATAGAATTTGAAGGGCAGATAAGGACCGCTTGGCCCACCCAGTCTGCCCATTTCCCTACCTAATGGATAAGCTGCAGATCCTAGTTAATCAGCAGCATACTTCTTTCTACCCCCACCCCCTAGAATTGCTTTATGATTGTCCCATGCATGCTTGAATTCAACCACTGTTTTTGACTCCACAACCTCCTCTGGAAGGCAGTTCCATGCATCCAAAACCCTCTCTGTGAAAAAATACTTCCTTACGTTATCTCTCAGCTGCCCCCTCTATCTTCAAATTGTGGCCCCTTGTTCTTGTACACTCTTTTTTTTGAAAGATGCTACTCTCTTGGACTTTGTTGATTCCCTTGAGGTACTTGAAAGTTTCTATCATGTCCCCCCTCTCCCTCCTTTCCTCGAGGCTATACATATTAAGCTCCTTTAGTCTCTCTCTCTGTATGTCTTCTGGTGCAGACCCTGCACCATTTTAGTTGCCCTCCTCTGGACAGCTTCTATCTTGTCTATGTCCTTGCGGAGACTGGGTCTCCAGAACTGCACGCAATACTCCAGATGGGGTCTCACCAGCTGTCTGTGCAGAGGGATAACAACTTCCTGTTTCCTACTGGTGATGCCTCTCCCTATACATCCCAGTATCCCCAGCCCTCCTTACTGCCTACTCACATTGCTTGCCCACCTTTAAGTCATCTGTATTTCTACCCCAGGTCCCTTTCCATTTTGTTGTTGTTAGTATCTCACCCCCATTGTGAACTCTTCCCTGGGTTTTGTTTCCCAGGTGCATTACCTTGCACTTCTTAGCATTGAATGTAAGCTGCCATACATTTGACCATTTCTCTAACCTTGCCAAGTCCCTTCTCATCCTTTCCACCCCACCCTGTGCATCAACTCTGTTGCAGATCTTTGTGTGATCTGCAAAAAGAGATACTTTTCCTTCCAGTCCCTCTGCAATGTCACTTATAAAGACATTGAAGAGGACCAGTCCTAATACTGAACCCTGCGGTACACCACTAGCAACCCCTCTTTCTTCAGAGTGGACTCCATTTACTATTACCCTCTGTGTCCTATTCTCCAGCCAATTCTTTACCCAGGCTATCACCTTGGGACCCTCTCCCAGGATGGCTAACTTGTATATTAATCTTTTGTGTGGTACTGAGTCAAATGCCTTGCTAAAGTCTAGGTAGGCTATGTCCACAGCCCCTCCCTGATCTACTACTTTGGTCACCCAGTTAAAGAAATTTATTAGATTCGTCTGGCATGACCTTCCTGCTGTGAATCCATGCTGCCTTGGGTCCTGTGCCCCTCTGGCCTCTAGGTACTTGACAATTCTTTCCTTCAGAAATGATTCCATCATTTTCCCTATCACTGAGGTTAAACTAACAGGTTTGTAGTTTCCTGCTTCTGCCTTGCTCTCACTTTTGTGAAGGGGAATCACATCTGCCCTCCTCTAGTCCTCAGGTACCACCCCATCCTCCCATGATTTGTTAAAGAGGGTAGTCAGTGGTATCACTAGTTCTACCCTTAGTTCTTTTAGAATTCTAGGATGCATCCCATCAGGCATTATTGCTTTGTCCACCTTCAGTTTTAAGAGTTCTTTCAGAACCCTTTCTTCTGTAAATGGGCTGATATCAACTTCTGCATCCAGAGTGTTTCTATTGTTTGTTTTAGGTACCTCCCCCCTCTTCATTTGTAAATACTGAGCAAAAATATTTGTTTAGTATCTCTGCCTTTTCACAGTCACCCTCTGTCCACCACCCCCCTTTATTAAGCCTCACTATCCCTCCCTTAGTCTTCCTTCGCTCCCTGATATACCTAAAAAAGGTTTATCCCCCTTCTTAACTGAGTTGGCTATCTTTTCCTCGGTTCGGGCCTTTGCTATTCTGACTGCCTTCCCATCTTCCTTTTGTTTTAACTGATACAATTCTCCGTCCTGCTCCTTCTGTGATTCCTTGTACTTTCTGAATGCTTTCTTTTTCTCTTGAACCTTCACTGCTACCTCCTTTGAGAACCATAGTGGTTTTTTACATCATTTTGTTTTGTTTATTTGCTTCACACAAAGGCTTATGTGAATGGCAAATTTAGGAATCCCTGGATTATTTTAGTCGCCCTGCACTGCACCCCCTCCAACAGTCTGATGTCCCTTTTCCAGGGTCGGACTGGCCCACCAGGATACCTGGAAATTTCCAGGTGCCCCCCCCCTCAGTTGGGTAAGTGGTTACCTTCTGAACTCTGAAAACTTTTGCATTTATCTTCTTTTTTCTAATTAAATGGGATATCTAGGAAACTGTTGATAAATGTAAGAGGCAAACACAGAGCTAGTGTATCAGATTGAAGTGGAATATTGATACGAGTGTGTCAACCTGGGCCCTCCTTTACTGATTTTCCAGTTGGTCCCTTGTATCTTCTTTCCAAGTGGGCCCTCTGTACCCCAGTCCAACCCTGCCCTTTTCAGGAATGGGCACCAGCACTGCATGCAGCATTCCAGGTGTGGGCTGACCAGTGTCCTGTACAAGGGAAGGATCACCTCACTGTTTCTAGAGGAGATCCCTCTCACTATACAGCCCAACATCTTGTTGGCATTTGCTGCTGCCTTCCTGTACTGAGAAGAGTTGTTCATATTCCCCATTATAATCAATCCCAGGTCCTTTTCCTCCTCTGTGCTCCCCAACTGTACCCCTCCCAGCTAATAGCTCTCCTCTGGTTCTTAACTCCGAAGTGCAGTACCCTGCACTTCTCTGCATTGAACCAAAACTGCCATGTTTCTGACCATTCCTGTAGTTTAGTCAGGTCTCGCAGCAATCCTCTCCACCCTTCGATGTCTTCCACCACAGCTCCATCTTTGTATCATCTGCTTGAATATCCCAAACAGCACGGTCATAAGCACCGATCCTGTACCCACTTGTTACCACTCTTGGTGATGAGAGTTTCTCCTCCACCACCCTTTGCTGCCTTCAGTCAATAACATTACAACCACCTACGTGATTCAGTCACCATGAATTCTACATTCAACAGAAAGTATCTAAAAACTATTTGCTGTAATCATTTTGTATATTGAGGGGAAAGAAAGAAATATTGCAAATTTAGGAATTTATGTCAGCATAAACAATAGAGAATAGTGTTTTGAACATGTTACCTGCTAGTCTGAGTCTGAAATGTATTAAACAGAAAGTCAATGGCATTTAGCTGAAGAATGCTGGCTGTATACATGCACAGTCATTACATGGCTGAAGGTGAAGTTCAGACCAAAGACTATCTGCAGTGTCTAGAGGATCCTTGATGCAAATAGGAGCAACAGGATCAGAAACAGTCTAACAGAAAAAAAAACATTCTTGGGATAACTCATGTATAGAACTTAAAAAAGAAACATAGGTGTTGGTGGTAGATAAATAAATACCAAGGGTCCATCTGATCTTCCCATAAAGGTATTCCTATGCAACCCCCTCATCTACTATTCTGAAGGTGATTCTGCTCCAAGCATTGTACCCCCACTTCCATAGCTCCTCCTCATGGAATTGCCAGGCCCTTAGAACTGTCCTAGCTTTGCTTAAACCCATTTGTTGTGTTTGGCACCACTTCCTCTGCTGGTAATCTGTTCCACAGCTATACCACCTCTCAGTGAATTAGAACTTACTAACATCCCTTCTGCAGTTTTTACCAGCCAGTCTGCATTCATGTCCACTCCTGTCTGCACTACTGTTTATGTTGAGTTGGACCTTGTTGTTCAGTAAATTAACTCCCCTCAGGAACGTGAAGGTCCCTACAGTACCTTGTTTTCCCCCTGCCTGTTGGTCTCCAGTGTGTACATGTTATGGGCCTCCAGTAGTTCCTCATAAGATCTGCCCTACAGTCTTGGATAATCTTTGTGGCTCTTTGCTGCTCTGACTCAAGCTTATCCCTGTTTTTTCTCAGGTGCAGACTCCAGAACTTGGCACAGTTTTCCTGGTGAGGCCCTACCAGAGACCTGTACAAGGGCAACATCACCTCCATCCCCCTGCTGTCAAATCCCCTCCCAGTGCATGCCAGCATTCTTGTTGCCTTACTATGTGCCCTGTTGCACTGGCTGGCTTGTTTAAGAGAGTCACTGGTTATAATTCCCAGGTCCCTTGCCTCAGCTGCTGGGATCAGTCTAACTCTCTACCACACAGTACTACATCCAGTGGTTCTATATCCTATGTGCATCACTTTGCACTTCCTGGCATTAAATCTCAACTGCCATATTTTGTACCACATCTCCACCATCTCCAGATCCACTGTCCAGCTTGCCACATAGTTTTGTGTCATCTGTGAAGAGACACATTTCTTTTTTTTTTTTTTTTCCTTTCATACCTGCTAGAGGTGCTAGAATCCAAAACCTGATCCAACACAGTTTGTTAGGAGTTGGGATTCTCCAGTTGTCATTCAGTTACAAATGTGATGCTGACTTGGAACTGGAGTCAGATTCTGAGATCTGAAATCCTAATCAAAACCACATAAAACAACCACCAAAAACAACAATAGCAAAATCAAGTACTGTATATAGAAACAATTCAATGCTTAACTGTGCAGTATCGGAATTCAAATAAATAAATACTTAAATAAAAATACAGTTACCCTATTACGCAGTATTATGCATGCTCAATGATAGACTGATAGAGTTCACTTACCTTATATGCATAGACAATAGTGACCTACCTGATCTTCATTCTCCCAGCCTGTTGAGGAGTCTGTTTGATGTAATGAATTATTCTGATGCCGGAGGTCTTCTTGTAATAATGCAGAGATGTGAAATAAAGTAATAGATATGAATATTATGTAGAAGGAGACCTCAGCAGCAGCTAGAGACACATGTGCTTGTTTTGTGTCTTTTGTGCAGTGCTGTTTTGACTGCAAGACATCTTGAAGCTTTGATGTTGTATCATGGTAGATGTATAGCCATCATCTGTGTTATTAGATTAGTTAAGGACCTGTCCTGAAACTTCATTATGTGATGTCTTCATATTTGCTGATATGAAATTATTTTTATAATAAAACCACTTGAGTTATGCCAAGACATTCAAGATCTGTTCTATAATTATTAAAATGGAATAATCGATATTGTGTCACATGAACCCTGTCACTGGCACTAGTGCTGGTACTGGTTCTGGTACAGGTTCTGGTACTGGCTTTGGTCCCAGTTCTAGTGCCTCAGGGCAAGTAATGAAGAAGAGTCAATCTCTTGCTGCTTGACTGATAACCTGCGACATAGCAGGCTTGTGACACAACAATGAGTGATGTCGCAAGCTGATGATGTAGTGGGAGGAATAGAACTATAATAGATATGTCTGCTTCCAAGAAAAGTGCTGCTTTTCACATTGCACCCAGTAATATTAGGTATAGCCTTTTAAGAATGATTTGTAGGATGTGGAAATAATGAGACCTGAAGTCAAGGGTTATGAAATAATCTAGGTAAGAGTTGGGACCAACAGATGCAAAAGTGTGGACTTGAGAATATGGTACAGGTCATCAAACTGGCCAACTGATACAGATGTAGATGTACTGTTAACTAACACTATTGAGTATTATAGTAAGGAGAATGATTTGTTCCTTATGGGGGATTTCAACGTAGCTGGAATGGATTGGAAGACAAGAAATGGAGGAATAACCCAGGATCGAGATCTCACAAAGAATAGAATGGATAATAACTGAGATCAGTATGTCCAGTCTACAACAAGGGAAAAGAATACACTATATGTAGTTCTAAGTAACCTAGGACAGGCAATAACAATGTGTAGCCAATGAGCCTTTGGCAGACAGCAACCATAATATGGTAGATTTCAAAATCATGAGAGAAATAGTGAGAGGTAAGGGTGTTACCAAATGCCAAAGTTTCAGGAAGGCTAATTTTTAGGCAATGGGAAACAAACCCAGGCAGTGTAGAATCAGAAGATGGAAATGGGTGGTTGGACAACAGAGCAAATTAGTATTTCCAAGGGAAAAATAAGGGAAATTGAGAATAAACATGGACCCATGGTGCCCAAATACAACAGTAGTAGAAAGGTCCTGCTGTACAGTAGCTTAATAGGAGCAAGATCAAGAAGATAATGGGTAAAAGAAAGCTGTATAAAAAGCATGAAGTATTAATGATGGTACATCATGGGAACAGTATAAAGAACAGCAGAGGAAATGTAACAACAGTATAAAGAAGGCAAAGAGGGATAAAAAAATTAAAATAGCAAATAACTCCAAACTTAATTTCAGGATTTTCTGGATTTACAGCATGTCAGGTCCAAGAAGGGAGGTAGCAGGGCTGTGGACCCCCTGCTGGAGAATGATAAGTTCATAAAGAAGGATGAAGAGATGGCAGCCACTCTCAATAAGTTCTTTGGGTCAGTTTTCCATGAGTCACGTTTGAGCAGTATTGGAGACTTAGGATTTGGAAATCTACCAGTAATGAAGGAGGAGAGTGTCTTAAAACTACTCAATAATTGAGATGTAAATTAGTCACAAGGTCCTGATGGGATGCACTAAAGAATTTTATAAACTTTGCAAGCAGTACTAGCAAGACCGTTGAGATTGCTTTTTAACAAATCCCTGGAAGAAGGAGATGTATCAATGATACTGAGGTCAGCATGGGTCATGCCAGCATATAAACAAGCATTTGTCAATGCTGAATGTTTGCTTGCTGGCATTAGCATTGGAAGTGCAGGAGTTAGGCAGATGCAGAATAGGAATGGCAGTAAAGTATTGAACTGACACCAACCCCACCCCCACCCTGCAGAGAAGGACAGGCATTTGGGTGTGCCTTTGGGTCGTCACCCATAATGCTTATGCCATTTCACCTCACCCTACCCTGCAGACACCAACAAGTGTTGAGGTGTGCCTTGGAGTGTTGTGCTTTACACTCACCCCATTGCATAAGGAAATAAGCTGAAAAGGGTGCAGTATAGGAGAATGAGGTGAACTTTTGGGCTGAAGAGTCCAAGGCACACCTCAATGCCTGTCACTGGTTGGAGGGTGGAGGTGGGGGTGGAATGGCATGAGCATTACTGTCAACAATCCCTAGTCACACCCCTGATGTCTGTCAGTCCCTACAGGGTAGGGCATTATGGTTGGAAACCCTAATGCCCTGGGCATTTGTTGATATTTTCACTTCAAGTTTTCAACATGGGCTTTTTGTGACCACACCACATGAACAGTGACACTGTCAATTCGTTAGCCAAAAGGTGATTTTGCACAGTGACTGCGCCATTTGGCGCCACAGGTGCGAAAACACATTTCAAACAGGATGTGAAAAATGACAGCTGTACTGTTCATGAGGAGGTGTAACAATTGGTAATGTTGAAAATCTGGAGTGAAAATATAAAAAAAATGGTGGTCACGAGTGTGCATAGAAACTGTGCAATGCACACGCGTAATGCAATTATTTGGGGGAATTTTACACCAGATTTTCAACATAGACATTTTGGGACCTCTGCTCATGAACAGTGGCACTGTGATTTTCTTAATTTGTCCTGAACGTTGATTTCACACAGCGACCATGGCCATTGTGTGCCACAGGTGTGAAAACATGTTTCAAGCAGGATGTGAAAAATGACAGCTGTACTGTTCACAAAGCATTGTGCAAAAATTACAATGTTAAAAGTCTGGAATACAAGTATAAAAAATTGGAGAAGCTATGAGAGAGCGTAGAAACTGTGCAACACACGTTGGTAACACAGTCATTTTTTGGAATTTGTTCACCAAATTTGCAACACAGGCTTTTTGGGACCTCTCCTTATGAACACTGTCACTGTGATTTTCTTAATTTGTCCTGAACATTGATTTCACACAGCAACCATGCCATTGTTCGCCAGATGAGTGAAAACACATTTTGGCCAGGATGTGAAAAATGACAGCTGTACTGTTCATAAGGAGGTGTGGAAAATGGCAATGCCGAAAATCTGGAGTGAAAATATTAAAAATTCTTGAAGTTACGAGCGTGCATGAGAATTGCACAATACACTCTCATAACACACTAATTTTTTGGAATTTTTTCACCATAGGCTTTTTGGGAGCTCAATTCATGAACAGTGACACTGTCATCTTGTTAATCAGTCCCGGAAAGTAATGCCATGCAGTGAACACAACATCACCTTTCGGGACTGAATAACAACAAGACAGTGACTGAGTTCATGAGATGAGGCCCCAAGAGCCCCATGTTGAAAATTTGGTGCCAAAAGTCACAAAAATGGCTGAGATATCCACCTAAGTTGAACCCCCCCCCATCCATTTATGTCATTATACAACTTACGGCATTTTCTTCAGTTCGCGGTCAGCTTTGAAGAATGCAGACATATTCCCCTCCACGAATATCGTCACGCCAAGGCTCAGAGGTAAGTAGAGTGCAGGGGTGCAGGAAGGAGTAAGGTGTCTGGAGGGTGGGTGCAGGTCGGGAAGGGCACACGAGACAATGAGGACTGTTTTCTTGTTTACAGGTTAAAAAAAATTTGCGGGAAGGTTTTCTTTTTTACAGGTACATTTGGCATGCTGGGGTGGGTTCCCAGTGTGCCACCTGGGTGTTTTGGGACCACTGGAGCTGATGGGGATTGAGCACCCCATCAGCAAAGAAAATGGGTCTGTGTTTGGGGGGGCACGATGCTGAGGGGGATTGGGCACTCCCTCGGCATACAAATTAAACTACAGGGAAATCATGCCGATGGGGATTGGGCTCCCTGTTGGCAAATGAACTGAGAAGGGGGCATGCCAACAGTAGGATTGGGCACCCCCCAACAACAGCTTTCAGGCAGGACTCTGAGAGGTGGATGGCGATAGCCACACCATGTTTATTGAAATGTTGCACCAGGCAAGGCAGGCCCTGCAATGACAGGTTGCTCCCTCATTGCAGCGGCAAAATTGTTTCAAGTTGGTGGCACGCTTTTGAGCTGCTGTCATAGACAGCATCCTCATTCATTGGTGCTACACAGACAAGCACTAAAAAGCAGTGGTGGCACTGGCCACAACACAACCACACCTCCACAACCTGCTACTCCAGCAAGCTGTCACAACATGTTTCTTGCGCATGCACGCAAGCAAACATAAAAAGACAGTGAGGCTAATAAGGCAAACTACAGATCAGTCAGTTTTACATCGGCCATTGCTAAAATGCTGGAAACATATATTATGGAGGAAATCAAAACCTTTGTGGATGAAAAGAATCTACGAGATACTGTTCAACACTGTTTCAGGAAAGGGAAGTCCTGTATGACTAATTTACTGGATTACTCTGACATGGTGCATATGGCTTTGGACAACGGAAAAGCAGCTGACATTGCAGGGCACAGGGTCAAAATGTTGCACAGCAGATTTAGTTAATTCTTTTGATCTGTGGGGGAGTCTGCCCCCACACCCTCCGTTATGGGGGGCTGTGTCCCCAGATCCCCCCAATTAGGATTCTAACTCCAGGGGGGTCCAACATGGAGAGCGCACAGGTCCGGGGTTCGCGCATAATGCTGTACGCTAGTATGCATATGACATTATGACCCGGTTCGCATTGCAGGATTCGGGGCTGGGATGGGGTACAGTTTTTCTGTTTTACATGCGGGAGTAAATTTTTTTTACATGTTTCTCCCCCTCCCCAACATGCACCCCCCTTGAGTTGAAAATACATATTATACAATGGGGCTTCAAAATCAAAAGATCTGAATGGTTGACTGGCACCTTTACAGCATTGTAAAATTCAGCATTACCAATGCAAAAGGTTCCAGCCAGCCGCATCTCAGTAACTGCAAAAATTTTTTTTTAAATCATTCCGAACTACCATCTTGTTTTCCTCGCTAAACGTTCCTGTACCAATTGAGCCTCTTCTTGTCCAACCACAACAAACAAAAAGTGGAGCGGTATGTGCCCACAAGTAACACTGCAGAGCAGTGTCTCTGAGTGCCGATGAAAAGAGCGAGAAGAAGAGGCTGAATTCCCACCACCGGCACCATTGTGACAGCACCGCTTATCTCCCAAACCGCTCAAACCCTCCCTGGAGACCAGCAGCAGGTACGCAACAGCTCTGACCCGGTCTTGTCTCTGATTACCAACTGTAGTAACCATGTGTGGTTCAGTGACATTTGCCTCATAGTCACGGCAGCCGATTCTGACTGCAGTCCGTGGGCACGGGTGTTTTGTTATCGCCGTTCTACCATCTTGTACATACTTACACAAATAAGTTATGCCCCGTGAGAAAAATATGCTTTAGTGATTCAGCTTACTGAGATGAGATGATCAGAGAAAGCAGATGAGAAACAAGTTTAACGGACTCGGAAGAAGAAAAAATGTGAAGATGATATTATAACATTACAACAGACAGTGGAACTAAATCATGTTTTTCTTATTGTAGGATGTTTTGATGATATAGGCTTTGTAATAGGACCACTGCTCCACTAGGATACACTTTTTTTAACCCAAATACACTGGACTATTTTTTGTAGTGTAAGAACAAATTAAATACAAAACTATAAAAAATAAAAAAATAATTATTTTTCTGTTCATTTTTTTGAACAAAAAATTAAGAGACACATTGTATAATCACAATAAACCACTCCAGGGTGTGGGTGATGCTGGGATTTACCCACGCCTGCATGGTTTGGTCACTCAGCCTGCGGCCATTGTAAACCACTCAGGTGTGGTAAACCCAGCATCAACCACACCTGTCGTGTTTATTGCTTAAGTAAGGGGGGAGTGGGGAGATAAATACATTTGTTTTCACCGATATTGCCTCACTGGGAGTGTACATCACCGTCTTGGTTTTTCTTCGATGTACACTCGCTGTAATGGCGATCGTTATTTGGTAATCGCTGTTATGACATGGAAACTTGTTTGGGTGGTACACAGTTAAGAAAATCAGATAGCAAAAGAGAACTGGGCATCAATGTACCAAGTGATCTTAAAGATCATGTGCAACATTATGTGGAAGTGTAATTGTGCTGTTGTTTAATAAAATAAGACTGTGCAGGCTAATTGTGTGTTGTTTCCTATTCATTTAGTCATTTTTTTAGTTTTTATTCACCTTTGCTTCAGCTACCCGTCCTGACTTGTTTCAGTTAGCTTGACATTGATATGTGAAGCTCCATTGTCTTTGAATGCATGTTGATGTAATTTGGTGGGCTGACAGCTTTGACAGCTGTCACACTCATTGTTTCCTTCCGTGGTCTCCAGTTTGTGTAGCATAAGCCAGTATTGTGGCAATAACAAAGTTCACATTGACATATTGGTTTTCACTAAAATCCCTTTACCTAATAAATATTTTTTCTTGAATCTTACATTAGTCTTTCATTTTCTAATCTGCTTTGTGTGTTTCCAGTCCAATTTAATCTGAGACATGTCTTTATCTGTGACGTAACCTACCCAGTTTGATTGTGAATAGTGTCTATATAAATATATAATTTATGTGTGTTGTAAGGTACTACTACTGCTTTTCCCTAATATTGTGAAATATTTCTAGTCTCTCTTGTGTGATTCTTACATTGATTAGTGAGACACTCTCAGTTAAAGATATTGAAATATTCATCCTGGTTGGCACTGCACATTAATGTTATCTGAATGGATTTTGTTTTTGTAATCCTTGTGTTTGTCGTGTTTACTGATAAAATTCACATCACGTGAGTTGCTCTTATTCTCAGTTCATACATCAGGAGTAGTGAGCTAGCGACAGTTCACATGTCAGATTGAGATCACTAAACTACACACGAAATATTAAATCATTACTAGGCTCACTGTTGCATTTGAGACAATTTTTTTATCATTTACAAAAGTAAGATAACCTGTTAAACTGAGGGTGTCTTACTAAGTTCATTTTATATCCACCGACAAGAGTGAATTCAATATTATTTGTCACTTATTATTCAGAGGTGAAGTGTCAACATATATTTACCACCATAGGGCCTTGTGCTCGATGTCAACGCACCGCGTAAACTGGGCACATTGGCATCATTACCCATGAAGGCCACAGAGCAGTGGCCATGTGGCTCACAACTGGGTGACGCAGGCAGTTATGCCCAATCCCCCAGCCGCATGGACAGCAAATACGCAGGGGCAGGCAAGAGTACCAGGGCATGCCAGCTGTACATGGCATGCACAATCATGGGTAGTGCTGAACACAGGGGTGTGGAGGAGGGCACAGGGTATGGCAGATGGGACCCTGCTGTAACCCAATACGTGCCCCCAGAGACATGACCCACCAGTTAAGGTGGACCCAGGATTCCAACCATCATGTTGCCCCAGTACATGGGACCATTGGTGAGGGCTAGGACTGCTGCAGGGTCAAGTGTCTGGCCACTCCCTGACCCCATAGGGCCAGCC
Source organism: Neoceratodus forsteri (assembly GCA_016271365.2). Classification (NCBI taxonomy): domain Eukaryota; kingdom Metazoa; phylum Chordata; order Ceratodontiformes; family Ceratodontidae; genus Neoceratodus; species Neoceratodus forsteri. The sequence goes on along the minus strand of CM057456.1, from coordinate 42,554,178 downwards.
CCCTCGCACATGTCCACCATGACTCTTTGGTGGTGGCAACACCCCCCCAAACATGGTGGTGCCAACCCCACCCCTGTCTGCAGTGGACCCCACCTGCTGCACAAACAGGTGCCCGAACACCACTAACCTGATCCCCCACCCCAGTATCCCCACCTGGTTCTAAGTCATATGGTGATTGCTGAAAGGCGACCATCATTATGGCCGAAAATCAATTTCACCAATGTACACCCTCAGCGCACAGGAAAATGGTGCCGGGACTTAGATTTTAAATGTTAATGTGGAGGGCTGTGCCCCACCCCTCTCGCACCCTCCCTACTAAAGGATTCTTAACTCCGGGGGGGGGGTGCATGTCGGGGGGTGCAAATTCAAGGAAAAAATTAATTTTGGGCCAGGTGCACAAAAATGTAGGTGCACCTGGACCCGAACCCGGAACCCTCACAGCTTTAGGCTGCCACCCACCCACCATGCCATGGGGCCAGCTCGGCAGCCTCGTGCTAACCATGCCAGGCCAACCCTCCATCGTGTTCACTCCCCACCACACGCGCGTATACGTATAGCAATGTCATGTCGCTATATGCATGAACCTCCTCATCCAGTCACCTTCCTCACTCCCTCGCCTGTCCTTCCTGTGCCACAAGTGGGTCACCATTTTGGTAGGCACCCACTTGCAGCTAGCCCACATCACAGGATACCCCCCACCCCATCATTGGTGGCTAGGGGTCTCCCCACAGCACCAACAACCTGCCCCCACACCCCATACCTGAATGCTGGTGCTGTGGTTTCAGACAGCCAGTGGCACATTCCTCCTCATACCTCCACAGCCACTGACCATCCATGTGATGCTGGGTATGTGCCCCTATTTAAGGGCGGTGCACTCCCAGCATCATTTGGATGGCCGCTGACCAAGATGGTGTGAGGAGGGACGTGCTGCTGGCCATCCTGGGCCATGGCACTGCCTGGCAGGTACAGGGAATATCGGTGCCACGGGGGGTTGGGGACACTGGACACCAATAAAGGTTGGTGGTGCACCAGGTGCAGGCTCTTGTGGGGGGTGGCATACATGAGGGTGTCATGGACTTACAGCAGGGGGTCCGTCTGCACCGTGCAAGCACCTTGGGCCATGGGCTGGGCCAGGGGAGCACAATGGATGGTAGGGAATGGCTGTGCAGGTCCTGGTGCACATGTTGCTATTCATGCACTTGGACCCGCAACATCAGGCACAAGGGATCCAGTGTGGGACCCAGGCTGGGCCTTCCATTGGATGCCTGCCTGGGTCCGCAACTCTGCCCTCAGCCACCCTGCATGTTCCTGTACACTGTGGGGGCAGAGCCGAGGACAAGTGGCTGCTGTCATGAATTCTGGCATGTGTGCACCTGTCCACAAGTGTGGACCTACGTGGGTGGGATACACACCTCTGGTGCATATTTCCTGACCGATAGTGCATAGGGCCCATAGTGTGAATAAGAATACAAATTACGCACAGACCATATAGCAGAACAGTCCATTTGCAATGCTGCCTGTCTTATTGAACAATTTATATTAGTGCTATTTCTACTGACAAATGGGGTTGCCCCTAAGGGACAACCTAAATTGTCAGGGGGATACCAGGAAAAAGGGGGCACGGTGGTGGGATATGGGTGGGGAGAGGACAGGCTAGGAACAGGTCCAGGTTGAGGGGTGGGGGAGGTAGGAGGGAAGCAGGAGGGATGGATAGGAGGGAGGGCTCAGGTAGGAGGGGAGGGGAGGGGTCATGATGTCATGCCTGCCATGACAAATATGACTAGGCAGGTAGGACAGGTGAGGATTGGGCAGAAGGGAAAAGGGTGTGTGTGTTTGGGGGTATTTAGGAGCCAGCAGAGGAGGGGGTCTCCCTCTTTTTGCTGGGTCTCAAGATTAACAGAGCTCAGCACTTCAACTGGCAGGAGATTAGAGGAGGTAAGGTTGGTTTGGGATTAGTAGGCCCGGCCGCATGGCAGGGGCTTTGTTCATCAGGGAGGCCTAACAGGGCCTGCGTGGGGGCTGGAAGCATTTAGGCTGTTTAGGAAGCCTAATAGGGAGACTTGTAACTTTAACATTGGCTATGTACTGCCACATATGTTGTGATATGTCTGATTGCTGCACTTGTTAATTTTATGTTTTGTATGGGCTGTGGGGGAGCTTGGTACATCCAGCAGACCAGAACAGGGTCCGGAAAGACCAGAACTTCACTTCATTAACCAAGAATTTTAAAGCAAAAAAAAAATGCACTTACTAGTTTTGTGGCCTGGTTCTGTGCTCTTCGTGCTGAGTTTGGTCCATCCAGCAGGCCAAAAGGAAAAGGACTTCTGGTTTCCGTGGTGCTGGCAGAGAATTAGGCCAGGGTTTGGTATGTGAGGAGGAGAGAGAGTAGTACGGTGGTTGCCTTCCTCAGTGGCATTGTCCTGGTTCTGTGCTTTCTTCTGGCTCTAGGGAGGCTAGGGGGTGTCGGTAGAGGGCACTTCACTATTTCGAAGTCCTGGGTACCCGGCACTGCGGTGGATAGAAGGAGGGACAGTGGGAGGCACAGGAGCCGTGGATGAAGGCCATGCATGTTGCAGCTGTGAGCCGGTGTTGTGTGGAGAGGAACAGACAGCAAGGAAGAGGCTCACACCAGGAGAAAGGGAAGGGAGGTGGCAAGAACACGACCAGGAGAGGCGACAGAGGATTGCCGAGGGTCGCAGTGACCTGTGGACCACCACTAGGCCAGATAGGGACTGTTTGCAAGGGAGATCATTACGGGTTGGGGAGAGGGTGCCACGTGGAAAGAAGGCCACAGAGCCATGCACTCCACCGGGGAAGTGGGCGGGGGGTCCTTCTTCTTCGGATGCGGGAGAGTTGGTGGCTCCCGAAGGGAGCAGAAGGAAAGGGTTGCCAGCAGGGGTGGAGGGATGGAAAAGCCCAGGCCAGGGGTGCAGACTGAAGGAGTAGGCCCTAAGGAGCAGCGTGGACATCGGGAGGTAAGAGGGCCACGCATGCGTGGAACACAATAGGTCAATGCTCATGCGTGGCTGGGGAGAGGGCAATCCTGGAACAGCAGCCAAATAGTGGCCAATCTACGCAGCCCCCCACACAAAGGGGGTTCATTTTAAAGTATTTTTATGCAATACAGGACTACAAAATACAGAACCTACAGCTGAAATGCACATTATAGATAATTACAGAAGTGCTTCAAGGATATGTTCCAGTATAGGTAATAGTAATAATACTTACAACAATAGATTGCTATTCTCTTTCTCTCTTGCTTGCTCTCTATCCATATCTATAGATAATTATTTACATTTTCAGGATTTGGTAGAAACAGGCAGTGAGCCAGTGCAGGGAACATCAAAAAAAAGGGGAGGCAAAAAGGCAACGGGTACAGAGAGGGAGAGGATGCAGAGACCAAGTGAATACAGCAGGCACCAGCACTAGCAGTGCATGGTATCCTGGACCAGTCAGGTACACATTCATGTGCTCCATATGAGGGATTCCTCTCTATCAGTTAGGTAGGAGGTGGGGAAGTGGTTATTGATTTAAAAAAGGGAGATTCGGGAACATTTCTGAGCTAGTCGGCATTTGAGGCTGGCCAAAGATTGGGGCCATCATTTTGAAGGAGGGACATAAAGGGATTAATGTATTTGAGGAACTCTCCAAAACGGTAGGGACAAGGAGAGGGGTTGGGGCAAAGGGAGAGTAATTAAAAAAAAGTTATAAATGGGGAATTCAATAATGGGCAATAGATAACTTTGTTGTATACCCCCCTATAGGTGTTTAATTATTCAGGATGGCAGAAGTCACAAGCGTGCAGATGATGGAACAGGTGGCAGAAATGATGAAGAAGGTGATGGAGATGCTGGACATGGCAAGAAAGAAGAAAGCGGAAGAAGAAGCTGCAAGGGCAAGGAACAAGAAGGGTCAAGGAAAAAGCCTGGTGGAGAAAATAAGCGAGCAGAGAGAGGCAGCAAAACAGAGGGAGGCCAATGATCCAGCGGGAAAATGGTAGAGCAGAAGGCTCAGGGAAGAGCCCAGTGGAGAAAAGAGCACCAAGAGAGGTGCCGGAACAAGAGCAGATGGACAACTTGGACACAGACGAGGGCATGAGTGGTAAGGATAAGGGTGAGCAGACCCCGGAGGGGGATCTGACTGAATATCTAGCAGGTATGCTGGGGGATATGGGAGAAAAGGGCTTAGAACGAATGGAAAAGGTGTTGCAGGAAATGAAGGCAGCTGGGGTAGAAGGAAATACTAAAACTAGAGTGGGTAATGATGGTATACTGGGTATGACAATGGGAGATCATGCCCCATTAACGATTAAAGAAAAGATATGGAAAGGGGAGTACATATATATATTCGCACTGGTGGACAAGCAGTCAGCCAGGAGGTATGCACAGAAGGAGATGGTAGGGAAATCTGAGATGGCGGTGGCTTTGGTGATCGTGGGGAATAAAGTAGAAGAAATAAGTTACAAGGGAAAAAATATAGAGGCATGGCAGGCAGGGTTTTCGATATACAGTGCCATTATGCTGGAGAGAAAAACAGAGCTGGCCATCCCGTTGCTCACATACGCCTCCACTATAAAGAACGCCTATAAAGCAAGGATGGGGGTAGGATGGCTAAAGTATGATGAGGCGTTCCGGCAGAGGATGGTGGCCAGGGGAGATCTGAGGTGGGATTCTACTCATTCAGAGCAATGGGTGAGAAGCCTGTCAGGGTTTACAGGGATGGGAGCAGGGAATAGACAGGGAGGAAGTGGGCAACAGAAGAAAGCATGTTGGGGATTCAACAAGGCATCGTGCTCCTGGAGTAACTGCAAATTCAGACACATTTGTTCAAAATGCGTGGGACAACACCTGGCAACCTGGTGCAGAGCATTGGAGGACAAAAAGTGGGCAATGGGAAATGGGCAGCCGTTTCGAGGGAAGGGGGATACCAGATTGGGAAGGAAGGGGTTTCAAGGAAGAGGGATTTGGGAATGGGGTATGGGAACCAATGAGAGGGATGTGGTGACAATGGGAGGGGTTAGGCTAGCTAGAAAGCCAATCAGGGTGGGGGTGATAAAAGAATGGATGAGGGATACCTGGATGGGAGGGCAGGGCAGATGTTAGTGGAAGGCTTCGAAAAAGGTTTAGTTTGGATTATCAAGGTGGGAGGAAGGGCACGAGGGCCAAGGATTTGATGTCAATTAAAGGTGGTAGAGGACATAGCTTTAAGGAAAATAAGGAAGGAAATAGAGGCGGGAGGATGGAGGGCCATTTCAGATGCGCCCATTACCCCATCTGCAGGTTTCACGCATGGGGCCTGGTGCCCAAGAAGCAACAAGGGAAATTTAGGCTTATTCATCACCTGTCATACCCAGAGGGGACTTCGGTGAATGACCATATACCAAGGGAGTGTAGCATGGTCTCGTATGTGACACTGGATCAAGCAGTGGAGTTGATTAGAGTAAAGGAGGGAGCATGGTTAGCAAAGACCGTTCTCGAGTTAGCTTTCTGGCTACTACCAGTCCGGAAGGAAGATTGGGACCTGTTGGGATTCTGCTTCCAGGGGTTCTTCTACTTTGACAAGGCAATGCCCATGGGCTGTTCCATAGCCTGTGTGAAATTCGAGGCATTTAATTCCTGGATCTAGTGGGCATTTGGGAAAAAATATGGGCACAAGGCAACAGTGCATTATCTGGATGATTTTCTGCTGGTAGGGGAGAATGAAGATGAGACAAGAACAATGCTCCTAGATTTTGAGGAGATGTGCAGGCAGTTAGGGGTGCCACTCGCGGGGGAAAAAACTGAAGGTCCAGCCAGGAAGCTGGAATTCCTGGGGATTGAGGTCAATGCAGAGGAGGAAGTCTTCAGGTTGCCACAACAGAAGGTGTCCAGGCTCAAGGAATTGCTACAAGAGGTGAAAGGTAGGAGGAGAGTCCCCCTAAGTCAGGTCCAACAGCTTTTGGGGCATTTGAACTTTGCATGCCGGGCGGTCGCACCCGGGAGAGTGTTCACCAGGAGGCTAGCCAGGGCAACAGCGGGCAAAAAATGACCGCACCATTGGTAGACATATCACAGGGGATTAGACAGGATCTGGAAATGTGGGAACAATTCTTAAAAGAGTACAATGGGGTCACATTTTGGCAGAAAGAGTGGCTAGGTAATAATGATTTGGACCTATACACGGATGCATCTGGATCTATTGGGATGGGGGCTTATTTTGGGGGTACATGGACAGCTGAAACTTGGCCGGATTCCTGGAGGGAGAAGGGGCTGTTGAAAGACATAACCTTACTAGAGATTTTCCCAATATGGGTGGCAGTGTTGACATGGGGGGAACAATTAAGGAACAAAAAGATAATGTTTTGGTGTGATAACAGAGCTGTGGTAGAAGTTATCAACAGGCAGGGAGGGCACTAGGAGACGGCAAACAGGGTCCTAAGACAGCTAGTCCTGAGGGGGTTAAAGCTAAACATGTCATTTAAAGCCAAGCATATAGAGGGGGTAAAAAATTACATAGCTGACAGCCTTTCCCGTTTACAGCTGGAGAGGTTCAGGTCCATGGCGCCACAAGCGGCTGCAAAAAGAACACCGGTATCAGAAAAAGTGTGGAAAATTGGCTGGAAAGAGCCCAACTGTTATACAGGAGCTCCTGGTCTGCCAATACGCTGAAGGCATATGAAGGGGCATGGGGGGCATGCCAGGAGTTCTGGAAGCAGGAAGGGTTCAAGGTAAGTGAGCCAGTTTCACAGGACCAGGTAACAAAATACATGGTGAAGAAGTGGGAGTCAGGAATGGCTAGTGGGACAATGGGGGTTCAACTAGCAGGGATAGGATGGGCATGTAGCACAAAAGGTTGGGCCGAACTGAATAGGTTTAAGGTGGTTTGACGCATGTTAATGTGGTGGCAGTGGCTAAAAGGAGGGAAGGCAGATGCAAGAAAGCCCATTGCAGGGGATAAACTTAAGGGATTGGTTGGGGCCCTAGGGGAGATTTGTACTTCAGATTTCAAAGCCTCCTTGTTCAGGGCCATTTTCACAGTGATGGCAAGAGGCACATTCAGGGTCAGTGAGGTAGTGGCGGCCAACAAGAAAGATGACTTGGGGGGTTGTGGGAGGAGGAAATATACTGGGAACAAGAGAAGATCACAATCTGGCTTAGACGTTGAAAGACTGACCAGAGGGGAATGGGGGCAGAGATTGTATTGGATAAACAGGAGGTTGAAAGAACATGCCCAGTCACATTGCTATGGAAATACAAGGTGAAGAGACAGACTAGGGGCAGGCAGTTCTTTACCCATAGGGATGGGAAACCGGTGGCATGTTTCCCAGTAACAGGGGCGTTAAAGAAAGGAATGGCACACTTGGGGGAGAACCCTCAGAATTACTCCTCTCATTCATTTAGAATAGGAGCCGCATCTGCGCTAGCAGAAAAAGGTGGGTCCGAAGAAGAAATCAAAAAAGCAGGCAGGTGGAAGTCAAACTGCTATAAGACATATGTAAGGAAAATGGTCTAATATGTGCTTTTGCTTTTCACAGGTCAGGAAAGTTGCTGACGGGTCTGGATACTAGGGCACTCGTACATTTACTGGGTAGAGAGGTGGGCCGCTAATCGTCAAGGTGGGAGACAACTAGGATAGGATCCTGACAGCGTGATGGTTCATGGAAAAGGGGTATGGGGCATGAGGTGGGCGCAGATCATGCCAACCTTGGAGGAGTTGAAGCAGAAGTGGCCAACACCAGATCTGATAATAATACACTTGGGAGGTAATGATCTAGGAGAACGACCATGGGGTTTGTTGTGCAAAGAGATGATAGAGGATTTGGGGACAATGCAACAGTTTTGGCCACAGGCAAGGACAGCTTGGTCGGAAATGGTGCCTAGGATGGTTTGGAGGCAGGCCAGGGATATAAAAAGGGCGGAACGGGCTAGGAAGAGAATTAATAGGAAAGTGATGGCTTAGCTAAAGGGGGTTGGGGGAATATACATAGACCATAATGGCATTGTTTTTTCCAGCCCAGGAATGTACAGGTAGGATGGGCATACTTCGAAAGTGGGGATGGCAACATATGTATTGCAAATAGAAGATAGCATAGAAAAGTGGGAGAAAGAGGAGGAGAGGAAGCCATCATTCCATCGCATAAAGCTGGAGATGGGTTAGTGGAAAAGTTTGAAGAAGAAAATTAAATGGGGGGTGGAAGGGGAGCCATGCAGAACCATAGGCTGGGCTCAAGATACCTGTACGTGGAGGCAAGCAAAAATATGAGGAAGGAAGGATTAATATGAGGCCAGTTGCCACTGGCAACCAGAAAAAGGGAGTGCATCAAGGGGAATAGGAGAAGGGGAATTGGGCTTCCAAGCGTCCAGACCCCAAGAAGACTAAGGACAACAAGAAGACAAGGACAACAGACTGTTTCCAAGAAAGAAGAGGAGCAAGGGGTATTGGGCTTTAAACGTCCGGACCCCGAGAAGACAACGAAAAATGGACAAATTATTGAAATATGTGATTGGAAAATGTAAAGGTTTGACTGTATGTTGAATGTAAAATGGATAATTTTGGAAAATGAAGGAATGTTGAAATTGTAAGCAAAAGTAAAATGAAAACATTGTGTGATATGTATAATAAAATGAATTGCCAGTAGAGCACCCACTATCAGTTGTTGTGCCTCCTTTTTTCCGGGGATCTCCCTCTGACAAATCACGGTTGCTAAGGACCTAAATTGTCAGGAGATACCTGAAAATGAGGCCTTGAGGTTAGATATGGGTGGGGGGAAAGACGGGCTAGGAACAGATCCAGGTTGAGGGGTGGGGAGGGTAGGAGGGAAGCAGGAGGGAGGGATAGAAGGGAGGGCTCAGGTAAGAGGAGGGTCGTGATGTCATACCTGCCATGTCAAATCTGACTAGGCAGGTAGGACAGGTGAGGATGGGCAGAAGGAAAAGGGGTTTGGGAGGGTATTTAGGAGCCAGCAGAGAGAGGTCTCCTCTTTTACTCAGTCTCAAGATTAACACCCACCCGCCCACCTGGAATTAGCAAAAAGGGGGGAGAGGAAGTGAAGGGTGAAAGGGAATGAGAACACTGGGTCACCGAAAAAGGGTGACGGGAGAAGGGGAGTGAGTCCCAAAGAAAATGACAATGGGTTGGCGAAAGAGGTCAACAGGAAGAGATGCAGGGGAAAGAAGGCAGCAACAATGGTTCACCAGAAAGGGTGACAGGGCAGGGGAGTGAGCACTGACTGATGTGAGTTGGTGAAAGAGGCCAACAGGAAAAGAGATGCCCGGGCAAGCAGGACTTGCAGGGGCAGGATTGCCTAAGGGGGACGTGAAAAGGCATGGGTTGCCAGAAGAGGGCAACAGAAGAAAAGGAAAAGTGGAAAGAAGGGACAGACAAAGAGAGGGCAGCAGGAGGAAGGGGCAGGAATTGTAAGAATAGTTGCCAGAGGAGGGCAACAGTTAAGAAAGAGAAGGGGCAAGGAAGCCAAAAGAGGGTAACAATCAAGATAAGGCATGGGTGAAAAGAAAGTGGACGGAACGAGGGCACAGGATGGAGGAGTAAGGAGGGCCCTCCAGAGGGAACGAGGCAAGGGCAGGGAAGGGTGAAATAATTTGGAATAAAAGGGGGGAAAGTTTGAAGAAAAGAAAATTAAATGGGGGTGGGAAGGGGGGCACATAAGAACCATGGGCCTGGCTCAGATGCCCGGACGTGGAGGCAAGCAAATAAATATGAGAAAGGAAGGATTAATATGAGGGCCAGTTGCCATCGACAGCTAGAAAAAGGGAGGGCAGCAAGGGGAATAGGAGAAGGGGTACTGGGCTTCCAAGCGTCCAGACCCCAAGAAGACTAAGGACAACAAGAAGACAAGGACAACAGACTGTTTCCAAGAAAAAGAGTAGCAAGGGGTATCGGGCTTTAAATGTCCAGACCCCGAGAAGACAACAAAAAATGGACAAATTATTGAAATATGTGATTGGAAAATGTAAAGGTTTGACTGTATGTTGAATGTAAAATGGATAATTTTGGAAAATGAAGGAATGTTGAAATTGTAAGCGAAAGTAAAATGAAAACATTGTGCGATATGTATAATAAAATGAATTGCCAGTAGAGCACCCACTATCAGTTGTTGTGCCTCCTTTTTTCTGGGGATCGCCCTCTGACAATTGATCTTTAATGCTTTACCTGCTTATGTGTTGTTTAATGTGTTGCAGTTTCAAAATAACATATTTATCGTAAACCACTGTTACTAGTAAAACTTTCCCACTTGTGTGTGCTGTTTTATTTCAATAAATCAACTTTCTTCTTCTTCCACTGTGTGTACATTAAATACTGCCAATCTGAAATAATGCTGTGCAGTCAGATATAACAACGGAATAGGGTGCAGATGCAGTTTTTACCATTTTCCAAAAGACTTGAAGAGGGAGAAGCAGTGAGTGCCGTCCCCATCCCCATCTGCAGTGGACCCCCCGCAGTGAGATATTGTTGATGGGGGACCTGAAAATGCCAGATGTTAACGGGAGCAAATTTGCTGCAATTACATACAAGTCATTCTCGATGCCCTGCAGGGGGCATGCCTCAGGCAGCTAGTGTTGGAACTCACTCGGGAGGGAGCAGTCCTAGACCTGGTACTCTCAAATGGGGATGGTGAGAGTATCTCTAATTTAGAAGTGGGTAGCCATCTGGGAACAAGCGACCACCAGACAGTGTGGTTCATAATAAACACTGCCATAGAGTCAAGCCATACAAAAGCAAGGGTACTGAACTTTCAGAGGGCTAACTTTGGCAGAATGGGAGCGTGCCTAAGGAATGCACTAGCAAAAGGGCAAGAAGGAGGGATGGAGGAACAATGGGGAAAATCAAAACTGCCATCACAGAGGCAACAAGCCTTTGTGTGAAGCAAATAAACGAAACAAAATGAACGAAAAAAACACTATGATTCTCAAAAGAGGTGGTGGGGAAGGTTAGGGAGAAAAAGATAGCATTCAGAAAATATAAGAAATCACAGAAAGAGCAGGACAGAGAATTATATCAGTTAAGGCAGAAGGAAGCGGGGAAGACAGTCAAAACAGCAAAGACCCAAACCAAGGAAAAGAAAGCCAACTCAGTTAAGAAGGGGGATAAAACCTTTTATAGGTACATTAGTGGGCGAAGAAAGACCAAGGAGGGATAGTGAGGCTTAATAAATGGGAGGGGTGTGGGCGGAGGGTGACAGTGAAAAGGCAGAGATACTGAATGAATACTTTCGTTCAGTATTCACGAAAGAAGAGAAGGGGTACGTAGCGAAACCAAACAATAGAAGCACTCTGGATAGGGGGGTCAATACCAGTCCATATACAGAGGAAAGGGTCCTAAAAGAACTCCTAAAATTCAAGGTGGAAAAGGCAATGGGGCCAGATGGGATTCACCCCAGAATTTCCAAAGGAACTAAAGGAAGAACTTGTGACACCACTGACACTGACTAGTCTTTTTAACAAATCATGGAAGGATGGTGTGGTACCAGAGGACTGGAGGAAGGCAGACATGATTCCCCTTCGCAAAAGGGGGAGCAAGGCAGAGGCAGGAAACTACAGACCTGTTAGTTTGACCTCAGTGATAAGGAAAGTGATGGAATCACTTCGGAAAGAAAGAATTGTTGAGTACCTAGAGGCCAATGGGGCACAGGACCCAAGGCAGCATGAATTCACAGTGGGAAGGTCATGTCAAATGAATCTAATAGATTTCTTTGACTGGGTGACCAAAGTAGGAGACCAGGGAGGGGCTGTGGACATGGCCTTCCTAGACTTTAGCAAGGCGTTTGACACAGACCCACACAAAAGATTAATATGCTAGTTAGCAAGCCTGGAAGTCTGTCCCAGGGTGGTAGCCTGGGTAAAACATTGACTGGCCAACAGGACACAGAGGGTAATAGTAAATGGAGTCCACTCCAAAGAGAGGGGGGTTACTAGCAGGGTACCACAGGGTTCAGTAACGGGGCCAGTCCTCTTTAATGTCTTTATAAGTGACATTGCAGAAGGACTGGAAGGAAAAGTGTTCCTCTTTGCAGATGACACAAAGATCTGCAACAGGGTTGATACACAAGGGGAGGGTGGAAAGATGAGAAGGGACTTGGCAAGGATGGATAAATGGTCAAAGTATGGCAGCTTTGATTCAATGCAAAGAAGTGCAAAGTAATGCACCTGGGAAACAAAAACCCAGGGGAAGAGTACACAATGGGGGGGGGTACTAACAACAAAAGTGGAAAGGGACCTGGGGTAGTCATATAAGACGACCTAAAGGTAGGCAAGCAATGCGAGAAGGCAGTAAGGAGGGCTGAGGGTATACTGGGATGCACAGGGAGAGGCATCACCAGTAGAAAACAGGAAGTTGTCATCCCTCTGTACAGACAGTTGGTGAGACCCCATCTGGAATACTGCATACAGTTCTGGAGACCCCATCTCTGCAAGGACATAGACAGGATGGAGGCAGTCCAGAGGATGGCAACTAAAATGGTGCAGGGTCCATATGAAGAGAGACTAAAGAAGCTTAATATGTATACCCTCAAGTAAAGGAAGGAGAGGAGGGACAATAGAAACTTTCATGTACCTCAAGGGAATCAACAAAGTCCAAAAGGGTAGCATCTTTCAGAAAAAAAGATGGAAAGAACAAGGGGGCTAAATTGAAGATAGAAGGGGGACAGCTCAGGGGCAATGTGAGGAAGTATTTTTTCATGGAGAGGGTGGTGGACGCATGGAATGGCCTTCCTGAGGCAGTCATGGTGTCAAAAACAGTGGGAGAATTCAAGAATGCATGGGACAGACATAGGGCAACTATAGTGGGGAGTAGGAGGGAGTAGGCTGTTGGTTAATTAGGATCTGCAGCTTATCCAATAGGTAGAATAATGGGCAGACTGGGTGAGCCAAGTAGTCCTTATCTGCTGTCAATGTCTATGTTTCTGTGTTTCTATATTTGCTGTGAAGCCTTCCACCTGGGAGCCCATTGACCATACAGTAATATGTGCAGATCATTTTGCTGAGGACCAGTTTGCTTTTCCTCAGTCGCTTCTAGATATAACTGGTTTTACATCCAGTCAGCAATGTTTTAAAACAGATGCATGCCCAACATTTTTTTCTTGTAATGCCCAAAACCATAAGGAAGCAGCAATGTATCTGAAAAGAGGTGAATGATAAAAGTAAGCATTGTTCAACTTATAATTACAATACATAAATAATGCTGTATATAGCATGTTGGTATTTCTGCGTTTGTGTGACTATGTATTCATTTGTGCATGTGTAATTGTAGAGGTCACAGGAATTGTTTCAATAAACTTACTTACAATGCATGATGAGCTAAATCTGTGCATACATACAGAGCCACCAACCGAACTTTGGACAAGGTCACTCTACTAGTGCCCAGAACTAGGACCACCTGGGCTCAGAGGTCATTCAGCTACAGAGCCCCTACCTGGTTCAACTCACTCCCCGCAGCCATTTCCAACACTGCCAAAATTGCCCCCTTCAAAGCTGCCTTACGAGACCTGCTGTTCAACACCTGCTGCTGCACCTGTCACTAAAAGATACTCTGCTGCTCTTCTGGCACTATTGACATGGCCCACTGGGCTGAACACCCACCCACCCCACCCCACCCCCAATCCCCATCCCCTGGGCCTTCTCTCTCTCTCCTCTGCCAGTACCTGCTGGTACTACTTGAAATGTTTATTAATTACACATGTGTTCAAGCAATTGTATGTAATACTATGTATTTCTGTTCATGCAACCTATGTAAAACTCTGTGATTCTGTATGTCTGTACTCTGTAAATATGTAAAACATCTGTTATTCTGTCTCGACTGTACTCTGTAAATTATGTTAACCATGTGTGTTCTCACTGTGACGAGATACCTTTGTAAATGAGCCACTGGCTCAAAGGTTGTAAATCTGATTATACAATAAATAAAATAAAAATGGCAGAATTGTAAGGAACAGTCCTGTAGCTTATACTCATCTGACCCATAACTTTGCTTCAGCAATGGTTCATGCCATAATTTAAATGCTCGATGTATACAAATGTCTGGGTATGTCAGTACTAACAAGGGGAGACCCAGCAACACTGCTCTACAAGCTGCTATGCCAACAAGCACGAACAAAAAAGCCGGTATCAGCCATAGGGCTACTGCACACGTATGTGTATTAAAGTGCTGGAGTGCAGAATTATTTATTTATTTATTTATTTATTGAAATGTTTCACCAGGAAGGCACACTGAGCAACAAGTCACTCGTCTCCTGGTGCGACCTGGAGGGAGGGGGAAGGGGTACATTATACACTCAAGTTACAGGATCAACATTAACATACAGTTGTAAGGCAGGTGTTACAAACAGTGTTGCGTATAACATGTTGAAAGAGGGGACAATAATAAGTGCTGGGTTAATATGTAAACAAGTACTTACATGAAAAAAAGGGGGGTGAGGTGGGGAGAGGAAACAGTCATGCCTCTGGAGACCCCTTCAGGATGTGAGGAAACCTGCAAGGGGACTGGGGAGACCAGAGAGAAGGAGATAAGGCAGTGTCCCAGAGAGACCCCTTTAAGATGATGGGAGAAAAAAGTAGATGAAAGATACAAGCCCCTTGGGGGGCAGGAGAGGGACCCATGGAGAGCATTCACGGTCCTTTACATTCTGTGAGAGATTAAGGGAGGCCAGTAAGGGGGGGCAATTAGGGGGAAGGGGAGAAGGTGTGGGTGTGCACAGGGTAAAATGAAGGTGACAGTAGGGGGTAGGGTTTGTCTAGGACTGACAGGAGGGAATTAGGAAGGGACACGGCAGGAGCAGCTAAGTGCAAGGTAATTATTGAGGGCAGAGCTGATGGAGTAGGTGGAGGATGAGTGCTGGATTTGGGGGTAGTTCCACATTTTTGGAAGGCGGTGAGAGTAAATGGATTGGCCGATTTGGGTGGGTCTGTGGGGGACAACCAGAGTATGGGAGTCAGTTGATCTAAGGGAATGGGAGGGTGGTGGGGATGTTATAAAGGAGGGGGTGAGGTAGGAAGGGAGCTCACCCAACCAGTGCTTGGAGGTGAATTTAGCACAGAGGGAGAGTCACCTATGTGTAAGAAAGGGGAAGGATAGGGGACGATAAAGATCGCAGTGATGGGTGCGGGGGGGGGGCATCCAGGACAAAGCGGCAGAAGGAATTGAAGAGGGTGTCCATTCTGGCCAGGGAGTACTTAGTGGCAGCACCATAGACCAAGTCACAGTAGTGAAAAATGGGCAGTATCATCTTCTGAACAAGTTCACATCTAGCCATAGGAGGGCTGCAGCTACAGTTCCTGAACAGGGCACCAAGCTTGTGACACAGTTTTTTCTAGATGGCATCTTTATGTCCAGAGAAGTTTAGGTGTTGGTCCAATCAAACACCTAAGTACCTGAAGGTGGATATGTTCTCAATTAAGGTCCCCTCAAGGGTGTCAAAAGTGGGTAAGGAGGGAAACCTAGACAGTCTCTGCCTTGTGCCAAAGGTCATGGAGATAGTCTTTTTGGCATTGAGGAAAAGTTTATGGTTAGCAAACCAGAGCTGAACCTTGTCGAAGTCTTGCTGTAAGCTGGTTGTAACCTCAACATGGCAGGAACCAGATGCATACAGGACTGTATCATCTGCATACATACAGCATGTATAGCGGAGGATGGGGAGCAAACAGAGGGAAGGTCGTTAAAGAAGATGGAAAATAGGAGGGGCCCTAATACCGAGCCCTGGGGACTCCAGTGCTAATCGGGATGGGTGAGGAAGTGGAGTCCAAGATCTTAACTGATTGGGTTCTACCAATAAGGTAGGCCTTGAACCAGTTTGTGGCGGAGGGAGATAGGCCAGCTGCTGGGAGTGAGTTGAGGAGAAGGGAGTGAGAGACGGCATCAAAGGCCTTGGCCAGGTCAACAAAAATGGCAACGATAATTTGCCCCTGGTCCATCCCGGTTAGGATGGAGTCTGTGAGCCATAGGAGAGAGGCGGTGGTTGAGTGGTTTTTCCTGAAACCAGACTGGAAAGGGATGAAAAAGGAGGTGTCAGAAAAGAGGTGAGCTGGGAAAGGACAATGTGTTCTTGAAGCTTGACAAGGGTAGGGAAGAGAGAAATGGGGCGATAGTTGCCAGGGGATGAGGGGTCACTTTCTTTGGGTGGAGGGAGGACAACAGCATGTTTCCAAGATGAGGGGACAGAGGCAGTAGAGAATAACAGATTTAGGATTATTGAGAGGTGGTAGGCAATGGTCATGGTGGAGAGGGAGAGGAGTTTTGGGTCAAGGCCATCAGGGGAGGCACCTTTAGAGGGGTTGATGGTGATGAGGGCACTTAGGGCATCATTTGGGGTTACAGTAGTAAAAGAGAAGGGAAGGTGGGAGGGTACTGGAGGGAGACACCAGTAGAGGGTAGGGAGGGGGATGGGTAGAAGGGATGGGATTTCAGTAGCTCAGTGGCACAGGAGGTATAGTAGGAGTTAGATTCTGCAGCTACAGCTGGTGGGTTGGACACTAGTGAGCTATTTACTTTAAGTACCGGGGGCAGTGGGCGAGATGAGGGGGTAAATAGGGTGTGTACCACCTTCCAGAACTTTGAAGAGGAATATATGTTGATGATAAATGGAGATCTGAAATATTCAGACTTGGCTAACCTTGTAGCCCTGGTGCAAGTGCTTCTGAGCATGCAGAAGTTCACAAGGTCACTAGGATGCTGGGTAGCTTTATGGCAATTCCAGGCTTGATCTCTAGCCCTGAGACAGGCCAGAAGTTCAGGGCTTATCCAAGGTAAGTGGTTACCTCTGACTCTGGTTTGTTTGAGTGGGGCAAATGCATTCCAGTTTACAAGAAATATTTCTTTGAAGTAGGCAAGGACCTTATCAACTGAGGGGAAGGAGGTTAGGGGGGAACCAGTCAAAAGTGGCAAGGTTATTCAAGAGAGGTTCATGGTCAAGAGATTTGAAAGAGCGCAGTTGTATGGTTTAGTGTGGGGATTTAGTTCTGTGGACTTTCCTAACTATGAGTATTGGGTTATGGTCACTGAGAACATTGGGGAGGATGCCAGAGGTGATGATGCGGTGAAGGTAGGAGGTAAGGACTCAGTCTAGTAAGGAGTGTTGCTGTGTCTTGTGGTTTGGGTGGGTGGGTTCGGAGATCAGTTGGGAGAGGTTTAGTGCTCCAATTTAATTTTTAGTTTTGGTAGTTTTAGGTGACAACCAATTTATATTGAAGTCACCTAGGATGAATAATTCCCCAGAGCGAGCAAGGGAAGTGATGGAGATTAAGAGGTCTAGTGCAACCGAAGGATGGACATTTGGGCGGCAGTATATGCTGGCTATGAAGATTGGGAGAGTGATGGGGAGCGTCACATGGATAGCTAGGGCATCATGGGTCTCAGGATTGGAGGATGAGTAAATGATAGAATGTTGGATGGAGGCTAGGACATAAATGGCCACACCACCACCCCTTCCAGCATGTTCCTGCCTTAGCAGTGAGTAGCCCAGAATGGAGACTGAGTGATCAGGGATACTGCTCTTTAGCCAAGTTTCTGAGAAGATTAGAATGTCTAGTTAAAGAGTGCACACTATGGTCTGGATCTGGTCTGTTTTTTGCAACAAGCCGCAGGTGTTTAGATGCAGGATCTTTAAGCCCTTTGGGAGGGCTGAGAGAAGAGAGCGGAGGAAGGAAGTAGAGGAGAAGGCACCAGAGGAGCAAGGGGCAATAGGGTCTGGGTTGGGGTAGATATTCCCGGCGGAGAGCAAGAGGAGGGTGAGTATGAGAAAGTGGAGCTTAGGTGATTTTTAAGGGGCTGGTGAGGTGGTTGGGAGTTTTGAGTAGAAGGGAGTGGATGAGTGAATAACAAGAAGGTGGAGAACTGCAGAGAAAGTGGACAACGTTATCAAAGTCGCATGAGGAATAGTGATAGAGTGAGACCATATTTCAAATGGCAGGGAGGGAGTGATAGCATGGATGTGGGTACGGGATTGGAGATAGTAACTGATGGGGTTGGGAGAGTTATTAGGAAAAGGTGAATAGAGAGCAAGAGGAGGTGGTAAAGAGAGGAATATGAGCAGAACAAGGGGGAGAGAGGACAGTAGGGGATGCATAGTTCATAAGGCAGAGAAATTAGTGAATAATTGATCTAGAAAGGTGAAGAATTTGTAAGCGGGGGCGCAGAGAAGTTAATTAAGGTCAGGAATTAATTAAGGAGAGGAATTAAGGGAGAATTACAACAGATAATGTGCAAAACAAATCATAGCACTTACTGCATCAAGGTACAGCACTTAAAATAAACTGAAGAAAAAAAATGACTCTACCAGTTCCACCTCAAGCTTCTTCAGGAGTCCAGCTGAACAGAATGGTAATGTTTTTAAAGTGCAGATTTAAAGGAAAGTCCCCTCTGCCTTTTATTCTGTTTCCCCATGTAGTTTGTAGGCATGTACAATGGATGTGTTCACACTACCTAGCCGGTTCTCCTTTGTGTCGTGGCTCAGGCTGCTCCATTTGATCTGTTGTGATTCCGTTCCCATGCACACTGCAGCCTCCTACATCACTGTCGCAGAGTTTCTGGCATTTCAGATGAACTTCCATGGGGGGGGGGGCAGCTGCTGTCATAAGGGGCTTGTGGTACTGGCATATCACAAAAAAATCATTTTGGGTCAGGGATCAAATGCCCGACTGCTCTGACAGCCCCATATCCAGCAGGGTGTTCACAGAGTGTGTCAACATCTCCGATTCCACTGATCTATCGTTACCAGGATTTGAGCACCTTTCCAGGATGTACAAGTTCCCATTTATTATAATGAGCATTCCAAAACCACAGACAGCTCGATAAAAGTTATAATAAATGAGAACTTGTTGCTCACTAGTTGGCAATGTCGAAGTTTTCTGCTTTGCATTGTTGTGAGAAGTGCCAGCTGTTCAGATGGCATTACGAAACAGCCAAACTGCTATGCATTCCCAAGAAAAGAGGGATGGCAGTCAACGCAATGCCCTCAGACAGTGCGATGCAGGTTGCAGTCACACGTCAACAATGGCAATGATCTGGCTGCTGTGCACCACCCACTAGGGTGCAGAATTGTTAGTGTGAATGGCCCTCATAATCACTTCTTTTGCACCATCCTAATTTCATCAGGATTTAAACGTAAATGAAGATACTTAAGTCTTGTATGAAAAGCTGCTTGACTCCATTGCAGGTGTCATGAACTGACTCATGTAAAGCATCCTGAAGTTTTAGGATGTTTTGGTGCAAAAGCCTGCAGTAGTTACACTGTATTAGTCAGTGCTGTTGCTGTCCTCTACACTCAGTATGTTCTTGTCTTATGTTGGCCATGAAACTTTTCAAGGCATAGTATGTGCCCTGCTGTTTTCTATAGTTCACAGTGTATCTGAGTTAAAAAAAAATACTTTTAGAGAATACAGGGACTTCACAAGACATATAACAGAACTGAATGAGAATATAACTTTTGTTGACTTGTACATGTATGCATCATCAACTCCCATGATGCCTTGCATGAGTGGGGTCATCACCTTTGGAATGGAGATAAACAGTTTTTCACACCAGTACAAAACAGAGTGAAGCAACCTCATTTATATTTAGTTCAAGTTCAAGTTTATTGCAGGAAAACTCCATTGAGCAAGCTCATTCACAAGGAAGTCCTGTGACATAAACACTTAAAGTACAAACACAGATAGGTAATAACAGTATATACATGAAATACACGTTACATGATACAGGCTGGATATACATACAAGGGTACCACATAGGGTGACCGCAGGTGGTAAACATTGATATGAGATAGGAAGTTAATTTCACAGGTCGATAATGATAAAATGAAACATGATGACTGGTGTGCAATACATATACAGTATTTTGGCAGCTAGAACAAACAACAGTCTACAACTGATATGGGGAGGAGGATTTGATAGAGAGCAGTGGAGCGTAAGCAAAGATAAAGCCAGGAGTAGAAGGAAGGAAAGCAATTATTATGACAAATCATTTATACCTTACCAGTGGATAAATATGGCACACATGGGGAAGGAAGAGACTTAATGACAGTTACAGGTGTCTTTTATTTTGGCTGAACTTAGCGATTTGTAGAAGTTTATTGAAACTGTGCTAGTTAGTT
Source organism: Neoceratodus forsteri (assembly GCA_016271365.2). NCBI lineage: Eukaryota > Metazoa > Chordata > Ceratodontiformes > Ceratodontidae > Neoceratodus > Neoceratodus forsteri. The sequence goes on along the minus strand of CM057456.1, from coordinate 42,534,104 downwards.
TCAGTACGGTTTGTAATTGGTTCCAAATGGAGGTAAGGGCATATGCAATAGCACGTTTACCAAAGGAAGTCCACGTCCTTGGTATGTCAAGCATAATAAAGTCAGATTTTCTTAACGAGTATGCACTATGTGAGATACTAATAAGGGAAGAGAGATAGCTTGGCAATTTAAATTAGAATGCTATAAGGGGGGATGCAAGACAGGAAATCATTGTTCATGCCTACAAACTACACAGGTATACAGAAAATAGGCTGAGGGGACTTTCCCTTTAAAGTGATAGTAATCCCATCAGAACAACATGTGCAAAACAAAGGGAATAATGTGCAAAAAACTGACTTTTAAAACAATGCATATACTGTCCAAACAGAACAGTGGCACAGCCAATGGGAGTTAGGAAACAACTGGAAAATGTTCCTACGTGCTTAGCAGCTGAGTGGCTGGCATCAAATAATTCTGGTAGCCCCTGCTCAGGGATGCCACCGCCGATTGACTAAATCATATATTACTGGCTGCTTCCAGACATCTATATGTTCATGTCCTGTCATACTGAAAAGAAAGAAAACATTTATTAGAAAAAATCATCAGTACAGACACAGTATATAACAACTACCAATTCCATATCTCAGCTGTAACACAAAACTACAATTCAATAACATCATTTTTTCCTGAGTAATGGGACTACTGTCACTTTAAATTCGCAATTTATTCCCATTACCACTCTGTACATCCAGGACGCCTGAAGAAGCCTAAGGTAACACTGGTAGAGTTGTTTTTTTCCTTCAGTTTGTTATTTTAGGTGCCCTGCCTTAATGCAGTAAGTGTGATTATTTTTTTCTGCACTCCAACACTTTAATAAACCTATGTGTGCTGCATCCCTGTGGCTGATACTGTTTTTTGTTTGTTTGTGCCAGTACTAATTAAATCAGAATGTGATCACTTGCCTTTATGTTTAAATAGACAATTGCATATAAAAGAAACTGATAAAGGTAGTAAAAATAACACATTAAATGAAGGGTAGTCTCGAATCAGACACAAAAAGAGACAATGACGCAGTTCTTTTCTGCAGAATCCTCTGAATCACTAAGGCAGGAATTTCTTAATGAGACTGACTATTGTAAACAGCTTGGACTGTATGACTAGATTATTGAAATGTATTTACCGCAGTGTTACTGGGAGGTTAAGAAAACAAAAGATACTGACTGGTTCGACAGAGATTTTAAGAAGGCAAAAACAAACTGAAATGCACTTGTATGCTATACTAGGAACTATCTGCAACAACATAATGTAAGAAGGTTGAACAAAGCTAGAAATGAATGCAGATTTTTTTTTATTGTACAAACAAAGGTAATCTCAAGACACAGATGAAAAATAGTAATAGTAGGTTGTGATTGAGAAGGACCATAAAACTTTTTGGAAACTTGTAGCACATGGAAACTTCAACAGGCAAGACAACATATCCACCCAGACAAATGGGTACAGTATTATCACTCACTTTTATTTTATTTAATATTTTTAAGGGAACGCACTTTCTAGATAGTAACCCAGGAACAAAAAATGTTTTCCATTTCAGAAACTGACATCAAAGATGCTATCCAAGTAATATGATACAATAAATTATCAGGGCCTGACAGGGTACAAATGGACCTTTTTATAGCGCATTCCACCATTTGGATACGTATTCTAACATAATTATTTAACCAAATGATAATCTCCAGATTATTTCCTCAGTCTTGGAAAGGTGCTTTGGTACTTCCCATTTTTTTTTAAAAAAAGGAGCACCAGTGACCTTGCAATGTATAGGCTGATTAGCCTTCTCAATACAACCTCCAAAATTGTTGAGAAAATAATCTGTAATAATTTACAAGAACATTTAGAACATTTTAATTTGATTTCTGACCTACAGGCAAGGTTTCAAAAAGGTGGTTCAACTCTGAACCAATGCTTCATTCTACATCATGTACTAGAAAATATACTTTGATTAGATCATAGCCTGTACATATAGATGTTATTGATTTGTCAAAGGCATTTGACCATTCAGACAGGGATATTTTGAGGAGAAAACTTTTGGTTACAGGGCTGATTATTTTATTTTATTTATTTATTTGAAGGTTGGTAACCGGGTAAGCCCACAGAGACCGTGCAGTCCCTTTTACAGGGGTGACCAGGCAGAAGGGTACAAGGGGAGAGTATACAAATCTACATATATAGATACATAGTAACATACATACATACGTATTAGTGGCAAATTAGCTATTATACAGAGAGGTGCAATACAAATTATATAGTAGAAGGAAATAATTTCTGATTATTCACTTGTTATCATCATTAATAAATTATGTATTAACAATTGGTATAAAATTAAATATAACAAGATGGACAGCCTAAAAGAAGAAATAGAAATCAATGTAGGTGTTAAGCAAGGCTGTATTTTGTCACCCATTTTGTTTAACATATATATTAATGATTTAATCCATTCCCTAGACAATTATCATTTTAGCTAACCAAAGATCAGAATGTATCTTTATCCTACTCTTGCTTACACCAGCGATCTGGTTTTAATATCTCTAACAATCAAAGGCTTGCAATCACAATTAGACTGGTGCTGAAATGTAAAAAGGTTAAGTTATAGATAAATGTAGATAAAATAAGATTATGGGGTAACCAAAAATGGCAAAAAATAGTTCATAACTGAAATATAGAAGGGGAAATGTTAGAAAATGTTAGAGAATACACATAGCTAAGAATAATCTCTAATAATATACTAAAGTGGAGTAACGTAGTACAAACATAGAAACACAGAATTTGTTGGCAGAAAAGGACTGGTTGGAGCATCTACTCTGCCCAGATGTTCATTGTGTAGTCTGTCTTTGCAAACCCCAGCTGGTATCCGGTGACCCTCTTTCCTCAATGCCTATTTACTAATATTCCCCTATGTGTATACAACACATGCTTAAAGCCCCCTACTTTTCCCGCCACCACCATTTCGGCTGGCGGTCTGTTCCAGGCTTCCACCACTATTTCAGTGAAGTAGTACTTCCACACATTCCTCTAAACCTCCACGTATATACCCTTTCATCACATGCCTTTTAGTCCTAGTGCTGTTTCTTATTTGAAAGACTCCCTTCCTGCACCCTGTTTACCCCTGTGAGGTATAGTACTTGTAGGTCTCTATCATGTCATCTCTCACTCTCCTCTCTTCCTGGGTGTGTATTTTGAGATCCATCAGTCTCTCTTCAGAGGCTTTTGATGCAACCCCTGCATCATTTTAGTTGTTCTCCTGGTGTAAAATTAGATGTATAAAATATACAGAACAAAGTTATACAATCAAATTGGGCTATTTTCAAGTTTAACAATAAATTTGGTGTTAACACTGAGAAATCTACAGCAACCATTTTTAATGCAAAGTCAATGGCAAAGTGCTTTATGGCATGAAAATATGGAATCTACAAAAAAAGAAAAAGAAATGGCAGACTGCTTTTAAAAAAGACTGCAAAAACTCTCAATTTTTGTAACAGGATATAACACAAGGCTAGAGTTAGAACAGTCGTCAATTTGTACCCTAGCAATTTGGAGATTCATTAACTTTTGGTTGCATGACCAGTCAGCCGGGTGGATTAATCAAGACTTGTCTCATAAGAAAAGTAGATATGCTTAAGCACAAAAAATGTAAAACGCCTTAGATCTTACTAATAAAAGAAACACTGTGTAAGATTGGGAAAGGGTGCGTATGGTTTTGGTTCCTTCAGGGTATAATAATTTCCACGGCCTATAGTCTGATTATTAAAAATATACTTGCGTACTTTGACAGACAGGAAATGATGAGCAAACTGAAGCAAAATAAATTTTATCTGATATTTTTTTATTTAATTTCCTCTTATCCAGAATGGAAACTTAGCTGTGTTCTGTATCAGACTCCAAAGTAAGGGTTACCCTGACTAAATTTTGATTTGGACAATATCCAAACAAGATACTAGAAAAGAGATACAACAGAGATCCTAGTGAATGCTTAGATAGCTGTTGCACTTGTAGATATAATTAATTACAAAATCTCCTACATATTGTCTTGGTACATCGAAGGTTCAACAAGCTAAGATCTAAGTGGTTAGGCAACATCCTGAGTACTCTTTACATGGATATCTCTTCTATTTTAAACAACTTTTTTAAAATTAAACGAAAATAACTTTTTAAAAAAACGTAGGTTTATATATATGAAATTGTATTCTTAAAGTTGGTACTATATACATTAGGTTACAATGTTGTATTTATTGTCTATGAAACACTGTTATGCCATCTTTTTTGGCAAACAATAAATAAATGATGAATCTGATTCAGGAGCACTGTGACAACAGTGCAAGTTAACAAGAACATGCACTGCATCATACAATGCTACCATGCTGCTTACCATTAGTATGTAAATCACAAACACCCTCTGAAAGTAGCAAAAGGCCAGTAATGATGAAACAAACAAAAAAACCCAGAATGGATACAGTTTCTACAGAAAGCTTAGGTATACTGCAGTTCTCCTTTAAAGGGGAACAGTTAGCACTAGGAGTCCTACACAATTGTGGGACTGCTCCCAATTTGCAGTTTGTGTGCAAAAATATTTTTGTACTTACTGTTATTGCAATGTAGTAGATTGTATCTGGCTGATTCTGCTGACTTCCCAGCTGACATTGTAACAAGAAATTCCAGAATCCCCTGCAGCTCACTTCAGAATAGGGCTGCAGTAGGAGGAGATTCAATAGCCTACAGAGTTTATACAAGCTCTGATCATTTTTTTTTCTGGTCCTGCTGTTCCCAGTCACAGAGGACTGCACTTAGCCCTGGGCAAACAGCAAGACCAGCAAACATCTGACCTGAGCTTATAAAATCTCCATCATGCAGTGCAAGCTATTTAGTCTCTCACTGCTGCATCCTTACTCTGATGTCAGAATGAACTACTCACAGGAAAACGAGTTTTGCAAACAGACACTGAAGTGCCATGCAAGGTTGCTCAGAAGAGGTTCTGATTGGGAACACCTAAATCAGGCACTGGAAAAAGTGACAAGTTATTCAAAGGATTTTCTACTAGAAATTGCAAGATTACAAAGGTTGATTAACCCAAAAGTGTATACCCAGCTATTTGTTTTTAAGCACTTTGCACTTATGGTTTAATTATAAACACTTGTAATTTTGCAACTCTTGTTTGCTAGCCTTTTTCTTGTTTCAGTGTTTGTTTGGGGCTGTACAAATCTAAGAGTATCTGTGCCTGTTTTTTTTGCAGAGAAAAGGAACAGGAAGCATGAGACCCACTCACATTTGTGTTTCATTTGTGTTTCAACATAATGGCATATCAGGAAAGGTATATGATAGCTTTACAAATTATTGGCATATTCTAACATATTTGTTCAGTCCCTGACCTTTTTTAGATCCCTTGTATTACTTACAGCAAAGCCTCTAGTCTTAGAGAAATTCTGGTTCACAGCCATGTTGTACTGTAAACAAAATAAATTCACCACATTTGGTTTGGCTACCACCAAGACCGCAGGGTTTTTTTATAGTACTTGTGACAAATCAATAATCTGCCAAGTTGATATCAGGGAAAACAGTTACAACACTCTACCAAGCAGAAATGTGTGGACATATGTCAGTTTATCAAGTGTAATACTCAGTTTGTACTTTATGTTACAGTTTGTCCCTGTCAGCAGTTGTATGTAGGTAGGACAACTTAGTGTTCAAGATGTGTATCCAGGATCACATCACAGACAGCCATAGTTGTAGAACTGACTCCTCCCTGGGTGCACCCTTTCATGCAGTTCATAATAGAAACCCTTTTAGCATGTGGTACATGCCATTAGAGCATGTACCACATAACAACATTTGTCAATGCTGAATGTTAATCACTGGTACTGCTGTTGTGCTAGTCTTGCTTGTATACATTTTTACTTTATATTTACCCAGGATAGAGGAGATGAGATGCAATACCGCATTTTCAGTGGTGTCCAGCTTTGGCACATTGTTAGATTGTAATTACCCAGGATAAGACAGCTGAGAGACAATATTTACTTTTAAGTGGGCTCCCACATTTTGACCCCAAATGTCCAACAGTCTTTTTGTGAGCTGATGTTATGATCAAGACAGGTGGAATTTTTAAAATCCCCATCTGAATGGTGATTTTACTGTGCGACTGTGGACACCAGTTTTGGAGGTGATTTGAAAAATGACACCTCTAATGTTCAGGAGGCGGGGTAACACAAGGGATATGTTGAACATCAGAGGCCAAAATCTGAAAAAATATAGTTGTGAGTAAATGCTGGAACAATTTGCTTCCTCATAACTTAGTTGGATTTTCATTTTTATCCCAGATTTTCAACATAATCTTTTTATGATTACTCCTTCTGAGCATGACAATAGCCATTTATAAAACAATGACTGAAGCCTCATTTTGCACCACAATTGCTAAAACACATTTTTGGTAGGATCTGAGAAATGACAGCAGTCACATTCACGAGGTGGTGTGAAAAAATGGCTATGTTGAAAAGTTGGGGTCAAAATATTGAAAATGACCACTGTTAAGAGCATGCCTTGAAAAATTGCAATGTAGGCTCATAACTTTGTTTTCTTATATTTTTACCCCAAATTTTCAACTTAGCCTTCTTATGATCCCACCTAGCCTTCTTATGAGCACACCTCATGAACAAGGGCAGAGTTCATTTTCAAATCCTGCCCAAAAGATGATTTTGCACAAATGTGAAAACACATTTTGGCAGGATTTGAAAAAAGACAGCTATTACATTCATGAGTTGTTGTGAAGAAATGGCTATGTTGAAAAGTCGGGATCAAAATCAGCACCCAAATAGGGATCTGAGGTTTGAGCAGACTCGATAGACCATAAGGCCTAATCTGCTGGCAATTAGTATGTTAGTATGTTAAAATATTGAAAATGACCTATATTACAAGCCTGCATTTGTGAATTTCAATGTAGGCTCATTCCTTTGTTGTTTTTCTAATATTTTTACCCCACATTTTCAACATAGACTTCTTATGATCCCATCTCATGAACAAGTACAGAGAACATTTTCAGTTCCTGCCAAGGTGATTTTGTGCGGTGACTGGGAAATCACCTTTCAGGGTGGGAAAACACATTTTGGGCAGGATTTGAAAAATGACAGTGCTCACATTTATGAGATGCTGTGAAGAAATGGATATATGGAAAATTTGGGGTCAAAATATTGAAAAATATTACAAGCCTATGTTCGCAAAGTTCAATTTATGCTCATAACTTTGTTGTTTTTTAATATTTTTACACCAAATTTTCAACATAGCCTTCTTATGAACTGACCTCATGAACAAGGATGGAGAACATTTTCAACTCCTGCCTGAAAGGTGATTTTGTGCAGTGACCACAAAATCACCTTTTGGGACAGATTTGCCGAATTTCACTGCCATTAGTCATGAGGTAAGGTCCAAAAAAAGGCATGTTGAAAATCTGGGACAAAAATATTAAAAAATGGCCAAGTTATGCCACTAAGTTCAAAACCCCATGGAAATACATTAAACCACATACATGATTTCCTCAGTTCAAGGTCTGGCTTTAAAGAGTGATGATGGGTCTGTAGTCCTGACAGGATTATGGCATTGGACCCCAGTGGGTAAGTAAGGGCTTGGGGGGTGGTGCTGAGGAGGGTCGTGGTGTGGACTAACAGCACAACAGACTTTGATGGACAATTTTTTTTATAGGGTTAAAATATTTAAAAAATCTACAAGGGATGGTTTTCTTTATTTCAAGTGGTGACACTGGGGGACTGGCACACCCCCATTAGTGTTATATTTGGCAGCACTGAGGGTGGGCTCCCCAGTGATACATAACTAAAATGGGGAGGGTGAGGAGCAACAGCCAACACAGGGAATTAGGCACCACCATGCCATAGCAGCCAACACTGGGGATTGGGCACCCCCATACCATAATAATAATGTGGGTTGGGCTTAGAGGGGTGACAGTTATGGCGGTGGCTGCAACAGACATTGATGGACACTTTTTTTGTTTGCGGGGGTAACAGCTGGCACAGAGGATTGGGCACCCTCATACCATAATAATTACATGGGTTTGGCTTGGAGGGGAGTGGTAGTTACAGCAGCAGCTACAACAGACATTGATGGATGGTTCTCTTTTGCAGGGTGTATTAAAAAACTGTGAGGGATGGTTTTCTTTATTTCAGGTGGTGACACTGGGGGATTGAGAACCCCCAGTATTGGTGTTATGTTTGTGGGGTGGGGTGATGGATGCTGAGTGGGACAGTTGGGTGGGGGACAGTAAGGGTTGGGCAGCAATAGACATCAATGGATAGTTTTCTTTGCTACAAATCAGCTGTGCTTGCTGGGCAGTGTAGATCAAAGGAAAGAGACGACCTATGATTGGATCGACTTACTCCTTTGAAATACATGAAGTTTCTGCCAAGCAAGACAGGACAGTGTCATGGTCAGCCTGGTTGACGATTGGTATGGCACTGACGAGCCCCTACAGACCACTCTGCATTGGACTGACAGTGTCACACCCCTCAAAAGCCACTCTCCTAACAAAATGTTTCTGCACATGCATGCACAGAGAACATAAAAAGAGGGTGTGATTGCACAAAACACCTCTTGCAGAGAGAAACACACTGGATCTATGCTTTTTTAATTTTATTTATTTCAATCTAGGATTACAATACCTTTGAGCCGAGGCTCTTTTACAAAGGTTCCACGTCAGCATGTGCAACAGTCATCATTTTTAGTCACAAACATATAATCATTGACTTACAGACATGTAATAACCAGTACAAAGACTTGAGCTATGAGCAAGACAAGGAAAGGAGAGGGTGGGGTGGGTGGGGGAGTGAGGGTAGGAGATCAAGGGGAGGAGGTGCAGGGGCTAAGGGGGAGTATGAGAGGTGGTTGGGGTGGGGGCAGGAGTGGAGATACAGGGGGAGGTGGGTAAGGGTGGGAGACAGTGCAGCCAGGGGGGCCTTGTTGAGGGAATATGACAGGTAAGGTGCTAGGGGTGCAAAGACTGATTGTAAGTGCTGGGTGCTGGGGCATGTGCAGCTGGAATGGTGGAAATGTTAAGATGGGCAATCGCAGGATGCAAGCAGTGAGAGGTGCAGCTTGGACTTGAAAGGCCGTGTGTTGGAGGGGGTCACTATGTCACTGCCAAGAGAGTTGAGTCAGTTGGATGCCTGATAGGCGAATGATCTTTGTCCTTGGGTTGTGCGACATTGTGAGATATGTAGTAGATGGGAATTGGATCTCCTTGTAGTGACATTCCTATGTCTAGGCTTAAGGAGGGCACAGACACATGGTGGGGCAAGCCCCATTATAATTTTCTTGATCGTGATGCAAGTTTGGTATTTTATGCGTTTGTCCAGTTGAAGCCATCCAGATTGGGAAAAAAGGTCACATGTGTGGGTATGGCGATGTGAGCCAGTGATGAGATGACAGGCTTTATTTCAGGGAAGTCACGATACGTTTGAGAGAAGTGGTAGTTGCAGACCCATATATGATAAGACCATAGTTCATGATGCTGACGATGGAACTTTGGATGGCCACTAATAGTGCTTCTGGGGTTAGGTGTGTCCTGTGCCAGAATAATATGCCTAACCTCGCATTGGCAGACTTTGCAACATTGCTGATATGGACAGCATATGACAGGTGGGGATCAAGGGTGATGCAGAGGTACTTGAATGATTGTGTTTGCTCTAGGATGGCTCCTTGTTCGGTTGCAATGGAGAGGTGGAGTTGTTTGTTTTTGTTGTGGGGGCTGCAGAAGACCATAGACTTGGTTTATTTCTGATTGAGAAGCAGTTTGTGATTTAAGAACCAGGATTTGATGGAGGAGAAGGCCCACTGAAGTTTATTTTGTAATTGGATTGGATCAGGGTCCAAGTTGAGGATCACAGCATCGTCAGCGTAGAGAATTATTTGTTCTGGGCAGCTGTCCAGTAGTGAGTTTAAGAATAGGCTGAAGAGGAGGGGTCCCAGAATGGAGCCCTGGGGGGGCTCTCAAGTGGACCAGTCTAGGGTCCGAGAGTGTATCAGCGATTCTTACTGTTTGGGACTGTTCTTCAAGGTAGCTCTTAAACCAGCCAATGGAGTCAGTTGACAGCCCATTGTTCTGAAGCTGGACAAGCAGGAGGCGGTGATAGATGGTGTTGAAAGCTTTAGTTAAGTCAATGTAGATTGAGCCTAGTAGTTCACCAGAGTCAAGTGCATTGTGGATTGTGCTGGTGAATTCAAGTAGGGCTGTGGAGGTGCTGTGACCTTTGTGGAACCCTTGTTGTTGCTTGCACAGGATGTTGTACGTATCCAGGTATTCTGTGAGCTGGTCTGAGACGATGCGTTCTAGTGCCTTGGAGAGTGGGGGTAGTAGGGAGATAGGTCTGTAGTTATTGTGGGCAGTTTTGTCACCACTTTTATGGAGTGAGGTGACAGTGGCAGATTTCCATCTGTCTGGGAACTTGCTAAGGCTGAGGGAGAGGTTGAAAATTCTGGTCAGAGGACTAAGCACTTCATCAAGTGTGAGAGACAGGATTTTGAGATCGAGGGAGTCATTACTGAATCTTGACTTACCAAGGGCTTTGGTAACATATTTGTGTACTTGGTGAACCTTGACTGCTTTGAAGTAGAAGTGGGGGGGGAGCTGGTGGGGGTAGTGTTCATTGCAGACAAAGGGGCTTCACCATCTTTGAAGTAGTCCTGAGGTAGGACAGCGCTGAAGTTGGTAAAGGCTTTGTTAAAGGTATCCGCAGTGTTTTTTGGGTTGGGGGTTGTGGTTCCATTGATGTTGAGTATTGATGGGGGGATTTTGGGTGGATTCCTGGTGAGTTCCTTTATGTTCTTCCAGAATTCCTGACCATTGCCCCAGGAGTTTGTGAGGGCATGTTTATAGTAGGCGGACTTCATTTGCCGGATGGTTTTGGTGCAGTCATTGCGGGCACGTTTGTAGTTTTGGATGTCATTTTGCCTTCCAGAGTTTCTGGCCAGCTTCCCATAGGTGGTCTCTTGTTTTTAGCATCCTGAAGAGGTCACCTGTGAGCCAAGGATTACTGAGTGATTTGACTTTGCATTTCTTAATAGGAGCATACGTGTCACAGGCCACAGTGAAGATGTTTATGAAGTAGTCAAGGACAGTGTTTACGTTGGTTGCATTGAAGATAGGATACCAGTCTTGATGGAGAAGGTGGGGATTTGAGTCGAGGAAGGTGACCACGGGGTAGAATCCTGCTGGTGATAGTTTTTGGCAGTGGTTTGATGAATTTATTTGACCAGGTGCAGCTAACAGGGGAGAGGTCACTGAGTCAGGGAGGACATTAGTGTTAGATATCCATGATGAGTGACTGGTAATTATCCAGTCCAAGAGTGTGCTGGTGCTGTTCCTGTAATTTTTCCTGGTTGGTGAGTCAATCATTTGTGTGAGGTTCGCTGCAGCAATGGTATCCCTATGTGCACCAGCATCGGACGCAGACCAGTTGATGTTGAAGTCGCCTAGGAAGATGGATTCAGTGTCTGGTGGGAGTGACTTTACAAAGTCAAGAACAGCTGTTAGACCAGTTCCCTATTCTTTGGGAGGGATGTAGATGGTGGCAACAGTGAGAGTTTTGTTTTGGGCTCTGAGGAGGATGCTCACTGTCAGTATCTGAGCAGTTGTGGGCTGGAGTGAGGTAATGATGTGGTGCCCCTGTATGGAGTCTTTTAGGTAGAGAGCACAGCCCCTGACTCTTTTTGGAGAGGCGATCCAGCCTAAACACATTGTAGCCAGGAAGGATGATTTCATGGTCCTGATGGCGTTAGCCAGGTTTTGACAACTGCCAGGATGTCAGGGCAGTGTTGGCTGGTGAAGGCCTGTAGGGCATCCATTTTAGGAAGGAGGCTGCAGATGTTGATTGATATGAATGAGAGGGCACCTGAAGGCTTGCTCAGATTACTAGCTTTACAGCAGAATGGCCAGGGTTTGGGTGCATGTTGCCTGATAGCATTAGGAGGAGGAGGAGGACTAGCCTCAAGGAGCTGTGGTGTATTTCTTTAAGGGAATGCTTTCACCTGCTAACATCTCGGGAAATTGCCGAGCATCAACGATAGTGGGTGAGGGTAAGCATAGACAGGGGGGACCAGAGTGGAGGGCTAGGACCAGTGTGGGTGTAGGACAGTTTCATGGTGGTAGAATGGACCCTGGGCAAGGGGCAGTGACCAGTGTGCAACATGACTATGTGGAGGAAGGATGTAAGAATGTGGAAGCTGTGGGGGAGGGAGGGAAAACAGGCTTTTCCGGCATGCAGTAGGGGAGGAAGACAGGCAAGGAGAAATAGAATAGGGGTAGAGAGCGGTGGAGGTGCATGGATAAGGTAGGATTCAGGGTGGGTGGAAGGAGGGGGTTAAGACAGGCTGGCAGAGCTAGGAGAAGGGGGTGGAAGAGCAGTAGCTGGATCAGTGGGAAGTGAGGATACAGTCAAGAAGGCCAGGCAGCCCCGGAGTGGGAGGTGGTGACTAAAAGATGGGGAGTCCCAAAACAGGTACCCAATGGAGCATGAGTGGGGGCGGAGCTACCAGGGGCGTGGAGGAAGGTCTTAAAGTTAAGGTCGGGGGGGCCGGTGTACAATTTGGCTGTTTGCCATAGAAATTAATGGGCACAGCAGCCCCAAGCAGAGCAAAGTTTTAGCAGGCTCAAGAGCCAATCCCCAAGCAGGAGGCAAGAGTGCGTCCAATCAGGGTGTGGTACAAATACTGTGGGGCCAATGGCACAGCTCTCAGCAGTCCCGGTGATTCAGGGAAGTCTTACCCGGTTCGAGAGGATCTCTATGGGGGGAAGGAAGGTATATAGCAAGTAAAGCAACTGTGACTTTAAGAGGGTAGACTTTTTTTTTTTAAATGAAAGAACAAGAATCCCTCTAGTGGCAGGTCTGTATAACCTGCTAATGGAAAACTTCTATTAGACAGTTGAATTTTGCTTAATTGCAGCTAAATCTATTTGTAAAAAGCGCCAGGTGGCAAAAGCAGGGGAAAAGTCCTGGTCAGTCAGAGCGGTTTGCTGGAAGCGCCTGCGGTTCGATTATTAAGGCGCTTCGTCACCGTACCTTCCAAGGAGCTGCAGGTGGGTGTCCTGGTCTCAGTCGGTGGCTGGCTGGGTGCCGACCGACCAGGGGGGAGCTAAAGCAGCCCCATTCAAGGGCAGGAAGCTTCCAAGGAGTTGTAGGCGGGCGTACTGGTCTCAGTCGATGGCTGGCTGGATGCCAACCGACCATGGGGAGCTGAACCAGCTCCATTCAAGGGCAGGCAGCTTCCAAGGAGCTGCAGGTGGGTGTCCTGGTCTCATTCGGTGGCTGGCTTGGTGCCGACTGACCATGGGGGGAGCTGAAGCAGCCCCGTTCAAGGGCAGCATTGCAAGCAAACCACTTCTATGAGGTATTAGATCATTTACTGTTTCTGCAGGAAGTTCAGTATTTGGGCCTGTAGTTACAATATCTTTTTTTGTTTGTCTTTCAGTTATTCAAGAAAGAAAATGTAGACTCTATGAGATTACTGTTTCTCATTCGCTATTAATTATATGCATTCCATTGTCATAAATGTAGTTATTATGACCTATACTTTTTAGTGTTGTTTTAATTTTATATTTACTGAATATATAAAGGTTTTGATTGATAGTAATATTTAGGTAAATGGGAGCAATCCTTTTTTTCTTTCTTCATTATGTTCTTTTTTGGTTTTTGCTTTGATATTTTTATTGATATTATTATGTTTTCTGCCTAATTATGTTTTCTGTTCCCCTTTTTGCTAGTTTGTCATCTTGGCCTCAATATGTTAATAAATAGGTCAAAGGTATGGCAGCTTAGATTCAATGTAAAGAAGTGCAAAGTAATGCACCTGGGAAACAAAAACCCAGGGGACGAGTACAAAATGGGGGGTACTAACAACAACAAAAGGTACCTGGGGTAGTCATATAAGATGACCTAAAGGTAGGTAAGCAATGTGAGAAGGCAGTAAGGAGGGCTGGGGGATACTGGGATGCATAGGGAGAGGCATCACCAGTAGAAAACAGGAAGTTGTTGGCCCTCTGTACAGAAAGTTGGTGAGACACCATCTGGAGTACTGTGTACAGTTCTGGAGACCCTATCTTCACAAGTTCATAGCCAGGATGGAGGCAGTCCAGAGGAGGGCAACTAAAATGGTGCAGGGTCTGTACCAGAAACCATACAAAGAGAGACTAAAGAAGCTTAATATGTATACCCTCGGGGAAAGGAGGGAGATGGGGGACATGATAAAACGTTCGAGTACCTCAACAGAATCAACAAAGTCCAAGAGGGTAGCATCTTTCAGAAAGAGAGATGTGCAAGAACAAGGGGGCACAATTTGAAGATAGAGGGGGGACTGCTCAGGGGCAATATGAGGTAGTATTTTTTCACAGACAGGGTGGTGGGCACATGGAACGGCCTTCCTGAGGAGGTTGTGGGGTCAAAAACGGTAGGAAAATTCAAGAATGCATGGGACAGACATAAGGCAATTATAGTGGGGGATAGGAAGAAGTAGGCTGTTGTTTAACTAGAATCTGCAGCTTATCCAATAGGTAGGGAAATGGGCAGACTGGGTGGGCCAAGCAGTCCTTATCTGCCATCAAAGTTTATGTTTCTATTCGAGGTGTGCTATATCTCTTTAGGTGCATGGATTTAGTTGTGCAATGCACTCATGGGTGCGTTATTAAGTTTATTGACAATAAATTTTAAAGAGCCTTTCAGGAGTAATAATAGTTCTTTACACATTCCTATAATTGTTTCTCATTAAAGTATTTTTTTTTATTTCAAAAATAGAATTTTTGGGGGAGACAAGTAACAGCTCTGCCAATTGGGGAATGGAATGAAACTTACTTGAAATGACACTCTGGAATGTGAGACACCAACAGTGCTATAGGAGAGAACAAGAAGCATCTTTATTTTCAAGAATTCATCATTAGTTAAAAAATGTTATATTGAAATACTTATTATTGTAATTTATTTAGTCCTAAATTGTATAAGAATTAGACTCTTTATACCATTTAAAGTGGTTTTTAGTACATTCTCTCTCTTTTTAGCTATGCTTTTATTGTACCACCATGATAGTCTTTGCACATTAGTGACAACATATTAACCAGTATGCAATTAAACATTTGATAAACTAAGTTATTAGTCTTGCACCACTATGACTGTTCTTTATGCTTATTTTGTCTAAGTGGTGTTTTTGATATTGATTTTTAATGGGACATGACCTTGCAACAATCATATTCGTTCTATTGCTTTGAGTAACTCAAGTGTGGAATGTTTGTTATGATTGCCATAGTGATTAAGAATATATTTTCACTTATTTGCATTTGCACAATGTTAACATACAGTTTGTTGAAATGTATAAAAGGCAGTGGTTATATATGTAGAGCCATCCCGCAGGGTTGTCCATTTATGTAGTTGTGATAAATAATTTCAATTAGAATTGTTTTTGAGTTTGTCATTTTTGCACTGCCACCTTTTGTGTTTTTTGTATCCTCTAAGTTTGATTCAAAGAAGAAGCTTGTTGTTGGTATACATATATAAAAGCCTTTCAAAAGTAAAACAAGTTTGTGCTCCTGTTGCTGTGGCTATTTTGTATGCGTGTTTTGCACCGATGGAATAAAGTGAGAAGCTGGCCATAACATTCTGTGTGGACCCTCTTATTATCTGATGGTGAGTGCCACGACTTTTTGACATAGCAGATTTCACATTTGTCACTTGGCACCATGAACTCTGAGCAGTTCTTTCTTGTTTGTGTAAGTTATTAACCAGAGGCTGGAACCTTTGCTATGATTGCTATAGAAATTATTGAAGAATCTTGCTGTTGGTGTGGGCATATCTTGGTGGTTAGTAAGTAACAATGTTTACTAATTATACCTGGGAACCAGGGAGATTATTGAACAGTCAGAATCTGGTCCATTGTTTAGGACTTTAGCAATTTCTGCAGACCTTGTGATCCACCCAACTTGATCTGTGTCTACACCTGACAGACTTCCTTGCACTTATTCAGTTTAATGATACTTTCTACTTCAATAAAAAGACGCATACCTAGCATCTTTAATCTTACTATTTCTGTGTCTTTCCATATTCTTTGGTTGACCCATCCAGCCTTCCTTGAGGACTTTAAACTTGCAGAAGAGGGAGGTAGCACAGTTGAGGATAGGCAAATGCATAACATATAGAGGGGCCAGGAAGCCTTACCCCAGAACTATTACATGCAGGCAGAACAAGCCCCGGGGGGGGGGGGGGAGGATGATAGGATGGATCAAATAAAATTCAAAGAAGAGAAGGTAAGGGTTATAGACAAAGGAGATAGAGAGGGAGAAGTGGAGCTCAGCAGAGGTAGTAGAGTGCTAGGAAACAGAAGTAGTCAAGGACATTTGTCAGAGGGAAGCCAGACATCAGATGGGACACAACGGTATCCTTTCAGGATATTGAAACTCTGAATCCTGACATTCATGGAACCAGCTTTGGTATCCTGAAATACAGATGCCCGAAATAGTATCGCATGGCTAAATTATGTGCAAAAGATTCTGCACAAGCAAAACACAGTTTTGATACATGAGTAGCAAGAGGAAGGAGGTGCTGGCTGAGCTGCTCCCATGGCATGGAGGGCTGGGTTAAGAGCAGCTCAGCCAGCATGGCTGTGTGGACCCAGGTCCTATTCCCAGTGTGGCATCAATTTTTGCCTCCCCGTAACATTTTCTTACCAAGTCTGAGGTCCACTCCCCTTCAGAGTTGGTTATTTTAGTTATGGGAGGTGTGGGTGGCAGAGCCCCTCATGCAGGGGGAGTGGGGAGTGAAGTCCCCCACATTGATCGTAAGTCCCTGTTGGGATGCTGAAATTAAGTCTCTCAAACTCAGTCTAGTGGAGATCAGGAAACTGAATTTCAGGATTCCATAGGTAATCCTTATGGAAAGTGATGTGTGCTAATATCAGGAGCCTCAGAAATGAAGCCTGTAACCTCCAGGCAGCAGTTGTTGAGGCAAATTTGGATATGGTCACTGTGACTGAGACACGGGCAACGTAGCACCATAAGTGGACATTGCAGGTACTAGGGTACACATTGTTCAGGAGAGATAGGAAAAAGGGAGAGGACTGGAGGCACAGTGGCATTATATGTAAAGGACAGTATTCTTGCCTTAGAAATCCAGGAAGCAGACAAGGCTAAAGAGACTGAGAAAGTATGGGTACAGGAAATCGTGGGGAGGGTAATTAGGAGCGCTGTGGTGTACAAGCCTCTAGCATGGAGGTAAGAGCCATACTTCAAGTTGTGGATGAGATAAACAGGACAGCAGAACATGGGAAGGTATTGATATGGGCAGATTGGGTGCAGGAGATATTCATGAGCCAGAGAGTCATGGATACCACTAAGGAAGGGACCATATTAGATCTAGTTTTGACAAATATGGACAGTGTAGGGGATGTAATGGTGAGGAAACACCTGGGTTCATGTGGTCACAGAACTGTGTGGGCTGAGGTCAAGCTTAAAGCTGAGATGGTTCACTCTAGGACTAAGGTCTAGACTTTCGAAGGGCAAATTTTGGGAGGATGAGGGAGGTGTTGGAGGATAAACAACAGAAAGTGAGAGAGGCAGTAGGAGTATCCAAAAGCTGCCATCTGATTAAAAAGGCAGCACTGAAGATAACAGATATCTGTTCAGAAATGGTGAAGAAGGATATGTGGGGCAGAAACCACTATGGTTCTCAAAGATCACTACAGAGGAAGTAAGGGAAAAAAAGGAAGGCATTCATTAGGTGTAAAAGGAGTCAAATAAAGGAAGACAGGGGGCATACAAAGATAATATAAGAATGGCAAAGGAGGCAGTGAGATATGCAAAGGTGGAGGCAGGATTAAGGCTAGCAGAAGGGTTAGTAAGGATGTCAAGGCAGTTTTTGCTATGTACAACAGCAATGCAAAGACAATAGAGGAGTGATCAGGCTAAAGAAGGGGGAGGAATGGGTAGTTGAGGAGAAGGATAAAGCAAATCTGCTGAACCTTTTTGTCTGGTCAATATTCATGGTGCAGGACAGGGGCCTTCTGCCAGACTGCAATATAACTGCCAGAAGGGGATTGCTTGCAGGTGGCAAGGCAGAGTTCATAATAAAGGAGAGAGTGCAGGAGGGACTTCAAGCACTGAATGTGAATAAATCAATGGGTCCAAATGGGTTGTACCTGAGGGTGGTAAGGGAGAATGGGCAGGTCCACTAATTGATCTTTTCAGCTGTTCTTTACCGACAGGATAAGTGCTGAAGAATTTGAAGACTGTCAGTGTGGTCCCCATACATAAAAGTGGGAGTCAGAAAGAGCCAGTCAACTATTGACCAGTCAGTCTGAGGTTTATAGTGGGGAAACTGGAGTTCATGAAGGCCAGTGTCAGTAGCCTGCTGGATTCCAGACAGCACAGATTTACCAAGGGAGGTTCATGGCAAATGAACCTGAGACTGTGGAGCGGAGTTAAGCAGATGATGTATTGTAACTAGACTTCAGTGAAGCCTTCAACTTCATCCCACATGGGACAGTGATAAATAAGATGGGCAACCTGAGGTGAAGGACAAGATTTTGGGTGGGTAAATGTCTAAGTATGAGGACCCAGGGGGTGATCCTAAATGGAAACTGCTCAGGATAAAAGTGAAGTCACATAGCAGGATGCCCCAGGGCTTGATTCCAGGACCAGTTCTGTTTGACATATGTATTTGTGATATGGGGATGGGGGTGGGGACTTAGGGATAAATATGCCTCTTTGCAGCTGACACCAAGATCTGCAGAAGAGAGGGCACTGAAAACAGGATAGGGGCTATAAGAAAGATCTGGAAAATCTGGACAGGTGATTGAGGGTGTGACAGCAGAAATTTAAGTCAAAAAAGTGCAAAGTAATGCATATAGGGGAGAATAATCCAGGAACGGGGTATGAGATGAATAGGGTGGTAGTGGAGAGCATATTAGGTGAAAGGGACATGGGGTGTTAAGGATGGAGACCATGAAGACATCAGCACAATGTAGTATGGCTGTGGGCAAGGCAAATCAAATGCTAGGTGTATAGGGAGAAAGATCACTAACAGATGGAAGGTAATATAGCCCTTGAATAAATTCCTGTTTTACCCTCATTTGGAGTATTTGCAGTTTTGGGGTCCACACTTGAGGAGTACGGGTACAGGTTACAGACGGTGCAGAAATGAGTCACCAAAATAATATAATGACAACAGGGTAGGTCCTATGAGGATCTCTAGGAGGATTTCAACATGTACATGTTGGAGGACAGGAGAAACAGGGGCAAAATGACTGAAACTTTCAAGTACCTCTGCAGAATATACAAGGTGGACAGCAGGAAAGTGCATACAATGAGTGGTAACATGGATACAAGGAGTAAGTACCTGAAACTGGTAGCAGGAGATACAAGAAGGAGAGCAGGAAGTACTTTTTTATCGTAACAGTGGTGATGGACTGGAACAAGCTTCTGGAGGAGGTCATGAGAAACAGTGGAAGGATTTAAAAAGGGCATGGGGCAGATATGGGGCATAGTGTGTAAGAGGGCAGATGGTGGGGGGAGGGAGGACTCGGCACAATCACAAAATTGGACAGGCTCAGGCAGACTGGATGGCCTTCTAGGCCTTTATCTGCTATAATTTTCTGTTTCTGTGTTTCTATGTATTTAGTCTATCAAGTGTAGGAAGATTGCTCACACCATTGGCACTCCACAGGCCAGCAAGGTGAAGCTATTGGTAAAGTCTGCTGTGTTTTTTGAGGTTAGGAATAGCTACAAGTCAGCCTCCAGTTCCAGCTGCTGGTATGCACAAGGTAAGTCGAGTTTTCTGAAGAATTTGCTGTTTAATAGTGTGGCAAACAAAGTCGTCTGTATTTGGCAGCTGCTACAATTCTGGTTCTACACAGCCATTGACTGTGACATTTTAGTCACCACAGATCCTTACAGCTTTGTCCTTCTTTGGTACCATGATAATAGGGGCAGCTCAGTTGTTCCACTCTATTCATGAGACAATACCATGCCTCTCTGTTTGATCCAGCCTCTGCTCTACTGCTTTCCTCAGTGCACAGGACACAGATAGAGACGTGTGGAAAATAAGTGCAACACCTGCGTGCACTTGGAGCTTTTTCTTGAAATCCTGAAAGGTGCTATAGCCATCGTGGAAAGCAGGACCATGTTTGCTCAGCACTTTCCCAGCTTGGTTCCACCATGCCACTTCGAAATTTGTTGAATGGCATTACAGCGATGGCACAATGCCTACAGTCAGCATTGTGCCGTTAGGAAAACAACATTTTTGTGCGGGGGGGGGGGAGGCTGTGCCCCCTGCATCCCATGGATTTTAAAATAATCAACCCCAGGTCAGAGTTGTTATGGGGAGAGGGCGCAACACTAGGAGAAGCCATGTTGAGGTACCACATGACCATTACAACGAATGGCCGATTTTGTCACTGTAATGGTCTGCGCGGTATTTGTTTTGCTGTCTCGACAGTATACCTCCCAGCTGTGCCTTGCAGTGCAGCTACTGCATCCTAGTTAAACTTGTTTTTTTCCCAGCCTGGTGGCACTGAGGGTTGAGGCACTGGACACCATACCTCGTGCCATGCTGGCGACCCGGGTTTGGGAACAACCTCGGGCTGCCGGGGGTTTGCAAGGGCAGGAGAGGATTGAGCATCTGTAAGACTGCTCTCCTCTCCTGGGTGGGGGCACTGTCTTCTGCAGCTTGGGCAACCTCTGGTGGTGGTCTGGGAGCACACGCTGTGGAGACTGCAACAATGGGGTATGGGAGCTTCGGCAGACATCCTGTGGGCAGGTGCAGGAGCACGCCTGTCACATGCTGGACATCATTGCACATCTGAGCTCCCAGGGAAACCAAGAACAGAGGAAAAAACCTGGCACCCAGGTAGGAGAAGGCCTGCTCACCTGACCCATCCACGCTCACTGTCGGGCCCGCCCCGTCCATCTCCGATCCTCCATTCCCCTGGCGGCAACTTGGCCCTTAGAGCACCAGAGGAGTTGGCAGCCCTTACCCAGGGGGCTCAGAACTGGGTAGTCGGTTACCAGGAAAGCTTGGGGAATGATCCCTGCCAGAGGTAGGACATTAGGGGTCTCAGACCTAGCGGGACAATGGGTTAGGCCTGGGCAGAGCTGGAGAGAGACCGAAGGACCAGTGAAAGATGAGTAAGAAAATATACAAAAAAAAAAACCCTTGTTTTTCTCCAGCCAATTTTATCCAAATTGTGCAGGCCTCTCACTCTGGACCGCCACCAGAGGAAAGGGCCAATACTGCAATATACCAGAGGGCATAGGCAAACACAGACACATAAACATCTAGTCAGGTCAGCATGTTTATTCCAACTTACTCATACATCACTGAACATGACAGCAACCCCCAACATGGATTACAACATGCCAGCCCAAGGACTATAGCCAACATGGCATCTTAGTTACTTCCTGGTAAGATAAGTGCATATATACTACAACTGTGTATACAGTACAGCCCTAGTCCATTCTCAGAAAACATGATAATTTTATTACTTTTATAAGTCAACAGAACTGTGTATAGAGAACTGCACCTTATAGCTACTTATAAAATGGGCACTAGAAGTCGCGCATTTTGATAAGCTGAGACTCAATCATACACATTGGATAAGAACAGTACAACTAATGGGTACAGAAAGTTCCAGTGTCAACCTGCCTTCTTACCAGCCATATTACTTTACCATTCTACTTACTTCACTGACGACTTAACAGACACTACTGATGGCTATACTTATATTGCCCTGTAGTACCTCCTTGCTCCTAGTTCTGTATTTCCAGCACTGCAGAGGTACTGTTTTACCATTCTTTACTTAATTTCTTAATTTACAAATTAAAACATTTTTACAGCCATCTTACTTCATACCCATTTTATAAGCACAATGAACACCCCAGGGTGGTAGTTGTGCTGACACATCTGCACTTTCTGGGGTTGAAGGTGCTCGACCTGTGGCTTTGTGCCTTACTACATTCCTGAGCATGTGGTTGTGGCAGCACAAGTAACACCCTGTCATGTATTATTGCTTACAGTACTTCTCATATCACTCTAGCACAGAGACAGGAAATTTCTAGCTGCAAACAGACAAACATGTGGGGCTAGACAGGATGCACTGAATTCTACAGTTCCAACGCTAACTTATCCAAATGGAGCATTTTGATAAACAACTCAGCTGACCTTAACAAACATTTAAAATCTGTTAAGGACATAACAGTGATGATGATGCCCTTAGCCAGATTATTGCCTTGATTCACCTGCTGTATGTTCAACTACGGGGCATTAAAGATGGGCTTTGGAAAAAAAAAATAAACCTTGGCAGTGGGAGAACAAGATGACCTAATAACCACAATGAGGAAATATCCTTTTAATCAGCCTTACTAAGGAATGAGAGCACTAAATCACAGCCCCCTTTCTTGAACTCCCAATTCAAAGACACTGTGAATGATTTATCCCACTGGGTGAGGTCAACTTGGAGATACATGAAGAAATTCTTACTGAGAAGAATGTCAACAGCAGAGTGTCTGTGATTACTGTTATGCAGTACGTAAGAAGTCATCCAAGCAGGTGAGAGTGGGAGATGTTTTCGGCAGTTCTATAAAACAATAACTACTGTTAGCGTTTAGTCAGGAAGCGCTACCACTCCCCAGGTGTTAGTTCAAGTGCTTACTTCTTCTGCATTCTCTGAATGTAAAGAAAAAGTCAGTCTATTAAATGAAGGCAAAGTTTAAAAAGATGCAGCTGCATTGCCAGGCATGACTGTCACATCTTCTACTGGAGCTGTTGAGGAATGCATGGCAGAAAGCTCATATCAAACACATACGTTGAGACACTAATTTACAGGCTAGACAGACAGAGGGTATTAATGATGCATGTCAAGAGACTAGGAAACATTTAGCTACCCAGTCTGCATTATTTACTCTGAGTGGGTCCATCTTTATAGACTACTGTTCTAGCCTGTCCACTGTGAAAATAGACCACTGACATATGTAACACTGAGCCAACTAGGTATTCCTCAGATGCAGAACTTGAGCCAGTCAGTAATGACTATGAGGAAGAAGATATTATCAGGAAAATGCTGAGGGAGTCTTCCGCCATTAAATGACAGTATAGAAACTGAACTTGGAAGACAATTACTGATTTGAACTTGTCAAAGTTACAATATAAGTACAGTATTAAAAGAGACACGGGAATACTGCAGTGTATGATCTGACAGAATTCCAAAGGATACTTAGATTATACACCATTATCTGGTTTTGATCTAACATAAAATCATAATTTGGACAGCTACATTAATGATTATACAATGGCTTGAAAAATCCTGGATTCTGATTGACTGGCTGGCATGGTTTACACATTGTAAATCATAGTATCACCGACAGGAAAAAGTGCCGTCCAGCCGTATGTGCCAAAAGACCAATCCGACCCAGAAAATCAAAACTTAAGTCATCATCATATTACCTCCTTACTAAGCCAAGTGGCAGCTCCTGAACACCACAAAAATCCTGTCCCAAAAAACTACCTCTGACAAAAAACAAAACTGTCATTTGTATTTTTGTTTAAAAAAAAAACAATATGTACCTCCTCATCCCCTGTATTGGCATCTCTTCACCCTCTGGTCTGAGGAGAGCCAAAGACCACTTTTTTTCCCCCCTGGTAAAGTCAAGCAATGGAAAGTACAGGCATCTGTCACATACTCGCACCTGGTTATCCCACCACTCCATCGCAACTAGCAACTAGGGCAAAAAAAGTTTTAATCTTTTGTTGTGAGGCTGGAGCAGGTTCAAGGCTTTCATTTTGTGGGATGGGGTTGAGAAACATTGACCATATGCTTGCCAGTAGGGAAGGGGGCATATATGGAACACATTTGATTGCAGAGAAAACAGTGCCAGTGCTCCATAGTACAAATCACATGCAGAACCAACTTCAGCAGGCTGTCCCGACTCCTACAACAAAAGCAGAGCTGGAACACAGTGAAAGGGCAACATCAGCCACACTGTTGAAGGTTTCCTGGCCCCATGAAAAGAATCAGGGATGGGAATCACAAAACAGTACTGCACATGTGAAGTAATATCAGAGCCCAAGAAACCCAGGACTATTTTTCTGGCGCAGCAACAAATGACATAAAAATTATTAAAAAAAACTATTTTTATGTATTTCTTTTTATGTTTAAAAATAGATGGACATTGTATAATCGCTATACACCTCTTCAGGGTGTGGGTGATGTTGTGATTTACCACTTCTGGTGTGATTTGCTCACTCAGCCTGAGGCCTCGTGACCATACCACACCAGGCATGGTAAATCCCAGCATAACCCACACCCTGTCATGGTATATTGCTTAATTATCCAATCCATTTATCTGATTATCTTGCATTCCTAATTGGGGCTACAATTGGGCGACATTGGCAAGTTTTACAAGGCAAAATTATTTGCAAAATTTCCTGACTTTGTGTAGTGCGAAGTGACATTTCAGGTAGTTCTTTGCCTGGCAAAGGGGCCACTTCACCAGGTAAAGACTGCATAGTGGCACTTCCTTTCCCACTATGTGTTAGTTCTTCACCTTGTGAAGCAGGCACTTTGACCAGCAAAGGGGCACTTCACTGGCACAGTGTTACCATGTATACTGTAGTTGCTTTTTTTAGTATCAAAAAAACAGTGATCCACATAGCTATTTTCTCTCCCCCCACTAGCACCTCTGACTATAGAAATGAAAGCCTCCAGCCCATTACTCGTGTAGCACCCATACATCCCTCCTGTCCCCAGTCCCAGCAAAGCTGTCTGTTGTTAGTCCCCTTCCCCTCACCCACAGTCCACTTCATGGCTGTAGTAAACAATACAACCCTGCTACCAACCTCCTCCCACCAGAACCAGTAAAACAATAAG
The DNA here is from genome assembly GCA_016271365.2 of Neoceratodus forsteri. Lineage (NCBI taxonomy): Eukaryota > Metazoa > Chordata > Ceratodontiformes > Ceratodontidae > Neoceratodus > Neoceratodus forsteri. Next base: position 42,509,183 of record CM057456.1, on the reverse strand, counting down.
AATAGACCACCCCACTCACAACCCTCTGGCTCCCCACCACTCACCCGAAAATGATATTAAGTGAGGTCTGGTTGGTTGGTAAGGTGTCTTATAATGAAGAAAACCATCCCTCACGGTGGCAACCAACAACTGACAGCCCTCTGTCTTCCAAGGATGGCCACCATCAATGAATAAAATTGATGGCACAGTCCTATGTGATACACCAGTTCAATCAGGTGGTACTACAAGAGCATGTCACTGGCTTCATCCTTTTGATGGTGGCTGACCTAGGTAGACAGAGGGCTGCCAGAGGCTGATCACTATGGCAAGGGGCAGTTCTCCTTATTACGGGCACCTCACTGACTGATGAAATGTTGCTTAGTACTCTTTCAGGGTGAGTGAGTGTGCCAGAGGGTGGAGGGGTGAGAGTCTATCCTTGCTGTTTTACTGGGGTGGGTGGGGGAGATGGGTAGCAGGGTTGTATTGTACACTTTGGCTGTGAAGCAGACATTGGGTAGGGAGAAGGGTAATACTAATACGCAACATTATGGGACCAAGGCAAAGAAGGAAGTGTGGATGCTATGACGTTGGAGTTGGGTTTTCTTTACATAGTTGGGCTGGTGGGAGAGAGATGAGAGAATGTAGCTACATGGCTATAGGTGTGTTTTTTTAAACACTTTAAAAAGAAAAGCAACTACACATAGTGGCACTTCACCAGCAAAACGCCTCTTCACCTGGCAAAGTGCTAACTTTGTCAGGTGAAAAGTTACATTATAGGGGCATGGTAGCACCCCAATAGTTAGGGTTGGATTGCCACTTCCATGGTAAATCCAAAATTCTGCACCTTAATAACGTTACATACTTTGACAAAATAGCCCAGAATTTGGCATGTGCAGTCATTCTGCTACAGTCTCAAACATGAAAAGTTTTGTGACAACATTTTCTATGGTTTTTGAGATATGTAGTGGTAAAAAAAATTAAAAAAAGAAAAAAAAACTTTTTTCCCTATACTTAACATGGGATTTTTTGCCCTCATCTACAGCCTAGACTGAATTAAATTTTTTCCTGAAATTTTCAGGAATGATGGGGTCTGTGCCAAGTGTGTGCCTTTGAATGGTCTGGTGAAAATATATCACACCATTTTTGAATTATAATGATTTTTGTGATAGCCATTAGACAGGTAGGTACAGTATATGAAAACCATGCACACTGTAAATAGTTAAGGATTTACTGTTGGTACTCAGAGAAACACTGTTCATGATGTCAGCCATCTTGTTTTTTTTCCCTATTTAAAAAGTAGGTTTCTAAAGAAATATTGCTTGGTGAGGAATGAAGAAGATATGTATTCAAGTGTCATTCACATAATTAAATCCATTTTTTTTACTTAAAATTTTGAAATGTACAGGGGGAATGTGAGTTTCTGTGCTGATAATCATTTTGCCCTTCACTCGCTTATGTAAGGATAGTTTGATCTGAAAATGACCATTCGCAGCCTTTTACAGTTTGAACTTCACTGTTTGATTGGAAAAGACTGTGAACCATGAAGGAAAATAACAGATTGAACTGTAATACCTCCCTAGTGTCTAGTGGCAAACGCTCACCGACATCCATTAAGGCACAAAATACAGGTGTGTATAACTGCCTTCATAAATCCTCATTCAAAGCTTGATGCTGAAATGTCAGCAACTAACAGATGCTCAAAACAGTATCTTAAAACAAGCCGGTCAGTAGAGCTAATAGATAAGATAACAAACAGCATCCCAACAGCATGAAAAATAAAAAAAACTATTTATCAAGCCCATTACACACACCTGTATTTTTCTGCCTCAATAGATGTGGCTGAGCATTGTTTTTAACTTTGTTACACATAAATAGAGCTTTGTGTTCTGTGAGCAGTGGGTCCACCTTCCTGTTTGGTGCTGATATCATCCCCACATTTCTGGGGTTTCCCATTTAAAAAATATTTAATCCTGTGTGATAGATGTAAAAAATAAGTCCCCTCTCACTGTCATAAAGGTGCAGATTTTGTGTAAGTGTTCGGGAAATAGTTTTCTGAATTAAAATAAAAACCGCCTGCCACAGCTGGCGTTTTGTGGGCGTGGAAGGGGTATTTAATAGTAAATATTCTTTTATTCGAGGCCTAAACAGGCTACTGATAGTGTGTCTGATCAGGATTTCAGTGGTCTGGTGTGTTTGGCCATGTAGGAAGTGGTGTTGTTTGGGGATCCTTGTCCAGAATGGACCCTTGAAAACAGAGGCAGTCTTAATGTCAGTGTCACACTCAGTGTGGGCATGCTCCTTTGTGGAGTGCTATCACCTTGGCCAATTTCCAGGCCTGAGAGACTGTGCTGGTTGAAGGGGAATGGTTAAGGAGGTGGGCAAAGGGGTGGCAATGGCTGGGGCAGAGATGCAGAGGAGTTTTTGGGTGGAGCACATTGGGGTTAGATTTCACAGGGTTAAAAGACATTAGTGCCTGGTAGACTTCTATGGGAGAGATGGAAGCCATTACCAGGGGGAAGGGAGGAGGTGGGCATGGGATGGTCAGAGACAGCACAGGTTGTGAAGAATTTATTGAAAGTATCAGCAATAGAGGAAGGGTCGGAGATGGTCGAGCCTTCAGGTTTGAGGATTAGTGGGGTGTGAGTTACAGGTTTGGATCAATAAGAGAGTGCACAATGTTCCCAAAAGTTGGTTGGAGTGCTGGCATTAGCCTGTTGTTGTAATTTGAAATAAGTGACTTTGGTTTGTCGGATGGCCTTGGTACAAGCATTTCTTTGGTATTTGTATAGTTGTAGGTGGGCTGAGGACAGGGAGGCTTTAAATTGAGCTCAGTATTTGTCTCAGGTTCTGCAAAGAGTTAGAAGTTGTGACATGATCCATGGGTAGTGGTGATGCTTGACTCTAGCCTTTTTTAGAGAGGTGTGGCTATTCCAGATCCAAGTTAAGGTGTTGGCAAAGTGGTATAGGGCCAAGTCGGCCTCAGCAGCAGAGAACATAGGGGCCCAGTCAGCTCGAGCTAGGTCCTGCACCACTCCAGCAGCAGCTGAGGTTTAAATTGTCAGCTTGGTGTACTGTTGTTGTTATTAAGTAGGTGAAGGTGGTGTTCTGTTAACACAATATTTTAAAATAATGTCTAGTACTCAAGCCTTCACTAGGAATATGAATCACTGTTTTTTTTATGTTCACCATGCGCATGTGCACATTGTAAATATCTTGCTATGATAGTGCCTTTTGATGGGTGTGACATAGCCTCTCCAGTGAAAAGCAGTGTTTAAGGGGCGAGTCAGTGCCACACCAATCATCAGCCAGGCTGATCATGACAGACTTTTGGCTTGCTGGGTGGAGATGTCCTGTACTTAAAAAGAAAAAGCTGACCCAATCAGGGGTTGGCTCTTCCCTTTGATCTACACCACCCAGCAAGTTGATTTTTCATGACAGCCTGCTGAGGAATTTGAAACATCCAGGAATAGCCCCACTGTTGTAGGCACCAGCTATAACAAGGAAAACCATCCATCGATGTCTGTTGCTGGCACCCCATAACTTCTCCCCAATCCAACTGTTCCTCTCAACACCCACCACTCCATACCCCCACAAACATAAAACTGACACTGGAGGTGCCCAGTCTCCCACTGTCACCACCTCCTAAGTGAAACCTCCATGGTCCGCTACCATACAGCTCCCAATGTGTGGTCAGATCTCTCAATGGTGCTGAAGCACCAGAAGGCTTGTTCATGATTCAGCACACCAGAGTTCAGCTAAACTGACTTTTCATAAGTATTAAGAAAGCTGAAATCTGGAAAGTGAAAGCTGACATGAAATGAGGACTTAAAGCTATAGAAATCAGAGTATTACACTCAAGCCACGAATATGTCTATGCATTTGTGCATGCCTGGTATCCTGGCTTTAATTAAAATACCCCAATTTCTATCCTCTCCTTTCATTAGCCCTCCATTGATCTCTGTTGCTGCTGCCCCTATAACTGTCCAGCCCTTCTAACTCTCTCTCAGCACCCACCACCCACCCCCAAATATAACACTGATAGTTGAGGGTGCCATACCTCCCAGTGTCGCTATCACTCTCTGTTGCTGCCACCCCTGTAACTGACCTGACCACTTGACCATCCCCTCAGCACCCACCACTCCACACACACCCAGACAGACATAACACTGACAGTGGGGGTGCCCAACCCCAGTGTCACCACCTCAAATAAAGAACACCTTTCCTTGTACTTTTTAAAAATAAACCCTGTAAAAGAAACCGTCCATCAATGTCTGTTGCGGCCAGTTCTGTCCCCCCACCCAACCATCCCACTCAGCACCCACCCCCACCCCCAATCCCTTACATGCCCACCAGGGTCCAACACTGTAATCCTCTTTGGATCACAGACATGTCTTCACTCTTCAAAGCCGGACCGCGAACTGAAGAAATTACGTATGCGGCTCAATGTATTTCAGTGGGGTTTTGAACTTAGTAGCATAACTTGGCAATTTTTGCATATTTTTGCCGCACATTTTCAACATGCTTTTTTGGGGACCCCATCTCATGAACAACTGCAGTGAAATTAGGCAAATATGTCCTGAAAGGTGATTCATACTAAGAATGGAAAGAAGCTAGAGAGCAGTGAAGCCCATAAATGCTCCTTACAACTAATAATAGTAAAGAGTAATATCAGAAAGGATCACATTGTCTAATCAGGATTTAAGCATACACTTGGAACTGCTAGAAATAACCTCCACAGGTAAAGCATTCCAGGGTTTTATGATACATCGAGTATAAAAGAATTTCCATGGCATTAGATTACATTTCCTATGTTTCAGGTGGAGCGGGTGACCTCTAAGGTTAAAAGTATCATCTTTGAACACCAGCCCTAGATTAGTCAATAAATATGGATCCTTCATGATATCAAACATAAGAAGAAGTTCCCCTCTTAGCCGTCGAGTAGTGAGGGACATTAAATTCAATGAAATTAGTCTGGTTTCACACGACGCATTTTGTAGACCTTTCACAAATTTAGTGTAGCATCTTTGTACTTTCTCCAATCGCAAAATGTCATGTTTCCTAAAGAGGCACCATAATAGGGAAGAAAAATCCAGATGTGGGCGAACATAGGCTCTATATAAGAGCATCAGTACATTGCTACTTCTTGATTTAATGTTTCTCTTGATAGACCAGATAACCCTGTTAGCTTTAAGTATTACCGCATTAATTTGTGAATCGGCCAGAAATCATCAGACACCAACACCCCCAAGTCTTTCTCTGTACCAGTACTGGTCAACACTCTATTGTCTAATATATAAACATGAGAGGGATTGTTGATACCAAAATGCATAATCCTGCATTTATCATGGTTCAATTTCATACCTCAAGTATTTATCCATTTAGAGAAGTTATTCAGGTCATTTTGAATAGATGCAATCTGCTCTAAGTTGGAACACAGACCTCCAATTTTAATGTCATCAGCATATTTTATAGTATTAGAAATGCAGCTATCTGTTATATTGGATATGAAAAGCTGAAAAAGGCTGGGGCCTAAGACAGAGCCCTGTGGTACTCCACTAATGATTAACCCCAAATCAGACAGTTGTCCGTTAATCAGAACTTGCAGAGTTCTGTAAGTCAACCAATTGGATATCCATCTTACAATAGTAGGAGCAATATTAATGGAAACGAGTTTGTGTAATAATGCCTAATGGGGAAGAAGGTCAAAAGCCTTACTAAAGTCAATATAAATCACATCATATGGGAGTCTGTTGTCGAGCTGTAAACTGACATCCTCATAGAAACACAATAGGTTGGTCAAGCAACTACGACCCTTCTTAAAGCCGTGTTGTTCAGCATCTAATTTAACCAGAGCAGAGGAAATAATATCTTTTATCAAACTTTCCAAAATGTTGCACATGGGGCAGTTAGACTAATTGGTCTATAATTCTCCCAACAATTGTTTGGTCCTTTTTGTGGATCGGAATCACATGAGCAGTTTTCCAAAGTTCAGGCACAAAATTTTGATTTATTCAATGTTCATAAAGTAATTTAAGAGGTAGAGCTAGACTGTCCGCCTACAAATATAAAAGATGCCTTGATATATCATCCGGTAATGCACTAATTTTCCCTTTAAGAGTAATCAGTTTAACATGTACTTCAGATTCAGAAATGGTAATGTTCTTATCCATAGAATAATTGATAATGTCAACAGATTGTTTATTTGAAAACATCTTACAAAATTTTTTTATTAAATATGATTTTACGGTCCCTGCGTGAAATCACCTTTTGAGTAGGAGTTGATAATTTTCTCTGCCCTTATTCATGAGGTGGGGTCATATGAAGGCTAAGTTGAAAATCTGGCATAAAAATATTAAAAAAGAACAAAGTTTGAATTTTGCAAATGCAGGCTCGTAATTTTGGAAATTTTCAATATTTTTACCCAAAATTTTCAACATAGCCATTTCTTTACAGCACCTCATGTATGTGATAGCTGTCATTTTTCAAATCCTGGCCAAAATGTGTTTTGCATCCCGAAAGGTGATTTCGCAGGCCCTGATGAAATCACCATTCGGGCAGGAGTTGAAAATTTTCCTCTGAACTTTTTCATGAAGTGGAGTCATAAGAAGGCTATGTATGTTGACAATATGGGGCAAAAATATTAAAAAATAGCAAAGTTATGAGCCTGCATTGAAATTTACGAGCGCGGGCTCCTAACTTTGGTAATACATAACCCACAACATGCACCACAAGGCACCTAGTACCACAGGGCTTCTATATCATTGGTGACCATCCAGCATTGATAAATGCTTGTTTCCTGTTGTTGTTTTTGTTGTTGTCTGTAGGAACACATAGGAACAGGGCAACTGTCTGATTATACTTTCTCAAAAAGTATGGAAATATATTGTGAAAAAATTTGTTAATGCATTAGTTAGGGTTAAAGAGACAAAAGTAGGGAAATGTGGCATTAGGGTTTCCAACCCTAACACCCCATCCCCACCCTGCAGGCAGCAACAGAAAAAACTATTATGGTTTCAACTCCCATTCATCTCCACAGATCAGGTGTGGGGTGTGCCTTGGGGTTGTCAACCCTAATGCTCACCCCATTCTCATATACTGCAGCCATCTCAGCTATTTTACTAATGGAATGGGGTGAACGTTAGGGCTGACATCTCCAAGGCACACCCCATGCCAGTATCCAGTAATGATAGTGACTAAATGAGTGACCATTAAAACAGTGACTCATTTACAGTGCTGTCCTTTTGGGCTGCCCTATAAGGGTTGCGATGGAATGCGATGGTGATAGTAAGGATGAGCGAGGGAGGGTGACTGGAAGGGAAGATATAGGGAGGGGAAGGGGAGGAGAGGGATAGGGAAGATGGTTTGTGTGTTTGTGTAGGATAGTGTGCCATGCTGCCACCGAGCTAGACATGTGGTGTGGTGGTGAGGGTGGCTAGCTTCGGTGCAGCAGGTACTGGGATTGGGGCTGGGGACTGGGGAAAATTTTACTGCTGCTGCAATATTTTTTTTTATTTCAAACTGTCTCCTCCTCACCGACATGCACCCCCCAGAGTTGGTTATATTTAGTCAGACGGGGTACAGGGGGGCAAAGTCCCCAATGAGGGGTGGTGTGAGGGGACACCCCCCCACATAGACACTATTTTAACTGTGCGGATGTGCTGTCGCCCACTAGTGTACATCACCAATTTGCTTTTTGGCAATGTACACTTGCCGTAACAGCGATCACTGTTTTGCAATCGCTGTTATGACATAGAAACCCCCCCATGCCTGATTTGCAAAGATGCACGAAATGTGAAACTGTCATGGATTTCCTGTTGCTGCCTGCAGTGTGGGGGTGGAGTGTTAGGGTTGGAAACCCTAACACCACATTTTCCTTTTTTTGTCACTTTAACCCTAACTAGTGCATTAACAAAGTTTTTTGTGATGGATATATATATATACACATATATATATATATATATATATATATATATATATATATATTGAGGCAAAAACTCTGTTTAATGTATCAGTTAGGGTTGTTCCACAGTGACAAAAGCGAGGAAATTCGATGTTAGGGTTGAAACCCCCTTTGCACCCCTTCAGCCCATCCCCTCAACTGGAATCAGGGTGCGCATAGGGGTCATCTTCCCTGTCACCCCATCACATGTGGAAAGAAGCTAAGGAATAGGAGAATGGGGTGACAGGACTGATGACCCCAATGTGCACCCCGATTCCAGTTGGGGGGGCTGGAGGGGTGCAAAGGGGGTTTCAACCCTAACATCGAATTTCCTCACTTTTGTCACTGTGGAACAACCCTAACTGATACATTAAATGGAGTTTTTTGCCTCTAATTTCCCTTCTTTTTGAGAATGATAATGAGAAATAGTGAATGTAATGTGGCGGGTGCCACCACGTGATGTCTTGTCGCATAGTAACATTGTGCCCACAAAAGCAAATCGTAATGCGCATGGTGACACAAAGCGAAACAGAAAGAAAACAGTACTGTAGACAGAAATGTTAAAACAACGCAAAACACAACCGCAAATGAAAACGCAAAGGGTAACGCACATGGTGGGCGAAACATGAACGGTAAGTGAAACGGGTATGGAACCGAAAGCAGAAACAGTAATGGTAACAGTAATGTAAGCACACAGGCTGGTTTTCCCCAAAAGCTGTATAGAGAAAGACAGTGAGTAGAAAGAATGTTTGCAAAATAATGACTCTCGGAACACAAAAATGAGGACTTGTAATAGTAAATTGCTTATATCTCAGTAACCGTACGACATAGAAAAGAAATTTAAAAGTCAAATGTATTATCACTTTCCTGGATAGTTTTGTACTTAGCCCCCAAGATTTTTTTGACAAAAAGTCCGTATCTTGCACCATTTTCGAGATACGGGCCCTGAAAGGCGCGGCAAACGCCGTAATGTAATCCTATGGGAGGAAAACAGAAGTTTGGACTGCCATAACTTTGCCTCCCTGTAATATTTTTTCACCAAACCACTGAAAGGCACATCTGTGAGATGTTGGCTATGTTCCCTGAAAATTTCAGCCCAAAAGACCAAACCGTTATTTTGCAGCAGGGCGCCTAACGAATTGCTGTGATGCGTTGTCCGCCGTAATGTTATCCTATGGGAAAAAGTGTCAAATTTGGAGTATCGTAACTTTGCCGCCATGTAATATTTTTTCAGCAAAATACTGAAAGACACATCTGTGAGATGTCGACTGCGTGCCCTCCAAATTTCAGCCCAAAACTCCCAACCGTTCTTTTGCAGCGGAGTGCTAAAGAATTGCTGTTATTTTGGGCATAGTGTCGCAAAGTAGTGTCGTGATTTGCAAAAGCTTTCGCAAAAATTTGCTACACTTTCATGAGTGTGACACTGCTTTGTGAAAGTACTTTTTCCAGAAATCTGAAAAACATATTTCTGGGGTGTTTTACCCCCAAAATAAAGACATGGCTAGCATCCTCAGGGCCCGACTAGGTGAATACAAAAATAATTAGGTTGCTAGAGGGTGTCAATTTTAAATGCCATGCATTTTTCTGATCACTAACTGAAAACAAAATGGTGGATTTGCGACAGTAAAAGGGCCATTTGTGACAGTAAAAAGTGCATTTGTGAAACTGTTGAACTTTTTAACTTTTCCCATTGACTTATAATGGGAACTTGTTTTTTGAATAACTTTTGAACCATTTAATATTTTTTCATGAAATCTTTGAAAGGCACATCAGAGACCCCAGCTGCACGTTCCCTGAAGATTTTGGACCAGTCGTGCAAACCGTGTGACCTGTAGGCGCGACCGTAGAATTCCAAAAAAAGCGTAAAAGCACTCGCAGATCATGCTTAATAACTCCACAGCCGTATATCTGACCAGTACAAAACTTGGCAGATCCCAAGGCGTATCAGTCTTGATTCTGCATTCTAAATTTCAGGCAAATCCATTGAACAGTTGCAAAGTTATTAAGGTGCAAAATTTGGGGTTTAACATGTAAATGGCTCCTCAACCCTAACTATGGTTGCACTACTGTGCTACCATAATATATCATGGGTAACAAAAATAAGTGAAATCCAAGTTTCCTGACTGGCCAAAATACATTACAAGACCATGGATTATTTCACAATGACCACACCTCTTTCATTATGACCACATGCCTGAACTACTTTCCAGCTCTCAGAACTTTGTCACAAGCGCTATGATGACTCCTCACCTGGCACAACACCTGGCACAGACAGGCTGCCCCCCCCCCACACACGCACACCTGGCACATGCAGGCTGCCACCCACATCCATAACAAAATATCTATAGCAGTCCCACATTTTATAGAATAATCTGGTTGATTCTGCCATAATTTAAAAAAAAAGAAGTAATTAAAAACAAACTTATCTGGTTGATAATATTTTCTGACTGCTGTATAGTGTAATCACTTTCACTTTTCCCCCAGTAAAGTAGTGTGATTGAGTGGTGTTAATGGCTGTTAGGGACAGGGAGCCAGAGGTTTAGAATAAGGAATTCTGCATTGAAATACTACGTAAAATCTGTTTTTCATATAATGTTTATTCACCTCTTTGTAAGTGAAGCCACCAACTGTACACAGAGGAGAGTGAGCGAAGAGTGAGTCAGTGGCTTCAGAAAAGTACATACAAATATGAGTGAGTGTTGCTATAGCAATGGTCGCTCAGGCTTGCGTCTACTTTTCTGAAACTGCTGACTTGCTCTCCTCTGTATACAGTCAGAGGCTTCTTTTACAAAAAGGTGAATAAACTTAATATGAAAACTGGAACTTACATAGTATTTCAATGCAGAATTCCTTATTCTAAACCTCTGGCTCCATGTCCTTTATAGCCATTGCCACTGCTCGATCATGCTACTTTACCAGAGGAAAAGTGAAAGTGATTACACTATCAGGCAGTCTGAAAATGGCAAAATCAACCAGCTACATTTCCTAAATGACATTGTTTTAAATCATAGCAGGATCAGCCAGATAACTATCACATTTAAGTAAACCTATCACAATTATGGCAGGATCAACCAGATCACCTATTTAAATGAAGCAGCCATTTTTGGCAGACCGGGACTACTTTCTGCCCCCAATATTTGTGGCCATTTTATAAGATAGATAACCCACCACAGGGAGTGCGCACATGCTCTGATATATGCACACCCTGGGTGGTTGAACACACAGCACATCCTGTAGTGGGTTATCTATCACTCATATAAATATATTATGGGGGCGCGGTTGCACCCCTATATTAGGGTTCAGTCTTCACTTGTATGTTAAACTAAAAGGTTTGAACTTTAATAACTTTGCAACCATTCAAGTGATTTCCATGAAAGTTTGCATGCATCATTAATGACCAAATATCTCTTGATGTGGCAAATTTTGTTCTGGTCGGATGTGTGGTTGCGGAGATATGGATTGTCAAGAAATGTGAACATTACCACTTTTGGAGAAATTCTTCGTTACGCTGCTGTGCAAAAAAGGTGTGGAATTTTGGTTTGAAATTTTTAGCTTATATAGATCTTGGGTAACAGATGTGCCTTTTGAAGGTTTGCTGAAAAAATAATAATCTGTTCCAAATTTATTCAATTTTAAAGTTTCCCATTATTTCCTATGGGACCAGTTAGATATCCCGCTTGAAAAAGGATTCTTTATCGCAAATGCGGAATCCTTTTTCACAAATGTAGGATATTTTGCTGCAAATGCAGAATCTTTTCTCGTGCTTCCACCATCTTGTTTTCAGTTGGTGAGGGAAACAAAATTATATTACAAAAAAAATACAAGACTTCAGTAAACACCAGCATTTGTGTAGCCTGTAGAATTGGATTCTTGGGTTAATTTTTTTGATAACTTGTTCACAAATGTGTTTTTTAGCCACAGAAATCCTTTTTCACAAACTGCGGAAAACATATGCCACAAAACAAGATCTTTTTCCACAATTTGTGATAGAGGATTTTCTTTTGCCATAAATTGCAAAAAAGATTATTTTTTGCAATTTGTGAAAATGGAGTTTCTTTTACTGCAATTGTGAAAAAAGGAACTGCAGAAAAGTATTATTTTTCACAATTTGCTAAAAAGGATTAAGACAGCAGTTTCTGTGTCACTACACAGTTACAAAATGGCTTGTTATTTTGGTCTGAAATTTTCAGGGTATAAAGGGCTTGCCCCACAGGTGTGCCTTTTCAAGGTTTGGTGAAAATATATTACTTTGCTGTGGAGTTCTGTGGGGATATGCTTTGCTTCATTTCCCATAGGATAACATTGTAATGGGAGGTGTATAGAGTTGTTTCTTCTCACTCCGCTATGAAGAAACGGTTTGCAATTTTCTTCTGAAATTTCCAGGATACAGAGGGCTTGCCCCACCGATATGCTTTTTACTGATTTTGTGAAAATATATTGCTTTGGAGTTGAGTTGCACAGGTTTCACATTTTCCTGTGTTTTCTGTGGGAGAACATTGTAATGTCAGGTTTTTCTTTGAGTTTGCTCATTACGGGATTGGAGCGCAGGGCCCTAAAGAAGGGCACCACAACACTATCTCAAAAAGAATGCATGGATGGGAGCACAGAGCCCAGTGAGCCCTATGCTCCCACATGCAAATACGGATACCATTAAGGACTGATGGGAGTGCAGGTCCCAGATGGCCCTGTTCTCCCACATGGAAAATGGGATATGATTATAATATCTCAGACATTATGGATGGATGGCACTGTGCGCTCACAGATACAGATATGAATACCATTATGGAGTGATGGAAGCACAGGCCTTATGCATACATGACAAGGCCCTGTGCTCCCACACACAAATATGTAGAGAATTATGAAGTGAATGGAGCAGGGAAATAAGGATACAGTTACAGGCTCTCAAAAAGGGCCCTGTGCAACCACAAGCAAATAAGCTTACAATTGCACCTTCTCAAAAAGTAAGAAAATGATCTGCAAAACATTATGTAAATGCACCATTAGGGTTCCAATGACAAAAGCTGGGAAATGCGGTCTTGGGGTTTCCAACACTAACACCTCACCTTCACCCTGGCTTTCCAACTCTAACACCACCCCACCCTGGCTTTCCTACTTCAACACCCACCCCACCCGCCCTGCATGCAGGAACAGGTGTGGTGTGCCTCCATTTTCCTATACTGTACCCATCTCAGCTTACTTACTCATGGAATGGGGTGAGCATTAGGGTTCATAACTCTAAGGCACACACCCCCACACCTGTTCCTGCATGCAGGCTGGAGGTGGGGTGTTAAGGTTGGAAAGCCTGGGTGAGGGTGGGGTGTTAGGGTTGGAAAGCCAGGGTGAGGGTGGGGTGTTAGGGATGGAAACCTTAAGACTGCATTCCCCAGCTTTTGTTACTGGAACCCTAATGGTGTAATAACAAAGTTTTTTGCAGAGAATATATATATATATATATATACATATATATATATATTATAGTGGCACAGTAGTGTCACTATAGTTAGGGTTGAGTACCCTATTTAAGGTTAAAGTGCGAAATTTGGCAGCTTAATAACTTTGCCTCCATCAGATGAATTTGCCTGAAATTTGGCAGTTGTAGAGTGGTACCATAGATCTCTGGATATGCCAAGTTTCATAACAGTTGGATATACGGTTGTGGAGCTAGCACCACAAAGTTGAATTTATGCTTTTGTGCACATTCTTTGCTCACGCCTACAGGTCACACAGTCTGCACAACTGGTCCAAAACCTTCGGGGAACATGCGGCTAGGGTTCCCAATGTGTCTTTCAAAGATTTCATAAAAAAATATTGAATGGTTCAAACGGTATTCAAAAACAAGTTTCCCATTATAGTCAATGGGAAAAGTTAACAAAATGTTCAACAGTGTCACAGATGCAGTTTTTGGTGTTGCAAATGACCCCTGTAGTGTCACAAATCTGCCATTTTGTTTTCAGTTGGTGGTCACAGAAATGCTTGGCATTTAAAACTGGGACCCTCTAGGGACATAATTATTTTTGTGTTCACCTAGTCAAGCCCTGAGGGTGCTAGCCATGTCTTTTTTGGGGGATTAAATACCCCAGAAATATGTTTTTAAAATGTTTGTAAATTGTAGTGTTGCAAAGTAGTGTCACACATTTGACACTTTCATGCTTTTTGCTAAAGTGTCGCGAATCATTTATTAATTATTTTGCTATTACTCATGGCCAAAAGATTAGGAAATCTTTGCCAGCCTGCTGCAAAAAAAATGGTTTGGTTTTGGGCTGAAATTTGGGGGAAGAAAGTCAAGATCCCACAGATGTGCTTTTTGGTGGTTTGGTGATTAAATATTAGAGGACTGCAAAGTTACGGTACTCCAAAGTTGCCGATTTTTCCCATAGACTAACTTTACGGCGTCTGTCATGCCTTTCGGGGCCCGTATCTTGGAAACGCTTTGAGATATGGACTTTTCATCAGAAAACTTCTTAGCCCCCATGAGGGGGCTAAGTGCAAAACTAGCCAGGAAAGTAATAAATTATATGAAATGTTAATTTGTTTTCTACGTTTTACGGTTCCTGAGATATAGGCCATTTAGTATTCCAAGTGTTCATTTTCTGCTCTGAGGCCCATTATTATGCGTACATTCTTTGTATTCACTGTATTTCTCAATGCAGCTTTTGGGGGAAAAAAGGGTGTGCTTTTGCATTACTGTTACAGTTAGCGTTTCCACTTGCGTTTCCGTAACTGTTTGCGTTACCGTTACCGTCTATACCTCCATGTGCGTTACCCTTTTCATTTTCGCTTGCACTTATGTAAACATTACTGTTAACATTTGCATTTACATTACTGTTTTTGTTCGCGTTTCTTTTTGCGTCACTGTCTCCATTTCCATTTGTGTTTCCATTTCTGGTTCTGTTTCCTTTGGCATCATCATTGCTGTTCCCGTAAATGTTAGCATTTCCAATTGCGTTACCATGACTATGCACATTACAATTTGCGGTTCCGTATGTGCTTGCGTTTGTGTTTCTGTTTTCATTAACATTTGCCGTTGCATTTCTATTACCGTTTGATGATCGTTTACGTTTGCATCACCATGTGCGTTAACGTTTGTGCTTGCATTTGCGTTACCGTTACTTCACTATTTATAGTGCACATTTTCAAAAAGAAGGGAAATTCATGGCAAAAAATCAGTTTAATGCATCAGTTAGGGTTGTTCCAGTGTGACAAAAGTGAGGAAATTCGATGTTAGGGTTCCCACCCCTTGCACCCCCCGCCCACCCCGGCCCCACCAACTGGCATCAGGGTGTGCGTTGGAGTCATCGGTCCTAACTCTCACCCCATTCTCCTATGCTACACCAGCTCAGCTTGTTTACACATGGGATGGGGAGAGAGTTAGGACCGACAACAATGCACACCCGATGCCTGTTGGTGGGGTGGGTGGCGTGAAAGTGAGAACCTAACATGAATTTCACTGTAAGGCTAACCCTAACTATGCATAAATGAGTTTTGCCATGAAAATATATATATATATATATATATATATATATATTTATATTGCCACAATAGTGGCACTATAGTTAGGGTTGAATAGGCAGTTTAATGTTAAACCTCAAATTTTGCACTTTAATAACTTTGTAACCATTTGTCTGATTTGCCAGAACTTTTGCATGTGCAGTCTGGTACCATGTATCTCTGGATCTGGCAAGTTCTGTTCCGGTCGGATGTGCAGTTGTGGAGCTGCAGAGTGCCAAAGAGTGTGAAAAATCCTCACTTTTTGGCAAATTCTTTGCTCATTTCTATAGCCCGAACGGTTTATGGTTCTGGTCTGAAATTTTCAGGGTATACACCAATGTGCCTTTTAAAGGTTTAGGAAAAAATATTAATCTGTTCAAAAGTTATTAAACTTTTAAGTTTCCCATTATAGCTTATGGGAAAAATATATGTGCAGCATGAAAACTTTTGCAAAAGTTCCTTTTACTTTCACAAATAGGTTTTGTACCCTCATACTGCCACCATCTTGTTTTCAGTTAGTGATGGCAAAAACATGCTGTAATTCAAAAAATACTGCCCCTTGATAAACACCAACAGTTGTGTTTATCTAATTGGGTCCCAAGGAACATGATCCTGGCATTATTTTTGTAAAATAATGGCCAGAAATATGTTTTGGGCATTATGGCCATTGGTACTGATGCAAATTGTGGCATTTTTTACGAAACAATGCCGCAATTTTCACACAACTAACACCACTGTTTCACAAAAATTGCCACAAGTTACAGCACTACCTCAAAGGGGAAAAAAACCATTGACACCAGTTAAAACCCCCAAAAGCTTTTCTGGCCACTTTTGGGCTGAAATAATATCAGAATCATGTTCCTAGACCCCTGTTGGTGTTTACCTAATAAAAAGGAGTTTTTCTCCTTTTACAGCCTTTAAGGGTGCTGAGGCAGGAGTTATTTAATATAATTGTTTCTGCCAGCATCGGAGTGCCCAATCCCCATGTCAGCCTCACTGCCAGAGTGGGACACTGGGCAACCCACTCCCAGTGTCTCGAAAATATTTTAGTTTCTTTAAAATGCTTCTACTGACATCGGGGTGCTCAATCCTTGTGTCAGCAGTAGAAATCCGACCACCCAGCCACTGTGGTACATTGGGGAGTCTACTCCTAGTGTACTTAAAATGTGTTATAAGTCCCCCATATTTTTCTTACAGCATCAGGGGTGTCCAATCCCCATGTTGCCACTGCCCCCCCAATAGTGTGGGACACTGGGTAGCCCACTCCCAGTGTCCTCAGTTATGTATTATGCCCCCCAGTATGGTGGGACACTGGAAAGCCCACCCCCAGTGACCCGATATATTGTTTTTTTCCCTGTAAAAAAAATGAAAAGTCACCCAATGTCTTTTTTTTTAAACCTGTAAAGAAGAAAAAGGTCCCTCGTCCCTGTTGGCTCCCTCCCCCATCCCTACCCTCCCTCCCTCTGCTTACCCAACTCCCCGAGCTTACCCCATATTTACCTCTGGAGGTCGACAGCTACGATCTTCTCTGTACCGGGACACGTCTGTACTCTTCAAAGCCGAACCACGAGCTGAGGAATCAAGGTAAGTGTCATGTAATGGCTGTCAATGGTGTTTTGAACTTATGTTGCTATCGCTTCCATTTTTTTTTTTTTTTTTTTACACCAAATTTTCAACATGAGCTTTTTGGGATCCACCTCATGAACACTGGTACTGTAATTTTGTTACTCGGTCCTGAAAGGTGCTTTTGTGGTCACTGTGCAGAATCACCTTTCAGGGACTGATTTCATGAAATGACAGTGACCAGTGTTCATAAAAATAGTCTATTATAATCTAATTAAAAATACTAAAAACCCGAGTTACATGCAGTCATTGAAATATTTCTACGCATGCTCATAACTTCACCAATTTTTAATATTTTCACTCCAAATTCTTAGCATTGCCATTTTTACACACCACCTCATGAACAGTATAGCTGTCATTTTTAACATCCTGCCCAAAATGTGATTTTGCTACTGTGGCGCAGAATGGTGCGTGCGCTGTGCAAAATCATCTTTCAGGGCCAATTAACAAAGTGACAGTGGCACTCTTAATGAGGTGAGGTCCCTAAAGGCCATGTCGAAAATTTGGTGGCAAAATTCCTGAAATTGCCTGAGTTACGTGCATCCGTTGAATTTATTTTATGCACGTGCACAACTTTGCTACTTTTCAATTTTTCGACACCAAATTTTTAACATAGCTATTTCTTCACACCACCTGATGAGCAATACAGCTGACATGTTACACATCCTGCCCAAAATGTATTTTCACACCTGTGGTGCACAATGGCATTGCAGTTGGGCAGTTACATTTTGCCTTGCTTTTCACAATGTCTCAGCACTGGGGTACATGAGATGGGGCACTAGGATGGCTATGCTGACACTTTGATCACTGTTCTTTGACACATGGATTCTCAGGACCCACCTACATACATGTGCACATCTATGGAGGGACTGGAGTAAGAAAAGGACACTATTATACTACCTCAAAAAGAAGAGAAATTCATTGCAAACAAATTCCATTAGTGCATCAGTTAGGGTTTCTATTACAGCAACAAAGGTCTGGAAATTCAGTGTTAGGGTTACCAATCTACCACCCATCCTCACCCCCCCAACAGGCATCAGGGTGTGCCTTGAGGTTGTCGAGCCAAACTCTCACCCCATGCTCCTATACTGTACCATCTCAGCTTGTTTATATATGGAATGGGGTGAGAGTCAGGGCTGACAACCTCAAGGCACACCCCTATGCCTGTTGGTGTGTGGAGGGTGGGGGTGTGGGGGTGGAGTGGTAGGTTGGTAAACCTAACACTGAATTTCCAGACTTTTGTTGCTGTAATAGAAACCCTAACTGCTGCACTAATGGAGTTTTTGGCAAGATAGATAGATAGATAGATAGATAGATAGATAGATAGATAGATAGATAGATAGACCGACAGACAGACAGACACACACACACATATATGCAAACAAAATGTAGAAGCCGTACAATGAGGAGATTGTTTGTATGCACATTGCTGCTTTGACACTGCGGAGGAGATGGGGATTAGTGTTGCTGTTTACAAATGTATTATCTGTTGGCCCTGTATGAGATATCAGAACATTGATGCATGGCCCTGTAACTGTTGAATGGCCTTGGGTAAAAAAGAGGAGGGGCAGGATATGGTAGTTATGCCCTATTTAGTCTGACCATGCATAACCAGAGTAAAAGCCCCTCTTATCTTTCTTATGTATACATTATCATCTTTAAGTAGTGTTTTGAGTATTGTTATTCGTTTATTAGTTTTGTATTTAAAGTTGTTTGAGAACTGCATCTGTGCTGCTCCAATAACGTGCTGCCTTAGTCTGATCCTGCTAGATTAGTTACTACAGCTAAATATTAGAAATTGTTTTTTTCCTTTTGTATGTACCTGTTCTCCCCAGCAGCCACCCATCTGATTGACCCCCCCCCAAGCCCTGTCACCTGGCTCCTCTGGGACTTACCTTCACTGTTCATTATCTGACAGGACCATTGCTGTGCCGGTGTGGAGCCTGCAGGGGGTCGATCATCACACCACCGAGGGAGTTTGCCATCTGTTTTCTCCATTCCCCCCCCCATTGCTGGGGTGTGACACGTCAGTGCACTTACATGGAGGCACATGCACGCTACAGAGTCCCGCAGCACCCTCCCTTCATTGGTATCCCTGTCCTTTTCTGCCCCAGGACTCCACCTGGGGGCAGTTCTTCGGTGGGACTGCAAAGCCACCTTCCCCAGGAGGGGAGAGCTGTCCTCCAGACATTCAATCCTCTCTTTCCCCAGCTGACACCCAGCAACCTGCTCGCACTGTGCACATGGGTCGCCGGTATGGCAGGAGGTAAGACACCAATGCTTCAGCCCTCCATGCCACTGGGCTGACCCTAATATTAGTAATTCTTATTTTTCCCCTCATTTTAGAAATTATTTTAAAATTACAGGTTTAGTTTAATTGCACTGTTTAAGGATTGATATACTGTAGTTCACAAGCCTCCTGCTGCTTCGAGGCAGTAGCCATTTTTAACAGTTTCAGCAATAGTCTATGTAGTATGGATTTGTTTTCATTTTGTTTCATTTAATATATTCGGAGACTACCTTTGAGCACAGGTGCGCATTTACAAAGGTTCCATGTCAAAGCATAGTTACAAACAGAATAAAAAAGCAATTACAGCAATTCCTATGGAATTAAGGCAGTACAAACACAACATGTAATAGGGTGAATAAGGTACGATTAATACAACAGTTATACTACTGTGTGGGGTTTTAGGACCTTCAATGCATGATTTGGGATTACTGGTGACAAGTGTTGTTGAAGTTGGTGGAGAGGGCTGCATGCAAAACTTTTTTAAACTGGGTAATGTTTGGTAGGCTAAGCATGGGTCCATGTAGTTTATTCATCCAGACTGCTGGCTACACAGCAGAGGAGAGATTACCTAAATTAGGTCTCCAGCTAGGAAGTTCTAGTGCAGAACCTGACCTGCTTCTAGTGCCATATTAATTGTGAACATGTTTGAAGCAGCTTCATATGGCTAGTGGGGTGAGACCAAGTAGTGCCTTTTTAGCAAGCAGACAGGATTGGTATTTTATTCTGTCATGCAGGGGTAGCCAGTTGGTCAGTGAGTATAGAGTACAGGTGTGGGTGAGTTTATCAGCACCTACAACAAATCAACAAGCTTTATTGCAGATCACTTTGACCCTGTTTAATAAAGTGTCACAAGCAGCTGCATAGACATGGAGGACATAGTCAATGAGGGACATGATAGTGATAGAGACAAGGCATCTGCCTGCCAGTGTGAAGTTGTGGCGGTTCCTATACAAGGCACCCAGTCCTCTGTTAGTGATGGCCATGATGTCCTTCATGTGTGGGGCAAATGAGAGGGTATCATCTAGAAAGAGGCTGAGGTATTTAAAAGTTTGTACTTGTTCCAGACTTTGTCTCTTTTTGTTCAGGATGACCAATGGGGGATCTTTTTTCAGTTGTGTGCCAGAGAAGAGCATGGTTTTCATTCTTTTTATAGTTCAGCACCAACTTGTTGGCAGTGAACCATTTTTCAAGGTACCCAAAATTAGTCTGGAGGTCTGCAGTGATTTTACAGTGGCTGGTGTTTCTGGAGAAGGTGACTGCATCATTTTCATATAGTAGTACCCTAGTAGGCTGGCAGACCTCAGGTAGATTATAAATAAACAGTCCGAATAGGAGGAGGCCAAGTATTGAGCCCTGGGACACTCTGATTGAAACATTCCTTGTGTCTGAAAGACAGACATCTATTTTCATTCGCTGAGATTGGTTAGATAGGTAGCTTCGAAACCACATTACCATGTCCAGTGATAGGCCAAGGCAAGAGAGCTTGTACAGCAGCAGCATGTGATATTGTGATTTGATAGGGGATTCCAGAAACAAGTTACCCAAGTAGAATATATAAAATGATTTTTTGGTCAGACAATGATAATATTAGGTTTTGGCTTTAGTGACTGGGAACATTTCATCCAATATAATTATAATGATGGGTTATGTATAGTGAAACCACATCCCATAAGGTAGTCTTGCTTTTAGAAAATATCTTAGTGGTTAGTACCTGTTTTTCTAACAAATATTTGATTAAAAATAAGCACAGAGCTTATCTTAAATAAACTAAAATAATAATTAATAAATTTATCATCATTGAGTAAGGTAGAGCTAGTATCAGTTCTATTTCGCTTCAATCAAAGGAACACCATTTTTATGTTCCCTTAGCACTGGGACACTTTATACTGATGCCTTATGGTTCTCTAACAAAGTAAATGTTTATGATTAACAGGAAATGTATCAATGCATAACTATGTTTGAATATTAAAATGAATTAAGTGTTACCAAATTAGTCATGTGATGTGTTAGCACTATAAAATGTTGGAGATGTGTGTTCAACTCTGCTACTCTGAGGAAGACGTAAAGCACATCAATACATATGGGGATTTGATGGTGTTCCTAGCCAATTTATTTGTATGTATCGCTGATTTATGTTTGCACTTTAATTTCAGCACATGGTGCTTTAAATTAATATTAATTATTGGGACCCAAAGTGTGCACCACCTTCCTCTTTGTTTCTAGTATTGGCGGCCATGGTGCTTGATGGTAGCAGTTTTTTGAGATGCAGTGTCCCTGCCTTTGTTTCAAAGTTAAAATTGTCCTGCTTATGAACAGTGAAACCAGTACACCCATGGACCTGGTCTGTATAGACTTTCTGAGCTTACATCCTGATTCCAAAAATGTTCTCAAACATTCCGCCGGTGACTAACCTGTTCTCTCATTATGCTCAAGCTTACCTGACTAAAGATCAGAAGCCTTCTGTGGCAGTTCACATACTCATGGACAAGTTCATTGTCCACTGTGGCATGCCTGAGTGCACCCATTTTGATCAGGGAAAGAACTTTGAGAGATGACTGATAAACGGAATGTTGTCTTTGTGGGGAGTTTAGAAGTCCACAACCACCCATATCACCCTCAAGTTGATTCGCAGCCTGAACAATTTAAATTGTACATTACTTAATATGCTGAGCACATTAAGCCTCAAGATAAAGCTAAAGGAATCAAGAAGTCAGAACCTTGGTGTATGCTTTCAATTGTACAAAGAATGATTTCACTGAGTAATGATGTACAAAGTAACTGTACAAAGAACGATGCCATAGTAAGGAGAGAATGAGTTCTCTCCTTACTATTTAATGATTGGTCAAGAAGCAGGGCTGCCCATTGATTTGCGCTTTTGGGTTTCCACAGACAGAGCCCACCCAGTGACCAATTTGAAGTACATACAGCCATTAAAAGACCAACCAGACACTGCTCATCTCTTAGCAACTAAGGTGACTGTGAAGAGAAACTTGGCCAACAAGCAAAAACAAATGATCTTCAACCTGGAGACCAGGTTTTGTTGCAACCCTTGCTCTGCCAGGCAAGCAAAAGCTTGCTGATTTATGGGGGAATATTCCATTTGTGGTCATAGAGTAGCTTCATAATCTACCAGTGTACCATATTCACCCAGAAGTGGTTTTGGGGAAAAGCAAAACTGCATTGGAATCATAGCCTCTCTGCGGGACAAGTGGACTTTTCAGCTGCTGCTCCTGAGCCAAAGCCACCCAGAGGACCTACTACTTGAGCAAGTGCCCAACAGAAATTAGCTTAATCTGCTATGGGGATTGTGATGTGGACAGCCAGTTCTGAGTGCTGTATCATTTTTTGTAATAAAATGGCTTATGGACTGTCTGTCTTGGGAAATGCTGAAACAGCATGTGAGTATCTCACACACACACACACACACACACACACACACACACACACACACACACACACACAGGTTTTAGATACAAGGTGTTACCTGGAAGGCCCAAAGCTAATTACAGACTTTAACTTAGTTTATAATAGTTGTAGTTGCTAAGAGGGAAGATCATAAACTTGTATAATGCTTAGAGGAAGAAGAGCAGGGTACGACGTTTAGTGCGAAGTCATAAAAGATGCTTTCATGTCCTGGAAGGGGGAAGCTTATCATAAGATCAAAGAGAGTCATTTGAAGAACATGAGTTATGCTGAGGTTGCAGAATTTAATACTTGGAAAATACATCCTGCTTTTATATAGATATTTTTTATATATATATTCTGACAGGGAGGAGCTAGGTGACCTCATGCAAATAGGTGGGGAAAACCAGCTTTTAAACATTATTCTGTTTTCCTTCAGAGACTTCTATCTAGATTCTGACAAAGAAACATCAGTGAGCACTTCAAGCAGGTATTTAGAGAGAAAGAGAAAGAGAGAGAGACAAATCTAAGTACTGTAGTAGGAATTGCACTGTTAAAACCTGTTTTGTTTAAAAGATTTGTACGTCTTGTGATATAATAGTTCTGTATTTTATGTATTACATATTTTTTATCTATTATAGTAAAACTCTATTTTTAGAGCTTACTTGGTCTGTCTTTCATTTCTTTCCTTTACAAGAAGAGTATATATGGTTAAAGCAGGCACTTTACATAAGCTTGAATGGTGATACTAAACTGGAAAAAGGTAAACGTTTTAAGTCTGAGGTCTTTTATTACAGTTTTTAAGGGTTCATTTATGTACATCTGGTTAGGTGCCCATAGGCAAAGATATCTGGCCCTCCGAAGACAGAATTATCTAAGCCTGTACATTGGATACCCTGACAAGAGGTTCACAGGTTGAATCCCTCCAGAACTTGAGACCAAAGGTTGACTTGAACCCGCAAAACAGACAAGAGGGTTACCTTGTTCTGTTAACTGTTCATAAGACTGCACTCGGAGGTTGGCACTTTGGGAGTAGAGGGCTGACCTGCTGAATGGGTGTGTGACAGATTGGTTGGCAGTGGTGGCATAAAATTTTGGTATCACAAGCTTTTATTGTTCAGCGTGTCAGCTTGAGACCGTAAGCTCCCTTGCAAAGAAAAAAAAAGGCAGTGATTTATTTTTAAAAAGGAAACAGAACTATATCACTTGGTGTACAGTCCTACCCATTTTATTTTTTTTCCTCTAAAGTGCAAGTCAGAGTAGCAGTAGTGAGGGAAGATGACTTCTGACTACAGCAGGCACACTGTAGACTCCTTAAAGCAGTTGTGCGGGGACAGAGGAGTCCCATTTGTGGTGAAAGCCAGCAAGAAGAACCTTATAGATGCCCTGATGGTAGCAGGTACCCAGAGCAGTGAGTCACAGACTGTGACTGAAAAGGACCAAACCTTGAGTGTGGCAGGGCTAGTGGCCAGTGCAGTGTCCAGATCCAATAAGGAGGACAACAGGACCACTGTCAGTGAAGGGCCACAGCAGCAGGGAAAGGGCACCAGTATCCTGAATCCAGAAGTACTCAGGCTGCAAATTGAGTTGCACAGAATGGAGCTGGAGTTCCAGCAGAAAAGAGAATGACAGAGACGAGAGGCAGAGCGGGAACAGAGGGAGGCAGACTGTGAGGAGCGTGAGTGCCAGTGAGCTGCAGAGGAGAAGAGAGAGGAGTGCCAAAGGCAACATGAACTGGAGAAGCTAAGACTCCAACCAGCGGCACCAGAGCAGGTAAGTGGCTTGGGTTTAAATGGGACTACAGGACTGGGTTACAAATTGAATTCCAAATTAATAGCCGAGTTTAAAGAGGGGGAGGAAATGGATGCCTTTTTAAATTCTTTTGAAAAAGTTTTCATTCAGGCTAAATTCCTAGAGAGTCCTGAAGCTTCCAGCTATCCCCGCTACTTATCGGGAAAGCTCGGGATGCATTGGGTCAAATGGACAATGAGGACAGTGATGATTACAGCAAACTTAAAGCTACACTGTTAAAAAAAAGTTTGAATTAACTGCTGAATCATACAGAGCTAAATTCCATAAGCTCAGGAGAAGCCCTGACATGAACTACGAGGAGCTAGCCAAGAAACAATGTCAGTTTTTAAAACGTTGGTGGAAAGGAACTGAGGCAAACTCTGTTGATAAAATTGAAAATGTGATTCTGTTAGAACAGTTTTTCTGGGCATGCCCAGCAGAGCTGAAAACCTGGCTGGAGGACCGAGATCCCAAAACAGTGCAAGAAGCTGCTGACCTCTGGGACCACTATGCCAAGAGCAGATCTGCTCTGACAGCAAATGGGATGGGTGTGGCAGCACAGAAGGGGAAAAGAGTGCCTTTAGGGCAGCTAAAACCCTCACTGCCTCCACCAAAACCAGTTAGCCCCAGGTTTCAGAGAAAAGATTTATCTGAAAAGAGAAGTGAATGTTGGTTATGTAAAGAAACTGGGCATATTGCCAGACAGTGTCCCAAAAAGGTGAGCAATAATATTCAAGGTGGTGCTAGAAAAGAAGTGGATTGTTTGTGTGTCCCTGGAAGTATGCCAGTGAACATGTGGGAACACATGCACCCAGTCATGGTAAATGGTGTACAGATGCAGGGGTTAAGGGACACAGGGGCATCCCTGACCTTGGTAAAGGGGGATCTGGTAGAGCCTGGTCAGCTTATACCCAATAAATACGTCACTGTACAGAACTTCACTGGTGAGGAGAAAACATTGCCCCTCGCTAGTGTTCTCCGAGACTGGGGTGAAACAGGGGGAACTGTGCAACAGGTGGCTGTAGCCAAAACCTTAGCAGTGGATGTGTTCCTGGGTGACAATCTCAAACAAGGAATGGTATGTGCAGTTACCCATAGCCAAGTGGCAAGGGAAAATTGTAGTTCCCTGAACCCCACAGAAGCCATTGTGGAAACTACTGAGAGGCTGGTTCCCCAGGCTGTGTCTCCTGATATGGAGATTAATGAAGAGGGGTAGAAATTTCCCCAGTAGCAAGTAACCACACAGCTACAGAGGGTTACTCTGAAGGAGGAGGGGTGACACATTGTCAAAGGGTTGGGATGGACAGTGATCCTGAGTGCCCTGACGGTAGTGCTAGGGACCCTAGTTTAGCAACTGAAGGGGACCTGTCCCATGCTTTGGGACTGTGTGAGGGGTTTGCAGCTGCTCAGAGGAGTGACCCTAGTTTAGAGAAGCTGAGGGCTTGGGCAGACTCTGACAGAGCACAGGGAGGTGACAGCACACATAAGGTTTATTGGAAAAATGGACTTATGTATACTCAGGCTGTGCAGACAGAGAGAGGGGTGCTAGGCAGGCAGTCTGTTGTTCCCTAGGGGTATCGTGAGCAGTTGCTCAAAATTGCATATGATATTCCCTTGTCTGGTCATCTGGGAATCACACGCACTACGCAGTGGTTTGCCCAGAATTTCTACTGGCCTAACTTCACCTAGCAGGTGAAGGAGTAATGTAGGTCTTGTCACCAGTGCCAAGAAATAGGGAAGGCGGGCAAGAAGACCCAAGCTGCTCTGATTCCATTGCCCATAGTGGAGGAGCCATTCTAAAGGGTGAGAATGGATATTGTGAGGCCTTTAAATCCCCCCAGCTCCTCAGGGAAGAGATTCATCCTGACTGTGATGGATTATGCCACCTGGTACCCAGAGGCAGTTGCCCTATCCTCACTGAGGATGGACAAAGTGGCAGATGCCTTACTTGGGATTTTCTCCCGTGTTGGGTTTCTGCAGGAGGTAATCACTGATCGAGGGGGTTCCTTCATGTCGGACCTGATGAAATGTTTACGGGAAAAGTGTGGGGGGGTGCAGAGATGCACACCTCCATATCACCCACAAGCCAATGGGCTTCTGGAGAGATTCAATGGTACCCTAAAGTCAGTGCTCTAGGTGTTTGCTGAACAGCATGGGAGGGACTGGGAAAAATACCTTCCCTATGTGTTGTTTGCATACAGGGAGGTGCCCCAAGAGTTTACAGGATTTTCCCCCTTCAAACTCTTATATGGACGCTGGGTACATGGGCCCCTAGACTTGATCCAGGAGGACTGGGAAGGCAAGCATGCCACCCAGGGAACTCCCATTGTGGATTACATCCTTAGGTTTAGGGAAAGGCTGAAGGAGCTTATGGGGGCAGCCTAGAGCAACCAGGCAGCTGCCCAACAGAAACAGAAAGTGTGGTATGACTGCAGAGCCAGAGCTCACTCGTACATGGCAGGTCAGGAAGTCATGGTCCTTATTCCAGTCCGGAAAGAAAAGCTGTGGGCTGAGTGGGCAGGACCATACAAAGTGGTTAGGAAGGTAAATGACGTGAACTACATTGTGGAGTTACCTGACAGAAGACAGACGGACAGACAGCATGTACCATGTCAACATGATGAAGCCATATGCAAATAGGGCTGACATGGTGTTTGCAGTGTGTAGTCATGGGGAGGGGAAGGATGAAGGAGACCCCCTTCTAGATTTGCTGGACGAAAGTAAGTGTGAGTCCTCCGTGGAGGCAGTAAAATTGTCTCCCCAGCTGGCCCCAGGCCAGATCCAGAAAGTAAGGGAGGTTTTAGCAGACTTTGCCCCATTGTTTAATACCAAGCCTGGACTAACTCCGTAAGTGACACACGCTGTGGAGACAGAGACACAGACGCCCATACAGTGGACAGCATCTTGGGTGTCAGAGGCTGTCCAAAAGGACATTAGGAGGAAAGTGGAGGAGATGCTGGATTTAGGGGTAATCCAGAGATCCCACAGCCCCTGGGCCTCACCCATAGTCCTTGTGCCCAAGCCAGATGGCTCTACTCATTTCTGTGTGAACTATCATGGACTGAATGCAGTCATGAAGTCAGACGCCCACCCAATGCCCCAGACAGATGAACTCCTGGACAAGTTGGGAGGGCGACCTACCTTACGACCATTGACCTGACAAAGGGGTATTGGCAGGTAGAGTTGACAGACAGAGCTAGGGAGAGGTCAGCCTTCATCACTCCGATAGGCTTATTTGAGTTTAAAGTAATGCCTTTCAGAATGAAGAATGCCCCAGCCACTTTCCAAAGGTTGGTGAACCAAGTGTTAAATGGTGCTGAGGAGTACGCCGTGATGTACCTGGATGACATTGCCATCTTTAGTACCAACTGGGAGGAACTCCTATCCCACCTTAGGGAAGTGCTGGGCAGAATACAGAGGGCTGGGCTCACTGTCAAAGACGAGAAGTGCCAGGTGGCCATGGGAGAAGTGGCATACCTCAGGCATGTGGTAGGCTGGGGACAGCGCCGTCCTAACCAAATAAAGATAGAGGTAATCCAGGCATGGCCCAGACCAGAAACACAGAAGCAGGTCAGGAGTTTTCTAGGGACATCAGGGTACTACAGAAAATTTGTACCCAATTACAGTGCCCTGGTTGCTCCCCTATCTGATCTGACAAAGAAAAGGATGCCCAAGAAAATTACCTGGGGCCCAGCCTGTGAGGAAGCCTTTTCCAAACTAAAGGAGGCACTGTGCAGTGCTCCTGTTTTGACAAGTTCTGACTATAGCAAAACCTTTATAGTTCAGACTGACACCTCAGACATGGGTATTGGGGCAGTACTGGGTCAGATACCCAGCCAAGGGAGGGATAACCCAATATCATACCTGAGTAGGAAGTTACTTCCCAGGAAGCAAGCATACTCCACGGTGGAAAAAGAGTGTCTTGCCGTAGTGTGGGCCCTAAAGAAATTAGAGCCATACTTATATGGGCAGCATTTTGTGGTGCAAACTGACCACAGCCCCCTGGTTTGGCTGATGCAGATGGGAAAGAACAATGGTAGATTGCTAAGATGGAGTCTTGCTTTGCAAGGGTATGATATCACAATTGTACATAGGGCTGGAGCTAAAAATCTGAACTCAGATGGGCTGTCTAGGGTCTATGAGGAGTGAACTGATTTGGGAAGCTCATCCCATGCAGGGGATAGAGCCCCCAAATTCAGTCTAGGTGCAGAGGATTGTGATGTGGACAGCCAGTTCTGAGTGCTATATCATTTTTTGTAATATAAAATGGGTTATGAACTGTATCTCTTGGGAAATGCTGAAACAGCATGTGAGTATCACACACACACACACACACACACACACTCACAGGTTTTAGATACAAGGTGTTACCTGGAAGGCCTGAAGCTAATTACAGACTTTAACTTAGTTAATTATAGCTGTAGTTGCTAAGAGAGAAGATCATAAACTTGTATAACACTTAGAGGAAGAAGAGCAGGTTATGACGTTTAGTGCAAAGTCATAAAAGATGCTTTCATGTCCTGGAAGGGGGAAGCTTATCATAAGATCAAAGAGAGTCATTTGAAGAACATGAGTTATGCTGAGGTTGCAGAATTTAATACTTGGAAAATACATCCTGTTTTTATATAGATATATTTTTTTATATATTCTGACAGGGAGGAGCTAGGTGACCTCATGCAAATAGGTGGGGAAAACCAGCTTTTAAACATTATTCTGTTTTCCTTCAGAGACTTCTATCTAGACTCTGACAAAGAAACATCAGTGAGCACTTTAAGAAGGTATTTAGAGAGAGAGAGACAAATCTAAGTACTGGAGTAGGAATTGCACTGTTAAAACCTGTTTTGTTTAAAAGATTTGTACATCTTGTGATATAATAGTTCTGTATTTTATGTGTTACATATTTTTTATCTATTGTAGTAAAACCTCTATTTTTAGAGCTTACTTGGTCTGTCTTTGATTTCTTTCCTTTACAATTAGAGTATATATGGTTAAAGCAGGCACTTTACATAAGCTTGAATGGTGATACCAAACTGGAAAAAAGTAAACGTTTTAAATCTGAGGTCTTTTATTACAGTTTTTAAGGGTTCATTTCTGTACACCTGGTTAGGTGCCCGTAGGCAAAGATGTCTGGCCCCCCGAAGACAGAATTATCTGAGCCTGTACATTGGGTACGCTAACAAGAGGTTCACAGTTTGAATCCCTCCAGAACTTGAGACCAATGGTTGACTTGAACCCACAAAACAGACAAGAGGGTTATCTTGTTCTGTTAACTGTTCACAAGACTGCGATCAGAGGTTGGCACTTTGGGAGTAGAGGGCTGACCTGCTGAATGGGTTTGTGACAGGGATCACAGGGACAATGACTTCTGATGATGAAACGCTAGCTCATTACCATTCTCTCGTGGACTTTCCTGGTTAGACTTTTGGTTCTGTTCACACCACAAGTGCACCCAAGAGAGATGAACCATCAGTATAGCAACAGATCCAGTAGTAAACCCATCACTGTTTCTGAACACTGATTTTATTGAGAAAAGCCTCTTCTAATACATCCCTTATTCCCCAGTACCCCTAAGTAGTGTGCAAGCGAGGGCCCAACAAGTTAAAATGGACATGGAGAGATTGTAGACTCTGAGCAAGAGGAGGAGCCCTTTTCCTCTCCCCAGTGTTCAACTCATCTTGTTTGACCAGTGCTGAAGCTCAGATATGATACTCATGGAGCCTATACTGACATTCTTCTTCATGTAGTTCACAGGAACATTTATGTCACACCATGTTCTCTCCCCAGCATAAGGTTTATTGTGGATCCTAAATTATTTCACGTTGACTAGGACAATGTTAATTAGCTGTTGCTAGTCAGGATTCATCTGTTTAAGAAGCTCTGTGCATAATATTTGAGACTAGGAGAGAGGAGGCAGTATAGCGCTGTGGTTTAGGGCACTGAGCTGCAAATCTGGAGACCTGGGTTTGTACTCCACAGCCCCCACTTGTATACTCTATGACTCTGAGCAAGTCCCTTAACTTTCTTTACTCCCAGGTCGCACCTGGAAAGAAGCTTTGACTTAGTGTGCCTTTCCTGGTTAAACAATTTCCCCTTTCCCTTTCCCTTTCTCTTTCCTAGGAATCTGGTGTCTAGACTAGCAGTTGTTGTACATAAGTTTGTTATTGCAGGTTGGGATCCTGTTTCTGATATGCTAATGGCTATGGGCAGCCATTTCTTCACCCAGTGAGTAGCAAAAAGTAGTAAAACAATGGGCCTCACTTCAAATTAGCTTGTCTCAGATGAGTTATCCAATTCATTACAGATGAATAAAATTTGTACCACTTTTACTACTACTACTACTACAGGGAGAGTGTAATCCCCCCTTTCAGAGTTGTGACTAAGGCTGAGCAAACCTGAATCCCAGAACATCTGGTGTGAAGTGGGGGACTAGTGGTGATAAACCCCTGTTGGACTATTAGTTCCAGGAACTAACTGAAAGACCTCATGGGGGCTGCCATCTTGTAACCTCCTGACCCCAGGGATGGCAAATCTATAATGTTTCTGGGTATTGGAACTCTTGTAAGGACTCTGTTAAAGGAGGGACATTGTGTTGGCAGCATCTGTATCCCTGTCTAGTGAGAAACAGGCTGAGTGGCAAGTGACACAACTAATTGGAACCAGGGTCAGAGCACTGTGTAAAAGAGGGTTGGTTCAACAGGCAGACAAATCTGTGTGGGATCCTGAAGTGAGTGGATGGTGTGTTGTGACCATAGAATAAGTGCATCATCCCAGGTCTTGTGAATGGAAGTAACAACAGTTTGAGCAGTATAGACCTGTCGGCCTGTGCAACAGATGACAACTGAAGATCAGTGCATAGTCCTCAGTGGAGGAGTACAGACTCAAACATTTCTCAGCACCTGAATGATGACTGTGGTAAAAGCCAGTGAGCTTTTGCAACAAACCAACTTATGGAGCCTTGAGCCTGGTATTGGGGAATCACAGAGGTTGCCAAGCTAGAACATTCATGCAGGGGTGCATCCTTGCAGAGTTGTTCCTGTAACCCTGAGTAACTGTGGGAAGTATTTCTTTCTGCTCTGAGCTATATTTGTTGCCAGTTGGATTTCCAAGTTTCCATGGGGCTGGATTACAAATACTTTATTTCCAGTGGTTGGGACGTAATTTTAGCAATCGCATGGCCTGTGGTGAAAATTAAGGAGAACAAGGCTCACTTATTTCAACATACTAAGTGAACCAACCCTGAACAACCAGTGGTAATATATGTGGGCCTGCTATGTTTCAACACTGAGTACCCAGGGACTGCTGTATGGGAACTCTTTATTTCATATCATAATTTTGTACCAAGAGAAAGGGTAGTAGCCTCCAGTACAGGTGGTCGTATGGGTTGGGGGGCAGTGTGACATATATGTCTGGTGAGAAGTACAGCTGCACCTCATTGGGCCTTGTTAACTGCTGCTCAGAGAGGACGAGATGCTCCTCGATGAGGATGATGATAACTGGAGTGTTATTCAGAAGGGACCCAGGAAACGTAGAAGAGGTGGGTCAATTACTATATAATTAAGTAATAGGTTTAATGGATTAGAGGAAGAGGGGGACAATTTGATGTTAGAGGGTAAACATAGGGATTATGTTAATTCCTTGGATTTGAATAGTGAAGAACCCTGCCCTTCCCAAAGGACAAATGAAGGAATAATACCCCCTAACTATGAGACCAATGATGAGAATGTCGTACCAAGTCCAGGTTCACTGGGGAGTGCATCTAAGACGGCTCCTTCAATTAAGTCCAGAATTAAACAGAGGGACATAGTAATTATAAGTGATTCTATGATGAAAACAGCTGACAAGATTATTTGTAATAAAAGAAAGGAACAAATAACAGGGATTGCAGACATTAAGCACCGTCTATTAGGACTTCTGGAGAATGCTGAGGATCCTGTGTTTTTTCTTCACATAGGAACTAATGATATTGGGAGAAAGAATTTTACAGATATCCAAAGGGATTTTAAAGCTGTAGATAGAGCGCTAAAAGATAAAAATGTACCTCTGATTGTTTCTGAGATCCTCCCAGTATTACATGCTAACCCCCAGAGATCTAGGGAAATAATTAGATTTAACAGATGGTTAAAGAGGTGGTGTTTAAGAGAAAAACTCCAATCATTGGAACAATGACAAAGATTTGTTAATGTCCCTCATTTATATGCTAAGGATGGCCTGCATCTTAACAAAAATGGAATAACGGTATTGGCTGACAGGTTTAATGCTAAGATTCAAAATGTTTTAAACTTGGGGGGAAGGTGGCAGCTCTTTAATTAATTCCCCTAATAAACAATGTCAGGTGGACAAGCCTCTCAGCACTGAAAGATTTAACAATGGGACTGTCCTGTTGGCTAATGCATGTAGTTTAGTTAATTAAAAAGAGGAATTAGAGATAATACTAAAAAAGGAAAACATTAAGATGTGTGCAGTTACTGAAACTTGGTGGGAAGTAGATGATTGGGGAACAGCTATAGATGGGTATCAGGACTTTAGAAGCATTAGGGAGAGTAGATGGGGAGGAGGGGTGGCCCTATATGTTCAAAATGGCATTATAGCTCATAAAATTCCATCATTACTGGATTCTGAATTTGAACAACTAGTAGCACAGATTAAGCCTCCTTGGGGAAAACAAATACTGGTGGGAGTATATTACAGACCGCCCTCTTTAAATATTGGAAAAACTCTTGAATTAGTCCAACATATAAAATAATTAGATGCATCAAAAAATATGTTACTTCTTGGTGATTTCAATTTTAATGGAATCAATTGGAATTCTTGGACATCTTCTTGTACTGGAGAGTTAGCCTTCTTGGAGGCAATTGACACCTTAGCTCTACAAAATTATGTACAGGAGGGGACTAGAGACTCAAAAATACTGGATTTGGTCATTGGTAACATGAAGGAAAAAATTATAGGATGCCAGGTTTGAGACCCTCTGCTGGGAAGTGACCATAATATGGTTGAGCTAGAAACTGAAATTAAAGATAAGATACAGGTAGGGTCAACTGAGATAACAAATTATTATACTGTAGGCTATGATAAATTACGGACGGCAGCTGGCAATTGGGACTGGAAATTGAAGTTTTCAGAACTTGGAGCTGAAGAAATGTGGAGTGAATTTAAAACATTTTTACATGGTTTAATAGAAACTGAAATTCCCACTAAGATCAAATATAATTATAAAGGAAATATTCCATTCTGGTGCTCTAACAAAATTCATAAGCTTATTAAAGAGAAAAATAGGGCCTATAAACAGTTTAAAAGATACAATGATATGAGATCTAAAATGAAATATAAAAAAGCTTGAGAGAGCTAAAAAAAAGAAATAGTGAGATCAAAAAAGAATTTTGAAAAAAACGTAGCCTCCAAGTGGCCGATAATCAGAAGGCATTTTATGGCTATATTGCTTCATTGAAACAAAAAGATAATAAAGTGGGTCCATTGATGGTAGGGGAAAATCAGATTTCTGATAATAAAGAAATGGCTATGGAATTTAATAATTACTTTGATAGTGTTTATTTAACTGAACCAAAACCTGATAAGGTGTTCCCTATTGAAGACACCAATAAATAGAAAATATCTACTACAGTTGTCGTTGAAAAGCTTAACAACTTGAGAGTAACTGCATCCCCAGGATCAGATGAGCTGCACCCCAGACTATTAAAAGAATTAGCTCCAGTGATATGTGAACCTATACAGGTCATTTTCCAGTCCTCTTTAGATAGTGGAGTGATTCCAGAGGACTGGAGGCTGGCCAATGTGATCCCAATTTATAAGCGTGGTTCTAAACTAGTTGTTCAAATTATCGGCCTATAAGCATTACTAGTATAATTAGTAAATTACTGGAATCTATTTTGAAAGGGTATATTGAAAAGAAAGTTAAGGTAGAGGGTAACATAGATGTGAAGCAGCATGGATTTGTAGGTGGTAGGTCAGTTGTGACTAATCTTCTGTCCTTTTTTGAAATTGTGAGTTCAGCACTGGACAGTAATCTACCTGTAGATGCATTATTTATCGATTTTGAAAAAGCATTCAACATGGTATCACATAGAGAATTGCTTAACACACTGGGTAATTCTGGTATAGATTGTTTTGTCCTTAGGTGGATTGCTGCTTGGCTAGACAATAGGAAACAGCGTGTCTGTATTAAGGGTCAATCGTCAGAATGGACTTCAGTACCCAGTGGCATCCCTCAGAGATCTGTGTTGGGGCCCATTTTATTTGGGATATTGGTATCTTCTTTAAATTGTGATGATAATGCATGGCTTGTAAAATTTGCAGATGATATGAAATGTGGTATGGTAGTTACTAATCAAATAGATGCTAAGCGATTCCAGGATAATATTAATCTTCAATATAAATCAGCCATGGGGATTAAATTAAAATGTAATCTATCAAAATGTAAGATTATGCATTTAAGGAGAAACAACCATGAATTTGAGTATTTCATAGATGGGGTTAGTTTAATGACTGTAAATGTAGAAAACGATTTGGGAATACGGATTAACAAAGAATTAGAATTTTCTTATCACTGTACAATAACTGTCAAAAAAGCCTATGGGATTTTGGCATCGATTATGAAGAAGATTAAAAGTAGAGAAAGAGATGTGATTGTGCCTCTTTATCATTCTCTTGTTAGACCCCATTTGGAGTAAGCTGGCTCTGTATGGCAACCTCGTCTCAAACAGGATATGAGGCATTTGGAGGGGGTACAGCGACGGGTTACCAGAAGGATAAAGGGTTTGTAGACTGTCCCCTATGAGGATAGACTGAGAGAGCGTGGATTGTTTTCATTGCAGTATTGGAGATATTGTGGGGATATGTGTTTGATTTACAAAGCAAGTAAGGAACCTGTTATATGGGAATCTTTAGGTTTACATGGACGGCAAAGTTTAGTTACTAACCGGGGACATCAATATCAACTAACAGGAGATAGTTATAAATCCAATAAAAGAGTGGCCTGGTTTTCACAGCATACAGTTACTGAATGGAATGCTTTACCTGCTTCTGTGGTTTCGTGTGAAACTATGAATCAGTTTAAGATAGCACTTGACAAACATAAGTTTAATTGCCTTTATCAAATTTTGTAATTCTGATGTGCAGGACAATAATGGCCTAACAGCTAAAGTTCCTGATTTGTTCCTATGATCCTATGATTTCCCACAGCTCACCAAGAAGGGCTTGTCTAAACAGTGGCATAGCATTAACTTACACACCACCTATAAGGTCATCTAACCAGGGGCGAACCAATCTGAGAGTATCTGTGCTAACCTGTTTCCTATTAGCAGGTGTGGTACTGAAATAAATCTGTGTTTCATGCTAATTTGGTACTTTTATTGATTAAATGGTTATAGTGTACAGTACTGGCAGGTGGTGGTTGCTCTAGAGAGGAGGTGGATAGGTATAGCTTCCCAGCTAACCCGAAATAGAGCATCTCTGGGTGGAGGCACCAAGCACAGGGAACAGTGAAAACAAACCTCAATATATGGGTAGTGCATCCCCAAACCCAGGAATAACCATAACATCTTTGATTGCCATGTGGCAGTGTAAGGTGGAGCCCAGCCCCAAGAAACCCCCCTTACAAATGTTAAGTTCCCTGAGGCTCAACATGGGCTGGAAATCTCCAATTTTCTTGAATACCAGGAAATAGCTGGAGTGGAGTCCCTGGTAGATTTCTGCTTGGTGGACTGGCTGAATGGCCTGTATGCAGAGCAAAGCCTGCATCTCTTTCTGCAGGATGGTAAGGTGTTTTAGGTAGGATTAGCAGGGCCTGTAAGGTATCACTGGGGGTGGTGACACAAATTCTAGGTTGTATCCATGCTGGACAATTTCCAGGTCTCATCTGCCTGTGGTCACTGCCTGCCAGTGGTGCACAAGCACTGAGATCCGCCCCCCCCAGGACCTCCACAGGGGATCTGGTGGAGGGGAGGTGGGAGTCAGAAGGAGGGGGAGGAGCAGCTGGTGATTCCCTTCCTACATCCCTTGGGATTTTGTAGGGGGGCCCTATGAACTGCTGTTGCTGCTGTTGGGCTGTAAAACCTCATCCCTGACCACGTGAAGGGTTGGCACTGGGGCTCCTTCGAAAGGAGCCATCTGCTAGGAATATGCTTGGAATCATGTGGCTTTAGAGACCAAATAGTTCTGAAAACTTCGTAGAGGTCTCCAGGTCACTAAGAATGACCTTGACGTCCAATCCAAAAAGCTTGGTACCATTAAAAGCAGGATTCAGGAGTGACTGCGGTACATCCTGGGCAAACCTTGTAATGCAGAGCCAGAAATGATGTCTTAAATGCCAGAGGCAGCTGCTCTGGCTGCAGCAACAAAGGAATCATACATTGATCTCAGAATCAGTGATTCTTTCACCTTGTGGGTTCTGTGATATCTGGACCTTTCGGTTTCAATCTCAAAATCACAAGATGTCACAGAACCTTCTCTGTGTTAAGTATCCACCTGTTCTTAACACATGAGTGTTAGTTAGTCTATATTCTGCATAATCAGCATTCTGCTAGGCCTAGTTTTGAATCGACTTAGGAGTGACCCCAGTTCAATCTGTGAGGAGACAGCCAAGCAGTAGAAAAAAGAAAAATAATATGGGATTAGTTCTTCTTCAGATAGAAAATGGAACTACAACAATGAATTAACAGTCTTTCACATACTGAAAGCTATCAACAAGATAAAACACACAGAGGTATTTAATCTGGTGTCCTCAAGCAAGGCTCAGGACATGTGCTGAAGTTCAGAGGTGGCAAATTCGGAGTTAACTTTAGAAACTTAAAAACTTATTTATTTATTTATTTGCTTTTGTTTACCAGGTAAGCACACTAGACAGACAAGTGCCTATTTTCAGGTGCGACCCGGGAGGGTTACAGGATACAATACAAAGCATCAGACGTGGTCAAAAACATACAAGAACGAACGGCATGTGCCAGTGTGTGATTACAGCATATAGAACATCTGGCAAAAACAGGCAACAACAGTTAAGTTGGATGAGTAGCAATAAGATACATACATACAAGATACTGATAATATAACACAGATAGTAAGCTTTTGCAGTCAGGAGAGCCCAGGGTATGACAGGGACCCCCCCCTCCCCCACGGAGCGTGGGGCAGGAAGTGCATTAAGGTGATAAGAGCAGGTACCGATGAGATAGAACAGCAATCTAGCGCAGCAGTGCACAGGGGCACTGCCCCGTATCAGTAGATGGGGGGCAGGGGGGACATTGCAGGGGTCTATAAGGCACATAGACAGGCTGAGGCTGATTTAAGGAACCACCAGAGGGATATTTTAAAGCAGGAATGAGAGGGAGAGGAACGGATAGCGGCAGGAAGGGAGTTCCAAAGTCTGGGCACCTGGACAGAGAAGGCTCGATCCCCAGTAAGGGTGTGGGTTTTTGGTACCAGGCGATCCAAGGCTGCACTGGATCTTAGGAGGTAGGCTGGGGTTACATGTTTGGGGGGGAGGGCGAGCGCAGAAGGGGTGGCCATTCTGACTATGTTTTCAATGAAGTTGCCGAGGGTGAAGGTGCAGGGCTTATCAGGGGGAGCCACTCCAGCCGCGAGTATAGCTCACAGTGGTGAGTGAGTCGAGGGACAGAAATGGCAAAGTGGCATATGTTGTTGTAAGTGGTGTCCCATTTTGAGAGGCAAGACTGCAGTACAGGGGCAAAGGATACGAGCCCGTAACAGAGCGTGGGTAGGAGTATCCCCCTGGCTAGGGCAAGCCTGGCAGCGGGAGTGAGGCAACTTTTTGCTCTGTAGGCAAGCCCAAGCTTGACATTTGTGGCTTTGCATACATTCCGAAGATGCTTGGAGAGGTCCAGTTGCTGGTCAAGGGTTATGCCCAGGTACTTAGATAATGATGGCAGAAAAAGACCCATGGTCCATCCAGTCTGCCCAAGTTCCATATTTACATCTGGGACCTACTGTCCCTCCAGGGTTAGAAGGTACTTTTCTCTCAGAGAGCAGCGAAACTATGGAACTACCTACCATTAGAGACAGTAGATATGAAGACATTATAAAATGGGCAAAGGATTTCAAGCAGTCTGATTGGTTGTAAGCTGTGCATTATAAGTGTCTAATGTATGGCTAAAACTAGAAACCACAAGTAGAATTACGCAAACCCATTTTATAAGTGCCATAAACCACTCTGAGGATGTGCTTTAGACAGTTCTAATGCATGGCTAGAGGAATAAATGCACTCACCTCACTTCACCCTCTTGCTGTACGTTAGAACTGTTAACACGTACCCTATCATGTCTTATTGCTTATGTACAGGTCTGTAGGTTAGACTTGTCTAGTGCCCCAAAGTATGGGACCCAACAGAATGTAATTAAATAAGGTGCCCCTTTATAGTCTCTGGGCAGTGTGGGCAGCATGAGGGGTAGCATAGGGACCTCTTAGCAATGTGTTCTCTCTCCCCCTCTCCCAATCACCAGGCAGTGGAGTTGTGAATAAATAAAAAAAGAAAGCTGTTTCTTTTGCTGTCCCCTGGCCATCTGCTGCTCCATTCTAGAACCCCCCAGGAAAGCAGCATGAGCCAGGGGGCATCCTTTGAAAGTCCAGCCCATG
The DNA here is from genome assembly GCA_016271365.2 of Neoceratodus forsteri. Taxonomy (NCBI): domain Eukaryota; kingdom Metazoa; phylum Chordata; order Ceratodontiformes; family Ceratodontidae; genus Neoceratodus; species Neoceratodus forsteri. The sequence continues at coordinate 42,470,070 of CM057456.1, read as the reverse complement.
CTGGACTGTTGGAGAGAAGCCAATGTTGCCAGGGATGTGGCATCCCTAATGCTGGCAGTTAGTTCAGTGTTGTCAGGGACAGTGAACTGATCGGAAGGTCACTGCCATGCTGTGGCAGAGAAGAGCCCAGGGGAGTGCTTTCAGGCACTCTGAAGAAAAAGAAGTTAACTGCTTAGTGTAGTGTGAGGGAGAGATGATAAACAGGTCAGTGACAGTAATTAAAGGGCTTACCTGTGGTCTGCCTCTCGTTCTTCCTTGCAGGCATCAGGTCTGTGAGAATGCAGTGGTCCAAAACAGTGTCCGTGGCTTCCACTCCCCTATCCGACTGGGTCTGGGCTACGTTCAGCCCCTTTTATTATTTTATTTTAAAAAGAAAAAGCCCTTCGGTCTCTCATCAGTGATGGTGCTCAGGAGCTGCATCAAGAGGAGAGAGAGAAGAAGCAACGGGCTTCATGAGGCCCCCAGCCATCTGTGTCCTGCCTGCAGATGTCCTTCTCTCTGTCAGCACCTCCCAGCCACCTGAATTCCTGTATTTTCACCCCGGGCTGGGGTGGTGAGTCGGCAGCAGCATTGTGAGATAAGTGCTGACTGTCACAAGTTTTACTGAAATAAGAAAAATATTTTAAAAGTACCCGTAGGTACAAGAAGAATGACAGCCGTGAAGGGGTGGGCCCGAGGGCCAAGATTTGAATAAATTAATATTAATTAGGTGCAGCAATGCCTTGGGGTAGGAGGAGGGGCAGAAAGGCCCTGTTGTTAAATTTAATATGTATTAACTGGCTCCCTAGGGGAGGAGTTAGAGAACCATAGAAGCCTAATAAAACTGAGTACGGGGTCATGATGTAGCGCACAATAACAGTGCAGCACATAATCTCGCAGGCAAAATGCCACCTGCACAAAAAACATCAGTCAAAACACCGACTATCACAGAAATGCCATCCGCCCATTCAGATAAAAGTGGTGATGGAACACCTCTCTTGTTTCACAGGGGGCTGCGCCCCCACACACCCCCGGAATGATTATAATGAACTCCAAGGGGGTATGGACCTCGGAGGTATGTTGCAGCGAGGGGGGAAACTTTGTCTCTCAGCGAAAAAAAAAATGTCAGCAGACAGGGACTCAAACCCTGATCTCCTGGTCATTTCCACTGCACGGTTTAGTGCCATAGCCACTCAGCCATGGCAGCGGTTAGACCAGGCCACAGACCTGCAGTCTCTTCATCCCTTCCCCATTCCTCCATTCAGTGACAGGTGTAGCGGTTATTTCCTACCGCTATTATACCCCTGTAACTCTGAAATGATTTGTGCTTTACACAGCGTGGTTGTTCTTGCACTGTTCTTGTTGTGCTATATTCACCCGGTACCTAAAGGCTGTTAAATATTTATAGAAGCAGCTTTCTCCAGGTGGAGCAAAGGGGCACGACAAACCCCAGTTAAAGTAAGGTAGCCCGAGTGGGCTAATGGAGAAAAGGGCTAGTAAGCCCAAGAGGTTTCTGTTTCCCCCCTTCCCAATAAACAATAAGTGGGTTAGTGGAGAAAAGGGGCTTGCTGTATCTGTCTTGGGGCTAACCGTTAAATAAATTCAGCTTAGTGTGCTATACCTGGTTAAACAACTAAATAAAAAAAAAAAAATTAACCTTGGGGCATTGTGACAGTGACCAGGTCACATTGGTGGGAGGGGATTATAGGTTCTCCCACTTCAGACTGCACATAGAGGAGGGCGCTAGTGTAGGCTAGCAAATTCCCCCCAACAAGGGCTAGCAGAAGGGGAAAGGGTTGATCAGGGCTATCAACAAGGCAACTTAGAGTGGCAATAATTTTGAAAGTATGTCTGATCTGTTAAACTACTGCAATTGCCCTGAGCTGCGTGTTTGTGCCCTCTGCAACTTGGAACTGCCCTGAACTGTGTTCGATATCCTGCAATTGCCCTGAGCTGGGTTCTGCAACCTGCAATTACCCAAACTGTGTTCTGCACCCTGCAATTGCCCTGAACTGTGTTCGGCAACCTGCACTTCCCCAAATTGTGTTCTGCACCTACAGTTGCCCCGAACTGTGTTCTGCACTCTACAATTGCCCTGAAATGTGTTCTGCAACCTGCAATTGCCCCGAGCTGTGTTCTACAACCTGCAATTGCCCCAAACTGTGTTGTGCAACCTGCAATTGCCCAAACTATGTTCTGCAACCTGCAATTGCCCCAAGCTGTGTTCTGCAACCTGCAGTTGCCCGAACTGTGTTCTGCACCCTGCAATTGCCCCGAGATGGGTTTTGCACCCTGCAGTTGCCCTGAACTGTGTTCTTCCCCACGCTGATGAGTTACCTGTTACTGTTGACTTCTGCATCCTAGCTAACAAACTACAGAGTTTTCCTCTTTTGCTGGTTCTATGTGATAACAGTGATCGCACAAAGGTGATTGCCGTTACGGCAAATGTACATCGGCGAAATTCAATTTCGCTGATGTACACCTCAGCGCACAGCAGAAGGGCATTGGGGACTTACATTTTTTATGTTTATGTAGGGAGCTTGCCTTCTCCCCGCACTCCCTACTAAAGGTTTCTCAACCCGGGTGGGGTGCATGCCAGCGGGGTACAATTCAAAAAAACCAATTGGGGCTGGGCGCAACAAAATGTATGCGCGCCTAGACCAAAACCCGACACCCTCACAGCTGAAGCCTGCCACCCACCCACCATGCCACAGGGCAGCTCGGCAGCCCATTGCCGCAACACGCCATATAAACCCTCCCTCCCCTTCTGCCATGCTCACCCCCCCATACATGTGTATATATAGTGACATGATGTCGCTATACCTGCAGTCGCCCACCCCATCCATTAGCCATCTGAAAAGGCGCTACTATTGAGTCCCCCTTTTTTGTGTGTGCTCAACAGCGAGCGCCCTTATCACTGAATACCATTGCTGCTGCGAATAGATTGCTGTATTCTTCAAGAACCTGTTAGATAATCCCAGTGGGCAGCCATGTGAGCTAGAGTTAGCAGATAGTCAGGCCAGGCCCCTTTGAACTGTTTCTCCGACTGCATTCCGACCCTGATAGGAAAAGTCGAGTCAGCATAGGAGCCACCTTGGTTCAGTAGTTCAACAAAATTAGTACAGTATCTGACTCCGAGAGTCGTACAGAATTAGGGGAAAATTCCCTGTCAGTAATTATACCCCACACCTGGGATGCTATCCAGAAGAAATTAAAAATAGTAATCCTTTTGTCAATTTCTCATTTTAAATCTGGTATTAATAGATTATTACATACAATATGTGATTGTTATGGATGAGTTTATATTCTGTATATATAATATTGTATGGTTTACTGAAATGTTATTTATGTAATTGTGTACTATGTATTAAGTATGTTTTGTATGTTTAGTGTTGGATGCAATTGGAAAAGAGAGTTTTACTCTCAATTTGCTATCCAATAAAAACGATGATTGAAAAAAAATTAAAAGCAGTTAGGGCTCTGGCATGTAGTGGGGTGGGATTTTGTTTTTCGGGAATGATGAAGGTGCCAAACCAAGAGCAGTGGACATCGCTGCTGCAGGATATCTTCATTGCCGGATTTCCAGCCTCGGATGACCCTGGTCAGGGGTCCTACTTAACCTCTCACTGATGTCCAGAGGGTCCTTTGGATGAGATGCTGTCTACATCGATAGTCAGCAGTCTGCCACAACCTTCAACTGATCAATGGATCCCTTGTGTTCCCGCCTGGTGGGTTGGACAACCTGTACCGGGCATTCCTCTTCCTGTGATCATCAGTTCAACCTACTCCTTCTACAAACATAATTGGCATCGGTCTGTTATGACCTATCCTGGGCTACCAGTCTGTCCTTTGGGGATGAGAAGCCTCCTCTAGTGATCTCTGCTTCAGAATAAAGAGTTTCTGAGTCTTTGGAACGTGTTTATGCTTGACCCCTGTGTGGTGCATTCGCCCCTGAAAGTCCCACCCCCAGTGCACCCTTGTTTCTTCGGATCATCTGTTCACAGCTGCAATGAGAGTTAACCCAAAACGCACTCTAGTAACCACTGGCCAGGGTGACAGTAGTAATAGTAGTAACAGTAGTGGTAGTAGTGATAGTAGTGATAGTAGTAATAGTAGCAATAGTAGTAACAAAGCAATTATAGTATAATAGTAATAATAGTCATAGAAATACCATGGAGTACAGAGCTGATTTAATCTGGTCTTTACTAAAGTAGCGTGCCTCCAATATGCCTGTTGTTGTAATCTAAAGATGGTTGGACCCCTGCCTTTATCTTTGAATAAACTGTCTGTTGCATTTGAAGTGGCCATCTGCCGCTCCTTGCAACCCTTCTCCATCTTCATAGAATGAACACGGAGTACTTGGTAAGTGGTGAAAGGCTGGGTACGCTACAAGTCAAGCTTACTACAAAACACTACACTTTGACAAATGTATGCTTATTAAGTGCATCACAGGGTTCCCAGGGTAGTTAAGTGTGTAGGGAATTATTTTACTTTAGTTCATGCTTGCATAGCATACTTATTTTATCTATGCATTTGAAACAGCGGAGGGAGTGAAGACATGATGGACCTAGAGTCCCTTCTAACCTCAAAGTACTTTGTAACTAGTCTTGAAACATTAACTTTTCTTTTTTTTTTTTTTTACTACTGTGTTTGGCTGTCTCCCAACCAGTTGAATGTTGGTCCCTCCAAGGGTAGTTTGCAAGTTGTGCTGAAAATCTTCATTATAAAATGGATTGAAAAAAACACTGAAAACCGACTGGTTTAGAGGCTGGTCCAGGCATGATGTTAGCTCAGTACAACACAATGGCTAGAAACTAATTTAATGAAAAAATCTGTATCAAATGCCTTTTGTTAAATCAGGATCCATTTTATATTTCGCAATAAGGCACTCCAGGTCATGTGATATGCTGGTTAGCATCACATCTCAGGTGGCTTGTGTCACTTGGCTATGTCTTGTGCCTCACAGTGCATCCCAGGTGTTATGTGATTCAAGTATAATACACATACACACACACGCACACACACACACACACACACACTCATGCCTTCTTGTTTAATTCAAGCTGAGACTCACAATGTACATATGCTCAGGGCATTGTCAGGTGTTACATTAACTTTCAGGATTTTATAATATAGTTTGCACGGAGAGTACCTTTTTTGATGATAAATCTGAACAGTCATCTCTTTTAGTTGGTTCACCTTCTTCACAATTTTATAACCCCAAAAGTGACAAAATTCTATCGGAGGTAAAACAAAAGTTCCTGTTGTGCCAGTCAGCAGTTTCAATGCAGAACCCAGCTCAAATAATTTTTTGTAATTAACAATCTATGAGCAGAAGACTAACAAATTCTGCCTTTGTATCTCAGAATAGAATGATGGTGACCAAAACTGTCACCCCTTGGAAAGCCTTTTATTTTTAACAATGGATTAGGGAATTAGTTCTTTCATGCTGGTGGGTGTGAAGCTGTTAGTGCTAGAATCAGAAGATCCTTGACAGATAAGTTAACAGTGCTAGCAGGCAAAAAACAACAAGCCCAGTCACTACTAAGCTATTTCAGTGCCAGTCTTCATGTAGTCTGAGGTCTTTGAAGAAAACCCACTAATTGTGCTGCACTGTACCTAACTGTATGCAGGAGACAGTTGAAATGACTCATCTTGGTTGTGTACGGACTTGGAATCTAACAAAGTGTTAACCCTCTGCAGTAAATTTGCCTTCACAATGCAAGTTTACTTTCTCTGATGGAATATTTGCAGCATCTTTGAAACTTTGCTGAAGCAAATCTACAGTTTGTAGCAAGAAGCAATGGAGAAGCATAGTGTGGGTTACTCATGCAAAGGTTTTCCCAAATCTGAAAGCTCCAGAATGCTTTATACACACAGTTTGAGCCACTGCATCATATCTGTGGCTCTTGTTGACATACAGTAGCAGTAGAAGGACAGATGTCAGCTCCCCTGAGGCGTCACGAGGGCACGATATCAAAGCCCTCTCCCACAGCCTCCACAGCTTGCCTAAGGTCTCCTAAGGGCAGACTTTGGCTCCCCTGAGGGGTCGCCAGGGCAGGACATCAAAGCCCTCCCCTACAGTCTCCACAGCTTGCCTAAGGTCTCCTAAGGGCAGATTTCGGCTCCTTCAAGGGGTCGCGAGGGCAGGACATCAAAGCCCTCCCCCACAGCCTCCATAGCTTGCCTATGGTACGATCCCAGGAGCTCCTCTGCGCTCGGCTGAAATGGCCGACAAGGACCCCGCCAACGTGGCATGCTGGCTGCCCCACCACCCCCACCATCACCCTTGGTTGACATGGACCTTTATAGCAGATGCCATGTGATGGTAAAAAACCAATCAGGCAACTTTTTCATCTGCAGGTTACCTGATCTCACCTCTAGTGGCTGCCGCTTCTTCTATACCCAACCCCACTCCAGCAAAGCAAAACCACAATGCATATACTATGCTGCCTTCTCTTGTAAACTATACTCTTCTCACTACCCCGCCTTGTCACCCATCTTGATAACCTCTCTCCACTCTTCCTAGAACCCCCACTCTCTCTGTCCTACAAGAGTCACCACCTCCCACCCCTATGCTAACTTCTTCTACTCTCCCCTTCCCATTTTCCCATCCCTTCCACCTATCCATCCCTTCCTACACTCCCCATCCACCTACCCCTTTCTGCTCCACTCCATCTTTCTTAAGTTGGAGGCTCTGCTACATTGCTTGAACCTACGTGTGCCCCCCTTCCAAGCACTGTTCTGGCACAACCAAACTCTCACCTTTACTCACTTACACCGTCCTCCTCTTGCTTTTGGCAGGTGACATACATCCCAACCCTGTCCTCCAGGTGCCCAGGCAATTCCCTAACTCACCCCCATCACTTTAGGCCTGCCCTCTTGCCTCACTCCGGACTCACTCCCCAAGGGCCTCCACATTTTCCTTGTCAGTGCCAGGAGCCTCCTCCCCAAAGTGGACTTCCTAACAGTATGGGTCACCCAGTACCACCCCGACATACTCTGTATGATGGAATCATGGCTATCTGCCAAAATCCCTAACTCCTCGGTTACCATTCCTGACTACAACTTATTTCATCAGGACCAGAGCAAGCGTGGGGTGCGTGTGGCACTATACATCATTCAATCCCTCTCATGTTCGATCATCTTCAATGAATCTTGCCCTTCCTCCCATGAATCCATTGTTGCACTCTTATCCTTTCCTTCCTCCACCCCCCCTCTACATTGGGGCCCTATACGCCCCACCAAAACCTCGACTGACTCAGTCGTACAGGCCATCTCCTCAATCTCCTCTAGAACAGCTAATGATGAACTTCTGCTTCTAGGTGACTTCAGTCTTGACTGGCTCCCCTCCTCCGCCAAACCCACCACCCTTTGGATTGAAGTCCTGAATCTCTCCCAGCTAATCAGGGAACCTATCCGCCTAAACCATTGATCCTAAAACCACACCCTTCTGGACTGGATTTTATCCACCCATCCCCACCGTATCACGGCCTCTGGCATTTTCTCTGATGCCCTTAGTTACCACTGTGTTAATTATTGCATCCGCAAAATCCACTTCCCACACTGTCTTCCTAAATTCATCTGGTCTTGCCCCCTACACATCCTAAATGAGTATGCCCTGCAACTAGACCTCTCCAATGCAGATTGGCAACCAGTCTTCTCTGCTTCTGATGTAGACATCACCCTTTCCCAGTTCTGCGGAATTTTCCAACATATCTGGGACCTACATGACCCCCACAGAAAAACAGGGTAAAATGCCCGCCACCACCCCTGGATCACACCTGACCTTATCACCCTATGTTGTTCCAGGGACAAGACATGGAGACTGTACTTAGCCTCACATGCCTCATGGGACCTACAATCTTACAAACATTTCAGAAACAAATTCACTAAGGCCATTCAGCACTCCAAATCTTCCTACTTTAATGCATAATTCACATGGTCCCATAACCCACACGTGCCCTTCAGGAAACTGATCAACTGCTTACTTGACCCCCCTACTAAACAGGCATGCCTGACCCTTAATAGTGATGGTAGCACCGTCTCAGATCCGGCCTCCGTGGCTGAGCTCTTCAATAAGTTCTTTGTCTCCTGTGCTCGCCCCAACTCCCGCCCCCACCCCCAAGTCAGCCCGAATCATCCTCTCCTACCCCCGGCTTCCTCCTTCCTTGCATCACACCTCAGAAAGTATGCAACGCACTCGCCTCCCTTAACACGTCCAAATCCAGCCCCAACGGTATTCACCCCAAACTGCTCTGTGTCTCTGCCTCTGCTATTGTGGCCCCCTTAACTCACATACTAAACCTCTCTCTGTCCACAGCCACTGTCCCCAAAGCCTGGAAAATGGCCAAAATCATCCCTCTGCACAAAGGCGGAGATCGCACCCTACCAGGAAATTACAGGCCTATTTCCCTCCTTCCCTCCCTTGCCAAAATCCAGGAATCCCTTATACTGTCCAAACTGTCTGACTTTCTCTCCTCCAACTCCCTCTCACCTGTACAGTCAGGATTCAGAAAACACCATTCCACCATCACCTCCCTCCTATGTGTAACTGACTCCACCCTCTCTGCCATGGACAATGGCCTAACCACAGCTGCCATTTTCATAGACCTGGCTAAAGCCTTTGACTCTGTCTCCCACCCTCTGCTACTCCACAAACTTAATTCTTTTAGCTTAGCCCAACCTACCATCGCCCGGTTCCACTCGTACCTCCATGACAGACAACAATCTGTTCAAATAGGCAAAACTCTCTCTAACCCTCTCCCTATCCTATCAGGCGTCCTCCAAGGCTCTATACTCGGCCCCATCCTCTTCTCATTCTTCATTAATGACCTTCTATCCACTTGCCTCTCCTCCAATGTGCATCTATACGCAGATGACACTATCATCTTTGCCTCAGGCCCCTCCTATGACAGTATCCTCCCCAACCTCCAAAACGACTTCAACAGAGTCCAGTCCTGGCTCCTTGAGAACCTGTTTACCCTCAATGATAAGAAAACTGTCACCGTGGTCTTTGTTTCCAGGCAGAAGCTTGCTACCCTCCCAACCCCCAACAATCACCACCCTGGCTGTCTGGCTGCCCCTGGAGCTAGTCCTGCTTTCAAGTACCTAGGAGCACGGCTGGACAGCCACCTCAACTGCTCCTCACATGTCGAGGCCATCTGCACTAAACTCTGGCCCAAACTCACCATCCTCTATTGACACAGGGCCAGCTTACCCATTCCCACCCGTTGCTAGCTTGTACGCAAAACTATCTTGCCCATTACATACTATGCCGACATAATCTACGGTACTGCCCCAACCTCCTCTCTCTCCAGACTAGACACCATTCTCAACTCTTTCTGACACTTTGCCACTGCCTCCTCCCCACTTACTCACCACTGCCTACTCTACGCTACACTCTCCATTGCCCCACTCTCCCACAGAAGAACCATCCACAGTGCCTCCTTCGTAGTAAAATATTGGCTTGACTCACTACCCCTCTACCTCACCTCCCACCTTTCCCCTGTCACCTCCTAAATTTCCCTCTTCGCCACAGGGACCCACGCACCTTCCACCTGCCCAGCCCTCACACTCTTACCGGCCAAGCTGCCTTCTTGTACCGTCTCCCCCTCCTCTGGAACAATCTTCCCTCCAACCTTCACCTGTCCCCCTTCTTGTTCTGCCTTGATGCAACTCCTCAGGGCTCCTCCCCACCCTAGACTGCCCTAAATGCTCCAATGGTCACAGCACACAGCAGAAACCCCTCACATTGTCTACCAACATATCCTAGTCCGGGACTGCACTCCAGCCTCATTTATTTACTATGCACGTTAACTCATATTTTATTGTAAAGTATTGAATTCTTTGTATAAATGTCTGTATATACTGTATGTACTCCCCACCTTTTGTACTCTCTGTTTTCACTGTACGGCCTGTACCCGGGTCGCATCTGGAGATGAGTCTCGGCTCAGTGTGCCTTTACCGGTCATCAAATTTTAAATAAATAAAGATGCCAATGGGCATTCATTTTGAAGAGTTATTCTTTGCAATGAATGAAAACTAAAAACTTGAAATACAGTTTGGCTGGTCAGTTCCCGTACTGAAGTCCTTGAGGAATTTCTTAAAATCTGAGAAGCTGAAAGATGAGCCATCATGTACTGGGATGGCTCAAGGAGTTCTAAAGGTCAATCATACCACTCCATCTGGGTTCCAGTCTGGCTCACCTTCCTAATCTGTCACTTTCATCACCAGCAGAAAGCTCCAGTATCACAGTGTCTTGGCTTATTCTCATACACATTTTACTGGAAATACTGCTGCAGAAATCATGTAAGCCAGAAACAGAGTTCTACTGTCATTTCCATTCACTGAGGTAAAAGTATTTCATAAGTTGAGACTCACAACTCCTGCCATTGCTTTTTACATTTACTCTGGGATGTAAAGAGCAACATGTAGTGCTGATAAATTAAGAATAATTGTCAAAGAACAGAGAAACCATTGGCCCAACATTAAACTCAGTGTTATGAACCCAAACATTAACTCGGCAAATAAGTAAGCAATAAGACATGACAGGGTGTTGGTTGTCAGGGATTAATTCACACCCAGGTGTGTAATGAGGCATGAGGCATTTGTGCTAAGTACCTTCAGAACCTGGAAGTGCATTAACCCCAGACAACCAATGACCTGGAGTGACTTACTGTGCTTATAAAATGGGTAAACAAAAACAATTTAGAAAAACCAAAAAATGCCTTTTCTAAATGTAACCCCACTGTCCATCATTTTGCAATGACAGGCGGTATGCTGTTTGAATCTGACAGCAATACCAGGTGGACTGGGCTCGGGGAGGAATAGGTCACTCAGCACAAGGGCTAGATTTGGCTACTCTGCACAAGGGCACCCAAGTAACTACAAACACAGGAAGCAATAACTGTAATGTCCAATACCAGGAATGGGATTCTAAAGTGTGGCTTTTATTCACATCCAAACAGAATAAACAAAGCATAGATGGACCCCCACGTGGCTACACTCCTGGTAATGCAGATTAAAAGAATCAAGAACACTTCTTCTTACTTTAGCCCTCAGGCTCTGAACCCACCGGGCACACAGCCTGGACTTGCATGCTGCTTTGGGTACACAGCCCAAACTTGTACACTGTTCTGGGTTTTCTCTGGCTCGGCTCCCTTGCCGGCCACTCAGACACCTTCCATATGTCATGGAAACATTTACTGGTGGCTCCCTAAACCACCTAAGAGCACCTCAGCTCTATCAGAGAATTTTCCTTTTAATCCCACCTCTGGATACTTTCCTCAGGCACTGGCCAAGTACCTGAGAGAAAGTAAAGGTGCCACAGGGCAAATCCGTAGAGGTGAATTTGGCTACTACTGATGGGGGGTCTCCCACCTCTCGCTCCCACAATTCATACCCGGTAATTTCTCTGGACAGCAAACAGCTCATACTGTAAAGCTTGGCAATGTAGATTATGGCTAAATGTATGTCACATTTCCTCTACTTGTCTTGCTTTCCCTTTGTGCTGGACTTGAATATACATTTAATTGGCATAGCCCATTGCTCTAGGCCCCTCACTGATTAAGCAGTCCAATCCCCACATTACAGCTGTACTTGGCTGTCTTTTTCCTGACCCCACAGTAACAGTCCCTTTAGTTTCCTTCTGTTAAGGTGAAACACACATGGCCCTCTTTCAGAGCGAACTCATCCTTTGGTTGCAGGTGCCCCACAGGTGATTCCTCCAAAGGAAGTTTTCTCTCAGAGCTTCTGATGCCACAGCACAACTTGAAATAGGCAGCTTCTTCCTTTAGCTGGAACCAGGAGGGTTGCCCCTGGAAAACAGGCAAACCTTTCCCCCATCCCCTCAGGGATGGGGGACTTGGACCAGTAACAGCGGTCTACACCACTTCAACAACCAGTTTCTGTGTTTCTCTTATGGTGGAAACACACAGCTTCTTAACAGTACCTCTAAAATAGAGCTTAAAGCTCTGAGAGCCTGCACACAGACAGCTGTACTACTGTCTCTCACCAAGAATGCACACAGACTGAATTCAAAATCCCCAACATTCTATGCTAACCTCCAACTGCAACATTCCAGTGTGGCTTATGCAGCTGCGAAAGTTCTATGGTGATGTCTTCCCTCAGTCTCAGCTGAGACTGAGAACAGAGTGAGACAGTGTGAAATCCATTTAACTGGAGTTTCACAAGCTGCCTTCCCTACCTACCACTAGGTCTTACTGGGATTCTAGTAACCCCAGGTAACAGGGGGGTTATACTCACCCTGGGCCAGGAAAATGACTGTCCGCAGTCATTATTTACCCGGCTTAGGCCATCTCACCCTATGTGCTACCTGCGGAGGGGGGGGTGATCAGGCCCCCTTCTATCATGTGCTAGCACAGGCAGGCAACACTAAGGGCCTAGAGGCCTTTGGCTGACATATCAGCCTCTACTCTACCCGCTAACTATGGGTGCCTAGTGGCTCTGGTAGAACTGTCCAGAGTATAGCCCTAATAGATCAGCACTGCAACCCCTACTGCAGATCAGGGCCATAGCCTGCCTATCCCTCCTAGCCCTTTAGGGAAAACCTGTCTGCTTTAACTCAAATCCCAAAACAAAACAAACAGGGGACCTCCCCGACCTTGGACACCATGCAACCACACACCAGGAGCTAATACCATACCATGACATTACTTCCTAACTCCCTCACAACCATAACTGTGGAAGAAAAAGGTTACACACGGTAACAACAACAACAACAGTACTTTAAATACTACACACTACAGTACTAGTGAGGAACTCTGATGAGTCCCTCCTCCTCTTCTTGTCTTCTCTTCTATCTTCTTCAGGAACACCTGCAAGAAAAAGAAAGACAACACACACTCCTAATCTGCATACACAATCTATCTAAACCCCTACCATCAAAACACTGGAGAATCCCAAAAAGATTATTTTTTTTTTTTAGAAAAGTAGAAAAACAGTATAAACATTAGAAAACAGTAGAAAACAATGACGTTATTTACAATACACGTATTTGGGGGATGGAGTGCCCTAAAAGTCCCATCTAGTGACCACGGTGCCCGAAGGCTAGTCCATTAAAGAGTCTCTCCTGGGCCGGAGCCGGTGAAGCACAGTTCTATGGCAAAAGTCCGAGAGAGAGGTCTTTGAGGACAGTTCAAACATCTGGAGTCTGCTAGTGTAGGGTGTGTACTGCAATGTCATAAGAATAGAAAAGTTTGGACTTACCAGCCCCTTGTAGAATGAACAAAACACCGACCTGGTCCTCAGCCGAAGACTCTCCCTGGCAGCATTCTTCCGATACAGCTGGGCGGACATGTTCCAGGAATGACAGGAGGGCACATCTGGAAACTGCTGGGCTGATGTCATCTCTGGAGATGGAACCTTGGAACAGGAACAAAAGGAAAACAGCTGGTCTGACATCATCCGATTACCAGGCATTGAATCAGGATACAGCTGGGCTGGTGTCCTCTCTGGATCTGAAGTCATCTGGTGGGCTAGTCAATGGATTCTGGAAAGTCTGTATACTGTAGAACTGATGAATGTGGGGCACCTGAGTCCTGGACATCCATACTGGCGGAACAACAAAGGCACTGCAATGGCTGGAGTGGCAGCACTGGCTACCACTGCTCTGCTTTCCATTTGGTAGGCATGGGCACATTTGCAGGGAGGTCTTTTCATTGTGGCCAATAGCACAACGGGTCAGGCGCTTGAATTATTACCCCATCTGGGTGCACATAATTCACACCGTGAAAGGTTTCACGTCCCTCTCCATCCACTATTCAAACAGTGTCCATTAACAGTGTCCTGCCTCTTTTCCACTGGCTGTATTTTTCATGAAACATTCTGTTCCTGACATGCTTGTTTGCACCAGGATGCACACATTTCATTGCTTTGGCCCAAATCCAGGATTTCCTGCTGTTCTCAATCTCCTCCCAGACTCTGAGGAAAGGTAGCAAAGGACATCCCATAGATTTCATTCACCTTCCTACGAACCAGTCTCTCCTCTTTACTAGCTTTGGTCAACCTGAGACCTCTGGCCTGGCTTGGGGGCAGCCAGTCCTGGTTCTGCCAGCTATGCATTCTCAAAGAGACAAACAATGGATCCCTGACTTCTTCTTGCACAGCCAGGGTAGTGGAATCACCACTTTCTTCCATGCATTCCTCTGAGGCAACAGCTTGAGGCTGTGTACCAGTTCCTTTTTCACAAGGCTACATAGGTTCCCCCTCTTCTTCTTCCTCACTGAGAATCTGTGCCCAGGAGTGAGCAGTCATCCTCACTCCTGAGACTATCCACTCTTCGCTGGGCACAGAGGTCGAAACCTCCCATTCAAAGGCCTCCCTCATCTCGTCTTCTCCTATGAGACTCGGGCTAGGCCCCCCTCTCCAAGAGTCAACTGATGCTCTGTCTGAATTGTCTCTCTGCGATCCAGAATTTGAAACATCAGCACATTGTTCTGTCTGTAAATCTGCTCCCTCTAGCTTTGTGCCGCACTCCCCCAAGGGGCCTCCCCCAACAGGCTCCGCCTGGTGCTGTGTGCTGCCAACTGCAGATTCTTGAACTTTTGTCCATGTGGGAGCCAAATGAATCTTGGGTGCTTTAAACAAGCCGTATTTCTCTAAGCACCCCGAACAGTGAGGTACCATGAAGACGTCCCTTCCAGCATTTAAGCATATTAAGCACACTTGCACTGGGTATCCAGGAATCGCCACATGAGGAGGCAGTTGTCCTCCATAGTAACACCTCTCAATGTCCCTTAACTTGTTTACTTCTGCTGCTACCACAGCCCGGGCTTCCGCTCAGTGGTTCCATAATCTTACAGTTATCTGTCCATTCCCTGATATTAGTCAGTACTAAACCCAAAATGTGTTGTTCTCTGTTTCTGCTGCCACAGACTGTTCCAGTTATCATTTGGACAAAATCCATTTCTAATGGTGTCCTTCCCATTCTGGTCTTCCAGTTAATGCCCAGCATATTACAATCTATCATTAGTACAATCCTGTCCTCTATATCCAGATTGTTTAAGGTGTCCAGCATATTTTCATTCAACTCACTATTCTGTGTGGGAGATCTGTAAATTAATCCTAGTGAGATCCTCTTTTCCTTTTCCGGATAGATTTTCAACCAGATTTGTTCCAGATCGCTATTATCCTCTGATTCCACCAACTGTGCTGTTATCTCTTCTGCCACATATATTGCCATCCCCCCTTCCTATTCTATCTCTGTTACACAGATTATAACCTAATATGTTTTTATCCCAACCATCATTCACATCCCACCATGTCTCCATCACAGCACATAGCTGTACAGCCTCCTTTTTCATCATGTCCTCTAATTCACCCATCTTTCTAACCAAACTCCTCACATTGGACAGCATTACCCTCAGATCCCCTATTCTATCCTTTTTTCCCCTGCTTCCTTGTGTTCTCTGATTATCTAGAGTTCTCTGCTTGAGTGGATGTACACCCTCCCCCATTTCTCCCACCCATTAGTTTAGTTAGTTTATGTTGACTATTAGGGGCCAAAATCTACAGAAATAAAGTTGTGAGTATATGTTGGAACAGTTCAACATTTCCTCATGACTTAGTTGTTTTTTCACATTTTTACCCCAATTTTCAACATAATCTTTTTATGACCAGTCCTCCTGAGCATGAAAGGTGTAATTATAAAACAATGACCAAAATATTGTTTGGCACCATAAGTGTGAAAACAAATTTTGGGTATGGTTTGAGAAATGACAGCTGTCACATTCATGAGGCGGTGTGAAAAAATGACTATGTTAGAAATCTGGGGTCAAAATTCAGAAAATTACCATGGTTATGATCATCTATTGAAAATCTTTAACATACGCTCATGCCTTTGTTGTTTTTTTAATATTTTTATCCCAACTTTTCAACATAGCCTTGTTATGATCCCATATAGTCTTCTTATGAGTCCACCTCACAAACAAAGGCGGAGACAATTTTAAAATTGCACCTGAAGGGTTACTTTGCACCACAAGTGTGAAAACGCATTTTGGCAAGGATTTGAAAAATGATCTCAAATTCATGAGGTGGTGTAAAAATATGACTGTGCTGAAAAGTTATGGTCAAAATACTGAAAATCATCACAGTTACAAGAGTGCATTGAAAAATAGTAATGCAGGCTCAAATATATGTTGCTTTCTCATATTTTTTTACCACGAATTTTCAACATAGCCTTCTTATGACTTCACCTCATGAA
Organism: Neoceratodus forsteri; assembly: GCA_016271365.2. Classification (NCBI taxonomy): domain Eukaryota; kingdom Metazoa; phylum Chordata; order Ceratodontiformes; family Ceratodontidae; genus Neoceratodus; species Neoceratodus forsteri. Next base: position 42,453,866 of record CM057456.1, on the reverse strand, counting down.
CAATGGCAGAGACAATTTTCAATTCCTGTCTGAAAGGTGATTTTGCACAGCAACCACAAACACCTTTTGTGACAGATTTGCCTAATTTATTTATTTCTCGGTTTACAATACCTTTGAGGCAGAGGATCTTTTACAACGGTTCCACATCAGGTAAAAGACAAACACAGTTACATAGTAAGTTACAAAAAACAGGTAAGGTGTGTAGCAGGGTGTGGGTGAAGGATAACACAGACAACAGCAAACTGGTGCAACACGCTGCAGTGTGGCTTTATTTTCCTTAAAAGTCAGGATAAAATAATTAACTCCAAAATAAATAAAACAAAATTCTTTCCAGAATTGTAGGTGGCTCACTTTCCTCAGTGGCAAAGGATAACCTTAAGCAATGGTATATCCCTTCTTCAATACATCAGTTTGCTGCAGCAGCAGCAGCAGCAGCAGACTATGCACAATTTGTACATCCTTCCTCTGCACTTGGTCAGCACCTACTAACCCACTGATCTACTGTTCTATCGTTCCTGTGGAAATGATCCATCCCTTATGTTGGTTGTGCGTATTTAAGTGATGGGGAGCTCAAAAAAGGAAAACCCATGAAAAAGCTAAAGACAAAGTACCTCAGTGCAGAAGCACTGGAGCAAGGGTTACCCCAAAGGGCACTGGAAATAAAGTCAAGTTTCAAAGAAACACATCACACATACCCCCATAATGCAAAGCATCATGGAATGTATATGCAAATCACCAATGACATTTTAGGCTGGTTCAGCTTCAAGGCTGAATGCATTGTGCCAATCATTTCTTTTAGGCATGCTGTACTTTGTTTCTGACTGCACTTAATAGCAATAGTTTAAACAACAGCAATTTATTTTTATCTAGCGCTCTCACTATATCAAACCCCTTCTCTTGCAGGATAAACCTAATCAGTTTCAGCAAGGTTTAATTAATTCTGTTAGGCTCTTTGCACATTATATATCATTCTAACCAATATATCATCTTTGCAGGTTTGTAGAGCACTGTTTTCAAACAACATGAAGTTTTATTTTATAAAGCACTTTGCACCTCATTAATGCACTGCCAGCACTTTATGTCTGAACGTACCTTAAGCACTTTATCTTTCTTCATATAAAGCACACGTAGTTCTTTATTAAACAGCCAGCAAGCAAGCTTGGCATTTTATGAAGGTATAGATATTTATTCAGGTTCCAGCCTTCTTCCTATATACAGTCAGCTACTGTATTTGCTCATAGCCATATCTGTTATTTCCTTCAAAAGGCATATGGCTTCTTGTGAAGGACAGAATGGTGAATAAGAAACAAAGAAAGGAAGAAAAGAAATTCAGGGAGGATACAAAAAGACTGCCATAGGTGGTCAACCTACTGCACCATTAGAAAAAGAATAGGATAGTTTTCTAGAGGTACTGTTCCAACAGATTGTACAGAAGTAAGGGAAGGAGCTAGAAAAATGTCCCTAACTGCTACACCAATTTTCTGAGTAAAGCACAGTTCTACTGTGAGGTGAGCAGTGCACAATAGACAAAATAAAGTGCAAACTTAAGGAGAATACAGAATAACAATGCAGACAGGCAAAGGCTATGTCATGATAGAGGGGGGGAGGTAGGAGTGGGGAGAGTATGGGAAGCGGGGATAAGACAGTCAGAATAGGAAACATAAATCACTGAGAATGGGAATAGAGGGGCTGGCCGGTCAGGGGTGGATTCCACGATAAAGGGGAAGATATCTTAGGCCAGATTTCACTGCCATTGTTCATGAGGTGCGGTCCCAAAAAAGGTAGGTTGAAAAATGGGGGCCAAAATATTCAAAAATAACCAAGTTATGATGACCAGCTCAAAATACATTGAACCGCATACCCAGTTTCCTCAGTTCACAGTCTGGCATTGAAGAGTAAACATGTGCCTCTGGTCCAGAGCAGGTTATAACACTGGACCCCCAGTGGGTAAGTAAGGCCTTGGGGGGGTTGTGGGTGCTGAGTGGGAGGGTCAAGTATGGTGACAGTAATGGTATTGGTAGCAACAGACATCGATGGATACTTTTCTTTTTCACAGAGTGTATTTTAAAAAAAATACAAGGGATTTTTTTTTTTTTATTTCAGCTACCAACACTGGGGATTGGGCACCCCCAGTGCTGGTGTTATGTTTGGTGGCACCGGGGTGGGCTCCCTTGTGTCACAGAATGAAAATGGGCAGGGGGGGTGATAGCAGCCAGCATGGGGGATTGGGCACCCCATGCCACAATATTAATATGCATTTGAGCTGGCAGGGGGATTGGGCACCCCCACACCAGAGTATTAACATGCATAGGTTTTATTAATGTTTGGTGGCACCAGGTGTGGGCTCCCTGGTGTCGCACAAAGAAAATGGCTAGGGTGGGAGGCTGTATCCAGTACAGGGGATTACATTGGGAGGAGGGACCACAGCAGGCTGGTCATGACAGATCATCTGTGCTTGGTGGGTGGCATTATGATCAAAGGAAAGTTCCACCCTATGATTGGGTCAGCTCTCTCCTTTGAACTACAAGAGGTTTCCACCCAGCAAGCCAGAAAAGTGTCATGATCAGCCTGGCTGATGATTGGCATGACACTGATGAGCCCCTTGCAGACTGCTCTGCATTGGACTAACAGTGTCACACCCCTCAAAGCCCACTCTCATAACAAAATATTGACTGCGCATGGCAAACATAGTTAGGGGGCCTATATTTTATGAGCTAACTAACAGAACGTAATGTATAAATGTGTAAAGATTCTTTGAATTAGGAATCAGAATCAAAGTCAACAAAGCTTTCTGAAACGTTTTGTTTTCATTGGAAACCTGTGGAATTGCACTTCTTGCCAAAAAATTGGTTTCTGCAAACTTACTTGAATCTGTCATATGTGACATGATTTAGAATTTTGTCATCAAAATTTGGATTCTGCTTGGATTCTACATCAGAAACCAGGCAGAACTGGAATTCTGCTGGTAAAGTGTGCCTCTTATAATGGGTAATTCTGTGGAGTCTGAAAACTCCATGGAAAAGCTTTGTACTGCCCTGTATATTCCATGAAATGGTATTACAGTACTCAGGGCAACAGACAGCTCAAGAGATCAGGTACCACATTACATATGCTGTTATTGAGGCAGGCTACCTTGTTCTGCAAGACCAGAGCAGTCCAGATACCCTTCCTGGTACTGCCTGGTTTCTCTTTTTCCTTACCTGGTCACTTCTACTCCTTCCTTGACCCTACCTTGCTTCACCTTATTTGCACTGATTGCCTTTACTCCCCCCCACCTACCTCAGCATCCTTACATACTTCCAGTTTTTTGCACCCTACAAGAATTTCAACCCCTTCAGCTGTACTCTGTCTCCCTAAGAATACCCACCCCATCCTTGTCAGACTGCAGCTGTACACATTCAGTTATGGTCAAGCTATCTACCCCTAGTTCATGAGTGCCTCCTCTCCCCTTCATACCCTCACCCTAACCCTCCCTGAGTTTCCATTCCTCCCCCCTCCTCCCCCTCCACTTTTCGTCACTTACTGGTACTCCTTATCTATATCTTGGGTCCACTACTCTAGCTGGACTTGCCCTGGCTTGTCATGTATGTAATGCTTGAAATACCCAAATATCTGTATGTATATATGACTTTGCCATTGCTGTTGTTAAGCATTTTGTACATTTTATTTGCCCTTGGATCCATTTTTGTTGTATATGTATTTGCAGTTGTATTATGTATTACCCTTACATGATGTATTGTATATTGACTCTGTATTCTACCCAGGTCCACCTCGAAAATGAGTACTGTTCAACAGTGTCCGCCTAGAAAAATAAAGATTTCAATTGATTGATTAATTGATTGAATTATCTATGACGTCTGTAGAGAAATATGTGAACACTTTATTAATATGTTTATGGTAAACATGACTTTAGAAGTATAGCATATTAGTGCTATGAATATCATATGGTTTCTAACATATGGCCACAACATAGCTAAAATGATGTACTTATTTATCCTTTTTTTGCCAGTCCTGTTCCTATCAAGTGAAAGGAGTAGTGTGCCAGATCTGGAGAATAGCAGGAACACCCACAGAATCTGTATTTCATCAGTTTGGTGCAGTGCTGTTTGCTATACTTCCAAAGTTATAGTCACAGTAAACAGATTCATAAATAGATGGCAGAATAGCCTACAGGTCAAAGTAATGAGATGTGAATGAGCTTGGTACATCCAGCAGGCCTGGGTATGATTATCACTATCTACACTTGCATACTGTGTGAAACTGAGCAAGTCACTTAACCACCTTACTGCTCCCAGGTCACCCCAGAAAACAGGCATGTCTGTCTAGTGACCTACCTAGTTATCAAAAAAGAATAAATGAAAAGAAAATGTTCAAATATTTTTCTACCAACATCATAGGTGCTTCTTGCAGAAACAAGGCAGTGCCTCAGTCACAATATACTTTATTTATTGAACATTTTTGGTAGCCGGGAAAGGCACACTGAGCCTGAGGCTCATTTCCAGATGTAACCCAGGGGATGGGGAGAGTCAACTACAAGAAATGTACAAAGCTCCTAAAATTACAGACATTATGAGCAGAATGTGTAAACAAATACATAGATTCAGCAGGCACAGCAGCTAAAGCTTGTCAGGTTACAGAAATGTTATGTTGTGTGGTAGCTAACTCCTTAGTCTGTGTTACTCTGAGTGCACAAATGGAAAGAATAAGTAAAGGAAGAGATTGCCCATAAAAGCAAGGGTGCAGGAGAACCTGCGAGAAAACCAGAGGAAATGCTTGAGCTGCTCACTAAATATTTCTCATATTTCACACTTGGCTTTACCATCAATGCCCTTTACAGGGTAACCCCTGTGTCACTGCTTTTGCTCAGAGGTTTTCTGTCTTTTGGATTATTTCCCATTAGTGGGCGTTCACCAAAGGGCTCCTGGGTGGGGAAGGGGCCCACTCGGAGAGCACATAGCAGAAGGGGTAGCCATGATGCAGCCTGTTGACATCAAGCTTCTGCCCTGGCAGCTGATGAGCTGGAAACAATGAAGCCAGGTATGTCCCAGTGCTGGGCAAGGCTCCGGAAGCCATGGTTAAGGAGAGAGTAACGGAGTACTTGGTTGAACCCAAGGTCCTTGCCCCTTCTGAGTCTGAATGTTTGAGGGGCAGATCATGCCAAACCACCCTGATCACCAGCTTTGAGGAAGTGATCAGGAAGATGGACGGGGCAGGGCCACGGACAGAATAGTCTGAGTGACTTCAGCAAGGCTTTGATACCTGAAGCTTCTGGGCAAAGCAAACCAGTGTGATATACAGAAGACATTCAAAAATGAACTGCTAAATGGCGTGGGGGTAAAAACCAGAGCGTGGAGGTGGATGGGCACTACTCTGAGTTGAAATGAGTACTGAATGGTTTCCCTTAGAGACTGGTTCTGGACCACTGCTCTTCAAACTCTTCCTCAAGGATCTGGAAGCTGGGATCTCCAGAAGGCTGCTTATGTTCATGGATAATGCTAGACTGGACAGGCTGATGGACTCTCCTGAGGGGAGGGCAAGCGTCAGGAGGAGCTGGACAAGTTGTGTGATTATTCCTACTCCCAGAGCTGCAACTCAGTGTGGTCAAATGCAAGGGGCTACACTTGGGGAGGAAAACAGAGGTAGGACCCCTAAACTGTGTGGGGCTCTCCTTGCTGCAGTGAAGAAGGAAAAGCACCAGGGGACATAAACTAACACAAGGGCTTAATCAGAATAAGCAGTGTGCAGCCACTGCTATGAGGTCCAGCAGAATGCTGAGACACATCAAAAGGAGATGCCAGTACAGCAAGGGACATGACCTTTCCATTTTAAAATTCTCTGGTCAGGTCAGTACAGAAGGGACATTGAGGAAGTCAAGAGGGTCAATGAACACAGGGCCATTGAAATGATTAGCAATATGGGGGACAAGAAGTTGGCGGTCCTTAACATATTCACCCTGTAGAAAAGGAGACTTAGATGGAACATAATCTCAGTCATTTGCAGACTTAAAGGTATCTTCATGGTCAAACAATCAAAGATGTTTGATTTGAGGTCCTGCAGCATAATGCGGGGTTATGCCCTGCAGCTCAGGGGTGGTAAATTCAGGGGTATTTGAGGTTCTGCAGCATTTAGGGAGGCAGTATAGCACAGTGGTTTAAGGCTCTGAGATGCAAATCTGGTGACATCCAACAGACCAGACCTGGGTTTCAATCCCACAGCTTCCACTTGCATACTGTGTGACCCTGAGCAAGTCACTTAACTTCCCTGTGCTCCCAGGTCACTCCTGTAAAAAAGCTTTCAGCTTAGTGTGCTACTCCTGGTTAAACAACTAAAAAAAAAAAAAATAATGCAGGGTTATGCCCTGCAGCTCAGGGGTGTAAAATTCAGGGAAAACGTTAGAAGGCACTTTTTCTCCCAGGAGGTAGTAGACATATGAAACAACCTACCAGCCAAGACAGTGGATATGAAGACACTGCACACCTCTAAGGTAAGCCTGGACACATTTTTGCTTATCCAGGGACTCACTGTGTACTCTGGGTAATACTGGAGATTGGGTAGGGCTCCCAATAAATTGGTATGTATTTGCACAGTATTCTTATTTTATTGCTGCTTGTGATAGTTGTAACCCCCCCCCGCACCATGGGACATTCCTCTCCTCTTTACTCTTGTATTCTCTCAAATCTACTGCAGTAGTAATTTCTCCACTGTCCTCTGTCTTATTTCACATTTCTACTATGAAGGGGTGGCCTCCCATCATGGTATCTCTTCTTTTCTACCCCTCTAATGTTCTCTGTTGTCCCTGTGGTGCCTGTGTTTTGAAAAGTAAGGTTACCATTGTAAACAGGCATGGTGATAAAATAAGAAGCAGCCCCAGTTAGGTTCCAAAACAAACAAGTATCACAGCACATAGTTATGCTGTAGTTTAATAACATAGTTATGCTGTAGTTTAATAATAAAATGAGGTACCTTACAAGAAATATAAGGTTAAATAGTTATTTTTCTTGCGTGTTTATGTAAGAAATGAAGCCCTTACCTGGTCCACTTGCTGTCTCACTTGCTGCAGGTACTGCACTCTAAGGAGCCAGTGGCAGCTCCTAACATATATTTATAGGGTGCAGGTGTGGCAAGTCAGCACCAGAAGGGAGGGGTTAAACCCTTGAGTTTTTTAATTACGCTTTATTTCTGTCTTGTGAAACTAATTAAGAGGTGGTTCATTCTGGGTATAATCAAGCCCAATCAATGTATTTTTTTGTGGTCAGGCTGATCCCCCTACTTAATGTATTAGGGTAGAGATTAAATGTATTAGAATAGGGGGTGGATTAGCTGATCAATGATGTCAGAGTGTTCACCTATAAGGTGGAGATTTGTGCAAGAGAGCAGATAGTATAGGAGCACAGAGGATAGTAGATGTGCTGGGGCTAAGCTCATCTACTCTGTGGCAGTACTCAAGCTGTTAAAAGTACTGATAGTCTCAAGTTGAGAGAAAGCCATTTTTTTCATGTTGTTGGCTTTATTTTCTTTACAGTTAATTTCTGAAAAGTTTATTTTGAGGTTTTTTTTGTAAATAAATTTCACACAAAGTCTTGTGTGTTCTAAAGAACGTCTGTGTCTGGCTTATCACTTCCCACGCCCGTTCACAAAGTGGTGTCAGAAGTGGGATATACTGGTTGTCCAAGCTATATTGGGGGAAACCAGCTTAGTACCAGACCTGGTACTGTGATAAGTAAGGACAATGGCAACTGGCACAGATGATACCAAAACGATGGGAGCTGTGACTCGGTCACAGACAGAGAGAACCGGTGTACCCCTACATCCTGGTTTGGAGACTTCAGTAAGGCGAAAGTTACCAAAGGAACAGTCCACTAGTGATGGTGAAGAAGAAGAGCGACAGCAGAGACGACCAGAGGTAGATGACAGACCTCCTGAGGGCCTTTCGGATCTGCTACACTGGTTGGCAGTTCGCCAGTTGGAAATCGAACGCCAGAGGGACATTGATGCACAGGAAAGAGAGAGCGCCGACGCCAAGATATGAGGTGGGCAGAAACTTTACAACTAATTCAGACCATGGGGGCTGGACAGGGAAATGGGGGAAATAATAACACTAACCCCAACAATCCCCGAGACATTAAACTAACTAGGATAACTGTCAGTGAAGATATTGAGTCATACCTTACCACGTTTGAGAGAGTTGCTAAAGTATGTGACTGGCCTAAATCCCAATGGGTAGTGCGATTAGCCCCAACCTCTCCGGGAAGGCCCAGTTAGCATACGGGAATATGGATCCCCATCTTGCAGAGGACTATGACATGGTGAAACAGGAAATTCTTAAAGATATGACATTAATACTGAGACATATCGGCAGCGTTTTCGTGCCTAGAAACACTCCCCCCATGATCCTCCTCAGGAAACATATATAAGACTCAGAGAACTATGTAATAAATGGATTCAGCCAGAAGGAAAGTCTCGAACTGACATTATAGAACTTTTTGTACTGGAACAATTTTTACAAATCTTGCCGAATAAGGTCCAGATTTGGATCAAAGAACATAATCCCAAGTCCGCTGAAATAGCTGTGACACTGGCTGAGGACTTTCTGACAGCCCATCAGCCTTTCAGAAAAGGAGGACAGAGACAATCTGAATCCCCCAACGAAACCACAGACTGGTCTGGTAAGAAATGTTCAGAATGCCTATCCTAAAAAGGAAGAGTGGGAGAGAAGAGGGAGGAGTGGACAAAGAATGAGAACTGTTCCATCTAACATTGTATGTCACAATTGTAAAGGACTAGGACATATTGCCCGTTTTTGTCCATCAAAGAAAACAGATATGGCACACTTAGCTTTACTAAATTCTGGGTATATGTTTTCTGATATTATTATAAAAGGGAAAAATGTCATGGGACTCTTGGATTCTGGTAGTAAGAATACTCTGATTAGGGAAGATTTAATATCTACAATGCAAAGAGAGGCTCCTATGCATGTCATTTGTGTGCACGGTGACTCACACCAATACCCTACTGTATGACTGTCTATGGGAATACGGGGGGGGTAACATCTGACATTTCTGCTGGTGTAGTCCCACATCTCCCTGTCCCCATAGTGATTGGGCATGACTATCCTGGGTTTGCCTCACTACTACTGGAACAAGAAGCTGTCTCAGTTGTAACTACAAGGGCCCAGAGTAAAGAAGAGATTGTGCTAGGAGAAGTGTTTCCCTTTGAAGGAGAAGTAGTCAACCCCCCTGGGAAGGATAGGAAAATCTGTAAAGCAAAGAAATTATTAAAACACAAGTGGCAACAGGAACAACAAGGAGTGAAGGTAGAAAATAATCCTGTATTTGTTAAGGCAGAAATGAAAGAGTAACAGAAAAAGGATGTCTCTCTGCAACCATTGTTTTACAGGTGGGGAAAAGAGAGAAAGCAGGTACCCCTGAAATACAGGAGAAAAATGGGTTATTATATAGAGTTTGTACCAACCCAACTACCCAAGAAACAGTGGACCAATTATTAGTACCCCAGTGTTACAGATAGGATATTTTAGCACTGGGGCATGATGTTCCTTGGGCTGGGCATATGGGGAGAGACAAAACCTCCAGTAGAATACTGCAAAGATTCTTTTGGCCCGGGATACATGGGGACATAGCTCGATACTGTCAGGAATGCCCTAAATGTCAAATCACCGCCCAAGCCACTAGAAAGGAGGTAATGCCACTTAATCCCTTGCCACTAGTGACTACACCTTTTGAGAGAATTGGAATGGACATTGTGGGCCCTGTTGATAAAAGTAAAAAGGGAAACAAATTCATCTTGGTGGTGTGTGATTATGCCACCAAGTATCCAGCTATACCCATGAGAACGGTCATGACCAAAAGAATCGATGAGGAACTGGTGAAACTCTTTAGCAGAGTTGGAATACCTAAAGAGATTCTCACTGATAGAGGGGCTAACTTTAACGCTGAACTACTAAGGGAACTATACCGCCTTCTGGGGATAGTAGCTATAAGAACCTCTCCCTATCATCCCCAGACGGATGGTTTAGTTGAAAGGTTTAATCAAACCCTTAAGCATATGATAAAGAAATTCATACATGAAGAGGGGCATGATTGGGATTTATATCTTCCCTTCCTTCTCATTGCCTACCGGGAGGTTCCCCAAGCAGCCACAGGGTTTTCACCTTTTGAACTTTTATTTGGAAGAAACCCTCGGGGACCCCTGGATGTAGTTAAAGAGTGCTGGGAGGACAACACAGAACTAAAATCTCTAGGAATAGCAAAGTATATGATGCAATTAAGACAAAGATTGGTGCTATATACTGAAAAGGCTCATGAAATGGGAGTTAAGGCACAAATCCAGCAAAAACAATACTATGATCAAGGTACAGCCAAAAATAAATCCTTCTCTCCTGGGGAACAGGTATTGTTACTTTTGCCCACTTCTACACATAAGCTTTTAATGAAATGGCAAGGACCCTACAAAATAATTAGACAAGCAGGGCCTGTTACTTATGAAATTGAAACCCCGGACAAAAGACAAAAAAAGAAAATTTACCATGCCAATCTATTGAAATGTTGGCACGAAAAAGGAACTACAGGGGTGAGTCTCTCCATAATTCTAGAACCCAGAGAAACTGAAATAGAGTTGGCATATGGCAGACTGGAAAAGAAAACAGGAGTAGATGATGTTATTATAAACCCAGAACTTAATGTACAACAAACACAGGCAGTAAGGTCCTTGTTGAATGAGTTTAGCAAAACATTCACTAATACCCCGGCATGGCTAAAGGTGTAGAACACCACATATGTACTGGATGCTAAACCCATAAGGAAAAAGGCATACAGACTCCCAGAACTTTAGAGAGGATGTAAAAAAGGAGATACAGAAACTAAGATCATTACAGATTATAGAACCTTCTAAGAGTCCATGGGGTTCCCTATGGTAATTGTCCCAAAAAGGAAGGAGGAATTAGACTGTGCCTGGACTTCAGGGGCTTAAATCAGGTGGCACAGTTTGATGCTTATCCTATACACGGTAGACGAGCATAGTGGGATAGAATTGGCAAAGCCACTTATATCTCTACACTAGACCTCACAAAAGGCTATTGGCAGATCCCCTTAGAAGAATCCGCCAAGGAGAAAACTGCTTTTAGTACTTCCATGGGTCTTTTCCAGTTTCAAACCATGCCATTTGGGCTACATGGGGCCCCGGCTACCTTCCAGCGGTTTATGGACCTGGTACTTGCACCTCATAACACCTATTGTGCAGCATACCTGGACGACGTGGTTGTCTTTAGTTCATCCTGGGAAACTCATTTACAAAATCTTCAAGCAGTTTTCTCTTCTATCCAACAGGCAGGACTAACTATCAACCCCACAAAATGTACTATTGCCATGAAAGAGACAAGATATATTGGTTTCATACTGGGAAATGGTCATATTAAGCCAGATATATCGAAGGTGGAAGCAGTAGCCCAGTGTCCCATACCCAGCACCAAGAAACACGTACGGTCTTTCTTGGATCTTGCCGGGTATTACAGAAGATTCATTCCCAGCTTTGCTTCTGTTGCTTCTCCATTGACAGATTTAACTAAAAAAAAGTTTGGGAATCAGATAAAATGGACTCCTGAATGTGAGGAAGCATTTAATAAAATTAAGGCAGCCCTATGCTCCTCCCCAGTCCTGCGTAGTCCTGACTTCGCATACCCATTCGAGGTACATACAGATGCCTCAGGATCAGGTATAGGGGCAGTGTTGTGCCAGACGATAGATGGAGAGGAACATCCTGTAATATATATTTCAAGGAAACTCCACGATAGGGAACAAAGGTATGCTACCGTCGGACGGGAGTGTCTGGCAGCCAGGTGGGCCATTGAGTCCTTGAAATTTAGTTTATGGGTGCCCCATTTACTTTAATAACCGATCACAATCCTCTCTGCTTCCTATCACAAATGAAGGACAAAAATAATAGAATCATGAAATGGTACCTGGCCCTGCAGCCTTATAGTTTTACAGTACAACACAGAGCAGGCTCAGCTCATATGAATGCAGATTTTTTTGTCCAGACATGGGGCAGAAGTAGGTACCACCAGCCCTAAAATAGATAATTGAAAATCTGTATCAATGTTTAACACATAGGAAAGAAGATTAAGAGATAGTCATGACACTCCAGGGCTATTTAATAAATGTGGACGTTTATGCTTTTGACGATTCACATCTATCTGTAAAGATAATTCTAATGTCTGAAATGGGTGCCCTGGGGTGGAGCTTTCAAAGAGAGGGTGGGTGAAAGCTCCATCCTACCCTCAGGGATTGGGTAGGTTGTCTTGAAAACTCCGGGATTTATTGAAATAAATGCTGGTTTTCGCTTAACATTGGGGGTGTGTGATAGTTGTAACTCCCCCCCCCAGCACCATGGGACATTCCTCTCCTCTTTACCCTTGTATTCTCTCAAATCTACTGCAGTAGTAATTTTTCCACTGTCCTCTGTCTTATTTCACATTTCTGCTATGAAGGGGTGGCCTCCCGTCGTGGTATCTCTTCTTTTCTACCCCTCTAATGTTCTCTGTTGTCCCTGTGGTGCCTGTGTTTTGAAAAGTAAGGTTACCATTGTAAACAGGCATGGTGATAAAATAAGAAGCAGCCCCAGTTAGGTTCCAAAACAAACAAGTATCACAGCACATAGTTATGCTGTAGTTTAATAATATAGTTATGCTGTAGTTTAATAATAAAATGAGGTACCTTACAAGAAATATAAGGTTAAATAGTTATTTTTCTTGCGTGTTTATGTAAGAAATGAAGCCCTTACCTGGTTCACTTGCTGTCTCACTTGCTGCAGGTACTGCACTCTAAGGAGCCAGTGGCAGCTCCTAACATATATTTATAGGGTACAGGTGTGGCAAGTCAGCACCAGAAGGGAGGGGGTTAAACCCTTGAGTTTTAATTACGCTTTGTTTCTGTCTTGTGAAACTAATTAAGAGGTGGTTCATTCTGGGTATAGTCAAGCCCAAACAATGTATTTTTTTGTGGTCAGGCTGATCCCCCTACTTAATGTATTAGGGTAGAGATTAAATGTATTAGAATAGGGGGTGGATCAGCTGATCAATGATGTCAGTGTTCACCTATATAAGGTGGAGATTTGTGCAAGAGAGCAGATAGTATAGGAGCACAGAGGATAGTAGATGTGCTGGGGGCTAAGCTCATCTACTCTGTGGTAGTACTCAAGCTGTTAAAAGTACTGATAGTCTCAAGTTGAGAGAAAGCCATTTTTTTCATGTTGTTGGCTTTATTTTCTTTACAGTTAATTTCTGAAAAATTTATTTTGAGGGTTTTTTTTGTAAATAAATTTCACACAAAGTCTTGTGTGTTCTAAAGAACATCTGTGTCTGGCTTATCACTTCCCACGCCCGTTCACACTGCTTACAAAGTGGGGGGTCATAAAGGACTAGAGTGCTTTCTGACCTTAAATTACTATGTTACTACAAGCATGCAGATAAGAAATGAGGTGCACTAATTGCCATATAAACAACTTCTACAGTGAGAATGGAGTGCTACCATTAAAATGTACAAAGCCAAGCATTCCACTGTGCATCTCAATGGTATCTCTTTACACACTTGAAATCCACAGTTGAAATCATGCAAATCCAGCACAGGTCATTCCCCCAATGCAATGGACCATGGACTACAGATGCATATTATCATAAAGGAATTTAGCTTAACTTACAGCAGAGGTGAAAACAAGCTCCAAAAGCTAAAACAGCAAAACACATGCACTTATTTTTTCTTGTTCAGAAACTATTGTGTGATAAAGACACTGAGCCCTATTCACGAATGGGCTGGATGTACACACAAAACATGTGTAAATCGCCCACATGGCCCCGGACCTGCAGACAGACATGCGCTGGCCAGCATTCACTATCGCTGGCTATCCACACCCCTGCACCCCCTCACTGACATGCAGTCGCACGGTGGAGGATTGTGGCAGCATGGGGGTGGAGTGCGGTATGCAGGTAGGCATCCAATATGATGCCTGTCCTGGGTCCCGTAATATACTTCCTTCTGCACATGAGCAGGGGATACTGGGATGGTGCGTACCCTACTGGGAATAAACAGTGGGTGCTTGCCTGAACAGCCACCCCTGCCCTCCCAGGCAGTCCAGTGGGCAAGGGCAGCTGTGTGCTGGGGGATCATGTAGCCACCACATCCTGCCAATAACCTGTGGGGTGGGGCACATAAATATTTATGGCAGTTCCCCCCTCATGTACAATTTTCCACCCCATCCCAGTGTGCAGCATCTTTGTGCATCACACACTGCGTGCCCCTGGCACACCCCAGCCTGCTCCTGGCAAGGCACCATGCAGCTAGCCAGGGGATCCATCTTTCAAGGCACTAGCCTGTCTGTGGTGAATGCCACCAGGGGTGAGCTGAACCCCGGTGTGTGGCATATGGACAAAGGCATGCCTACGTGCTGCCCATACACTGCACATAGGCATTTGTGCATAGGGCCCATTTTTGGGGCACAGCATAGACCAGCCAGCCAATGCTGACAATGGGCTCTATGTACAAAAAGGGTCCAGGTACACTTGAGAGGCAGGTACCCCACCCGTGCAGCTCCACACCCATGGACAGGCATACACCGACCAGCATTCATGATTGCTGGCCACCTGGCCATGACCCTGCCCAACGGCATGCATAATTGCAGGGTCGGATGTGTGCAGAGTGGAGGACACAGGTGGACATCCAATTGGATGTTCCTCCTGGATCCTGTAGTAGATCCCCTGCTGTGTGCTAGCAGAGGGTCCTGGGATGGGATGGAGTGGGAACACTGGCTTCAGTATCCTGTGGCTACAGTACACAACGATGTGTCTGCATATACTGCTACATAATCAATCAAGTGACAGCACACCAGACTAATTGTTAATATTACAAAATTGGTGGCTCACTGCCAATTACAGTACATTGTGCCTGTCCAGTATTGGGTCCCTGATATGCAGTGCTGTTGTACAGTAATGTAACAGGGGATGTGATGCAGATCATGTTGCAAACATATGTTATGGTCTGCTATTACACCGGTTACTACATTAAACCACAAGTGCAGCCATACCCCCCACCCCCCCCAAAGGGGAGGCTGACATGTAGTACAGTCATAACTCATGCCATGTGGAATGAGTAGTGATTGTAATTCATGTCAGCTTCCCCTTTGGGGGTAGGGCTGCAATTGTGTTATAATACACTACCCGGTGTAATAGCGGACCATAACATATTGCTATGCATGGATCTATTGCTAACACAGTAGTGTGCACGGTTTCTATGTTACCAGTCAACAACACGCTCTACACCACATTCTCTGTTACATAACTGTATGACAACACTGTATATCAGGCATCCAATGCTAGACAGCAGTACCTACATGTAGTACAGTGGGTGGATGTGAGCCGTGCCTGTTGTACTGTACACAATACGGTGCCATAGCACCAGTATTCGGTGCCGACAGGGCACAGAGCTCTATGGACCATCATGGGCATGTGCCCAAGTGGCTGCCCCAACCGCTCTGTCAGCCCGGTGAGCTGGGGCAGCAGTGTGGAGTCCATTCCTGTCCCACCACTGCAGGTGGGTGTCCATTGAGGGGGGCACATAGGCTCTTTGGCAGGGTCTTCCTTGCCATATCTCATACCTACCCATGCGCAGCACTCCACACTGTAGTGAATGGTGTGGAGTGTGGGCATGCCTCTGACACTCAACCTGGACCATCTGTGGCACATGTGCAGGTGGCAAGGGGACTGAGTGTGCAAGGGGCTTGTGCACCTGCTGTGAATGCCACCAGGGGTCCACTGAACCCCCGCTGCATGGCATTCCAACCTAAGGTTACTGGCATTCCTCCATGTAGGCAGCACACACCATAATACATAGAGCCCATCATTTGGAAATCTTTGTGCTGAGTTTAAATAAGTTATTATTGTTTAGGGAAAGAACCTTAATGCTAACACATTGGCACAACGATTACAAAAATGCATAATTGGCAATAAATCTAAGTTTTAAAGAAGCTCCAACTCATAACCCCTAACTATAATGCAGAAATGACAAATATATATAAATGCTCAAGAAAGGATCAAGACCTGCTTTGTTAGAACATATAGGAATTTTGGACTGATATATCAGTCCGCGGCCCTGCAAGGGTTAAACCTATACCACACTGGTATTTGTGATGCTGTGTTTTTCAAAAACTCAGTTTTACTGTCACTTTCTGTCACTTTAACCCCAGTGCATCTGCAATTAGTTTATTTTTGTTCAAAGTAAGCTATTCTCCACCTCTACCACAGCCATAATGAAATGATTATAGTATATCTCTTCATTATACAGTAGGTTGCTAAAAAGAAAACATTTTTTTACTAATTTAATTATTTCAAAAAAAAACTGAAAATGAGAAAGCCGTTATTTATAAGATGCACGAAACAGATCATTTAATCATAAGTTAATAGAATGAGTGCAAAATTAAAACAATTACAGAAATGAAAATCAATCATTACAGTAATTATAATTGCAATAAAATATTTGCCTGGCTTAGATATTATTATTATATAAAGAATTAAGCAACTGTAATTCAGTACTTACATGTGTTATTCATTTTTCATTATTAATGGCTTTACTTAATGCAATATGATACATGAATGCAGTAATTTCATTTACTTAAGTAATTGGTAACATTTTAGCTGTGCGCATTTCATAGTACCCGTGTTATCTGTGCACTCTCATACTTTGATTGTATAGAACTGATGCATTGTCTCCATTGTTTCTTACTTAAAAGTGTTACCAGAAAAAGCATTTTGAGCAGTGTAGCTCATTTCCAGATGCAGCCTGGGGGTAGAGGGGTAGGGTAACAGTGCAAGAACAGGGTATCAACAACAAAATACATCATCATCAATTTACATAACAATTAACATGATCGTGAAACTAAGGTACGATTATAGCAGCGATCCAACAACCAACAAAAAGTGCAGTAGAAGAGTTGTACGTTCGCTGTGAGGGAGACATTCGGTGAGGCAGAAGTCAGTGAATTTCAAGGGGGAGAGCAGGGTTATTGGAGTGGGGACAGCTGCAGGAGGGGGAGGTGAATCTATGCAGGAGAGAAGTGAAGGTACAGTGGGATGGGCTGACGGGGACTTTACTTAATGTGATGTGCCACTATCCAGGAAAACATTTCAAAATACAATATTCAGACAGAATTTAGCTCACATGTCAATCACTTTATTTATCTCCCCTCATTCTTTATTGCGGAGGAGATCTGCAGCACAACATCACGTAGTGAGTGACAAGCACTAAGTGCTTGTTGCAGTGTTCATCACTGCGCTGTTTCCAGAGCTCAGCAGTCAGCTGTCCGACTGAGAAGTGACATCCCCATCATGCGTTTCTCCCCCATAGCTCCCTATAGACAATAACCCTCATAGGCCAGTGGTGCCCATGCCACTTCCTCGTGGCTAAAGACTCCGGGGGTCCAGAAATTCCTTCACTTTCCCTTGCCCCTGAACTAAGCATTTCCGGGTTGCCCAGTAGTCACCCATCACCAAAGATAGACTGACTCTGAGGCTGAGTAGACATGTTGCAAAGTTTAACTTCACTTGTGAAGTTCCAGTAAAGTCCTCAACTTAGAACTTCAAAAAACTTTAGTACATTTTTGTCGACAGTGTCAAACTCACAAAACATCACAAAACATCACAGAACTTTGTGAAATGGTTTCACAAGTGAAGTGTATCTAAAACTTCATTGAAAAGTTGGTGCCATTACATGGGGGACTGAAGTACTGTAGCAAGCCATCTTTTTAGGACTGGGTAAAGAACGAAGCAGCATATCAGTGAAGAGAAGAATGTAGCATGATGACATGGTATCAAGACATGCATGGATAAGTCTGAAGATATAGGGGCAGCAATAGTCGGTTTATTTATTTGGCATCCTATCCCATAGGCTCAGGAGGCCTTACAAAAAACAAATACAGCAGCAAACATATGTACATATAACATCAAGCATTGTCAACTCATGTGACATATATAAAACAAAAGAAGTTTTTGGCATACAGTCATTGATGATAATAATTGACTCACAATATTTATTTATTTATTTAGTTAGTTTTCGTTTACCAGTTAGGTGGGCTAGCTATAAAATTACTATTTTACATCACAACCCGGGAGGCTACAACATAAACAAAACAGCAGGTGCAAGTGCAGCATACAAAGCATAACAATACAGTTGAAACGTTTCACAAATAAGGTCAACGAATAAACATGGTGGAGACATAGGTGCATAGCAAAGATAAGGACATAAATACATATTTCCAGCTTACAGATACACAGTGAGAGCAAAGCGGCAAGTATATTTGCAGTCATCTAGTGAGTACATAGCTTGTGTAAAGATTATAACAAAGTGCAAATTTCATATTGAAGGAAGTCATGAATTAGAGTAACATCGTTACAGGCCACTGGAAAGTGTAAAACAGCAGCATTAAATATAAGTATGGGTAAAGGAAGAAGATAGGGCATTAAACACTGGGAGGAACAAATTAGAACTCATTCGAGCAGTGACATACCAAGCATCCAAGCAGACAGTATAGGAGGGGGGCGAGATAAGAGTCAGGTTAGTGGGAGTAAGGTGCAATAGAAGGGAGGGAGAGAAAGAAGAGTGAAAGATCACAGGGGTTGAAAGCATGAGCAAGAGTTGCAAGCAGATAGGAAAGTGCAAAGCTCTTTTTTAAAGAAGGCATGGGGAGGCACCTGACTAGCTAATAAAGGGAAGGAGTTTCAGTGCAGTGGAGCATAGTGTGAGGAAGCGTGGGAACCCTTGAAGGTTTTACACCTTGGGATATGTAATAGGGATTTGTCAGCTGAACGTAAGCCATAAGACAATGTTTGCAGAATCAGCAGCACAGCTAGACTTGTAAGAGTTTGTGCCTTGATTACATTATCCACAAGGGAGCCAACAGAATGGAGTCTCAGCATGAAGGATAGTAGCCAGTTAAGGTCAGAATAGAGTAGGCAATGGTGTTTGAGCCGAAGGGATGAGGAGGCATAGCGGCAAATGTTATAAGTGGTGTCCCAGCTATGAAGTGTGGTCTTTGGTACAGCAGCATACGTGATGATGCCATAGGTCAGGGCTGGGAGCAATATACCATGGGCAATAGCCACCCTAGCAGAGGGAGTAAGTGTATGGCTGGTCCAGTAAGCAATGCCTAGCTTAGAGTTTACAGATGTGCAGGTTGATTGTATGTGGAGATCAAAGTCAAGGGACTGATCCAAGACTACCCCGAGATATTTGAATGAGGTAACTGTACTTATAGGAGAGGAGCCAGGGCAGGAGACATTGATGTCATTTTTGTAGGATTTAAGTTTGGTGGCAGTCCCAAATAACACTGCCTGGGTTTTAGTTACATTGAGGACCAGTTTATGTTTAGAGAGCCAGGTTTGGGCTTTATGAAAGTCAGAGGAGAGGCACGAGTTTATTTCAGGTAAGTTTTTGGAGCTGGTGTACAATACTATATCATCAGCATACAAGAGGGATGAGCAGGAGGTGAGACCAGAGTTAATGCTGTTAATAAACACTGAGAAAAGCAGGGGGCCCAAAATGGAACCCTGGGGGACCTTAATGTTCACCTTAGCCTGGTCTGAGAGGATGGAATTATGCTTCACAATTTGGGCCAGGTTTCATACATAACTACTAAACCAGGCCACTACAGATGTCATAAAACCACTGATTTTAGGGTTGTGAGAAAGACAGGATGATCAACACGATCAAATCTTTAGTTATGTCCATGAAAACTGCCCCAGGGAGAAGGCCAGAGTCCATAGCAGAAAGTGTGTCTGTGGTAAATTTGAACAGAGCAGTGGAGGTACTATGGCCCTTATAGAAACCATGTAGGGCTGAAGAGAGAAGGTTAATTTTATGCAGAAAGTCAGTGGGTTGTGTAGCAACTAACTTCTCGAGGATTTTACTTAGGACCGATAAAATTGCAATGGGTCTATAGTTAGAAGAGTCTTTGGAGTCACCTTTTTTAAAAACCAGAGTGACTTGGTGATTTTCCAGATGTCAGAATCATGGCTCTGACAAATGGAAAGGAAAAATTCAAGCCAGAGGTAAGGCTATTCAAGGGCAGTTTCTTCAGGAGTCTAGGTTCGATACCGTCAGAGCCAGTACTAGAGCTATCTGAGAAAGTGTTTAAAAGTTTTAGCACCTCTACCCTTGTGATAACCTTGAAATGAAAGTGGGTATGGGTATCTCAGGGGAGGGGTAGGTGTGCAGGCCTGTTTGTTGCATGGTGGGGAAGGTAGAAGTATATCTGGTCAGGTCTGAAAATTGTAGGTTGAAAAAATTTGCTGTTGTCCGAGGATCATTACAGTGGACACCATTTAGTATCATGTCATTTGGACTAAGGGACTGAGTAGACCACAGGAAAGTTCTGACATGCATCCAGAATATTCTAGGGTCCCCTGCACCATTTGTAAGAAGGCCTTTGCAATACATATTTTCAGCAATTCTTTTTTTTTTTTTTTTACACTCTTTATGCTGGGCCCTGTAGAGGTCGTAGTCAGCTGTGAGACCAGAGGATTTAAAATGTATCCAGCTCTTGTCCCTCTCTCTAAGTCTGGCAAGGAAGTCCTTTTTTAACCATCTGGTTTGTTTATCCTTCACTCGTTACATTAGTGTGGGGTATGAATTTCCTGAAGTGACGAGAATTCTTGAAGAAAAAAGTTTAGGGCAGATTGGGCATCACCAGCTAAATAAAGTTTGGGCCAGTCTATCTGAGCAACATCATGGAGAAAAGTTTCTGGAACAAAGTTAGCATTGTTTCTGAAATTGATGTACCTTGGTGGTGGTGGAGGAGGAGAAGTAGCAGACACATACAATAGGGGAGTGGTCAGTGAGTGCATCAACAAGTATGCCTGCGGCAGGGGTATGCTCAGGCCGGTTTGTTAGCACCCAATCAGAGTTTGTGTGTGGAGCTGTCCTGGTGGGTTCAGTAATTTGCTGATAAAGCTTATGGCTCTGGACCTGGGATAGAAAGTTGGTTTGACACTTACCCAACCAATTCAAGTTTACGTCCCCTATAATAATCACTTCATTTTGCCCAGCAGACTAGGATGTTTGGTCAAGTAACTCTACGAGGCCAGTCAGGCCACTGTTTGGGGGGTTATAGGCACATACAACATGCAGTTTTTGCACCCAGGGTAAGTAGTACTTGGAGTAACTCACAATGGGAGAGGGATGTTGTAGAGATGGTAGAGAGATATAAATGTTCTTCGTACTATATGGCAACTCCACCCCCTTTGGAGGAGAGTCCGTCTCTCCATATGAGGTTATATGTAGCTAGTGAACAGGAAGAGTCAGGAACAGTAGGTTTCAACCATGTCTCTGATAGGCAGAGTAAATCTGGCTTGTAGAGGGTAACCCATGCCTCAAGATCTGCTAAGTTGTGCATTAGACTCCTGATGTTGTGATGGGCTATGTGGAGTCCTTTCATATTATGTACTGAGAAGTCAGCATGGGAGTAGTGAGTGCTAGGGCCTGGGTTAGACTCAACATCCCAGGAAAGTAGGAGAGCAGTCAGGATGAGATACCATAGTTTGCGATGGAGAAATGAAGTAAGATACAGTGGACCATAAGAATATTTCCAAGAATCATTTATTGCAATTAGATGAAACCTCTTAGAATTAGAATAGGGGTGAGATCATACTGCTTTATTTACAGTACAAGGAGGTTTGAGAAATGGAACTCGCTTTGTGAGGGAGGAGGGACATCTGCATTGGGGCATGGGGCAGCTGAAATGAGCAGCAGGAATAAAATAAGTAGTGAGAGAAGGTTAGTGGAGACCATGGTTTGGCTGTACTTTGTTTGGGAGAGCCAGGATAATACTAGAATGGGTGATTTTGATAAGAGGAGCTGTAGAAAAAAAGAGTGTAATAGGATCTCTGAGGCTTAAGGTCAACTACAGACCTCAGCCTGTGAAAGTTGCAATTTCGAGCCTGTTGGTCACAGCAGGTGAAAGGGTAAATTGTCAGCTAATGCTAGCACTAATGGTGTGCTGACAGGTACCAATTAGTTACAGCTGGATCAGCAATAATTTGCTGATTGGAGCCCCTTGTGGGTAAACAGTATAAGGGACAACTGAGAAAGTAGACACCTTGTCTATTTCGCCAGAGTGTGGGTATATAAGGAAGAGTCCAACAAGGGGGGTGTCGTGGGTGGGGACCCAGCATGAAGCACCGGGTGGGTTTAACACCAGAGAAGCTGAACTTGGTGCACAAACATACCTGCAGAGCTGGTTTTACAGTAAACCACCGTTGTGGTTCATGGCTGCTTTTCTTGAGTCTGGACAGGTCCTTGGGTGAAAATCTCCATTTTTTGGGGGGAGCGTGGTCTGCCAGTAGCAGGCAGGGCCATGGCTCAACCCAGGGAATCCTCAGCAGGCAGGATCTTGAGACCACAGGAGTGGTCCACCAACCTGGGTCGGGCACCAGTTAGCCTGCAAAGAAAGGGAAGGGGAAGATTAAGTAAGGGTGGGCTGAGAAGGGTTGTAACAGAACAGAGTTGGGTGGGTACTAAGGAGATATGAAGAGCAGGGAGAGCGAAACAGGGACAGGTAGATTTAGCCGGCTAGTGAGGGATAGGAAACAAGGTGGTAACTTAAATACTTTAAGCTTTACAAGGCACTATAAATGGCTCTACAATCAAGTGCACTCTAATCAGTGACGTCAAACCATAAAAGAATTGTTATACAGTTACAGCAGTTAACTAATAAGGGAGCCAGAAATTCTTAACAAACTCTAAACACCAAGAACAGTTCAGAAATGCTAAAATGATTTGATAATACCCAGAGGGTTAAACTTTTAAAATTGAAGTTAACAGAAATTAAGCTGAAACGGGCACTGGGGCCAAGTAAAACAGCGGTACAGGACCGGAGTCCTTTCTGTCAATCAATCACAGGAAGGCACTGCTAGCAGAATGCTAGTCAGTGAAAAGGTGCCAAAAGTTTGAATTGCCTTTGTCTTAGCTCTAGAGAAGCTGTGCTTGGTGCACAAATGTACCTGCAGAACTGGCTTCACAGTGAACCACCAGCATGGTTCACGACTGCTTTTTTTGAGTTTGGCCGGTCCTCGGGTGAAAATCTGCATCTTTTGGGGGAACTCAGTCTGCCAATAGCAGGCAGGGCCATGACTTAACCCATAGAATCCTCTGCAGGCAGGTCTTGAGACTACAGGAGCAGTCCAACAGCCCGGGTTGGGCACCAGTTAGCCTAGTATAAAATATAATGTTTAAGCCCTTGCTTAAAGCACTACATGGAGGGGTCCTCTCTTATAGTGTTGGGCAAGTTGTTCCAAAGCAGTGGACTAGTCACCACAAAGGCCCTATCCCATGACAGTTTTAGCCTTGATCAGGGGTCATCCAGGAGGCCCACCTCCACAGACTGGCGAGGGCAGCCAGGAGCAAATGGACAGAGGAACTCTTTAACATAGCCGGGGCCTAGATCATGCAGAAAGGTGGTCCAAAATCTGGCAATTGAAATTCATTGCCAGAAAGTACAAGGTGATATACACAGGAACAAGAACCCCAAGATGGAATATTGGATGGGAGGGGTAAAGCTGGACACTACTTCTGAGAAAAGGGACCTCGGAGTTGTCCTAAGGGACTCCCTAAAACAATACAGCCAATGCAACAGGACCTACAGCAAGGCAACCAGAATGTTGGAATGTGTTTGGAGGGGTCTTGACAGCAGGAGGAAAGAGGTAAAACTTCCGCTCTATATAGAACACTAATGAGGCCACATCTGGAACACTGTGCACAGTTCTGTACTCCCTACCTAAGTAAAGAAAAAGACAGCCTGGAGATGGTGCAACATAGGGTAACCAAAATTATTCAGGCTAACAGGGCAGATCCTACGAGCAACAGCTTATGGCACTGAACATGTACTTGCTGGAGGCCAGAAGGGAGGGGGGGAGACGAGACATGATATAGACCTTCAAGTTCCTGAAAGGAATGAATAAGGCAAACTGTGGGGAACTATTCAGTGGGACAGGCAAGTCAGAGACCAGGTGACATGAGTGAAAGCTGACAAGAGAGAGATGCAGGTGGACCATGAGAAAGGTTTTCTTTACAGAGAGGATGGCTGAGCCATGGAACAGTCTATCATTCTGATGCGAGAGAGCAAAAATCATCAATGGTTTCACGTACAGCTGCGACAGAGTTAAGGCAGTAATATTTACTTAGAGTGGTAGCAGTAAGGCAGAGGGTAAGGGGTAAGCAAGGGCATAACGTGGTCTAGACATTAGGTCTTGGGGTAGCATTGGGTATAACGGGGCAGACTGGGTGGACACTGTGTTTCTATATTACCTCACACTCAGCTATCTTTGACTTTCCCATAACCTTTTTTTTGCTTTTGTTTTTTTGCAGTACATCCACCTGCATCAGCATAGCTAGTTCCTGGTGAGTTTCAGGCTCAATAATAGATTTTGCCACCTTGACCTCTTTTGTTTACTCCTGGTGGACAGGTTCAGAAGTGCAGTTAAGGACAGAGACCACTGCTGCACTTATACTAATTTTAATTTTTCTGTTGCTGCCACCAAGGAGGAGATTAACTGCAGCTAATGAACTAAAAAGCTTGGTGTCTCCTTTCTGTGCTTTTTTAATGTCCTGTCCCTCTGCTGCCAACTTTGTCTCACACCCCACTTTGCTACTACCAGTGCTGGACCATCTTGACCTGTTCTAGAACCAGCATGCCGAACCCCACTTATAGTGTTTTTTTTAACAAAAATCGGGTGACAAAAAAAAACTATAGTGTGAACAATTTTAGAAAAATATGAAAAAATTAAGCACCCACTTAAATTTAGCAGAAAAGCAATTAACTATCAGGTCTGAATTATAAAGAAATCAGAAACAGTATTTCAATAAATGCAATAAATAAATTTAATAGAAGCAATAAATGGCACTGGCAGTGAAAGAGAAACATTTCGGAACCCCTTTCAGAATGAGTCAATGGGTTTGCAAGGTGGGCATCAATACAAAGCAGTCACTGTGGCCACTTTCCACCCATGTTTAGGGACTAAAAATGCCCCCCACCCCCCTTGCCTAGCAGTAAAAACTATAGGTATCAAACAGACCTTGTTTAAAAGGTTGGATACGGACTGTGGCGAGATAAGGCCATACCTTATTGTTCTAATGATATTTCATGGTATTTTATGTGAGAAATGCATCAGAGACCATGACCATGGTGGCTCAGTGTAACTTGCAAGGGATCATGGGTACAAAGAAAAGCCATGGGTCCAAACAAATGATGTAATTTCTTCTTACTAGGCAGAGAAGCTGTTTGCTGATAGTCAGTGACTAGAGTTTAATTAAATCATTTAGAAGGAAACAAAAGAATAATTAAGCATAGCTGGAAGGTTAGGTAGTCCAATTTGCTTGTCAAAATGCCAGGACCTCTAGAGAAGCTGTGATGTCTGGACCCCTTTTGTTTTGAGAGGTCTACGCTGACTTAACCTCGTTACAGCTGAATGGGCTACCATTTAAGTCAATGGCTGTACTGAGTGTAGCTTAATTACAGCCATTTCGGGGGGGGGGGGCTGGAAGGTTTCCTAACATTACGGTTTAGACTAGCTGACTTCTCAGCCTCTATTTTCTCTCATATTCAGAAAAATGCATATTTGTTGTTTTGTAATAAAATACTAAAAGCTGATTGGTTGTGTAGCCATGGAGATAGAATGCTAGCCAATTGCAGAGCAAGTCAATATATACTGGACCTGCCCTTTGAGAAACTCCATAAAACAAGGGTATAAGACTGTATCTGAGCCTTTGCATTTGGGGACCCTCCCTGCTTAGAGAGCAGAGACAATTTCTTCTCAAGACCTCCTGGACCAAGAGCCAAGACTTCAGCTACCACTTTTAAGAACACTTTGCACTTCAAATTTAGCAACTAAGGACTTGAGGTAGAACTTTCAAACCAGAATTCTCAAAGTTTAGTCTTTTGTTTTTTTTTATATACTTCCATTTTATGTTTTAATTTTATTTTAGTCATTGGTAACTGGGTAAGGCCTACTAGGCACAAGTGCCTGTTTTCAGGGGCGACCTGGGAGCACTGGGCGGTTAAGTGACTTGCTGAGAGTCACACAGTATGCAAGTGGAGGTTGAGAGAATCAAATTCAGGTCTGGTCTGCTGGATGTATCAAGCTTGTTCACACCTCGTTCCTCTAACCTCTAGGCTATACTGCCTGCCAGATTTTCCATATACTGTAATCAATGTCTAAAAGTATCTTCTTTATGTTATTTACTGCATGTATTAATTAATTAGTAAAGCGTTTGGCTTACTTTTAAGATAATTCTGCCAGTGTCATTTGTGTGTGTTGCTTTGGAGAGTGTTGTTCAAACTATACTACACCTGTGTGACTGTTTTAAGGGCCAAACACTACCAAAGTGAAGTATCACTAGGGGCTCTGTGGACAAAAGGAGGGGAGGAAATAGGAAAGGTCTCAGGGGGTGTTTATGGGGGTTTGAACCAGCCTCTGCATTTCTGGGGAAAGACACATAATAGGGTGTACAGGACCCACCGAAGCCTATACGCGCTGGTGGCTTTCTGGTTCATTGTGCAGTGGCCAAGAGGATTCTATCCCAGGAACACAAACTCAAGACAGTATTTGTACTCCCTGGCACAGAAAGAGGGAGCCCTAGGATCCTCTGGCATCCGTTCAGTTGTAAAACAGTGAGCATACTAAATGGACTGAGGAAGGATATTCCTGACCCCGCCTGTCATAAGAGGGATTCACTGGGATGTAGAGAATCCCATCTCACAGGAGTGGGCTTGTGACAGATTTGGTGAGCAGTAGTGTGATTGGCAAACTGTTTGAACAACCATACACAAAGAGGGCAGAAAACTGGAAAAAACGAAAATTAGTTACAAGATATATTTTCCTAGCCTGTTTTGTTTTTTTTTTTTCATCTTTTTTTTTTTTTTTGCTGCAAGTAAAAGGCAGACTAGTGGTAGAGTAGGGAAGAAAGATGATTTTCAAGTACAACAACTACACTGTAGAAGTGCTGAAGCAGCTGTGCCAGAACAGAAGAGTCCAGTATGAGGGGGCGCAGTAAGAATCACCTCATAGAAGTCCTCGAGGCAGCCGAAGAACAGGTGGCAGCATGGGGCATTGAGTCACAGCCAATGACTGAAAGGGAACAGACCTTGGGTGTGGTGGTGACAAGGGCCATCACAGTGTCTAGTCCCAGGGATGAGGACAGCGAGACCAGAGGGAACCCAGAGCCACAGCACCAGGGGAAGGCCACCACAAAGCTGGAGCTGGAAGGGATCAGGCTGCAGCTGGAGTTGAGGAAACTGAAGCTGGAGCAGAGAAAGTTCGAAGTCCAGCGGCAGAGGGAATTCAAGCAGAGAAAGTTTGATGCCCAGCAACAGAGGAAACTTGAGCAGAGAAAGCTCGAACTGGAGATAAAGGAAAAACAGCACCAGAGAGAGAGGCTGAGGAAAAGCAGTGCCAGAGAGAGAGGCTGAGGAAAAGCAGTTCCAGAGAGAGGCCGAGGAAAAGCAGTGCCAGAGAGAGGCCGAGGAAAAGCAGCACCAGAGGGAGTTTGAACTGGAGAGGCTAAGACTCCAACAACCAGTACCAGAGGAGGTAAGTGCCAATGGTGAACCTGAAACTCCAGGGCTAGGGAAGGTATAAATTCAATTCCAAATTAATAGCTGAATTTAAAGAGGGGGAGGATAGGGATGCATTTCTGAATTCATTTGAAAAGGTCTGTATCCAGGCCAAGATACCCAGGGAGGCCTGGAGCTTTCAGCTATCCCTGCTGCTTACTAGAAAATGATGTGAGACGCTAGGCCAAATGGACAATGAAGACAACAGAGACTATGAGAAACTTAAAGATGCTTTACTTAAAAAGTATGAACTAACTCCTGAGGGCTACAGGGCTAAATTCTGTAAACTTTGAAAAAGCCCTGACATGAGCTTTGAAGAACTAGCCACAAAGCAACGGCAGTTTTTAAGACATGGGTGGGAGGGGGTGGAAGTAAACTCTGTGGGGAAAATTGAGGCAGTTATACTTTTAGAACAGTTCTTTTGTGCTTGCCCAGCAGAGCTGAAAACCTCCCTGGAGGACTGGGATCTAAAAAGAGCACAGCAAGCTGCTGAACTCTCGGATCCCTATGCCAGGAGCAGGTCTGCTCTGAAAGGAAGTGGGTGAGCAGGCACTGTAGGGCAAAAAGGGAAAAACGCACCTTCAGGGCAGCTAAAACACTCTGCAGAAAGGGGGGAAGGGGGAAGCCCCAAGTTACCAAGAAGGGATGTCTTGGAAAAAGAGAATAATGAATGTTGGTTTTGTAAGCAGCCAGGGCATCTTGTTAGGCAGTGTCCTAAAAAGGTACAAAGTGGACAAAGTATCCCCTGAAAGGAGGTGAGTGCACTCTGTATCCCTGAGAGTATGCCTGTGAACATGAGGGAGCACATACACCCAGTTACTGTAAATGGGGTGTAGATCCATGGGTTAAGGGACACAGGGGAGTCTCCTACCTTGGTAAAAGGGGATTTGGTTGAGCCTAAACAGCTGATACCTAATCAGTTTGCCACTTTGAGGGGATTCACTGGGGAGGAGAAAACCCTGCCACTAGTTAGTGTTCTTCTGGATTGGGGTGAGACAGGAGAGAGGGTGCAAAATGTGACAGTGGCAGAAAACTTCATCCTGGAAGTGATTTTAGGGAATAATCTACAGCAGGGTGTGGTGTGTGTGGTTACCCACAGTCAGATGGCTAAAGTCACTTGTAATTCCCTGAACCCCACAGAAGCCCCAGTGGAAAAGAATAGAAGGCTGGTTCCCCAGCCTGTGTCTCCTGTAAGGGAGAATAGTGAAAGGGAGGTAGGACTTCCCAAAGTAGCCGTTCACCAAACAGCTACAGAAGGTTACTCAGAAGAGGGAGGGGTAACAAATGGCAGAAGGTTAGGGATGACAGTGACTCTGAATGCCCTGATGTTAAAGCTATGGATCCCAGTTTAGGAACTGAGGGGGACATGTCCCACACTTTGGGAAAATGTGAAGATTTTGCAGCTGCTCAGAGGACTGGCCCTAGTTTGGAGAGGCTGAGGGCTTGTGCAGAATCTGACAGGATACAGGAAGTGACATGAGACGTAGGGTATTTTGGGACAGCGGACTGTTGTATACACAGGCCGTGAGGACAGAGGGAGGGGTGATGGGCAGGCAGTTTGTCATTCCCCAGGAGTATCATGAGCAGCTGCTTAAGGTCGCCCATGACATCCCCATGTCTGGACATCTGGGCATTGCTCACACCATGCAGTGATTGGCCCAAAATTTCTATTGGCCTAACTTCACCCAGCAGGTGAAGGAATATTGCAGGTCTTGTCACCATTGCCAACAGATAGGGAAGGCAGGTAGTAAAACGAAAGCTGCCCTGCTTCTCTTGCCCATTGTGGAGGAGCCATTCCAGAGGGTAGGAATGGATGTTGTGGGACCCTTGAATACCCCAAGCTCCTCTGGAAAAAAATTTATTCTGACGGTGGTCAATTATGTCACCCAATACCCAGAGGCAGTCACCCTCTCCTCAATTAAGGCAGATAAAGTGACCGATGCCTTGCAGGGATTTTCTCCCTTGTCAGGTTTCTGCAGAAGATTATCTCTGATCAACGGGGTTACTTTATGTCAGAAATGATGAGGTCTTTGTGGGAGAAGTGTGGGGTGGTGCAAAGATGCCTGACTCATTATCACCCACAAGCCAATGGGCTTGTGGAACATGTTAATGGTACCCTAGAAATGATGCCCCAAACGTTTGCTGAACAGCATGGGAGGGACTGGGAGAAATATCTTCCCCACCTGTTTTTTGCATACAGGGAAGTGCCCCAAGAGTCAACAGGGTTCTCCCCTTTGAACTGTTATACGGACATATGGGGTGGTCTCCCGATCTGGGGGTGGTCTCCTGATCTGGGGGTGGTCTCCTGATCTGGGGGTGGTCTCCTGATCTGGGGGTTGGTGGGCCCCTAGACCTGATCTCCTGATCTGGGAAGACTGGGAAGGAAAGCACAACACCCAAGGGACTCCTATAGTGGAGTATGTCCTTAAGTTCAGGGAGAAGATGAAGGAGCTTATGGGGGTGGCCCAAAGGAACCGGTCAGCTGTCCAGCAGAAGCAAAAAGTCTGGTATGACCAAGGACCAGAGCTCACTCATACAGCACAGGCCAGGAAGTAATGGTCTTCATTCCAGTCTGGAAGGACGAGCTGCAGGCTGAGTGGGCGGGACCATATAAGGTAGTCTGACAGGTCAATGACGAACTATATTGTGGAAGTGCCTGACAGGAGACATACCCATCGAATGTACCATGTCATATGGTGAAGCCATATGTAAATAGGGCTGATATGGTGTTTGCTGTTTGTAGTCCTGGGGAGGGGATGATAGATGAGGAAGACCCCTCCTGGACTTGCTAGAGGAAAGCAAACTTATTTGCTTCTCTGTTAAGACCTTTTTTTTTGTTTGTTTAAAGTGTTAAGTTCAGGGAACCTGTGTGATTACACTCCTTACTGAAACTCTGTGCTTGCACCAGACTTTAGGCACCAAAGGAATACACATTCTTTTGTCCTGTTTATTTGGCTCCCCTGCTGGTGCAGACAGTCCTTTGTCCATGGCCAGCATTTAAACTTGACATCTTCTTTCTCGCCACAGCTGAGGAGAAGCTCTCCAGGGGCTCCTTGCCCCACAGGCATGGGATTCTTGGACAGCGGGTGGTCGACACTTCCACAGCTGCCGCCCGAGACCCCATGCCTGGACTCTCCACTAACAAGGTACAGCTAAAGCCGCTACTTTCAAGCCCACCCACCCCTCAACTTATTAAATATGCCTTTATCCCACAACTTTCAAAAGTGCGCCCACCAAGGCATTTATCTTCCAATCCAGACATTCATCCTGCCTTATAGGAATGCTCCCTGAGGTAGCCGCCAACCACCACAGGCATCTCTTTGCTATATCCCCTTGCTGTGATTACCAACGCTTCCTCTACACTCTGTGCCGCTATTATTTATTTCTTAGGTTCCTCTACATTCTGTGCCTCTAATATTATTTCTTAGGTTTGTCCGCTCTCCTCAGTTCCCGGACCTTGTACTTTAAGGGGAGCTTATACTTTAGCTGTAGTTCCCTGTCTTCAAGCCAAATTTAGCATAAGCTTCCAGTAAATTTTTGGAATGGGTGCTGCCGAGTGCCCTATCATGAAGGGTCTCCCATTGTTCTCCATACTGGTTATCCTATCCCGTGTACCAGTGGTGCTTTATTGGCAAAAGCCTGCATCACATCAAGCAGAAGATGACCCTTTAGCGGATTGTATTCTGGATATGGATTTGCCACACAATTATCTATGTGCCTTTCAGGTAGTCCTACTATCTGCCTATAACCAGTGCACCCATCGTGGTGGTACCTGTGCTGAGCCACCTTTTCAAAGTTTTATCTCCCGCTCGTTATAGTGATAGTCACTCCCTGCATTTCTCAGTCAGGGTGCTGATTCACCTAGCTCTAGGGTGGTACACCTTTAGGGGTGGTGATTGGCTTACCCAACCTGGCATGCCTTATAGATGTACTAGGACCAGGATTCTTAAACTAACTATCACCGCCCTATCAAAGATATTACTTCTGTTACTGTTACGCTCGGGTAACATTGAGTTAAACCCTGGTCCTACCGCTACCCTTACATCCCCTTCGGATACTGCTTGTCTTAAAGGCATGAGTTTCTGGCATGTTAATGTCTGCAGCCTCCTAAAAAAGTTCACCATGATTCAGGTGTGGGTCAGCCATACTCAGCCAGATGTTCTGGTAATCTCCGAATCTTGGCTTAGGTCAGCCTCTCAGGACAGGGAGATTAGTATTCCTCCCTAACAGTTATTCAGAATGAACAGGCCTACTAGGGGCGGTGGTGTGGCAGTGTACATTAAGGAAAGGTTTATAACGTCCTGCCTGGATTCTACTTCTGTCAAAAATGAATTTGAATGTTTGACCCTGAAGATGTAATTATCTACTTCCCTTGCCCTCAGAGTGATTGGTTGCTGTAGACCCCCATCTGCTGGTACACTCCTTCTTACACATCTTGGCTCTGTTATGGAGAAAGAGAAACTTGAAACTATCATCCTAGGGGACCTTAATTTCAACTGGTTTTCGAAGACTGCTCCTCCATAAAAACCTTCTTCCGCACAAGGCTTAAGGCCCACCTATCGGTATCCAGCTCCTGTAATTACACCAGCTCCTGACAGGAACCCAGAGATAACTGACTAGACAGGTCCTACTCCTCCACCACTGTTTAACTCCATGACAAACCGCTAATATTCGCTCCAAGTTATCACTGATGCTCTAACTATATATTCCATTTGGACTGCTATGTTTCTGTCCTGTCACCATAACTGCGTTACTGTAATTCCTGTATACTGAACTAACACTGTATTTGTCTCTAGTATTATGTAATTTCCCGGGTCGCCCCTGTAAAAGGGACCTTCAGGGCTCAGTGGGCTTACCCGGTCACCAAAATTTAATAAATAGATAAATAAAATAAATGCTAAAAAGACAAAAGCAATGTTGTTCTCGCCCTATAGCCATGTGATGAATCTGGCCAGCTCTGGAGCACTACCTCAGATTACCACAATTCTTGGAGAGAAACTGGAGTTTGTCTCAAAGTTTAAATACCTACTGTAGGTGTGTGGTTAGACCATAATCTATCATTCACTGAGCATGTCAAGGACCTTGTAAAGAAGTTAAGGCAGAGGCTGGGGCTATACTTTAGAATTAACCAGTTTCTTACTAGAGATGCAAAAGTGCACCTTGTCCAAACTACTTTTCTTTCGACGATCGATTATGCAAATGTCCTACATAGTCACGGTCCTAAAGCCTCGCTTGCAAAGTTGGATATGCTTTACCACAGGGCCATCTGGTTTATTACTGGTGTCCCCATCTCTACCCATGATTGTTCCTTGTACAAAGCCGTAGGGTGGTCCTCTCTTATGTTTAGGCATAACTGAAATACAGTCCTTTGGACTTACACAGTCTTCTTGAAGCGGCTTCCACAATATATAATAGACTATCTCCCATTAACTGAGCCAGGAACGTATGCCCTAAGAAGTGCATCCTACATGACATTATGTGTCCCCAAGGCTTCCTCTCACTATGGCAGAGTGGCCATTAGTTTCCTGTTGCCAACATTGTGGAACAAAGTACAAAAATCATTGAAATTAAGCTGCCCCCGCAGTATGAATGCCTTTAAATCTCTATATGTTCGGTATGTGTGTGAGTCATGCAATTGCTAACCCCAGCCCCTAATTTTTGTCCGAAGCATCAGGCTGCTGCCCTCTGAGCGTAGTTGAATTTATTATCGCTTATAACCTTTGGTGACCTTAACTCTGTGAGCGTCTTATGCCTTAAATGTTTTTCCCCTCTAGAAATCCCTGTAGGGTCATTATCTCCTCATGGCTTTCACAGTCGCTACACCTTACTTACCCTGCTGTCTTTTACATATTGCTTAATCTGCAGCTCTTATTCCCCTACCCTGTACACTATTTCATCTTTGTATTCCTTTTCCACTGCATTCCACTCTTACTGTCTCTTTCGTCTGTCCCCTAACTCTCTTCCCTGCCAAAGACTAGCCCTTCAGGGGCTCTCTGACCCTCAGGTGGGAGAAATGCAGATACCAGGCGGTTGTCGCTTCCATAGCCACCGCCTGAGACACCTACACCGGACTCCTTACTAGCGAGGTGCGGCATTGCCGATACCCAGTCGGAACGCGAATGCTCTTCTACACTGGCATCTGATTGTCTCCTGCCGTCTGCTCCTGTGTCTCCCTCAATACTAAGCTAAAGTCTGATTTTCCATCTAAAACTTGCACAAAAAAGAGCTGTACTTGCTTATTGCCTAACAGTTATGACCTCTATTTTTTTCCCTGTTTAGAGTGTCAAGATTTGGGACTCTGTTTGATTACATTCCTTTCTGAATTTCTGTTGTTGGGCCAGTCTTTAGGCGCCAAGGAATACCCAGTTCTGTTGTCCTGCTGTTTTGGTCCTCCCTCTGGTACAGATGTTCCATTGTCCATGGCCCAGTACTTAATACAGATCCCTTCTTCCATCCCCTGCCAAGGATATGCTCTCCACGGGCTCCCTGCCCATAGGTGTGGGAAACCCGGGCACCGGGTGATCAACGCTGTCTCTACCGCCGCCTGAGTACTTAAGCCCGGACTCTCCATTAGGAAAGCACAGCATTAGCAGCCATCCAATCAGAACGTGTGTGCTCTTTGGCACTGGCTTCCGATTGGTTCCTGCAGTCTGCTTCTGTGTTCATTCCATCAATCTGATTTCCATGCTGAAATTTGCCAAAAAAAAGCTGTAATTACTTTTCTCCTTGACTGTTAAGACCCTTATCCTTCTGTTTAGAGTGTTACATTTAGGGATACTGTGTGATTACACTACTTTTGAAATTCTGTGCTTGTGTCAGCTCCCTATATGAGCAGCCGATCACTTCTCCCTACTGAAGTTCCTACTAAGCCTCATCTTATGTCCTCTTTAAATATTACAGAAGCACTCTAAACTGATATGACTGATGTAACATTGAGTACTTACTTGCATTAATTGTTATTTACTTGTGTTATTTGGCTCTATTGTAAATATCTCTGTATGCATTGTACCATTTGACCCGGAGCTAACCAGGTCCATCTTGTAAATGAGCTTGCTCAATGATGTTCGTCTGGATAAATAAAGATTTTGATTGATTGATTGATTGATTGAAGCGGGACCTTGGCTTACTCCTGGATAGCCACCTCAATTTTGATGCTCACACTAGCCTCACAATCAAAAAAGCCCACCAACGGCTTGGTATCCTCCACAGAACCAAGCATTACCTTAACAGGGAATCCAAATCCCTCTTAGTCTCCAGCTTCCTCCTTCCTGTCTTCGACTATGGTTCACTTGTCTCCCTCCCCCACCTCTCCGTCAAACATTTCTCCAGACTTCCAAGCTCCTACCATAACGCTATCCACTTTGCTTCTGGTCTCCCTAAATTCACACACCACTGTGACCTTTATAAGCTCACCAGTCGGTCCTCCCTTGAAGCCTGCCTCAACTGCAAGATGGCTACCTTCTTCTTCAAACTCTCCCTTGGACTGCTCCCTGATTGCCTCACCTCTCTCTTCAAGACAGCTGCCACCACCAGGACTACTAGACTGTCCTCCACTCTCTCTCTCTTTCACTGTTCCTTTCTGCCATACTACTCAAGGCTAGAAAACACGCTCCTTTATGGAACCTAAGCTCTTCAACTCTCTTCCTCTGGAACTAAAACTCTGTCCCTCCACAAATGCCTTCAAACACAATATCAGGAGACATTTCTCCCTCACCTACACCTGCTCGCAGCCCTAATCTGGCTCACCTTCTGCACTCTTTTCTCCTCACCCTCTGGTTATCCACCTCCAGCACTTACCCTCTCTTTCTAGCACTTGTAGTATTGTTAATCCACCTAGCCTAGTTTTTAGATTGCACTTAAATTTTTTGTTTCCCACTGTTATATTATTGTTAAACCCTCACTGAATGCTTAATGTCACCTTGTATTTGTTAATTCACCAAGGCTAGTTCATGGTTTGCCCTTTAGTCTATATAATCCTGATTTTATGTACCATTGTATTAACCCTTGCTGTAAGTTAAATGTTTTAGCCTATGCCATGGCTCATGATTGTTGTATGTAACTGGACGCTTGTGTAAACGGGTAGCAATGCTCACATGCCTTTCTAGTACAACAAAAAAAATGAAATGAAATGAAGTGGGAGTCATCGGTGGAGACAATCAAGCTGTCACCCCAGTTGACCCCGGAACAGATCCAGGAAGTGAGGGAGGTTTTAGAGGACTTTGCCCCTTTATTTATGGCCAAGCCCAGATGAACCCCTTTAGCAACCCATGATGTGGACGTGGGAATGCAAGCACCCATATGATGGACAGCTTACTGGGTGTTTGAGGCCATCCTATAGGTCATTAAGAGGGAGGTAGAAGAAATGCTGGATTTAGGGGTGGTCCAGAAATTCCACAGTCCCTGGGCCTCACCCGTAGTCCTCATCCCCAAGCCGGATGGGTCTACTCATTTTTGTGTGGACTGCCGTGGACTCAACACAGTCACAAAATCTGACACCTGCCCAGTGCCCCAGACAGACAAGTTGTTGGACAAGTTGGGGGACCTAGCTAACAAACATAGAGCTGATAAAGGGGTAATGGCAGGTGCAGCTAACTGCCAGAGCTAGGGAAGTGTTAGGCAGGATACAGAAGGCTGGACTCACTGGAAAGGCCAAAAAGTACCAGGTAGCCATGGCTGAGGTATCAAATGTGGGACATGTAACATAGATCTACTAATGCCAATGCAGATGGGCTATCCTGCCAAATGGAGTAAGGGAAAGAACTGGTGGAAACTCTTACTAAAAAGTGGTGTGCCCCCCCCCCAGGCTCTGTTAAGGAGGGAGGAGTGTGGCGAGATAAGGTCATACCTTATTGTTCTAATCATATTTCATGGTATTTTATGTGTGAAATGCATCAGAGATGCCCATGGTGGCCAAGTGTTACTTGCAAGGGATCATGGGTACAAAGAAAAGCCATATGCCCCAAAACAATGATGTAATTTCTTCTTACTAGCCAGAGAAGCTGTTTGCTGCTAGTCAGGGACTACAGTTTAATTAAATCATTTAGAAGAAAACAGAGAGAATAAATGATGGGGAAGTGTGTGTTACGAGACTTTAATGCTCACCCAAGCTGTGGAATGCTACATAGACCCCAATGTCGAAGCCCGAGGGGTTTATTAAAGCATCTCACACTGAGGGTGAACATTACATTCGAGTATGCCACACACTTCACCATCTTTTATTTTTTATAATATACTGAGCAGCAATTTTTCTCCTGCCTGTCTTTAGTGTTTTCACAGACACACACACACGCTTTGACTCCCTCCCTCTCTCTGCTGCCTTCTCCCACACTCTCTTTATATTGTTCTTTTCTTTTCTTTTTTTTTTAATTTTGGTACCTGTTGCTTGCTTTTAAAAAAATTTTACTTACTTTGCCTCCGCTGAGATCACATCTAGGATGCTCCACGGGCACACTCCAGGGCCAAAACGGTCAGACGGCAGGATCAACCAGATATTTAGCTGGGTAAAAAGCTGGATCAACCAGATACATTTTGAAAACAAAAGAACGGATGGTCACGTCATCTTGCTGTGGTGGTTTCTCGGGACAGGAGAGACAGAGTGGTTCCTCAGGAAGCGAGAGACAGAGCCACCATGTTTGAGAGACTGTTTAGCCCGCCTGCACACATTCTGTAAGCCAATGCAAGCGGCAGCATTTGAGTGGCATGGCGCATGAATGCCATAATAACCAACCAGTTATTACAGCAAATATCAACTGGTTCAGCCCATAGGGAAAAATTGATGACCAATTATTATAAAAGAATAATTAAGCATAGCTGGGAGGCCAGGTAGCCCAATTTGCTTGTGAAAAGGCCAGGATCTCTAGAAGAGCTGTTATGTCTGGACCCCTTTTGTTTTGAGACACGTACACTGACTTAATCTCATTACAGCTGAATGGGCTACCATTTAAGTAAATGGCTATACTGAATGTAGCTTAATTACAGCCATTTCAAGGGGAAAGGGGTTGGATGGTTTCCTAAAATTCTGGTTTAGACTAGCTGACCTCTGAGCCTTTTTTTTCTCTCAAATTCAGAAAATGCACATTTGTTGTTTTGTAATAAAATACTAAAAGCTGATTGGTTGTGTAGCCATGGAGATGGATTGCTAGTCAATTACAGAGCAAGTCAATATCCACTGGACCAGCCCTTTGAGAAATCCCATAAAACAAGGGTGCAAGACTATCTGAGTCTTTGCATTTGGGGACCCTGTTTGCTTAGAAAGCAGAGACAATTTCCTCTCAAGACTTCTCCTGGACCAAGAGCCAGTACTTCAGCTATCACTTTTAAGAACACTTTGCACTTCAAATTCAGCAACTAAGGACTTGAAGTAGAACTTTCAAGCTAGAATTCTCAATGTTTAGTTTTTTTCTGTATACTTCCATTTTATTTTTCATAGTTGTAACCAATGTCTAAAATTATCTGTCTTTACGTTATTCACTGCAGTTATTAATTAAGTAGTAAAGGTTGTGGCTTACTTTTAAGATAATTCTGCCAGTGTTGTTTGTGTTTGTTGCCTTGGGGAGGGTTGTTCAAACTATACTATGCCTGTGTGACTGTTTTAAGGGCCAAACACTACCAAACTGAAGTACCACTAGGGTCTCTGTGGATGAAAGGAAGGGAGGGGAGAAAATACAAAAGGTCTCAGGGGGAATCTGTTGGGGTCTGAACCAGTCTCTGCATTTCTGGGGAAAGACACTGGTGTGTATAGGGTTCCCAAACCTATACACACCAGTGGCTTTCTGGTTCATTGTGCAGTGGCCGAGAGGGTTCTATCCCAGGAACACAGACTCGAGACTTGCACAAAGAGAGGGAGCCCTGGGATCCTCTGGCATACGTTCAGTTGTGAAACAGCGAGCGTACTAAATGAACTGAGGAAGGGTATCCCTGACCCCCCTTATAACAAGAGTGGTTCGCTGGGATGTAGAGAATCCCACCCCACAGGAGTGGGCTTGTGACACTAACTACTCAATTTCAACCCTATCTGACCATTTCTGTCTTTACGAGTAACATGTGCAAGTTAAAAAAGTCACAGAACTGTGTAATACATGTACATTTTCTGTGACCACCAAGTAGATAAGTTACAATTACAGATTTGCATTTCATACCATATTTGTTTAAAGCAGCTATAGCTTTTTAGTAATGTTTAAATGTTAAAGAGCGACTCTGTACTTCAGCATGCACTTTCATAAATAAGATACTTCAATTGTTATAATTTACTAGGGAATACATTTAAGGCAGTCATACATTTCAGCACTCCTATTTCCATATTACCCCAATAGGTCATAGGGATCCAGTCATATTTCTTTTTTATTATTCTTTGGTAACCAAGTAAGTTCCACTGGGCACAAGGCCCACTAATGGAAGTGACCTGGGAACACCCAGAAACACTATGAAGGTCAATCAACTTGTTTAGGGTCACACAGTATGCAAGTGGAGGATAAGAGAATCAAACCAACATCTGCTCGATGAGCCAAGCTAATTCAAAGCTTGTTGCTCTAACCTCTAGGCTATACTAGCAGCCGAAGGTACTAGTCATCCAAGGTAGCTTGTCATTCCTGTGGTTCAACTTCAATTGCCAGGAGACAGGGCATTTTCAGTTTAAGAATGACTTATTAAAATGAAGACTAAAAACATTTTTTTTGCTCAGGCCTTGACTTAGTGTTTTTATGTGCATGATGTATAGGCCAAAAGATTAAGTATTATTGTTGTGGTTTATGCAATTTGAAATTATTTTTATTGTCACATTTTCTGAATCATGTACAGCATTTTGAGACATATTTTATATGAAAATGTACTTTATAAATGCAATTGAATGTTACTCTTTGCACAAACAATTATGCTGCTTACTGGAAATTTGTTTGGAAGATTTATTGAAAATCTACTATCACTGACTTAGTTGTAGAATGCAAAACATATTGTGCATGAGCATTTTGCAAATGCAGTACAAATATCTGTGGTCTGTGCAGAAGATAATATTAAGGAAATAAGTTAGGAATCAGGATGCCATCTAAGTAGAAGATTGCACCTTTAATTTAAACATCAGTTTATTGACACCAGGTTTGGATACTAAAAGATACATAGCTTTGATGTCCAACAGGGGCCTCATTTTGAAGCCACCCTTGACTTGGCTTGCAGCAGTGAGGATAGGGCAATCTCCAGTGTGAATGGTAAAAACCATTGAAAGCCAGTGGCCACAACCAGGTATCATTCTCTTTGGGGACAGGCAAGACTGGCCAGCCTCTGCCACCAAGACCCAGAACTTCAGAAAGATGGATTTTATCAAGATGAATGCCCAGGTGGTCAATGGTTGGAATCATTGGCATGAGGCTAATAAGACAGAGCTCACAAGGGGTTTGGTGAAGATGTTGCTTGCAGTAGCTATGAAGATCTGCATCCCTGTAAGCAATAAGGAAAGAAAGGCCAATAAGTTCCTCACTGGCTCATCATAAAACTAGGTCAACTGATCCTAAACAAAAAGAAGTTATATGACAGTCGAAAAGAGACAGGCTACCCCCAAGTCAGAGAGGAATACAGAACAGCAGTGAGCCACTACAAGACTAAAATTAAGTAAGTCAAGGAGAAGTCACATGCCAGGGTAGCAGTAGGAGTTGAGGATTACATCAAAGTTATCTTCCAGTACATGAATAGAAGGAGAAGTGTGAAAGAGAAAATTAGGTAACCAATGGAAATGGGTGATGAACTTGTGAGCAAGCCAAGGACTGAGATGCTGAGTGGGTACTTCGCTTGAGGTGGGTGCTCACTGGGTGGGCCCGTGGCATCAACAGTAGACAGATGACATCACATTCACCCTGGCAGCTGACTACCTAGAGAAGATTTAGCAAGTTCAATCCCAAGAGGATGATGAGATACATCCCAGGCTTATAGTTTAGCAAAAGCAACAATTAGAACCCCTTGCAGTATTTTTTTTTAAGTCTGTTTGGGTAGGGATAATATCAGAGTACATGGAAGTGGCCAATGTGGTCCCAGTCTTAAATAAGGGGACAAGATAGGACCCAGGCACCCACATGCAGGTCAGCCTGATATCAGTGCTGATCAAGGGTCTGGAATCCATTATAAATGACAGAATACTAGAGTACTTGGTACAGGCCAAGATTCTTTCCATCTATTAGTATGGCTTTACAAAGGGCAGATTGTGCCAAACTTAACTGATAACCTTTTTCAGGGGAGTAACCAAGAAGGTGGATGGGGCATAGCCATAGAACTATGCTATTTGGACTTCAGCATGGCTTTTGATACAGTGGCACATGACTAGCTATTTAGCAAAGTAAGCCAGTATGGTATACATGAGACACAAGGTGGACTGCTAATTGGCTTTAGGATGGGAAGCAAAGAGAGGTGGTGGATGGGCACTACTCCAAGGGGTGAGAAGAACCCAGTGGCATCTCTCAAGGTTCAGTGCTGGGGCCACTGCTTTACAACATTTTCCTCAAGCATCTGACAATTGGGGTCACCAGCAACTGCTGATGTTTTCTGATGACCCTAAGCTACCCATGTTGGTTGACTCTACTGAGGATGGGAACAAAGTTCAGGAAGACCTAGATAAGCTGTGTGAGAGGTAGGACTCCTGGAGTCTCAGACTCAGCATAGAAAAAATGCAAAAAGATACACCTATGAAAGAAAAACAGAGGTAGGACCTACACACTGTGTACAGTGCCTCTTGCTGCACTGGAGAAGGAAAATGACCTACAGGTTTTAAGCATGACATGCAGTGTGCAGCTGCTGTCAAGAAGGATGGAGGAATGTTACAGTGCATTAAAATAGGGTGACTGGCAGAGCAGGAGGGTAAGTATATCACTTTACAAGTCCCTGATCAAGCCCTACTAACAGTATTACAGTTATGGGCACCTCAGTACAATAAAGACATTGAGGCAGTCGAGAGAGTGTGCAATATAAGGCTACCAAAATGATCTGGGGTATGAAGGACTAAGGTTATGAGGAGAGACTGGAGGCCGTTGACATGTTTACCTCAGAGAAAACAAGGCTGAGGAGGGATATGATCTCAGTCTTCTGCTTACACAAGGGCATTGACAAGCTTGAGCATACGGACATGTTTGATCTGGAGTCCTCCATCAGGACCCAGGGTCATGCTCTGAAGCTCAGAAGTGGTGAATTCATGGATAATGTCAAGGGACACTTCTTATCCTAGAGGTTGGTAAATCTATAGAACAGCCTTCCAGCAGAGACAGAGGATAAGAAGACATTAGAGACCTTTAAGGGGAAGCCTTGACAAATTTCAGCTTAGAAGCTTCCCAAGGGCATTACAGGGTACCTTGTTACTATACTACTGTATTAGATTTACGAGGGAATTTTAATTCATTTTGATTATCAGTGCTTTTCATCCTCAGCAGTGTGGTCCTACATTTACAGCACAGAACTTCAGGAAACTCCATGATCAGTTGGCAGTAGTTAGGCAGGAAATATTTCAGCTGCAATTCCAACTAAGCATGTGCCCACAGATTGAAAAAATAATGGATTTCTTAGCCTTTTCTGAGGTCCTTCCTGTCTGTGGAGGGGAGAATGGGAAGGCTAGAGTAAGGGAGGCAAAAAATGGAGGAGTTCAACAGGTGGTTGAAGAGGTGGTGTCAGAAACAGGAGCACCGTTTTATAGGAGATTGGGAGGCTTCTGGGACAGAAGGCTCTTCTAAGGTGATGGCCTTCAACTAACAAGGGAAGGTATTTGTCTGTTAGGGAAGAAATCTGATGTCTACACTAGCAGATGATTAAACTAGCTGTGGGGAGGCTGGGGCTGGGGATTCCACTGTAAAGGGACAGTGGGGAACATAGACAGGACTCCCCAAGGGATGGGGTAAGGTGTTTAGGAAACAATAAATGGGAGAAACAAATTCAGGGAACAGGGTAGGGTAGACACAACAAACATGAAAGGAAGGAGAAACACAAGACAGCGAGGTTATTAAAGAAAGTTGATGGGAGAGGGCAAGTGACTACCATAGATACATAAAAATATAGATACTGATGGCAGAAAAGGATCACATGGCCCATCTAGTCTGCCCATTTTCCCTACCTACTGTAACACCACAGACCCTACTTGATATCTGGCTTTACCCCCCCCCCCAACACTAAGGTTCCCTTATGCCTATCCCATGCATTCTTGAAGCCTATTGCCATTTTTGCCCCCATCACCTCCGCTGGGAGACTGTTCCAGACATCCACCACTCTTTCTGTGAAGAAGTACTTCCTCACCTCTCCCCCGAGTCCCCCCACAGCTTCATAGCATGTCCCCTTGTTCTTGAGCATCTTTTCTTCTGAAAAATGCTTCCCTCTCGAACTTTATTGAGCAAGTCACCTTGTTCTTGCACATCTTTTTTTCAGAAAAATGCTTCTCCTTTGAACTTTATACCTGTGAGGTACTTGAAAGTCTCAATCATATCCCCTCTCTCCCTCCTCTCCTCCAGGGTGTACATATTGAAGTCCTTTAATCTTTCTTCATATGGCTTGTGATGCAGAATGTACCATTTTGGTTGCCCTCCTCTGGACCACCTCTACCCTACCTA
This sequence comes from Neoceratodus forsteri, assembly GCA_016271365.2. Taxonomy (NCBI): domain Eukaryota; kingdom Metazoa; phylum Chordata; order Ceratodontiformes; family Ceratodontidae; genus Neoceratodus; species Neoceratodus forsteri. Next base: position 42,410,640 of record CM057456.1, on the reverse strand, counting down.
TATCCTTCCAGAGATGTTATCTCCAGAACTGGACACAAAACTTTAAGTGAGCTCTCACCAGTAATCTATACAGCAGTAACACCACCGCTCTCTTTCTGCTGGTGATACCCCTCTCTATGCACCCTAGCATCCCACTAGCTCACCCTACTGCCTTTTCACACTGTCTGGCCACCTTTAGGTCATCAGATATGATTACTCCCAGGTCCCTTTCCTGTTTGGTGGTGCTTAATACCACCCTCCCCCATTTTGTACTCCACCCTTGGGATTCTATGCCTGAAGTGCATGATTTTGCACTTCTTCGATTGAAACCTAGCTGCCACACACTTGAGCACTCCTCTAACTTTCCTAGATCGCTGTTCATTTTTTCCACACACCCCCGGAGTGTCTACCCTGTTTCAGATTTTAGTGTAATCTGCAAAGAGGCATACCTTCCTTTCCAGCCCCCTCTGCAGTGTTGCTAATAAAGACATTAAAGAGGATCCATCCCAGTACTGATCCCTGTAGCACCCCACTTCTCACCCTCCCTTCCTTCCTGGGAATGAACTCTGTTTACCACCATCCTTTGTCTCCTGTCCCCCAGCCAATTTCTCACCCAGTTTACCACCTTAGGACCCACTTCTAGGCTTCCTAGTTTGCTTACAAGTCCCTGAAGTGGAACAGTGCTGAATGCCTTACTGAAATCTAGGCAGGCCACATCCACTGCTCCACCCTGATCTACATCCTTGGTCACCCAGTCAAAGAAATCTATCAGATTTGTTTGACATGCTCTTCCCCCAATGAATCCAGGCTGCCTCGGATCCTGAAGGCCACTGGGCTCAAGATATTCCAGTCCTCTCCTTCAGTAGTGATTCCATTACTTTCCCATCACCAAGGTCAGGTTGACTGGCCTGTAGTTGCCAGCCTCCTCTTTGTTTCTATTTTTATGAAGTGGGTCTACACCTGCCCTCCTCCAGTCCTCCAGAACCACTCCCATTTCCTGTAAGTGATTGAACTGGGGTGTCGGAGGTGCAGCCAGCACCTCCCTGAGCTCCCTCAATATCCTAGGATGCACTCCTTCTGGCCCCACTGCCTTGTCCACTTTCAGATTTGTGAGTTCCCTCAGAACCCTCTCCTCTCTAAAGGGACTAGTGTCTACCTCCCTTACTTCAATGCTCCTGGCCCTTTTCTGTGGTCTCCCTCTTTCCCCTTCTTCTGTGAACACTGAACAAAAGTACTTGTTCAAGATGTCCACTTTTTCCTGGCCCCCTCCACACACTCCCCTCCCTCCCTCCTTCCTAAGCCTTATTATCCATCCCTTGGTCTTTCTCTTTTCGCTTACATACCTGAAAAATACCTTGTCCCCTTTCAGCACTGCCTGGGCTTTTTTCTTCTCCATCTGCACTTTAGTGCTCCTAATTTCTTTCCCTGCCTCTCTCTGTTTCTCTTGATACACCTCTCTATCTTTCTCTCTCTCTGTCTCTTCATACCTCCTAAATGCTAACGCGTTTTTTCCCTTACCTCCCTGGCCACCTCTTTTGAGAGCCATAGCAGTCTATTGTTCCTCCTGCTTTTGCTTACTTGTCTGTTGCAGAGGTTCTTTGCCTTCTCTGTCATGCCTTTTAGATTTGCCCACTGTTCCTCCACTCCTCCAAGCCCCCCCCCACTAGGGCATTCTTGAGGCATTCCCCCATCTTTCTAAAATCGGCTGTCCTGAAGTCCAAGACCCTCGACTTTGTGTGGTTTGATCCTGCCACAGTACTTACACTGAACCACACTGTACGGTGATCACTAATCCCCAGGTTGCCGCCCACTGTGACATCTGCAACACTGTCCCCATTGGTGAGTACAAGGTCCAGTACTGCCGTCTGTGAAGGGGTTGTGGGATAACAGATGGACCAGACACAGAACTTCAGGTTCAACACACAGTCTCTGTGTGATGTTTATTTAAAACACAGGGAATAACCTTAAGCAATGGCATATCCCTTCTTCAATACATCGGTTTGCAGCAACAGACTATGCATGTCCTTCCTCTGCACTAAGTCAGCACCTCCTGACCCACTGATCTATCTCTTTAGTGAAAATTATTTTATTCCCTATGTTGGTCTTGTATGTTTGGGTGATGAGGAGCTCAAAAAAGAAAAACTCAAAAACAAGCTAAAGACAAAGAACCTCAGTGCAGAAGCACTGAAGCAAGGGTTACCCCAAGTGGCACCGGTAATAAAGCCAAGTTTCAAAGAAACACAACAGCACACATACACATGTGGATTTCTGGAAAACATACACAACAATATTTGTCTGATACTGAATCACCATCTCTGAGCACAGGGCTGTATTAAATATGATAAACTGTGGCCTTTAGCCAGAGGTCATCATCTGAATACCTGGAGGTGACTTCAGTCAGAGTACCTCTATGCCAGTATAACTGGTGCTTATTCATATTGTTGATCTGATGTGTTATGAAATCCATTGTAAACTTACAGTGCTTTTTTAATATGTAGCTTTTTCAGTACGATGCTATTTATTATATTCAATTAATAAATGTAACCCCCGAGGGGGCTTACCTGTTTGCCCCGTAGTCCCCCGGTGTTCCCTTGCCGGTTCCGTCCAGACCCTGTGGTGTTTTATTCAGACAGGGGCTGGAGGGTTTGAACCATGGAGCCACCAACCCATTTTTGCACTCCGGTGTGGTCAGATGGCCTGCGGATTATCGCTTCTGGTGTCAGCCATTTTCTTGGCTGTGTTAATGCCTCTCCGGTGCTCTGAGCCCCCTGTGTAGCTTATCAGGGGCTAGTGACACGGAGGAGGCATTGGAGGAGGAGCCAAATAGTTTTAAAATAGTGCCTGGGAGTGTTGCAGCATCGGGGGGGGGGACTATGAATATTAATGGAAGGCTCATGCATATTAATGAGTCGGATCGCTGCAGTGGAGAGAACTGTATATATTGGAGCAGCGACCCGCAAAAGACAAGGTCTAAAAATATAAACATGTAGTCGCTTGATAAAGGGCACCAGCAATTATCAGACCATGGGACCCCTGTGTTCTGGTCCTGTATATTTTGGCTGCAGTTTGAACTTAAAGATAGGACTGCTGCATAAACTGGGTCCAGACTGCATGATAGCAGCCATTTTGGGAACTTTGACCCCTCATGAACAGCCAATCAGCTATCTAGGTGACCAAAAATTGGTTGTGATGCCATATGGGAAGAGGTGTGAACTATTTTCAGGTGCCAAAGGACTTTTGCCAATCAATAATCGAAGCGGGCTAATACATAGTAATATTTGTGAGTGATGAGAGGAATCAGCCAATCAGAGGGCAGGATTTTCAGGTGAAATCCCAAGGACTTTGGGCAGTTTGGGCAGTCTTTGCTGGGCTCCCCTCAAGTCAAGAAGGGATCAGACTGTGTGTACCAAAGAAGGTCTTTTCCAGGCCTTAATTGGGAAAATCATTCCAGCATTTTGGAGGAACTGAAAGGACTTTATTCTGAGAGAGACTGTTGTGATACTGCATCTGAATATCGGAGACTCTTGGGTGAAAAGCTCCTGGCAGTGTGAGGGTCGAAGGTTTTGCAGCTGTCCTGCACCAGTGTGAAGAAAAAAAACCCTGAGGCAGTGAAAGGGGTGATTTGGAACTGTGAGTGCCAGAGAAAAAGGGCATTGCTGCTGAAAGTGAAGTACTTTAAAGGAAAAGGTTTGCAGGTGTCCAGTGTTTCAGGAGTATGTGGTCTGCTGAAAGCCGGCTGTGAAAAGGTAGAGATTTGTTTTAGGAGACTGAGATCCAATAGCCAAAAGCCATTGAAAAGGTGATAAGCCCTAGAAGCTGTCTACCTGCATCCCCCAGAGATGCTTGATTTGTTTAAGAGAAAAGAGGAATCTGAGACTGTTCACAGCTGCATTCCAGAGCCAGGTAGGGAACTTGCTAACCCCTATCAAGTGGGGCAGATTGGGCTGTAGGGGGCCATGGGCACATGCCTGAATGCTAGTGCACTCTCAACCCATTGACAGAGCCATGCTGTGGAGCCACTCTTGGGTCTTCTGGTAGGCCTTGTGCTAGGAGCTCTGCAACGGGCCTGGAAACAGACTGAAGGTGACAAACAGCCAGACCTTCAATCAAGCCAGAAGGGGACAAGTGGTTAGACCTTCAAGTAAGTCAAAGGCTGGTCAACCAAGCCGGCCTGCTGCCGCTGAGTGTTGAGGCACTGGATGCCGCACTTCATGCCATGCCAGAGACCCGAGTTCAGGAGTGAGCTCGGACTGCCAGGGGTCGGTATGGGGCGAGGGTGCGGAGCTGGATCAAGGGCAGCTCTCCTGTCCAGGGAGGGAAGTGAGGGTTCCCTGGCTCTTGGCTGCCACTCGGTGAAGGCTAGGTGGCAGCGCTAGGCCCCAAGGGAACACTGGCATTAGGCCGAGTGGTCAGAAAGGTCCGTCACTGGAGTCACGGAGCGAATGTGCACCTCCACATGCATGCATGACCGCGTTCCAGGGTCCCGGTGTAACGGGAGAAAAATCACGAAATACCATGTCTCTTCCATTACCAAGTAGGTGCAGGAGGCAACAGGGGAGCAAAAAGCTATATGGGAAAAAAAAAAGGTCGGTCAACAAAATCCTTCTGCCCATCTGCTTGCTGCTCCCTGAGAGTGATTGGCAGAACCTGAACTGTTGAGCCTTCTGTGCCTGTGACTGAACCCTCTCTTCAGGACCGTGAGTACCCAGGGCTAGCCGTGACCAGAAAAGGGAAGTAAAAGATTAAACTGTTAGCACTTCAGGCAGAATTGTTTCAAGGACCCCAATGCCGGTCAGCCCACAGCACTGACCAAACCTGTCAAAATCTGAATACCCAGTCAGGACATAGGGGGATTCACTGGTACCAGTGGAGGTGGGTCACTGTGTGTTCGAGCCCATGGGCTCTGTTACTTAAAAAAAAAAATAACCAACCATCTTTCTTTTTTTTTCATTTAAGTTTCTATGGCCCTGATTTTCTTCCCCCAATTTCTCCCAGCCCCTGTCCCAGCTGTGTGTGTGCATGTGGAAACACGCGCACGCCGTGGAACCGGGACACCCCTCCCACTACTCATAGCCCCCTCCCACCTATGGTGAACATCGGACCTCCACCCAATGGCAGCAGAACTACGGAGGGGTGACAGACTCCCAGGAGAAGAGAGCTGCCTTTCGGCTGTCCGATTCTGCTCCATCCTTCCCCACCCTCACCCCCCCATGCCAGCTCTCCGACAACCCGAGTCCATTCTCTAACCTGGGTCACCATGTGATGCGAGGTAAGGTGTCCAGTGCCTCAGCACTCTGCTCCAGCAGGCCGGCTATAACCAACCCTCTTTCTATTTACAGCTTTCCTGTTCCAGGTTCCCCTCTCCCTAGCCCTCCACCCATAGCAATAAAGCTGTGTTTTATTGTTGCAAATCCTGTGTTGTGGTCAGGTTATTGGTATAGCTGTTAAATATATCTGTTTTATGGTGTTGAGGTACAATGTGGCATTTAGGGTGTGGGGTGGTTGGAAGGGGAGGTGGGTAGGTACAGCATCCCAGGGGGTTGTACCAAGCAAACACCTGGCCTACTGTTTCTTTGCTCTGGGTGGAGGCACTGCACTACTTTCTTACCAGTTTGGGATAGAACCCCCAAATACACTGCAGCAGGACCCTGGACCCTTAACCTGTGTGGTAGTCAGCAGCCGGAGGTTGTAGCCCATTGGCACACGGCACTTGGGCTACATAAAGACTATAGAAACATAGAATTTAATGACAGATAAGAACTGCTTGGCCCATCTAGTCTGCCCATTTCTCCCTACCTACACTAATACCGCAGACTGTACCCATACCCAATCTATAGCTCTTTTCTCCCTCACCCCTTCTTTTCCACTATGATTCTCTTATGCTTATCCTATGCATTTTTGAACCCCACCACTGTTTTCACCCCTGCCACCTCAACTGGAAGGCTGTTCCAGGAATCCACCACTGTTTCTGTGAAGAAGTACTTCCTCACATCTCTCCTGAACCCCCCCCCCATCTTCATAGCATGTCACCTTGTTCTTGTGCACCTCTTTCTTCTGAAAAATACTTTCTTTCTGTACCTTATTTACCTCTGTGAGGTATTTAAAGGTCTCTATCATATCCCCCCTCTCCCTAATCTGTTCCAGGGTATACATATTGAGGCCCTTTAGTCTCTTCTCATCGGGTTTTTTGATGCACACCCTGCACCATTTCAGTTGCCCTCCTCTGGACTGCCTCCACTCTGTCTATGTCTTTCTGGAGATTTGGTATCCAGAACTGTACACAATGCTCTAAGTGGAATCTAACTAGTGATCTATACAGAGGCAACATCACCTGCCTCTTTCTGCTGTGATACCCCTTTATATGGACCCCAGCATCGCACTAGCCCTCTCTACTGCCTTTAGGTCATCCGATACTATCACCCTCAAGTCTCCTTTCTGCTTGGTGGTTATCAATACCACTTCACCCATTTTGTACTGTGCCCTTGGGTTTCTGTGCCCTAAGTGCATTATTTTGCACTTTTTTGCATTGAAACCCAGCTGTCATACCCTTGACTACTACTCTAGTTTTCTCAGGTCTCTGCTCATCCTTTCCACACACACACACCCCTTGACCATCCACCCTATTGTAGATTTTGGCATCATCTGCAAAGAGGCAGATCTTCCTCTCCAGCTCCTCTGCAATGTCACTTATAAAGACATTAAAGAGGACCAGTGTCAGCACTGATCCCTGAGGCACCCATTAGGTCACTCTACCCTCCCTGGCGTGAACTCTGTTTACTACCAGCCTCTGTCACCTATCCCATAACCAACTTCTTATCCAGTTTCCAATCTTTGGACCCACTCCTAAGATACTGAGCTTGCTTACTAGTCTCTTCTGATATGAAATGGTGTCAAAAGCCTTACTGAAATCTAGGTAGGCCACATCCACCACTCCATCCTGATCTAATTCTTTGGTCACCCAGTCAAAGAAATCCATCAGATTCATTTGACACGACCACCCTTCTGTGAAACCATGTTGCCTCAGGTATTGTAACCCTCTAGGTTCAAGATATTCCACAGTCCTTTCCTTCAACAGTGATTCCATTAAGTTTCCTACCACCAATTTCAGGCTGACTAGCCTATAACTACCAGCCTCCTCCCTGTTACCACTTTTGTGTAGTGGGACTACATCCGCTCTCCTCCGGTCATCCAGAACCACTCCTATTTTCAGTGAGCTGTTAAATAGAACTGTTAGAGGTGCAGCCAGCATTTTCCTGAGCTCCCTCAATACCCATGGATGCATTCTATCTGGCCTCATTGCTTGGTCCACCTTCAGATTAGCAAGTCCCTTCAGGACTCTCGCCTCCAAAAAAGGACTAGTGTCCGCCTCCATCCCTCCAATGCTTCTATTCCTTCTCCTTCCTTTGTGCACTGAACAAAAGTATTTGTTCTTGATGTCTGCCTTTTTCTGGTCCTCTTCTGCACAGTCCCCCCCCCTTCTAACCTCACAATCCCACCCCTGGTCTTTCTCTTTTCACTTACAAACCTAAAAAATGTCACCTTTTGTTATTGCCTGGGCTATTCTCTCTTCAGTTTGTGCCTTTGTGCTCCTTACTGCTTTCCCTGCTTCCCTCTGTTTCTCCCTGATAAACCTCACTATCCTCCCCCTCTGCATCTCCTTAGACCTTCTGAATGCTATCTTTTTTGCCTTTACCTTTTCAGCCAGCTCTTCCAAGAGCCATAGTGGTCCCTTTTACCTTTTGCTCACTTATTTGACACAGAGGTTTGTTGTCTTTACTATGCTCTATTTTATCCTTGCCCACTGTTCCTCCACCCCATCCAGGCCATCCCCCCCACCAGGTCATCCATGAGGCATTCGCTCATCTTTATAAAATCTTCCCTTCTGAACTCCAGGACCTTTGCCCTTCTGTGGTTCAATTCGACAGCTGTACTTATATTGAACTGCACCATACAGTGATCACTGTTGCCCAAGTGGCCTCCCATCTTGGTGTCTGCAACATTGTCCCTGTTAGTGAGTATCAGGTCCAGTACTGCCCCATCATGAGTGGATTCACTAACTAGTTGTCTGTGGAATGCCCCCTCCAGAGAGTCTAGGATGTCCCTGGCTCTTGCTGAAGCTGCTGCTGGGAGGTTCCAATCTACATCTCGCAGGTTAAAGTCCCCCAGCGGTGCCACCTCTCCCTTTTCTGCCATCGTGCCAATGGCTTTCATCAGTACCATGTCTAAATTGTCTCCATTTTCTGGAGGTCTATAGATCATGCCAGTGTGAATGGTGGCTGCATTCCCCATCTCCAGGGTGATACATGGTACTGCTGCCTCCCTTGTATCTCCTTTATCTGAATTGCGTTTATGCTTTCCATCATGCACCACACCCCCTCCTTTCCTTCCCACCCAGTCCTCCCTGAACAGAGTATAGTCTGGTATGGACATGCCGCACTCAAGGTTCCACGTCATGTAAACATAGACATGAGATACAGACACAATAACTAACAGACTGATGGTTACATTCTGTTCTCTATACACATAATTAATAGACAAAAGGTTTCATCCTATTCTCCATACTCTAAACGAGGCTGTACATAAAATGTAGCAGAGCTCTGCTATAAAGATTGGGGGGGGGAGACATAGGTTACAAAGTGCAGCCCCATGGGAGCACTGTCTGAAATACAACTGAGGAGTAGAGAGGCAATAAAGAGAAGACAGTAAGGCAGTGGGGTTGGGGGGTACAGACAGTCAGTGAGGAGTGGTTCTATGGTACAGAGCTGTTGGGGAGTGAGGACAAGGAGTGAGGGGAGGAGGGCAGAAGCACTGAAGGAGAGAGGGGGCGCGAATGGCACTGAGGGGGAGGGGAAAGAAATGATGGGACAGAGTGGTGGAGAAAAGGGGAGAGGGGAGAGTGGGTGTTGTCAGGATTGAGGAAGAGAGGGGTAGAGAGGTTTCAGGGGATAGAGAGAGAGATAGAGGAGAGAGGGAGGAGGGGAGAAAGAGACTGTCAGAGAGACAGAGAGAGAGAATAAGTGTAGGGGGAGAGTGAGGAGAGGGAGGGGGAGAGAGAGAGAGAGAGAGAGAGACAGAGAGAGGGCAAAAGAATGTGGTTGTATAGGTAGATTAGAGTTAAGGGAGGGTTTTAGAGGAGCAGGCACAGGAGGGGCTAGCTATCTGCCCCCTATGGGGGAGGGAGGGCAGGGGAGTGGGAGGAAGTTTAGTGGTCATGTTGGTACTGCTGAATCCAGGGATGGTAGCTCCAAGAAGTGCATCAGGATAAATCAGTTTTGGCACTCACATACTTTTCTGCTTAGTAGAAACCGCTTCAGTTCTGTTTTAAAGGTCCGAAGGTTTGCTGTTGTCAGTGAAGCTGTAGAAACTTCGTTAAGCCAGAGAGGGGCTCTGTAGGAAAAAGAGCGTTGTCCAACAGCAGTCCTGCGAAATAAGAGCTCCTTCCTCCTGGTATTGTACATGGAGCAAATAACCTAAATCATTTCAGAGATGCAAGGAGGGGTTTAGCCGAGCATTGCCTTCCTCCCTAGGAGGCAGGTTTGGAATCTGACTCTGTTACTAAGGTTTAGCTAATTTGTCTGCTCATAAAGTGTGCGAGTGTGTGTGAAATGGTCTGCATTAAGCAGGAATTGGCAGGCCTTGTTTAAGGCTATTCCAAACCTCTTGAGAGCCGTAGCTGTGACAGCCCCATAGACTACCAGGCCACAGTCTATGACAGATAGGACAGAGCTGGAGATTGGAAAACTGAGGGTGTTGTGAGTTAGACATTTCTGGTGCCAATAGAGGATACCCAATTTGGTATTAACGGTCTTTACCACCATGTCGATGTGCTGCACGAAGGAGAGGGTGTAGTCGATCATGACTCCAAGGTACTTGAAGGAGTGCACTTGGCCAAGTGGATCAGAATTGTGATTGGTGATGGTAAGGGTAGGGTATCTCCTTTTTAACTGGTGGCTGGAGATGAGCATTGTTTTGAGTTTTTTATAATTGAGTAGTAACTTTTGAGATCTGAACCAATTCTCCAGCAGCCCGAAGGTGGATTGCAGCTCGGTCTGCAGCGGCTCAGTGTGAGAGTGGTTGCTGAGTATTACAGTGTTGTCAGTGTATAAGATGACCTTATTGGTACAGGCTTCCAGGAGTGCATTCAGGAACAAAGTGAACAATAGGGGACCCATTGATACTGCTTTGGAGTCAGACACCACTTGGCCTCTTCTGACTTTCTAGGATCTATCTGTTAAGTAGTCATTGAACCACTGGACAACACTGGATGCCATTCCAAGGGTACATAGTTGATTCAGGAGGAGGGGGTGGTTGACCGTGTCGAAGGCTTTCATAAGGTCGATGAAGATGGATCCAACCAATTTACCTTCGTCTAAGGCCTTGTGGGTACAGTCAGTAAAGTCAACCAGGGCTGTGGCAGTACTGTGGTTCTTTCTGAAACCATGCTGCTGCGAGCATTGCAGATGGTATTTCTGGATGTATTCAGAGATTTGATCAGACATTATCCTTTCCAAGGCTTTGGACAGGGGAGAGAGAATGGAGATGGGCCTGTAGTTTGCTGAGCTTGACCTGTCTCCACTCTTATGAACAGGGGCCACCAGTGCCTGCTTCCAGAGTGTGGGAAATTTTGCCATTATGAGAGACTTATTGAAATTTTAGTGATGGGAACAATGAGCACATAGATGGCTAGAGTGACCAGTTTCACGTCGATGTTATCGCTACCTTGTCTTGTTTTATCCAGGACATTTTTTACATAACCCGTGGCTTCTTTGACTGCAATTTGCCTGAAGTAGAAGTTGGGGGGATGTTTCTAAGTAGGTAAGCTGTCTTTGACCATATCCGATGGCTTTAGGTAGTCAGTCCGGAGAACTGAGCTTAAGTCAGTAAAGGCAGAGTTGAACACTTCTGCTATGGTGAAGGGGTCTGTTAGGGTAAAGCTGTAACCGTCTCCCATCCCCCCAGTTCTGTTCTAACTGTTCCTTGTAGTAATTAGCTTTTGCGCTCCTTATGCATTGTGTACTTTTATTTTTGGTTGCCCTGTGGTTCTGTAGGTCTTGTTTTACACCCATGGACCTTACTCTACTCCAAAGATCATCTCTTTCCCTCATGAGGTTCAGGAGTTCCCTGGTTATCCAATTGTTGTTATACCACCAGGCTTTCCTTTTCTTGACCGGGGCATATTTGTCACATACAATGTGAAGGCTGTCAATGAAGTATTGTAGCACACCATCGAGGTCCTGTATTAGGTCTATGGGTGCCCAGTCAATCTTAGAAAGTGTTTCTTTAAAGGAGCTTAACTGCCCTTTTCTGAGGACTCTACCTTCAACAAAGATTGGCAGGGCCTTATGAAATTTGTTGGACCATTTGCAGGTAATAGACGAGTGGTTGCTCAAGGAGTCTGAAAGCACTGAGACCTCAGATATCCTCTCTGGTGAGCTAACCAGGAGTCAGTCCAGTAGCATATGACTGCCAGATTTGTGGTTCATCCTAGTGGGCTCAGTGATTAATTGTGTGAGATATGAGCTTGCTACATTATCCTTTTGTTATATGTATCACTGCTGAGCCAATTTATGTTGAAGTCATCAGTGACAATGACTTTGCAGTCCTTAACGATGCCAGCCAGTACTCCAAGGACACTGTTTAGGCCATCTACAGCCTTCTGTGGTGGGAGATAGACACATGCGATAACTAGTGATTTGTTGTGGGATCAAAACTGGAGCTTAATCGTGAGTAGCTCATGGTCATCCATGCTAGCAGTGATTGGGAGAACAGTCCCGTGAATAGAATCCCAGGTGTAGATAAGACAACCTCCACCCTTTTTCCCTTTTCAGTCATTTCTGAAAGCTTGGTATCCAGACAGGCCAATCTCATTGTCCTTCACCCGGGATGATAGCCATGTCTTGGTAATGCACATAGTGTCAGGGCAGTGTAGAGTTGCCCAGGAGTGGAGCTGCGCAACCTTTGGAAGCAGGCTGCCAATATTCAAGGCAAAGATTTTTAAGCTGCTGATCTTTGCTCCTTTTGCAGCAGAATTACACAGGGGGCCAGAGTTAGGGTGCACATTACCCGACAGGAGGAAGAGCAGAAGTATTGCTTTCCTGGTAGTTAAACTTGTGGTAAAAGTGAGCTTACACTTTCTTTTCTTGTATTTGCCCGGATATGGTGGTAGTCTCTTTAGGGGCACAGTTGGCGGTGTGTAGGGAACTGCATATGCAATGTCAAGACAGAGTTTTAGGAGCTCAACTGAAATCATCAGAGCCCATGACATAAGGGAGCAGCTGGTAGAGGAGGTGATGGCTGATAACTTCGGCAGTCCGCACTCCAAGAGGCTAGGTTCAAAGGAGTCAGACGGTAGATGGGCATCATTTTGTCCAGCTGTGCATAAGCAAGGAAGCAGTGCCAGTAGCACTAGCGGTGTGGAGCAGAACAAGGTACACATCTACAGGATGTTTGTACGGTACACCAGGGAGAGTGATTACTTTAAATAACAGGTTGTGTGGGAGTCAGTCCAGATCTGTGATCCCAAGCCCCCATCTGTGCCACTGTATAACTTGCCAATGGCAGAGTGGGGACTTAGTCATCTCAACAGCCCAGCACTATAAAGCTAAAGCCAGCCAAGGGTGGAAGTGGTGGAGGGGAGAGCTGCCGCACAGCGGCAGCGGGAGATTCAAACAAAGGAATCAGCCAGACGGTCGGCACCATTCCAATAGAGATTACCTTATGGCAAACTGTGAGCACATGGAGGTACTGCCATGGCCAGTAGAGAGTAGAGGGAAGCAGAAATAGGAAGTAGGTTCAGGTTGGGAAGGTTGTTCCAAAATTCAGGTGGCAGCTGCAGAGTTCGATGCAGAACCCTCGATCAAACCGCAGGCACGGTTCGAACCAGGAGCTCCGAGCCCAGTCAGGGGCTTCTGCACCTGGAGAAGAGAGGAAGAGGAGAGCACTTTAAGCAGGGGGAGAATTGAAGAGGGGGGATTAGAAGACAAAGCTCAGGGACAGTGGGAGTGTTAGGATTTTGTTTTAATTTTATGTATTGATTTGTTGTAAAAGTGCCTTGGTTTTGGAAAGGTGCTTTTTAAAAATAAAATATTCATTCATTCATCCATAGGAGACAAACAGAAATTCGATATGAGGAGGACACAGAGATGGGGCAAGGAATGAGGAGTCTTAATCAAACTCTAAATAATCTTTGGAACAATATAAACAAAGCATTTGTCAATGCCGAATGTTTGCTTGCTGGCATTGGCATTGGTAGTGTAGAAGTTGCAGAGCTACGTAATAGGAATGGCAGTGAAGTATTGAACTGAAGCCAACCCCACCACCACCCTGCAGAGAGTGACAGGCATCGGGGTGTGCCTTTGGGTCATCAGGCATAACGGCCACGCCATTTCACCACACCCTACCCTGCAGACACTGACAAGTGTCACGGTGTGCCTTGGGGTCTTTTGCCCTTATGCGCACCCCATTCCAGCAGGAAATATGGTGAGATGGGTGCAGTATAGGAGAATGGGGTGAACTTTGGGGCCGAAGAGTCCAAGGCATACCTCGATGCCTCTCATTGGCTGCAGGGTGTGGAATGGTATGAGCATTACAGGCAAGAATCCCAAGTCACACCCCTGATGCCTGTCATTCTCTACAGGGTGGAGCGTTATGGTTGGAAACCCTAACACCTCAGGCATTCGTTGGTATTTTCACTCCAAATTTTCAACATGTTTTTTTGTGACCCCCCACCTCATGAACAGGGGGAATATCAGTTTGTTAGCCGAAAGCTGCTTATGCACAGTGACTATAGCATTTAGCACCACAGGTGCAAAAACACATTCCGAACAGGATGTGAAAAATGACAGCTGTACTGTTCATGGGGAGGTGTAAAAAATGGCAACGTTGCAAATATGCAGTAAAAATATTAAAAAAACTGGTGAAGTCACGAGTATACATAGAAACTGTGCAACACACAACCGTAACGTAATTAGTTTGGGGATTTTTTACAGCAGATTGTCAACACAGGCATTTTGGGACCTCTGATCATGAACAGTGTCACTGTGATTTTCTTTATCTATCTATATATCTATATATATATCAGGGGGTGGTATGTGTGAGAGCGAAAGAGAAAAGTATCAAAACTGGACATTGGGTCTTTAAAAGGACATTTAGAAAATTTGATTATATTGCTTTTATGCAGGATTTGGAACAAGTGAAATGGGAGAGAATTGCATTAATTCCTACTATTAATGAGGCATAGAAGTTTTTTCGGGAAGAGTTTGAGAATGTTTGCAATCAGCATGCGCCAGTAAGAAAGGTTTATCGTGGATTAAAAAATGCAATTTGGTATAATGGGAATTTGCATAATTTACGTAAAAAAAGAAATAATCAATGGCAAAAGGCTAAGAATTCAAAGAAACAGAAGGATTGGGATGGCTATAGAGCCTTAAGAAATAAATATTTGAGGGATATTAGAAGGCAAAATCAGATTATTATAAATATTTGTTAAAGGATACCCAATGTTCACATCCAGGTAAATTTTGAAGTTAATTCATAAATTACAAAACCCAGGAAAAAATGATTACCCGCAAACTTTTTGTATTAAAGGAAGAGAAATGGAACAATGTATAGAGATGGCTGATTATTTTAATGAATTTTTTGTTAACTTGGGGGCACCAAAGGAAGATTTAGATGTTGTCATACATGATAATCAAAAGTTTAGTAATATTAGAAGGGGGACGGATAGTGTATTTGATTTTGGCTATATAGAAGTGAATGAGGTCCTATTAGAATTGTTGCACATTAATGAAAGAAAGGCAACTGGATTAGATGAGATTAGTAGTAAATTGTTAACATATGCAGCCCCAGTTATTGCTTATCCTTTGACACAAATCTTTGAATTGTCTTTGTCTTTAGCGGAAGTACCAGAAGAATGGAAATGTGCAAAAGTAATTCCAATTTTAAGTCTGGGTCAAAACATGATTAGTAATTATCGTCCAATATCTTTGATACCAGTAGTAGCAAAGATTTGTGAAAAATTGTAGCTAGACAGGTTAAGAAATATATAAACGAACAGAATATTTTACACAGAAATCAGTCAGGTTTTAGAGAGGGATATAGTACCCAAACTGCATTAATAAAAGTAACAGGAGACATTCAGAGAGCTATGGATAATGGATTGTTGACAGGGCAATTATGATTGATTTGTCAAAAGCTTTTGATTCATTAAATCATGAAATATTAATTAACAAATTGTTTAGTATAGGTTTTCAGACAATGTGGTAGCTTGGTTTTCCAGTTATTTGAATGGCAGAAAACAAAAAGTGTTCCTGAATTCATATGTATCAGATTTTAGGCAAATAAGACAAGGGGTACCTCAGGGAGCAATTCTGGGGCCCCTATTATTTAATTTATATACTAGTGATTTGGATTTTAAGCAAAATAATTTGGAATACCACCAATATGCAGATGATGTTATTATGTATGTTTCAGATAAGAATGTTTATAGTATGCAGTGTACATTGCAAACAGCTTTTGATGATATACAGGAGTATTATACTAAAAATAAATTAGTATTGAATACAATTAAAACTAAAATAATGTTATTTAGACAAAAAAGTGAAAAGTCACAGTTGAAATCATTGGATATAAAGGTGAGAGATGGTTCTATTTTACAGACAGTTGATGAGTACAAATATCTAGGGTTATGGTTGGATGTGCATTGCAAATGGTCTGTTCATATAAATAATTTAGTTAAAAGATTAGGGCAAAATTAGGATGCTGTATAGAATAAGAATAATTTTTCTAGGAATATAAGGCTTCATGTGATTAATACAATGTTAGTGCCAGTGATTGATTATGGATGTAATTTATGGGGTGCAAATAAAGTTGATTTGAAAAATTAGATATTTTATATAATAAAATGGCTAGGTATATTACAGGCTTACATAGACTTACACATCATTGTGAGTTATATAAAAATATAGGTTGGGACCATTTATATATTAGAGAAATCAGCATATAATTAAGATGGTATGTAGGTTTTTGAAAATAAATTGCCTGAATACATTGCTAAAGACTTAAAATTAAATATCCAAATAAGGGTTTAAGATCAGCCCAATATAGAGAATTTATAGTTCCAAAGTTTAAGACAAAAATGGGTGTGCAACATTATTTTATTTGGGTCCAAAATTTGGAATAGTTTGCCTCTTGAATTGAGAAGTTATAGTGGTAAAGTAAGTTGGATAAAAATTAAATCTTGGTATCATGGGCAAAGTGAGAAATTGCATGATTGTTGTGAGGTATTAGAAAATGGGTGAATATTTATGTATTATGATTGTTTTGTATATATGGTGTATATTTATTGTATTATGGTTGTTTTGTCTTTAGTGTATGTTTAAGCTTGTTTGTATTCTTTTTTTTTCCTATATTGTATCCAGGTATGTACTTTATAAGGTGTCCCTTGAAAATGAGTGTGTTTGTGTACTCAATGGGATTGTTTTACCTTGTTCATTATATGAATAAAATCATTACTACTACTACTTATTACTACTTTATCTGTCCCAAACAATGATTTCCCACAGCGACCATGCATCTCTGCACTGAAAGTGTGAAAACACATTTCCGCCATGTTGTGAAAAATGACAGCTGTACTGTTCATAAGGAATGTGGAAAAATGCCTCTGGTGAAAATCTGGACTGAAAATATTACAAAGTCATAAACTTACAAGGGTACCTGGAAACTGTGCAATGCTCACTCATAACACAGTCATTTTATGGATTTTGTTAATAATTTCAACATAGCCATTTTAAGACTACTACTCATGAACAGTGTAACTGTGATTTTCTTAATCTGTCCCAAACATTGCTTTACCGACTGCATGTTATTAGCTACATGTCGGAACACATTTTGGCAACATGTGAAAAATAGCAGTTGTACTGTTCATAAGGAAGTGTAATAAAATGGCAATGTTGAAAATCTGGAGTGAAAATATTGAAAATTTGCAAACTTACAAGCGTGCGTAGGAACTGCGCAACGCACGCTCGTAAGACAGTCATTCTTAGGAATTTTTTCACCAAATTTTCAACATAACCATTTTAAGACCTCTGCTCATGAACAGTGTCACTGTGATTTTCTTAATGTATCCATACATTGATTTCAAGACAATCGACCGCGCCATTGTGCGCCATATAGTGGAAACATGTTTTGGGCAAGATGTAAAAATGACAGCTGTACTGCTCATAAGAAAGTGTAATAAAATGTCAATGTTGAAAATCTGGAGTGAAAATATTGAAATTTACAAACATGCGGCGTGTGGGAACTGTACTGGCATGCGCTAAGTAAAACAGTCATCTTTAGGAATTTTTTCACCAAATTTTCAACATAGCCATTTTAAGACTTCTGCTCATGAACAGTGTCACTGTGATTTTCTTAGTTTGTCCCATACATTGATTTCACACACCGACTACGCCATTGTGCACTACATGGCGGAAACACATTTTCGCAGATATGAAACATGACAGCTGTACTGCTCATAAGAAGGTGTGGTAAAATGGCAATGTTGAAAATCTGGGTGAAAATATTAAAAATTTAGCCAGACTACGGTGCCAGGAACTGCTGTATGCGCTTATCTAAAACAGTCATTTTTAGGAATTTTTCCACCAAATTTTCAACAAAGGCTTTTTGAGAGCCTATCTTATGTACAGTGGTAGTGTCATTTCATTACTCAGTCCCAAAAGGTGATTTCATGCAGTGACTGCAAAATCACCCTTTGGGCCCGATTAACGCCATAACAGTGAGAGCATTCATGAGAAGGGGTCCCAAAAACCCCATGTTGAAAATTTGGTGCAAAAATTCCAAAAAATGCCTGAGATATGCAGCAAAGTTGAAAAAACCCTATCTATCCAATTATACAGCTTACCGGCATTTCCTCAGTTCGCGGTCGGCTTTGAAGAGTGTGTGAGGGAATTTTTATGTATGCCTTTTTTATATATCCTAAAGCTATATTTGCTATTATATGCTATTATATGCCTTGAAGTTATGCTTGCTTTGAAAGCCATGCTGTAACGAAGTCATAATGAATGTAGTAGACATTTCTGAGTTCATGTTTTCTTTTTTAAAGGGGTATAGAATTTGTACTGAGGTTACTTGAGGTACATTTGTAAAAACAGAAAGCTAGATAAAACTGAGCAGAACTGGTTGTACCAGCCTGAATAACAGGCTCTGACAAAATATAAAGATAAGAGCATGCCTGGGCAAATTATAAAGATAACAGCACGTAGTGGCATTGAAGGCAAGCTGTACGTTGCTATGGTGTGAGTGAAACTCATTGTCTCTCTCAGGTCAGCTTGACCCAGGCATATGTACCAAACAGTATTGGAAAAAAAATGAAATAAGTAGTGGAAAAGTACCTCATACATATCAACGTGTTTTTCTTTTACATTGCTGAAAACTTGTTATTCTGTTTTGTGATTGGCTTATACTGAAATGTTGGTATTTTTCAAGATAAAAAGTGCAGAATCTAGCTTATAAAAAGCTGCTGTAAATTGTAATCGGAGACCTTCTCTTTTGTAGAAGTCCCACATGCATGTGTAAGATTTGATCAAATAAAGCGACGCTAAGACAAACCCAGTGGTGTGGTTTTTGCCCCATGACTGCGGAGCGGTTGCTCAGGTAATACTTACAGTGAGAGAATTTGCGCATCACAGTTTTACGTAGGTCGGCAGGATGAGTTCTTCGGTCCGTGTCACCTCGTGATCGGGTTGTTTCTTGGACAAAAAGAAGGACATTTTTGTGGAACCCCATCAGGATGTGACGCCTAGGGGCCGGCGACACTCATCATCACTGTAAGTACAAGAATACCTTGGAGCGAGTGTGCACTATAAAGGACAGGCCTAGATAATATGGGAAACAAGGGAAAAAATAGCTGGGTCCAGAGTTAGTATTATCTGGACCGGCAAAATCTATGTTTGACAAGTTTGGCCAAACAAATTACAAGGGCAACTGCACTGCCCTTTGTACTTGTAATTTGTGCTTGCTGCAAGTATATACTGTTAGAGCCAATGATGGCTTTCACAGTTCAGGCTGCTTTTAGGAGAAAAGCAGCGGCTGATTAAGTAACATTAGATAAGCAACATCTAAAGAAAGAAAAATAAACTACTGTGAATGTACGCACAGTAGGTGACTACAGACGGGATGATTTGAAAATCCTCCCCCCTATGTTGTCTATCTGTGTAGTTTCAAGTTTTTCTGTATCAATTTCAAGTTCCCTTGCCTCCTATAGAGGCTGAAACATTTGATCCCAAACCCAAGTACTGGGGACCTCTACCAGATGGATCTCAACCTAGTACTGTTAGAGATTTTTTTTGTTTTGTTTTTAAACTGCAAACCAGAGCTCTGGAAAAAGACTTGGTTTGGCAGGTTACTAAAATGGCCAAAAGGAAACCTTTGAAAGGGTTAAAACCTTTAAAAGGGTTAATAGCTGCAGTGTTTGAAAATTATCATGAAGGTCCTGCAGTCAGTTTTCTTACTCAGACTAGTGTATCGAAAAAGAAAAAGGAAAAAACCTTGGCACCGGGTAAGTCTAAATTTTTTATTCAAAGTTGTTTTATGTCTGTCTGTTTTATTTCTGTAATACATATACTAAACAAGGTAATGCTCCATCTTTCTCGTGCATATTTTCTAGCTTATATCTGTGTTCTGTAATTATGTTCTGTTGTCAAGGTTGCGAGATAAGATTGACTGCCTTCGGTGCACAACATGTTACAGTAAAAAAAAAAAAAGCTTCTTTGCCTCATAGCTGTCTGTTTTAATTGGTTTTATTTTTAATGGAACATTTGTGCTGCCTAGATAGGGTCAGTGAAGAACTTTTGTTTGTAGTTGTTGGTTGGAGCAGGTAGTGTTGATGGTGAAGAGTTATGACGTCATATATTGCAATGTGCAAAAGATTTGTAGTTTGCAAGCAACGTGCCAAGCCACTGCTAGGTAAAATGTAATGTGTTAACAGCTATGAATGGCTTTATCATACTTCTAGTTGAAACCAAAAACTTTTGCAAAATGGCAGAGTGCCATATTTTGGCTATGCCCCAGAAGGTGTAATCATGTTATACTAGATGTGTTCACTTACAAATGGTATGTTGTGCTAAATTTTTTATAAGGAGTTGGAAGGTGTTTAAAAAAGAGTTTTGTTCTGAAAAGATTTGGCATGGAGATATGTATAAATTTGTTGGTTTAACAGGTTGTCAGTGTTACAAGACAGGCAGGAGAAGCACATATATCTAAAACACGACAGTTTTCTAATGAAACTATGGGCATTACCTCAGCAAATTGGTGTCAAATAATGTCAGTCTTATTTTGTGTTAAGTATTTCTTTTTGTATATGTGTATGTGTGTGTACTGTCTTGGCCAGCAGTTTTATTGTGTGCTCTATTATTATTTAAAGATATTTAATATCAGTAGTGTTCAAGGACACTAAAAAAAATAACTGGGTTTGAACGACCCTTGCATGCACACTGTGACCTTTTGCACGTTATTTGACCTTCTTGTGTTTCGACATTTTATATTACTACCAGTTCAAACTTAATGTGTATTCCATACCTAAAGCAAAACTTTTCACACAAAATGTATGTTTTCATGAAAGCACACCAAGAGTGAACCATGTAATTTGATTTTATTGCAAAACTAGTATTCTAAGTGAAGAGGAACAAACTTTCTTCTCCTCTCACTGCTTCTGACTTGCAGCCAACACAGGCAATATTCCAGCTGGAAGGGGAGAATTAGTCATCATCTCCCCATATTTTTATTATACATATACAGTACGCTTTTGAAAAAAGGACTATTACAGCTGTTTTTGAGAGTTTACCATCTACAGTTAAAAACAATGGCTTTTGTTTTTATGTGTGACCATGGTGTAATCATTTTTTTTGTCGTAGCTACAACATGTATAAAAAACTTTAATTATGAAAATGTATTAATGTACAGGTGTCCAGGCTATGCTGTCAGTTTCTTGGGAAATTCCAGCCTTGCATTTTTTTCTAAGCTTGCTACACATAAATATGGGACCCATGGTCATGGCTTACAAGCATAGTTGGTGACTGGGGTGCTACTCTTCTCCATTGGGTGACAGTACTTGTAAGTGGTCATATTGGCACTCTGGCTACTGACTGTCCTAATCAAACTTCTCCTACGATGCCTGTGCAACACAATGGTGTCACGGGACGCCACCCACCTGCCCCCTTGCTACAACCCGAACAAAAGGACCCCATTAAACTGGAAGGGGTGTTTCCATTACAAAACGAGCCAAATTGTGACCAAAATATAAAGTGAGAAAAAGTAAAAAGGGATCGGTTAGTTGATACATAGTATCAAAAGGGGGGAGAGTGTGAGGGAATTTTTATGTATGCCTTTTTTATATATCCTAAAGCTATATTTGCTATTATATGCCTTGAAGTTATGCTTGCTTTGAAAGCCATGCTGTAACGAAGTCATAATGAATGTAGTAGAAATTTCTGAGTTCATGTTTTCCTTTTTAAAGGGGTATAGAATTTGTACTGAGGTTACTTGAGGTACATTTGTAAAAACAGAAAGCTAGATAAAACTGAGTAGAACTGGTTGTACCAGCCTGAATAACAGGCTCGGACAAAATATAAAGATAAGAGCATGCCTGGGCAAAATATAAAGATAACAGCACGTAGTGGCATTGAAGGCAAGCTGTACATTGCTATGGTGTGAGTGAAACTCATTGTCTCTCTCAGGTCAGCTTGACCCAGGCACATGTATCAAGCAGTATTGGAAAAAAAATGAAATAAGTAGTGGAAAAGTACCTCATACATATCAACGTGTTTTTCTTTTACATTGCTGAAAACTTGTTATTCTGTTTTGTGATTGGCTTATACTGAAATGTTGGTATTTTTCAAGATAAAAAGTGCAGAATCTAGCTTATAAAAAGCTGCTGTAAATTGTAATCGGAGATCTTCTCTTTTGCAGAAGTCCCATATGCATGTGTAAGATTTGATCAAATAAAGCGACGTTAAGACAAAACCCAGTGGTGTGGTTTTTGCCCCGTGATGACGGGAGCGGTTGCTCAGGTAATACTTACAGTGAGAGAATTTGCGATCACAAGTGCAGACGTGTTTCCGGTCCACCAAAGATCGTCGCACCGGAGTCCGGAGGTAAGTATGGGGGGGGTGTTGGGAGGCAGGGTGCACAGTGGGTGGGCGCAGGTGGGGGCAGAGAGAGCGAGGGACCATTTTTGTGTTTCAGGGTTTTTTTTTTTAAAAAAGGATGACGACGCGTGACGTTTGCCACACTGGGGTGGGCTCCCAGCGTGGCACAAGGATGGCTGTTTGGGGGGGCGTGGAGCCAATGGGGGATTGGGCACCCCCGTCGGTGATAGCATCTGTTGCCATGCTGGGGTGGGCTCCCAGTGTGGCACCCTGTACCTCTGAGGGGGACAGGAGCCGGACGGGGATTGGGCACCCCGCCGGCTATATTAATGTAGCCATGCTGGGGTGGCACCCAGCGTGGCATGTGGAACTCTGTTTGGGGGGCGCAGCACAGCTGATGGGGTTGGGCATCCCGTCGGTTATGCAGTGTGTGCGTGGGAGCTGCATGCAGTATCGTGCATGTGTGTGTGTGTGTGTGTGTGTAGAGCTTACATGAGCAGGCGATATCTTATCACTGCTCACTGCAGCGTAGCTCCCCCTTTCAACTGTACTCCACTGCATTTTCGACTGCTGTCATAGACAGCTCCAGCAGCCATTGGAGAACTGCGGCCGTGCCTGCAAACACACTGACTGAATTGGAAAAGAGCTGCCACACCTCCAAAAACTCGGATGATGGCACTATGTTTCTTGCACATGCGTGCAAGCAAACATAAAAATGATTCTAATATTTTGTAACACATTCTAAAAAGAGCTGTAAATCACTGTATCACAAGCAAGTAGCAGTTTAGCTAAGTAGGAAAGCGGTAGTGAATAAAGAAAATATCAGTCCCAGCGCCAATCTTAGCAGGCTGGATCAAAGGCGCCAAAATTCGAACACACAAAGGAATCAGCCAGATGGTCTACGCCATTCCCACAGAGATTACCTTACAGCAAACTATGAGTGCATGGAGGTGCTGCCACAGCCAGCAGAGAGTAGAGGGGAGCAGAAATAGGAGGTAGGTTCAGGTCAGGGAGGTTGTTCCAAAGTTCAGGCAGCAGCTGCAGAGTTCGATGCAGAACCCTCGCGATTCGAACCAGGAGCTTCGAGCTCAGTCAGGGGCTTCTGCACCTTATGGCAAACTGTGTGCACATGGAGGCACTGCCATGGCCAGCAGAGAGTAGAGGGGAGCAGAAATAGGATGTAGGTTCAGGCCAGGGAGGTCATTCCAGAATTCAGGCGGCAGCTGCAGAGTTCGATGCAGAACCCTCGCGGTTCAAACCAGGAGCTCTGAGCCCAGTCAAGGGCTTCTGCACCTTACAGCAAATTGTCAGCGTATAGAGATTATTCCAAAATGGCCATGATGGCCTCTAGGTACAGAATCTTATTACCTAGACTTCTAGCTTTTGTTGTTTTGAATAGACCATTTTCTAGACTTCTACCACTTCCTATTTTGAATAGAAAATGTTATCATCTCTCAGTTTGCTATAATTGCTAGCTGATTTATATTTGGGTTACCTCCCAGAGTTCATATTAAAAAAACCTTTTGGAGCCTTGTATGAACCTGGTGATGGGAAAAGTCATCACTGCAGTTTCTGTCATTATGGGATGTAGCTGCACGGTTTGTTTGTTTTTTTTAAATGTGAGCTATGCAGGTTGTATGGTGGTCTGTGGAGTGGGAAAGCAGGAATGAGAAATGTAAGTGTGATCTACATGGTTGTGGAGGGCAGCAACAAAATCAAAGTATGAGCCACATTTGGGATCTGTAACTGAGTGATTGCTTTAGTGCTGATGCTGGTAAGGAGATGGATTTTCTCCTGTACTGTTGTGCTGAGATAACAGCACGGGGTTCCAAGGTCTTGAGCCAGTTGCTTTCTAGATTCTTGCTACCTATTTCATAATATAGAATCAGAAAAATATTAGCGGGGCCAAACTCCAGAAAGAATATAGTAATTATCATGCAGGTAAAGCAGACTACACAGGAACCTGAGGTCAGCTGTGAATAGTAGTAAGTAAAATAAACTTTTTATTTATATGAAAATTTATATGAGGCGCCCTTCCTGAGCTCAGGACACCTTTACAATATACCATACAGTAACAATATTATATTTAGAATCAGTAAAACAGTAACAATCAATCAATAAGTCCCTGAGAATGCCTAGTTAAACAGGTGAGTTTTTAAGGAATTTTTAAATCCTTCCATGGTCAGGCTATCTCGTATCTAGTAACTATTGATGTTGCTCACTCTGGCCCATTGCAGCCTTATTGGGTTTTATAGACTGTGTCACTACACCACCAACTGTGGTCCACAGCAGATGCATTTCAACAACATCTGTCACAAGTAAGTACAGTAATTATTATTCCTTGCTGACCTCAAGACTTTTTTACCCCAGTTTCAGGCAGACCAAATACTTGGCACAATCAAACAGTCCAGCCTCAACACTCCCCACGGTCTGTTAAAAAAGCAAGCAGTCAACATAGATACTCATAAAGCCTTTTTTTGAATCAGGTTTCCCATCTCTGGTGAAACAAACTCCACTGGTGTAAAAACTCCAATGTCTCACACCCTACTGTGCTTTTTCAAGGGACATTTCTACCCTCCCCATTTGTAATCTGCTTTACCCCATGTCAGTTACTGTACTGGAACTTGAAGTGGGTTGGGCAGACTCCTGAAGCTGAAGTGAACCTATGGCCCCAATTCGAAGTTGAACTGAAGACGGACACTCCTCTCACCCTTATACCCCTGTTCTTATTGCATTGCATGAGTTCTCACTTAGAGTATGTACGTTGGCAGATCTGACGTCTAATACAGCTGCAGGGACTTTTATTGTGCCATGCTTCTCTCAGAACAATGGTGAACACTGTGCAATCATTTGCTGAAGGATTTAGTTTGAATAGCTAGCATTTCTAGATTGTTTCTCTGTCACTGTCAAATAATAAAAACATAATTTTAAAAAGTGTACAGATAAACTGGAAAAACACATTATTGGGGCAGGATGGAGGCAGTAGAGCATGCTCAGAGATGAATCTATAAATATATTTGCTGCTCCAAAGGTGGGTTCCCCCACTGATTTTTACCCATTATCACTGCTGGGCAGGAGAAACTCCAAAACATGAAAAACAAAGAAAATGTATTAATATTTGTATATTCATTTCAAAGTCGTAGGGTCTGTGACTGTGAAATGCACTTCCTTCAATAAATGTAACATTACATATTCTGTCTGGCAGTGTGTCTAATCCACTTGTCTAACATAGCAACCTATACCGGGAGTCCATTCCTATTGCTGTCCTGCTGTGCCTGTGGAGTCAAATGCTCTGTGAGAGCCAGGTTGGTTCCAGTGATTATTTCTGAGGAGTGAGCATGCTCAGTCCTGGCCTTGTACTCAGTTGAGTGGAAGGCTGTGGGCTCATGCTGGGAATACAGTTCAACAGTATGTCAATAGGCACATAGCAGGTCAAGAGTGTCATGCAAACAAGCCTACAGCCTGAGGCAAAATGCAAAGATCTGAAAAAGGAACAGTGCGTCTTTCTCAATATAACCTTTTACCCTTCCTTAATTACCTGGCATATTTGTACTGTCTAGGATGTTAGCATTTCTAAATATCCAAGATATGGAACGTATTCCCCAGGATCATCACCAGTCTACAGCCTGAAGTAAAGTGTCTGCCTAGATGGCAAAGAACTCATTTTTAAGAAGTGAAAGAGGTGCACTAGCAAATGTATCTCTAGAAAAAAGTTAGCTTACCATTCCCTTAGAAAACTGTTATAGTCACTTTTGGCTTTTAACATCACCTCCAGTCTGTCTATAAAACATAAAGGAGTGGTGGGTATGATCAGTTCAAACAGCTACTGCTGTATGCTGTTAGTCTTGGGAGGATTTCTTTTATGCTTTTCACTAGTTTCTGCCAAAGCTAGATAAAATCTCAAGTTTAGCACATTTTGATCACTTTCTCTGTCCTGTCATGATCTTTCTTAGCAGTATTTCAAAAACACTGTATACTATTTCAGTATTTTAATTCAATACTGACAGTACTTGAAAGTGGAGCCCTGTGGCTTCCAAATCAGCCCTTCATTAACTGTGGCCTAAAACCAGACCTTTTCCCAAGAGTGGGCTTGTGAAGTTTTAGTAGTGTCAGTGGCTCAGTGGGTTGCACACCTGCCTCTGAGATCGGAAGCTCAGAAGGTTGTGGGTTCTAGCACCATACCAGGAAATCCTGATAAATAAATCCTATTACAAACACTGTAGTGCAGCATGATGGAGGTGCTACACTCCTGAGATGCCATCTTTTGGATGAGACATTAAACTGAGATCCCATTTGCCTGTTCTGGCTGCTGTTCTGTATCTCTCCCCCCAGGACAATGCACAAAATAGGCAGAATTGCCTAGCCCTCCTTTTCTGGTTAACAACAGCTAAATCAATAAACGCCTTCCTGATCCCTTGTCTTTTGTTTTTAGCAAAGGGCGCCGACTAGACCAAGAATGCCAACCTATCTGGTAATATCATGCTGTATCTATGGTGGTACTGTGCAGCCTGACAAAAGCAATGCATGCCAAAGTAGTTGTCTGAATCACTCATTGAGGCCTGTACTGAGAACCAGTCAACAAGTGGTGTACATTGCAAAGCATGGCACAGACATTGTTGACTCAGAGGTCTAGCAGGGGTTGGCAACCTATTAATTCTAGTCATTTATTTATTTATTTGGAATTGTTTCATTAGGAAGACATCCAGATGTGTCCAGGAGGGACCCATACAGTATATAAACTACTGTATACTACATATAGTATTGGGAAGCATATTCTAACCTTGCACTAAGAAGTGCAGGAAGGACTGTATGCTAGCCCTAATGTGTGTGAGGCACAAAAGGAAGCATACTGCAAAAATAGTGCAAACGTGCTATGCTGTGCTGAGCAGTGCTGTGTGGAGAGGTTTCCAATATACTGCCTGCCCTCTCAGTTTGCCAAGTGCAAAAAAGGGGCCTGGTGAGATGTGCAAAGCCACCATACAAGAGCTGCTTGCATGGCATAACCACCATAGCTCATACGCATTCATTTTCAACATTTGACTGTTAAATACAAGCTAAACCACATTTGCCAATGGAGAGTTCTCAACCTTAATCCAGCCATCATGTCTGTAAACATTTGTCACTCCTTTCTTGACAAGCTCCAGGCCTATTATACTTTTAAGTGTTCTGCACACTATTTTGTGCAGGGAAATCTCTGTTTCTCTGTTCTCCTTTGCTAGTTAATAAAGAGACAGAATTGATATGTCATTCTGTCTCCTCTCAAAATCCACCCTAGTTTGATTCTGATGTGCCTTTTCTATGAACTGCTTGATGACTTCTCTCAACCCTAGAATAGTTTCATCAAAGAATTTTCAATTATCCTCTGTATTCTTGTTGTAATATAAATGCTTACTGTTAGGGGGGGTAGCATTTGTAATTCCAACTGATCCAGTCTTTTACAAATGTTCCATATATTTTCAGAAAAATGATATGATTTTGACACTACAGAGACTTGGCCACCTATTGTCGAGCCTTTATGTTCTTGGTTATATTTTATTTCTTCTGCCTTGAAATGTAAACCAAGTTTTTTTCTAAGTAATTATACTGTATTTCTTCATTTTGTTCTTTCCTCATTTAATCATAGAACCTCTACAGGTACACTTCAGTCATCAGATGACTTTCTGCAACTTCTTAGTTCATCAGCTATTTCTGTTAGTAGCGTTTTATTGTTTTCTGTTTCTGTTCTAAAGTGGTACTTAGGTCTCGTCTTTGAGAGATACAGTATCAGCTGCTCTGCTACAGTAAGTTTGAATTGGGTTGATCTTGATCTTTTAAAGCCTATAGCCAGTCAATACTAAGAAACAGCTAGTAAAGTAGAAGTTTTTTGGGGGGGGCTTGCTTGCTGAATGTTAGCATTTTCTGAAGTGGCTAGCATATAAGGCCCTCTTGTTTTGACACTTAAGGATTATGAGCTTTGTACTTTCCATTAATTAGGGTTTGATCAGCAGAATAATTTGATTGATTTTGATTACTTGTCTCTGCACAGTATTCCCTATTGTGCACCTTTGATAGATTTCTTAGACCTTCTATTGTACCTCTCTAATCAGCTATGAAAAGACTTACAAGTTCTCGATAGATAGACCACCTTTATCAATTTTATCTTCAGCTTTTCTTGAAGTTTTAGTTACGGCTTGCCTATTGGCTATATCTGCATGAGAGCTAATACTTTTGCTGCCATTTTTCTACCCTTGTCTTTATTAGTATAGTCCCGGATTACTGACTCTAGACTTTCCTAACTAGCAGGGGTGTTGAGCATTTTGTATAATTCAATAAGCACTATATCTTTTGTTTCCAGACTGTCCTCCTCATTATCAGGCAGCAGGAGTTCTGAATAAAGGCTACTATTATGGTAAAGTTGGATTTACTTTGGCAAACCTGAGCTGCCCAACACATTTCTGTTATCAATAATATAGCCTTCCTGTGCACTTAGTGGAGTTGATGTATTTACTTTTGATCCACTGGCCTGGATCTTTAAAAGCACTGACACAAAACTTGCTGTGTCCCTGTAAAAGTGCCCGAATGTTTGCAGATGATTTTGAAACATTACGACACATTTATGACACTTTACTTATTTTAGAGCACGAAAAGGACGCATGCGTCAGAATTTTGATGCATGCTTTATTTTTCTTGTGCATTTTACAACAAATGTGCCAACACATTAGACCTCATTTTCTGTAATCCAACAATCGTGGTGCAGTTAGCACAGCCATGGAAAAAATCATGCTGCAAAACCATGAAAATTCAACCTTTCATTGTAGTGGTGGTGGCATGTCGGGCACACGGAGCACTAAAAGGAAGAACAGCCAGGCAGACTGCAGCAGTTACTATGCTCCTCTGGTGCCCCCACGGTCTGCTGTCCCAAGAGCAAGAGAGAGTAATAGATGAAATCAGCAGGTTGCACACTCACCTCTGAGGCCGGAAGTTTGAAAGGTTATGGGTTCTAGCCCCAGACCAGGCACTTGGGGTAAATCCCAATACTGACACTGTAGTGCATCATGAAGGGGATGCTACACTCCTGAGGTGCTGTCTTCAGATGAGACATTAAACTGAGGTCCTGCCTGCCTGTTCTGGTGGCTGTTCAGGTGGACGTTAAAGATCCCATGGCACTCTTGAAAAGAGTAGGGGAATTTTTTATTATAACTTGAAAGCAAAATATATACTTAATAGTGTTATTACATACAAAACCATAATGAAAAATAAAGGTAAACATCAATAAGTGTTTCTTCATACATCCAAAACAAAATTCCATTTTTATGGCCTCAAAACTTACTTCATACGAAATCCTAATACAAAAAGAAAATAAACCTAAATAAGTATTTCATCATACATCCATAAAACATAAGAGTGTCATAGCTCCTAAACTTATTCGTTACTGCTACAAACACCCCCCCCCCAAAAAAAAAAGTAGAGGAAACATTTTTTACTTTTTTTTCCAAAATAAATATCCAAATATGTTAATAAGCACACAAAAATATAATACATTCAATCTGAGAAAAAGAAGAGTAAATCACATCACTATTGCATTCATATTCTCAGTAAACAGCTGTCCAATCGACATTTTCCATACTAAGACAAAATATCATTCCATGATACCTCTTTCCTCATAATGGAGAGGTGGTTGGGTGAAACAGCAAAATTAATTACTCTGAAGGCCCATGATATTCTAATTATTTTGGTAAAGGCCCATTCTATAGTGTCTCACAAACCTTTTATATCCCTATGATAAATTTAATAAGTTGGAAGTTAAAGCATGGTAAGCACTCATTGTTTAATCAAGGCAAATTAAACAGCTATTGTGGCTTTCAAGAAAGGAATCACCATTAAGGGATCCATGAAACTACTCCCCACCACCACTGATGAATCTGTGCAGGAAACAAAGAAGCTTCTTGAATCTTAACTTTAACAATAGCATTCTCTGTCATATAAAACGGCTGGTTTTCAGAAATCACCATTTGTTGTAACATCAAATGGCATCTTCCATGCCAGATATAGAATTTGCAACAGGCTAAAATGGCCCATATGGTGTGTTTACCATAGTTTAAACATTCTCTTGATAATATTCCAAACCACAGAATGTCTGGAGAAATGCTGGAGAATGGAGACATTGGCCAATTCCGTTCCACTATTTCCCAAAACCTTTTTATATGTGGGCAATCAAAGCAGAGGTGGTACATCGTTTCTATTTGTAATGTGCATGTTGACCTGGGACAGTATCTTTCTCAATACCTTTATGTTTAAGTTTTCTTTCACGTTTAACCTGTCATGTAGGGAAAGCCAAGTCACATCCCACATCTGTTTTGGGATTCTAGGGGACCTGAGAATGTGTCCTAGCACTTATGTTTCCTGTTGGGGTCTCACCGAAAAAGAGAGATGTTCTATGAACCATCTTGTCATGATATATTCATATATGGTCTTTCTTTGGAGAGTCATAATTTAATGTTTAAAGAACATTCAGAGTTTTAGTTTCCCAGAAACAGGCTTGGAAATGGGCCTTTGTTTTGTTAGTGGATCATGTAATGGCCAGACTTGTATATATGGGTCTAAGTAATCCCTAACCCAAGGTATCCAGAACTTTTCTTTACTAGGCAACAGAGGTTTCAAATTATATGTTATATACATGCAGAAAAAAAGGAATGGGATTAGCCATTTTTAAACCACCCTGGGCCTTTTCTAGAAATAAAATCCCTCTCTTGATGGGGTTAAGATGACTACTCCAAAACAAGCGTACATTTTTGTTTCTAGCTGTTTGGGAAGAGGTGATATGCAACTAAGATGTAGGAAAGATGCCAACAGGTACATTTGTATCATGTAAACTCTCTTGAGTTTCAACATTCTCCATTTATTCCATATTTCTACTTTTTCTTGAGTCGATCTAGTTGTTGCTGCCAATTTATGAGAGCCTTGTCATCATGACCAAACATAATCCCCAGACTTTTGCACAGTTCTCTGGTTACTGAAATGTTCAAAATAGACTCAGAGGTGCAGCCTGTGTGACCAATCATTAAACATTTACTTGTTTCATAGTTAATTTGAACCCCCAGTGGTTTCTGTAAATTCTGTCAGAATGTCTCTTGCCTGGAGGCAATATTTTTTGTCTGCTAAAATAAGACACATATCATCTGCATAAGTTAGTGTGCATATTTCTGGACCTGTGCTAGAGAAAGATAGTCCAGCTATGTTGGAAGATAAATTTAGTTTTCTTGTCAATGGGTCTATGGTTATCACATAAAGTAGTGGGCTCAGGGGTCAGCCCTGCCTCACCCCTCTAGCTAATGCACATTCTTTTCCTAACCATCCACTGCAGTAAGGTATTACTGTTGCTTTATGGTAACATGCCTGTATCCAGTGTATATATTTATTTGGTAAACCATAGGTCCAAAGACAATCCCATAAATACTGATGTGAGATAAAGTCAAAGGCCTTTGCCTGATCTAATGGGAGGAGAAAACCAGCGAGCTCCCCTCCTGTCCTTTGTGTAGTATTTCATGTAGTAACATTAGGTTATTTTGTATGATTCTCCATGGGATAGCACATGTTTGTGTATGGTGTATAAAAGAGGCTGCTGTACGGGCTAATCTGTTGCTGAGAAGTTTTGTGAAAATCTTAAAATCTGAGTTGAACAATGTTATGGGTCGCCAATTTTTAAGTAAAGTTCTGTCTCCTCTCTGTTTGTACAGTAATACTATGAGGTCCTCCCTCATGCCATTAGTGATAGTCTCCGAAGATAGCATAGTATTGAAAAGTGCTACCATTTCATTTGTTAGTGCGAGAAAAAGATATGTGTATAATTCATAAGGAATACCATCCTTGCCTGAAGCGGACCCGGATTTCAAAGCTAATATCACCCCTTGTAGTTCTGTGTTGGTTATAGGCTGAATCAAAGCCTGTTGGAGGTCATTGGAGAGGGTTGGGGGGTGACATGAGGCCAACCATGCTTTTCCATCTGTAACATTAGTTGTGTGTTCTGAAAATATTTGTGTTACATGATTTTGAATTTCTTGCAAGATGATTTTCTTGTCATTGATAAGTTGTCTGGTGATAGTTGTGAGAGATGTGGATCATTTTTGTTGTTACAGTGTTTGACAAAAATGGAACGGGTTTATGAAATCTTGTTTGCCCTGTATTCCAAATTTTTGTTCAAGTTCAAGGGGCTTCATTCTGTTGTACTGTGTCAGACATTTTTTGCTTAATTTCTGTAATTTTTTGTGAAAGGTTCATGCCAACATTTTTTTGTGAGGACTGCAATTTGTATAAACCATTATGATAGGTTTTGTATAGATCTATTTTGATCTTTCCTTTTACTTTTCCAAGTAATTGAAAATATTGCTTTATATAGATTTTCAAGTCTTCCCACCACTCTAAGGAGACTCATACAAGAAAAAAACTGATTGTCTGGCCGTTAGAAGGTCATTAAAACCTTGTGCTACTAGTGGATCATTTAATAAGCTCATGTTCATGTGCCAGTACCCCGGTCCCCTTCCCATTTGTTCAAAGTTAGCTATTATAACAGAAATAATAGCATGATCTGAGGAAGCTATTGGATTTGCAGTGGCAGATTTTACTTTCAGATTGTCCTAGAGAAACCAGCAGTCAATCCTAATGATTTTAGTCCCCCTATAATATGTTTTCGGGAGAGATCCATGTCCAGACTCAAAAGCTTCTTTTAAACCTGTTTGTTTTAAAAGATTGTTTAAGCAAGTTACATCGCAAAATATTTTGGACGTTTTCATACCCTATCTTTCAAATAACAACGCAATTACAATCACCTCCCAGCAAGATGTATCATGAGGTAAACAAGTATGGTAATATTGCCTGAAATAAATCTATTCTAGTAGCCTTTGTTAGAGGTGCATACACATTAATACATCTAAAATCTAAACCTGCCATAGAGACATCTAATAGTAACGCACGTCCTGGAATTATGTCAACTTCATGTACAACTTTGGCACTTTGATTATTGAGACAATGTTTCTGTCCCTCTGTACCAATATGTGGTACCCCAAATCCAAGCCTGACCAGCTTCTTGTATCACGGTATCTGTAGCTAATCTAGTGTCCTGGAAGTAAATGATGTCTAAATTAGTGTTCTCAAATTGTGCATAAATGAGGGTCCATTTTCTTTCTGTCATAATGCTATCACCATTCAAGGATGCAACCTCTAAATTATATAAAGGGGCCTGCATAAGTCAGTAGTATTAGGGTTTTTTCTTGACCCGAGGCCTAGTACCCATGTGTTTCTTAATGGTTTGGGTACATTTTCCTCCAGAGGAAGTTCCCTATCTGAGCCCCCATCCAGCTGTGAGGAGTGTAGTGAGGCAGAATCAGATTCAGATCTCTGTCCAGAGTGTCATCTTAAAGGACTGCATATTGGTTCTATGTCTGTACAGGACAACTCTGAGCATTGTGTGTATCAGGCATCGTTTGTTTTCCTGCTATTCCTCTTAGTTACAATCTGATAGGAGTCTTCCATAGGTCTTGAGGGGACAGAGGTAGCATGATATCTGTGCTAGTGGGAGCTCATTCTGGAGGTACCTCTGTAGTGGGGTGGGTAGGAACCTCTGCTGTATGGTCAGTGGAAGAACTTTCTATTGTTACAGGTGGGGTTTGAGCAGAAGAGGCTCTGTCTGATTCTATGGATCTTGGCTGTGACTGCGAAGGTGGGAGGGGAGTACCTTGGGTAGGAGCCTGTCTGTGTGCTTTAAGTGCGGTGTTAATGTAGAAATCCTGTACTACGTAATCTGCATCAGAAGTATTATGTGCAGCCCATGGGCAATCAGTAAAGGAATGGGCTTCCTTCACATAAACTGCATTTTAATTCATTCCTACAATGAAACACAGAATGTCCCACTTCCCCACACTGTGCACGTTTAACAGCTTCATATGTCCTGCTTAGATGTCTAGGAGACCCACATTTATAACAGTGGCGTGACTGGCCGGGATAAAATATAAAGCCCTTATCATGCCCTAAATAAAAACAGTTTGGTAGATGCTTCAGACCAGAATAATCTTGGCGGAGATTTATTTTAAAATGCCAACCTCCATTCCAAAATCTGTCTATGTCAAGTATAGGTTCAGGATTTCCCTGAATTTAAAATTTATTTTCTAACCAATATATGATGTTTGCAATATTCACCCCTTCGTTACGAAATAACACTGTAATGACTTTGAAGGTCTGTTTTGTCAGGGGTATGGCCTGAAAGTCTGTCCAAGCAGGGTTAGTTTCAAAGAACTATATTTGATCCAGAACCTATCTAGTATGGCAGGGGTATGAAAACTAACCTCATACATGTTTTCGCCTAGAGTATGTATCAGGGCATAAACTTCAGCTGGAAAAAAAAAACATTGTCTGTTCAAGCAAGACTTTTCCTACATAGAACCTATCAGGCATATCTTCCTGCCTGCCTAGATAGTGTAGATGTACAGTACTGTGTTGCGTCTTTTTGCCAGTTCCACTGGCTTTTTCAATAGGCTGGCATATGTAGGTTGGGTAAGCGTTATCAGCCAAAATGGAAGTATTAGGATTGTGGGTCCCCTTCCCATCCATATTATGTGTATCTGGACTGTGTATATCCCCATCGACTAGGGCCTCATCCCCTTCATCAGTTGGCCCTGTCTGTGCATCATAAAATTCATCTGCAATACCTGTTTCCTTTGGTGAATAGGAAATATTACCTAAAGGTATCACCGTGTCAGACGTCTGTGAAATTTGTTGTTCAGTCTCTGGGGCCTGTGCTGTTCTGTTTGGCAGATTCACTGGTATGGGATTTGTTTGTTGTGTCTCATCTGTATGGGTATCCTGATATTGGCTGCCTGGGAGGGGGACCGCTGGATCAGGGACCCATGTCCCATTTTCCTTTTGGAGCCAGGCTGCACCTGTTTAGCACTTTTTCTGGTGACCATGTTTGTGTTTCAGTTTCTAATTGTCCCTGTTTCTCTGGAATGGGACTGGCTGGATTCAGAACAGTTCTGTTTCTAGAGAAGGTGAACACTTTGGTTGCATTCTGGGGTGTTTGGTCTGGTGAGACCAGCAGCTCCCACTTCCTTTTGTATTCCCCTTCCATCTTCCATTTTGTTGCAAGGTAAGCCTTCTTGGCTTCTTTAAACTGCAGCACTACTCGTAGTTCCTCGCTATCAGTAGGATCCCGATTTGTTTTTCCCTTGGATGCTGGTTCTGGCCTTTTGATTGGGAGGGCTGAATCTTGATCTCCAAATGCAGCGCTACTACCACCCGGCTCTCTACCACCTGGATCCATATTATCTCCTCCTCCTCCTCTTCTGTCACTTCCAGCCTCCACAGTGCTGATATTCTCTCTCTCTCTCTCTCTCTCTCTCTCTCTCTCTCTCTCTCTCTCTCTCTCTCCTCTCTCTCCTCTCCTCTCCTCTCCTCTCCTCTCTCTCTCTCCACCCTCTAGCAAACAGTAGGGAATATCCCTGGTGTCCTGGCCAAATTTCCTCCATTCACTAAAAATACCACCAACAGCTTAATCTGGTTCAATTTCAGTTGGTTATCATCTGTACCCTTCCCTCCGGGTCACCCCTGAAAAAGGGACTTCTAGTCTCAGTGGGCCTACCTGGTCAATAAAATTCAATAAATAAATAAAATGAATGCATGCAGTTTGGGACAAAGCAAGAGGCAAAGGTAAGCCCCACCATTTGATTGGTTACACGCTCCTATGGCTAAACACTTGACATCCATGTCAATTCTATCAACAGATTCCATCTGTAACAAGAAACATAATATAACACAACACACACATAGCATGCACAGTAAGCTAGCCAATTGCTTCCCAACTGAAGTAGGCATACAATACATTGTCTAGACAAATACTGTTATTCTAGTAAAAGATCATGAACGGCCTTTCAATTCACAATGACATTTGTAAATATGATAATAGTTAGTAGTGCCATAACATTAATCAACCTCCCTTTTTACCCTTTACTGCTTTTCCCACTCTAGGTGATATGGTCTGGGATTTGCAAAAGATAATTCAAGGCCAGATCTGAGTGTGACATAGATACCTCTGTGTACTACATGCACTGGCAAGTTGTCAGGGGCACCTGGAGAGTCATATGTAATCTTGAGCTAAGGTTGGATATCTGTTTCAGAATGGCATCATGGAACAGTCACGTCTTCAAATTCTGGGAGGATCCTTCCCATTTCATCGAGCATCGATGAAGCATTCTTAATCAAAATGGGTTCTAGAGCTTCCTTTGGTGGTTCCATGGGTTCTCCAAGTTCTCCACCTCCCTCCTCTGGCACATCTTCAGATACCGGCCATGCTTTCAAGGTAACCTCTGGTGCCATATTGAGCCAAGGTGGTTGGTGTGGGCTCTATAAGAGGCACATTGTTTGTTTCATTTGAACTTCTGAACAATCTGGTGAGGTTCCATTGTAGGACAGTACACTCCTCCTTCTGACTCAGAGTCTGACCTTTCCTGATCTACTTGTGCATCAGTTGTGGTGGAACAATTTCAAGTTGCCTTGTCTTTTGCTTTGCATTGTGTCTGCACATAGCAGAGCAATGTATTGGGGGGTTTGGAGGTTCTACAGGTGCCATTACATCACTGGGGACCAAATGTCCAATAGGCCACAAATGGTTTTGGTGGATGGCACAATATCTACTTAAATCATCCTTAAGATGAGTCTTGTAGACAAGCATATCGTACACCTTTTCCAACACAATATAAGTGGTATTGGCCCATCAGTCAGCAATTTTGTGCTTCCCTGGTAACCCCAAATTTTGTAACAGAACACTGTTTCCTGGCAACAATTCATGTGCTTTCAACTGTCTGTCATACATGTTTTTGTTGGCTTTGTTACACTTTCCTACCTGCAGTCAACATGTAGGAAGCATTTAACTGGTTGCACAATCTTTGGGAATATTGAAGATAAGTCTCTAGCCTAGCTGCATTGACAGTGACACCAAAACACAAAGTGTACTGGAAGTCAAGCTTCCTGGCCATACATCAGGCAATACAGAGAGAATCTGGTAGTGTCACTTTTGATGCAGTTGTATGCATGGACAAATGCACAGACTTGACTCCACTTACTCTTTTACTTTGAGTCCAACGTACTAAATGCTAAAGATATAAAATGCCATCTAGAATGATAGATAAAGTGGGAACTCTATACTGTACATACTATTTTATTCTAACAAACTTATCTAAATACTACCCTATTATTTATTTAGCTTTGTTGACCAGGTAAGTACACTAGACAAAACATATGCCTACTTTCAGGTACAACTCGGGAGAGTACAGGAAATTAGCAGAACATACAGAGTACAAATTGAAACAAGTAAGGCAGATACAATGATTTCAGGAAAAGCAATACATAATGTAGTAGATAACTCATGTTACAACAGTGACACAGTCAGGTATACAAATATAGAGTAGCTAAAACAAGGTCACAAGCATTCTAAACAGATACACAGTATACAGAATACACAAATTTTCATAAGGCCACACCCAGGCGGGCAGGCAGTGACAGCGGGATTGGAGCCAAGATACAGGAGATGTTATGCTCAAGTGCAGTGCAGGGGGCCAGGGAAATCAAGGAGGATTGAAACAGTCACATACTGAGGAGAGCCTCAGGTGGTTCCACATAGAGGTTCGTATGTATGCCTGGGAGGGGGAGGACTGGACCTGGACAGAAAAGGAGTTCCATAGTCTAGGGGCGCATGACACAAAATCCCTGTCCCCCATTTGGGTACGCGTAGCAGGAACCTTAAGGATAGCAGGGCCCAATGACCTTAGGGAGTAGGTAGTGGAGACAGCCGGCACAAGGAGTTACGCCAATCCAGAAGGGGTGTCTGAGCCCAGAACCTTACCTGTGAAGCAGCCCAGAACAAAATTAATGTTGTTGGATGGGGACAGCCAGTCTAAATGGCATCTATGCAATACATTAAACATATCTTCTAACTCTACAGACTACCTATCTTAACCTACCCTAAACGGCATCTATCTCACTAACAGGCACAATGAGGGGCAGTTATTACACCTCACCATACACCTTGACCTGATACACATTCTTTAAGCTCCATCTGGTCGCTAGAACTGCTAAAGGAAAACAAGCAACATCCTACATAAACATAACAAATACACTGTGTGCCACAATACAAATGCCACATTTTACAAATAATATATACAGTATGTTGTTTTCTAGAATTAGTATAAAACTACGGAAGGTGTCCCTACAGAAACATAAGACAATGACGGCAGAAAAAAACGAAAGGTCCACCCAGTCTGCCTGAGTTCCCTATTTAGTTCCGGGACCTACTGTTCCTCCAGGGTCTTGCCCTATAGTCCAGCTAGGTAAAATATGGCCCCACAGGGTAAGTGTCACTAAGTCTCCCACACTGTCTCCCCAACATTACACTTAAACCCTCTGGGGTAACCACAAGCCCTATTTCCCACTTACAGTAAGAAAACTTGTACATCACCCATTTGCAGTATGTAAGGCCTCTAACCTCTCCCCACTGGGATGCTGGATGACTTCACAGGATGCTGCAGCTGGCAAGGTGATTCTTTGTCCCAGGAGGGCTTCCTCTATGAAGAATCTTCACAAAGCCTTAAGGATCGGGGAACCCCCTTTACTTGTGAGGCTTAGGTCATTTAAAAAAATTGCAAAGCTGTAAACAGGAACCAAACAAGGCAGCAACAGGCTGAAACTTCTGTGGCACTAGGCATTAGGATGCCTCACTAGGCTGATTACTTGGCACCTCCATGGGCAGGATGAACCCTCCAAAGATGATCAGATATAGTAATTTGGGTCAGGCTTTGTGCACGGCAAACTGCAGCTGTCCTTTACCTCCAGTTTGTATTTGACTACATTCCCAGTTGGGGAATAAACTAAGGCATAGGTCTCAAATATGGTAAGGCCCTCGAAAATGCCTCCCATGATGGACTGTGCAACCCTTTGGGCCTCTTCTTTGGTTGCCTGATCAGTTTTGTAAGTGATCCCATGATTCTTCCAGCCCTTTTTAATCACAGCTCTGTGGAGCCAGTCATCCCTGCTGTTCTTGATACTGTCCCAGAGTCACTCAGTCACATAGGGATAGTTGTGCATGGTGCACTTGGCCTTAAATTAACAGTTTACCCTGCAGTTCAATGGGGATCTGCCAGACTCTTCCCCTTGCCCTGCATAAGTGGAACACATGCACATCTTTTTTGCCTAGTCCATTTTGCGTGGGTTCCTTACCTCTGTGTTGTTTGGCTCTACTGTCTTCTTGCAGTTTCCTCGCCCTCCATTTTTTTACCTTTCTCCTGTTTCATCCACCCCCTGCTGCTCACCTTTTGTCCCTGCCTTCCTGCTTTGTGCCCCAACCCTACAGTTCTACTGCTTCTTTTCTGTCTGTGTGTCTCTGACTGTGATTCTCTCTTCCGTGGCTCTTCCACTCCCTTGCTTCTCCCTCCTTGTGGCTCTGCCTTTCCTCTGTCTCCTGCCATGACTGCTGCCATGCCTGTGTTTTCCACTGCTTCTGGCTCAGCTGCTCTTCTTGGTGACTCCCTTCCATGTGGCTCCACCACTCCTCCTGCTGCCTCCCTTCCACATGGCTCCACTACTCCTCCTGCTTCCTTTTCTGCCTCATCTTCCAGTTCCTCGCTCTCTCCCCCTGCAGCTGGCTGCTCTGCTCTCTTCATTCCTGCTGTTCTCTGAGGGGGCGTGTTGTTACAGCCCCTGCCACTTGCCTGCTTCTCTGGTGGCCTTGGGCTTCCCGACCTGCTGCTACTGCCTTGATGCCTTCCCAGACTCCAGCTGACCTTTAGCCTGCCTCCTGGAGTTGCTTACCTGTGTCTTTCTGTGGGTTCCTCTGGCCTGTTTCTTCCTGATTTTGTTTCCAGGTGGCTGCCTTTTCTTTGCTTCTTGTTTAACCCTCTGCTTGTCCTTGTACTCTGACCTTCTTTTGTCCATTTCCCTTTTACCATAATGGAATCCAGAGGTCTTGCAACCTTAGCCTGGTGCTCCATGGCATTGTTCTCCCACTGGACCTTTCACAATACCCTCTGGGGGTGCCAGTTCAGAGCCCTTTCCTCTGCCATGTTTTCTGTCTCAATTGTCAGTCTCGGGCTCCTGGGATTAGTGACACAGTGATAGTGCAGTGGCCTTGGAAGCACTATCATGCAGCTATGTGCCTAGCATAGCCTGTAGTTGGAACCGGGTACCACTTTCGAGCATCGCTCAGGGCACTGGGGGGGTCATCTGTCCTTAGCGGTTACTTCCTTGCTGGCAGGCTCCTCAGCCTACGCTCCCTGTTTTTCACAGCCATGACTTCCATCAATGACAATCATTCCTGTCCTTCAGACCAAGATTCAGATCCTCTTCAGTCCATCCATAGAAAGGTTGCAGCCAAATCCACAGCTCCTACTACTTCTCAATTTTCTGAACTTTGTGACTTACCTCTCCAAGTCATTTCTGCAATTTCGAGCTTTGACTCCAGGGTTGCTGCTTTGGAAACCAGGTCATCTATGGCACCAGATCCACAACCTTCACTAACACCTTCAGGTACTTCTGAACTTGTTTGTTGTTTGTTAAAAGATTTATTTTTATACGGGAGATTTTGATTGGGGGAACCCCCATTTACAACAAATTCCTGTGATAGTGCTCCATCCGCCGGTGTTGCCACCTCCAGGTCATACAAGTTCCAAGCTCATCAGTACTGTACCCACAACGGATACTTTTTTTTCTGCCTCGTGTCTCCCAGTTCCAGCCATGGCCTGTCCAACCTATCCTTCTCTTCGATAATATACTGCCTACTGTGATTCGGTACCAGATCATTTTTTTTTGTTTTTTTGTTTGTTATTTTATTTCTTTTTACCAGGAGAGAACACTAAGCTGAAAGCAGTGCACTCAGGCCGCTGTGCCAAGGACCCCGAGTGTCACTTAACTTCCTTGTGCTCCCAGGTCGCACCTGTAAACAAGCTTTCAGCTTAGTGTGTCTCTCCTGGTAAAAAGAAATTAAAAAAAAAAAAAACTATCTGATACCGAATCACAGTAGGTAGTATATTATCGAAGAGAAGGACCTACTGTAAACCTTATAGCCCTCCTGATCTCATCTCACAAAACTATTGAAAACAGATTTGTTTCTTGTGGCTTCTTCACTGGTCCCTTTGCAGTTTCTCGATTCCCTTCTTTCCATATTAGCCCCATCGGGACAGCAACCCAAAAATATCTAGAAAGAGATGCCTCATTATTAATCTGTCAGACCCTCATTTTACTACAGGCAAAGCACTAATTCTCTAATTCCTTTGGAAAAGTATTTCCCGGCCTATTCACGAATAGACGGTACAATCAAATTCTTAAAACCCACTGGACCCAGTGCTTGGTTAACCAAGGCAGACATCACTGATGCCTTTCAACTGCTACCTATACATCCTTCTGTCAGGCATGTATATGTGATGTCAAGGAAAAAAACAATAGTACTTTGTAGTATGTTTATCCTTTGGATGCAAAAGCACCCCTAGTCCGTTCGACTCTTTTTCTAGTTCATTTTGCTGGATTCTCTTGAACATACTGCATATAGATACATTTTCATGCTATGCCTTCTGGATGACTTTCTCCTCATAGACACTCCTGAATCCCCTCCTGCTGCCAGTATCACATGCGTTCATTGTTTGTATTCATCACCCAACATTCCTCTGACCGATGACAAACCCCAAGGTCCTGTTAAAGCTTTGGAAGTTCTTGGCATAGAACTTGAGTTCTTCAGAGTTAAAGTTTGTCTCCCCTTAGAGAACCTGCAATACATTTGGACTCTAGTCCTGTCTCTTTCATCAACATGATCTTGTACACAAAGAGAATAGCTATCATTTTTGGGCTACCTCAGCTTTGCAATGAGAATAATTCCTCAAGGCATAAGGTTCATTACTTATTTTCTTGATCTGGCCTGTTCAGTTACTTCTAGACAACCACATTTCCATCACTGACTCGGCATGTTCAGTCCTTGCTATGTGGTCCCACTTCCTTACAACCAGGAAGGGCATATCCATGTTCTTCAAGGATCCAACACCCAACTCAAACTTCAAAGTAATTACTGATACCACTCCAGCTTTTGGTTTCTCTGCTGTATTTGGTCCTTCCTGGTTTCCTTGTCCATGGCCCTTAGCAACCAAAGACCTCCCCCTGTTTTCATTCTACTTCCTGCTTATTCAAAGTCCATACCATTGTTGTAACCACACTTACTTGGGGGCACCTATGGAGCAATCAGCTTGTAATGTTCTTTTCAGACTACCAAGCAGCATTAGCCATCATTATCATAGAGTGATCATTCTCCCATTTCATAATGAACTTCCTGAGATGATTGGCATGGACCTCTTTGCACACCACTTCAGAATTCACTGTGTTTATTTATCTGGCCTTCTAACTTTTAAGTTAATTGTCTTTCCATTTATTTTCAGCAATTCAGAGCTGCTTGTCCACAGGCCCATATGATATAACTTCTCTTCCACCATTCTGAGAGCTACAGATGTCTTGGATTTTTATTTAAACCATGTTTCCTCGACTATCTGGGCCTCTCTAGCTGCTTCTACTCATTCTGCCTATGACGTAACATGGAAGAAATTTGCTACCTTCTGCACTCTCCAGAATATTACTCCATTACAGTATTCAGTTCCTCGTTTCTGGTTTTTGCTTCCTACTGCTGCCAATTATTTGGTTCAATGGCCACAACAAGCAGACAATATTCAATTAAACATGATGTCCATCCATCTTGATACTTCTTACTCTTACCAACCTTGTCCAGTGATCAAGACTTTTCTCCATGGATGAAAAATCCACCCCCAAGATCCGTGGAAGAAAATGCCTGCATTCCCAAATGATGGGCCAACAGATGAAGCCTTTGGATTCTTCTCGGAGTTGGCTATCCAAGCAGCCTTGACCTTAGTCTTCTTCAGATTTTGACAGCCTGGAAATCTCACAGCACCATCTTCCATCTTCAGTCCCACAATCCACCTCACTAATAACTGTCTCAAAATATCAATGGACCACTTCATCCTCGCCTTGCCCAGATCAAAAACTGATATAATGAACAAGGGGGTCCATGTAGCCTTATATGCAACAAACTCGGCTTGGTGTCCTATCCAACTCCCCAGCCACCTACAGTCCATGGACAACTATCCCGATTCCATTCATCCTTTCCTGTTTTCTGACAAGTATTCCATCATGGCTACTACTTGGTTCACCCATCATGTTAGCCTGTTACTGTCCCTTTTCAGTCTCTATGTTTCAGCTTCTTCTGGCCAGTCCTTCAGAACTGGAGCAGCTATCACTGCTTCCAGAAGGAACATCCCAGCACACATAATCAAGATCATGGGTCATTGCACTTTATCATGCTTTGAAACCTACATTAGACAACAAAATTCTGAACAACACCAATCTTATCAACAGCTAGCCTCATAATTCTTAAAGCCTAGAGAGAAGGCTAACTTGGTAACCTTAGTTCCTCAGATGTTTCCTTCACATAGGGGTTTTCCTCTCCCCCATGTTACTGGGTCTGTCTGTGAGTCAGAGGAGGTGGGCTCCACTACACCACATTTGGTTATTTCATTCTTTAACTGCCATTTTCTTTAGCCAAGGGAAAACCATCTCCTGGCACCCCATCCAAAGGGGGAAATCCAGAGGAAAGAGGCAAGCCAAAGTATACCAATAGAGTTGCACAAGCACTCCACTGGCAGTCACACTTTGAATTAAAAGATTTAACCTTTTACGTTGTGTCTTATTATGTAAAATCTTAATAAAGCATAATAAATAAAAAAAAAATGATT
Organism: Neoceratodus forsteri; assembly: GCA_016271365.2. Lineage (NCBI taxonomy): Eukaryota > Metazoa > Chordata > Ceratodontiformes > Ceratodontidae > Neoceratodus > Neoceratodus forsteri. The sequence goes on along the minus strand of CM057456.1, from coordinate 42,366,719 downwards.
TAACCTGCAGTCCAGTGGAAGACCTGCCAGATTCCTCCCACCCCCCCCTTCATAAGCAGAATACAGGCACATCCTCTTTGCCTAGTTCATTTCTCATCCTCCTCCTGCCCCTCCTCCTCCTTCTCCAGTACTCTGCCTCTGGTGTGGCTCTTTAGCTACCATTTTCTTTAGCTGACAGAAAACCTTCGCCTGGCACCTCTACCGAGGATGGAAATCTAGAGGACGGAAGCAATCTAAAGTATATCAATACAGTTGCACAAGCACTCCACTGACAGTCACACATTGAATCATCTGGCACACTATACATTCTGCCTGGCTCCTTGCAGGCAACACCCTCACTGTGGTACACAGGGCTTTTCCAGGGGGCAACCAGACATCTTTGTAGTACTTACATAGGCTCTCAGGCATCTGATCTTGTGGGGTAGGTTGTGACTGAGCCTTCTGTCAGATCTCCTTTCCTTCTGGCTACTATTTCTCCCCAGGTTGCTTGATGGGCCCTGCTGTGGGTGGTACCCACTGCCTTTAGAACTCACACCCAGGGTGCTGGCAACAGCAGGATCTGAATAACTGGGGTGGTAGCACTATTCTCAGGATGTCTCTCAGATTCTCTGCCAGGGGTAGAGGGTGTCATGTACTTCCCAGAGAGACTTGCACCTTCAGGGGAAGCTTTCAGTGTGGCTCTGTCACCTCGGGGGGGGTCACAGGTTCCTTTTGCTGTGGGCTGGCTGGTGAGGACTGGTCCCAGATATTCAAGGCTTGCAGGTTGTAGATGTCCCTAGAGAGTGAATATGGGCTATAGTTCCCTGCTCCACGGTCATTCCAGATGGGGCGCTCCCTGAGCTCTAGCAGGGGCTCTGCAGAATCCATTCTGGATACTAATCCTGTGGCACTTGCCAATGACATCCACCCCAATGGAATTGCAATGGGAACAGGATAAGCACTCTGTAGCAATGGAGGTGTCCTTCCTTCAAGTTATGAGTAATATACTTCAGCAATTATAGGCGATCTTGATTTCAGCATCCCTTGGACTCTGCCATAGTGAGACTCTTGTGATGTGATGGCCTGCAGGGGCTTCAGGTCCCACAGTCCCTGCAACAAGCAAATAAAAAGAAAAAAGGTCTTTTTACACACTGTCCAAGTCCATCACTTAGCCTAGTCCCTCTTGGACACTTCAATGCCCGCTATATACGCATGCTCAGAGGTCAGTTGCTGCTGTGATCTTTTCATTTCATACAGTTCTAGTTTCTACCAGCTATATCACTCATACTCAATTCTCACCAATTCTTATTCAGCAATTTTTACTCAGTTTGGGGGGCTGTGGTATACTAGCAACCTCCTGAGGCCTCTTGAAACGTCTCTTGACAGGCAGACCACTTCCCAGCTCAGATCACACAGTGGGCGACTAGCACCAGGGGTGTTTAGCACTGAGAGCTTTATTGATTTTAAATATCAAAAGTTGGAACAGCAGCTTAACAACTTTTACAATGCCCAGTCTCTTGTGCCTTCTTCTCTCCACCACCTTCTGCGCAGTCCAACCAGTGAACATTTCAGAGCTACACGCTGTAGCCACACACCTCTTTCAATGATGAGCCAATCACAGTCATGGCTCACTACTTCATTTGCATGTTCATATTCTGCTCACACGCCTGTGTCACAAGTCCTTCACGAAGGCTCTCTTTCTCTACAGAACATGCAAAAACTGCTTTTCCACAAGAACCATCTTTAATTATAGGTGTTACATTAAAATTAAATGCAAATTCCAGCAGCTAAACCCAATGCCCTCTGACATGCCAAGGACACCAGAATGCCTCAAATTCTGGACTACAAGCCCCTAGTGTAGGTCCTTTTCCATGGTCAAGGGGTATTTAGATGGCAAACAATGTTTTCAGGGAAGGGACCCACACAAACCACCAGCTTGCACTTACTTAACCTCCTAGACTGAGACTTGATCTCCGGGGCTCCTCTGGCACACATCACATCAACCTGAGCTGCAAAAAAAGAGGGTTAGTAGAACCTGGCACAGAATAAATAGGAAAGCCCAAACTGTAATTAAGAAACAAATTAGGATCCTTTTATTCTTCTGCTTGTGGACTCGTGGATAAACTGCAGATGGTCACATTTCTCTCAGTTCATGTCTGATCTCATATCTCCTTAAGCTGGAACAGCCTTTCTGGTGATCACCAAGGGGTGAAAAGTCTAGGCATTTCCAGGGGTTGCAGACAACCCTGGTGGGGTACAAATGGGCAGGCTACTGGCACTGATGAATGCACAAATTTATTTTTCTATGGAGCCCACATCTCAGGCAGCAAGAATGCAACCCTCTTGGACTATAAAAGGGAAAGTCCACTCAAACAAAGATAACTCTGACTGTTTTGCAGAGTCTGGAGATCTGATGCCTTGTTTGTAGATCCCCCTTGTATTGTTTCTAGGATTAGGTTTACCCAAAGATTTGCAGGGTTGCTTTTCTGTCCACTGTTTATGTACTTACAGTATAAACAGACCCTTATCTGGAAATACAAGCATACTGTATATTTAAAATGCAGCTTTTGTGCATTTTTTATTAAAATCTTGCAAAACTGCAAGTCATTTCAGGAGTTTGTGGTCACATGGCTTCAATATAAACAAGCATTTGTCAAGGCCGAATGTTTGCTTGCTGGCATTAGCATTGGTAGTGTAGGAGTTACAGAGCTGCATAATAGGAATGGCAGTGAAGTATTGAACTGAAGCCAACCCCACCACCACCCTGAAGATACTGACAGGCATTGGGGTGTGCCTTTGAGTCGTCAGGTATAACGGCCACACCATTTCACCGCATCTTACCCTGCAGACACCGACAAGTGTCACGGTGTTCCTTGGGGTCTTTGGCCCTTATGTTCACCCCATTCCATCAGGAAATACAGTGAGATGGGTGCTGTATAGGAGAATGGGGTGAACTTTGGGGCTGAAGAGTCCAAGGCACACCTCAATGCCTCTCACTGACTGCAGGGTGCGAGTTGGGGTGAAATGGTATGAGCATTACAGGCGACAATCCCAAATCACACCCTTGATGCCTGTCAGTCTCTACAGGGTGGGGCGTTATGGTCGGAAACCCTAACGCCTCATGCGTTCATTGGTATTTTCACTCCAAATGTTCAACATATTTTTTCTGTGACCCCCACCTCATGAACAGTGGCAATATCAGTTTGGTAGCTGAAAGCTGATTTTGCACAGCGACTATGCCATTTGGCACCACAGGTGCAAAAGCACATTTAGAACAGGATGTGAAAAATGACAGCTGTACTGTTCATGGGGAGGTGTAAAAATTAGCAATGTTGAAAATCTGCAGTGAAAATATTAAAAAAACTGGTGAAGTCACGGGAGTGTGTAGAAACTGTGCAGCACACACCCATAATGTAATTAGTTTGGGGATTTTTTACAGCAGATTGTCAACACAGGCATTTTGGGACCTCCGATCATGAACAGTGTCATTGTGATTTTCTGAATCTGTCCCGAACAGTGATTTCCCACAGCAACCACACATTTCTACGCTGAAAGTGCGAAAACACATTTTAGCCATGGTGTGAAAAATGACAGCTGTACTGTTCATAAGGAAGTGTGGAAAAATGCCAGTGGTGAAAATCTAGACTGAAAATATTACAAATTCATGAACTTACGAGGGTGCGTGGAAACTGTGCAATGCTCACTCGTAACACAGTCATTTTATGGACTTTTGTCACCAAATTTTTAACATAGCCATTTTAAGACCATGAACAATGTCATCATGATTTTCTTAATCTGTCCCGAACATTGATTTCGCACACCGACTACGTCATTGTGCGCTACATGCAGGAAACACATTTTGGGTGAGATGTGAAAAATGACAGCTGTACTGCTCATAAGGAGGTGTGGTAAAATGGCAATGTTGAGAATCTGGAGTGAATATATTAAAAATTCGTGAACTTACGAGCGTGCGTAGGAACTGCTCAATGCACACTCGTAAAATAGTAATTTTTGGGAATTTTTTCACCAAATTTTCAAGATAGGGTTTTTGGGGGCCTACCTCATGAATTGAGACACTGTCATTTCATAAATCAGTCCTGAAAGGTGGTTCTGCACAGTGATCACTAAATCAGCTTTCGGGGCCGATTAACACCATGACAGTGCCAGAATTCATGAGGAGGGGTCCAAAAAACTCCATGTTGAACATTTGGTGCCAAGATTCCAAAAAATGCCTGAGATATGCATCAAAGTTGAAAAAACCCTATTTATTCCATTATACAGCTTACCGGCATTTCCTCAGTTCGCGGTCGGCTTTGAAGAGTGCAGATGTGTTCCCAGTCCACTGAAGATCGTCGCGCTGGACTCAGAAGGTAAGTATGGAGTGAGGTGGGGGTATGGGGAGGCAGGCTGTGCAGAGGATGGGCGCAGGTGGGAGGAGGGGGGCAAGACAATCAAGAGGGATCGTTTTTTGATTTTAGGTCTTTTTTTTGCTTTTAGGAAGACGACACAGGACTTTTGCCATGCCGGGGTGGGCTCCCAGTGTGGCAGCTGGAACTTTTGTTTTTTGTGGGGGTGCAGTGGAGCCAACAGGGGATTGGGCACCCCCATCAGCCATACAGTGGTTTGCCATGCTGGGGTGAGCTCCCAGCGTGGCACCTGTAAGTGTGTTTGGGGGGGGGCGCTGAGCCAATGGTGGATTCGGCACCCTCGTCGGCCGTAGTTCACATCAAACTGAATTTATGTTCAGGAAGAGAAAGCAGAGATGTATACCAGCAGGATTGCCGGCAATATGCTAATCAGCACTATCTTATCTCTGCTCACTGAAGCGGTCTCTCCCTTTCAGCTGTCCGCCACTGCATTTTCAACTGCTGTAATAGACAGCTGCAGCATTCATTGGTGAACTGTGGCCGTGCCTGCAAACACACTGACTGAATTGGAAGACAGGGTGCCACACCTACAAAAACGTGGATTATGGCACTATGTTTCTTGCACATGCGTGCAAGCAAATATAAAAATGGCCAAGCTCACCAATATGTCAAGGCACTGCTGGAGTTGCCTTGATGTGATGTGATATTAAGCTTGACCATTTGTTGTTTTAATTAATGGGACAAAAAGACTCTTGAAATGGCTTTAAAATGTGCTTTTGTGAGTAAGTGTGATACAGTATTGGTACTGGTTTGAGTCCTACTTCATGGGCAGGATGCAATGGGTAGTGAAGGGGAATTTCTCTTCCTGTCCAAAGCTCCTGCCATGAGGAGTTCCTCAAGACTCAGTCTTGTCACTTATGTTGTTCACAGTGTACTTGCTGCCACTGGGTAAGCTCATTAGATGCTACAGTCTGAGCTTTCACTGTTATGCAGATGATACCCAGCTGTATATGTCATTTGCTCCTGGGACAGATAATGTCGTGGAAGTGCTAAACAACTGTCTGACCGAGATCCAAGAGTGGGTGTCCTCTAACTGGCTGAGACTGAACCCCAACAAGACTGAGGTACTGGTAATCGAGCCTGGTTGAAGGCGTGATGTGGATACAACGGGGGTGGTAACTGGGTTGTTTCATGGGCCTACCCCATTGATGGCATTTACTAGAGTAAGAAATCTGGGCATTATCCTTGATGACGGACTGACGCTTGATGGTCAGGTGTCATCTATCATACAGAATGGTTTTTATCACTTAAGGAATGTCGCTCGGATTAAACCCTGAATTCCTCCTGGTGACGTGAATGCACTGGTGCATGCCTTTGTCACATCAAGGCTGAACTACTGTAACACTCTATACTTCAGAATCAGTGGAGTGAACCTCTGTTGACTGCAGCTGGTTCAAAATGCAGTGGCCAGGTTGCTAACGGGCCTGCCCAGGTCCTGTCATGTGACCCTGTCCTGCGAGATCGGCACTGGCTGCCTGGAGGATCATCTTCAAGGTGGGCTTGCTCACCTATAAGGCCCTATACAGCTCAGGACCTAGCTACCTGAGTGACCTCTTGACCCTGCCCTTCCAGTGAGCTCCCTTCATTCCCCCACTGAGGGCCTCCTAGCAGTTCCAAGGGCCAGGTTGAAAATGTCAGGGGATTGTGAAATGTCGAGGTGGCCAGCCCGGGCCTCTGGAACTCGCTCCCCAGTTCCCTGAGGGAGGATCCATCGGTGAAGGCTTTAAGAGGGATCTGAAAGTCCATCTTTCCAAATAAGCCTTTCCTGATTAATTGCAGCTGATTTTAGTGTTATTTATTTATTATGAAGTTAAATTATTTGTTGTTTATGACCCTGTAAGTACTGCATGTACAACCCTGCTATGTCTTATTCCTATTGTGAAGCATCTAGAGTTTCTGGGATTGGGCGCCATATAAATAAAGTTTTACTTACTTAGTATTTATATTGTGTTTTGCATTAAAAAAACATTAATATAGTATTTCTGTGTATAAAAAACAATGGCTTGAAAAAACATTTTTACTCTATGCCCTTTTGAACTTCAGCACCCCCACTTATCCCCATGTTTGTGGCACCCATGCCTGGCAGTAGCACTAACCAGCTGGTTCCCTAACTGGCTGCTGTCTCAATACAGGCCTTTAAACAGCAGTGCTCACACACAGTCTCAAGTCACACTGCAGGCTGACAGCTGTGGCACAATTACTAGATCAGCACATTTTCTCTTTCTCCAAACAGGTGGTGCTCTGACACAACAGCAAATTCACAGTTCAGTCTCTGTACTTTCAGACTGTAGAAACCTCAAAGTCACCTCCCGTAGACTGGCTGTGAAAGCCCCACACATCCTTCAGTGGCTTTGGCCAGCAGCACAAGTCTTCCTCACACTGTGAGTGCTCACTGCCAGCTGACTGGTTCTGCAAATGCTCTCAGACTTTCTCTGGGCAAAGGCAGCTTCTGATTGATCCAACAGGCTGTCAGTCACTTCAATTAGTATGCAGAATGTTCATTCCATGCCCCACTGGTTGCAACAAAGCACACCAAGCAAGCAGCACAGTCACTCTCCCATAAGTCTCCTGGTGTCACATGCCGAGATCCCTGACATCTGATTGGCTGATGGTGAGGCCAAGGGTTGGCAATATGGCAGCCTTCATGCAGTCCAGGAGCACTGGTTCCAAACAAAGTAGTTTTATGGGCTTGTGTTCTTAGTTTAATTTCGATGGCCCCCATGTGTTGTAAGCACTACTGTACTTTACTGTCCAGTTGAGCAATTGTGGCAAATGAAGATTTCCCCCATCCACTGCGAGCTCCATAATGCTTTCTCCTTCCAGACAGGGTTGTTCCCTTCAACAGGAGTGGCCAGGAGCCACACTGATAGCCAGTGCCTCAAGCACCAAATGCATGTGGCTCTGTGCTTCACACTCTCCCTCCTAGTATCTCTGTGCTCCCTAATGAGTGCTGATGCCCCTGGGGCCATAGCACACTAGAGGGGGTTCACTTTCATGTTGGTCACAGATAGAGGTGGTGAGACAGGTCAGGCAGGGCAACAGCAGCAGTAAGTCAGATGTGTTGAGTGCCATAGGAAACAAGCATTTGTCAATGCCAAATGTTGTCACGCTGGCATTGGCTTTGGTAGTGCAGTGTAGGAATACATTTTGGGCAGGATGTGAAAAATGACAGCTGTACAGTTCATAAGGAGGTGTAAAAAATGCCTGAGTTGAAAATATGGCATGTAAATATAGCAAATTTGCGAAGTTACAAGGGTGCGTGGGAAATGTGCAACGCACGCTTGGAACACAGTCATTTTATGGGCGTTCAGCACCAAATTTTCAACACAGGCATTTTAGCACCTCTGCTCATGTACAGTGTCACTGTTATTTCCTCAAACTGTCCCAAAAAGTGATTTTCGCCCAGTGACCACGCAATTCTGCGCCGGAAGTGCGAAAACACATTTTTGGCAGGATATGTGAAATGACAGCTGTACTGTTCATCAAGAGATATGGAAAAATGCCAATGGTGAAAATCCAAAGTGAAAATATTACAAATGCGCAGCATTACGAGCATGCGTGCAATCTGCCAACGCACGCTCATACTGTAACACAGTCACTTTATGGAGTATTGTCACTAGATTTTCAACATAGGCATTTTAGGACCTCTGCTCATGAAATGTGTCACTGTCATTTTCATAATCTGGCCCAAACACTGATTTCCCACAGTGGCCACGCTAGTGTGCGCCAGAAGTGCAGAAACACATTTCGGGCAGGATGTAGAAAATGACAGCTGTACTGTTCACAAGGAGGTATACAAAATTGAAATGTTGAAAATATGGCATGAAAATATTGCGAATTCGCGAGGTTATGAGCCTGCATAGCAACTGCGCAACGCATGCTTATAAAACAGTCATTTTTGGATTTTTTCCACCAAATTTGCAACATAGGCTTTTGAGAGGCCACCTCATGAACACTGGTACTGTCGTTTCGTTAATCAGTCCTGAAAGGTAATTTGGTGCAGTGACTGCAAAATCACCTTTTGAGGCCAATTAACGCCATGACAGTGACAGAATTCGTGAGGAGGGGTCCCAAAACCCCATGTTGAAAATGTGGTGCCAAAATTCCAAAAAATGCTCAAGATATGCAGCAAAGTTGAAAAACCCCTATTCATTCCATTATACAGCTTACTGGCATTTCCTCAGTTCGCGGTCAGCTTTGAAGGATGCAGATGTGTTCCCGGTCCACCGAAGATTGTCGCGCCAGACTCCAGAGGTAAGTATGGAGTGAGGAGGGGTGTGGGGAGGCAGGGTGTACAGTGGGTGGGTGCAGGTTGTGGGAGGGGGGTCAGGAAGACCACCGAGAGACCGTTTCCTTCTTTACAGGGAAAAAAAATAAAAATAAAAGACATCGGGGGACTGTTTTCATTTTTAATAGGTGCTTTGGCGTGCTGGGGTGGGCTCCCAGCATGTCACCTGTGTGTGTGTGGGTGGGTGCTTTAGCCAACGGGGGATTGGGCACCCCCATCGGCAAACAAGGAAAGGGGGGAGCCACAGGATCCGAGGGGGATTGGGCACCCCCTCAGCAATCAAAAAAATGGAAGAGGGACCACATTATGTCAATGGGGAGTGGGCTCCCTTGTCAGCAAAATTCAAGGGGAGGGAGGGATACATGCTGACGGGGATTGAGTACCCCTGTCGGCAAAGAGAAACTGTTGTGGGGTCGTATGATGCCGAGGGAGATTGGGCACCCCCTCAGCAATCAAAAAAGAGGTAGTTTACATGATGCCGATGGGGATTGGGCACCCCTGTCAGCACACAATAAAGGAAGGGGGGCTTGACAGGCAACAGTGGCAGTCGCTGCCACCATGTTGCCTGCACGTAGGGAGAGGCGAGTTGTGGTCACGATGCACGAGAGCTTTGCTCTCATTGCAGCGGACCTTTTGTCAGACCTCTTCGCCTCATTAGCCAGGCAGGGTGTCAGCCCCTGCTGCTGGCTGACTGGGGAATGCGGGATGCACCTACTGGTGCATGCCCCGCATTCACCCAATAGCCACCACACCTCCAAATCTCCACTGCCGCAAGATGTTGGCTGCGCAAGCGCGGCAACGTAAAAAGAGCCAGACAGGCTGCAACAGTTACCATGCTCCTCTGGTCTCTCCACAGGCTAAAATCCTAGAGGCCAGAGACAGCAACAGATGAATGCAGGCAGTTTGGGACAGGGTACGCAAAGGTAAGCTCCACCATTTGGAGGGTTACAATGAAGATACCTAGAAGTCATAAAATACATAGAAGATATTTAAACTGTTGCCACATTGATTTAAATAAATGAGACTTCATTAAGTGGAAAATAAAATTGTGTCAATAAAAAAGAAATGCGTGAGAAGGTAGATAATCATCTGGTTAAATAATCTTTCACCATTTTAAAACTTCCATAGTAGAAATCACTTCAGTGCTCGGTTTTAAAAATCAAGGGCCAAGACTTTATTTGCTCACTGTCTACACCTCCAGACAGTAAATTTCTCATTGTTTACTGTGTAAAGTATGCATTAAGTCTTCATGTGCAACTGTCTTCAGTAGTATTGCAGTTCTTACGCTACTCGGGACAAACAAGCAACACAAGCAGCTCACCTGAGGAGCTGAGGAAGCCGAATTTCCAGCCTGATAACTTTCGAGGTAAAGAGAGCCTCTTCTCTTCGTCTGGACACCTGCAGGGGGGTGCTACCTGATGAACACTTATATTTTATGAATTTTGTTCCCTGTTCACCACTGGGTGGGCTTGTTATTTGCTTCTTTTTTGTGCTACTAATGCTGAAGTGTAAAGCTAGGGACTCACAGGGTGCCCTAGAGTTACCTTACTGATCATACCTTAAAGCCAGATATACCAAGCAGCTAATATAGAGCTGACTTGTTTAATATTGTGGTATTGGATCTAATTGCTGATTATCCCTTAAAGCCAGATATACTAAGCAGCTAATATAGAGCAGACTTGTTTAATATGGTGGTGCTGGATCTAATTGCTGATTATACCTTAAAGCCAGATATGTCAAGCAGCTAATATAGAGCTGACTTGTTTAATATGGTGGTATTGGATCTAACTGCTGATTATACCTTAAAGCCAGATATACTAAGCAGCTAATATAGAGCAGACTTGTTTAATATTGTGGTATTGGATCTAATTGTGCTTGTAACTGAAGGTATTAGGATAGCTGGGTCCTAGTGTGACCTCATTTTGGAATAGCCCTGTTTGCTTAGAGTGGAGCTCCTTTGTGAAAGTCACAACATATTCTCCCGCTGCATAGTAATGAGAGGCTTTGTTTTCTCCACTACATAGGCAGCCCCCCCCCCAAGCTAGGCACTCGGGACAAACAAGCAACACAAGCAGCTCACCTGAGGAGCTGAGGAAGCCGAATTTCCAGCCTGATAACTTTTGAGGTAAAGAGAGCCTCTTCTCTTCGTCTGAACGCCTGCAGAGAGATGCTAGCCCGATGACGCTGCGCACCGCCTGCCCCGCCCGCCCAACCACCCACCCACCCAAGGGCGACTGTCAATGTAAGGACCCACCCCCGTGACATCACATCCGGCAACATCATGTCCTGTTGCCCAGAACCTATCTCCCCACTTTCCCATTTGCAGGTTATACCTGCTGGCCACTAGAGGGATCTATGCTCTCTCGCTACTTCCTACTCCTACCAGTACAGTACTACTTCCCTTGGATCTTGCTCACCACAATGTATTGGCCCTGCCTCACGCTCTGCCTGTGCCTATTCCCCACTAGCAGTGCACTTGCCCATTTACCCATCTGCTACTCCGCACTGTGCCCTGGCAGCACCCCTCCCTTGCTCCTGAACCTGCTCTCCTGCCCCTTGGGACCTCTGTGTGTCTCGGTCCTCCCTGCCCTCCCCCTAGCTTCCTCCTCACCTCAGGCACATCTGGGTGTCTTCTTATTCTTGCCTTCCCTTCCTGTACCACCCTGCCCACCCCCTGCTCCCTTAGCCTCCCCATGTCAATCGTAGAAAAACCTCTCACCATCTCCCAGCCAGGGTGTTAGTCATGCTACTACTCCTGTCAGGGAACATTCATCCAAACCCTGGCCCAGTTCCCAGGAGCTCCCCGACTAGCACCACAGGCCTATGCATAGTCTCCATGAATATCTGTAGCCTCCTAAAAAAGTTTGACTCACTACAGTGCCTGGTCATATCAATTAACCCTGATGTCATCGCTCTGGTTGAGACTTGGCTGTCGAAATCCTCCCCTGACTCCCTAGTCTCCCTTCCTGTTTCACCCTCTTCCGGTCCGACCGTGTTGGGAGACGGAGCGGCGGCTGCATTATTTATGTCAAGGAATCTCTCTCGTCTAGCCCTGCCTGCTTCCATCTTGACTCTAGGGCCCAGCGCTTATGCTGAAACAACCCCTGACCCTTTAAAGGGACCCCTTTATCTGACTACTGCATACGTGCCCCCCAGGGACCAAACGCAGGCCATTGCCTCTCTTACAGAATACCTTTCCTCACTACCTCCTTCCGCTGATCAAATTCTGGTGGGTGACTTAAATGTCAACTGGCTCAGCCCCTCCTCCTCCTCCTCTACCCGAGACTCCTTTTCTGCAATAGACCTAATGCAACTAGTTACTCACCCTACCAGGACTAAGCCCAAGAGAGGCTCCAGTACCCTGCTTGATGTGGTACTCACCAACCGCCCTAATCGGATCCCCAATCTACAAGTCCTCCCAGACTCTCTCAGTGATCACTCCCCCATTCTATTCCACTGGTCATCCTCAGTCCCCAAACCCATAGCACAGTCCACATGCAGGTGGCGTCTAATACCTGGTGGACTGATAAAACTTAAGGAACTTCTGTCCCAAATTGACTGGTCTCCTATACAGGCAACTCCTGACATCGACACAGCTCTCTTCTTCTTTACCCAAACTTTTAATAATGCCTGTGATATCTTTGCCCCAATGTTGACCCGCCATTCTAAAAGGCAGAATGCCCCCTGGGTAACCCCAGCTTTGATCCACTAACTCAAACATAGGGACAACCTATGGCACCGTGCCATTGAGACTGGCGGCCCAGTGACAAGCAGTTATATGCTGCCGCCAAACAAGTGCACTCAGGCCATCAGAAAGGCCAAGTCTGAGCACCATCGGTCCTTACCACTGCCTCATGGGGGAACCCCAGAACCTTCTGGGATAACATTAAACAGTTAAATGGGAATGCACACCCCCACCCACCCAGATCAACATTAACGGCGTGATCTCTCAGACCCAGCCCTCATAGCCAACCACCTCAACACCTTATTCACTGACCTTAGCCCTATCCTCCCTACAAATTTTTTGACCCTCTCCCCAGCACCTGCCGTAAATCTTTCTCGCTCTTATTTTCTCCTCTGCCGTGTTTCTGCCCAAGAACTTAGGCCACCTTGTCACTGCCCTCAAGAGTAATAGTACAGGCAGTGACACCCTGGATCCGTGATCCCACGGCTGGTCTTAGTACACAGTCCTTACCCGATCACATGCCCTCATCAACCACTCTTTTGCCTAGGAAGGTTCCAACTGCCTGAAAGTCGCCACTGTCACCCCTATCTTTAAAAGGTGGTGATAGGACTGTGGCTGGAAACTGTCAGCCAATCTCCATTCTCCTCTCCAAGGCCTTGGAAAAGTGGTGCCTCTCAAATCTCTGACTACCTCTTCACCTACAATGTCCTATGTCCTGAGCAGCATGGCTTCCGAGTGACCACAGTACCAACACAGTCCTCCTAGAGTTCTCCAACTTTCTCCACTCCTCCTTAGACACTGGTTCTCTGGCTGGTACGGTCTTCATTGACCTCTCTAAAGCTTTCGACACTGTCTCCCACCCCCTCCTTCTTGATGCCCTTAGTCTCTCTTGTTTTGCTGTTGGGCCTATCTCCTGGTGCACCAGTTATCTGTCTGACTGCTCACAGTGTGAAAAATGGTACCTACCTAGACATCTGTCCCATCTTTCTGTGGTTCCCCAGGGCTCCATTCTGGGCCCTTACTATTCTCCCTTTACCTTAACACCCTTCCACGCTCTTGCTCGGGGAGCATTCTATTGTGCAGCTGATGATGCAGTCATCTTTGCCTCAAGTCATAACCCTATTGCCTCCAGGACTCGCTGCAGAAGTCCTTCACGGAAGCTGAGGGCTGGTTCAAGGACATAAATTGGTGATAAATCTTAAAAAACAAAACCATGTTCTTCACTCATACTCAAAACAAGTCCTGCAACTTCAAACTCCCATTCACTCTGGGTCCTCTTTCCCACTCGAACAAGTTTGCTCCTATAAATACCACAGATCCATTTTGACCCTCCCTTTCCTTCCATGGACACATCGCTGCCCTAGCCACTGCCACTAATATCCGATTGGGCATCTTACATCAGTATAAACACTGCCTCCCGGAGCTCTTGAGTCATGAGTCACCCTCTCTATCCTGTCCCTAGTGGACTATGGACTGCCGGTGTATGGTGCTGCTGATCAGACCGCACTCCATAAAATTGCTTTTCTCTCTAGATAAAGGCCTGAGGTTAATTACTGGGGCACCTAGGCTAACACACACCTGTCTACTGTGCGCTAAGCGCTAGTACTTGATCTTGATGGCGCCTCAAATATCTGACCTGTACCCTTACAAAAAGACCCTCCTTGGGCTATCCCCACCAGGATTGACCACCACCATATGCCGCTCTGTCCCACTAGTTCATACTCGGACCTCTGGGAAAACCTCTCTTGTTATCCCTAGAGCTAGGACTCTCATGGCCAAAGAGCCTTCAGCTTTAGGGCCCCTCCTGGTTCAACACACTGCCCCCTCCATCTCGAGGCTCCAACTATATCGTGCTTCAAACTTCCTTACGTAACCACCTTATTAACACCTATGCTGCAACTGCCACTAGTCAAAGCCATACTCAATACTTATGACAAAGCTTACTACTAAGCTGCTAAGGACAACATAACTCTGGTATTGTTTGCATCAATCCTACCTGTACCAGCTTGTTTGTATCTATGTCTTAAGTTACTGTTATACTGTGCATTTTCGTTTGTCTTACTGTGTCAAGGTACTTTTGTAAATGAGCCTATGGCTCAAAGGTTTTCCAAACTGCTGTTTAAATAAATAAAAATAAATAAATATATTCCAAATTATACAAGCGATTTCATTTACCACTGAACCAGCAGTAGCAATGGTTTACAATAAGCTAAGATGGAGGTGTCAGAGTGGCTCCATTGGCAGCACACCCACCTCTGAACCAGAAGGTTGTGAGTTCTGGGCCTGCACCGGGATTGGACTCATTCCTAAAATGCTGGCACCTGAGTGCAGTATTAGGGGGGTGCTGTACTGTTGGAGTGTGCCGTCCTTCAGATGAGACGTTAAACTGAGGTCCCTTCTACACATCCTGGTGCTGTCCTGGTGAGTGTCCAGGTGGAAGTAAAAGAACCCAAGGCACTCTTCACAAAGAGTAGGGGATGTTCCCAGTGTCCTGGCCAATTTTTCCCTTCCCATAAAACCAGTTCATGCAACTGTCCAAGGCTCTGTGTTGGTGTTGATGTGCGATATGGCTTCCACTACACATTCAGTCACTTGTCACTTCATAGAAACATAGAATTTGACAGCAGATAAGGACCGCTTGGCCCCCCCAGTCTGCCCAGTTCCCTAACTAATGGATAAGCTGCAGATCCTAGTTAACCAGCAGCCTACTTCTTCCTATCCCCACCCCCTAGAATTGTCTTATGACTGTCCCATGCATGCTTGAATTCCACCACTGTTTTTGACTCCACAACCTCCTCCGGAAGGCCATTGCATGCATCCACAACCCTCTCTGTGAAATAATACTTCTTAAATTACCTCTGAGCCGCCCCCCCATCTTCCAGTTGTGCCCCCTTATTCTTGCACACCTCTTTTGAAAGATGCTACCCTCTTGGACTTTGTTGATTCCTTGAGGTACTTGAAAGTTTCTATCATGCCCCCTCCTCCTTCCTTTCCTCGAGGCTATACATATTAAGCTCCTTAAGTCTCTCTTCATATGTCTTCCGGTGCAGACCCTGCATCATTTTAGTTGCCCTCCTCTGGACAGCTTCCATCCTGTCTATGTCTTTGCAGAGATTGGGTCTCCAGAACTGCATGATCTCAGATGGGGTCTCACCAGCTGTCTGTACAGAGGGATAATAACTTGTTGTTCTACTTGGTGATGCCTCTCCTGTGCATCCCAGTATCCCCAGTCCTCCTTGCTGCCCTCTCACTTGCTTGCCCACCTTTAGGTCATCTGATATTACTACCCTCTAGGTCCCTTTCCATTTTTGTTGATGTTAGTATCTCACCCCCATTGTGTACTCTTCCCTGGGTTTTGTTTCCCAGGTGCATTACCTTGCACTTCTTAGCATTGAATCTAAGCTGCCATACATTTGACCATTCCTCTAACCTTGCCAAGTCCCTTCTCATCCTTTCCACTCCACCTTGTGCATCAACTCTGTTGCAGATTTTTGTGTCATCTGCAAGGAGACATACTTTTCCTTCCAGTCCCTCTGCAATGTCGCTTATAAAGACATTGAAAAGGACCGGTCCTAATATTGAACCCTGCAGTACCCCACTAGTAACCCCCTTTCTTCAGAGTGGACTCCA
Organism: Neoceratodus forsteri; assembly: GCA_016271365.2. Classification (NCBI taxonomy): domain Eukaryota; kingdom Metazoa; phylum Chordata; order Ceratodontiformes; family Ceratodontidae; genus Neoceratodus; species Neoceratodus forsteri. Next base: position 42,350,710 of record CM057456.1, on the reverse strand, counting down.
TTTACTATTACTCTCTGTGTCCTATTCTCCAGCCAATTCTTTACCCAGGCTGTTATCTTGGGACCCACTCCCAGGCTGGCTAACTTGTATATTAATGTTTTGTGTGGGACTGTGTCAAATGCCTTGCTAAAGTCTAGGTAGGCCATGTCCACAGCCCTCCCTGATCAACTACTTTGGTCACCCAGTCAAAAGAAATATATCAGATTTGTCTGGCATGACCTTCCGCTGTGAATCCATGCTGCCTTGGGGCCTGTGCCCCTCTGGCCTCTAGATACTCAACAATTCTTTCCTTCAGAAGTGATTCCATCATTTTCCCTACCACTGAGGTTAAACTAACAGGTCTATAGTTTCATGCTTCTGCCTTGCTCCCACTTTTGTGAAGGGGAATCACATCTGCCCTCCTCCAGTCCTCAGGTACCACCCCATCCTCCCATGATTTGTTAAAGAGGGTAGTCAGTGGTGTCACTAGTTCTACCCTTAGTTCTTTTAGAATTCTGGGATGAATCCCATCAGGCCCCATTGCTTTGTCCACCTTCAGTTTTAAGAGTTCTTTCAGAACCCTTTCTCTGTACATGGGCTGGTATCAATCTGTATCAAGAGTGTTTCTACTGTTTGTTTTAGGTACCTCCCCTCTTCCTTTGTAAATACTGAGCAAAAATATTTGTTTAGTATCTCTGCCTTTCACAGTCACCTCTGCCCACCCTCCCTCCCTTTATTATGCCTCACTATCCTCCCTTGGTCTTCCTTCGCCCCTGATGTACCTATAAAGGTTTTATCCCTTCTTAGCTGAGTTGGCTATCTTTTCCTCAGTTTGGGCCTTTGCTGTTTTGACTGCCTTCCCAGCTTCCTTTTGCTTTAACTGATACAGTTCTCTGTCCTGCTCCTTCTGTGATTCCTTGTACTTCCTGAATGCTTTCTTTTTCTCTTGAACCTTCACTGCCACTTCCTTTGAGAACCATAGTGGTTTCTTACATCTTTTCATTTTGTTTATTTGCTTCACACAAAGGCTTGTTACCTCTGTGATGGCAGTTTTTATTATTCCTCATTGTTATTCCACCCCTCCTTCCTGCCCATTTGCTAGCGCATTCCTTAGGCACTCACCCATTTTGGCAAAGTCAGCCCTCCTAAAGTCCAGTACTTTTGCCTTTGTATGGCTTGACTCTATTGCTGTGTTTATTGTGAACCATACTGTTCGATGGTCGCTAGTTCCCAGATGGCTACCCACTTCTACACCTGTGATCCTCTCTTCATCTCCATTTGAGAGAACCAGGTCTAAGGTTGCTCCTCCTCGAGTGGGCTCCAATACTAGTTGTCTAACATGCCTTCTGTAGGGCATCTAGAATAACCCCACCTTCAAGTGGCTGCCAACTGCACTCCAGTTAACATCTGGCTTATTCAGATCCCCCATCAGCAATATCTCCCCTTTTTCTGCCATTCTAAGTATACTTTCTATCATTTCCTTGTCCATTTCCTCCCCCTTCACTACCAGTCTAGCATTGCTTGTAAAGTGCTTTGGGATACAATGTGTATGAAAAGTGCAATATAAATGATGATTCTTCTTTTCTTATAAGCAGGACTCATGGCTCGGCACCATGACAAGCACTTAAACATGACACTGAATTTGTTTTTTCAAGCAGCTATGACTCCTAAGAAATATTACTGTAATCATGATGGGGTACTTGCACAAATTCCATTGGTTTACTCCTGCAACCTAGTTTTAGCATGTGTCCAAGGCACATGTGATCATTAAGTTTCAGTGCAGAAGCGCAAATTGAGCAAGGGATGGGAAAATCAGTAAATCAGTAAATTTCTATCATAATATCCACCAGATAAAAAATACACCCTTATCTCCCCTTTTTATTTTTCTGATATATCAAAATCACGCTCACTGCATCAAGACTAGTACTGGAGAATGAACAACAGTGGCTATATCAACATAGGACAGAAATAATGAACCACTGGCAAAAATAATGATGGAGTTTCATTGGTAACGCTTTCACTGAGAATGTAGTTTAGACAGAATTTTCACTCAAAGGCATTAATGTATATGACAGGACAGGGTTTGGTTACAGAGTTTTATGAATTTTTATAAAATGGGTATGGAAATTCGAGCTCTCTGATTGGCTAAGAATGGATTATAGTGATGTTCTTTATTCAGACTATACCACAGTTTCAAAAAATATCCAGTACCTGTGGACTGAGAACCTTAAAAATCCATGCACCACCTGATTTTTTTAAATGCCATTTGTCTGCCTTGTATCCCCTACACAATCATGAGCCATTTCAGATTTCACCTAAAAGAAAAAAGCATTTGTAACATCCATTGTCTCTCTACCTCAACCCCCTCACGGCGCACATAAAACCTATCCTTTTTGCACTGTATTTGTCTCACTCCCGACTGAAAGAACAGCATGCTGTCTCTCTCGCTATTCCAAGCCAGCGGTTACCTCCCACCTGCTTGCTCAGACTGCCGGAAAGTCAATAAAATACGCTACTGCAGATAGTAACTTGCTGCTGGTCAAGACCGTAACAAAGCTTTAGTCTTGCCGTGGCTCGAGGAGCTTTCACACGCCGCTTGTACTGCATGGCAATTAGGATCACAGTTTGGCAGTAAGCATGCAGTTTTAAATATCAGTAAAAAAAGGAAAAAAAAGAAACTTAAATGGAAAATCTGACTACTAAAATGACCATAAACTGTAAATAAATATGTAAATCATACACAGCGCCCCTAGTGGCAACTGTCAAGTGGAGGGACTACTTGATATAAAAAAGCATTTTTAGTATTTCAACATTTTTTATAACCATTAAAAATTTCTTAACATATACCTATTTTAATAGTGCAGTAACACACGACGGGGTGTGATTTCATCTGATCAATGCACTTCTGGGGACAGTAAGGCCCCTAGGTGTGCATTTATCCAGACTAAACCACACCCCGTTGTGTGTACTGCTTACAAATTTAGCACCACCAAATGATTTTGCAGCTCTAAATAATCATTGTGAGGTGGGGGCTGTCAATATCCTGCCACCCTGGGGTGTCACGCAAAGACAGTTTTTAAGGGGATACAAAAATCTATCTCTAGGGCATCCAGGGACATGCTCCCGGGAGAATTTGCCCCCTGGGAGAATTAAAAAAAATGAAGCAACTGCTCATTCTGGTGACTTTTAGCAGGCTGTGAAGCAGTTCCACAACCTGCTAAAAGGCATCAGAATGCAGAGGAACTGATGTGTTTGTTACTATTAGTACTACTAACAGCTTATGTTTCTGGCTATTTTGTATCACTGACTGCCTTAACAGACATATTTAGGTGCACAGTATGTGTGTATATTACATATCTGACAACCAACCACCCGTTCCACCACCCCATACACGAATGAACTCTGAATTACGTCTGTTAAGGCAATGAAACAAGTTGAGAAGAAACATATTATAGCTACTAGTAGCAACAATATTTTTTTTAAGGTCCCCACTCGAAGCATTGACAATTGCTATACACCAGGTTCTGGTTACCATGATGATACAAAGAAAAGTGTCTTCATAAAGACATAAGCCAAACACCCAAATATCCCCCAGTTCAGAGGCATTTAATACCACAGTACACAAGGCACTTGGCTTTCTACAGCCTTTCTTCCCCAGTGCATCTGTGTGTTGTGGCCTTTAGCAGCAGAACTAAAAAAACAAATAAAGCACACATTTTTGTTTAAGCACCCTCCTCCCCCTCAAACACACACACAAACCAGGTAGCAACCTGCTGCTTCTGTGCTACTGGTAAGCTAAAGCAGCAAGCAGGTCTGGACAGCTGAGCTTTGTAAGAGTCTGGACAAAATTGAGTACAGATTACTGTTTATCATCCACGTAAACTATTAGACTCAGACAGGCCGCAGGCCACATGGTGCCACCATCTGATCTATCCTCAATCCCACATACAGAGCTCTGCCAACCTTGCCTCCCAGATGCCAGCTGTACGCCTCCAAGACAACACTGCCATGCCAAAATTGTGAGAAGAAAATAAATGCAGCAGAGCAGGCTGGCTGACTGAGACTCACAATCTGTTCTGATGAAAACCTAAAACCATTCATCACCAGGAGGAGCCCTTGCTTGTTCACCCGTGCATTACAACTCAGCCAGCCAGGGTCAAGGTTAGCCACTGCCTACCCAACTGAAAACGTATCCTTCTACCTGAAACTTTTTCTAAAGATAAACAGATGTTCAAATGTGCAGTTCTGAGTTACAGCACTTAGTTGCAGAGGCAGTGCCTGTGTACATCATTGTGCTACCAGATAGGCTTGAGGCCTCAAGCTGTCACTCTGCTGTGCATTGGTCTCCCTCTCAGTCATACTTCTGATTCTTTCCATCTCTACGCTGTGCAGCCTGAGAAGTGGAGACTGAAGGTGCTATACAGTTCACCAGCTTATCGTGCTTGCTTCCAGCCAATAGTAAGTAGTTCAACCCCATGTCAATCACAGTAGCCAGCAACTCTGAATTAAATGTGCCTGCTCCAGACCTTGACTGATGGCCTGAACTGCCACATTAGTGGGAGGCAGAATTCATTGCATGTACTAGCATTTTGTTTATTTTTTTATGATTGATGCACCCTCCTTCTCACCACAACAGTGAAAAAGGGCCATAATCCTTTGATCAAAGTCAGTCTATCCCTTGAAAAATGCTTCATATACACCACTTGTGGGTGGTTAAAAGTTATTCTGGGGGGGCACATGCTCCCCCCAGCCCTATGGGCATGACGCTACTGCTGCCACTGATCACCTCACTCCAAACACCAAACACAAAAGGCACGTTTAATAAACACTTAATGGGGTTTGTGAGATGGCTCTAGGAATCATCTCATTACGTCTCAGAGCTGCAGAACCACTCAGCTTTGCATTATGATTTATTAGCCCTAAGAAGTCATGAAATGACACTCTGCAACAACTAAATGGAGTCACTTCCTATATATGGGTCAGAAGTCACATGATTACCCAAAATGGACAAAAGCAAATCGGGGATCTGATTCTTCCTAGACAGCTATGTAAGGAAGACACTGGTCTTTTTGTGACTGCATGTAAATGATATATAGCACATGAGTGTATTGAAATAATACAAATGTCAGTAATAAATAAGTATAAATATAATATAGTCTATATATATATATATATATATATATATATATATATATATATATATCCTCCCAGCAAACATCCCCCAGTCCAACCATACACTTTCAAAATCAAAATTACATTGGAGTTTACATCAGCCCACTCAAGTCAGAAAAGCAAGTTAGATGCATGGAGACACATAAAAAACTACCACGTGAGGAGATACCTAAACATAAAGAGAGAAGATCCATGAGGAAAAATGAGTAAATGAATTTGAGAGGGGGATAGGTACTTCTTGCACACCATCTATAGCAACACATGTACACTGAACACAACACCAGTCCCTCTTACTGCCTTCCAGTGCTTCACTTTCTCCGTGCCATTTAGCTGATCATGTCCCACTGCCGGGAGTCTGATCACGGTGTCAAAGACCTCAGGGAGCCCCTAAGTTTCCTGGAGCTTACCTAACCACAATGATGGTCTAAGGGATCTCCACCATAAAAGCAGTATACTGCAGATACAATTCTGCTTTTCAAACACATTGTGTAGCAACACCAGGCAACATTGACATACAGTTTTAATTTATTTTTTTTAATTTTTATTTATTTCACAGTATCTGAATTACAAACATTTAAGTCAGAGACTCATTTACAAAGGCTCCACGTCATGAAGAGATAGGTTACAAAACATACAAACATGGTTACAATAGTATACAATAAGCAGTAGGGTAGGTTACAGTATTTAATTTACAGTACACATTACACAGTTAAGAGGTCACAGATACAGAAACCAGGTTGTAAATACAATATTGAGTACCAATGCAATACGTGAGGGAAACGTGGAGGCCTTATGGATCACCTTATGATCCCCAGCAGGATATAAGGTCAAGCTGGGTGTAGTATACAGGCCCCCCGGGATGAGTGATGTTCTGGAGGATGGTTTGCTGGACAACATCATTGCCCAGTGTGGACCAAAAGGGGAAGGAGTGGTGTTGATGGGGGACCTTAATATGCCAGGTACAAACTGGGGAACCATGTCCTCTAAGGTGGCCAAGGAGCAGAGGCTGCTGGACGGCTTCCAGGATGTGTTCTTAACACAGCATGTGATGGAGCCCACAAGGGAGGGGCATGTCCTGGACGTGGTTCTGGCAGATGGGGATCTGGTAAGGGACCTGGTTGTAGAGGATCCCCTGACTGGGAGAGACCACAATACTGTCTGGTTTCAAAAAAGCATGGGGGTGAGATCTAGGACACTGGCAGTGGACTTCAGGGGGGCAGACTTTGTGGGCATGAAAAATATTCTCAAGGATCACTTGAAGGGGATTACATCAATGACAAGTGTGGAAAGGAGATGGGAGGTCATAAAACGGGGACTTCATGAGGCAATCAGGATCTGCGCTAAGTTGAAATGTAAGGGAGCAAGGTCACCTAAACCATGCTGGTGGTCCAGTGAGGTACAGGTAGCGGTCAGAGAAAAGAAGGCGGCCTACAAAAAATATAAAACAACAAGAGGGGTTAGGGATAAGGAAATGTACCATCTTGCATCTAGAAAAGTCACCTGGATGGTGAGGGGAGCAAAGTCCAGTAAAGAGCAGCGGCTAGCACAGGGGATACATGGAGGGGAAAAGGGGTTCTTCTGGTACATTGGGGAGCGGAGAAAAACTAAGGGCCATCTCAGCAGATTGAGATCAGAAGAAGGGTGGGTGGAACAGGCGAGGGACCAGGCAGAGGTATTTAATGAGTACTTTGCCTCTGTGTTCACTAGGGAGGGGGACGGGATATCTACAAAGCAAGGCATGATGGGCAAGGCCACTGTTTTTCGGTGCTTGGAAAAAGCAAATTCCATTTTGACCATCCTGGATTCCAGGATTTTACCGGTGTTTGGGAATCCAATTTCCGGGATTTTTCCGGTAATACAAAACTTTATATTATTCACTCATTTTAAGTAATAAATTTGTCTATCAGTGTTTTATCATGTTTTTATGCAGATTTAAGTCACATCAGCAGAAAACAAGAACATTTACTCATGTTGCCTGTTATATTAGCTATCCAAGTTTTGCATCTATCAACTATCATGGCTAATGAGTTGACCGTGGAACTCCACTGGCCAAACTGGCATAAATATTCCCCTCAGATCAGTGCAGCTGGTGAAAATAAAAGGTCTCATGTAAACAGTAACATTTTTCTCACAGGGAGTAACCAATTCTGAAGACTGTTCAATACTAAAGACAATAAAAGCTAGTCTTTGTTTTAATGTTGACAATGTGTTCTGTGACATGTATAATAAAAAACTTCTCAAAGCTAAAATGCAATTCGTGTTTTATTTTAAAAAGATTTACAAAGATAAACGTGTAAAACACACAATTCAAGTATTGACTACTGAACATGGGTCGACAAATACGCTACCCAGACAAATACGCTACCCAGACAAATATGCTAACCAGACAAATACGCTAACCGGACAAATACGCTAACCAGACAACATGAAATAAAGCACACTATGTGAAGGACAGTAGAATCTAACCCATAGCTACATATAATGCAGAGATACCACATATTGCACATCGACACTTTATTGCACAGTGGAGCACCATTTTTTCCCTGCAATACTGCACCAGAACACATCTTCGTCATTGCATAGTGAAGCACCACTGTTTTCTACAACATTGTACTAGAACTGTATGTCTGCAACTTTATTGCACAGAGGAGCACCATTTTTCTGCAATAGTGCATCAGATCTGCAATTACACAAATGAGAGTGGAAGATTCTGGGTCTACTTATTGAATAGCAGCATTGAAAATAATTTTAAATTGTCCACAGTCAGGCTTCTCCATTGGTCAGTCAGGATTTGTCCATGTGCAGAAAATGACCGCTCCACTTCTGCACTAGAAACAGGGACCCAGATGGCCTGAAGAGCTGCCTTTGCCAGAGTCGGTACCTGTGAGGACATAGAGATCCAGTACTGGTGAAGATCAAATGATTCAATCTCTGGTAGTTCCGCACATCCTGTCAGTACGTAGATCTCCCAGTCCCTTATCAGTGCATTCTTTTGTGTAAAGTGAACACTGGGATATAGGGCAAGTACAGTTGGAAGTCCTTATTGAGTTTGGGTAGGTTGAGTGGGTTTAGAATCTGACAGGCCATGAGAAACTGTACAGATGGGTTTGACTGCAGGTGTTTTGTCAGTTTCTCCAAACTGACCTTGAAAGCATTTTTGAACAGTTTAATGTTCTCATCTCTTATTTTATTCCTCAGTTTAGAGAGGTAAATCTCTGCTTTCTCACCAAAGCCATCATTTTAGTTGTGCCAGCCTCAAAGTAGCTCTTGATTGACATTAGCATGTCATACGTGGATGTCGCAAGAGGTTTCTCCTTTGACTGCAAAAGTTCTATTGCAGCAATAATGTCACCTGAATTATCTGTAATAAATGCCAGTTGTGCTTGTAGCTCATCATACCATTCGTCCAGTAATGCCCAGAGATTGTTTATTGAGGTGGCATCACTTGAATCCACCCTGAAAAGTCCCTCAGGTATTGCAGGTGTGTTGAATGGTATGCCACAGCTGCAAAACCATGTGTTCCATCTAGTTAAAACAGGAACCGTGGCAAAGCAATCATTTCCCGGAGCTTCCAGATCCTCCAAAACGTGATGAATTCTCGCTTATGCTTTGGTGACTGCTGAAAGGCATATTTACCAATGAAACCAGTTCATTAACTTTTTGAAATGGTGCAGCCATGTATCCCCAACAAGGGACAAGACATGTGCCCAGCAACACATGCACAACATGGTCCCCAATAACCCCAATGGTGCGTCATTAAAACATTTAATCATGTAACAAGCACTGTCGCTGACAAAGGAAACTACATTCATAAAGTCAATGTCACAACTCTGGAGAGTCTTCAAGACAGCTTGAGCCACTGTGGAATGGTTGACAGAGTCTAGTTCTATGCTGTTTCCAAGATATGTCTTGCCCCCTTCCAACACAAAGACGACATTAAGAATGCAGCGTGACTGTGCATCTGTGCTCTCATCACATATCACAGACAATGAGTTCCCAGTCACAGCTGCTTTAAGGTCTTCATCAATTTGCTCTCTTACCTTGGGTAGATAGAGCTGCCTCAGGGTGTCTGCTTTTGGCACCGCTCCACTCCCCTTCACATACTTGCACATCCATTCCCTCAGCTGTGGATGGTCCAGCTTCTCCAATGGGATATTTGCAGCCCCCCCCATGCCTTAACTGTGTCCATGACCATCTCATTTCTTACTATGGATGATTCTGTTGCAGCTCTGAAACTGCTGGTCAGGGTCACCTGCCTTGCTGGTCTTCCTTCGCTAGCAGCTCGTTCCTTATTCCTAGCATGTTTCTTGCTGAGCAGATGATCTTTGACTGTGTCTTTTCTGGTATGGTCCAGGACATGGTTGCAGTATGGACAGAAAAGTTTTCCTCCATCCTCATAGAGGCCTTCAGATTTAAACTGAAGAGCTTGCTCCTTAGCCGAGGTGTAGCAGAGCTTGGCTTTCTTATTCATTGGTGTAGCAGACATCATGCAGGAAGTATGAATACTGAAATCACAACCAAAAAAATTATTAGTAGTGTGTTCCACTAATCTGCTTGATAAGATAAAAATTCAACAAAATGGGAGTCTCAGATCCCCTGGATAGGGCAGTCCATGACTTTTATCCTCTGGCTATTGTGGCAGCAGCCACCACATAAAGCACCCATCCTCCAGGTACGATGGCAGCAACAGCCTATGCTATGACTTCCATCCTCCAGATATGATGGCAGCAGCAGCCTACGACTTCCATCCTCCTGGGATGGCAGTAGTAGCCAGTGACCACCATTCACTATGTGAGATGGCAGCAACTGTCTACAACTCCCATCCTCCAGGTACAACAGCAGTAGCATTCTACGACTCCCATCCTCCGGGTGTGAAGGCAGCAGCAGCATCCGACTCCCATCCTCCGGTGTGAAGGCAGCGGCAGCAATCTATGGCTCCCATCCTCCAGGTGTGAAGGCAGCAGCAGCAGCAATCTACAACTCCCATCCTCCGGTGTGAGGGCAGCAGCAGCAATCTATGACTCCCATCATCCAGATACGACAGCAGCAGCATTCTGCAACTCCCATCCTCCAGGTATAATGGCAGCAGCAGCCTATGACTTCCATCCTCCTGGGATGGCAGTAGTAGCCAGTAACCACCATTCACTATGTGAGATGGCAGCAACCGTCTACAACTCCCATCCTCCAGGTACAACAGCAGTAGCATTCTACGACTCCCATCTTCCAGGTGTGAAGGCAGCGGCAGCAGTCTACGGCTCCCATCCTCCAGGTGTGAAGGCAGCAGCAGCAATCTACAACTCCCATCCTCCGGGTGTGAAGGCAGCAGCAGCAATCTACAACTCCCATCCTCCGGGTGTGAAGGCAGCAGCAGCAGCAATCTACAACTCCCATCCGCCGGGTGTGAAGGCAGCAGCAGCAGTCTACAACTCCCATCATCCAGATATGACAGCAGCAGCATTCTACAACTCCCATCCTCCAGGTACGATGGCAGCAGCAGCCTATGACTCCCATTCTCCTGGGATGGCAGTTGTAGCCAGTGACCACCATTCACTAGGTGAGATGGCAGCAACCATCTACAACTCCCATCCTCAAGATACAACAGCAGTAGCATACTATGACTCCCATCCTCCGGGTGTGAAGGCAGCAGCAGCAATCTACAACTCCATCCTTTGGGTGTGAAGGCAGCAACAGCAATCTACGACTCCCATCCTCGTGTGATGGCAGTGGGGGCAGCATATAGCCACCATTCTCCAGGTGTAGTGTAGGTATCATGTGGCAAGCAGAACTTTAACATGCTGCACTTTTACATGATTTTCTGCAGTCTGAAAATGGGTTTGTGCTCAGATTACCTGGTCCTCTCAAACGAGGCACTGTGGGCAGGTATGGCAAGGCATTGTTGCAGTGGGAAGTGGGGGTATTACTACATGTCCCTGGTGGGATGGCTTGTGCCTGCATAGAGTGGTATGGAAAACCACTGATCTCTGAGGTGTGGCAGGCAGGTGTGGAGTGCAAGGTTACTGTGGGATCCAGGGGCTTTCCATCCCCTCCCGAAAAAGGGAACACTTATGTAAGAACTAACCATTAGCAGTGGATCTTCAGGACAGTCTCTGCAGTGGCTCACAGTTTGGGACTGCAACCATTGGGCCGGGACCACATGGAGACATTTTGCTAGTGGTCTATCTGTGGCCACCCACAGCTACACAGGGAGGATGTCAACCTCATGACAGTGCTGTGCGTGGCCCCAGATGGACTGCTGGCAGGGGTTTCTGTGTGGTCCTGGTGCCTGATGGTTGTGGTTCCTGGGGTGTGGCCAGCTGTAAGAGACTCTTGAATATCTATGGTTACAGTGAGTTCTCACGAGTGTTTGTTTTGATGCCTGGTTTGGCCCTGTCTCCACACCTGCCTGCTATGCTTCTGAGGTCAACCTAGGTGTAAGTATTATATTTGCACTTTGCTGTGGCAGGTGCAAGTTTTTTTTCTGCTGGTGAGGGCTGAGACCCCCCCACACACAATCCCCAGGGCAACTCTGTCTTGCCATGTCAGTCTACCATGTTCCTTTTGAGAGACATCCTACAAGAGATATCCCCGAAGATCTAGAAAACATTTTGTCCTCAGACTTGCTCTGAGGGACACAGCAACCAACAGAGCCCCTTCAGACATGCTTAGATCCAGCACTGCCAACTCTGACCCCAACAGCACCACAGACATGGACCCCTTTTTTTTTTTATTAAACACATCAACTTCTTTGCACTTGAGGGCTGTGAACGATGCCCACATAACAGAGCTGTACACCCCTTTTCATAACTTGGGGAAATGTGACCACTTATTTGGTTTAAACTTCACCGCAGCATAGAAACCAGTACAATATTTTAGAACCCCCTCCTCTGAGCAAAGTGTATAAACTGAGACACAAACAAGATAAACCTGCACCTCTCTGAGGCACCCCCCCCAAACACACATTCTCTGGGGCAAACAAAGGACAACAGAATACCTAGACCCCCTATCTGTTCAGACTCTTCCCATCACCACATACATATTGTCTGAGCCACACAAAAGGCAACACAGTTGGTCCACCAAGAAGTTGGGCCATGTCTGGTTGAAAGGCATGGACACATGGTGCCCTAATCAGCTGCAACAATCTTTTTACCTTGCAAATCTCAGTAAATATATATCCTCATATCTGCTGATCTCCCCCATCCCCTGTCAGTTTTTCATGATTGCACGACACGCCCACAGCCACTGAGTGCCAGTCTGTACCTCCTCCATCTTTGTATGCAGTTGGGACATGTAGTTTGAAAGCTGGAGCTTTAATGGCTGCCTTTACCAGACAGGTCTATGGGCACGCATCTCCCCCGGCTGCTCACCGTATGAAATGACGCACACTTAAGATGCCACGGGTGGCTGTGGGCATGCCACATAAACTCATGAAATAACAGCAGGACACAGGCAGGATCAACCAGATATGAGGGATACTTAACCCATTCTTGCTGCCAGTGCCATATGGTGCCAAACCATCAACATTTACTTACCCGGCCCAAAATGGCCACACAAGATAGAATGAGTTGATTTGTCAGGAAAAAAAAAAATTTTGCAAAACAGCTAACAGTTCTTGATGGACAAACATTGGCATTGCCCTTTAAACCAGTACTGGTAGTAGCCATGGTGGAGGCACTAGTGTGGGAGCATGTCTTACTTTCTCAATACAGAAGGGGTGAGGTGGGATTTTGCAGGGGATATATAAGCCCTATTTATCAGCTTATTCTGGATCACTCTTTGAGTTGGGAAACCTCGCCCCCCCCACACACACACACACCCTCTAAGGTAAAAAAAACTCATTGGTGCCAGCCTAGGACAAAAACAGGAAAAGGAAGAGCACACTGGTGGAGGGTGCCTCACAGGCTCCGCTCCCAGTTAGCCACAGCACTAGCCCAATGAATATGGTCCCCAGTGGGGGCTGGGGAACCCCCACTAGCCCCACCAGTGGGGACAAGTCCTGGGAGTTTGGGTCAGTGCTGGATGGTGGACAGTTTGTTTAACCCCAACACCCCTCACCAAACTTGCTCTGGGTGCACAGCAACCAACACTGCCCCTTCAGACGTGCTCCAAGGCGCAGCACTACTAACTCTCACCCATCAAGCGTGCCCATGTTAGCATGCTGCATCATTCTGTCATCTCACCCCACCTTCTCTGAGGCACACAGCAGGCAGACAAGGGCACTAAACCCCTCTCAACACTTGTTCAGGGGCACACAGGCCCTCTGATGTTACAGATGCATCCACTCTTACTCCAACCATACCTATATTAGCATATATGCCATTCCCCCTCCCACACACACGCACACATATGCTCTGGGGAACACAGTAGCTGCTTGGGAATCTTCAGCCCCCCCCCAAAAGGCTAATATGCCCAAGTAGCCGAAAAGGGTGTACAACTCCCTGGTGCACTGCACTGAGGTACTTTACAATAACTGTATACCCTTTCTTGGTACAGCATTTGATTTCTTCCAGTTAAAAAACCCTCACTACACCGGAACACTCACTGTAGCAATATGTAAAAATGGACAGTGACCCACTCTCAGCACCCAGTAAAGCACATTATATAGGCAGTTCAGAATGGACTGGGAATTGATGACACCCACACATAGGTAGCTGTAAGAGCTGTTGTATTACTTAACAGGGAAGAGCTAGCCTTTACATTTCTGAGATCAAGTACCTCAGTGGAATCAATAAAGTCCAAGATGGTAGCATCTTTCAGAAAAAGAGATGTGCAAGAACAAGGGGACACAGTTTGAAGATAGAAGGGGTCGGCTCAGGGGCAATGTGAGGAAGTATTTTTTCAGAGAGAGGGTGGTGGACACATGGAACAGCCATTCTGAGGAGGTTGTCGGGTCTAAAACTGTGGAGAATTCAAGAATGCATGGGCCAGACATAAGGCAAATCTTGTAGGGGTAGGAAGAAATAAGCCGTTGGTTAACTAAGATCTGCAGCACATCCTGTGGGTAGGGAAATGGGTAGCTTAGGCGGGCAAGCGGTCCATCAAAATCTATGTTTCTATGTTATTCCACAGCATCTCCATAAATAGAAACCTTCGGCTATAAGTCTACCATACAAGAAAGCCCAATGCTAGAGCACGTTTAAAACAATACAAAAAAGCACCCCCCCCCCCCAAAGTATGATTCACATCCAAAGATGCTTAATAAAGCATCTTTGGATGTGAAATGTATGTTGACGGGGGAGGAGGTGCTTTACTGACTCTAAGGACATCAGTGCATAGTGTATAATGGCAAACATCTACCCACCATATCCTCCCGACTGCCAGTTCCATTTACCCTTTCCTTCAGAACACCACAAATGCTCACTATAGCATTGCCAGCCACTTAATCCTCCTCTTGAGGCTTGAATTGGCTCAGATTAAAGGAATTAAAGGAATTCAGAGAAATCTGCTTTTAAAATAGCTGCACAAATTACAGAATTTCCTTTCTCTCTAAGTTAGCAGAAACAAAGTTTAAGGCAGGTGGGGTACTACTGACTCTAAGGACGTCAGTGCATACTGTATACTGGCAAATATCTACACTGGAAGTTAAAATTAATGGTTTAGAGTAAAAATGACAAACATTTAAAATGGGCAACTAGATCGTGATGCTGCTGTTGCCCTACTGCACTCTTGCCCCCTTTCGACGGTTGCCTTTATTCGGACGCTTGCCTAAGCCCAAAGGCACGAGAGGCATGCAAGAGCACACAGCTGCACTTGACTCTGCCAGAAGGGAACTGGGTACCGAATGGGAGGGGATTCTCAGTGGGGAATAGGCAGCAGCAGAAGCAGCAGCACCCCACCACCAAACTCACCGACCATCCTCCATCGAGACCACTGGAAAGGCAGCATATTGTATTCTGCCCTCTATCTGCTACTGCTACAGTACATGTAACATGGCTAACTCGGATGGCTTTATTAGTCCATCTGAAAATGGTCACCGATCCGTGGAAAGGGCAATCGGATGGCTAAAGTGTGAGGGTGACTGATAAAGTGAGGGCACGCTAAAATTATACATTAAATAACAGCTCTGAGGCACCCTGCTACTATTTAAACAAGCTAGTACAGACTCTGTTTGCCATTATGTGCCTGAATGAACTTAGTTAGCAATAACACAGCCTGCTACTGTTTAAACAAGCTAGTACAGACTCTGCTGCAATCTGATACATTAAATGTCCTTAGCCAACAATATAACTACTGCATACTACTGTTTACATAAGTTTGTACAGATTCCATTGCCATTAGGTGCCTAAAAGTTCTTAGTAACCTACTACAGCTTGCAATTGTTCCTCTAAGCCTCTACAGTCACTGGTAGCCTCTGGAGCCTTAAACGTTGTTTAACAGCAGCATTTTAAGACCTAAATTAACTAGTTTAAGCTACCCTAGTCCCCGGTTGCCTTAAATGAGTAAATTTGATCTCCTGCTCACAAAAAAATCCTTGGGAACGCCACCCGAACCAGATGAACTATTACAACGCGTGCTCTCTTTCCCTGGCCCTCTCCTTGCCTACCTGTGTATGAATTTCAGTGTTTTCTTCTCTTCTCCACAGCTGAGGTGGTCGTGATGTTGTTGAAGCGAGTGCGGCAGCAATAAACACTTTTTTAATTTCGGTTCTGTGTAGCGATCAAAAACGACTAAACTAAAAGCTAGCAGCAGCGAGGTTCTCTGGTGTCTAAACGCGTGGTTTTAGCGTTTGTAGTAGTGTCTCTCCTCCTTCTTCCGGTTGGTTTTTCCTGGAAATAGGGAGAAGCTGCGCCACGGGTCTGCTTTTAAAGGCAAACTCCCGAATGCAGCGTGAGTTCCGAGGGAAGTTTCAAATTCCAGCAGCCAATGGGAATTCCGTGATTCCGTCCGTGATCACGGAATTACGGTAAAACAGTGGCCTTGATGATGGGGATAGAAGCGGCAGTGAGTGGGATCAGGGGAGCAACAGAAATGGAGCAAGAGGGAGGGAGAGGTACCCCAGGGGTGTCACACCTGGATAAGGATAAAAAGGCCAGTAAGGTGGAGGGGACGGATGATGCTATCTCCGCCAAAAGGGTGTGGTTAGCCCTCAAGGCCCTAAAGGAAGACAAATCTCCTGGGCCGGATGGCATTCATCCGAGAGTACTATGGGAATTGGCAGACATACTGGCTGCACCCCTGGCGGAGCTCTTCAACAGGTCACTTGAGACAGGGAGGGTACCTAGGGATTGGCAAGAGGCACATGTGGTGCCAATCCATAAAGGGGGGTCGAGGGAAGTACCAGGTAACTATAGACCCATCAGTTTGACCTCGGTGGTAGGAAAATTAATGGAGAGTATACTAAAGGAACGATTGGGGGTGTACTTGGAGGAGGTTTGAGGTCTGGATAGTCGGCAACATGGGTTTGTGCCAGGTAGATCATGTCAAACCAATCTTGTGGAGTTCTACGAATGGGTAACATCAGAACTGGACAGGGGAAAGCCTGTGGATGTATTATTCTTGGACTTCAGCAAGGCGTTTGACTCTGTCCCCCACAATGGTCTGGTGGAGAAACTGATCGGGTTAGGAGTAGGCCCTTTGATGGTCAGATGGATTGAAAACTGGCTAGCTGGACACACCCAGAGGATGGTGGTCTGTGCGGAGCTCTCGAACCCTAGAGAGGTTGGTAGTGGGGTACCGCAGGGGCTCGGTCCTGGGTCCGATCCTGTTTAATGCATACATATCGGACATCAGGGAGGGTATAGGGTGTGAAATGAGTATCTTCGCTGATGACTCCAAGATGGGAGCAGTAGTTGAGGGAGAAGAGGGGAGGTTGGCCCTGCAAGGGGACCTGGTCACCCTGGAAAGCTGGGCTCACACATGGAAATTAAATTTCAATATCACCAAGTGCAAGGTGTTGCATCCTGGGCGGGGAAACCCTAAACACAGGTACACCCTGGGAGGGGAGGTGCTGGAGGCTTCAATAGGGGAAATAGACCGAGGGGTCATAGTGGATGCATGTATGAATAACTCTGAGCAGTGCAGGAGAGCGGCTAGCAAGGCAAAAAGGATGTTGGGATGCATCATAAGGGGGGATCACCTCTAGGAGCAAGGAAGTGATTCTGCCGCTGTACAATGGACTGGTTAGACCACACCTTGAGTACTGTGTACAGTACTGGCGACCACACTTGAAGAGGGACATACAGCTCCTGGAGAGGGTACAGAGGAGGGCAACTAAGATGATATGAGGTCTAGGGGATTTGACGTATGAGGACAGACTTGAGGAGCTCTGCCTGTTTTCATTGGAGGAGAGGAGAGACGGGGACATGATTGAGGTCTTCAAGTACCTCAGGGGAATAAATAGGGTAAACATGGAGGGGATCTTTAGACTAAAGCAGGGAGGTATCACCAGAGGACATGGTTTGAAATTGGAAGGTGGAAGGGTGAGGGGGGAAAAGAGGAGAAGGTTTTTCACTGAGAGGGTGGTGGACCCTTGCAATGCACTGCCTGGCGAGCTGGTTCAGAGATCCACAGTGGAGGGCTTCAAGAGAAGGTGGGACAAACACAGAAAGTGGATGTATCAGATGATGGCCTGTCCCGGGGGGTTGGGATGGATGATAGGGGTTTCTGGAACACAAGGGAGGGGAGGGTCTTGGCACCCAACTAGGGTTCTGAGGTTTGAGCAGACTCGATAGACCGTAAGGCCTAATCTGCTGGCAAATAGTATGTTAGTATGTAATACCAGGTCAGGCAGGATGGAGTCCCTTGTCTGAGAGGGATGTGTTTGGGGGGGATGGATGGAGGGGGTGAGCCTTGTCACAGTATAGTTAGTAATTGGCTGAAGGCTACTGGTGGCAGGTGAGAGTAGTTGGGGGAGTGGGTGGCAGGACAGAGTCCCTTGTCAAGTGTGAAATTGGTTGCTATCAGTTAGTGGCAGGTGCAGGCTCAAGAGTTGAGGAGATGATTCCCTGAGGAGGATTTTGAAACTCCCAAGTTTAGGTGTCATAACCAAATGATAGGGAAGAGAGTTTAGCCAGGTAGGGGCGTGATAGCAGAAGGAGCGTTGCCCTAGTGCAGGTCTGAAGCATTGCACTTGGAGGGCGGGTTTGGAGGAACTGCAGGTAGCTACCATTACTGGGGAAGGGTGAAGGAGGGAGGAGACACCTGACGGGCAAGGCCACTGAGAATTTTCCTGGTGAACAGAAAGATCTGATACTTTAGCCTTTTATCAAAGTTGAGTAAGTTAGCTATATTGTAGCGAGTGCAGGTATGAGTGAGTCTGTTACACCCAGTGATTAGGCAACATGCTTTGTTAAGGAAGACCCTGATTCTATGCAGGGAGGTGACATCAGCAGACCCATAGACCAAAATACCATAATCTACTAGGGACAATATTGATGAAGATACAGCCAGTTGAAGGGCCTCAGGGGGAAGACAGTGACAATGGCGGTAGAGCTGGCTGAGTCTGGTATTAATAGCTGTGCCAAGTTGGTGAATGTGAGCTTGGAAAGTAACAGTGCGGTCGAGAGTGATCCCAAGATATTTAAAGTTCTGGACTTGTTCCAGAGGTTGATGATGCTTGGTGTGTATACAGTCATGCACCATCCCATTAGCAGTTTGCCTTTCAGCTCCTTACAATTAAACCACTTACAAACACCAGCTCAGCCATCACTCCTCACGATTCCCAATGAGAAAAATAATTCAGTTCTATAAATCAAATTATAGCATGGGTTGCATGAAGGTGAGCTGGTGATAGATCTACACCATCAAATGACCATGGATTAAATTTCCTTTTTAAACCACAATTACATGACCTAGACTATTTCCAGCAGGCCAAGTATTGCAATTATCCCAATTAAGACATATTTCTACCTACACAACTTCCTGGAGTATATGAGTAGAGTCTTGTTTATTTATATTGAATGACCAAAATATTTTAATACTTTTAATTTTTAGTGTCCAAAAGACAGGAAAGAAAAGTAACACAGCCCCTTTCCTAAAGTAATCAGTAAGTGCAGGAACATGTTAGAACATCTGTTTTACATGCGTTTTACCATATATAAGAATGCACTTCTTCCATGAGTTGCAAGCACTGCATCATGGGTATGTGAGCTACTGTTTAGAAGTTTATTTCCCAGGGAATGTCAGAGCTATTGCATAGACCATATTATTTACATATCCATGATGCAGTGCTTGTAAGTCATGGAAGTAATGAATTCTCATACATGGTAAAAAGCAAGTAAAACAGATGTTCTAACATATTTTAGTGATTACTTTAGGGAAAGGAGCTGTGTTACTTTGCTCTCCTGTGTTTTGAACACTAAAAGGAAGTATTAAAGTATTTACATCACTACAATATAAATAAACAACACTCTACTCATATACTCCAGGAAGCAAATAAATGTTAGAAAAAGTATTACATAGGCATTTTGTCATTGAAAAGAAAGAAAGAAAGAAAGAAAGAAAGAATTTTCCACAGATTTATGTAGTGCATGATAAGTTTGTCAGTGCACAGTTGTGTTTTGTTTCACTTAGTTTACATGTGAGTATTAGCACTGGTATGTCTACAATGCTTTTGTACTTTACAGAAACATCTAAGTTAACCATAAAATGTTTATCCTTGTCTACATGTCGAACTACATTTTCAAATGGAAGGATGCACAATAACAATTGTCTTTTCCAGGCTTAAAATCACCCCTTCTGTGCATCATTTGCATCCTTCATGCAACCCATGTTATAAGCGCAATAATCAACTCCAGGATGTGGGGTTATAGGCATTTAATCCACACCTGGGGTGCTGTGAGACACTGACTTGCATCTATGCTCCTGGCATGAGGTGCATTAACGCTTGCAGGGATGCATCCCGCAAAATGCATCAGGCTCCCTGCAAGAGCTGTGTGCCTCCAACACCAAACACAGAAGCCCTTGTTGTCTAGTGCCCCCCCCACCCACAGTCCTGTACTTATTGTACAATTTCCCACACCACCCTGGTAGTCTAGTGTCCCTCCCATGCCCGTATCCTCATTCATACCAGACACCCAGCTGAATCCCTGGTAGTGATGTGAACCCTCCCAGCCCTGACCTGAGCATATCATCTGTAGAATGTCAAATGTCTCCCTGGTGGTCCAGTGGACCCCCCCACCCACTCAGGCATCCCCTCCACACCCCGCCCCCCATCCCAGGTGATACCAAACATTGGCAGGCAGCACATCCCACCTACTAATCATCACTGCTGTCTGTCTGTGCTGTAAGTGTACAATACACATGAAAGCCCATTGGTCAACAGGGGCTACCAATGGTCTTACAGGTATACTGTATACTGTCATTCACTGACCGCACAGTTGACGGGCAGCCATGGCAGTTAGTGTGGGATATGCTGCCTGACAATGGTTGGCATCACCTGGGATGGGGGGCACAGGGTGTGGAGGGGTGCCTGAGTGGGTGAGGGGGTCGACTGGACCACCAAGGAGATGGACATTCCCCTGAGGATGTGCTCGAGTTGGGGCAGGGAGGGGGGGTCCACATCACTACCAGGGGTTCAGCTAGGTGTCCAGTATGAACAGGAATACAGGCATGGGGAGGACACTAGACTACCAGGAAGGTGTGGGGTACTGTACGATAGGTACAGGACTGTGGGCGGGGGGGGTCCTCTGGACTACCAGGGGTGCTTGAGTGCATTGTATTTCTATGGGGACACAGGTAGTGGGGGGAAACTGGAGTTCCAGGGTGTGCAGGCTGCCATGCTGCTGTCTGCAGTGCGGCAGCCTGCCTGTGGGTGGCCACCCACTGAAGTCTAGTATTTCAGGACTTATCTTTCAGTGGTGCATCCCCAGACATGCCCTGGGGATGCGCCGCCAGATTGGGCTGTGAATGGGGCTGTGCCTGGTATGCTTGGGCACACCCCCTTCACGGCCCCTCCAGATGCACTGCATATCATTATTGGCATTGTGTGGTGCATCTGCGATGTCCTAGTGCATTAAGGTTGCACTAGTGCATCAGGCCCCTTCCAGAATCGCCTTTCGGCACGGGTCAGGGATGCACTGGGTGCATCCCTTTTGTGAATTCTGCCCAGAAAGTTTGTGCTTAGTATCAAATGACATGCCAACAGTTTTACTGCTACTGAGAGCAAAGTACCTTGCACATAACCAATGTTAGACAGTATCAAAATATTTTGAAGGTGTGCAAACAGTTCAGATAAAAAGATATATTGATTTATTTAAAAAAGTTACCAGAAAAGGCCCAGGCTACACCATAAGGACTGAGTCCCAAACAGTAAAAGGACTAACCCCTGCCAACTGGGAGGAGGGAAAAATCTGCCAAGATTGCTCATGACAACAGGCCTTATAGGACAGCAAGGCCAAAGTCGGTCCTACAATGAGAGGCAGTGTCCAAACTGTAATGCCGAATGAATGTGTGCACAGAACTCCAAGTGGTAGCTGCACAGATATCAGCTCCTGACACGTTTTTGACAGATGCAAAGGAAGCAGCCATACCCCTGGTAGAATGGCCTTATCCGGTCCCGGTAAAGGCTTGTCATACTTACGGTAGCAATAAACAATGCAGTTAACCAACCATCTAGATAAAATCTGCTTAGCAACAGGAGCCCCTTCAGTCCTCGGGGGGGGACAAAAAAATGTTCAGACTTTCGGATAGCATGGCTGCGATCCAAGTAGTAACGAAGCACCTGGTGAATGTCCAGAGTATAAAGAAGAGCCTCCACTCTCTTAGAATACATTGGATAGTAAACCAGTAGGTGGATGCCCTGATTCAGTGTAAACTCAGACACCACTTTAGGTAAAAATGTAGGATTCATCCACAAGGATACCCTGTCCTTGTGGAAAACTAAATAAGGCTCTTTATACATCAGAGCCAAAAGCTCAGAATTATTTTGAGCAGAAGTAATGGCAACTACAGATAGTACTTTCCATGACAGAAAACACAGCTCGCAACTTGCGGCTGGTTTGAAGGGAGGCAGCGTAAGTTTTTCAAAAACAAATAAAAGATTCCGTGGGGGAATAGGGTCCCTTGGGATGTTTGAGATACAAAATACCCTGCAAAAAAGCATGTGAAAGATCCAGCTGGGCAAGAGTTTTGCCCTCTATAGGTGCATGATAAGCAGAGATGGCTGATAAGTGCACCTTAATGGAGGAGTAGCTCAGTTCTGTGTCTGACAGAGAAAGGAGATACTACAAAATGGAATTCACTGATCAAGTGAATGGATCAATGTGGTGAGTGGAGGTCCAAAGGCAGAACCGCTTCCACTTCATTGAATAAGTGGCCCAGGTGGAAGGGTTCCTAGTGGCCACCAAGACATCTGCCACTCTGGGAGAAACCCAAAACCGAGCAACTGCTAGATCTGTAGGAGTCATGCGTGCAGGTGCAATGACTTGAGATCCAGATGGACCAGGGTGCCCTGCTCTTGGGAGAGCAAGTCTTAGCTCAGGGGCAGGGGGATCGGGGGTTCCATTGCCAGGTACTGAAGTAGTGGGAAACAAATCTGACATGCCAGTAGGGCACTACTAGAATCATTCCTGCTCCCTCCAGTTGCAGTTTGAGAAGAACTCTCTGCAGTAATAGAAAGGGAGGGAAGGCATACAGACACCTCCCTGTCCAAGAGAGGGACAATGTGTCTTGCCAGAAAATGCCAGGCCCTGGATCTAGCAAGCAAAAGCTGGGCAGTTTGACATTAAGCAGGGACGCAAAGAGGTCCAATGCAGGCCAGCCCCACCTATCAAATAGCTCTTCGGCCACAGATTGGAGGAGCTCCCATTTGTGTACCCTGGACCTAGACTGGATTAAGCAGTTGACCAAGGTGTTCTGTACACCAGGGACATGCATAGCAGTGAGTTCCAGATGATGCTTGATGGCCCAAAACCAGACTCTCATGGCCTCCCTGCAGAGGGAATAAGAGTGAGTTCCCCCCTGCTTGCTTATGTAGAAGACCACTGACATGTTGTCCATCTGAATAAGTAGAGGGCCCGGGAGCAGAATCATCTGGAATGCCTGTAGGGCATAGAGTATTGCCCGCATCTCCAATATATTGATATGGAGATGTTGCTCTTGGGGACACCAAGTTCCCTGAGTCTGATGGTCTGCCAAATGAGCTCCCCAACCCAGGGCAGATGATTTCATAGTCAGGATCTGATGAGGGTACTCCTGCTGAAAGAGAACCCCAATGTAAAGATTGGAGGAGTTCAACCACCACGACAGGGTTTGACGCACTGGAGTGGAGACCGTCACCAGCTGCTCCAGTTCATCCGTGCATTGGTCCCATTGGACCCAAAGGGTCCATTGGGGAACCCTCATGTGCAGGTGTGCAAGAGGGACAGTTGCAATGGCCTCAGAAATACTCTGGCTACAATTTGGCTCGATGAGGAAACTAGCTGAGCCTGTTCCTGAAGTCATTCTGCCCTGTACAGAGACAGGAAGGCTTTGCCTTTAGCAGTGTCCAGAATTGTCCCAATGTATTGCATCCATAGGCTGAGCCATGGGGAGGACTTCAGAAGGTTAAGCGTGATACCTAGGTCTCAAAACAAAATAAAGGTGTCTGCCATGGTGCTGAGTAGCTGCCAGAAGTCAATCATCTAGGTAAGGAACAACATAGTGACCTTTCCTCCTGAGGACCACAGCCACTACTGCTAGGCACTTTGTAAAGACCCAGGGAGCCGAGGCAGGCCGAAAGGCAAGGTGCAGAATCAGTAATGGTTGCCTTGAAAGCGAAAGTGAAGGAACCTCCTGTGGGGTTGGAACACCAAAATGTGAAGGTACCAGAGAGCACAGCCAGTCCCCCTGATAAAGGTGGGGGAGCAGGCCTGGGAGTGTGACCATCCTGAAATGTTTGTATTCTATATATTTGTTAAGGTGGCTGAGATCCAGGATGGGCCGTAGGTCCCCTGTTTTCTTTGGGACCAGAAAAAAGTGGGAATAAAATCTCTTACCTCTTTGATCTGGCGGAAATGGCTGTATGGCCTGCTTCAGCAAGAGCACATGGATCTCCCCCCGAATAAGGAACAGGTGTGACGGAAGGTAATGGGAGTTTATGGGAGGGTTGTCTAGGGACATCTCCATGAACTACAGGGTGTGCCCTTTCTCTATCAGATGAAGGACCCACTGATCCATTGTTATTTTCTGCCATCTCTCTAGCTGGAGAGAAAAGCAACCCCCTACTGCCTCCCTCAGGGATTCTGCTGGAGGAGGGGCGGTCGGGTAAGGAGTCAGGCCAAGAAACTGGGGACAGGCAAAGAGGCCCTGGAGCTTTTATGGGCTCTGGGTTCTGAACCTCCTGAAGCCTGAAAAGTGGCCTTACGTTTAAAGGCACCTCTGGTTTGTTGACCTCGGGGCTGTTGCCTGGAGGATCTACAAAACTGCTGCCGATTGTTCTGTTTTTGACTGGATCTGTACATGGTATGTGCAGTTCTGACTGCCTTGCCAAATTCCTGGAGGTGAGTTATGACCTTCTCAGATTTCTTGCTGAAAAGGACTGAGCTCTTGAAAGGGGCATCCATAATGCTCACTTGGACTTCTGGAGCAAAACCGGATGCACGTAGACAAAAGTAACGGGGAAGGCAGATGCCAGAAGCCACTGCCCTGGCTGCTGAATCTGCCATGTCATAGGAGGAATGTGAGACCTGATTTTAGAATATGCAGCAGCTCAGCTTTCTGGGGGCTATCCTGATGAGTCTGAACTAGATCCATGGCCTTCTCCCACAGGGCATTCTGATGCTGAACCTTGAGGGCCAAAAAATTCAGAGAGCAGATGGCACAGATGGCTGAGGTATAAACTTTCCTGCTGAGCTGGTCCATCTGTTTGGAACCTTTGTCCAGAGGCTGAGTGCTAAGATGCCGTGGCCTCTTGTATTGATCATGGGGCTGCTGTAATAACCATGGAGTCTGCAATAAATTGCTCTCCAAAGTAAGGTTTGTCTTGGGGTGCATTATAGAGGCAATCAGCCTTTTTGAAAACTGCAGGGGTGGAACACAGGTGCTTCTATGCAGATTTGGAGATGTCCTTAAATGGATCCACCCGAGGAGGAACCACCACAGCCTTTGGATCCTTTTGACAGAGGAAAATAGCCAAACGGTGTCTTTCTGGTTCCAAATCTTTGGTGTCCCAGCCCATATTGGACTGGATGTACCACATGACCTCCATGAATGTCAGGTCATCGAGAGGGGACTTGGGGGTGTCCCTGGAGTCCACCGGAGGGGGAGACAACCCCAATTTGGATGACACAAAGGAAGAGGAGGAAGAGCTCTGGCCCAACCCCCTTGAGGATGAAGATCTAGAGGTTGAACACTGATGCCTACAGCCATGCGACCTACGTCAGTGCCTGTCCAAGGACCTGGAGGATGAACAATGGTGCTTTCGCCTGTGATGCATGGCGTGGCCCCTGTTAGTTTCATCTGGTTGTAGGTTAGGCTCTTTGGGGATTGGTGTAGGCTGCCAAGGAGGTCACTGTCCAAGTGGACATAAAAAATCTCATGGCAGTTATCGAAGAAGAGCAGGGGAATTTTTTAATGAAATCAAATACAAAGTACAAAATCAGACAAACAGATAAAGAAACAGCAGTAAGTCATGTGGAAAATAAAAAAAGAACTCACATCCTGGTGTAAAGGTAACATAGCTGGGAAACAAAAGAACATCAGAAAAATTACCATTCTTTAAAGGGGAGAAAAAAAACTAAAGGATGACACAATAAAAAAGTGGGGTCAGTAGCAAACGGAAAAAACAATGTATAATTACACTAGCCAAGAAAATTAACTCCACCAATCAGGAAAACAAGGAGCAGTATCCACCAAGTGAGTGACAGATAAATCTGTTTTTCTTAAATAGATGGCTACCCCACTATATGAATCATCCCCAAGAGACCATACTGAAGTACCCCAAATCCAGGCAGATTGTGCTGCATGTATGTCCATTAACATCTGTACCGTGTCCTGTAAAAAAAAAATCAGGATTAGACTGTTCAAGGACAGCAAAGGTAACGGTCCATTTCTTCTCTGGAACTTAAAACTGTTAACATTCAGAGAAGCCAGAAGCAGCTCCTGAGAGGAATTTATGAGTCAAAGTTGAAACAATTTTGTGGTCAATCTCCAGGTTCCAGACCTGATGTCCCACTTTTTCCGACCACTCATAGGGCAGGACAGACCAGGATCATCCAGATCCAATAGCATCTCTCTTTGGGAAGATACAGCTGAAGAAACTTTGGAATTGTCTTCCTCCTTGGTATCACCCCATTGATGTAGGGAAGAGTACCTGTTGGCAGGGGGTAAAGGATCTGCAGCAGCTGGCAGTTTCTTCCATTTACCTTTACCTTTAGCAATGGGCCAAAAATCAGATATAGTTGGAGCAGGGGGCATAGCAAGTGAGGAAAGAGTAGGAACAGAAACCACCACAAGGGAGAAACTAGTATCATAAAAACTGTGACAGAAGGGTGCAAGAAGTGGATCATGTAGAGCAAACAAAGTAGAGGACTGCTCTGGGTTGACAGGATTTTCCCAAGTAGAAGCAGGTAGTGGCACAATCACAGACAGAACTATAGGAAGGCATTTTGGTGCCCTGGGCAAGAGACTAATTTTGCACCCCCTGCCCAAGAAAAGAGCCAGGAGTCTGGGGGCCACAAGGCCCCTAGAAGCTCTGAGGAGTTTACATGCTCTGTGGTGAGTTTTGAGGCTTTTCTTGAAGAAAAAACATACTTTTGTTACATGTTCCATACCCCTGATTTCAGGGAATATTTTGCTCCCATGGAATATGGGATGTGGGAGACTCTGGCTGGCTAGGTGGCATCAGAGTGTGCAGCCGCAATTGTTGTGGACGAGTGACTGATCAATAATGCCATCAACCACCTACCCTATGTGATTTCTGAAATATACTGTGCAAGATTTTTACATAAAGCAAGGGGGCAAGCTCTAAGGGGTTTACATGCTCTGTGGTGAGTTTTGGGGGACATAGACAGGATGGAGGCAGTCCAGAGGAGGGCAACTAAATGATGCAAGAGTCTAACATGTTTCAATATAAAAAAAATAGCAGGACAAGAGGACACAGCATGAGATTAGAGGGGGGCCAATTAAGGGGTAATGTGAGGAAGTTCTTTTTCACAGAATGGGTGGTGGATGCATGGAACTACCTACCTCAGGAAGTGGTGGATATGAATACAGTGCAGGGCTTCAAACAGGCATGGGATAGGGTAAGCATAAGGGAGCAATACAGATGAGTATGAATAGATAGGTCATTGACAGAGTAAAGGCCTATGGTACATTGATAAAGTAGAAAAAATGGGCAGACTGGATGGGCCTTGCGGTCCTTATCTGCCGTCAACTCTGTGTTTCTATGTAAGTTATCTGACTGTTTATCATCAGCCTAGAGTGTAGTGGTGGTACTGAACTGTACTTCCCAGGTCGGTAGGGTCACTCCCGGTTTTGTTTTGGCGGGAGTGAGTCAGTTACTGACTCACTCCCTCCCAGACAAAACCGTGAGGGACCCACCCGACTCAGGAAGTACAGTACCACTACTACTGCTGGCGCTGCTACCCTCTAGGCTGATGATAAACAGTCAAATAACTTAAATTACTGGAGTCAGGTGAGGTGACACCACACTAGACTGAAGTGATTACTGGACAGGCTGACTTTCTGGGACTGGGACGGATGGTACACCGATGTGACAGGCAGACAATTATGTACAGTATTATTTTGCTGTCCGCTCAGCTCCCAGAGAAGCCTACTGTACCTATTTCTTGAAAATGCAATGTTCTTTAATAAGCTATATATTGAAAGGATTGGATGTTTCCTTAAACACACAGCTTCCACACAAACAGAATGAGCTTGTGCTCCCCCCCTCCATTAAATTGAAGGTATAGGGTTGAGGTTCTGGTTTTTTTTATTTACTCTGTGTGTATGTTCAGGAGGGGGTGTAACAACTGCTAGCTATTTAGAGGAATCCTATCTTCATTCAGTACTTCATAAGCTGTCATTTGGTAGGGGCTGCCGCTCCTGCAAACCTTACCTTCAGCTTGGATAGCTTTTCAAAAGCATTTTTTTTATGTCCAGGAAAGAAGTTCTGTGGACTATCGGGTGGCTACATTAACTGTAAAGGTGTGGCGCCTCACCCTGCGCTTCAGTACAAATGCATTGAAGCCCAGGGTGTGGTGCCACACCTTTACAGTTAATGGAGCCGCCTGATAGTCTGCCACACTTCCAGGTAGCTGACTTTTCATTCTTATATTAATCTTCATTCCTGGACATAGAGAAATGCGCTTTTGTGAAAAAAGCTTATCCGGAGACAGGAGGGTAAGGTTTGCAGGGGCAGAAGCCCCTGCAAACAACAGCTTTCCTATAAAACCAGTGGGAGAGACAGTGGACCTCTGATGCCATGTCAGATAAACCAAACCCAAACCCCAGTGAACTGTCATTTGCATCTTTTGATATTTATTGGTTGATATAGTACTCTGAGATGTTCAGTCTAATTCTGTGTGAGCACTGACACGCTGCGATAATGGTGTACTGTAATTGTACTGTATGGGGGTGGTGGCACCACTGGCACGTGGGGGCTGATGAGTCAAAGAGGAGTAGGGGACTGCTGCAGACTGCCATCACAATGTGTCACGTCCCCAGCCAGGACCTCAGTCAGCTAGGATGCAGTAATTGCTGACTGCAGTGCTCCCTGGTAGGGGTACGGACAGGTACTAGTCCATAAGGCACATAATATGGTAGGAAGCTGCAAATAAATTTCTTGTGAAAGTCAGAACTAGAGTAGAAGGCAAGGCTAGTTGACTTGACCACTGTCATTCGTTTGTGAGGTAATAAAAATGCAGTTTTCCTTTGTTTAAACAAGACTGAAGTTCATCACCTTATGTTGACATTCAAAGGGAAGCTGCATTTTTATTACCTCGTCCTCAAGTTACCGTGGTATTCTCTGTGCTTGACTGTGTGCAGTAAGTTTGTCAGTTTATTTGTTAATAGCCTAGCCCAGCCCTAATAGGCCTATGCCTATATCATTATTCCCCCTTTAAAATGGGGGTTAGCCAACCACCAGCCTTTTAAAACGGGTGCTTAGTTTGCGGCCCCAATCCAGTCTAAGGCTGAGTGAGTGAGTGACTGTCTCTCCATCTGTGCCAGCTGCCACACATATCACCCTTGGGATGGTCCCAGCCCAGTACAGTTTCTCAAAGGGGACTACAAAGTCAGAAATTCAAAGGGGTTGGGGGGTCAGCTGAAGGATTCGGTGAGGACTTTGTTATATGAGCTGTGATACAGCCCCTCCCGAGGTGGCCAAGACTAGTCCTATGTACATCCTGTATGGGTACCCAGTCGTCTCCCTCTCTCACCACTCACATTCTCAAGTAACATAGTCTAGAAATATGATTTGGCCTTCAGTTGCCCCCCCCCACACCATCTTTTAAAAGACCACCAACCAACCCATATGAAATTATTTGATTGGGAGAAGAGACCATGTAATGCTGGACTCCAAGGGAAAGGAGTCCAATTTCCACTGGCACAGTTCAAAATAGCTAGGCTCCTGCCAGCCCCCGCACCTGACACTTTTCTTTTGTTAGCCTTCCCTTCCCTGAGCTGACATCCCAGTGCCAGTCTCATTATTGTTCATGGACCAAAGACCCAGCCAGCGGTCTTCTCTCTGACCAAGTCCTTAGTCCAGCGACATTTAGGTGGATGCCCTACGCAGCTCTAGGACATTGCCAGTAACGTCACACCAGAATAAGGGGCCAGAGCAGAGCATTCACTACAGTAGAGCAATCCTACAAAGGCTAGGCAAATTTTAATTATCAAGTGCCCTATCCCTAGGTGTTAAGGGAGGGTGATATAACAATAATATACAATCCCTAAAGATGCCAACAGCTTTAAAAGATATATGAGAATACATATAAGAATTATATAAATTATACTGGGTAGGCCTGATTAAATAAATAGATTTTAAGAGTGCACTTATGACCCCCCGTATGCTGGCAGAACAAGCACTATTAGTGCTAGGTAATGAATTCTGGAGGAGTGGAGCTGCCACATGAAATGCACTGAATCATTCCTTGTCTGCCTGCTCCAGCTCTAGTCTGACAAGCCGCTCATCCCCGTGGCTCACATATCTTTTGGGGAAGATGTGCAGGATCTGGAAGAATGGAGCTGTTCTGGCCCTCCGTTGCTGTTGGCTCAGCGGCCTCATCCATTTTTTGCAAGCTTTTATTTTAACTAAAAAAGTTCATATTGGGGCTCAATCATGGATGTCATCCATGACTGGGCCCCAATATGAACTTTTTTAGTTAATAAAATAAAAGCCTACAAAAAAAGTTACTTGTCTGCTGTGCAGGGAGACCTAAAAAAGTGTCCAGCAATTGGATTTCTTGTCTCCTACTAAAGAAAAACAAAGACTCATGCAAGAAAGGGCCTGATCAGACAACAGTGTTTTTACTCGAATCAAACCACCCAAGTTAGTAGTGGGACTGATTTTTCTAGGCTAGCAATTTGAGTTAAGACAAGAGCTACTGCACGCCCGTGCCACTCAGCTCAGCTGCTGCTTGTCTTGTTGTGGAGAGGGGACTGTCTCTGGCTGCCTGCTGGAGCCTGGAGGCATGAACCAGCTGGCGATCACGGAGGCAGAGCACTGGAGAGGTCCCAGCCTGGGCCCGTGGCTCCCGCCTGAGAATCGGGACTGGCGTGGGCCAGGGAGTCATCATTTTTACTTTTCCATCAGACTCGGATGACAGGACTGGGTGCCAGGACTATTAATAACCCCCAACCCCCAGCTGAACTAATGGAGGAGAGTGTGGACTGAACTTATTCGATCATCACCATCCGATTCCAGGCACTAGGCAGACTGGCACGGGTGGTGGGGGCCACGGCACAGACAGGGACTAAAATAACAGCAGAATGATGCAGAGAGCTGGTCATTAATAAAATTATGTTTCAATCCGAGACCGCCCCCCCCCCCACAAGCGATCAGTCATTTCATCAACACAAATTATTAGACTGACTCTGAGTGAGAAGGAAGAACATCGAACATGCTTAGTTGCTACTTGTTTCAGTGACTTGGCTACAAAACATCATGCTTATTGGCATTGCTTGCCTTTTTGCTTTTAAAAATGCTTGCCATTGTGTTGCCTTACACAATAAAATCTCCATCCCTCCTGAAGGTTTCTCTATCTAGCCTCGGTCTGACCGCTCGCTCCTCCACTTTGCTCCAAGTAAGTCCACCTCTCTACTCTACTCTCGCTAAGTCTACTACTACTGACTAACTACTCTATTCTATTAATTATTATTTTTACTTTTTTTCCTAACTTTTACTCTGTATGGCCTCTCTACTGCTACTACACTAGCACTTCTCTCACAACCACATGCGCTCCGCCGTCCACCCCTACCTTTTATACCATCTGTAAGGGTGTGTGGGACTGCGGCACAGTGGGTGCCCCCCACATAACTTTTTCACAAACAGATACAGCAACCATGTGATCCCCCCCACCCTGTCCTTCCACAGATGTGCACCCCTGTTGACAGGCATAAGTTATTACAGTGTTTAAAAAAAATAATAAAGCTACAGCTGCTGCACAGATGAATTAATTTGAGTCAGAAACTGCGCCCATCAGAGGTATATGCCCTGGGCGGGTGCATCACCTGCCCCACCCTTGCTACGGTACTGATCATGGGGCAGGGGGGGCAAGTCAATTTAATAGCATGATGCAGGAGAAAATCTTGCTCTAGTGAAGTGGAGCCATTGAGCGCAGCCCAAGGACAGGAACAGAAAGTATGATCCCCTTCCTCACATGACTTGCATGTTGGTGGGAAGGTGCAGTGCATGCCAGTGTGCCCAAAGTCCCCACATAAGTTGCATTTCAACAATTCACAGGTGTTACTCAGATGTTGCAGAGATCCGCATTTGTAACAGGACTTGGGCTGTCTGGGGTAGAAGAGGGTCTCCCAGTCCCTCCCCAGAAAAAGCTGCTTGGCAGATGTTGAATGCCCTCATTAGTATGGTGGAGTTGCACACAGAACTTCCACCCCACCATCCAGAAAAGTTCACTATCCATAATGGCCTCAGGATTGCTCTGTAGAATACAACATTTTTGGAGCCAATAAGTGATGTCATTGACGTTCACCCCCTCATTCTAGAACAGAACTGTAACCATTTTGAAGGAGGGTTTAGAAAGGGGGATCACAAGAAATGGGATCCAGAGAGGTGTGTCCTTGAGGATGTGATATTGGGACCAAAAGTGGTCCAAAAGGGCTGCAGTTTGAAAACTGAGATCAAAAGAAAAGTCACCAGATGCATGAATAAGTGCATATATTGTACTTCTGATGAAGAAAAATTCAGGGAGTGTTTCAAAAGAGTTTTCCCTACCTACAGACAGTCAGGAGGCAATTCCAGACCCACTTCGTAACACAAATGAACATTGTTCCTTCATTTAGCAGGTTCCACCAGATGATGGAACAAACTGGCATACTGTAGCTAGCAGGTTTCATCTGATTTGAAAAAGCCTGGTGTGGGGCTAGTCTGGTACAGACAGTTCAGTAGAACATAGAAGTCAAGATACGAGCCTGTTGTGGAGAGGCAAAGCTATTCAGTACAGGGACTTGTGCTGAGAAATAGCAGAAGAAACAACTGGAAGTTCTGGGAACTGAAAGGGTACAGACTAAAGAACAGGGAGAGCAGAGGAAGAGATAATCATACAGTCACTGAGTGGCGTATCATTCCCGGGGGTTGAACCACCCACAGCAGCAGCAGCAGCAGCAGTTAATAGTGACATGCTACTGAGTACCTGTGGTGGCAATTACTTCATCAAATAAGGTAAAAGGGCTGTTTGGTTGTGATCTGGGCAAAGCAATGATGAGGTCTGGAATCTAGGAGCTGTCCACCAGTTGGAGCCCACACACCTGTTGCAACATATTGTCCGGTTACCATGGTTCTATGGGCATCCTATCCAAGTGCACAATGCCCACTGAAGCCTGTGAGGGAGTCTCGTCAGCAGCATCACTGATTGGGATTAGGGAGTCCTGTTAGAATTTCTTTTCAGGCACTCAGGATGGGCTGTAAGTCTATCTCTTGTGTTTTTTTCTTCTTCTTCCAATGGGTTCTTCTCCCACATGAAGTTAACTTCAGCTCATTAAAGCCAACAACTTGCATTTCTTCTTCTCTAGGTCAAGCTGAAGTTTGCATTCAGCATCCATGATCAAATCCTAATCAGACATATCGCTAGTAGCAGTAAGGGCATTAGAGGCCTGCTGGTCATTCCATGCTGGAGCACAACCACCTCATTCCCCCTCCGCCTCCATCAGGCTATACTCCTCCATCTTGCCAGTAGGAAGCAGATAGCACCTCCCACAACAACAGCACGGGAGTTTCCCCAGTGTCATGGCAAACATTCCTCTGTCAATAAAACAGGTCCATGCAACCCACACCCCAGGATGCACCTGGAAACAAGCTGTAATAGCTTAGAGTGCCTTTCCTGGTCATAAATACAAATGAATCAATAAGGAAACAAATTACTCAGTTAATTGGCCAGTTTTATTAGACATGTGCATAGTTGCCATGTCCTCGGTGTGACAGGAAAGGGGACCAGAACCATGTATTCTTTTGATTCATTTATTCTTTTCTGAATATGCATCTGCTTCAGGTACAAGATGGCTACCAGATCACATGATCAAGTAGTATGTGACAGCTTATGTCAGCCAGGGTAAAGGAACTGATGGTTCTAGTGGGATAGTTAACAGGAAGGCTAGGGAGGAGGCAATAAAGCGATAACCCCAGAGGGGAGTCCTTCCTGGAGTTGTTCCCATGTTGGACAAAGGACCCAGGTGCATGTCATAATGTTAGCAAGGAGTGTTGAAGGGTGAGTTGACACACACACACACACACACACACACACACACACACACACACTCTCTCTCTTTCTCAAAGAGGGCTGGGAAAACATGAAACTGTCACTCAAAGTGAGTGAGACCCCTCCCCCCCAGGGAGGGAGAAATATATTGTGGTGCTGGAAGCATGCACGTCCTCTTGGACCTGGTATATCTGAAATCCAGAGCCCTGCAGTTAGAAGTCTGGTAAGAAAGACAGCTTAGGGAAAAGTATTTTCTTCAAATAGCATCAGATAAAGACATAGGTTTTAGACGAGAATAGCTCAGAATTCTGCTGTACACCATCTGTCTGTTCAACCTGGTTTTATTTTCTACTTCTTAGTAAATTTGCAACCCTTCCCTTTTCCTGTAAATACATCCTGTTGTAAATATTCATAGTCTTGTAGTAAAGCTTCTATTTTTATAGAATCAGTGACTGCTTGTTTTGTTTAAAAGGGTAGTTCTACAATTTCTGCTGAACTCTGTTTGTAGCCCATCTCTGAAGGTGCACTCTTCCCACAGTTATTGTGTTTGACCTTCCTAACCTTGAGCAAGGAGAAGGTAAAAAATAGGTTTCCTGGTTCCTGTTGGTAAATACCACGGTGGTGGCAGTAAACTTGAAGTCTCTGATGTGGGATTTTTCATCAAATTGGTGGCAGAGTGGTGGGATCCGTGTGCTAACTGGTACTAGTGCAGTGCAGTGCAGAGCAGCATACAGTCTACTTTCCTGTGAGGCAGGAATTCTAAGAGAGAGAGAGAGCACACTGGTGCTGGAGTGACAGCAGAAATTTACCTTAACAGTCACGAAACAGGATTTCAAAAGGTTGCAATGTTTACTACTGTTCTTTTTCTAGACAGCTTAGTGCAGCATAGCTAGAGAATATGAGCTCCTCAGGCTATGTCAGATTTCATGTACAGCAGCTTCGTGAGCTGTACACAGAGAGGGGGATTGTCTATGAGGGCATGACAAAGAGTCCACTCATGGAAGCTCTATTGGCACATGACCTGCTGCAGGAGGGGCAGATGGTCTCAGATGTGTATGGCCCAATACCTGGTCAGCAGGCAGTCACAAGGACGGTGACCCTGGTAGCAAAAACTGAGGTCACAGTGACTGAGCAAGGGGGGCACCTTGTGGCACAAGCTGGGGGAGGTGTGCAAAATAATCAACCTTGGCTTGAGATCCTGAAGACAGAGCTTGCACTGCAGAATGCCAAACTGAAGAGGGCAAGACTGGAGGCCTAGGTCACCCTTGCTTCCTAGCCCCGATTATGACTTAAAGTTTGTAGTACACATGGATGCCTTGGACCATGGGCTGGGTGCCATCCTGAGTCGGGTTAAACCACAGGTGGAGGAGCACCCCATAGTGTACCTGAGCTGGAAACTTCTGCCCAAGGAAGTCATATGCCACAATGGAGAGGGAATGTCTGGAGATAGTGTGGGTCCTTTAGAAGCTGCAGCCATATCTGTATGGGGGGAGTTCACTGTGGTCACAAATCATAAGCCCTTTACATGGCTCCACAGAACTAGTGGGCAAAGCACAAAGTTATTTTGCCGGAGTTTGATACTACAGTCATATAATATGATCATCCAGCACTGAAGTGGGGTGCAGAATGCCAGTGCAGATGGACTGTCAAGGCAGGGCTAAGTGCATGGCATATTCCTTTAGGTACTCCCCAGGCCTTACATGAACAGAAATATCTCTTGGGGGTTGCCCAAAAGAGAAACGGATGGACCACGCCACAGCGACAACATTGTTGTCGATATCCAGGACAGCAATGAGCACAATGCCAACAGTCAGCATTGTGCTGTCACAAAGAAATTATTTTGGGGGGAGCTTTGCCCCCCATGCCCCCTATATGGGGGCTATGCCTCCTGCACCCCCCTTATTGAAATAACCAACTCCACATTGGAGTTGTTTTGGGGTGGGGGCATAATATGGGAAGAAACAGTGCCGGTGTACCGCAGGACCATTACAGCGACCTGCCGATATTTGTCACTGTAATGGTCTTCACTGTGAAAGTTTTGTTATTGTGACAGTATACAAAGAGAAACACCTTCATTTCTTGAGGGGGGAGATGTGATGGGAAAGGGGACCAGAACCATCTATTCTTTTGATTCATTTATTCTTTTCTGAATATGCATCTGCTTTGGGTACAAGATGGCTGCCAGATCACATGATCAAGTAGTTTGTGACAGCTTATGTCAGCCAAGGTAGAGGGACTGATAGTTCTCATGGGAGAGTTAACAGGATGGCTAGGGAGGCAGCAATAAAGCAATAACCCCAGAGGGAAGTCCTTCCTGGAGATGTTCCCAGTTGGACAAAGGACTCAGGTGCATGTCATAATGTTAGCAAGGAGGTGCTGAAGAGTGAGTGGACACATGCACACACACATACACACACTCTCAAAGTGAGCTGGGACAGCATGAAACTGTCATGCAAAGTGAGTGAGACCCCAAGTAAGCATGTCCTCTCAGACCTGGTACATCTGAAATCCAGAGCCCTGCAGCTAGAAGTCTAGTAAGAAAGATAGCTTACGAAAAAGTATTTTCTTCAGTTAACAGCAGGCAAAAGTAGGTTTTAGGTGAGAATAGCTCAGAATTCTGCTGTACACTATCTGTCTGTTCAACCTGATTTTATTTTATTTTTCTTAGTAAATGTACAATGATTTTGTTTTCCTGTAAATACATCCTGTTGTAAATACTCAGTCTTTTAGTAAAGTTTCTATTTTTATAGAATCAGTGACTGCTTGTTTTATTTAAAAAGGGAATTCTATTATTTCTGCTGGACTGGTTGTAGTCCATCTCTGAAGGGGCACTCAACCCACAGTTATTGTGTTTGACCTTTCTGACCTCGAACAAGGAGGAGATAATAAACAGGTTTCCCTGGTTCCTGTTGGTAAAATCCATGGTGGTGGCGGTGAACTTGAAGCCTTTGGTGCAGGATTTACTTTCAGCATTTTGGTTCTTCTAAGATGCTAGTTTACCAAAAAATCCCTGAAAGGCAGGCAGCAAAAGAAATAGCAGCTATGTCAAGTTTTAACCCTTGCTGTGCCACAGACTGATACATCAGAATTCCTGTATGTTCTAATTCTGTTGGCAGCCTGAAGGTTAACACTAGTGGTAAACAATGTACAAAA
Source organism: Neoceratodus forsteri (assembly GCA_016271365.2). NCBI lineage: Eukaryota > Metazoa > Chordata > Ceratodontiformes > Ceratodontidae > Neoceratodus > Neoceratodus forsteri. The sequence goes on along the minus strand of CM057456.1, from coordinate 42,313,616 downwards.
GCTTTGTAGGAAAAATATGAATGCTCAGCTGTGTTTCAACGATGTCATGATGATATTTGACCCTTTACTGTAAAACATGCAATCACCACCCTCCTGACAGTTATGTATTCTTTTTCTACAGTGCACATTTTTGGCCTGAGGGAAAAAAACAGTCATAAAGAGATTCAAATTCATGCCAGCATAGCAGTGAGTGGGTGCAGCCTGGCAGGTGTAGAACTTACTGTGGAGGTAATAAGCTGTATCTCTGAAGCAGGCCGCAATGCCAGTTGGTCATGAAGTGCTACTGGAATGAGTTGCCAATACAGCTGGGGGCCATAAGGATGGTGGGGATGGGGGCTGCAGTCAAATCATGAACTGTATGACTATATCTCATTTCTGTTTTTGTTTTACAGTTCCCCTTTCCCCAGTTGTTTATAGTGATGAAACGTCTTGCCTGACACACGTTTCGTGTCTTAGATCTAATTGATTTTCTGCTGATAATGCCAAAAATATCTTAAAATCCCTTTCTTGTGCAGTAGAGGTACATCCTGTGTGAAAAAAAGAACACTCCAACTCCTTCTTAGCAGGCTGATGAAAGTTAGTTCTGGAAGTTCATGAGAGCAAGGAAAAGAAAGCCAATGAGGTCAAAGCTAAGCAAAAACCAAGAAGATTGCAGAGGTACAAGACATCCAGTGAGTGCATGTCAACAGGTTTGTACCTTTTTTAATGTATTTTCATATTGGTTAGTCGATGGTAACACAATAACACCAAATCTCATAGGTTGCTGCTGGTAGAAAGATCAATAGGTATAATATTACAGCACAATCATTTCTTCTTTTTGAAGTGATTTTATTAGTTAGAATTAAAAGTAAGTAACAGCCTATATTGGTGACAGCCTGTATTTGTGAAAGCCATAGCCTATTCTTTCGTAATATACACAGCTAAATAAAATTTGAAACCTACACTCAGAAGCTATCATGTGCTGGTAGAGCGACTAAACATATTGCAGCTGGACAATAGCCACCACAAAACATACACACACACACACTATAGGTTGATGGACTGTGTTTCAAATGAACAAAGCTCAGGTCCTGTTGTTAGCTAGCCTTTCAGTTTCAGAGGTCTGGGTTTAATGTGACTTACAAATAGAGATATTAGGAAGATTTGCTTGACCAGCAAAGTTCCAGTGAAGTTGTGAAAGTTGCCATTGTGCACCACTTTGCAAAACTCCCATTGGCATCACAGACATTGAACTTCACGTGAAGTGGAACCTTTCAATCAATTAGTCAATCAATCTTTATTTAACCAGGTGAAACATCATTGAAATAAACTCATTTACAAGATAGACCTGCACATGTAAACAGCAATGACAACAGTGGAGCAACTAGGAGAAGGGTCTAATGGAATACAATACATCATTTCACATAGCACTGCTTTCCACTATGTCTTTGCAAAGTGCCAACTTTGTGAGTGAAAATGTGGTCAAGTCACATAGAAAACAGCCACTTCAGCTGGAGAAAACCTTGCAAAGTCAGCAGTTAGTACTTCCTGAATTCTGACAACTTTTCAAAATAATTTGAAAAGTAAATTTCAGCCACGTCACCCATCTCTTCTTATGAAAGGAGACTGGCGGTGTCAGCAGGAGTAGCACAGTCCCTTTTAGAAACAGGTCCACATCAATCACAAGTGTCTCACTACTATTCGGAATTTAATATTTGTCACTGTTATTCAGATGAGTTACAGACAAAAGCTGAGATGAGGATAACTGTACAAGACAGTATTTCAGATGGACAGGATGTCAGCTCGGATGTAGCGTTGACACATCGATTTGCCACTACTCATAATATATGGTATATATGGTATCCCAGAAAGTTCTTTTCTCCAAATAACTTTGCCACATTCATAAAATGAGAGAAATAAGTCAACTTTCAGGAGCACTGTATTCATCCCATCAAAAAGACTGTAATAAGGGAGACACAGCTCACCATTCTTAAATCTGAGCACACCCAGACATCTGCTGTTCAGATTCTGAGGTTCAAGACTTTTTTGGTTAGATAAGCTTAGAAGTTGAGCTAATTTTAAAGGAAGAAAATCAAGGATCTCTTGGTTCACAGAGTCAGGGGAGAAGGGTTGCTGCAAAACTGGGAGCGAGGACAAAGGGGCATGAGAACAGTTTAAGGGGCATAGTTGTGAAAGACATCAGGAAGCATCATTTCACAAGGAGGAAGGTAGATGCAGTAGATTTATGGAACACACTGCCTACCTAGTGCCCGGAGATGCTGACAGCATTGTAAGTCTTAAAGTTAGACTGAGTCCGCAGCCCAGTGGTTCTAGATGGTATTGCAGTGAACCTCTAGGGCTGCAAGTTTGAATCTACAAAAGAACTGAACACCTCAAACTTTGGGTGTTTGATTCTTTTGGACTGTGGTGAACATTTAGAAGAAATTGGTGGACTTTTGTTTTGACTGGTTCACCCTGGTCCAAATGGTGTGAACCAGGGGAACCAGTTGAACCATGAACCGCAGTTCGGACCTGAAACAGTTAACTAGGCAGAGTATGAGACACAGCCTTGTTCTGGTGATAGACTCTGCTCAACAACAAAAGCCAACATGAAAGCTCACTTGCGCGCTTGTCATCAGGCTGTCGGGTAACTTAAGCAGGGCTGCAACACACTTCTAGTTAGATTAGTGTAACCCCTAGGTGGCGCTATCCTAAGGGCTACTACCCCTGCTTGTTTGGCTAGTAGTAGGTTAAGGGGCCTGAGTTCTGAAATGGGTGCCTCCACTCGGAGGACAGGGTTGGTAGTGGTCCAGATAACCTGAACACAGCCCTCCAGTACACTGAACCCCCCCCCTTTCCTTACTAGTGGCCAGAACAATACACAATAATCACTTTCACAATATCCCTGATACATCGCACAAGTACCCACACTGTTTGCACTTACCACCAGGGCTTTCCTCTGGCCCGGCCCTGGGGATCCCCTGTAAAACAAGGTTATACACAACAAATAACAGCAGTACAGTACTCTTGCACAAACTGGAACCACAGTCAGGGTAAATGCAAAAAAGAGTTAGATCAGATCTATTTAAGGGGCTTGAACAAGGGTAGGGTGTAATCAGGATAATTTGCTTAAAGGCTTTGTCAATCAAACAGTTATGCATGCACTTCAGGGTCCATAAACAGTCACACACTTTGGGTACCCAGATGGAGAATGGTGGGCTAGCCAGGAACGTTGCTGCTGGATGGGGCCCTGTGATGGAAGAAAACAACATGCACAACATACACTATTTGTCATCCAGAGCCAGAGGGCTCAGTTCCTGAAAAGAAAACAACAAGACAATCAGATGACACACTTTTAGATTAGGCTGTTGTTGCAGGGAGCTCCTCTGATGATTACTCATGATACCCAAGACTAGACACAGGCTAGACGAAAATCGAGACAGCAGGTGGTTAATCTGGAGTGCCAGGAGAAGCAGGGCCCACACGATTCGCTGAGGCATCATTTCTGTTCAAGTGTGAAGCAGGGGGCTAATCCCCAAGCAGGTCTCTCGTCAGTGACTTTCTCTGTGCAGTGGGGTAGTCTGGCAGGACCAGTGTGGCATGGCCCAGGCCGAATGGGGATGAACCCGGATTTAGTCCTATTAGGTTGGATAAAGCTTCCAGCAAGCAGAACACAGTTCGCACAGTGGAGAACCAAATCACAACCCACTTTCAATACACAGCACAATTACATGCAAAGGATTCTATGGTATCAGCAAGCAGAACACAGTTCACACAGTGGGGAACCAAATCATGACCCATTTTCAATACACAGCACATTTACATGTAAGGAAATTCTACTGTACCAGGCAAACCGCTCTCCGGTCACGATCGCAAAGTCTCTGCACAAACCGGGGATTCAAAAGCAGCTGGAAATCCTGACAGGCTTATCGCCTTCAGCAAATCTTCTGTTTTCTTCAGGTTAAAGCCTGGTCACAGTCCACTGGATTAAATAGTCCTTACAACTCAGATTCAGTCTAAATAAACTCTATTTTCCCTCTCAGGGACAGTAGGCAGACAGGCAGGCAAAAACACAGCCCTTTTACAGTTCTCCCAGCAAAACTACACAGAACTGCTGCTCAAAATCACTTGAGCTGTCACTTCTTCACTTCTCAGTTCAAAACTGAAACTAGCTGCAGCAGCCCTGGAAACTCCCCAAGATCCAAAAGGTTCAGTTGGCTGATCGGTCTGTCAGTCACAACAAAGGCTCCCCCTTCAGTTGCAAAAAGGCACCAAAAGCCCAAAACTACAATTCCTACAGATTTTGACACCAGACAGCTCCTGTAGTCCAGCTCCATTTTAGGTCCCACCAGTACTGACTGGTACAATTCGCAGTCCAGGACCAAGTTAGTGGAGATAAACAAAACAGCCCTTGCTGCAAAGAAGGCAGGTTAGACACACTACATTATCATCATCACTCTAAATGATTTTCAGCAAATAGTTACATCTTTCACCAGAGCTCCCTCTCAGATTACTTATGACTGCAATCCAGGCAGCTCTTAAAGAGACAGTACACAGAGGCTATACAGGCACTCTATGGCAATCACATTTAAACTGCTAAAACGTAGGACAACCAGCCTGGCAGTGAGCATTTAGGCAAGCTCAAGGAAGACTTTTCGAGAACCCCCATTGGTAGAGGTGTTACATTAGCTAGGACATTCTTCAAAAAGCAAAAGAAAATCTTCAAATGTTCGACCAATAATCATGCAAACAGCAGGGCCACTGAAGTGAAATATTTAGAGGAAGAAAAAGAAAAACAAAATGAAAGTAAAGAGAATGTTCAAAGCAGCAGGCCTCTGGGACCAGGGGCTTGCCTGAGAGAGCTGATAGGTGTGAGACTGAACTCTGAAGGTGTGTGTTTGGAGCTGGGCAGTGGGCAGATGGGGCATGAGGTTAGGAGTGTAGCCAGGGATTTCAGATCTGCACACCAAGTGGACTCACTGCTACCCCCCCCCCCATTCGGGTGAGCTACCCCCCCGGCCCAGGGTGTAGCCAGACAATATACAAATGTACACCAGGACCGTGTTTGTTCCCTCATTTGGCACAATAAATACAACTTTTGTATCACATGACAGTGGTTGTTGCCATGCATGGGTAAATACAGATGCCATGCATTGCTCCCTAAGACATCCACATACCAGCCCAGAGCCTGTAACGTTGTGTTGTCCTTTGGATGCAAAGAGAGTATTAGTGACTAGACCTTCTAGTTTCGACTCCTATGAATACAATTACAGAAATGTTCAGTATTTTCTTTGTTAGTTTTCATGGGAAAAGGAAGCAGTTCAGAGCCTATTTGCTACCCCTTAAATAAAATTGCACACCATGGAGTGCTTGGAGTATGCCTGCCTACACCCATGCATGAGGTGGCAGTCTGCCAGTGCCCACTTGTTGGTTTATCTCAGCAGTGCAGCACACATTTTTTTTCATTGCAGAACTAGTATTTTAGCAGGCCATACAAACAGATGACTGAAGGCCCTGCCAGAAGCCTGAGATGTGATTTTTTTTTGGGTGGAATTACTTTTTTCACTAAGCAGCAACTGTGTGCCAGCTGGCAGCATGACAGTGCCTGGCCGCTGGTAGTTGGCACTTTGGTGGCATCCAATAAAAAAAAATTTAAGAAAATGCGTCATGCACATTTCTTTTTGTGGCACTTTTCAAATTCAGACTCTTTACATTCGCCCAAGTTGCAGATTGCAGCAGTTTCTTCTACCTCCTCCTGAGTCCTGAAGCAGCCTCCTGGTGTGCGTCTTTGAGCTGTACTTTTGTAGTGTGATCTGGCAGTGGATGGGAAAGGGTCTGCCAGCTGGCAACATTCCATTTACAAAAAAGTAAGGAAAAGCATTTTTTCTTTTTGTGGCTGTTTTCAAATTCAGACTCTTCACATGCCCCAGGTTGCTGCAGTTCCTTCCTTCTCCTCCTCCTCCTCCTCCTGAGTCCTGAAGCTGCTTGTGTGTTGTCTTGAGCTGTGCTGTTGCAGTGTGATCTGGGAAGTGGGCAGCAAGTGTGTGCCAGTGCCTGGACTCTGGTAGCTGGCACCTTGGTGGAATCCCATAAAAAAAGTAAAAAGTAAAAAAAAATAACATTTTAAAAATTTCCACATTCCCTCAAGTTGCTTCTTGGTGGCATCCCATAAAAAGAGTAAAAAAATAAAATGAAAAAAAAAATCCATATTGGGATCCCAGTGGCAGCCTCCAGCAAACCAGAGCCTGGGAAACATTTGCTAGCCAACCAGGAGTGTGGCAGCAAGCTTTTGAACTGTAACTTTGTCCCCAGTGGAGCACAAGCATCACTCAGTTGCCCAAGACCACCACCAGCTCCAGGCAAAGTCACAAGAGGGACTGCTGCTATGGGACACCCCTTCCCCCACTACATCACAACTGCTGGAATGTCTGCTCTCCCTGCCCATCAGGACTTCAGTGATCATGCAGCACATAGGAGGTGCTTAGCGTATTTACATAGACATTTACTAGCAGTGCTGCTACCCTGCGATCCACACGTGAAGGACCAAGCGCAAAGGACAAAGACTGGAGTCTGCCCAGAGTCAACCTAGGAGGCAGCCAGCAGTCCACCACTCTGCCCAATCTTGAGTAAACATGCTGCATCTGTTCTTCCTCCACTGTAATGCCCCTGGTCTACAGATGTACTAAGTTGTTGTGCCATGAACAATTAGATTCATTACAAAGACACCAAGGCTGTTTTCATTACCTAAACACAGATATACTGTTGTTTCATGTAAACTGCTCACAAAAATTGTATAAACATAGAAACATAGACTTTGACGGCAGATAAGGACCACTTGGCCCACCCAGTCTGCCCATTTCCCTACCTACTGGATAAGCTGCAGATTCTAGTTAACCAACAGCCTACTTCCTGCCACCCACCACTACAATTGCCTTGTGTCTGTCCCATGCATGTTTGATTTCCCCCACTGTTTTAGCCCCAACAACCTCCCCAGGAAGGCAGTTCCACGCATCCACCACTCTCTCAGTGAAAAAAGATTTCCTCACATTACCCCTGAGCCGTCCTCCCTCTTTCTTTAAATTGTGTCCCCTTGTTCTTACACATCTCTTTTTCTGAAAGATGCTACCCTCCTGGACTTTGTTGATTCCCTTGAGGTACTTGAACGTTTCATTCATGTCCCCCCGTCCCTCATTTCATCAAGGGTATACATATTAAGCTCTCTCAGTCTCTCTTCATATGATTTCTGATGCAGACCCTGCACCATTTTAGTTGCCCTCCTCTGGACTGCTTCCATCCTGTCTATGTCCTTGCGTAGATGAGGTCTCCAAAACTGCACACAGTACTCCAGATGGGGTCTCACCAACTGTCTGTACTGAGGCATAACCACTTCCCTTTTTCTACTTGTGATGCCCCTTCCTATGCATCCCAGTATCTCCCGGCTCTCCTCACTGACTTCTCACATTGCTTACCCACCTTTAGATCATCCGATATGACTACCCTCAAGTCCCGTTCCATTTTTGTTGTTGTTAGTACCTCCCCTGCTATTATGTACTCTTCTCCTGGGTTTTTGTTTCCCAGGTGCATTACTTTGCACTTCTTTGCATTGAATCTAAGTTGCCATATGTCTAACCATTCCTCCAACCTTGCCAAGTCCCTTCTCATCCTTTCTACCCCCACTTGTGTATCAACTCTGTTACAGATCTTTGTATCATCTGCAAAGAGGCATACCTTTCCCTCCAGACCCTCTGCAATGTCACCTATAAAGATGTTAAAGAGGACTGGACCCAGTACTGAGCTCTGAGGTACTCCACTAGTGACCCTCCTTTCTTCGGAACATGTGCCACTCATTATTACCTTCTGTGTCCTGTTGTGCAGCTAGTTTGCAACCCAGGCTACCACCCTGGGACCCACTCCCAGGCTGGCTAACTTGATTATTAATCTTTTGTGCGGGACTGTGTCAAATGCCTTCCCCTGTGTTGCCCAATGTAAAAACCTTTATACCCATGACTGGGATGTAAACATACCAGGATACACTATCTACAGGAGGGACAGGGAGGGTAAAAGAGGAGGAGGAGTAGCTCTTTACATAAGGGAAGGAATCAAAGCAACAGAACAAAAGGGTAAACAGGGAGGAGAAGAAGCACTGTGGGTAAATTTGGAGACCGGCAATGGCACCACAATCCGCACAGGGGTTGTATACAGACCCCCTTCTCAGGGGGGAGGAAATGGACAAGGAAATGATAGAAAGTATACTCAGTATGGCAGAAAAAGGGGAGATATTGCTGCTGGGTGATCTGAATATGCCAGATGTTAACTGGAGTGCAGTTGCAACAGCCACTTCTAATAGTGGGGTTATTCTAGATGCCCTACAGGGGGCATGCCTTAGACAACTAGTATTGGAGCCCACTCGAGAGGGAACAATCTTAGACCTGGTTCTCTCAAATGGAGATGAAGAGAGGATCTCAGATGTAGAAGTGGGTAGCCATCTGGGAACTAGCGACCATCGAACAGTATGGTTCACAATAAACACAGCAATAGAGTCAAGCCATACAAAGACAAAGGTACTGGATTTTAGGAGGGCTGACTTTGTCAAAATGGGTGAATGCCTAAGGAATGCACTAGCAAATGGGCAGGAAGGAGGGGTGGAAGAACAATGGAGAATAATAAAAACTGCCATCACAGAGGTAACAAGCCTTTGTGTAAAGCAAATAAACAAAACGAAACGAGGTAAGAAACCACTATGGTTCTCAAAGGAAGTGGCAGTGAAGGTTCAAGAGAAAAAAGCATTCAGGAAGTACAAGGAATCACAGAAGGAACAGGACAGAGAACTGTATCAGTTAAAGCAAAAGGAAGCTGGGAAGGCAGTCAGAACAGCAAAGGCCCAAACCGAGGAAAAGATAGCCAACTCAGTTAAGAAGGGGATAAAACCTTTATAGGTACATCAGGGAGCGAAGGAAGACCAAGGGAGGGATAGTGAGGCTTAATAAAGGGAGGGAGGGTGGGCAGAGGGTGACTGTGAAAAGGCAGAGATACTAAACAAATATTTTGCTCAGTATTTACAAAGGAAGAGGGGAGGTACCTAAACAAACAGTAGAAACACCTGGATACAGAAGTTGATACCAGCCCATTTACAGAGGAAAGGGTTCTGAAAGAACTCTTAAAACTAAAGGTGGACAAAGCAATGGGGCCTGATGGGATTCATCCCAGAATTTAAAAGAACTAGGGTAGAACTAGTGACACCACTGACTACCCTCTTTAACAAATCATGGGAGGATGGGGTGGTACCCGAGGACTGGAGGAGGCCAGATGTGATTCCCCTTCACAAAAGTGGGAGCAAGGCAGAAGCAGGAAACTACAGACCTGTTAGTTTAACCTCAGTGGTAGGGAAAATGATGGAATCACTTCTGAAGGAAAGAATTGTCGAGTATCTAGAGGCCAGAGGGGCACAGGACCCAAGGCAGCATGGATTCACAGCGGGAAGGTCATGCCAGACAAATCTGATAGATTTCTTTGACTGGGTGACCAAAGTAGTTGATCAGGGAGGGGCTGTGGACATGGCCTACCTAGACTTTAGCAAGGCATTTGACACAGTCCCACACAAAAGATTAATATACAAGTTAGCCAGCCTGGGAGTGGGTCCCAAGATGACAGCCTGGGTAAAGAATTGGCTGGAGAATAGGACATAGAGAGTAATAGTAAATGGAGTCCACTCTGAAAAGGGGGGTTAGTAGTGGGGTACCACAGGGTTCAGTATTAGGACCGGTCCTCTTCAATGTCTTTATAAGCGACATTGCAGAGGGACTGGAAGGAAAAGTATGTCTCTTTGCAGATGACACAAAGATCTGCAACAGAGTTGATGCACAAGGTGGAGTGGAAAGGATGAGAAGGGACTTGGCAAGGTTAGAGGAATGGTCAAATGTATGGCAGCTTAGATTCAATGCTAAGAAGTGCAAGGTAATGCACCTGGGAAACAAAAACCCAGGGGAAGAGTACACAATGGGGGGTGAGCTACTAACAACAACAAAAATGGAAAGGGACCTGGGGGTAGTCATATCAGATGACCTAAAGGTGGGCAAGCAATGTGAGAGGGCAGCAAGGAGGGCTGTGGGGGACATGGGATGCATGAAGAGCATCACCAGTAGAAAACAGGAAGTTATTATCCTCTGTACAGACAGCTAGTGAGACCCCATCTGGAGTACTGTGTGCAGTTCTGAGACCCAATCTCCAGAAAGACATAGACAGGATGGAAGCTGTCCAGAGGAGGGCAACTAAAATGGTGCAGGGTCTGCACTGGAAGACATATGAAGAGAGACTTAAGGAGCTTAATATGTATAGCCTCGAGGAAAGGAGGGAGAGGGGAGACATGATAGAAACTTTCAAGTACCTCAAGGGAATCAACAAAGTCCAAGAGGGTAGCATCTTTCCAAAAAAGAGGTGTGCAAGAACAAGGGGGCACAATTTGAAGATAGAAGGGGGCGGCTCAGAGGTAATTTAAGGAAGTATTTTTTCACAGAGAGGATTGTGGATGTATGGAACGGCCTTCCAGAGGAGGTTGTGGAGTCAAAAACAGTGGTGGAATTCAAGCATGCATGGGACAGTCATAAGGCAATTCTAGGGGGTGGGGGTATGAAGAAGTAGGCTGCTGGTTAACTAGGACCTGCAGCTTATCCATCAGGTAGGGAAATGGGCAGACTGGGTGGGCCAAGCGGTCCTTATCTGCCGTCAAATTCTATGTTTCTATGTTTCTAAATGGATACTGCTTGGATGTTTTTGCCTGCTTTTGTTTCCAGTACCAGCTCATGTATGGTATTGCGGCATAGGTTCGTTCGTTTTACCTATTTTTGCCCCAGGGTACTCTCTGCCATACCTGCAGGGAAGCTGTTACTCCCTACATTGTCCACATTATTCCCTTTGTTGTCCCTGTAGCCTTTGCCTCAGTATCTGCAGTGCTACAGTAAACCTACCTGGGCAAACTCTATATTCCTGTCCTGGTTTCCTTGCACTGAAATCTGCAGACTTTGCAAAACCCCACCTGGGTGGACAGCATAACCATATGCTGGTGCTGGTCCAAACTGGATGTTCCCTACTTCTCTTGCTCCTGAACTTGACTTCACTATGGGGGCACTTGCTCCTTGAAGTATACGGTATCGTTGCCAGTGGGATAGTCCTCCCCTCAGCTAAGTCTACACCTGAATACTCCAGCAATCATGGCATGCAAGGTCTCAGTCCTCGCCTTGCTCAGCCTGAGTTTAATGGTACTAATGGACAGATTGGGAGCTGAATTCTCCACTCCCAGTTCAAGGTATCGCCCCAGTCACCATATGCCCTAGGCTCACATCGAAACCCAACTTGCTTTCTCCCCTGCTGCTATGAATTTGTACAGTGGGAAACAGAAGGGTGTTAGCTACCTGGTGTCCAGGCATTTGGTGCTATCATCTAACCTGAGTGCTGTGCAAATCCTTAGGCTGTTAACCAAATCCACCTTGTGCTCCCTCTCTATAGTGAACACCTCTGGAGCCAGCTGAGGTGCTCACTATAGCTAGGTGTTCACTATAGTGAGGCACTAATATGCCTACTTAGTAAAAAATAGGAGCCATCAAAGGTGTTAAATATAAGAGGGAGTTTGTTATAGAGGGGTTCTTTATAGAGAGGGAGCACTGTAATTATTGTATTACCTGCTGGGAACACTGAGATGAAGACTCAAACTGGATTCGCACTTGAGGTGGGATAATGGTGCACTTCTGGGTAGCAAACCATAAAAGTCCAACAACACAAAAGAAAATGCACTTGAACTCGAGTAGTGGGGTAGAAAAAGCACACTGCACACACTCAGCTTGGTGACGTATCAATTCAAGTTATCCATTAATGCAAAGTGAAGATTGTGCACAGTGTGCTAAAAGGTTATAACTTCACCCCTGTTACACGACTTGTCCTGGTGCTTCAGTGAATGCCTTTGTCTGGGAGCATGGCTGTAGTGCTGGATAGACAACCTTTAAAGCTGGTCTCCTTTGTTACACCACAGTAAGTAAATACAAGATTAGGCAATACATTAACATCGATTCGGATAAAGCGCATAGAGACACATAAACAGTTCAGTGGATGAATCAAATACAAAGACATTAGCAGTTTGTCACATGATAGAGGGAGGGTTTAGGAGGTTATAGGATGAGAGAGGGAGAGAAGAAAGATGCAGACTAATGGGAACAGATTAGTAGAGAAGTGATGGCTAACAAGGCCAAAGTGCTTAAAAGTGAGAAACAGATTCCAACTGGTAGTGGACATATGTAGCGGGGGGGGTCTTGAAGTTATCACGGGGGATGGAAACAAGTGCAGAGGTTAGCAGCAGCAAGGTAGTCACGTAGAGTCTTTTTAAAGGTGGTATGAGTGTGCATCATTTGAACCTGTAGGGGGGGAATTGGTTAGTTGCTTCTCAGCACAAGGTGTCATGTTCTGATCCCACCACGGGGCACCATGCTGCCTAGTGTGCACATATTTACAGAGCCATTACTGTTTTTGATATTCATTTCAGGCTAGTTTTCATTGTATGGTTCTTCCATTTTGTCCAGGCTTTAAATGTCTTGTGCTATCCACCCCCTCAGTGTCATTTTCATTGTCTATCATAGCACACAGAATATCCTTTTCTTCTTCACCATCATTTATGGGCAAGATACCCCCCAGTTAAGGTCTTAGTTTAAAAAGTGATATCTGAGATTTAGTTTTCGTGTCAGTTTCTACAAATCTATTCTTGGTTGAAATTTGTCTGTTGTGATGATGGAACAAGCAAGAGTCCCCATTTCAAAACTCTCTCTTGTGCCTGATGTTAGAGATTTATCAGTCCTTTTTCATAGTTTCCCTCTATGGCTTCCTGGGTTGGGTCTTGGTGACTTGACTGGTTCCTTTTTCTGCCTCTTTGTCCCCTTCTTGCTCATCTTCACCTCTGTTGTCCTTGTTTTCCTTTTTGTTATTTGGGGTCTTGCTTTTGTCTAAAACAAACTTTTTCCTCCCTTCTCTGGGCTCCTCATCTGAAGTAATGCCACTGCTGTTGTCACAATTACAACTTTACTTCTTGATTTATCTCCTGTCGTGTCTTTGTGCTGTTAAGAGTTCTTACACCACCTACTGTTGCTTCTGCCTCTGTGCCTACCTCTGCTTGGGGTCCTCCACATTTCTTCTGGTCTATTATAGTTCCTAGAGCGTAGTCTTCCTCATCCCTTAGTAGTTTAGATTTCTTTTTTGGCTATGAGGGCCTTCTCATGTTTGGATAGCTTGCCTCTTAATTTTTTGTCATATTCTTCAAAACTGGAATGATCTACAAATGCTATTGTTTCCCTCTTTGCCTCTTTTACTCTGTCAGAAACTACAGCATACTTTTCACTGTCTTCCTCCATCACTAGTTTAACAAACCTAAGGGAGCACTCATGGGCATTTTTGTCCCAGTCCTCTCTGTAATTAAAATATTCAGGTCCTTCAGAGAGAGTTTTAATTACTCTTAGGTCCCTTGGTACCTGTTGTTTTTCAATGTATGGTTCTAATGTAGTGATGTTATAAACTATTTTCAGTTCTTTAGCCATTAGATGTTCAAGTTTAATGAGGGCATTTTGCAAGTCTGTAGCATCACTCACCGTAGCTGCTTCACCTCTGATATTACATTTAGCTTTTTCTCACTATTGCCATAAAGGACTGACATATTCAAAGACAAAGTGGCACTCGATTTCAGGTTCTGAGTTGCTCATGCTGCCATTCTAGCTCATATCCAGGCTATCTTGAAAAAAAAAAGTGCAGGGTCGGTTAAGATAACAGCTGTTCATCCTATTTCAGAATTCAATTTCATCAGGTGAATGGTCCAACAATATGTTTTCATATACACAACTGCAGAGTCGAGAAATGCAGAATCTCAGAAGGCTCAAACTGGACTAACGTTCGTGGTGGGACCACTGTGCACTTCCAGGTAGCAAACCAGAGGAATCCAACAACAACAAAGAACCCGGCCCCTGTCCTACCAATTCTTGAAACACATCACCCTCTGACCCTGCCTGGTCACACTGCAAGAATCTTAAACTAGATCATATAAATATAAATATCTTAAGACCTAAAATCCCTGAACTTGAGGTGTGGATGAATTTATACTCCACTGATATCCTAGCTGTCTCTGAAACCTGGTTGAAACCCTATGTTTTGATTAAAGGGGAACTGTCATCTACGGGATTTCTTAATGTTTGAAAGCCCATAAAAAGCTAATTTGAGTGAGTCATTGTGTTTATTTGTGAGACGTTGCAGTCCAGAGTTATTCATATGTAAATCAGCCTGTAATTAAGGGCTGGGGCAGCCATGCGTTGTTAGACTCCTGACAGGCAATGATGTCACCAAGGGTCTTTTTATTTATTTATTTATTTATTTATTAGAATATCGGAATTACAATCCTTTGAGTCATAGACTCATTTCCAAAGGCTCCTCATTGGATGACATAAATACAGACATGACAGTAATACAGCAAAGACAACATTACATTACTAGTTGGACGGTAGATGTACAAACATTATTAGGCATTAGAAGACATTGAACCTCTGTGCACAAACACTGAGGCAATGGTTACCCCAAAGGGCATTTGGCTGGGAAGCCCAGTTTCAAGAAAATACAAAATCACACACACCCACACAATGCAAAGCATCATGGGCTGCATATGCAAATCACCACAGAATATTATGCTGGTTCAACATTGATGAGTACCTATACAGAGTATTAGCTAAGCAGTTACATACATCCTTTGCAATGCTAAGCAGTTACATAAATCATTTGTAGTGCAGTAATGCAGGCATTACAATACATTGATGCAAACCTATACAGAGTATTATCTTATCGTTACGTACTGCACATCCTTTGCAGTGCAGTGATGTAGACTTAGACACAGTGATAGCTAAGCAGAATAACAAGAGAGCAGAGACAGGATAGTGGGCCCTGGTTGGGTTTAGTGGAGCAGTCTTGGGTTAGGCTTTGTCTTGGTGTGGGCCCACTTTAGTAGCGACTGGGCCATACCTCTCAACTGTCCCTGATTTTCACGGACGTCCCTGAATTCAACTCAGAATTTTCCTCTGTCCCTCGTAAAATTTGTGTTTTTGTGACGGAACAGTGGGGATTGAAAGTACAAAATAATGTCAAACATTAAAGTTACAGACTTGTTCTTCTTCAGAAAATGCATCTTACTCTAATTCACTTATTCTATCAGCTTTCTAAGTGAATAGTACCAATTTTTAAGATGTGTTCCTGATTTTAGATCTTTGTCCCTGATTTTTTTAAGCTTTGTCCCTGATTTACAAGTAAAGCGGTTGAGAGGTATGGACTGGGCTATAGTTTGAAATGGCAATAGGACTCGGGCCAACAGGTACAGGGCTTGGCCCCCCTGCTTTGTAGATAATCCAACAGGTTAAATAGGAAATCATCTGTTTTATTAAGTGTGTTTTAAGGTGTCATTGCAACACTTTCTACATTTAAAACAAGCATTTGTAAATGCCGAATGTTTGGTTGCTGGCATTGGCACTGGTAGTGTAGGAGTTACAGAGCTGCATAATAGGAATGGCAGTGAAGTATTGAACTTAAGCCAACCCCATCATCACCCTGCAGATAGTGACAGGCATTGGGGTGTGCCTTTGGGTCATCAGGCATAATGGCCACGCCATTTCATCCCACCCTACCGTGCAGACACCGACAAGTGTCATGATGTGCCTTGGGGTCTTTGGCCCTTATGCGCACCCCATTCCATAAGGAAATATTGTAAGATGGGTGCAGTATAGGAGAATGGGGTGAACTTTGGGGCCAAAGAGTCCAAGACACACCTCGATGTCTCTCAGTGGCTGCAGGGTGTGGGTGGAGTTGGAATGGTATGAGCATTGCAGGTGACAATCCCAAGTCACAGCCCTGATGCCTGTCATTCTCTACAGGGTGGGGTGTTATGGTCGGAAACCCTAATGCCTCAGGCATTCGTTGGTATTTTCACTCCAAATTTTCAACATGGGATTTTTGTGACCCCCACCTCATGAACAGTGGCAGTATCAGTTTATTAGCCGAAAACTGCTTTTGCACAGCGACTACGGCATTTAGCACCTCAGGTACAAAAACACATTCTGAACAGGATGTGAAAAATAACAGCTGTACTGTTCATGGGGAGGTGTAAAAAATGGCAATGTTGAAAATCTGCAGTGAAAATATAAAAAAACTGGTGAAGTCACGAGCGTGCCTAGAAACTGTGTAATGTGTACCCGTAATGTAATTAGTTTGGGAATTGTTTACAGCAGATTGTCAACACAGGCATTTTGGGACCTCCGGTCATGAACAGTGTCACTGTGATTTTCTTTATCTGTCCCGAACAATGATTTCCCACAGCGACCATGCATTTCCGTGCTGAAAGTGTGAAAACACATTTCGGCCATGTTATGAAAAATGACAGCTGTACTGTTCTAAGGAAGTGTGGAAAAATGCCACTGGTGAAAATCTGGACTGAAAATATTACAAATTCATGAACTTACGAGGGTGCGTGGAAACTGCACAATGCTCACTCATAACAGTCATTTTTAGGAATTTTTTCACCAAATTTTCAAAATAGCCATTTTAGGACCTCTGCTTATGAACAGTGTCACTGTGATTTTCTTAATGTGTCCCATACATTGATTTCACACACCAACTGCGCCATTGTGCGCTACCTGGACGGAAACATGTTTTGGGCGAGATGTGAAAAATGACATTTGTACTGCTCATAAGGAGGTGTGGTAAAATGGCAATGTTGAAAATCTGGAATGAAAATATTGAAAATTTGCGAACTTATGAGTATGTGTAGGATCAGCGCAACAAACGCTCGTAAAACAGTCATTTTTGGGAATTTTTTCACCAAATTTTTAACATAACCATTTTAAGACCTCTGCTTATGAACAGTGTCACTGTGATTTTCTTAATGTGTCCCATATATTGAGTTTGCACACTGACTGCACCATTGTGCGCTACATGCGCAGAAACACATTTTGGGTGAGAAGTGAGAAATGACAGCTGTACTGCTCATAAGGAGGTGTAGTAAAATGGCAATGTTGAAAATCTGGAGTGAAAATATTGAAAATTCGCGAACTTACGAGCATGCGTAGGAACAGCGCAATGCATGCTCGTAAAATAGTCATTTTTGGGAATTTTTTCACCAAATTTTTAACATAGCCATTTTAACACCTCTGCTCATGAACAGTGTCACTGTGATTTTCTTACTGTGTCCCAAATATTGATTTCGCACACCGACTGCAACATTGTGCGCTACATGCGCGGAAACACATTTTGGGTGAGAATGTGAAAAATGGCAGCTGTACTACTCATAAGGAAGTGTGGTCAAATGGCAATGTTGAAAATCCAGAGTGAAAATACTGAAAATTCACGAACCTACAAGCGTGCATAGGAACAGCGCAACGCACGCTCGCAAAACTGCTATTTTTAGGAATTTTTTCACCAAATTTTCAACTTAGGCTTTTTGAGAGCCCACCTTATGAACATTGGCACTGTCATTTCATTAATCGGTCCCGAAAGGTGATTTTGTGCAGTGACAGTGAAATCACCCTTTGGGCCTGATCAACGCCATGACAGTGACAGAATTCATGAGGAGGGGTCCCAAAAACCCCATGTTGAAAATTTGGTGCCAAAATTCCAAAAAATGCCTGAGATATGCAGCAAAGTTGAAAAAACCCTATTCATTACATTATATAGCTTACCAGCATTTCCTCAGTTCGTGGTTGGCTTTGAAGAGTGCAGACATGTTCCCGGTCCACCGAAGATCGTTGCGCCGAGCTCCGGAGGTAAGTATGAGGTGAGGTGGGTGTGGGGAGGCAGGGCACGCAGTGGGTGGGCGTGGTGGGAGTGGGGTGAAGACAGCAGCGAGGGAAGGTTTTTTCTTTCAGGTTTTTTTTTTATTTGACTACGGGACGCTTCCACGCTTGGGGTGGCTCCCAGCTGGCAGCTGGAAGGCTGTTGGGGCAGTGGAGCCGATGGGGATTGGGCACCCCGCTAGCTATAGGACCTGTTGCCATGCTAGGGGTGGTCCCAGCGTGGCACCTGATAGTCTGGGGATAGTAGAGCCGACGGGGATTGGGGCACCCTGTCGGCCATACAGACTGTGGGGAGAAAAGCAGAGCTGATGTGGGATTGGGCACCCCGCCAGCCATACAGTGTGTGCATGGGGAGGTAGGAGTGCATGAAGATGCAATGCGCATGTGAGCGACCGATGTGTGGGAAGGGGAGCGCTGTCACCAAGCGTGCTCTCCCTTTCAAGTGTACGGCAATGCATTTTGGATCATCGCACTATGTTTCTTGCACATGCGTGCAAGCAAACATAATAATTGTTTTGTAGGTGCATTGAAACTAGTGAGTTATCACCTTTACATTTCAAACTGTTAGTAAAAATAATACATCTTCAGGATTGCTTTAATCTCCAGGCTATACTGCCAGCTGATTATCAAAAACTACACATCTCAAGGCTGGCTCTGTGGTGCCAACAGGTATTGGGGCCCCATATCAGGATTTCTAAATCCTGGCTGTGTTCATGTGAGTACAGCTTTCTGGGGCTGCCACAGCACCATCTTCTGTCTTTTTCCATTCCCTCTCTTACAGCCTTTTCTATTACAATTTCGGGTGTAAATTCAGATCTACAAGATGCAAATGTGGCTATGTACCTACTGGCCTGGCATCATGAGGCCAGCCTTGAAATGTGAAGTTTTTGATTATCAGCTGGCAGTTCAGCCTAGATTCCAACATGCTCTACTTGTATATTGTGTGACCAGAGCAAGTCACTTAACCTTCCTGTGCTCCCAAAACACACCTGGGAACAAGTTGCAGCTCAGTGTGCCTTTCCTGGACAAAGACAATAAAAACAATCTGAGCATATGTTATGATTCTGAAAATATTATCCTCTTTCTATCCAGATTTGACCTGAAAAAAACAAGCATTTGTCAATGCCGAATGTTTGCTTGCTGGCATTGGCATTGGTAGTGTAGAAGTTACAGAGCTGCATAACAGAAATGGCAGTGAAGTATTGAACTGAAGCCAACCCCACCATCACCCTGCAGAGACTGACAGGCATTGGGGTGTGCCTTTGGGTCGTCAGGCATAACGGCCACGCCATTTCACCACACCCTACTCTGCAGACACTGACAAGTGACACGGTGTGCCTTGGGGTCTTTGGCCCTTATGCGCACCCCGTTCCATCAGGAAATACAGTGAGATGGGTACGGTATAGGAGAATGGGGTGAACTTTGGGGCCGAAGAGTCCAAGGCATACCTCGATGCCTCTCACTGGCTGCAGGGTGTGAAATGGTATGAGCATTACAGGCAAGAATCCCAAGTCACACCCCTGATGCCTGTCATTCTCTACAGGGTGGGATGTTATGGTTGGAAACCCTAACACCTCAGGCATTCGTTGGTATTTTCACTCCAAATTTTGAACATGGTTTTTTGTGACCCCACCTCATGAGCAGTGGCAATATCAGTTTGTTAGCCGAAGCTGCTTATGCACAGCCACTACTGCATTTAATACCACAGGTGCAAAAAACATTCTGGAACAGGATGTGAAATGACAGTATACTGTTCATGGGGAGGTGTAAAATGAAATGTTGCAAATCTGCAGTAAAAATATTAAAAAACTGGTGAAGTCAATGAAAGGCAGATAGAACTGTGCAACGACACCCGTAATGTAATTAGTTTGGGGATTTTTACAGCAGATTGTCAACACAGGCATTTTGGGACCTCCGATCATGAACAGTGTCACTGTGATTTTCTTTATCTGTCCCGAACAATGATTTCCCACAGCGACCACGCATCTCTGCGCTGAAAGTGTGAAAACACATTTCAGCCATATTGTGAAAAATGACAGCTGTACTGTTCATAAGGAAGTGTGGAAAAATGCCACTGGTGAAAATCTGGACTGAAAATATTACAAAGTCATGAACTTACGATGGTGCGTGGAAACTGTGCAATGCTCACTCGTAACACAGTCATTTTATGGACTTTTGTCACCAAATTTTCAACATAGCCATTTTAAGACCTCTGCTCATGAACAGTGTAACTGTGATTTTCTTAATCTGTCCCAAACATTGCTTTCGCACACCGACTGCACCATTGTGCGCTACTTGTGCGGAAACACATTTTAGGCGACATGTGAAAAATGGCAGCTGTACTGTTCATAAGGAAGTGTAATAAAATGGCAATGTGGAAGATCTGGAGTGAAAATATAGAAAATTCGCAAACTTACGAGTGTGTGTAGGAACTGCGCAATGCACGCTTGTAAAACAGTCATTTCTAGGAATCTTTTCACCAAATTTTCAACATAGCCATTTTAAGACCTCTGCTCATGAACAGTGTCACTGTGGTTTTCTTAATGTGCCCCATACATTGATTTCGCACATCGACTGCGCCATTGTGCGCTACATGGGCGGAAACACGTTTTGGGCAAGATGTGAAAAATGACAGCTGCACTGCTCATAAGGAAGTGTAATAAAATGGCAATGTTGAAAATCTGGAGTGAAAATATTGAAAATCGCAAACTTACGCTGCGGTGTAGGAACTGCGCGGCATTGGATTTTCAACATAGCCATTTTAAGACCTCTGCTCATGAACAGTGTCACTGTGATTTTCTTAATGTGTCCCATACATTGATTTCGCACACTGACTGCGCCATTGTGTGCTACCTGGGCAGAAACACATTTTGGGCAAGATGTGAAAAATGACAGCTGTACTGCTCATAAAGAGGTGTGGAAAATGGCAATGTTGAAAATCTGGAGGAAAATATTGAAAATTACCTAATTTACGAAGCGCAAGTGTAGAACTGCGCACACGCTAGGTAACAGTCATTTTAGGAATTTTTCCACCAAATTTTCAACATAGGCTTTTTGAGAGCCCACCTTATGAACAGTGGCAGTGTCGTTTCAGTACTCGGTCCCGAAAGGTGATTTCGCGCAGTGACTGCGAAATCACTCTACGGGGCCAATTAACACTGTGACAGTGAGATCATTCATGAGAAGGGGTTCCAAAAACCCCATGTTAAAAATTTGGTGCAAAAATTCCAAAAAATGCCTGAGATATGCAGCAAAGTTGAAAAACCCCCCTATCTATCCCATTATACAACTTACCGGCATTTCCTCAGTTCGTGTCGGCTTTGAAGAGTGCAGACGTGTTCCTGGTCCACCGAAGATCATCATGCTGGAGTCCGGAGGTAAGTATGGGGTGAGGTGGGTGTGGGGAGGCAGGTGCGCGTGGGTGGGCATGGGTGGGGACAGAGACACCGTGGGACCGCTTTTTGAGTTTCAGGTGTTTTTTTATTAACTGATGACGCAGGACGTTTGCCATGCTGGGGTGGGCTCCAGCGTGGCACAAGGATGGCTGGTGGGGTGGGCGGGTGAGCCGACAGGGATTGGGCACCCCGCTGGCGATAGCATGTGTTGCCATGCTGGGGTGGGCTCCCAGCATGGCACCCTGTACTCTGGGAAACCAGTGGAGCCGATGGGGATTGGGCACCCCTGTCAGCTATGCTGATATTAAGCCGCGCTGGGGTGGGCACCGAGCGTGGCATATAGAACTCTGATTTTTGGAGGGTGACAGCACAGCCGATGGGGGATTGGGCACCCCATTGGCTAGCACAGTGTGGGAGCGAAAAGGTGCATGCATATGTGAGTGTGTGTGTGTGTGTGTGTGTGTGTGTGTGTGTGTGTGTGTAGGGGGAGCGTGCATGAGCAGGCGATATCTTAACACTGCTTACTGAAGCGTAGTTCCCCCTTTCAACTGTACGCCACTGCATTTTGGACTGGACATAGACAGCTCGAGCAGGCATTGGAGAACTGCGGCCGCGCCTGCAAACACACTGCCTGAATTGGAAGAGGGCTGCCACACCTCCGAAAACTTGGATGATGGCACTACGTTTCTTGCACATGCATGCAAGTAAACATAAAAATAGGACACAATTACTTGTTTATTCATTACAAAAACACATAGACGGACAACATTGTTAAGACATGCATAACCTGAAATGCATTATTGAAAGAGTATTTTACTATTTTTTTATGAAGTTAAGTGTATAACAGTTTCTTACTAAAATACTTTGGATGAAATGGGATTTTTTACCATAACAATGCCAGAATTCTATTTTATTATTTTTACTAACAGTTTGAAATGTAAAGACGATAACTCACTAGTTTCAATGCACATGCAAAATAATTATTATACAATGGCAAGAAAATTTCCTTGACTCTGATTGGTCAGTGTGTGCCTGGCACAGTGATGTTATCCCAGTATACACTGACCAATCAGAGCCCAGGAAATGTTCTCAGCACTATGAACCTCCTGACTGATTGTTTGGATCTGCATGATTGTTTGCATCTTCTCTTAAGAAACAAAAATATTTTTCCACACTAACAAAAACATCATTAAAATTATTTTTATTCTGTATAATAACAAGCCATTGTATAATAGCAATAATGCCCTTCAGGGTGTGTGCTGTGGGGATAACGTCACTTCTCAGGTGTTGGACACACTCGGTCTGCGGCCTTGTGCCCAACCACCTGAGGCGTAACATCATCCCAGCACGTTACACACCCTGTTGGGCATTATTGCTTAATTATAAATATAGACAGTGTTGTAATAACACCTTAAAACACACTTAATAAAATAGCTAATTTCCCATTTAACCTGTTGGATTATTTGCAGCCAAAGCAGGGCTGAAACCTTGGTGACATCATTGCCTGTCAGGAGCCTAAAGCACATGGCTGCCTCCAGCACTTAATAACAGGTTGATTTACATATGAATAACTCTAGACTGCTAAGACTCACAGGTAAGCACACTGGCTCGCTCATATAAGCTTTTTTATGGGCTTTCAGACACTAAAGCCGTGTTTACATGGCAGTAGCACTGCAAATTCAAAACCACAGCTGCGTGGTCCAGACCACTTGACACCCGCAGTTTGTCTGTCTACGCAGCCCCTCTCTACACCATAATCTGTGCTGGTGAGGGGGACATGCATCACAGGGGAGCTGGACATCTGCTGGTTGCTGTGGCGCAGGCAGTCCACACAACCACTTATGCCGCTGTAAGCCACTCATTCCTCTTGACGTCCCCAGTTTACCAGAGAATCAGGAAGCATCTTAGCGAGCAGCTTACCCCTATCAGACATGAGTCCACACAGCACATTTGCACTGGAGCAACCCGAGCACATGGGTTACTCTAGTGCAAATGTGACCGTGTAAACACGGCCTACAAAACCCTGAAGATGACAGTTCCCCTTTAATGAAATTGATATCTCTGGCTATAATATTTACAGGAAAGGTCAAACTGGAAAAAAAGGAGTGGGAGTCATCCTCTATGTCAAGAATACTCTTTGTGCCACCGAAGTCTCTTTACCCTCCTTGGACCTTTCTTACAAATGTGTCCCCATTAAAGTAATCCTAGGTTACACTAAACCCTTGTAGATAGGTTGCAACTACAGACCTCCCACAATAGCCAAGCTAGCACTGGATGAATTCATGGGCTTCCTACATAGAAACATAGACTTTGTTGGCAGATAAAGACCACTTGGTCCACCTAGTCTGCCCATTTCCATACCTATTGGATAAGCTGCAGATCCTAGATAACCAACAGCCTACTTCCTCCTACCCCCACTATAATTGCCGTATGTTGGTCCCATGCATTCTTGAATTCCCCCACTGTTTTTGACCCCACGACCTCCTCAGGAAGGCTGTTCCATGTATCCACCACCCTCTCTGTGAAAAAATACATTCTCACATTGCCCCTGAGCCTTCCCCCCTCTATTTTTAAATTGTGCCCCCTTGTTCTTGCACATCTCCAGGGGAGCATTCCTTTAGTAAGCATATTCTGCTGGGAGAATTTAATCTCAACTGGTTTGACAAAGACCCATGTACCTTTAAAAATGTGCTTGGGGACCATAGGCTGCACCAAGTCATTGGGGAGCCCATCTGGTTAAATGCCAAATCTGGGAGACCCTCCTTAATTGATTGAGCCCTGATTAGCAGAACTGACCATGTTCATACAGCAGGTACCTTCTCTGATGCACTGAGTGACCACTCCCCAGTACACTGCACCTGGAGCAATATTTTCCCTATGATCCCTCCTCAAACCATAACCCCTAGGGATTACTCCAAAATGGACAACAACGTATTCCTTGAAGACCTTGCTGGGGTAAACTGGATGGAGATTAGATCATTTGTGGATGTCAACCTTGCACTGTACATTTTGATTAATAACTTCACTAATGTGGTAAAGAAGTACACCCCCCTTGTACAAAGAAGGGTTCCTCCAAATGGTTAACCCCAGTCCTACATAAATCAATGTAACTGAGAGATCACGCTTGAGGGTATACAAGTCCTCAGGCCATGAGCAAGATTGACTTGCTTACAAACAGCTCCAAAACTCCTCGAAGTCCAATTTAAAAAATGCCAAGATTTATTACCTTAAGGACCTACAGTCTGACAACCTGCAAAATCCAAAATGCTTTTGAGCTCAAGTAAACAGTCTCCTACAAGAGCTTGCTGGAGCTCCTAACTGTGAAATTCAATATAATGCAGACACGCTCAGTAACCCCAATCAGATGGCTGAAGTATTCAATACATTTTTATGACTCTAGATTCTTAAGTTCCTATCCCTGGCTCCCCTAACTCTGTAAGTCACCTAAACTTTCACTTCTGACTAATTAAGAAAAAGGAGGTCCTGAATCAATTACTGAAAATTCAAATGGACAACTCTGCAGGCCACAACAAACTCGAACCTCAACAATTAAAGACTGCTGCTCCTGTCCTGGCATACCCCTTGACCAAGCTATGTAATCTGTTCCTGCCCCCAAGGTGTTGTGCCCTAGAAGTGGAAGGTAGCACATGTGGTCCCAGTTCACAAAGGAGGAGCCAGGGAACCTATAGAGAATCCCCTCCCTATTTCCATGCTCAGCATCCTCAGAAAAGTTCAAGAAAGACTAGTGTATATAATCAACTCTTAGCCAATACTTAATCAAACTCTTTTCTCACGGATGCCCAGCATGGCTTCTGTAAGCAGCATGGCACAGATTCTGCACTGTTGCGCCTTACCGCAGATGTCCTATGAGCCACAGGTGATGGAAAACCTGTAGGAGTGATATTCATTGATCTAACCAAGGCCTCTGACCTGGTGGATTATGATCTACTACTGACCAAACTAATGAACCTTGACCTTGTTTCCTGAATTGGTTCAAAATCTACCTCATGGGCTGAAATCAGTCAGTCAAGTGGGGAGCCTGTCTCTCCTCCCAATGTGAGACCTCAGATGGAGCACTACAGGGCTCTATCAATCAATCAAATCAATCAAAATCTTTATTTATCCAGGCGGGCACCATTGAGCAGGACTCATTTGCAAGATGGACCTGGTCATACAAACATCATAGTACAGTAACATGATAAAACATAATGCAATATTATATAAAGAAGAAATATATACATATGTACATCAACATTTGAGTGAGAGGGCCTTTACAACAGATAGGCTCATAACTGGGTACAGCGAGAATGTTCACTTAAAAGGAGAGAGAAAGGCAAGAAGAGGGATACCAGCTTAGCAAGAAATGACGGGGTTGGAATAGTTATCTGGCATACTTCAGGGAAGGGGATGGAACTTGGCCATGGCTAAAGAGAGGCAGAGAAGCCGGTATTTTGGTAAGGAGAGAGAAGCAGGGGCAGAGGCAGGGCAGGAGGCAGGATGGGCAGGAGAGAAACTGGAAAATAGGTGAGCTAGTGATGTGGAAACATTTGCAGGATTCCTTCACGGAGCGGTCATAGAGCGACTTGAAAATATTCAGGCTAACAGGACAATTCAGCTTCAAGATTTTTACATATTATTCCACAAGGAAGGCAATGAGAAACTTATGGCAGCTCTGCCGAAATGAGATTTGACCTGGGGTAATTGCAAAGCAATTAGGGAATAGCTTCTTAGAGCATAGGCACCTATCACACTCAGGGGAATACAATCAAAGAAGTATAGGGGGAGCTTGTTGGTAACCACTCTGAAAGCCCATACAGCGGCATTTCTGTTTCTCCTATAATGAAGGAAAGTCCAGCCCACCGCAGTGTACAAGGAGCAATGGTGCGTGGAAAGTGGAAGGCCCGTTTTGAACCTGATTGCTCTGTGGTATAGGGTGTCCAACTTAGCCTGGGCAGAGGCAGTACAATGGCTATAGAGAAGGTCCGCATAACCTATTAATGAAAGGAACGTGGCTTGAACCAACCACTGCTTGGCATCCCTAGTAAGGAACTGGTTAATTCTGTAGAATAGTCCTAGTCTTTGTCTTAGTTTCTTCTGTAGTTCTTCGAGATGTTCAGAGAAGGAGAGTTTGTGATCGAGCCATACACCCAGATATTTGAATTTTGGCACATACTCTAGATTTTCTCCAAGTACTGTGCTAATCTGAGGGATAGCCCCAACGCAAGCAGGGTTTGCCACATAGGGACCAGGGACCCATTCTTTTTTTGCTATTCATCAATGAACTGCCCTCCAATTGCAGTGAAGCCAAAGTGCTTCTTTACAAAGACAATGGACTGCTTTGTAGAACTGGTCCCAATCCCAATGCCATCAGTTCTGGACTTCATAAGGACTTTAGGGAACATGAAACATGGCTCACCTCTAACTGTCTTGTCTTTAAAGCAACCCCCCAAAAAAAAAAAAAAGAAAATACATGCTATTTGGTTCTAGGAACTTTGGCTCTGACTGAAGTGAGCTCCTGAAGATCACTACCTCTGAGGGTGCTTGATTAGAGGTCATGAATGCTATAAAGTAGCTTGGTCCTGCTCGACCAGAAACTTTCCTTCAATTCACACATTGAATGAGTAACTAAGCTACTCATACAGAAGCTTTACTTTATAGGCTTAGGCCTGTCTCACTACTGAAACCCCACTGTTCATAACTGGCAGTGTCCTGATCACCACACTCATGTATGGGTCCCCCATTCTATCTCTCTCTCTTCTGAAGGGCACTGAACTGAATAAGCAGAAGTTAGCAAGCAACGGAATTAGCAAGTTTGCTCTGGGTGCAGGCAATAGAGAACATCACTGCAGCATCTCCCTCAGCTCCCCCCCCCAGAAGAGAAACTCAGTTACCCTACCCTTTGCTTGGTCTTCAAGATGTTAAATGGCTACTTCACTAGTCTCGGAGATGTCCTAGTCCATAAGCCCTAAAGAAGCACCTCCGCTCCTCCTCTCTCCCTCTACTGGAGATCCCTAGGGCCTGGACAACAACAGGCCAATGCTCCTCCTCACATAGAGCATCCCTGCTCTGGAATGAGCTCCCTCTTCCCTTCCATGAAAGCATGTCACTTTTCTCCTTCAAAAGGCAGCTTAAAGAGTGCCCTCCTCCTACAAAAAGCTGTACTTGCCTCCACTGATTCCTGCTAAATTATCACTTTACACAGCTGTAAGTCATCATATGTTGTCTATGAGTTCTGCCTGATCCTGTCCTCCGAGTTACATACGAACATACAAACCTGGCAGCAGAAAAAGGCCTCATGGTCTATCAAGTCTGCTCGAATGCACAGCTAGCACCCTTACATTGTAGCGGCCCCCCACCCCCACAGTTACCTCCCTCTCACCCTGTCCCATCCACTTTTAAAACTGCCCACCGTCTTACAGGATACCACCTCCTTGGGTAGAGCGTTCCATTTAGCCACCACCCTCGCCATGAAAAAATGTCTCCTCATCTCTCTCCTATATCTTTCCCCATCCAATCTAAGCCCATGCCCTCTTGTGTCCGTCCCCCTCCTCAACTTAAATACCCCTTCTATACCTGTCTTGTTTATTCCCATCAAGTGTTTAAAGGTCTCTATCATATCCCCCCCGATCCCGCCTCTCCTCCGGGGTATACGTATTTAAATCACTCAGCTTATCCTCGTAGGTTTTGTCCTCCAATCCCGGATCATCTTTGTTGCCCTGCGCTGTACCCCCTCCAATAGTCTGATATCCTTCTTCAGAAATGGAAGTCAGTACTTCATGCAGTACTCCAAGTGTGGTGTGACTAGTGACCTGTACAGAGGTAGGATCACCACCCTACTTCTGGATAAGGTCACTCTCTCAATACACCCCAACATCCTGTTGGCTTTAGCTGCCATCTTCCTGCACCTAGCTGAGTTGTTCATGCTCCCCATTATAACCATCCCTAGATCCTTCTCCTCCTCGGTGATACCTAGCTGAACCCCTCCCAGCTGGTAGCTCCTCACCGGGTTCCTTGCTTTAAAGTGCAGAACCTTGCACTTCTTCATTTTGAAACCCAACTGCCACGTTTCCGACCACTCCTCAAATATAGTCAGGTTGTCCTGTAGCCTCTGCCACCCCTCTATGCCACCCCCACCCCCTCCCATCCCCTGCTGATCCTGACCTTTGATCTCTTCTTATGACTTCTTACCTGCACTCCTTAATGTCCTCCCCCCTTGATCTTCTGCCTTCCTTCCCAGCTGAATCAGGACTGGTTGTTATAAACTACGTGTGGTTTATTCCATAGTTGTTATCCTCCCTGTACTACTGCTCAGCCTCAGATGAGCTGAATGTTAATTAACAGTATATTGTAAATGATTGCATATAGTTGTACCCTCGTTATCACCTATGTTTATGATTTGTTATTCCTGTACTACATTTTCTGTATTGTTTGTTTTGACATGGAACCTTTGTAAAAGAGCCTCTGGTTCAAAGGTATTGAATCCTAGCCATAAATAAATAAAAATAAAATCTTGGTATCATCAGCGAACAGACTGATCTTACTCCTGATGCCATGCGAGAGATCTGCTGTGAATATTCCAAACAGCACTGGGCCCAGTACCGAGCCCTGTGTAACACCACTCATCACAACCCTTGGGGATGAGAGTTCCCCCCGGCCCACCACCACCCGTTGCTGCTTCCCCTTCAGCCAGTTCACGATCCAGTATAGCATCTTTGTCCCTTCCCTCACATATTCCAACTTGTACTATACAAAAAGATCATGTGTATTGTACTCTGATTTTCTGTTTTGAGAGAGTGAATCTGTTACTACTGAATCTATTACTACAATTGTTGCTATTGTTGTTCTTTGCTTCATATGATATTCATTGCTATGCTTTGAGCCTTGTTATTACATCCAATTTCTGTACTGTATGTAGTTAACCTGAGCAACTCCTGAGAAAGAGATACATGTCTTAGTGAGCCTACCCCATTAATAAAAGTTTCTGACATTCCTTTCTCCTCCTTCCACCTCCTCCTGAGTCCTGAAGCAACCTCTGCGTGTGTGTCATCCTGAGCAGTACTGTCACACTGTGATCTGGACAGTGGGCAGCCAAGTGTGGTCTAGCTGGCAGTGAATCAGTGTCTGGTCTCTGGTATTCTTTGGTGGAATCCCACAAAATGAAAATAAAAAAATGAACTAAAAAAAATAATAAAAAAATAAAATAAAACAAAATCAGAAAATAAAATAAAGTCTTCATCATTCATCACCCAAGTGGCTGAGTCCTGTAACAAGCATTAGGAGATGGAGAAACAGAGAGGTCAAGGAGATGGTGGCATGGGATCATCCAGTCACATCAAAGAAAAAACAAAGTGGAGTGGGCTTGGTCATAGACCCTCTGCCTCAGTGGGAACTACAAGTGTAACGAAAGATGACAGTAATAGTCGAACAGTCAATAAGGCATCACACATTGTAGGAACCACTCACAGTGGCACCGCAAGGGTTACAACACGAGCAGTCATTGCAGAAAAAAGGAATAATAAAGAGTTCGGGTAGTAACACAGGCAGAAGAGGAATAAAGTGATTTGGCGGAGCCTGGGGACAAAGATGGAAATTGTGATTATACACCCAGTAACAGTGATCACAGCAGCAGTTCTGGGGAGGAGGAAGGGGAGGCAGATGAGGTGGGAGTTCAGCTTGGGGCAAGTGTACATAAGAGATCCAAAAAGACCAAAAGTAGCGGTAAAAAGAAAGGCCACAAAACAAGTGGAGACACAACAACAATTAGCATCTGAAATGACACCAGATAAAGAAAACATAGGCAAATCTGGTGGACCAAGACACATGGTAGAAGAAGTAAAACCATACTCTGACCCAGAAGAGCTGGTGGCAGAAGATGAAGAGAGTACTGATGTGGAAGCAGGCCACAGTAGCCCACCCATTAGGCAGCAGCAGAGAGTGCCAGCAGGAAAGACTAAAGGGGTGACGTGGGTGGTGTTAGATTTCTTTTACGTGGACAAAGAATAATGGGCACATGTATTGTGTCTTTTAAGTAAAGACAGACTGAGTCAGGGTAAGGAGGGAACACGGCTGGGGACATCTACCATGAAAGGTATTTGCTTAAGTCCCACAGATCTCAGTATGAGAAGGCAAGCCAACACACGGCATCAGCAACAACACCAACAGGCAGTGAAGCTGATGATGATAATGATGATGGCCAGGAGGAGGAGAACATTAGGAGACCAGGTAGAAAGGATGAGGAAGAAAGTCTTTCAAGTGGTAGCCAATGCACAACTCCAACATCTTCCCTTCATCAATTCTTTAGACCATTATATCCCACACCTTCAAAAGGCTGCATATCCCCAGCCACTTGCACCCCCAAGGCTGGCAAAAATAGCAGCAAACAGTCTCATCCAGGGAAACAAAAACACTCCGCTCTCACTGGTCAAGTCCCTGGAAATGGACCAGAAATATAAAACCAACAGACCAGAGACAAAAAATTTAAGAGAAATTGTGGAAAGGCTAACCCCAACTTATGCAATGCTCCTTTGTGAGCAATGTAGGTGCACATATCACTAATCAAGTTGCAGTTCCAAGGCATCAAGTGCCAAGCTGTACCTACTTTTCCACGGTGGCTCTTCCTGATTTGTATCAGAGTGTCTACAGGACTGTATCACATTGTCTGAAAGCATCATTTGTTCCAATCATTCACATCACCACTGACATGCCAGCACCAGCAGTAGCAGTAGCCACAAGTCTCCAGGGCCCCCCACTCTCTGCAAGGAGGCAGCTTTATGTATTGCTGGCTTTGACAATGACCATCATGAGGAAAACTTGTTACACGTTCTTCAACAAAAGTATGAGTGACTGACACCACACTCATTAACATCAGGTTTTATAGTATCAGATAACACAAAGAACATTGTGAAGGCAGTTGATAATGGGGATTGCACACATGTTCCATGTTTTGCTTACTGTATAAATCTGGTAGTTCAGGGATTCCTAGTTGAGGAATGCACCCTTGTGCAGACACGTGTAGATATGGCCAAAAACATTTTTAGTCATTTTAGTCATTCTCTAAAGGCACAGAAGCTGTTATGAAACATTCAGCACTGGAACCACCTCTGCCACATGAAACAAGATGTGGCAACAAGATGGAATTCCACCTATTACATGATGGAATAGCTGATAGAACTAAAGAAGGCTACCCACCAGTATGCCAGTGAGTATGGTATTGGCAAGGGAGAGGTAAACATCAGCCCAATCAGTGGTATGTGCCACAGACCCTCTGCACTGTGCTGAAGCCCTTTGAGGAGGCCACACAGGTGGTAAGTGCTAATGCAGCTGGTCTAAGCCAGGCACGCCCCCTCATTGCCCTCATTAACCTGAGACTTCTTTGTATGAAAACTCAATGAGAGAACAAGGAGGCTACCACTTCCTTCAGTCTTGTAGAAATGATAAGATCACATTTCTGGAATGACACAGGCATTTAAAAAAATATGTACAGATGACCACTACATCGTCACCACTCTGTTGGACCCTTGGTTCAAAGACATATTTGAGACATTCTTTGACGCTTAAGAATGCAGTACGTATCAGCAGTCCTATAAATCCTGGCTTATCCATCTGTTCTCTGTACGTATGGCACAGAACAAGACCAGGAACACAAACAGAGCAGAAGAACAACACTCATCATCATCCCATGCAACCGCACTGACAGGCAAGGTGGAGGAGACAGAAGAAGGAGGATTTGAATGTGTTTCCACTGCTATTACTGAACATCACGCATCACTCATTTTGTCTCCAAGTCAACCTGCTACTACTGCTGCTGCTTCTGCTCCCCCCAGAAAAATAACCATTGATGATAAACTACTCTGGGAACAACTGTCTCACTATGGCTTGATGAAAAAGTACAGCAAGTCACTTTCTGACACAGTGGTGCCTGAGATGGTAGTAAACAAAATGGTGCAGAATTATCTGGATGAGAACGAGCCACTAACAGAAGGAGATTACCTTCTACTGCACTGGTACCAAAGAAAGACCATTTCGCCCTCTTTGACACAGGTAACTGTTGAACACCTTAGTTGCCCACCTGCAAGTATATCCTCAGAGAGAATTTGTCAGTGCTACTGGCAATATTGTCTTTTTTTTTAATTAACTTGCCACTTTTTCCAAAGCTCTGTTTGCCATGGTTTATGGATAATGAATCTCCTACACATCCAGTTGGACTAAATACAGAAGAGGAGGAGGAGGAGGAGGAGGTTGATGGGGAGTGCTTCTGTATCCATTAGTTTTTCTGGAACCAGTAGCCTACACACACATTGTGGGATGCTGCACTATTGTCTTCACCCAGTCTTCTTCAGATTAATGTTTTGTGAATTTTTGCCAGGTTTACACAGGTTGAATAAATAATTTGGGGGGCAGTGTTGCCCATGCAATAGTGTGTACTACACTTATCCATGGCATAATGGGAAGCCTTGTCCATGTGTAGCACTGTCCCAATGGGTGCACAACTTTTGTAACCAGTACCAAATGCTGTGGGACACTGCACTGTTGTCTTCATACAGTCTTCTTCAGATTAATATTTTGTGAATTGTTTCCAGGTCTACACATGCCAAATAAATAATTTATTAGGCAATGTTCCCCATGAAACCAGTGTGTAAAACACATTCAAATAGCCATGGCATAATAGGAAGCCCTCTTAATGTGTGGTACTGTCCCAGTGGACATAGCATTTTTGGAACCAGTAGCCTATGATGTGTGATTCTGTACTGATATTCTGTGGGCATACATGGATAAACAAAATTCAGGACCCGGTGTGCTGTTTTCACTATCCAAGTGCACAGTTTATTTTTTCATAGCCATACAATTTCATTTATTCAAACATTACAAGATCCTAAAAAAATAACAAAGGCAGTGGAGAAAAGCATTTTTTAAGTGCAACTACAGTAAGAAAATAGAATTATGTAAAGGGAATGAGAAATACCTGAAGAAGCTGAAATAAGTTGTATTTGTATAAATTAGAGCAAACAGGAAACAGTGCATACCCTGTGATAGTTAAAAAGCTGTTTCCCTGATGAAGAGATCATTAGATGATCTTGAAACGTTGAAACTAATTAAATTATATGGCTATGGAAAAGCAAACTCTGCACTTGGATAGTAAAAACAGCACACTGGGTCCTGAATTTTGTTTATTTTTTATATTCATGTTCCAGTTTTGTGGGGACCAATTCAGAAGCAAGTTTAATAAGATATTGGATTTCCTGGAGCCTGTTGATTTTTTTGCGTGGGCATACATAGGCCTTACAAACCACTATATTTTGAGCATTGTTAGCCATGTACTCTTGTTCACTACTAGGAGTGTCCACGTTTGGCACTAACTGAAAGAACTCAACTTTTGGAACCAGTACCCCTCACTGTGGCCCACAGCACCATCCTGCTGTTTTAGGTGCTTCGTGAGCCCAATGCATTATGTTATTCATTTTTATCCTCATTCCTAATGCTTTTTAATGGTCAAACTAGTGCAAACTAGTGTACCAGTAAAAGAACTTTGGCAAACTTTGCCTGGTTCAATGGTCAAAGTTCACATGGTTGAACTTTGGGAGGCACCGCTCAATGCGCCACCATGTGGGCAATCTGGGTTTATTCTGCATTCTGATTCCCCTGTTCGAGGCTGGTGGGATCCAGGACATAATGCAGAGACATTGCACTCTGACCCCATGGAGGAAGGAGCATGTTTGTGTGCTCTAGTAGTGCCTCCAATGGCAGGAACAGGAATAGCACTGGTGCTGTAGGTGACCATGCATTGTGTGTCATTCTCATACCCACAGTAGTGATTTTGAGAGAGGTCTTCACACAGGCTTGGTGGCAGGGCTTAGCACAGAAAGTAAAGGACCCACCTTGCATGGATGATGGCTGTACTCTAAGAGTTATATTAAAATGATTAGTTTAAAGGCTCATAAATTTATATTTGTTATGTACTGCTTATTGGCAACTACAGAGGTGCCTGCCAGGATCAATCACCTGATCCTGCAGAATTCTGCAAAATATTGAATAATTCTGCAGGAGGCAGTACACTTCAATGGTAGTTGTCATGCAGAAAACTGTGACACTGGGTGTGATCCTAGCAGTCACTACTGTTGTTTTTTTCTCGTGTTTAATAGATCATTTTAAGGAGGGATTAACCCACGACAGGGTATGGGTTAATTGAGCATTAACCCATGCCTGGGCCGGAATCACGAGGCGAAGCCGAGTGATTTCGGCCACCCAGGTGTGGATTAATGCTCAGTAAACCCATACCCTGGAGTGGGTTAATCCTCTTATAACATGGGCAATGTTTTGTTTGAGTTTTACCTAAAAAAAATAAGTGAAATAAAGCCATGTAACCATGCAACTGTGGGTATAGCAGACATTAATCCACGGTCAGGTGACCTGTTTGGACCAATCAGAAGACAGTATTTTAGGAACCCATGTTATAAATTGTGTTATCTTCAAAATGATTGAAATTCTGGATCCAAAATGGAATCCTTAGAGTATATTGTCGTTCAGTAATGGGGTTTTTTTTTTTTTTTTTTTACAAAAAATGTGCAATCCTTTCTGTGAAATGGATTTTAATTGGATATTTTATGCGCATGTACCATACATTATTTTATTGATTCACCAAGGCGTAATGTCACTGTAATTAACATCGAATGAATGATGACTGCAGCCCATCCACCCACTTCATTGCCTGAGACTGCCCCCAAGAGCCTCCTTCCTAGACTGATGTTTGAATCCGTGTTCCAGTTTAGCAAGGAGGAACTGTGGCCCAGGCCTTAAAAGTCTTATCATGGGAGTACTGAGGCTTGGTGCAGACCTGAATTGGTGTTCCCAGTGGACTGATAGCAGTACCAGAGGGACGTCTAGAGCAGCGAGTCAACTTGAGATGCAGAGCAAGGAGAAGCAGTAGCTGGAGAGAGGGGATAAACAGGTCAAGCAAAACGAAGTATGACTGGACATGCAGTTAGATGAAAACAACATAAAAGGTTACAGCTGCAGCCAGCTCCATGTTGAAGAGGGCTGAGGTGTCTGGTGCACCTTACCTTTTCCCATGCCAGTGACCCAAGTTCAGGAAAAAGATTGGATCACTGGGGGTAGGGCAGGTGAGTGAGGACTGAGCATCCAATGGACAGGTCTCCATTCCAGGGGTGGGGAGCTTTGCCATATCACTCCTTGGTGGAGGCCAGGTGGCAGCGGCAAAGTATGAGCAACACAGAAGGGAGGGGCTACTGTCCCATAGTGTGTGTGTGTGCCTCCCCATGCACACCCTTATATGCTGCCATGGATGGGGACAAGAGAAAAAGCAGAAAAGGGTTGGTGCCGACTTTATGAAGCCGTCCCTTCCTGCCGCCATTCCTGCATCACCACCTGACCACCGACTCCCAATTCTGAATGAGAGTCATCAGGTGGGGGGAACAGCCCTCC
Source organism: Neoceratodus forsteri (assembly GCA_016271365.2). NCBI lineage: Eukaryota > Metazoa > Chordata > Ceratodontiformes > Ceratodontidae > Neoceratodus > Neoceratodus forsteri. The sequence goes on along the minus strand of CM057456.1, from coordinate 42,277,954 downwards.
TGTTCCTGGTCCCACCATGGGGGGCAATCTGTGGGAAAAACTGGAGAAATGTGAGTCAGGGATGGTGGTTACCAGACAGGGGAGGTAGAGACAGGGCTGAATAGCCTACTGGATGCCAGCTCAAGAGAGAAAAAGCTCTTTGGATAAAATAAAGGTTACAGCTGCTAAGATACAGTAGTGTGAGGAGGGGGAACTGATTCAGAAGCCATCCAATAGACCTCCAGCAATGTAGTAGACCTCCTCTACATACTTGTATTCTATAACTGCTTCACTTTCCAACTCCCTTTGTTGGTCTGGTTGCTGCCTTCTGCATGTGTAAGCATACATACCCACATGCCATGTCTCAGCTGTGGCCTTCCCCCCTGCACTGCCCCATGTACCTGTGCACATCCCAGATGTCACTGGCATGTGGCTGTCCTCCTGCCCTTCAGGTTGCTGGGGTTGCCAAGTCTGTGTGGCATGAAACCCTCCGGTGTTGCCCCGACTAATAGCAGGGTGTCTGTGCCAGCACTGGCTAGCATGTTGTCTGCTTGTCTTTCAAGGATGTCCCCTATGTGGTTGATGCTGCACCACATGCCCCTCACCATTGCAGTTAGCTCCTTGAGCTGCTCGGTGTTTTCCTGCTTGGCAGGTAACCTGTCCTATTCAGGCTTTCTTACCTTGGGGTAATAAGTGTGGAGCATACCCCTGGTGGCTGCTCTCCATGTACAATGCATGGGATGACTGGAGGGGTCCTCATCTCTACTATCTCTGGGATGTGTGTATTCCCCCGTGGCCCCTCTGTGTTCCACCATCCACCACCAGTGAGCTGGCAGTCTGTCTCAGATACCTACCTGATGGTGCTCCATGGCTGCATGTCCCCCACATCTGGCAGCATACAGGATTCCACAGTGACATGTACCCTAGGTCGGCTGTCCAGGGTATGGCTGTGGATAGGGATCAGGACTGTGTTTAGGGGGGAGTGACTATCTGTGATGGGAGTGTCCAGCTCCTCCTCCTCCTCGGCATCCTGCTTGTGCATTTCCTGGATTAGATTCATGTCCCGGTACTCCAGCATACACCTTCCTCCTCTGCCATGAGCATAGGCTCCAGCAATGTACCGGGCTTGGGGGGGGAGTCAAGCCAAGAGCTACAGGCAGTGGTATAGCTGTGGGTATACTGAGGGTGTGTTGCAGGCCCCCACGCGCACAACTTACCTTTTTCATCCTCCTGACCCAGATCATCAGTGCCATCTCCGGGTGCTGACATACATCTGTGAGTGTCTCCACCACTACTTTGAGAGGGTGTTCCATCACAGGGTCTGGAGGGTATAACACAGAGTGGTTAGCATGGTTGTGCTGTCCCAGGCCCCCCTAGGCCAGCCACTGTGGTGTACTGCATACCTAGCACTGTATCCATGCCCTCCTCCACACCATGCAGGGACACCTCTGCGAGGGTGTCTGCCACCATCCTCTCTGTCGAGACAGGCTGTGCTCCTGTGTGGACAGGCCACTGCCCATGGTGCTCTGTGAGTACTTGACAGCTACCAGTTTGCACTTGATGGCAGACCAGAGGTTGCACCATTTGTGTTTGATCGCTGTTAGTATGCATGCTTCCAACCAGACAGCATTCACAGCAGCCTGGATATCAAGCCTCAGTTTGGCTTTTGTCTCTGACCCATACAGAATGCCCTAGTGCTCCCTTATGTCAGCAACCATGGCTGCCATCTGTCCACTCAAGAAGTTTGAGGACCGTGATCGGCCGGCCCCATATGTCCATCCACATTCCTATGTCTCTGTCCAGCTATGATCCATGTCTTCGGTGTCCAGTGGTGGCCTGGGTACCACAGGCAGTGCACCTCCACTGCTGTCCTCCAACACAAACTGCCGCTCAGCTTCCATGTTGGTATGTACTTCTACAGATGCGCACTGAGTACTAGCAGAGTGATGCAGATATCCTTATTTGATGGGGTCATGGGGTGTGGCTGCATACTGTAAACCCACCCAGTGTCTGCTCTGCATGGCCCTGAATGCCTTTGTATGCCCTCCCCCATACATCCACCTATCCTGGGCACATTTTTGTGCTTAGTGCATACTTCCACCTGCCTGCACAGCATGTAGGTGTACGCTGCTGTAAAGTCGCATATGGGTGTAATTCAGGCATGTTCGTGCATAGCAGCCAGTATTTTTGATGGTAATTTATCTGTTCTTATTTATAATGCTAATCTATATGTGAACCCATTCTAGTCCTTACAATTTATATGTAAGTGTGATTTGTTTTCTGCTTCAAACAACTTCTCTATTTCCTTGTAGTTCTGCACAGGTTATCCCTGTGGCTCTTCTGGTGGCTTGAGCACTCTGTATCAAAAAGACTAGCTTCAGTCTTTAGTGTTTAGCTGTGTGCACAAGGAAAATAGAAAGACTGAAGCAGAAAATGAAAACAACTCTATATAATACAAATTGTAAGGACCATCCGTCATGATTAAGCCTGATATTGCGAAATGTTGATGCTATAGGTGGCTAAGTGAAATAAACAGAAAGAAACAGCAGTTACAAGCAGTGATTGAGCAGTCTCCTTTTTTCAAAGACATGCTGCCATTGTCATCCTGTGAGCTGTGGGGTTTGTCATCTATTTTTCTTCCTTCTCGAGGTCTGCTACAGTGCATTATAAAATGGGAATCCAAAATCCTTCAATCTGATTGGCTGTTACCTGTGCATTAGATCCGTCTAATGCACAGGTAAAAGAAGGGCTGGCAAGCTGCATGCAGCAATAAAACAAAATCAATCTATTTTCAGAACTTTTACTTTTTTCTGAATTTTAGCAGACGCCATCTTTTTTTTAAATCTGTCAAGTATAAGCCCTCAAAAACACTGATTGAGTGTCCCAGAATCTCACACCCTAGTTTATCAGAAAGTACCAAGACTATGGTATGTAGTTGACTTTTATTTCATTTATAGTTTTTAAATCAGAGCAAAATTACCAACCCGCCCACTACTGCGACCGGCAGTACTTGCTCATTTGAGTCTGGTGCCTTTTCAAATCTGTCACCGGCTCTCACTCACCTCAGAGACCTGCCTAGCTTTCTCACTCCCCTCATCAGACATGCAACTGACCTGGAAGCTCCTCAGTAATGAATTTACTTTTCTATACATATACATAATAAAAATGAGACAGAAAACTAGTACCTGAGCAGCCACATCAGTTCAGATGTTTTCCATGTATTTCCTACATGGGGATCGCGGCTTTTCATGTCGTGCAACCGCATGATCACTTGATCAGTTATTTAACTTTTTCCTCACTCATGCACTATCGTTTATATAACATGGACATTATCATTATGTCAAAAGTTAGCATTAAAACATATATTATGAAATGCAAAAAAAGGAATCATCTTGCATTAATCATAAAAGATAATACTCTATGCAAACCTAGCAGTAGCAGTTGTTTTTTGGTTTATTTTAGGTATATTTTCATCATGATATTTACTACCAGATCCTAATTTGTAACACTGATTTTAATTATTGGCATGTTGCTTTCAAAACAGAAAGGGAATTTTTATGTTCGCACTTACGCTTGCGCAAAGCGAACATTATTGGTATGATAGTGGTTTTGAGAAGTGTGTCGCTGTCAGTTCAATGCAGAGTAGTCTGCATGGGGTTTGACAGTGTCAGACCAATTATCAGCCAGGCTGATCATGACACTGTCCTAGTCCTGCTGGGAAGAAACTTTATGTAGTTCAAAGAAAGGAGCTGCCTGAATGATAGGGCGGCTCTGTCCTTTGATCTGCATAACGCCACCCAGCAAGCAGAGCTGATCAGCATCACGATCAGCCTGCTGTGGTCCTCCCCCAATGTAAAAACAATCCCTCCCACCCCACGCCAAGTATCCCTCCCACCACCCATTGCTTCCACTTTCTTAATTTTCCAACACTGGGGTGCCCAATCCCTGGTGCCATCTAGTATCCCCCACCCATTTTCACTGTGCAACAGCATGGAGCCCACCCCTGGTACTGCCAAACATAACACTGACATATGGCTGCCCAATCCCCAGTGCCAGTACCTGAGATAAAGAAAACCATCCCTCATAGTCTTTTTTTGTTTGTTTTCATACACCGTGTAAAAAAGAAAACTGTCCATCGATGTTTGTTTCCGCTGTTGGCACACCGCCACCATTACCCTCCCTCCACCCAACCTTCCCACTCAGCACCCACCACCCCTTACTTTTAATTTTCTGACACCTTGGTGCCAAATTCCCAGTGTTGGCTTATACCCCAGCCCACCCATTTTCACTGTGCAAGGGAAGCCTACACTACATGCCACCAAACATAACACCAACACTGGAGTGCCCAATTTTGCACTTTAATAACTTTGCAATTGATCAATGGATTTACACAAAATTTGGCAAGCACTGTCCTCTGGGGTAGATCTCTTGACATTGCTCTGATCAGTTGTACAGACTTTGAAATCCGGATAGTGCAAAAACCTTAAAAGTAGCCATTTTTTGCAGTGTTTTCATCATCGCCTTTTGCCCAGATGGCGTGGAACTTTGGTGTGATTTTTTATGGTAGAAACTGCTTGAGAAACAGAACTGTCATGCATTTGTTTGGTGAAAAAATATTAATCTGTTGCAAAGTTATTACATTTTTAAGTTCCCATTGTTTTCAATGGGAGGCCACTTCCCAGGATAGAGGGAGAAAGTTCAAGTAATGATATGGCCTCACAAAAAAGGATTCTTTTTCATGAGGGGTCAATCCTTTTTTGCCAGAAAAATTCCTTTTTTTGTGAGCCATAATCTTGTCTTTTTTTTCACAAACTACAATGAGTGGAAAATACATAAAAATGTTGTCATTTTACAAATCAGGCACCAGAACCTAGTTAAACAGGCCCCATTTAGCTAGGTTCTGGTGTTTGTTTTTCACAGTTAGGGCCAGAAATACTTTTTCTGGGCACCCGAAATCCCGGGTGACCAGCTTAGCAAGAGGAGCCTTCCATCGCGTTCTCTGTATGAGAACAGTGGGTTTTCTTTAGTTCTGCAGCTGCATCTGAACTTCTGCTGCCAGCTGCAGTGTGAGTTCTGAGTCCCCTTGGCCTGGTGTCTAGTGGCACTCCCCCAACCCACCCCCAATCACCATCCCCTAATCCCCATTTTTTTATTTATATTTATATAATCCAACACCTGGATGCCTACCCCCATGTCGGATGCCCCCCACAGCCAGTTGCTTTATTAACTAGCCAACATCAGGGGCTCAATCCCCGTGCTGGCATTTAGAGCCTCCCCCCAGCAGTGTGGGACATTGAGGAACCCACCCCCAGTGTCTTGAGATGGTTTATTTATGTTTTTGATACCTGCAATATGAAACCCACCCAACATCTCTTTTTTAACCTAAAACAAAGAAAATGATCAGTCGTTATTGCCGCTGACCCCACATCCCAACCCTCCCACTGAGCACCTACCTACCCACACACACACACACCCTTTGCCCTATACTTACCAGCCAATGTTGAATTGTGTCATCTTTTGTGGACCAAGACATGTCTGCACTCTTCAAAGCCAAACCATGAACTAAAGAATAAAGATAAGTGCCGTATAACGTATTTCAATGGCGTTTTGAATTTATGTTTATAACTTTTCCATTTTTAAGAATTTGTTCACCAGATTTTAACATGGCCTTTTTGGGACCCCACCTCACTTGAACTGGCAGTGTAATTTTGTTAGTCAGGCCTGGAAGGTGATTCCATGGTTGCCTGGCAAAATCACCTTTCAGGACTAAATAATGCAATTTCACCACCAGTGTTCATGGGGGGGGGGGGGCAGAAAGGCCATGCTGAAAATCTGGTGAAAAAATTCCTAAAAATATCTGAGGTATGAGCATTCATTGAAATGTTTCTATGCACGCACATAACTTTGGTAATTTTCAATATTTTGCCTCCAAATTTTCAACATAGCCATTTTTTTCACACCACCTCATGAACAGTATAGCTGTCATTTTTCACATCCTGTCCAAAATGTGTTTTCGCACCTGTGGTGCGGAATGGCATTTTGGCATGGATCTGAAAATGTCCACCTATGGAGTTGAGGAGGTGGGGTCATAAGAAGACTATGTCGGGATATGGGCTAGTTTGGACTGGTTTAGGACCCAGCAAGCAGGTGCTTCCTGTTGATTTCCTGAAATAACCAACCTTGATCAACCGGTCAGTATCAGAACAGGCTGACTTCCTATTCTAGATGATCTGATTCACAGGAGGAGAATAGAATATTATCTGACTGCTTCTGGGTCTACTGATTGAAGGCAGTGTGGTCTAGCGGTTAAAGCAACTGCCTGTAAAGCAGGAAGTGACATTTTCAGTCCTCACTAGAGTCAAATACTCACTGTGTGGCTTTAGGCAAGTCTCTTAACCTCTCAGTGCTGTAGTCCATCCAGCTACAGAAATGGGTAGTTAAGCAAGATCCCACTGGAAATGAGATGTTGTGTCTCAGCATGTGAAACCTGGGAAAATAAATTGCAAGATTAAATACAGTAAAAAGATGTGCTGATTGGTAAATATATTGTTTTGCAATTGAAGTATTATTTTGTTTCATTCTTCTGTCTTTTAAATTTCTGAATGATACAAAAATGCATGTGAGTGTGGCACTTGAATCAGATTCCCTCTGTTTATTCATAGGCTACATTCAGCACAATGCAGGTGGCCAGATCGTCAAAACATCTAAATAAGCAATGTGGTTGTTTTAGCTTTTCAAACCACTTTTACTTTGACTGAAACCTACTTGCCCAGAATTTCTAGAGACTGTGCCAGAATATAAAAAGGCTGTGTTTCAATCCAGTTTCCTTCATTGTTCGATGCATAAAATGGCATTAGAAAACATAATCTGAAAGCAAAGAATTGTAAACATAATACAACCAAAGATGATACAGCGGAATGAAAATTGTTATAAGTTTACATAAATAACTATGCAGAAGAATAAACACTGACAGGTTGTCTACATACACATATTTCTGTATGAATCATCTCCTTTCCACTCTCAACATATTAGGTGTGGGATTTTCAAATGTCCAGATGCAATTTTCTATTGTGTATCAATTTTAACATTAAAGCAAATTGCTCCCATGTCCAATTTTGAAAGACAGGCTATAGGTAAGTCCAGTGTTCATAGCTCTGACCTAGTTATGTCGTTTGCAATGTTCATATATTAATGTGCCTTGACACAATTTGTAGACAGAGTATAACCTGGTCTATAATTTACATCTCTGTCTAGCATTCTTAAATCCAAGACTGGCTATAAAGTACCATAAACAGAAAAAAACTCTGCAGGTAAGTCCACATTTTGACACATGGCGCCAGGTGAGAGGGCTGGGGGCTAGAGGTCGAGTTGAGCAGCCCTGGTCCTGATTGGGCCTTCAGGGAAGTGTCAGCCCTTATCTGCCTCAGAAAGCAGAAATAAAGAGACTTTAGCAAGAAAGGCAGGGACTAACTGACAGGGACAGGGGATGCCCCAGCTCCACAGAACAATCCTGCAGAGGAATGGAAATGAACAGGAGGTGCCCCAGCCCCATCGATGATCATCATGAAGGGGAGTAGACATTAACAGGGGGTGCTCCAGGCACATGGGACAACTGCGTGCACCGAGCAAATGGTCAAGGCAAATGGGAAAACAAAAATTACACTAAAAAGTGTAGTAATAAGGCTGCCACCCACTGCTCCAGAGACCTCACAGCTGCAGTCGGAAGGCAAGGTGGAGCAAGGATCAGAGGGCAGTGAAAAGGCAGTGGCACAGAGAGAAGCAGCATGGTGAGCACCACAGTGGGTGGTTTGCACAATGCATGTTTACCTTGGAGCTGGCCATTTTATGCACAGCAGCCATCACGTAGCACCTGATGCATGCAAGGGAGGATGAGCACCATGTTGGAAATAGCAGCTGCCATGCAGGGCCTCTCCAGCAAAATGGATAGGAGGGCATGGACAAAAGAAAAAGCAAGCAATAACAGGGGATAGTCGGGCTGGTATATTGGCAGGAGAGAGCCTGCTGGCAGCATATGGAGGCCCACAGTGGGGAAGGGGTAAAATGGTGCTGGGTCCTTACTGGGGACATGCATGCTAGGAAGTCAGCCATTTTGTGTATGGCAACTATCATGCAGCGACCAGCACATGTGGGTGGGTATAGGTGCCATGCTGCACACAGCAATTGCTGTGCAGGGCACATAAACAATAGAAAACAGGGCTCCAGGAGTCGCTCATGCTGGTAGAACAGAAAAAGTGCCACATGCAGCATGTTGCCAACAACCCAGGAAACCTATGGCAAAAACCATAATGCATCACATGGATGCATGCATGACAAAGGGTCAGCTGTGGCAGCCAGTGCAGTCGCGCGGGAATGAACACCATTATGGGCATGGTGGTTGCTGTGTGGGCCCTGGCCTGACATATACTATAAGAAATGAAAGTTCAAAATGGGAATTAACCCCTCAGATTGAAAATAGGCTTAGAATCAATGAGATGGGCTTTTGAGCAGTTGTGTGGTGAGGCCACTAGCAGCATAGCACAGCCTATGAGGAAATGGTAAAAAAAAAAAAAAGAGGAAGGGTGCGCATACACAGAGCATCACCTGCACTTCTGGCATGGTGGTTGCTGGGCAATGGCCAGTGCATGCACACCATTGCGGACTTCACAAGTTGGCAATTAAAAAAAAAATCCATATATATATAAATAAGTAAAACAGGACAACACACATAGGTGTAATTATATGGGGGATGAGGGTACAAGTCCCCCCCAACATTTGGAGCAGACTCAAGTTGGTACTTTTATCCCCCCCCAACATTAAGAAGACCCTGAGTTCCAACCGCACTACTTGCTCAGCTCGCTGCTCACATTTACTGTGGGCAAATGTGGCTTGGGCTGGTGCTGCTGTTACACAAGAAAGGGGTGTTTTCATCTGGCACATGGAGTCTCTATCTGTCACCCGACCTCTCACATTGTGTTAATCAATTTTCTTCCAGTCACTTGTCACAGAGGCAAAGTCAATGAATGTTACTCTTGAATTTGGTGGCATTGGGGTTCCGCTGACAGCAGAACCAATCAGCGGCTGTCTAGTTCATTCAAAATTCACAACTGGCACCAAGTTCTTAGTAGCGGCCTGGGGATGTTGGGCAGGGTGAGTGCTTTGTATAAGAAAGACCATTCAGTCTTTCAGCACTCCAGTTTACCACACTGATTCCTTCTCTCCTCGTTGGCGTGAATGACTGTGACCACCATTGTTAGTGACACCAAGGACAGAAGAAGAGCAAGGAACATGCAGGGTGGGTGAGCTGATCTCGGTCAGCAGCAGGGACAGTGTGCAATAGACTGGGCTAGTGGGGCTGTGTCCTCTCCTGACTCTCTTCTCCATCTTCTCTCCAGTATTGTTTAGATTGAGCCAGCTAGAAAGATAAGAAACAAATACGGGCTGTTACATGGAAGTTAACTGTGGGATGGGGCTTGCCTTGGCAAGCTCCAGCTGGGTCTGGGAAAAGGTAATGAGGTAAATAATAAACATATTTTTCAGTGCAGGGGATTGAGAAATTGGCAAGCTGGGCCAGGGATAAAGGAAAACAAAAATTAAGCCGTTTAAAATGTAGGGGGTTGGGTAGGGGGATTAGCAGGTCAGGCCAGGGATATGGAGGTAAAAAACAGATTAAAAGTATTTAGTGGGTTGTGGGACTGGCATGGCGGGCCAGGGATAAGGACAAATAAGGACGAGGAGGAAAAAAACACATTAAATAGTATGTTTTAAAGGTTGGTAGGGTGAGGTAGTATATAAAGGTAGGCTGTACTGGCCTTTGGTCTCCTGCATCATACTCTATGATTCTGTGTGTGTGGGGTGGGGGGCCATAATGGAACTAGGAAGCTGGGCCTGGAACAAGTAGAAAAAAGTAGATTTAAACAATATTTAAAATGTAGTGGTTTGTGCAATTGACAAGCCAAGACAGAGAATCAGGGATAAAGTGAAAAAAATAGATTAAAGTGTATTTAAAATGTAATAATATAATAATAATAATGTTCTTTATTTTTTTGGCACGTTTCAAAAACCAAGGTGCCTAATAAAATAAAATAACACATAAAACATTCCAACATCTTAAACATATAAAAACAGCTGATACAATTTAAAAATAGAATCACTCCTCAAATGCCTGGTACCACAAATATGTCCTTAATGCCTGTTTAAATCCCTCCACGGTCGTGCACTCCCATAACTGACAGGGTAGAGAATTCCATAGGGTTGGGGCCACATGCATAAAAGCTTGGGCCCCCGAAGATTTCAAAAACACCCTAGGAATCTCTAGCAACCCCTCGTCAGCTGAGCGGAGTAATCGCCCAGGGCAGAAAGGAAACAGAAACTCTTTCAAGTAGTCCGGGCCCTATCCATGTAGGGCTTTAAAAGTCAGTAAACCAACTATAAAGGTAATCCACCACTGTACCAGCAGCCAGTGCAGTCTGCGCAGAACCAGTAAGATATGACAGGACAAGGAAGTCCCCGTCAAAAGCCAGGCTGCAGCGTTCTGCACTAGCTGCAAGTGGCAGATTTCTACCCTAGGTAGCCCTAGGTAAAGGGAGTTGCAACAGTCCAAGGGCGAGGACACGAAGACATGAACCAGCGTAGGTAAATCACTGGACAGAACTAGGTGTTTAATCCTGGAGATATTCCTTAGATGGTAAAAAGAGGACTTGATGACAGCTGACACCTACAAACGCAGAATCAACCCTTCATCAAAAATTACCCCCAGGTCTCGCACCTGTTTAGAGGCCGGGAGTGATAAACCCCCAAGGAAAAGACTGGAGGGTGAACCAACCCCAGGCCCCCCATCATGCGTGCCAGATGCACTACCAACACCTCAGTCTTTTCCAAGTTCAACTTCAGCCAACTCGAATCCATCCAATCCTAGATTTCTGCGAGGCAGTTGTTAAAGACTGAGAGAGTTCCATTCTGGTCAGGTGCAAAAGAAAGGTAGAGCTGGGTATCATCAGCATAGCAGTGAAACCTCAGCCCACACCTTCTTACAATATCTCCGAGGGGCAGCATGTACACTGCCAACAACATGGGGGACAACACTGAACCCTGAGGAACCCCATATAACAGAGAAACTGGGTCCGAAGAATGAACTCCGGACACCACTCTCCGAGTTCTTCCGGTAAGAAAAGATGTAAACCACTTGAGGACTGTACCCAACAGTCCACAGATGAATCTCAGGCGATCAATTAGAACCCCATGGTCCACAGTGTCAAATGCTGATGAGAGATCTAAAATAACCAAGATGGAATGTTTTGTTTGCTCTCTCGCCATCAGGAGATCATTGAGTACCCGAACCACCGCTGTCTCAGTACTATGCCTCTTTTGAAAACCGGACTGAAGGGGTTCATAGATGTCACAGATAGTCAAATGGTTCTCCAGCTGTGCAGCCACTACTTTCTCAATCACCTTCCCCAAAAAAAGTAGGTTTGAGATTGGTCTATAGTTCGCATGGCAGTCAGGGTCCAAAGAAGCTTTCTTCAAGAGGGGTGTTACCACTGCTTCCTTCAGGGAGCTAGGAAACTGTCCTGTTTCCAAGGAGCACCAAACTATCTGTGTTAGGACCAGACTGATTGAATCAAAACAACCCAAAATCAGGGAAGTTGGTCCTGGGTCCAAACTACAGCACATAGGGAGCACACCCTGGACAATCCGCATGACATCCATGAACTCCGGTCAGTCGAAGATACTCCAGGAATACTGAGAGGTAGAGACCATGCGCTGGTCCAAAGCAACATCCATAGAATGTGCCAGCTGGAGTACCACCCTGATGCAGGCCATTTTATTCGCAAAGAAATGAGCAAGCTCATCACACTCGATCTGCGAAAAAGCTTTCCGAACATGCAGACAGGCTGGATTGCACAGTCTGTCTACAGTACAAAAAAGCAGAGCTGGTTGATTCTGAGCAGCCACAATCTCCCCAGACAGGAACTCTGCCTTCTTACAGGTGACTGCAGATTGATAGGCTTGGTAATGATCCATCAATCTAAGGCAGTTGGCATCAAGGGTGGATTTCCTCCAGCAATGCTCTAACCTTCGTCCTAGTCGCCGGATCTCCCTCAAAGTCCCATCAAACCATGGGGATCAAGGGCAAAGGGAGAGAGGATGAACACGGACAGGAGCAATGACATCCAGGGCTGCTGAAATGGCCATATTATAAGCCACCATGAGAGCCTCTGGGTCACTGTTTGCCACTGGAATGGACGATAGGTAAAAAAACACCACCAAGCCTTCAGAACTAATATCTCATGAAGGACGATACCTGACCATCTCCACAGGGGTAGGCCTATGAAGGGGGGGTGTTAAAACTAAATTCCACCGTATAGTGATTGGACCATCCAACTGGTTCCACCCCCAAATCAGAGGCCTCAATCCCCAGGAGGAAGACTTAGTCAAGAGAGTGGCCATGTTTATGGGTAGCAGAGGTAACTATCTGTGTAAGGCCCAGAGATGACATCAACTGGAGGAAGTGCTGTCCAAATTGTGAGAATTCGTCCTCGAACCCAGGCATTAAAGTCGCCCAGAACCATCAGTCTGGGCTACCCAAACGCCATGTCGACAATGAAGTCCACCACTTCCTGAAGGAACCGTTTCTCATCACCAGGCAGACGGTAAATGAGAGCGATCCTACGATCTACACCTGCTGCCACAGTACACTCAAATGACTCAGGCTCCTCAACTGGTACACTCAAGAGATGAAGTTCGGTCTTAAGACAGACTGCAACCCCCCTTCCCCCATGATCCAATCTCGGGCGGTGAATCACCGAGTACCCGGCTGGAGTTAAGTCCTCCAATATGGGGTCAGAGTTCTCATCCAGCCAGGTCTCGGTGATGCAAGCCAAGTCCACTGTTCCCACAAGATCTGCCATAATTGCAGTCTTGTTCTTAATGGACCTGGCATTGCATAGCACTGCCCGAGTTGGATGAACCTCCAGGACCGCCCGAGCTAATTGCCCACCAAAATTGGTGGTGCCCTTGAATATGGAAACCAGACATAGCGAACCACGATCTTGGTTTCATTTCACCCTAGAGCATCTCCTGGAACTCTCGACCCCAATGCGGTGACCCCGCTCATTCACTCTCCACTGTTTGCATCTCCCAGCCTTCCCTCCCCTTTCTACAAGCGATACCCAGCACCCTACAGCACTTGTATGTTGTAAACTGCAATGGAGGGGGGGGCCCAGAGGGCACAGAGAACAGAGGATGACTAGCGCACCACTGTGGGGGAGGCCTCCGACACATTCTGGCAGCCAATATAGCAGTAACCCTTACTAACCGGCAATATTCCTAAAATATTAAGCTAATTAAATAACATAAAATAAAACAAAATTACAACCAAGAATATATACTCTTAACACTTATTTAAAGAAAATAAATAAACCTCAAACACCCATCCCTATTATAAAATAAATAAATAACCCTCAGCTACCCTTCCCTAACCTGAAATTTTGAAATAAAAAATATAAAATATAAAACACAGAATCTCGGATGGGTTAGATCTAGTTAGGAACAATTTAGTCACAAGAAATGATCGACTGCTGTAAATTAAATCCAAAATGCAAAGCAAATTGAACATAAATGTCAAATATCTTCAGCCTCCCAGGGTCCTCTCATTGCCTCAGGGAGCTGACAAAGTACAGACCCTTTCAAGGTCTGTCTGAGCCAGAAGAAAACGGAATTATAAATGTTTTTCAGCTCCCAGGTCCTCTCACTACCTGGGAGACTGACGAAAAGGAAAAAAACAGGTACTCTCACTGCCTGCCAAGTAGCAATAGATAATTAAACAAAATAAAAATCTGACTACGTGCAGGTAGGGGATCCTTGGAACGAATGTCCTCACTCACAATCTATGTAACAAAAGCAGAAACTCAAATAATCCCATACAAGGGGTCGCCGCCTGAATATATCCACCACTGCTCCACTCAGTTCTCTACCAGCACCAGCCCACCAGCTGACCCCGGGAGAACCTGAGCGAACCAACAGCTTGTTCCATTGACTACCCAATGGGACCACATCTCAGCTCCCCAAACAGCTCGGAATTCAGGCTACCGATCCCCTCACAGGGTCGGAAACTGCTACAAGATCATCCATGTCCTGCGCCCAACAAAGCACTATTAGAGGACAGTTCAGTTCACACTGATCTTCTCACACAGCACCAAATCCAATAAAATTAGTTCTTAAGTGATCCACCATCTCTCCTCGGCTCTTCTCCACAAGCATCCTATCTCCAATCCCAGCCGACCAGAAACACAAATCCAGGACAGAGGCAGTAAATCCCAGTAAGTCCAAGTCACTCCCCAGCAGAAACACAGGCAAATCCACACAAGTCTTCACTCAAGCAGAATAACGACAGGCCCAAAAACAAATGGCCTGGTACACTCCACAAGTTATTAGCAACGACTCAGTGTCGCTCTAACGTTAACATTTTTTAAAAACAAATTTTTCCCCCAATTGTTTAACCAGGAATAGCACACTAAGCTGAAAGCTTATTTACAGGTGCAACCTGGGAGCACAGGGAAGTTAAGTGACTTGCTTAGGGTCACACAGTATGCAAGCGGGGGTTGTGGGATTCAAACCCAGGTCCCCAGATTTGCAGCTCAGAGCCTTAAACAACTGCACTATACTACTTCCCAGGAAAAAGACGATTGTTAAGATAGTCAAAAGACGACTTTTATTTACTGCAGTTTATTATCTAAGTGGCAAGCTAGACCTGTGATTAGAAGGAAACTGGAAAATTAATGGATTGTCTCCTGTAAAGAGCATATAAAAAATAATTTAAAAAGGGGGTGGAATTAACATTGTGGGGCTGGCCACCTAGGATTAAAAATAACTAACTAAATACAGGCATACATACATACATACACAACGGGGGGGGGTGAAATTGGCATTCTGGGACTGGCCGCCTAGGATTTTATTGGAGACCTGAGTTTATTATCTCTGTGTGGACCTTATTTAAGACTGCATTCTGGTGGTGTGGGAGAGAGATGGAATTGGCAATCTGGAGCTAACCACCTGCAATTTGTATTGAGGAATGGAGTATTGGTTTACTATGTTTTACATGGACAAAATGCTCAAATGTTTTTAGTAGGATGCAATTTACAAATATGATGAGCTGGTCGCCTGCCCTGGGATTTTATGGAAGGAGTGGACTGTGGATCAATGGAGAAAATATTAAAAAACAAATGTGTCCAGGTCTGCAGAATTGATACACTAAACCTGGCCTGTGAGTTTGAGATTGTGGAGGAAAAATATTCAAATGTGCAGTAGAGGAGGAAACAAGCATGCTTGTCCTGAGGCTGTGGCTTTATTTATTTAGCGTTTGTTGACCGGGAAAGGAGGCCTAGGCAATACTGATTTTCAGGCTATTCTGGGGTAGGAGAGATGCAGATGGTCTGCAAAACAACTGAAACGGAACCAGATTAAACTTTTGGGGGTATTTTGTTTAGTGAATGGGGAAAATTTGGCCAGGACACGGGGGAAATTCCTATAACCCTTTCTGGATGGAAGGCTGGCGGATGAGGGTAAGGCTACTCCAGTCAGAAACAGGTCTACAACACCTCCCAAATTGTTTTTAACTTAAGCAAGACTGAGGCATCATTTTTTACCAGGGACAGTCAAAGGTCTGCTATCACTGAGGGTCCAGAACCCACCTGAGCAGCACCTGCTATATGGTAAGGTGCATTCTCTGCACAGAGCTGGGTCATTCGAGTGCCCTTTGCCAGAATAAAATGAAGTGTAACCTATGTGAGGAGTATAGCCACTCGCATAGATCTTGTACATGGGCCTCCTACAACAAGGAAGATCTCATGGATCAGGCCAATCAAGACTTTTCTATGTAAACAGAGCACTATGAGTTGGTCCTAGGCATAATTCTAGCAGGCAGTTCTGGCCTCATCCCCCCCTAGGAATTTCAGCTCATTCCTAGCCTCATCCACCCCTAGGAACTTCAACCCAGAAACCCCGGGGAGAGTGAAAACTACAGAACAGAGTATTAAAGACTCTCAAGAACCAACTTCTACCCCCAATATTCCTGTTTCGGAAACTTTTGTCCCTGTCCCGGGAGAGCTTGCAAAAACTGAAAATACCCCTTATCACTAGTTAAAAGACTTGAAAGCAGTGGTATACCATAAACCACTGATGATATCAGAAACTGACCACAGTATTGATAACATTACTTCGGAGATTGTGACACTGTCATGCCATGATATCCTTCATTCTGACCCCTCAGTTTTTGAACTGCTTCTCCACCTATGCCAATATGCCCACCTAGACACTCGGTAGTCAAGGTCTGGATCTTGGGAGACAGGTCTGGTCAGGTCATCCAGATGGAGACAATGATGGTCAGGTTAACTGGTGATAAACTGGCTGTCTGGGATGTTAGGTTTCTCTCAACAGACTGCTTCCATGTCCTGGCACTGTAGCATGCACAAGGTGAGAGAGGTGGGAAGCCATCATTCTGACTGACTAGTACAGACTGCACAACAGTAGCTGTTAGTGATGTGGCATTTGGTTGTTTCAGACTCAGGTCAGACAAATGCTGCTACTGGATAGGCAGCAGAGCTGGTTCCTGGAAAGGAAGATGCACTTCCAGAGGTGCCTGAAGTTTCTACCTCTATGCCACCTCCACCTGTGCCCCCCAAAGACATCCAAACACTTCCACACAGAAGTAGGAATCCTCCTCCAGTATGTCATTCTGACCCACAGGATGGAGGAAGTTTATTATCAAATACTTTTCAGGTTTTACCTACTGAGGAAGAGATGGACTCGGACACAGCATCCCACACTTCTTCACAGAAAGATGTCACTTCAGATCTGGACTCCTCTGTAGACCCTGTAAAGGCCCCAAACAAAAAAAAAATTATGGGACCTAGGCTAGGTTTACGATAAAGCACTCGGAAAAAACCCTATGACTTAACACTTTCCTTCCACACCTACGGTCATATGACTTACAATTTGCAAGTCTAAATGTCATTAGTATTAGATCTGAGAGAAAATGTTTCACTATCTTTGCCATGTTTGCAGATTGTATGACTGATATTGGTTTTTTTCAGGATACCAGATTGTATGATGTGAATTATTTTGATACTGCCTCAACTGCATGGGTTTGGGGCCCTTGTTATTGGTCAGAAGGGGAGGATTTATGTTGTGGTACTGATATCACTTTTCCAATTTCGGATTTCACCGTCACACATTTTGTTGATATCTTCCCAGGTAGGGCTATGTTGCTGGATATTCAAGTGCAGGGAGTAGACTTAGACTAATTAAGATATATTCCCCACAGGGTAAAATACTACATATCAATTTATTACAATTGATCAGACCTTACTTATATATCAGCAAAAATATCATATTTGAGTGAGATTTTAATATTAGTAGATCTTCCAATAAAACAGGTAATACAGAAAAGACATTTTGTGATACAGGGTTTTTAAATACCTTATTAGCACAAACTGGACTTCAGGATGTGTTTAGTGAGGAAACACAGGACAGTTCTTGGACCTTTTTTCAAGGAAAAAAGTCTACGCATATAGATTATTTTTTTATAACCCCAACTTTGACTTTTAAACACCAGAAGGTTCAACTTGTAGCCACCTTGAACCATGGATTATTGACTATAACTGTATCAAATGTCTATGATACAACAAAGGGTCCTGGTTACTGGAAGCTGAACTTATCCCTGCTCGATAACCCAGAGGTTCTGGAGGTGTTCCTTTTTGTTTTAGAAGCCAGATGATTGGTTTCTTTTTTATATGACTCATATTGTATCTGGTGGGAGGACAGTAAAAAAGACGTAAGGGACTATTTTCAAAAAATAGGAAAAATTATAGGGAAACAAAAAAAGATAGATACTGGGATTTAAGTGAACAACTAATTCATCTTCAGACTTTGCAGACAAAAGGGTCAGAATTTCTCAAAACCAAATAGCAGATATTAAGACAGAAATTACACAAGTCCAGTATGACAAAATGAAATTACTGGAGAGGGAACAAAGATTGGGGACTCAGGGGAAACAAGCCTTCACAAACCCCTTTGATAACTGTAATGCCCAGAGAAAACAGAATGATATAAAACAAATAAAAAAGGAAGATGGGACTATCTTAACGAATAAAGCGGACATTTTACAGGAAATAGAATTTTATATTTCGACTATGTTTGCAGCAGATTCTAATGTACAGGAGGAAAAACTGGAGGAACAACTGAAGGACTGATTGAGAGATGACAGTCTCCCATCTGTTCCAGAACAATATTTTCTTTCATTAACTGCTCCATTGTGGGTCAGGAAATGGCAGCTGTAATTACTAATTTGCCCAAAGGAAAAGCACCTGGAGAAGATGGCTTGCCTAATGAAATATTATACACATTTAGGACAATATCTGGGGACAGAATTGGTCCAAGCACATAACAAATGTCTCCGACTTAATCATATCCCAAATACTATGAATGCAGGTCTCTTAATTTTGTTGTTTAAAACTGGAGACAGAGATACTCTGAAACATTGGAGACCTAGTTCCTTATTAAATATGGATTTGAAAATTCTCACCAAAAGTCTTAGCAAAAGAATAAGTATGGTCCATCAGGACATCATCCTCCCCACACAGTTTTGTTCAGTTCCAGGGAGACGGATTACAGATGGGCTGATTTTAATAAGAAAAATTATGGAAAGGGGATGCCCAGAGGAGTTGACAGGTTTTTTAGTCAGTCTAGATCAGGCAAAAGCCTTTGACAGAGTGATGCACCTTTATTTATGGAAATGTTTACATAAATTTAAATTTCCCACACTTTTGGTAAAATGGATTAAAATTGTGTTACAATACTGCTTTGGCAATTCCATACATTAATGGGTGGTTAGGTAATTCACATACAGTGCAGAGAGGAGTTAGACAGGGCTGTCCTTTGAGCCCTATGTTATACATATTAACTTTGGAACCACTGTTGCACAAAGTGACTCCAGACATCAACATTCAAGGTCTATTTGTGTCTAGTGATGATAGGGAGATTAAATATATAGCATATGCCGATGTCTTATGTTTTATCTTGGTAGATGTTCCCTCTGGTGGAGTGCAGGGATCAATGCTGCATAATTTCACACGGGAAACAAGCTCTAGAATTAATTTTGAAGAAAGTAAGTGCATTTCCATAGGGTCCGTATGTGGAAAGCAACAATCACTACTAGGTATACCAGTTTCTTGTTCCCAATGTAAATTATTGAGAGTTTATTTTGGACATGGTGATATGGGTTATGTTAATTGAGATATGCTACTTTCTGAGGCTCAGAGAAAGGTATCTCATTGGAATAAGTGGTTTCACTCCAAAAAAAGAGAGTTTATATGTTGAAAACCTTTTATTGAGTATGTCTCTACATTTAAGTGTTGTTTTTATGCTTCCCAACAACTAGAAACAAGACTATATGGTGTTTTTTTCAGGGTATTTGGGCAGTCGCCTTAACCCAATTAAGAGAGGAGTGACATACCTGCCAATAGCCATTGGAGGTTTAGGGATGATTGATCCATCTTATTTTTTTTAAACATTTTTTTTCAAAACAACATAAATCTATTTTACAAAAGAAAGACAACATATGGGTTCCTTGGGTTCTATATTGTCTAGGGTCATGGATACATCTTGGGAAATGAACAAGGAAATCCCTAGACAAAAGTCCATTTTCGGGCTACCAGATTACCTGCAACATTGTTTAGGAAAACTAAAATTATGGAGTTTAACTACGTTAGAAGGTGTATCCCTTCCTAGGAAGGATGTGTATAATTTAATATTACAACATTGTTTGGGGGGAACAACCCCATTTTGGAACTAACTCAGAAATAGAGATAAAACAAACAGAGAAAATGTTAAAGAGAGTCTAGGATGCCAATATTTATGCGGGATGTTCTCTGGCTTAGCACTCATGGTAAATTAAATGTAAAAGGTAATCTGAAGCACAAAAAAGTGAAAGAGAGGATGTGCCCAAGAAAACACATTTTTTTTGAACCAGATAGAATCCATGGCTCATTTATACTTTGAATGCTCATTTATCTCACAACTCTGGGTTCAGGTATATAAACATTGGGTTCATTCTCCCTTTACTTTCTTAACCCCGGATATTTTATTTTTAGGTATATTACCCCTGACATGACAGAAATATAATGCAGAGATCATATATTTAATTCTTAATTTTATTAAATATCATATATGGCATATTAGATATCAATGGTCTTTAAGACAACATTTTGTGACACCGGTACAACTTTTTTTGGATTATACATAAGGCTCTGATAGCTTTCAAAATAACTGAAAAGAATACAACACTACCGGTTTTATACAGAAAGTGGTGGGATAATATTGACTGGTTAGATACAGGTTGAAGTTTCTTCACATTAATTGTTTTTTGTCTTAGGAGAAGGACAGTAGAGGGGATGCCCGGATTATTATGTTTTATTTGGGCTTTGTCTTATTAGAAACATTTTCCCCTGCTCTCATGGGTAGGGGAGGGAGGTTTTGTATTCATCATATGAATTGATATGTATTTTTGGTATAAGGGTTTAAGTTTTATATGGTTGTTTACCATATAGTTTATTTTATCTAGCAGAGGAAATATGCATTAATACTTATTTTTCTTTACAGTTTTTTTCTGTTCTCCTTTTATTTTGTATTGTGTTTTTTTTTTTGAAGATTGGAAAAAAAACATTCCCCCATTCCTAAAGGTGGAGTGGGGTTATATGAGTGGTATGACATAATACGGATTTTCTTTCATATGTGTTTTTTTAGTTATGTTATAGCAGAATATGAATTAATATTTATAGAAGTAGAAGTATGCATTTAATATATGTTTGTTTTAATATTTTGTTTTCTGTTATACTTACGATGTGTTATGATTTCTTTGAAGTCTTTGAATAAAAATTCCCCTATTCTTTTGGGGGGGAGTTCTTGGTTCTTTTTAGTTTCATGATTTAATTTTGAGTACTAAAATTTAGTTGAAAAAAAATCTGACAGTGTATGAATGCAGTACTTATTTGAGTTCTTTTGTTTTATGATTTGTATATTATTTTGTGTGACGTTAACACTGTTTGTTATCATTTGTTGTTGAAAGTTATAATAAAAATTCCCCTACTCTTTTTGAGAAGTGCCATGGGATCTTTACATCCACCTGAATAGGCAGATGGGACCTCGGTTTAACATCTCATCCAAAAGATGGCACCTCAGGAGTGCAACACCCCCCTTACGCTGCACTGCAGTGTCAGTATTGGGATACTGACCCAAAAGCCTGGTGTGGAGATAGAACCCACAGCCTTCTGATCTCCTGGCCTCAGAGGGGAGTGTGCTACCTGATGAGCCACTGACACTGCACTGGCACTGTTGTTAATACAGTACAGCCCTGAGGTGACATTGAGGCATGGCATAGCGGGCAGTTTGTCTGTGTTTGTGTTTTGCAGATTGTAGGGGATAAAATTAAAAGCTGTGCAAAAGATGGGGATGGAGGAGTAGTTTGAGAAGCAGCTGATGGCCCTAGCCCAGGCAAGAGGTAAGGCATGGTGGGATGGGATGGAATGGGATGGGATGCCTGTTTTTGCAAACTCAGGGGGAGATTTTGCAAACCTAGAGGATGAAGGGCTATCAGGGCCTCCAGCTCAGCCAACCCCACCAGTACAGCTAGCAGGGCAAAGAACAGCACCCCAGCAACCTGTGGCCAAGGCACAGGGCATGAAGAGGGCACCAGTGTCATGGCAGCTGGTGAGGAAGATGCCAGAAGCGAAGAAGCCAGTGAACAGGAGGCCAAGTCAGCCCTAGAGACAGTGTTGGATGGCACAAGGACCAGTCATCCTGGATCAAGGTAGGCCCAATTTTGAAGAATGGACTCCCACCCAGATGAAGGCTTTGTTGGTTAGCATTTTTTAAGGT
Organism: Neoceratodus forsteri; assembly: GCA_016271365.2. Classification (NCBI taxonomy): domain Eukaryota; kingdom Metazoa; phylum Chordata; order Ceratodontiformes; family Ceratodontidae; genus Neoceratodus; species Neoceratodus forsteri. Next base: position 42,256,045 of record CM057456.1, on the reverse strand, counting down.
AGTAACCAAAGAGAAGCTAATGCCAAAGAGGCCCAGATGAAGTGCAGGGGTCGCCCTTCCAGCTGAAACAGCATATCAGGTGAGGGGCCCGGAGAGGATGTGGCCCACCTTTGGGTTCCCTACATTGCCCCCCCATTGGGGTCCATTTGGGATGCATTGCTAGCTCCAAATCCTTCAGTGATATTGCCCAGCACACCAGTTCCTTCAGGACAAGGGCAAACAGGGAAGGTGTCAGCAGTTGAAGCCCCATCATGGACAGGAGGTCTGACCTTGTCGGTGGTGGCACCTGGTTAGTCACTGCCTGCCCAGATGGGAGGAGTGGGGAATTCTGAGGGAGGGCCACAGCTGTCAGCATTACAGCAGAAGCTCTACTGAGTTCTGGAATACCTTGAAGGGCAAGTATGGGGAGGGGGAGGACCTTTGACTCATTGGATGGGGTCAAGGCCCACCAAAAGAGGGAAGGGTGCCATTAGTCCCAGAACTGACCATACCCCAGATAGAGGTGGCTGAAGTCTGGTCTCTCCTTTGACTGTGGGTTTTCTATGTTTGGGAGGGCCAGTTAGGTCTCACCGTACTGAGAAGGTGTGGTAACAGATCATGAGTGGGCAATACATGGATATCTTCACATTCTTGAATCAGCCTAGAGAGCCTGAGGGAGATAAAGATAAGAAAGAGAAGGATGATGGGAAGGAATAAGAAGAAGGATCCAGACTAGCCACACCTGGGAGAATTAGTTGGTGGCATCTGTGGTCTTTGCTTGGATGATACAGCTGTCAACCCCAGAGAAGGTGAATGAGCTATGGAATTATTACTGCAGGGCCATGGCCATGCATGTGACTAAGCATGGGTACGGGTGGCTGAAATATGATGCAGAGTTTCATAGGTGGAAACAAGCAGACCTAATGAGGCACTGGAATGTGCTGAACAAGACTCTGCTATGGGTCATTGAGCATTGGGGAGAGGTCCAGTCAGCACACGGACATAGTTTTCCCATCAGGAGGGCCCCATCCCGTAAGAGAGGCTTTCAGGGTTTTAACTCGTGGGGGTCGGGGGTGCAATCTGTTGTTGTTATAACAGCAACCAAGGGCTGTGTAACATGGAGCAATATAGGTTCAATCATGTGTACATGGCTTGCAGCTGGCTTCATTCTTTCACAAAATGAAAAGAAGGTAGCACCACCCTTGGAAATTTTGGAAGTAGTGTAAACGGGCCTTCAAATGCTGATAAGGGCAGACCGAATTAGGCCATGGCTTGTCAAGTATCCAGATCAGGCAGTTGTTTTTTCTCTGGTGAAAGGTTTCACAGTATATTTTAGAATTTCATATGAGGGTCCTCAGTGGAGATATGAGGCTGAAAACTTGAAGTCCACCAAGAAACAACAAGACCTGGTCCAGGGGAAGATACACAAGGAGGTGATAGCAGGGTGGATCAGCGGCCTATTTTCAGCCCCACTCCCACTGTGCTTGCGAGTATCCCCAGTTGGGCTGGTCCCCAAGAAGCTACCAGGTGTGTTCAGGATGACAAATCATCTATCTTACCCAGAAGATGATTCTGTCATCAACTACATTAGCACATGCTTCATGGCAGTGTCACATGCACTATTTGACAGAGCTGCCGAGGTGTTGAGGGCAGCAGAAGAAGGAGACTTGTTAGCAAAAGTGGACATAGAGTCTGTATTTCATTTATTGCCAATGCACAAAAAGAGAGGGACCTCCTGGAAAGAAATATGAGGGGCAGTATTATGTTGACAGGTGTTTGCCAATGGAGAGTGTAGTGGTGTGCACAGTGTTTGAGTGAGTCAGCACCTTCTTGCATTGGGTGGTAACCAAGGCAGAATGGAAAGAGGTGGTCCTTTATTTGGATGACTTCTCATTTGTGGGGAGGGGTTGCTCCAGAGAATGTGGGCATTTCCTGAAGATGTTTCAGGAGGTGTGCACAGACTTTGGCATGCTGTTGGCAAGGGCCAAGGTGGATGGTCCCTGCAATGTTCTCTCTTTTCAGCAGCATACTGGGGCATAAGGCATTAATTGCACTGAAGTGAAATTTTGAAGCCAATCAAATCTCTTACAGACAGTGCCAGTGTTTTGCATCCACTCAAACATATCACTTACGGTACTATGACACCAGTAGCAGTACAATGACATGAAAATCACAATCAGCACGACAGTCTGTTTAAAACAAAAAACATTTATGGAAAGCAGAGCTCAAATGAGTTAAACAACTAAACAAACATTTAGCGATTTCACAACCAAACTATTCTTGTCAATTGGAATAATACAAACATTCTTTCAAAAGGCTCATGTAGCTGCTTTGCAGGCTATTCATTCTGAAATGGTGGGGGTGGGTTTGATGCAGCAGCTGTTCCCTGCTGCCCGCCCAGTTCTTGTAATTTCCATGCAAGCCTTCTTTGCCCATTTAAAATGTTTTGGGTCCGCTAGTACATTTTTCACCTGATGTTCCAGTCTTTGCATGCACTTTTCTAACAAGCTGATTTTGTCAGAGGCACCACTTTCACTAGGCTGTGGGTAGTTGGTGCCATGAGATGTCCCATCACTTCCCACAGCCTGGTTTCTCTGCCTCCTGCCCTCATCAATTACATGGGCTTTAAAGGGGGATAATCTGCACCAAGGGCCCCACACTTCCACTCAAGTGTGGACTGATCCCAATGAGCACTTTCTTTGCAAAACCATTTTGGTTTGCTTGCTGTTTAGTATGGTAGATTGTATCAGACTAATTCTGCTTAGTTCTATGCTGACATCTTCTATTACTATAAATCCCAGAATCCCTACAGCTGACATCAGAGCAGTAGGTATCAGTGGGAGATTCAATAGCCTGCAGTGCATATTAGAATTTATATAAGCTGGGATCTCTTGTTTGCTGGTCTTGTTGCCCTCCCTAGGCTAAGTACAGACACAGGGGACTGTACTTAGCCCCTGGAGAAGAGCAGATCCAGAAAACATCTGACTGGAAATTATAAAAGCTCTAACATGCACCGCAGGCTACTGAATCTCCCACTGCTGCCTACTCCTCTGATGTCAGCTGCAGGGGATTCTGGGATTTGTAGTAACAGAAGATGTCAGCCTAGAACTAAGCACAATTACTCTGATAAAATCTACTACAGTGAGTAAACCCAAATGTTTTTACACACAAAGTGCACATAGGGACCAGCCCCACACTTGAGTGTGGGGTCCTTTGTGCGGACTGTTCCCCTTTAATATGGCTATCCCAAGGTTGTCACCATTATTCTCAGCTGTCTTTGAACACTTGTTTAGCATCACTTTTCTTGTGCCTATGGAAAGGGAGGACAGTGAGGAATATTAAGATTTGTAATACAATAAGAGGAGAATAAGCATCATAAGTAACAACTGTGCAAGACAAGGACTGCAAGATGAGGAAAACATAACACTGCAATAAAGTACTGGATGATAGATAACCACATTTGCAACTACAATACATTAAAGTGCTGGATGATAACCATATTTGCAATTGCAATACAATAAAGTGCTGGATGATAACCATATTTGGAATTACAATACAATAAAGTGCTGGATGATAACCACATTTGCAATTGCAATGCAATAAAGTACTGGACAATAACCACATTTGCAATTACAATACAATAAAGTGCTGGATGATAACCATATTTGCAATTGCAATACAATAAAGTGCTGGATGATAACCACATTTGCAACTGCAATACAATAAAGTGCTGGATGATAACAACATTTACAGTGTGCACAGGCAATACTGAGTTCAGAGTGGGAGCAAAGCTTGTCGATTGGGGAGGGTGAAGAGGGGACAGCACTAGAGCAGGTGCAAGATGAAGCGTGAGCAGAGGTAGGAGTGTGGTAGGCAGTAGCCCAGGGACCAGAATCAGGGCAATTGCAGGAGTGAGTAGTGAAGTCATGGAGGAGAGAGTAAAGTGAGCGGTAAGAAAAGGGAGAAGCAGATGGTAAAGGGGAGAGAACCCCACAGTTTGGGGATTCAGAAGGAGAAGGCAGCTTGTCCAGTAGTGGATTTCCTTGAGGAAACTACAGGAGAGTGAGAGCCAGAGCTGTGAAAAGGGTAACAAGTGGTTGGGGGGAAGAGAGGAGAAAAGCAAGGTGGAGGAAGGGAGACAAGGCAGTATTTAGAGATGAAGGAAGCGCAATTGGCAAGGCATGTGACCTGAAGGGAAAGGGAAGGCTAGGAAGGAGTACAGGGAGCAGTAGTGGTGGGTGGGTGGGGGGCAGTCCAGTACACAAAGTGGTAGAAGGAGGAAAGAGGGGATCCAGTTTGCCCAGGCTGGACTTGGGAGCAGTACAGTGTATGCTATGTCACCATAGTCAAAAATAGGGAGTATCATCTTTGAGATAATTCCTTGACATGCAAGAAGCTGGATACATCCTCTATTCCTGTAAACACCTCCAAGTTTGGGGTGCAGGATCTTGTGGATTTCACCACATATGCTAAGAAATAGAGGTGCTGATCCGGCTAGACCCTAAGGTACTAGAAAGAGGGTACATCCTCAATTGCTACACCATCAGGGGTATTGAAAGGGGAGAGAGGTGAGCCTGGTGAGCCTCTGCCTAATGCCAAAGGCCTTAGAGACCATTTTTTGATGTTGAGGAATACCTGATTAGCCTGGAACCAGTGCTGAATGTTAGTAAATTCCAGCTGGAGCCTGGCTGTGATGTCAGAGGCAGAGGAGCTGGTGGCAAAGAACACTGTGTCATATGCATACATATGGTAGGAGCAGGCAGCGGAGAGGTCACTCACTGAGATACTGACATACTAAAAGCCAACAGAATAGGCCTGACAATCTTTCGTGTCTGCTCGGTAGCCAGCCCCTATTGGGTGCTCGCTCTCCCACCCTCCCAGCCCCTGAGAGGGTCATCTTCAGCTCCAGTTTACCCATGCACCTGTCCCACCCCCTCTTGAAACCCTCCACTGTACCCTTCTCCACCAAATTCCCAGGCAGTGCATTCCATAGTCCCACCACCCTCTCAGTGAAGTTATGCTTTCTACGTTCTCCCCTGTCATTTCCCTCCTCCAACTTCCATTCGTGCCCCCTGGTTGTACCCCCTTTCTTTAGCCTGAACATTTTTTTGGCTCTACCCATTTATCCCTTTCACATATTTGAACACCCCTATCATGTCCCTCCCTGTCTGTCCTCTCCTCTAGAGAGTACAGCCCAAGTTCTTCTACCCTTTCCTCATAGGTCCTTTCTCTCATGACCTGAATCATCCTGGTTGCCCTCCTCTGGACCCTCTCCAGCAGTGCTATGTCCTTCTTGAGGTGAGGTCTCCAGAACTGCATGCAGTACTTGAGATGCAACCTGACCAAGGCATTCTCCGACAAAGTCTATCATGGATTGCAATCTCTGCTCAGTTAACACCAAACCCATGAATAGGACTGACTACTATGTTTAGATGCTTTCTCAAGCTTTAATGTCTTCTGCTGTTATGTTGTAAATATCATCATCCAAATATCATAAATAATGTCTGCAAATATCTACATCAAAATGCTGTAAATAATGTCTGTGACAAATGTCTGTAACACATGCTTAATGTAACTGTTGTTATACCGTGTGCTGTATTACCATCTGTCTTGCATGTGACGAGGTACCTTTGTAAATGAGCCTCTGGCTCAAAGGTTGTAAACCGATATATCAAATAAATAAATAAATTATACAGAGGGAGGATCACCTCCCTTCTCCTGCACGTAATTCCCCTGGCTATGCAGCCCAGAATCCTGTTTGCTTTTGCCACAGATCTTCTGCAGTTTTCAGTATTATTCATTTTGATGTTTACCACCACTCCCAGGTCCCTTTCACTCGTTGTACCTTGCAGTGAGACCTCCCCAGGGTGTACACATGACCTGGGTTTCTGACCTCCAGATGCAGCACCCTACACATCCCTAGATTAAACCTCAGTCCCCACCTCCTTGACCACCCCTCCAGGGTATTCAGGTCCCTCTGGACTGTCTCTCTCACTTTGTCCCCATCTGCCAGTGCTCCCAGTTTTGAGTCACCCGCAAAGAGACTCCTCCTACTCCTAACCCCCCTCCCCACATCGGAAACACAGGCATTGAACAGGAGTGGCCCTAGTACCGAACCTTGGGGAACCCCACTGAAGACCTTCCTAGGGAGGAGACTATCCCACCAACCACTACCCTCTGTGTTCACCCCATTATCCAATTTTCTACCCATCTAAGCAACTGTCCTACTACCCCCATCTCCCCAGCTTTGTTAACAACCCAATATGGAGTACCAAGTCAAACGCCTTACTGAAATCCAGGTATATTATGTCCACCAGTCTTTGTCGGTCCAGGGCCCCCGTCACCCAGTCTTAAAAATCAGTGAGTTTGGTCTGACATGATCTCCCTGGGACAAAACCATACTGTTTGTCATCTACATGACCCAACCATTCCAGTTGCTTCCCGAGCTTCTCCTTGATGATGCCCTCCATTATTTTGCCTACCACAGACGTTAGGCTGACAGGCCTGTAATTTCCCATCTCCTCCCTTGACCCCCTTTGTGGATAGGCACCACATGAGCCACCCTCCAGTCCTGAAGCACCCATTCTGTCTGTAGAGAGGCATTGCAGAGTGCAGCTAGTGGAGCTGCTAGTTCGTCCGCTAGTTCCTTCAGTACCTTCAGATGGATGGAGAAGAGTATTTGACCAAGTACTGATCCTTGAGGGATACCTCAGCTAATAGGAAGTGGGGAGATATGGGTTCTCTAATTCAGACAGCCTGACACCTGCTGTCAAGGTAGGAGTGGAAGTGACTGACTGAGGAGTCAGAGAGTTCTGCTGCATGAAGCTTGTCCAGGAAGACGAGGTGGACAACAATGTCAAAGGCTTTGGCCAAGTCAACAAAAATGGCAGGGGTGACCAAGCCCTGATCCATGCCAAACAGAATGGAGTCAGTAAGCCAGAAGGATGGAGGAGGTGGTGGAGTGGGACATCCAGAAGCCAAAATCCCCTGCAGCTGACATCAGAGCAGGGATGCAGCAGTTAGATTCAACAGCCTGCAGTGCATGTTAGAGTTTATATGAGCTGAGATCTTTTGTTTGCTAGTCTCATCACTGTCCTCTCTGGGCTATGTACAGACACAGAGGACTATACTTAGCCTCTGGAGAAAAGCAGAGCTGGAACAGACAGGAGATTATAAAAGCTCTAACATGTACTGTAGGCTGTTGAATCTCCCACTCCTGCCTACTGCTCTGATGTCATCTGCAAGGGATTCTGGAATGTGTACTAGCACATTTTAGGAGATGTAAGGCCCTCCACTGATGGCCTCAGGCCTCATGATCACAACACACCTGGGCATGCTGCTATGTCACAAAACACCACACCACACCCTGCCATGCTCGACCTTAAGAAGTTGAAGTGTGCTACAGTCTGACAGGATGGCATGACACTAGAGTTCCTTTCATTCACATCTAAATTTAAATAATAATTTATGGGTTACATAAGTCTCATACAAGAACTGAAACTTTGGAAGGCCGAGAAGTCCCCTCTTCAGCCACCACATTGCCAGGAGCCACTGATTCACCTTCCCACCACCAGTGGAGCCTGAGTGTTCCTTCTCAGATCTTCCCTCACTAGAACTTGTCCAAACTGACCAACAGTTGCTGAACAAAAGGAGTAGGATGACATCAAGGCCGTGAGAAGGATTATTTCTAAATGCTACAACAGTTATACAGAAGGGACTATTATCCTGCTGACTGTCTGTACCACCATTTCCTCATTTTGCCCATACCTTCCTCCTGGAGTCCCCAACCTCTTTTGGAAGTAGGTGAACTATTTCCGTGAACCTATCCCATCCTTCCCATCTCATTCTGAACCCTTCGCAATTTCTTCTTCCACTACGGTGCCTCCCTGCGCACTTCTATTCCACTGAACTGCCATCCATGCCATAAAGAGAAACTTCCTCCTGTTCATCCTGAACCTCCCCACTGCCAGCCTGCACTCATATCCCCTTGACCCTGTGCTCCCAAGTCTTTCCTTGTTAATAGGTCCCTACCATCTACCCCATTTATTCACCTCAGAACCTTGTATGATGTCTCAATCACATCTCCTCTCTATACTTGCCACCAGTGCATGCATGCTCAGATCATCTGACCTCTCCTCATGCATTTTATCCTGCTTCCCCTGTACCATCTTAGTAACTCTCATTTGTACTGTTTTCAGTAGACTCTTGTATCTTGCTATGGTTGGACTCCAGAACTGGGCACAGTACTCCAGGCGGGGTCTGACCAGGGACCTTGTACTGTAGGTAAGCAATAAGATACTTCGGGGTATGGGTTACTATTCCTGAACAGCATGCCCAGGTGCACTGGGAGACACGAGGCCCTTGCACCCAGTTCCTTCAACCACATAGAGGTGTGATTCAGGAGTACTAACCCATACCATAAAGTGTCTTATTGCACATATAGAAAGGATATAGTATAGTAAAAATTTAGATAAGTTTAGCATTATGGTTACTGTTCCTGAACTGCAGTACTTTGAAACCTTCTCCAACAATCAGAAAGCATGATTTTCCTTACCCATTTCATAAAGGGGCAATAATACATCCTTTTTCCTGCTGTGAAAATTCCTATACACCCCAGCATCATGTTAGCCTTCTCATATGCTTTGTTGCACTTGCTCACTTTTTTGAGGTTCCCAGCGCTGCTAACAGTTGCACCACCAAATGCCACAATACACAACCCCACCAATTCACAATCAGTAATGCTTCATCCCTCAGTTATCAAATTTTCCTAAAATATTTTATATTTCATATTTAACATGACAGACAGAAAAAGTTTTCTAACACTTGCCAACTGTTGGGCAGCGCCGGCATTCCCGTCCTTGGGACAAGATCATCACACCTCCAAGAGACTTTATCGTGTGCTGGTCTCTCCTTTGTATATCATCCTATCAATGATTTAGTTGATTGGTAGTCTGGGTTGGCCTCTTCCACTGCCACTGACTGTAATGCTGATCTCCTCCCAGATCATCTCACGCTCAACATACAGCAACCTGTCTGCTCCAAAGAGCTCTGATTCCTTTTCGGTTACTTCAGCAATAAGGGTACTGGTTTCCTCTGCAGTGAAGGGTTCAGCTGGTGCCTTCTTAGTACTTGGAATGACCTGTGTGCCCTCTCTTGAAACTGTCTCAAAAGTTTTAACAATTTTTAAATAAAGTGGCCTACAACTCTGAAAGGGGTATCTCGCTTGTATCTCAACAATGAGATGAAAACATACAGTAACTTGTGCATATGCAGAATAAGAACCCACCAACAAACATGTATTTTGTGGATTACATAGACCACCATGCAAGATCTGTGGAATACCATTCCTGCACTTTCAAACATAGTCATTAATAGGCATGCAAACTCCGAAGCCACTGATCTGGTGATCAGCGCAAGACCATTCTGCCACCCTACCTTCGGAGTTCAGTGGAATGAGCAGGAAAATTCTGAAAACCATTTCACTGGCAGAATAGCCATTTCAATCAAATTCCATAGGTAGATTTCCACATTCCAAACAGCACTAACAGAGACTGTTTTTTGGCATTTAGGTAGAGCTTGTTAGTACAGAACTCGCACTGGACATTATCAGACTTTAATCTTACTTTAAGCCAATTGCTAATAGAGACTAATAGGACCCAGAGTATTTGTTGAGACACAAACAATTTAACACCTGTACAAAGGCCACCAGGGAAGCCAAATCAGTTTACTTCACCTACAACCTGCAAAACAACTTTAAATCTCCTGATACTTCTGGAAGGTTATTCACTGTCTGTTTAACCCCCCTCCCCCCCACACACACACACACAGTCTATCTCCCCAGTCCTGAAACTATGAAACTCCCCTATCTCTAACCCAACTGAGTTTTCTAGTATCTTTCACAATTTCTTCACTTCCTGTGTGCTCTTGCTTCTGTCTCCTCCCCTTCCTTCTCTCCCTCCTGCCTGCCATGTGTCTCCCTAAATGCCCTTCATCTCCTCACCCTCAACCCCAGCATCTTTTTCCTCCTCCTGAGTTCCTCCTCAGAGACCACCCTCACTGCTCTACTCCCTCTTAATTCTGCTAAGGAGCACAGTCCTGATGGACTGGATACTATCCTTCTCCGGCTCTCTGCACAATCCACCACTGCCCCTCTTGCTTCCCTTTTCAGTCTTTCCTTCCAACTTGAATGTGTCTCCAGCTTTGGAAACAGTACTTTCTCTCTCTCTCTCTCTCTCTCCTCAAGGGGGGGGGGTGATCTTTCTGCCCCAGGTAATTACTGGCCCATCTCCCTCTTCCCTGCCCTGGCTAAGGTGCAGGAAATATAGAATAATGCATGAGGAAGTGCGGGTAATGAGATATAATAACTGGGTTGGGCTTTTTCCTATAGGGAAACCATGGCATAGTTTGCCATTATAAAGGAGCATTTATAACGGCAAACACATGCACGGTTTCCCTCGCTATGTGCATGCCCAACCTACAGCTCTTCCGTTTTTCACCACCGCCACCAGATTTCTTCGACGGTCAAAACCGCACTGCCGCCGCCACTACCTCTAGGCGGTAAGTAACTATTTAAAAAAAATCTTCCTAACAAAAATCACACCGTAAAGGGGACAACAAAACAAGAAAAAGTAAACTGCTGCTTAGCGACTGAGGACTCGGCTAAACATCATCCAGACCGCAGCCGCATCAGATCATTTATTTTATATAATTGGCTATGGCAAAAAAGCCTAACCCAGCAATTATATAAAATAAAATTTGGGGTGGTGTGTGTAAACTTGAATTTTACACACATCCTTGAGGTGGATGCCTGGATAAACCGCTTGAGCTTTGCTCTCGGGGTTTATATGCCATCCAACCCCTTGGGTGTGTGTAAAATCTCATTACACACACCACATCATACTTTATTCTCTATTTTATGCACATCCAAAGTGTGCAATGCCTCAAAACCCTGAGAGCAAAGCTCATGGGGTTTATCAAGGCATCACACACTGAGAATGTGCATAAAATATGAGCTGACACACACTTTCCCATGTTTTATTTTTTAATAATATCTGGTTCCTTTGATT